>CM064867.1:63115291-65515291 GCA_032719365.1 Prinsepia uniflora | reverse complement strand
GTATTTCTCACATACTTTGAGTGCAAACACAAACCCTCACAAATTGAGTGAACTTATGAGTGCATATCCTTGTGAGTCGATTCATACTTGTTTTATTCATGTTGAGATCCATTTCACCATATTTACTCATTATCTTACTTGTTGAAGCATTTTGTTACAAAGTATTAACTTTTGAATTCCATATGCTTAAACGCTTTAAGTGAAAATCTTTTATGCCATGATTGTAATAATGAAATATTGAGACAAATAGTTAAAGGTTACTTGTTTGAGTTCGTAGTTTAATTTTAGTATTTGCTAGGGACTAGCAAAGTTTAAGTGTGGGGGTATTTGATAAGTCCTCAAATAAGCGTTATTTTATATTATTTTATACCCATTATACTTGACTTTTAATATTAAAATAATAAATAATTAGACAAATTAATTTATTTTGTGATATTTTTGTAGAAATAAATAAAGCTTGGAATTTGGAGCATTTTGGTGAAAGAATCGTCCCGATCGGAATTATAACGAAGAAATTATGGACGAAATATGAGAAACCACCGAAAATCGCAAGGAAATTCGGTGGGAAGCTGCTGAAATCCAGCAGCCCAAGCCAAAAATCCAGCAGCCCCCCAATAGTTCCCAAAATCAGCATATTTGCCCCAAAATCAGCATCTTTTCCCACCCAATCTCATCATTTCCATCACTTCTTCATGTACTATTTTATTGCTATTTTTATATTTTAATTTTGTACTTTTAATTAAACAATTGTGGCACTCCCTCTATAAATAGGGAGGTCATTTCATGTATTTGGGGAGTCCCCAATTAGTTTCATTCTTCCATTTCTTTCATTTTTCTTAGTTCTAGTTCTTAGTTAGTTCTTTTGTTTCTCTCTTTTGAGAGACATTTTTGGGGACCATTTTAACTTCTTGTAGATTTTCTTATTAATTAGCTTTCTTTTAATTCTTGTTCTTAATTTATGTTATTTTTATTTTTCTTAATTTCATTTCTTCTTTACTTTGTTCTTGTGATATTTCTTTGAGATCTCTTAAACACATTTTTATGCTTTCCTTAAGAAATACCTAGGCCAAGTAATTCTAAGGCAATTCAAGAGTTTTAAGACCGAATTCCTCGTATTTCTTCTACCATCTTCACAAGTTTCCTGCCGCTGTTCGGTGATTCTTGTGAAAATCCATACTTCTCTACTTAAATTCTTGTTATTGTTATTGGTTTTACTTATAATTCAATATATGTGTTGGTATTTTCTTTCTAACATTTGTAAGTAAGAATGCAATCTCCATGTGTTTTACTTTTTGAGTTTCTTTTACTTCATATGTTTTAGTGCTTAAACTTCAATTCGAAGCTAAATGTTGATCCGCTGTTCGGGGCATTTAGAATAGAGTTGAAGAGATTTAATGTTTGATCGCTGTTCGGCGCATTAAATCACTTACTTAAGGTGGATCATATTGTAAGTAATAATCCGCTGTTCGGTGCATTTATAATATGAAAAATGTATGCATGTATTTGAGATGATTAAGGTATGATTTCGTGATTGGTTTAATATGAGCATGATGTTAGAGTGTTGGTAAAAATATGTGTTTGAAGAAAGTTCACTAGTACAAAGGTTAAAATAGAAGTAAAATTAAGTATTTAATTATTTTTACTTGTTTTCTTTATTTTTATATTTACAACTCTTTTCAAAAACCCCAATTTTCAATTCTTTATTCTTTAATTCTTTAATTCTTTTATTCTTTTATTCTTTTTTATTCTTTATTCTTTTATTGTTTTATTCTTCTATCCTTTTTATTCTTTATTCTTTTATTCTTTTATTCTTTTATTCTTCTTTTATACTTTTAGTTTATTATTCTTTGATTCTTTCATCTCTTTATTCTTTTATTCTTTAATACTTTTAGTTTATTATTCTTTGATTAATTAATTCTTTAATTCTTTAATTCTTTAATTCTTTAATTTGTTAATTCTTTAATTCTTTAATTCATTAATTTATTCATTATTCATTTATTCATTACTCTTTCCCACTAACACATTATTAATGTTCCCTAATTTCCCCGGTTAAGAACGATCCCTATTTACCAATACTACATCTACACAAAAAGGGTTTAAATTGCACAATACTCAAATTACGTGTCTAAATTAATGCGTAGTTTGGGCGTAGTCAGATATTCATATAACTTTAACTACAATTGTGACAAGAGGGAAATAAGGAAAGAAATTCAACCAGATTTTGGCTTTGAATCTAACATGTTTGGAAGGTATCTAAAAGTAGACTTTACTATGTTTTGTATAATATTTGCTATGATGATATTATAATGGTGATAAGTGTATTATGTAAAATTAATGTGAGATGAGATGATAAGTACATGGAAACCAATTAATGTTTATGGTGCATAAACTGTTTCCTTACAAGAGTAGTTGTATATGGTTATAGTTAAAAGGTGGATATTTTGGTGCATATTTGTGGTAATTAATACATTAAATATGGTATTAATATCAATGGTAAATTTAGGAAGAGTGATAAGGAAAAAGGAGAAATTAAAATAAAGAGGAATGGACTAAAGGTTGAAATAAGGGTTGAATTATTGGGAAAAGGTTATAAGGTGAATTTAGAAATTTACAATATAAATTACTAAAAAGAAATTTGGGTAAATAGCCTTTGGTGAGTGAGATGATAACAATAATGATATGCAACACATATGATGCTACATGTGACCACATGATACCAATAGTATGTTGTGAATGAGATTAAGGATATACTTATGGTTACATCAGAGTATTAATAAATAATCTATAAGAAAATAAGGCATAATAGTAGTTACGTAATTAGGTGGTTAGCCAAATACTTACTTAGATGTTTATTATTATTGATACATAAAGTTGTTACGTAAGTTATTACTTATTGATAAGTCGTGTAGGGTGATGTAAATATACGAAATATGGGAACAACGTATATCTCGATTTTTGGTTATGTTACAAAATGCTAGTATGTATAAGGCCAAAATTGATAGTAAGGATGAAGAAAGGGCTTTATGGAAGGAACAGGAGTATGTTCAAATGTGGGTAAATAGTAAACGCCATCACTTATCGGGGAGTGGGTTGGATGTGGGTGGTACTCTGCAAGAGGTGCATTTTGTTCCCAATGTCTAATGTGAGTAAGTGTGATAGGAAATTCCTAGTCTGATAGGAATTGTCAGATTGGAGTAGGACCAGTTCAGTTTTCACGAATTTTGGGGACGGGTTCTGCCACTGGCATACCAAACGGCGACACCGGTGGCAGCCCGTGATGGCACCAATCGTCTTCTCTCGTAAACAAAAACCAGCCAACGTGACGTCAGTGTGACATCATCATGATTACATGGTAGTGATTTCATGATGATGATGTGGTAGTGACGTGACATTGAACCAACGCCACGTGGTAGTCGTGTCAGTGACACATGGCGGCCACGTCAGCGTGTTGTGGCATAGGTTTGTTAATCGATTTTTTAAATTTTTTTTGGGACAAAATCAAAATCAAACTTGTTGAGAAACCGATTTTGGTTCGGTCCAATTCTCAGCCTCAAAATCGTTTAAACTAAAAATTAATTAAACAAGTTCAGTTCAATTTTGAACCGATTTAACCAATTTTTCATCTGAGATGGAGAGAACAAGGGAAAGGGGGAGATCAATAGATACGAAGAGGGAGAGATTAAGGTTGTGGCATGAAGGTCGCGAGCTTACCTAGTGAGTGCTCGTGAGGTGAGGGATTGAGGATGAGATTCGATTGACACGGAGAGGTCGAGGGAAATGGAGAGGTCAAGGGAGAGGGAGAGATCGAGGTATAGCCATGAGGGAGAGGGAGGGATCGAGGTAGAGGGAGAGGGAGATGGAGATATCGAGACAAAGGTGTGAGGGAGAGAGTGGGATCGAGACAGAGGTGCTAGAGAGAGGGAGAGATCGAGGCAGAGTTGTCTAGGTTAGGGTTTAGGTGTGAAACTACGAATGTGCGTTGAGGAAAAAGAACATCGAAGACTGAAGGTATATTCTAGGGTTTAGGGTAAAACACTGTTATTTAGCCAAATAATTCAATCTTTGTACTGGTCTGATTCGTTCTGATTCATGGACGTCTAAAAACCAAAATCGAACTGATTATGCTCTAATTTGGCTCGTATTTCAATAATTGGTACCGATTTTTCTTCAGTTTGATATTTTTTGATCCAGTTTCGGCTTAGTTCGATTTTTTGGTCGGTTTTTTTTAACTGATTAACTGCCTTAACGTGGCAGCCATGTAAATGACACAAGGCAGCCATGTCAAAAACACATGGGCGCTACATCTTAACCATGTCCGGATATGTTAGCCCTAAGTCAACGCTGAGTTAGCATGTGTGGCGGCACATGGGCAGTGTATTCGCACGTAGGGCACGTGGGATGATGGGCCAGTGGCGATTGCTCCAATGTTTTCAACCTCTTGAAGCTATTTTTGTTGGCTTCGAGAACTTTTGGGTTCGTTTAGACCCCTTTTTTGTGCATTTTCGTGAACGTTGTGTTTCCTTGATTAGGATGTTTGGACATGTGTTAATGAGTTTTGACTCACTTTCATACTCCAGAATGAGTATAAGTTACCACCAAGTTTGGATTTTCCAAGGGACGATACTCTAGACTTTTCAAGATATCGAATTAGGTCTCTAGACGATTTGAGATTTGAGATTGGGTATCTAGGTGAGTTGGGGTATCGAATCGGGACTCTAGTGTGAGTCAGGATATCAATTGGGGACGCTGGCACAGACAATGGAGCCAATGGGTTATTGGTAAATCATGAATATATTCCAAGGTAGTTACCGGTGGTTGAGTTATTGTTACAACCATGCATTACGACTGGGGTCATGGTAGCCATGTTAATCGGTTTTTCAGTTTGATTTTTTTACCGAAACTGAAACCGAACTGGTTGGTAAATCGGTTTCAGTTAGGTTTAGTTTTCCCGCATAAAACCGACCAAGATCAGAACCGAAATGCTCAGTTCGGTTTGGTTTGGTTTCGGGTAAAATTGACTATTTTCAGTTCAATCGGGGCGAACCGGTTCAATTGAACCCATTCGATTTTTCTGAAAACCGTTTTTGTTTATTCTATAATCAATATTTATATTGCCCAATCAATGTCCATTACAAATAATCAAATGAATTTGATAAACCATGTTCAAATGAAGACCATTACAATTAATCAAGACTGGAACAGAAAGTGCTCAAATGAATTTGATAAACCATGTTCTGTAACTACTTTATCTTTAAAGTCCTATATCATCAAAATATTGCTTTCCTAAATGAAGGAAATAAATTACTAGGTATACTCATATAAGATTGGGAATTAAACAATAGAAAATAAACAAAGACGACAATGCCCCAGAGGAAAAACACAGACTCATAATCATCCATGAAATATATCAAGTGCTCAAAATCCAGGAAAAATATTGTAAGCAAACCGTCAGTGTTTATTTGGGATCATTGGAGTAATGGAGTTCAATTCGACGACTACACATCCAAATCACAAAACCTTATAATATAACTTCACAACTAAATATACAGACATATATATGTATACATATATATCTATGCCATGTCTAGAAACTTATACGAGGTTGTCTCAAAGATTACCCAAAATTTAAAATCAAACAAAAGTTTTAGAACACCCGAAGTTTCAATTTTATTGAACTGTCTATAGTCCTAATTGGAGCCCAAAAAGTAAAATCAATAACTAAAATTACAAAAATAGAAAGATATCTTACCTAAGGATTTGAAGAATATATGATGTTGAAGGAGAATAAGATAGAGAGAAGTTGAAGTTTGGATTAGAGGATTCGCGTGGACGGCCATAGAGCCTGGCTAGGACAAGAGGTGAGGGGCAAAGAAAGGGTGGGGGAGAACACGAAACAATTCTTCTCAAATGGATTTGAAATCCACAGAGGATAAGGTGGCTGTCGAAGTTCGGATAGACTTCGAAGTGAGGAGAGAGTTCGAAACTGGGAGAGTTCATCTAGGGTTTCATACAAAACGATGCCATGGTGCACAAAATATAAGTAACATTTTTCAGTCTAGTTCAGTCTGGTTTATAATCCTTTCAGTTCGATTCGGTTTGGTCCGATGTAATTATATTGAAAACTAAAACTGAATCGATTCAGCCTCGGTTCGGTTTGGTTTTCACCAACCGGTCCCAATTTTTCTTTGATTCGGTATTTTTCGGTTCAGTTACAGTTCGGTGCGATTTTTTTGGTCGGTTATTTTGAACCAATTAACAGAGCTAGGTTATGGTTGTTGAGCCAAGTTTACTTTGCCTATAGGGTCAGTGGGGAATTTGGAATTTGGAATAATTTTTCAAAAAAATGATTTACTAGACACCATTTTTTTTTGGAAACAATGTTTTGGGCTTAGGTTGGGTTTAAATGTTTTGACTTATTGTGGAGTCACAGATATATGTAAACAAAATTTTTCTTGGTTTTAAAAAACTATTTTCTACAGTTGACCATTCTCGAGTGACCTTGTGATTTTTCCCAAACTGGCGTTACGAAATGTGTCTCCACCAGCTGCTGAGGGTAGTATTTCCCCAAGCTGGCACAATGGAGTGTGTCTCCATTGGCTCATGGGGGTTGTCTAGGCGTAGTACGAGGATACCTATTATTCCATACTAGCATTCTAGGGTGCATCTCTACCAGATCTTGGGGGCTGGCTATGCATAGTGCATAGATTCCCAGCCAGTTAGCTTTTTCTACTAACTAGGCTTGGGGGATGGATTCTAGCCGGTCAGCTAGGATTATGAGCTATAACTTGGGGGACTCGAGGATTGGTCTGAATGTTATTTATGACATTGGTGTCTAGGTTTTGTCTTCCCATATGGTTTTTAAACCGAGCATTTCAAGGGAATGTGGCCCGCGTGTATTATATATGCATTGCATGGTTCTTCTTGGGTTATATGGTATATGATTATTTTATTCTGAAATCCGGTCACTTATGATTTAGTTATGCATGCCTTGTTTTATAACTAGTTTTGTCCATTGACACTGTACCTCCAAGTCGTTTTGCAATGGGAGTCAAGCAGTGTACTAAGGATACACATGAAATAGGATTGGGTTTGGACACATGACCTGGGGCTGTTTAGGTTGAACACTAGATACTGCGATCCACAAGAGTAGGATATCTGAGGGTTCAAATTTTGAGCGAGTTTAAAGGGTCAAAGCCACGGTTTTTACTAGCAATGGAACCCGGACGAGGTGATTGGGTGGATTCCTCAGTTGGAGCAAGTATTCAATGTGATGTGATGCCTCCAAAGGTTTTGGTACGCTTAGCCACATTCTGATTAGGAAGTTTGTGGCCGGTAGTGTCACAAACTGAGGTTGTTAGGTGGGGACGTTCGTGCAATTCATGGAGGCTTTCTGGGGGCGTCTCTTGAGGTAGTTTTGTCCTCGTTCCCAAGGTAACACTAGTAAGGTATGGTTCTGCAGTTTTTGTACGCAGGGGGAAAAGACAGTTGCTCAGTATGAGCCTAGGTTCTTGGATTTATCCTATTTTACACCGACATTAGTGGTACATGGTATTGGCAAGTGTCGAGGCCTCAAGCTGGGTCTGGGATATGAGGTTAAAGTTTTAGTGACAGCTTGGTCATATGCTTCTCTTAGAGACTTGTCGGCTGTTGCCACCAATTTTGAGTTGAGTTTCCAGGGTTAAGATTTGTCTAGAGGTTCTACTTGATCTTGGGAGTAGTTATGTCCTGGACCATTTGGCTAGAGAGCATGAAATCGTAAAATCCGTAAAAAAAACCGTGAAGGATCTTGCTTTCGTCTAACAAACCAGTCGAAAATCCAAAACTACCCCTATCACGTATTAGAAAAGGGATGGTTCACTTAAAATCCTATAGTTAAATTCAATGCAAAAAAAGTCTTATAAGGTCCAAATAGTAACAGAGCAACTAGGAAAATAAAATGTGAACAATAATAAACACAAGGATCTTACTCTGAGGATCAAGGGTGCACAGTAAATCAGAAGTAAACCTCTGCCCACAGTATGCCCCCGCTCCTACATCATGGTGTGGAGGGTAAGTAAAACCATCAAAGTGTGAGTACCTAAAAATAAATATTTATAACACATTTAAAGGAAGAAAAATATTCACCCTCCAGTTTCTAAAACATTCATGCATATAAGAAAAACAACATAAGTTAAGTGCTGAAACACGGGGTTCCAAAATAAAATAATCAAATTTGAAAAACGTGGGCCAGTCAATGCAGAAGTATAAGATGCATATAAAATACCCTTGGCCCATATTTCCTTGAAATACCTCGTTTAAAGCCACTTGAAAAACTTGAACTCATATATCCATAATCACAACCAACTAATCCTCAACTACCCCAAGTCGCCGCTCATAAACTACGCTGGCCAACTGGGAATAATCCCGCTAGCTGTGGTCATGAACTACCTAGTTGGGAAAATCCGTACTACGCGCAGACAACCCAAAAAGCTGGTGGTGACACACTCCATAATACCAGTCCGAGAAAATGTGATTACAATGTGCTTGAGGACAATCAATAATAAAAAATAGTTTAAACAATAAAGCCAAAGCTTTTCTTTAAAATCAATCATTAAGTCAAAATCCAACTCAAAAAAATTTATCTGGGGGCCTTGGCCTAAAACACTGTTTCCACAATAATTTGCAAAACACGTGTCTAGAACGGTAAATTGAATAATTATTCTAAAATTATAAATCTGCAGATAACATGTAATAACATTTAGAATAATTATTCAAAATATTTTAATTCAGATAATATCATAAATTATTTAAAACAATACAATATGTATGCATCATGGTTATAAAAACAAATATCCATTCACAATAAGTCCAGTAAAGCTCAATCTCAAGCTATGTGTTCCTCCGAAGTCACTGGAGTAGTATCGCCAGTCAAAACTAACAATCGAGAGTCACTAATATTACAAATAGCCTTGTATTCAAACCCCTAACTCTCGGGATAACACAATGTCCTAAACGTACAACCACCATTTTGGACGCTCAAAAACACCCTTAAATGGACTCTGATCTACCTAAAACCACATCATTGGATTCAGAACGTTGAGAACTATTGAAATGTATCATCGTGTCTAAAAAAATATGCCTATACATCACCATGCACCAGTGGAAGGCCAAAGGTCTCCCTATGTGCCGCCGACGCGCAGGTGACGTGGTTGTTGATGTCATCGCAGTCCAGCGCGTAATGGCGTTTGGGGCCATTCCACGGCCCACGACGCCGTATACCCCAATGTTTTTAACCTCCTAGAGTTATTTTTATGATTTGAGGCCTTTTGGGTCCATTTAGGGCCCTTTATTGGGCATTTCTATATGCATTTTGTAACGACCCGTCCCAAATTCCTGAATTAAATTAGTGACTAATCACGATTAGTAAGGTCAATCTGTGATTAGTTGGGCGAAATTGGACGAACGATGCAAAATAACCGTTTTGCCCCTAGGCGTGGGCTAAATGTTGATTTTTCATTCTAGCGGTCAAACAGACTTTGGCCAATGACTGTGACGTAGTTTAGGACGTCACGAGTTCATAGACAGGTGACATGTTCAATTCCGACGTTCGGAAAAAGTTATGACGTTCGGAAGTTCAAGGGCATTTTGGTAATTTGGTTCAAAATGGGCAAATAGTTGACTTTTGGTCTGGGAGGTCTGATGGCCGAGGGCCAATGACCATTACGTAGATCGGGACGATACGAATCCATAGACAGGCGGCACGCTGAAATCAGACTTCGAAAGGGAAAGTTATAGGTTGTAACGACCTGTCCCGAGCAGGACGTCACGAGTTCATAGATAGGTGGAACGTCCGATTACGACATTCGAGGAAGAAGTTATGACGTTCAGAAGTCGAGGGGTATTTTGGTAATTTGGTTGAAAAGAGGTGAAATGTTGACTTTTGACTAAGGAGGTCCAATGACCGAGGGCCAAGGACCGTTACGTGGATCTAGTCAATACGAATCCATAGACAGGCGGCACACCGAAATTGGAGGTTCGACGACGAAGTTGTGGTCACGGGAGCATGGCACATTCCACGGTAAATCCCGGGAGGATTGGGATGGGTCGTGTCATAGGTCACGGAAGGTTGATTTAACTATGCATGTACTTTGAGACGATGATGATTTGGAAATATCTGATTTGACCAGATATTTTAAGTGGGACCCATGGATGAGTGACAAGTGTCACTCATCCCATTAGCTAAAACCCCTAAATTGTGGATCTAACTAAATTAAATATTATTATTTTAATTATTTTATAATTAAACTCACCCAACACTCAATTCTAGCCCTGCATATAATCTAAATCTCTCAAATCCTGACCATCCATTTAGTCCTCTCTTCTCTCATCTCATCAACTATCATCATTTTCTTTGTTCTTCCTAATAACCCGAAACCACCATATTTTCTTCTTCTTTTCTTTCAAAACCGAACACCACACCACACACATCATCACCCTAGCTCATTTTCATATGTGCTTGTGTGTGAGCGTGAGAGAGTGAGATGATGAGGACGACGTCGAGCCATGGCTGGGGAGGACGGAGGCCACGGCTGGGAGGCCAAAACCATAAGGTAAAATATTCAAAAATTGGAAATCGTTTTTTGTTGGGTTTTGATCGAAACTAACGGTTGGGTTATACTTCTGGGGGTATGGTGAGGTGAATGGAATCAATTTCGAGCCGTTGGACGGCTGGGAATGACCGTGAACGGCGGAGGAAAATCACAATCGCCATGGCCGGCCTTTGAAGGTTCGTTTTAGTTGTTTTCTTATGTTTTTAAGAGTGGAAAAGATGAGAAAGGATGATAGGAAGAATTTGGAATTAAAATGGGACATAATGGGGGTAGAAATGGACAAGTTTGGGCCTTGAATCGGTCTAGACCGGTTCGGCCGGTCCAGAACCAGTGAACCCGGTTCACTGCGGGTTGAAGGAGGTGAATAGTGCCCACTCGTGAGCTACACGCGCATAGGCTTCATTGGGCGCGTGGGGGCGCGTGTCCCATCTTTTGGGAATGTGTTCAACACGTGAAATCTTCTATTTGATGTAACGAACATTTTGGGACTGGTTTCGTGTCGATCGGACACCGTCTCGATAATGTTTGGGGCATCAGAAGGTTTCGGATCAGGATTATAAATAGTTAAAAATTCCGGAAAATTACGGGGCTTTAGTGGGAGGTTAATTAAGTAGTTAGTAACCTTCTATTATGATTTGGACAGGTTTAGGAGTCCGGGTGACGGTGATTGGCTCGAGAGAGCTGTATGGCACGCAAATCGAGGCGGCAGCTCGGACGGTCTGTGAGTGGACCTTGTTTTCTAAATTGGTGCATGTATAAATGTTTATTATAAGTTTTAAATACTTATTTGTGATGTCATGAGTGCATTTGGATGTGTGGTTACATATTAGCACGTATTTCGAGGTTACGACCCTATACGGTGCCAATACGGGTTTGTATTCCTTTATTGGTTTAAATGAAATGGTTTTGGATTTCCCAAACGATAAACTCGGGCACGAGGCCCATTTGATTTTGTCTCGGGCATACGACTCTATTGATGACCTACGGGTCCGAATCGTGGTCGCGGCGAGTGCGATGTGCACGGTGATCCACGATACGACGCTCGCCTCCGGATTAGGATATGTTTCTTCCGGAGAGGTCACGATGCACGATCTGTGGTCGGGCAGCCGATGGAGGCTCGACTTTGGAGTGCTGACGGTTTAGGATATCGATCGGTGATAAGTGCACCATGATCTTGTGGTGGTTGCGTCGGTTGATTCGTTCACAGCGACATACCAGGATTGAGGGCTGTCCTGGATGGTTGGTTGCACACATCAGTACGATCGAAGTTGTGACTGACCCTTAGATATCGGGCACGATGCCTAGCTAATGTCATATGTTTGGGCACGAGACCTAGTTTGCTTTACATTGATGATTTCGGGTCGGGGACCCTAATTGGATTTCCAAGTTCATGACGGTTTATGGGTACCGGGCATGAACCCTGGAAAGGTTATTGTGGTACATGACGGTTTATGGGAACTGGGCATGAACCCTTAAATGGATGTTATAGATCATGACGGTTCAGGGGGACCGGGCATGAATGTTTATGTTATGTATATATATGTATGTATATTCATATACCTTCCTTTACTTGTACTATCTCCTCTGGGGAGGGTCGTTGGCCTGGGTGGACCCCGGAGTAGTCACGGAGCACCGACTGAGTGAAGTCGCCCCCTATTTGGGTTCCTTACTCTCAGGAAGGCATGGATCGTAACCTCAGGACGGGTCATTGGTCTACGAACATTGACCTTGGACTCTGAGAGTCTTGGGTTTGAGACCCTGGGTAGCATGCACGTAGCTTTGGAAACCATGACAGGATTGGTTGTGTGAATTATATGTATATATGATATATGTTATATCATATGTGATATACGATATGTGATGTATACAGGTGTTGGGCTGAGTCCCGTATGGTATTGGGTAGAGGCTCGTATGTTTGGTATCTTTATGGATTTGGACAGCGGCCCGTATGATTGATTCTTTATGGTTCTTTCAGTTATGGTTTTGGGCTTAGCTCCCACATATGGTTTCTTTGGTTAAACGGTTTTCGAATGCATGCATGCTTTTTAGTGAAGGGTATAAATGTCTTCGTTTAAATGTTTTTATAAACTCTTGTTTTGTCCACTCACAGCTTTTAATTTTTTGACTGCCCTTCAGGTTGACAGCGGATGTGGACTGTAGCAGAGACCGAGATATCACATACCTCATCCGGATCCTAGCGTACTCTGATAGCCCGAGAGGGCAAAGGTCAGAAATATCCCTTGTCTGACACTTCGTGTCAAACGGAAGCAGGGTCATCCCGCATTAATCCCAGAGGGATTGGGACGGGTCCTGTCACATTTACCTTGTTTGGGGCTAGTTTTGACTGAGGGTCGAGGGAGCCTAGGTAACGGTGCATTTTAAGGGCTCCTGTTTGGACATTTGTTAATGAGTTTGAACTTATAGTCATACTCTGGAATGAGTATAAACTACCATAAGGTTCGAACTTTTTGAGGAAGATTCTGAGTTACATTATAGACGAGCCAGAATATTAGATTAGGACTCTAGACGAGTTGAGATATCAGATTGGCTCTCCAGGCTAGTCGGGGTACCAAATCAGCACTCTAGTATGAGTCGAGATATCATTTGGGGACTCAGGCGAGAGAATGGAGTTTATGGGTTACCAACTAGTCATGGCTATATTTTGAGGTTGTTACCATCGGTTGAGTTGTTGTTACATCCATGCATTACGACTGAGGTTGTGGTTGTTGAGCTGAGTTTACCTAGCCTCCAGGGTTAGTGGGTTGGTGGGGGCAGTGACCTCTAGAGAGCGATTATTTTTGGGTTTATCCTTTTTCTGACTGTTTTGATGTTAGGAGCCAAGTTTGAAGGCACGTTCATAACTTCTTTTAGTTGTTAGACATGAGTAAGACCATGTTCCTTTTTGGTGGGTTTTTTTTTGGGGCGTATTCTGAATGATTAGTTTTATGCGATGAATACCAGAATTTAAATAATTTTTCAAGAAAACAGTTTACTTGACACCAATTCTTATGGATTTTGTGGAAACAATGTTTTGGGCTCAAGCCCGAATGTATGTGGACAAAGGTTTTCTTGGTTTTTATGAACTTTTTTCCCACAGTTAACCATCCCTAATAACCTTGTAATCTTTTCCTTACTAGCATTGCAGAGTGTGTCTCTGCCAGCTCCTGGGGCAGTATTTTCCCATATTGGCATTATGAAGTGTGTCTCCATCAGTTTCTAGGGACAATGTTTTCCCAGACCAGCACTATGAAGTGTGTCTCCACCGAATCCTAGGAGTTTTCTACACATAGCATGAGGATACTGTACTTTTCCAGACTGGCATCATAGGGTGCGTCTCCACCAGATCTTAGGTGCTGACTATGCGTAGTACAAAGATTCCTAGCCAGCTTAAGACTAACACCAACAGAGCCTTTGCCATAGGCAAAGCTATATCCACGTACGTATGCAAGACAAACCACATTCACCATTACCATATCCAACATCTCCAAAATATTCAACCTATCCAACCCCTGTCTTGTTTTGTCTTACAATACGTTCTCCTCTGCTCCTAGCTTAGCATAATCAGTAATACAGTTCTTCTGATCCACAACAACAATAACCCAAACTTGATCCACCAGCTCCTAAGTAGATCCTACTTATGATCCATAGGGTCTTACATCCTTTTTGAATTCGTATACTATCACATCACTTTTCCCATACCACTACATCTGATCAGATCGCTTAAGAATACCACACGTCTAGACTATGGGTTCTCTTTAATTACCTCATATCGATCAGTTATAGTCACTCCTTATCATCAATGTTCTGTTATCATCTCCCTTCTGTTACCCTACAATGGAACTCCAGATGATCCACAACCATAACATCAAAATTCATTTGTCATTAATCCCAACTAAACACAATCCCACTATAATCGCCACACATACCAAACGTGGCGTCAACAAGTAGTCTTTGTCCCTCATCTCACCCCCATTTCGTCCACAATCAGGGGGGTTCCACACTCTTGAAGGTTCACCATATGCACAATGAGTCTCCCTTACCGACTACAGAGTATCCATCACTCAATACTCAACATCTAACACCAATTCGGAATGAAACATAACTTCTTATCGTCTCAATCACAACGTATCCTGATTCCGAGATTCTAACCATGTTGTAAGTGTATCCATCTTTTCTAACCATTGGACTTAATCCTCAACAAGTATACTTCCATTGGATTAGCCAACCGAACATCAACTCCTCTACTGAACTTAGGAAGATCGTTTACTTCCTACGACTCCTACGGACCACAGTCACGTGTCCGTACACAATCTAACTCGCCGACCAACTCACTTGTCAGTTACTACCGTTTATGTAGGGACATTCACTCCGATTGGAGTTCACTCACCTCAAGGACAAACCTTGCCCGTTCCCCATATATTGTTTATGGATGTGCATAAATGGCATCCAACAAGTAACCTTAGCTCACGTGTCAACCTTTCCGAGGTTCAACTCCCGAGTACCACTAAGATATCAATCACTGACTTTCGGGATCCTAAATCATCACTCACTAACCTCAGACTCTGCAGTCACTATCCTCGAAGGCGTCAATCACTAGTCTCCAAATCACCAATTACTATCCTCGGCATATGCCGACACATTCCAGCACACTCCGACATATCCGACACATACAAACACATTCCCACGGTGTCTATGAAAACCAACCTTACTAATGGTCAAACCCGGCCCAAAACTAAGCATAGGTCCACCACGCTTCTGATGCGCTACTCTACTTAAACCAATACCGTCCTGACCATTCATACCGAGACATGACATGCTACTGTTCATTGGATATTTTCGCTTAGTAATGGTCAATACCACGAACTAGCACCTCACGACTAAGCATATCCCAGTCGTCTCCTGTCTTGTGCTCACTGAACACTCAGTATGGGGACAAGACAGTTGTTCAGTATGATCCGAGGTTCCTATATTGTCCTAGTTTACACCGACATTGGTGGCATGTGGTATTGGCAAGTGTCAAGGTGTTGAGCTAGTTTGAGATATGAGGTATGTGGTTTAGTGACAGCCTAGTTATATGCTTCTCTCACATAGTTACTTGATATTTCCACTAGTTTTGTGCTGAGTTTGCAGGCTCAAGATCCTTCTAGAGGTTCTAGTTGATGTCGGGAGTAGTTATCTCCCATACCATCAGGCCGAAGAGCTTGAGGAAGGGGAATTACAGCTCCAGATCTTTTAGTGGGAAAATGGTCAGGGTTAGGTAGAGTTGGACATGGAGGCTCCTTGGTTTTTGCATCGAGATCCTTGTTTTCAACCTATGTAACGACCCGTCCCGAATTTTCGGATTAGATTAGTGACTAATCAAGGATTAGTGAGGTTAGTCGGTGATTAGTCGAGCCAAATCGGACGAACAGTGCAAAATGACCATTTTGCCCCTAGTCGTGGACAAAATGTTAAATTTTGACCCGGGAGGTTCGATGGCCAAAGGCCGAGGACCGTTACGTAGATCGGGTCGATACGAATCCATAGACAGGCGACACTCCGAAATTAGACTTCGAATTGGAAAGTTATGGGTCACGGAATTTCTATTTCATTATGCACGCATTACAAGATGGGGATGACATGGTGATATCTGATTGGGCAGATATTTTAGTGGAACCCATGGATGAGTGACAAGTCCCATTGCCTATTTCCCCAAAAAGTGGATTTAAACCATTAAAATAATATTATTTTATTATTTTATATTTCTCACTCATCTCATCTTTTAATCCTGACCCTTCATCTATATTTCTTCCTCCAATCCTCACCATCCATCTCATCTCTCTCTCTCTCTCTCTCACCTGATCATCATCTTCTCTGTTTCTTCAAACAACCCAAACCCGAAAGCCCTCCATTTCTCCATTTCCATTTTTAGAAAACAACACACACGGCTTACCACCCCACTTGCATCCATACGATTCTGTGAGGGTTCATGAGAGATTGAGGGTGACTAGGACGACACGGTGAGGGACAACGGGCAACGGCGGAGGGAAACCCGAAACCGCGGGTAAGGTAAGTTTGAAATTTTGATTTCACGTTTTAAGGGTTTTTGTTCGATTCTAAAGGTCGAGACTTATTTCTGGGGACCTTAGGAGAAGCTCTGGATCGATTTCGAGGGTTAACACGGACGGAGGCCACGGCGGAGGAAGGTTGCAGGTGGCCGGTTCGGTCTTCGATCATGGAGATATGTTCTACTTGGTCTTCTTGTGACGTAGATCGATTAGGTTTGATACTGGGTGTAACAACCCGTACCTTCGGGAAGGGTATAAATGTAATTTTTGTAAAGATTTTTATGAACGGACGATTTTGCCCTTGTGAATAGTGCATCAAAAGTTGACTTTTTGATTTACAGGTTGGTTGAGTGTTAACCATTGACCGTGACGTAGTTTAGGACGTCACGAGTCCGTAGACAGGTGGCATGTCCGATTCGGACAATCGGAGAAAAAGTTATGACGTTCGGAAGATTGAGGGCGTTACCGTAATTTTGACTAATCGAGGAAAATGTTGACTTTTTAGTGGACTTGTGATTTTCACGTAGACCGAGGACCGTTAGATAGGTCTCGACGTCCTGAGTACAACGACAGGCGGCACGCTGTCATCGGACGTCGGACGAAATAGTTACGGGTCTGGAAGTTTGAGGGTAAAACGGTAAATTATTAACACTAGGGGCAATTTGGTCTTTTCCCTTATGCCCAATCAGATCAGAACAAGTGGAAATAGTGGATTGGGATATTTGTTCTCTGTCCATGGGAATGTGGACACGTGGTGAGGGCTGGATGGTTCTAGGCACGTCTAAAATGTACACGGCCACAAAGTGTCCAAAGTTAAACCGTGCATTTGGCTGTGAGAAACGGAAAACAGAGAGGAAGAATTTGAGAGTGGGTGATCGATCATGAATGTGTGAGAGTTGTTAGGACCCGACCCTCTTCTGTCAGGTCCCGATTCATCTAGCACGATATTGTCCGCTTTGGGCCTCCTTGCCCTTGCCCTCAGGGTTTTGTTTTCGGGACCTCACGGTGCAACTTCCCAGGGGGTCACCCATCTGGAATTGCACCAGCCTCAACTCGCTTAACTTTGGGGTTCCAATCCCCCCCAAAGCCACTGAGCTCCCAAAAGGCCTCATGCTAGATAGGTGTGTGCCTACACCTTTAAGGCACACCACCATTCCCTTCCCAGACCATTCCCCCCTCGCAGGAATGTGGGATTGTTCACCATTCCCTCCAGGACACGGGTCTTACAATCCACCCCCCTTAGGGCCCAGCGTCCTCGCTGGCACACTTCCCGGTCGGGGTCTGGCTCTCATACCAAATTGTTAGGACCCGATCCTCTTCTGTCAGGTCCCGATTCATCTAGCACGATATTTTCCGCTTTGGGCCTCCTTGCCCTTGCCCTCACAGTTTTGTTTTCGGGAGCTCACGGTGCAACTTCCCAGGGGGTCACCCATCTGGAATTGCACCAGCCTCAACTCTCTTAACTTTGGGGTTCCAATCCCCCCCAAAGCCACTGAGCTCCCAAAAGGCCTCATGCTAGATAGGTGTGTGCCTACACCTTTAAAGCACACCACCATTCCCTTCCAAGACCATTCCCCCCTCGTAGGAATGTGGGATTGTTCACCGTTCCCTCCAGGACATAGGTCTTACAATCATTGACAGGACCCAACCCAATCCCCCGGGGATTAATGCGGGAAGACCCTGCTCCCGTCTGACACAGACAAGGGATATTTCCGACCTTTGCCCTCCCGGGCTATCAGAGTATGCCAGGATCCGGAGGAGGTATGTGATATCTCGGTCTCTGCTACAGTCCACATCCGATGTCAACCTGAAGTGTATTAAAAACAGAAAGACTGTGAGTGGAAAAAAATAAAGATTTTATAAAAACATTTCATCAAAGACCTTTATACCCTCCACTAAAAAGCATGCATGCATAGTAAAACCATTTATCCAAACACATAAGTTTAAACAACCATAATTAGGGTCACAGCCCCAAATTCGGTAAATACAAGTTATACGGGCTCCTGCCCAAAACCATTTACAGAAAACCGTAACACCGTGAACATATGAGGGATCTCAGCCCAAATCCATTTATCATTACAAACACAATTTTCCAAAACCGATTGAAATCATGTTTATCCATTATATTCATATCCAGAACCTGTCACGGTAAAATAAAGCTACACGTGTGCTAACCGGGGTCTCAAACCCAAGTCTCTCCAGGGTCCACCCAGGTCAATGTCCGTAGATCAATGACCCTCCTTGGAGGTAACGAACCATGCCCATCCTGAGAGTAAGGAACCCAACTGGGGGGCGACTCCACTCAGTCAGTGCTCCGTGACTACTCTGGGGTCCACCCAGGCCAATGACCCTCCCCGGAGGAGACAATCATATATAAAGGATGGAATATGAAAAACCTTTTGAAATCATTCTTTAAACCTTTCAAGAATTCATGCCCGGCCCCCATAAGGCGTCATGAACCATAAAATCCTTTTATGGGTTCATGCCGGTTCCCATAAACCGTCATGACCCGTAAATCCATTTCAGGAGTTCATGCCGGTTCCTATAAACTGTCATGACCCATAAAAACTATTTGTAATACATAACTGGGCCCTAGGCCCGAATCCACATAGAAACTGGACCTCTGGTCCGAATCGTAAACCAACTGGGCCTCCGGCCCGATGCCTCGTTAAATCAAATGGACCTCAAGTCCGAGAGTTACCTTTTCAAATCCAAAATCATTTCATTTAACTATTTTCAAAACCATAAGAATGGAAAATCAGAATAAAACTGGAAAACCTCGATTTACGTGCAAGCACGTAAATCACCTCGAAATACGTGAAACCATATAGTTTACAAATATCCAAATAAAAATCATCAAATCACATTCATTATCCTTTTGGAAATCCAAAACCATTTCATTCAGACCAATAAAGACGTACGGACCCGTATAGGCACCGTATAGGGCCGAAACCTCGAAATACGTGCCTATACGTAACCCCACATCCAAATGCACTCATGGCATCACAAACAAGTATTTAAAACATATAATAAACCTTTATGCATGCACCAATTTAGAAAACAAGGTCCACTCACAGACCGTCCGAAGCCGCGCCTCGATACGCGTGCCATACGGCTCTTCGAGCCGATCACCGTCACCAGGACTTCCAAACCTGTCCAAATTAATTTAGAGGGTTACTAACTACTTATATAACCCCTCACTAAAGCCCCGTAATTTTCTGGAATTTCTAACTATTTTTAAAACCGAACCTAAACCTTCCGATGCCCCGAAACATATCAAGACGGTGTCCGATTGACACGAAACCAGTCCCAAAATGTTCGTTACATCGAATAGAAGATTTCACATGTTGGACACATCCCCAAATTCTCCCCACACGCCCGCACGCGCCGCCTGAAGTGGCTGCGCGTGGGCCTCACGCGCCTCTACAGTGCATCTTCTTCCTTCGGTCGAATCGGTCCGGGCCGGCCGGTCCGGTCCAACCCCTGCAACTGGACCGGCGTAACCGGTCCAGGCCTCCTTCTCCCTCATTTTTCATCCGTTTTCTTCCATTCCAATTCCTAAATTCGTATTTTTGTGTTTCCTATCTATTCCAATTAACGAAACCCATCACAACCCACAAAATCACACGGTCCAAGTTTGACGGTTCAAACTTCTCCTTTTCTCCCCACGGCTTCCCAGCCGTCCACAACCACCAAAACCTCACTAATCACCCCCTAGAAACCTAAATAATCCATCCTAATCATCCAAATCGACCCATAACAACAGAAATGAAAAATGGATTGAAATCGGTTAAAACCGATACCTTTCGGGCTTCACGGCTCCACCGTCCACGGCGGCGTGCCCTTGGCCGGCCACCACCTTCCTCAGCCCTCTTGTCACTCTCTGGTCCCTCAGGAATGAGCCTCAGGCTCAAGGGTTTGGGTTGGATTTGAAAATGGGATCGGGTAATGGTTGGAGGAAAAATGGAAAATGGATGCACGGGTGAATGGTTTGGTACATGAATGAAATATGGTGTCCATTGGATGGTTGACACTTGTCACTCATCCATTAGGCACCAGGACAAATATCTGGGCCCACTAGAGACAAAACTGCACTTTTCGTCTCGTAAAACGTGTCGTTGGGAATAGTATCCCGAAACTTTCGTGAACCGTAACTTCGCCGTCGAACGTCCGAATTCAACGTGCCGCCTGTCTACAAATTCGTATCGTCCTTATCTACGTAACGGTTTTTGTCCCACGGCCATTGGACCTCCCGGTCAAAAAGTCAACATTTGACCTCCTATTCACCCAAATTACCAAAATGCCCTTGGGCTTTCGAACGTCATAACTTCCTCCTCGAACGTCGGAATTGAACGTGCAACCTGTCTATGAACTCGTAACGTCACGAACAACATCACGGTCATCGGTCAAAGTCTATTTGACCGCCCGAATGAAAAGTCAACGTTTTGCCACCATCAGGGGCAAAACGGTCATTTTGCATCGTTCGTTCCGATTTCGCCTAACTAATCTCCGATTAGCCTCACTAATCGTGATTAGTCACTAATCTAATCTAGGAATTTGGGACGGGTCGTTAGAGAGTTCTGTGAATTGTGAGAGTAACAGAGAGAAGAGAGGAGAGACTGGTGATCGGGTTTTGGAGTGGAAATTGTGCACGAAGACACGGCGGTGGACGGTTGAGTTTCTGAGAAAACAGAAAGACGGTGGCATGGTGGCGGTGGTTGTGCCGTGTGGTGGCTCAAACCAAGGCAATAGGAGGCTCAGGTGATTGCAGGGGACTCAACGAGCACCGTGTCACACGGCGGTGCAGACGGCGGAGTAGGAATCGAAGGTATACCCCGAATCCCCTGTTTTCCCGTTTTTATTGTTTTCAAAAGTCGTGGACTTTGGGCTAGAGTCGAGGGAATTGGTGAGTGAAGTGAGGTTCAGGGAGGTCCTAGGAGTCGTCTAGGATGGTCGCCGTGACGGGGGAGGACCTGGGTGGCAGGCGGCCAAAACAGGGCTCACGGGCCGTCTGTTTCGAGGGTGAAGTCGAGGGGTTTTAGGCCGTGATTCTTCGATTTTAGGACGAGGTTTGATTGCTAGGGTCTGGACGAGGCTATTGGGATTGTAAGGGACTGAAATGGTGGGGGATTTACAGAGAACCGGTCACGCCGGTTCAACACAGTTGAACCGGGTGACTCGAGGAAGAAGAAGCACTGTAGCAGGCGCGTGAGGCCTACGCGCAGCCACTTTGGGCGGCGCGTAGGGAGGATTCCGGCCAAACGTTCAACATGGTTTTGGTTCTAAATGTTCTAAAGAATCCATTGGTGTAATTTTCGGGTTAATCAGACGAGGTTACAGAATAGTTCGGGAATCCGGACGTTTTAGGGTTTAAGTTTAAATTACGAATAAATTCCCGAAAAATTGGGGAAATTAGGGTTAGTATATGTAATGTAATTGTGATCCTATTTGGTGCCTATTGACAAGACGGGAGACGCCTGAGACGGTCGAGGAGCGGACGGAGCGCAATTGACATTTTACGATTCGTGAGTGGACTCTTTCTTTCCTTACGAGCATGCCTAACTGTTTTATTTATGTTTATGATATTAAATATTTTTTTATGCTTTTTGATGGTGGTTATATGTGGTTGATATGTTTGCACGTTTTTCGAGACATTTTCGAGATTTTGCACGTTTTTTGAGAAAAAGCTGGATTTCTGATTTTGATGTTAAGTTTCATGTTTTTAACTCTAGAATTGTTTTCTGATGGTTATAAGTGGATTATTAAGTATGATTTTGGAAATCAAGATTTTGGTTTTGAAATTGGAATTCGAGAAATGGAATTTGGTTTTAAAGTCGGAAAAGGTGGATTTCCGGATTTGGGTTCGGAATGAGGGTTCTGAACGCCAGAAGGGCTTCGAACCGGGTATTTCGGATTCGAATTTGGATGTGGATTTAAAATTTATTTTAAATTGGTTTTGGATTGGATTTGCTGGATCTGGATATTGGGTTTAAAGACCCGGATTCTGATTGACGGGGGACGGGCTCGGAGTGAGTTTAAAGACTCGGGAGTTTAAAGACTCGGATATTTACGATATTACCCTCGTAGGCCTATTGAGTTTAAAGACTCGGGAGTTTAAAGACTCGGATTACATTGAGGCTTGGTTGAGTTTAAAGACTCGGATAGACCCAGCAGGTTTGATCAGACTTGGATATTTGTGGATTTGGTTTTATGATGTGATCTTGCTATACTGTTTTATGTTGTGGTTTTCTGCTACTTAGTTGGGCATGCATATTTTAAAACGGAGGGTAAAATCTTATTGTTTTCTTTAAACTGTTTTACTTCTAAATCGTGTTGAAACTCTTATTTCCTTCAGTCCACTCACACCTTTGGTTTTAACTTACCCTCCAGGTCGTGGTGATAGCGCTGGGGTGAACGTTGAGGCAGGGATCGAGGCATAGAGCTTATGACGTTCTTCCGTTGCGAGATTAGCATAGTAGGATTTTGTGCCTGTTTTGTATAAACTATGCTCTGAATTACGGTTGTAGTATATTCTCCCTTGTTTGATAGTTATGCTTATGGTTGTGTTTGAGGTTGTTTTGGTACTTTAAGTGTGATTGTCAGACGGGAGCAGGGTTCGTCCCGGGGATCGAAGTGATATTTGGGATGGGTCCTGACACTGGGGACCTTTAGGAATCAAAAGGGAATATATTGGACCAAAAAAGAGGGAGATTGGGCCCTGGACCAGTCCAGACCGGTTCGGTCCAGTTCAAACCAGCGAACTTGGTCGGCGAGAGGTAGACGATGACACTGTACCCGGCGCGTGGGTTTCACGCGCAGGGACTTCAAGGTACACGTGTGAGCATGTGGGCCACTTTTTTGGGGTGCTTCCAACACAAGAAATCATCCATTCCATTTAACGAACATTTTGAGACTGGTTTCGTGTCGATTGGACACCGTTTCGATATTGTTCGGGACGTCCAAAGGTTTAGGATCGAGTTTAAAAATAGTTAAAATTTCTGAAAAATTATGGGACTTTAATGAGAGGTTAATTAAGTAGTTAGTAACTCTTTAAAGTGATTTGGACAGGTTTGGGAGTTCCGGTGATGGCGATTGGCCCGGGAGAGCCGTATGGCACACATATCGGGGCAGCAGCTCGGACGGTCTATGAGTGGACCTTGTTTTCTAAATTTATGCATGCATAAATGTTTATTATGTGTTTTAATTCTTTTTTTGTGATGACATGAGTGCATTTGTGTGTGGTTACGTATTGGCACGTATTTCGAGGTCTCGGCCTTATACGATGCCTATACGGGTTGGTATTTCTACGTTGGTTTAAACGAAATGGTTTTGGATTTAAAAAGGATAAACTCGGGCATGAGACCCATTTTTTTTTCTCGGGCATGTAGCCTTATTGGTGACCTACGGGTCTGAGTCGTGGTCGTAGTGAGTGCTTTGTGCACCGTGACGGAAGATACGACGCTCGCCTCCTGACTGGGATGCGTTCCTTCCAGAGAGGTCACGATGCACGTACCGTCATCGAGCAGCAACTGGAGGCTCGACTTCGGAGTGCTGACGGTTCAGGATATCGACCGGTGATGGGTGTACCATGATCTAGAGATGGTCGGGTCAGTTGATACGTTCACGACGACATACAGGGATTGAGAGCGATCCTGAACGGATAGTTGCACACATTACTAGGATTGGAATCGTGACTGACCTTGAGATATCTGGCATGATGCCCAGTTGAGTCATGAGTTCGGGCACGAGGCCAGTTACTTTATGTTTATGATTTCGGGTAGGAGACCCTAAATGGATTTCTTGATTCATGACGGTTTATGGGGACCAGGCATGAATCCTTTGGAAGGTTTTAAGAAGGTTTTCGTTATATATATATATATATATATATATTCATATACCTTCCTTATTTGGAATGTCTCCTCCATGGAGGGTCGTTGGCCTCGGTGGACCCCGGAGTAGTCATGGAGCACTAACTGAGTGGAGTCACCCTCGTTGGATACCTTACTCTCATGAAGGCATGGATTATAACCTCAGGGAGGGTCATTGATCTACGGACATTGATCTGGGTGGACCCTAGGAGACTTGGGCTTTGAGACCCCAGGAAGCACATGCGTAGCTTTAGAAACCGTGACAGGATTGGTTATGTGATTTATATGTATATGTTATATGTTATGTGATGTATACAGGTTTTGGGCTGAGTCCCACATGGATTTAGGCAGTGGCCCGTGCATCTGGTTTCATTTATGATTTTGGGATAAGGTCCTAATGGTTTGGTAAATGGTTTTCGAATGCATGCATGCTTTTTAGTGAAGGGTACAAATGTCTTCGATGAAATGTTTTTAATTAAATTATTGTTTTGTTCACTCACAGCTTTTAAATGTATTGACTGCCCTTCAGGTTGATCGCGGATGCGGGCTGTAGCAGAGACTGAGACATCACATACCTCATCCGAATCCTAGCGTACTCTAAAGACCGAGAGGGCTAATGTCGGAATTTCCCTTGTCTGACACTCCGTGTCAGACGGGGTCAGGAACGTCCCGCGTTAATCCCGGGGGGATTGGGACGGGTCCTGACAACCTAGTCTAGTGGTGTTTCAGCTCAATTACTAGATGGGTCGAGTAGTCCACTACCACTGTCCGGTATAGATTTTGGTGCGTACTAGCTCACGAGAGTGGTACTCAGGTTTTACCATTTTGGATGGAAGGTATACCAGTCATGTTTGACTCCTGGATGGTATATCAGAGAACTTTCCAAGATTGCCACCTCGAAATATGCTATTGAGAAGATGGGTTTACTAGTTGTGTTTTGCATTTTAGATAGCATTCTTGAGAATTTACTGTGGTTATTGCCTCAGCAGACATTTGAGTTATCGCCGAGTTACTCTTAGACCTTACAGGTAGTACCCCCTAACATCGTTCAAGATGGTGTGTAATCTAGCTTGATGTCAATAGTGACATAAGAGAACTCGAGGAATTGCATGAAATTGACTTTTGACCTTTATACATAAATTTTGGGGATGAAATTTCTTTTAAGAGGAAGTTTTAACAACCTGGATAGCAATTTAGGGTCATTTTGAGAATTTATTTAGATAAGGACAATTTTGCCTTTGTTTTCGTAGGGCCCGTTGGTTAGCTTCTCCTTGGAGACACTTTTGGACATTTTCCTTTGATCGTTGCATAAGTCACGAGCCCACGAATTTGTCAACAGGTGGCACATAAGAATCAAAGTCCATGGAAGGAAATCACGGATCTAAAACAATAAGGGCATAAAGGTAATTTTGGAAAATGTCAAGGGTATTTTTGGGTGCACACACGCTCTCTCTCTCTCTCTCCCTCTTTCTCTTTCTCTCACTCTCTCTCTTTCTCTTTCATAGAAGGATGGGCCATATGTTTTCAATTTCTCTCGCATCTATCTCTCTCTCATCGTGGTGTGACTTCTATACCCACACCATTACCATTGACCCATTTTCAGGTCAAGTTAGGTCAAGCTAAGACCGAAAATGGAATCCCCATGGCCTGAGGAGTGTTTTGGTGCAAGGATCGAGGCTAAAGCACCACCAAAGATGGCAGACCTAGAGAGGTTTTGAACTCGAACGTTTTTTACGGATTTACGACCAAATCAGGTATAATTTTGTAAATATGAGATTGAATTTGGATTTCTCTTGTTGAGTAGATGATGATTGATGAGTATACCGTGATTTTGGTTGAGATTAGAGAAATTTGGAAAAGCTTCAGTTTCGCCATCAATGATAATTTCTAGCAATGGACGACAAACCTTTACATCGCTAGTCGTCTTCTTTGGCAGCTAAAACGAGCCAGCATGATGTCGTCATGATGACATGGTAGTGAAGTCATCGTGATGACATGGTAGTGATACAATAATGAACCTGTGCCGCATGGAACTCGTGTCAGTGACACATGGCAGCCACTTGGAAATTGCGTCAGTGACACATGGTAGCCATGTGACAATTATGTTAGTGACATGTGGTAGCCATGTGGCAAATATGTTAGTGACACATGGTAGCTATGTCAGCGACACGTGGGCGTTGCGTGGTAGCCACGACAGTGACACATGGGTGCCACGTGACAGCCATGTTAAGATGTGTCAACACTATATTAGCGCTGAGTTAACACGTGTGACGGCACATGGACACTGTACTAGGTGAGTAGGGGTTCATGGGATGGCTGGTTGGACGTTTGGGTCTGTTTAAAACCTCTTTTTGGGGACCCCTTGTTTTCGACCTCCCGAAGTTATTTTTGATGTTTTGAGGCCTTTTGGGGTCCATTTAGAGCCCATTTTTTTGGCATATCCAGATTCTTTTACCTTTTTCAGGGTGAGTTTTGATCTAGGGTTGAGGGAGCCTAGGTAACGGTGTTTTCTAAGGGTTCCATGAACTTAGTGTTTACTTGATTAGGATGTTTGGACATGTGGTGATGAGTTTTGACTCATAATCATGCTCCGAAATAAGTATAAACTACCACTAGATTTGGACTTTCCAAGGAACGATACCGAGGTACACTCTAGACAAGTCAGGATATCGAATTAGGACTCTAGATGAGTCATAATTTCAGATTGAGTATTCAGGCGAGTCGGGGTACCGAATCAGGATTCTGGTGTGAGTCGGGATATCTGTTGGGAACTTGGGCAGAGATAATGGAGCCTATGGGTTACTTGCTAGTCATGGCTAAATTCTGAGGTAGTTACCAGTGGTTGAGTTGTTGTTATAACCATAGATAACGACTGAGGTCGTGGTTGTTATGCTGAGTTTACCTCGCCTCCAAGGCTAGTGGGTTAGTGGGGGCAGTGGCCCCTAGAGAGCGAGTATTGTTGATTTTATCCCTTAATTGATAGTTTTGATGTTAGGAGCCATGTCTAGGGTACTTTCAGAACTTAGATTAGGTATCAGGCAGGAGCAGCACCAAGTACATTTATTTTTGGGGTGTTTATCCTTGGTGGGGCCCATCTTGCTTCCTTGAGGAAGTCTCAGTGCCAGCGCACAAGAATAAGTGCATGAGCACATGTGGGAGTGCATGAGAACATGAATTTTCCATGATATGATTTGTTTACTATAATGTGTTATCGATTTATGTTGACGCTCGTCATGAGGTGTGACGTGTAACTCTGCATGATATGAATGGGTGCTTGTGCGACTTGTGATAATAAGCACATGTTGTTTACCAAGACTTCCAAGGAACATAAATGGTGGGAAGCAATAGTGTGCTGAGTAGTAGGCCCTTGGGTCTACTAAGTTGGATACAACTTATTACCTTCGTAAAATGGAGGTAGTGCCGACTCATAGGGGTTATGACTAATCGATAGAGATTTGAGAATAAAGAACTCGAGTCCTCTAGTCCCCCATTGATGAATCTTGATACTACGCTAATCAGGATGTCCTATGGTTTAGTGTGATTAGGTTGGTATGAACGTCATGAAAGGCTCTTCAAGGGAAGAGGGCTTGTTTTCCACCATGTTGTTGATCGGTTTGTGTGGCTCATGCTAGATGATAGTCCATAATTTCTTCCTCTCCCCCTTTTTTATTGTCACGACCTGACCCATCTAGCACAATATTGTCCGCTTTGGGCCCAGCCCTCACAGTTTTGTTTTCGGGAGCTCACGTGCAACTTCCCAGTAGGTCACCCATCTTGGGATTGCACCAACCTCAACTCGCTTAACTTTGGAGTTCCCAAGGAATCCAAGACAGTGAGCTCCCAAAAGGCCATGTCTTAGATAGATACGTACCCACACATATAAGAGACTTCACTTTTCCCTCCCCGAGCGATGTGAGATTGTTCATTGATCTTGCCTTTCCAAGCTCACGGGTCTTGCTTCTCAAGCTCACGGGTCTTGCTTCCAAGACCGAGTATTACAATCCATCCTCCTTGGGGACCAGCGTCCTCGCTGGCATACTTCCAGTCAGGGTCTACCTCTGATACCATTCTGTCACGACCCGACCCCTCTAACACAATATTGTCTGCTTTAGGCCCAGCCCTCACAGTTTTGTTTTCGGGAGCTCACGTGCAACTTTCCAGTAGGTCACCCATCCTGGGATTGCACCAGCCTTAACTCGCTTAACTTTGGAGTTCCTAAGGAATATAAAGCCAGTGAGCTCCCAAAAGGCCTTGTGTTAGATAGATATGTGTCCACACATATAAAACACTTCACCTTTCCCTTCCCGAGCGATGTGATTGTTCACCGATCTTGCCTTTCCAAGCTCACGGGTTTTGCTCACTGTTCTTGCTTCCAAGACCAGGTATTACATTTAATCAAAGGTAATTTAATTTAATGCAAGTACCATTAGAGGCCTGACAGTGATTGGTGCCATAATGAAATTGAGTTTATGGGCTGAGACAGACCCAAAAATAAAGAGTATGTGGACTTATTTATGTATGTTGCATAGTTTGTAAGTAAAAAATATAGTAGGCTAATAAATGGGCCATAAGAAATTGAGAAGGTCCATTTTTTGAAAGTGGATGGCTTGATTGTGTGGACTGATCCACGCTCAAATTATTTTCTACTAGGTCTTCCAAACCCTATGTTATGATTGGCCCAAGTTATTTTTTTTATAAGTTGGTCAGCTGATAAGCCTTTATTTGAGCATTACTTTATATAATTTTTACCCTTTATACTTATCTTTTAGTGTAAAATGAAAAATAATAGGAGAAAATAATCAATTTTGTGAAAATTGTGCAGAATTAGATAGAGCTCAGAATTATGAGAATTTGAGCGAAACAATCAGAGTTATATTGAAGAAGTTATGATTAAAACAAAGATAGCCACCAAAAAATGCAAGGTATTTTGGTAGCATCCTATCAATTCAATCCAAGTAGTCCAAGTTCTCATTCGGCCAACGCCTGCCGACCAACCTCAGACGATCTCAGCTTGCTCCTCCTGATCCGTAGCTTCCACTTTGGCCCTAGTCCACTAAACAACAATACAGCCATACCTTGCGTTGTTGACCAACGAATTTCACCATAAGTTTCAGTGACTGTCCACCGAATGCTTCTCTAGTACTATTCCAATAATTTACTTCCTTCTCCAATGTGGAAAACTTGTTCAAATCAAGATTGGTTTTGTTTTTCCTTATCCTTAAGGAAACCTTATTACATTCGGATTTTAATTTTATTAATTTAAAATTTTTCCTTTTAGGATTTAGATTGGGAACTTCTTTTAATTTGATGATTAATTTTCTTCTATAAATAGAGAGCTTAGGCCAAATGTAAGAAAACCCCATTATTTCATAAACTATTGTTTTCCTAAGATTTAAACCTAGCCACCTTCTATTGATTTAATAAAAGAGTTTATAGCCAATTTCCTTACTTGTAAATTTTCTTCTGCTAATGTGTTATCTCTTGTCTGGCACGTGGTGTCAGACGGTAGTAGGCACATCCCACAGTAATCTAGAGGGATTGAGATGAGTCATGTCAAAGTGGTATCAAAGCACTAGGTTGCTTTTAAGGATTGCGTATGTGCTAGATGTGACGTATGTATGATAAGAATAGCCCATCATCAACTTGGTAGTTATGGTAAGGATAGGAAAATGACGTGAAGAGAAACCCTGGATGGATTATATTTGGCACTAGATGCAGTGCTTCAGTGAGGTTTAACCTCAAGTAGGGCCGAGTAGACCCCGAGGAGGGCTAAGTTTCTTATGGGCCTAGCGGCTGAGAGCCAAAAAGTAACTACCATCTGAGAGTTACGGCTTGGTTGGATACCAGTATCCCCGTATGATGAATTTTGAGAGTTGTGACCGATGATTGGTCTGAAATTCGGGTCATCTAGTTCCGATTGATTTGAGATTAGTTGGGCAAGTTACCAGGAGAATGGTACTTGTGGATCGGATCACGAGGTGACCAATAAGTGGCTTATACGCGTTGAGCTGATGGTACATGCATTGAGTTACGCTCAAGACTCACAGAGCGTTGGGTACAAATAACAATGAAAACGTGACATGGTGAAGATCCAGCCGCACGAGGTTTGTGGTAAACATTGCTATTGATAAGACTCATCCATTGGATTTGTCTTCTTATCGATCTAGATATACTCATGTCCAGTGATGACTGAGACGATGAGGATTCGCCAGTTGTATCGGTTGCCGAGAAGTGAGGTTCCTGCATTTGATGTAGAGGTATGTGAGATTGTCGTCGCACAAAGGAGACGGTGATAAAGAAGATGATGGACACGACTAAAGGAGACGATGAGCACGGTGGAAATTGTGTCGAGAGCTCACGCTATCTCAGTGGGGATTTGTGTACTTAGGGAGCTTAGATGAGGGTTGTCTCTAGCTTTGAGTCTATACAGGTAGCCGTATGAGATGCGGTGACCAATGAGCAGGGACCGAGAGGATCCCGAGTGGCTCGGTGAGATAGGGTATGCTTGGATTATTGAAGGCACATGGTATGCCTAGAGTGGTACCTATTACCCTAATTATTTTTGGACACATTGCACAAGTGATGTGTGCAACATGGGTTAATCCCATAGAGTGGGTCGTGCAAGATAGTACTCCGACTGGTACGGTGGTGGGACCGCCGAATGGATTTGCGTAGAAGGTTTTGACCTAAAGATAGAGCGATTTCTAGGACACGTGTTGTGTTGTCCCTAGTTAGCTTAGTGATCTTGGAGTGAGATGGGATTCAGTTGACTTGGAATGTCACTGTTATAAAAGGCCAAGGTTTCTTCTCGAATTCGATGGAACTTCGAGAGTTAGATATGACAAGATATCTAATAAATATACTTTCTTCTCCTGGAAGTTCTTAGTGAACTTCTCATCACTCAAGGATGTATATGATTGTAACAATGAGCTGTTATGAGGAAGGATATGATCGTGAAAGGATCCCGATAGTAGCCATCAACAAATATTATTCTCTTGGGTTCAAAGAGGGTGTAAGAACTTGACACCTAGGTTGGGAACCAAATTTGAATGACTTGAGAAGCAGACGATTCTTGGTGCTCACACATCACACCAGATTTGGATGGAACCGTGTTGGTGTTATGGGTCATGTTATAAGGGCCGAGAGAGCTAGTGTGGGCCCTAGATGGATTTAGAGAATTGAGATGAGTATGAATTGAGATGGTCAAGGATCAGGAGTTGAGGTCCGCTTTGGACTATGGATCGAGATGATCGAGAGGATGGAGATAGTGTTGGATTGGAGTCAATTGGCATCGGCCGACCATGAAGATTGAGACTAAAATCACTTAAACTAGATGAGTGTCATTAGCTCCCTTCCAAAGTCAATCCGGTGGGAGATGATGATTGAGTGAGCAGAATCGTGACCACTGCTCTAGGTTGGCTACTTTGGACGTTAGTGGGAGTTTTTCCATGGTAGCGTGTGGGCAGGAAAGTTGGATTTACGATCTCCTCGAGAGATGTGTAGGATGACAATACATTGGGTATCATTCATGAAAATATGAATAGTTGATGCCTTGACTAGGATTTTGCAAGCTCGGTTATTGTTCCAACTAGAAAGATTGTCTTGGTGGCGGATGACCATGAAGTATGGCTAGATAGTGTTCATGTGAGACACATAGGCTGAATTAGCGGTTTGTAGCACAGTTTTAGGATTCGACCCTTCGCATAATCAGGATGGTGGTCGAGGTGGGCCATCGATAGGGTTAGGATTGGTACGTGTCCGATGGGATCATGTACAGTCCTCGAACAGAGTTCGGACGTTGCGTAAGTACAGTCCTTGAGAAGGCCTGAGTAGAGCCTTGGTCATTGTTATGATTTTAGTGCACCAGTGAGTAGTGCACAATGGACAGCGAGATTTCTAAGTGTTGATCCTCCGATTGATGTGGTATGATCATCAGATTGAGTCCAAGATGGCCATAATATGGTAATCGGATGAGGTCCGATATTGATGGTACATTGAGTACGAGGGCGGGACATTGAATACTATGTGCAAGTACAAAGTGGCTTGAGAGGGTTCAGTGATTGTACGAGCATGGTGCTTAGGGCCATGATGGGCTAGAGGAACCCTAGTGATTATATATGCGGGTAACACTGTTGAAGCAAATATTCGATGGGGTCTAGATGCATCCTATGTGTATCGACAGGATGAGTGAGATAATAATTTGGGACTCAAAAAGAGTCAGGATCATAGCATTGGTCGTTGAGTAACACGAGATACGATGTTGGGGCTCTAGAGCGAGTCAAGGTCAGAGTTGCGCAACAGAAAGCGTAGCCGTAAATTATCAGCTGGACACACCGTCGTGAAACCGGGATCAGAAGTCGTGCACATAGGATTGGAAGTCGTGGATGTGTTGGACGTCGTGAATGTGTTGGAAGTCGGAGAGACTGTCTTGTGAGACAGGACGCGTGATGTCAGTTTGGTACAACAGGATCAGAAGCGTGATTGCCAGATCAGATGTTGAGTAGAATCAACTGATTGAATGCTGAACGAGTTGTCAGCTGGGATTGTCAACTGAGAATAATTGTCAGGCTGAAAAACTGTATAAGATGTCAGCTTGGTATAGCAGAATTTTCAACCTGGATTGTCAGCCGAGCAGGACGGTAAGAAAGGCTTATCGGAATGAACGCTATGTACACCTGCTTTAGTGACTGGTGAGATCGACGAGTGTCGATGTCTCTTTCGATACTAGAGATTGAACACTGGTGGTTTCCAATGATGGCAGATCACTTTCGAATACGGTCACAGACGATTGCGCTGAGTTGTAGCATTGACCGTCTAATTATCGTAACGTCGATTGACGTTGATATTAGTGAATAATGTGGTAAGATGTTGGACGTGTGCCCTAAGTTGGAGGCAAGATGGGATTTCTGCAGGTTTCGTGCGAATTGGAGCCGATTTGAATTTCGAGGAATAAATTCTTTAAGGGGGAATATTGTAAGGACCCGTCTCTAATTTACGGATTAATTAAGGTTTAATAATGGATTATCGAGATGTAATTGAGGACTAGTCGAGAATTAGCGGACGATCGGGGTAAAATGACGATTTTTCCCTTGGAAAGGGCTAAAAATTAACTTTTAACCCGGAAGGTTAGATGCACGTGGATCGAGGCCTGTTACGTAGATCGAGATGATACGAGTCTGTAGATAGTCGAAATCGGACATCGTACATGAAAGTTACGGGTCACGGAAGGTTCTAGGAACTATTCCCCATCGTACGGTTTTTGAATGGGTTGTCTTTAGTTGGGCCCAAAATATTTTTTGTGGACCAATAGATAAGTGACAAGTGTCAGCATTGACTTTGCTGACGTCAGCGTTGACTGTTGACTAGCGTTGACCGAAACTTTGAACTCGCGCTTGAGGGCATGAATTTCGAGGTCAAACCGATCTTGTTCGAAAGATTTTGACGTTCTGAATCCAATAGTGGTAGTTTCAAGTCGATCGGAGACCGTTTGATAGGTCATTTAGGGGTTTTAGCCTCGGGAAGCGTGTTCGGGACATATTAACCGTTCCGAGATGTGTGAGTGTTTATGATTAGGACTTGTTTTGATGGTTAGTGACCTTTAAGTATGATTTGGACAAGTCTGAACGTCCCGGAGAGTATGGATTAACCCTAGAGTGGCTTACGACGCGGATTACAGGCGCTCATCACGGATGGTCTGTGAGTAGGCGTTTTCTTTACAAATATGGTGCATGCATAAATGTTTTATGATCATGATTTGAGATGCATTTATTACATGATGTTTTGGATATGAATGGGCATTTCGTAGAAAATTCCATTATATTACATGTATTTCGAGATTTCTATTTTATATGATATTTGGGCTTAGGCCGAGTATTCTACGTGCATGTGTTTTATATGATTTTGATGGTTTCATGGAGAGGCGTGAAATCGAGGATTTGAGTTACGATTTTGAATGATTTCACGGAGATGCGTGAAATCGGTATTCAGGAATGAGACCCAGTTAGATATGGAATTTGACTTGGATGATAGTCAAAGGTATTTTGGAAAAATAATTTGAATAACGAAATGTTTTTCGGATTTAGAAATATCTTTCGGGCGTATGACCCAGTTGATTTTTAGTTTGACTTAGAGTATAGTTAAACGTGAGATATATCTGGCTGTGACCCAGTTATGAGATTTATGAAAGATATATCAGGCATGAGACCTAATTGTGGATTTGATAGGATTCGAGGAATCCTGGGTTTATGAAGTGTTGATAGATACTGTTTTTCGGGCTTGTGACCCATTTGATGATATTTCGGGCTTGTGACCCTATTGATAATATTCGGGCTTGTGTCCCTGTTGGTGATGATATGATTTTGAGTTTAAAGACTCGGATTTTATTAGAGGGCCTTCAGTTGTGAATATTTTTCCTCGGAGAGCACTTTGGAGATAATGCTTGCCTCCAAGGTACAGAGAGGTTACGATGCGCCTGCTAGCGAGCGACAGATAGAGGTGGTAGCCGATGGAGGCTCGACTCAGGAGTGCGGTATATGAGATCGATCGATGATATGTTCACGACGATATGGTGATTTTCGGCCGGTGATGTGTTCACGATGACATGCTCAGGATCAGAGCAGTCCTTTAGCTTATGGGAACGCGTTGCTGGGATTGGAATCGTGACTGATGATACTAATGATATAATATTGAGTTTAAAGACTCGAAAGTTTAAAGACTCAGATTTTGACACCGTGATTTGATTTGGGCTGAGATCCCACATGTTTATGTTTTGGGCTGAGATCCCACATGTTGTTTATTTGAGTTGAGACCCTACCAAGGAAATGGCTTGGATTGAGAAGAATTTTTCACGGTGTTTTGTTTTGAATAACAATAGGATTTGCTTTTGAGAAAGTATTTGATATACTAATTTTCTGATGCATGCATCCTTTTACGTGAAGGGTATAAAAGTATTTTCTACATGCCGCCACACATCCTTTCATACTCTAGATAACCCCATGTAGGTTAATGTGTTATCCCTTATTTGGCACGTGGTCAGATGAGAGCAGGTACATCCCACGATAATCCAGAGGGATTAGGATGGGTCCTGTCACATCGTGCAGCCAAGATTGTAAGCCCAATTTTTGAACCAGCATCCATCTCGCAAAGCAAGCGTGTTTCCATTTGTTCGGCCTAACATACACGCGTCAATAGGCCAAGCTCACACTGAATTCCACTAGCGCAATTCCACAGACCTGCGTCTCGCCAAATATCCAAATGCGAGCCCACTTTGCAAGTAGCATGCGCTTTACTCTACCAAACCCACTATCCCAGACCCAAGTCCAAATTCCAACAGTCGCAATTTCAACTTCCCTACGCAATTAGGATTAGGATTAGATTTATATTACATTTTTTATTAGGATTTAGATTACCTTTTTCTTTAGGATTTTTATTACTACTTTTATTAAGAATTGAGCTAGGGACTTGTTCTATGTTTTAAAATAGTTAGCTATGATCATTTTTCAAAGGGTCGCTCGTTTTTGTACCAAAACTCTACTTGACCAAACTTTCCAGTTTATATAATCGATATTACTTTACAAGATTAATTACAACATACTCTATCTTCTACTCTTCATTTGTGGCATAGTTAGGTGCTCCCTATTGTCTCACTAAAGTGTGTTCATTCACTTAGCATCCTTTGGGCTTCGCGATAGAAAAAATGTAACATGATCTCTTACTTCGTAGTTATCTTTTGGTATGAATATCGTTTATATGAATTGATTATTAATCTTATCTTGGTTTTATGCTTTGTATTGATTTCGTATAAATCTTCCATGTGTTCTAGTATTTTAGTTTTTGTTATGTTTATATATTGGTGCTTAATGCTTGATAGATGAGTTGAGCATTCCCTAGTCTATTATTGAAAGTGTAGAGGGCTTCACGTGCACGTACTTTTGAATATGCAACCATCTTGTAGAAATAATGACAGGACCCATCCCAATCCCCCCGGGATTAACGCGGGATGTCCCTGCTCCCGTCTGACACGGAGTGTCAGATAAGGGATAATTCCGTCCTTAGCCATCTCGGGCCATCAGAGTACGCCAGGATCCGGATGAGGTATATGATATCTCGGTCACTCCTACAGTCCACATCCGTTCTCAACCTGAAGGGCAGTCAAAACATTAAAAGTTGTGTGTAACGACCTGTCCCAAATTCCATGAGTAGATTAGTTACTAATTACGATTAGTGAGGCTAATCGGTGATTAGTTAGGCGAAATCGGACGAACGATGCAAAGTGACCGTTTTGCACCTAGTCGTGGCAAAACGTTGACTTTTCATTCGGGCTATCAAATGGAATTTGACCGATGATCGCGACGTAGTTCGTGATGTCATGAGTTCATAGACAGGTGGCATGTTCAATACCGACGTTCGAGGAGGAAGTTATGACGTTCGGGGAGGAAGTTATGACGTTCGGAAGTTTAGGGGCATTTTTGTAATTTTGGTTAAAGGGGGTCAAATGTTGACTTTTTTACCGAGAGGTCCGATGGCCGAGGGCCGGAGACCGTTACGTAGATCGGGACGATACGAATCCATAGACAGGCGGCACGCTGAAATCGAACTTCGAACGAGAAAGTTATAGGTCACGAAAGTTCGATTTCACTATACACGTTCTTCGAGGCGATGATGAGGTGGCCTTTTCTGATTGGACCAGATATTTTGAGTGGGCCCCATGGATGAGTGACAAGTGTCACTCATCCCATTGGTCCAAACCCCTAAATTGTGGATCTAAGTAAATTAAATAATTTTATAATTATTATTATATAATTAATCCTAACCACACTAAATCCTATCCATCCATTTCACTTAATCTCTCAAATCCTCACCCTCCATTTCTCTTCTCTCATCTGATCTCCTCATCTTCTTTGTTCTTCTACAAACCCGAAACACCATCACCATATTTCTCCATTTTTCTTCAAAACACAAACTCCCATACCACACACATATCATCACCCTAGCTTATCTTCATGAGTGGCCGCGTGTGAACGTGAGAGAGTGTGAGATGAAGGGATGGACGGTGGCTCACGGTGGCAGCCACGACGGAGCTCGACCCATGAGGTAAGGAATATTCAAAATTCCTAAATTCGGTTTCGTTGGTTTTTATTCAATTCTAAGGTTTGGGTTAGGTTTCTAGTGGTCTTAGGAGAAGAATAGGATTGTTTTCATGGCTTGGGATGGCCTAGAACAGCCGTGAACGACGGGGGAAGGTCCGGCCACCATGAACGACGGGTTAAGGTACGGGGTTTACGATTTTTGCTTCGTTTTAATGGTCTAAAAGATGGGAAATGAACGTAGGAAGCTTTAGGGATTAAAAAGGGAGGAAAAGGACAAAAAATGGACGGGTTTTAGGTGCTGAACTAGTCCAGGCCGGTTCAGTTGCAGGTGAACCGGTTCGTCCAAGGTTAGGGATGATGAATAGTACATCGGGCCTTGTTGGGGCACGTGAATAGTAATTTGGGGAAGTGTTCAACATATGAAATCTTCTATTCGATGTAACTAACATTTTGGAACTGGTTTCGTGTCAATCAGACATCGTTTCGATAGGTTTCGGGCTGTCCGAAGGTTTAGGGTCGGTTTAAAAATAGTAAAAAATATTGGAAAAGTACGGGGCTTTGGTAGGAGGTTAATTAAGTAGTTAGTAACCTTCTATTACGATTTGGACAGGTTCGGGAGTCCCGGTGATGGTGACTGAGTCGGGAGAGCCGTATGACACGCAATTCGAGGCGACAGCTCGGATAGTCAGTGAGTGGACCTTGGTTTTCTAAATTGATGCATGCATTAATGTTTATTATATGTTTTAATACATGTTTGATGATGCCATGGGTGCATTTGTATATGGTTACGTATAAGCACGTATTTTGAGGTTTCAGCCTTATACGGTGCTTATACGCGTCTATATTTCCTTATTGGTTTTAATGAAACGGTTTTGGATTTCCAAAAGGATAAACTCGGGTATGAGACCCATTTGGTTTGGTCTTGGGCATATGACGCTATGGATGAACTTCGGGTCTGAGTCGTGGTCGCGGCAGGTGCTTGGTGCACGGCGACGTACGACGTGACGCTCGCCTCCGGATTGGGATGTGTTCCTTCCGGAGAGGTCACGATGCAAGATTCGTGGTCGGGCAGCCCGGGGAGGCTCGACTTCGGAGTGCTGACAGTTCTGGATAGCTATCGATGATGAGTGCACCATGATCTTGTGGTGGTCGCGTTAGTTGATTCATTCACGGCGACATACCAGGATTGAGGGCGGTCCTGGATGGATGGTTGTACACATCACTACGATCGGAGTCGTAGGATCGGTTCCGACGGCTGGTTTGGTGTTGTGACCATCCGATGATCGGTTTTGGTTTAGTTAGATGGATTTATTGCAGTCGGCAGTTAGCAGTCGGATTCAAGGAATCCTAGTTGATTGACAGTAGGATTGGATTGACGTCATTTTGATGTCAAGACCGCGGAGACGGTTAGAATGTGGATTGTTGACAGGACCCATCCCAATCCCTCCGGGATTAGTGTGGGATGACTCTGCTCCCGTCTGACACGAAGTGTCAGACAAGGGATATTTCCGACCATTGCCCTCTCGGGCTATCAGAGTACGCCAGGATCCGGAGGAGGTATGTGATATCTCGATCTCTGCTACAGTCCACACCGTATCCAACCTGAAGGGTATTAAAAATAGAAAGACTGTGAGTGGACAAAAATAAAGAATTTATAAAAACATTTCATCAAAGACCTTTATACCCTCCACTAAAAAGCATGCATGCATAGTAAAACCATTTATCGAATCATATATGTTAAAACATCCATAAATAGGGTCACAACCCCAAGTTCCGTAAATACATGTCACACGGGCTCCTGCCCAAAACCAATTTATAGAAAACCAGAACATAGTAAACATATGTGGGATCTCAGCCCAAATCCATTTATCATTATAAACACAATTTTCCAAACCCATTGAAATCATGTTTATCCATTATATTCATATCCAGAACCTGTCACGGTGAAATAGAGCTACACGTGTGCTAACCGGGGTCTCAAACCCAAGTCTCTCCGGGGTCCACCCAGGTCAATGTCCGTAGATCAATGACCCTCCCTGGAGGTAACGAACCATGCCCATCCTGAGAGTAAGGAACCCAACTGGGGGGCGACTCCACTCAGTCAGTGCTCCGTGACTACTCTGGGGTCCACTCAGACCAATGACCCTCCCCGGAGGAGACAATCATATATAAAGGATAGAATATGAAAAGCCTTTTGAAATCATTCTTGAAACCTTTCAAGGATTCATGCCCGGCCCCCATAAGCCGTCATGCACCATAAAATCCTTTCATGGGTTCATGCCGGTTCCCATAAACCGTCATGACCCGTAAATCCATTTCAAGGGTTCATGCCGGTTCCCACAAACCGTCATGAACCATAAAAACCATTTGTAACACATAACTGGGCCCTAGGACCGAATCCAAAAAAAAACTGGACCCCCGGTCCGAATCGTAAACCAATTGGGCCTCCGGCCCGATTCCGTAAATCAAATGGACCTCAAGTCCGAGAATTACCTTTTAAAATCCAAAATCATTTCATGAAATCATATCCAAAACCACAAGAATGAAAAATCAATGTAAAACCGAAAAACCTCGATTTACGTGCAAGCACGTAAATCGCCTCGAAATACGTGAAACCATATAATTCACAAGCATCCAAATCAACATCATAAAATCATATTCATAATCCATTTAGAAATCCAAAACCATTTCATTTAGACCAATAAAGACATACATCCCCGTATAGGAACCGTATAGGGCCGAAACCTCGAAATACGTGCCTATACGTAACCACACATCCAAATGCACTCATGGAATCACAAAAAAGTATTTAAAACATATAATAAACATTTATGCATGCACCAATTTAGAAAACAAGGTCCACTCACAGACCGTCTGAGCCGCCGCCTTGATTTGCGTGCCATTCGGCTCCCCGAGCCGATCACCATTACTGGGACTCCCAAACCTGTCCAAATTTTAATAGAAGGTTAATAACTACTTAATTAACCTCCCATCAAAGCCCCGTAATTTTTCCGAACTTTTAACTATTTTTAAACCAACCCTAAACCTTCCGACACCCCGAAAACTATTGAAAAGATGTCCGATTGATGCGAGACCAGTTCCAAAATCTTCGTTACATCGAATAGAAGATTTCCCGTGTTGAACACTTTCCCAAATTATGACCCACGCGTCCTCACGATCCCCTAGAAGGTCGAAATACTGTTCATCGGCACTAACCTCCAGCAGACCGATTTTACTGTTCATGGCCGGTTCACCTGGTTTGGCCGGTCCAACTGGACCGGCGTGACCGGTTCACAGCCCTAGACACCCCATTTTTCATCCTAGTTCTTCTTTTTGGTTCCTTTCATCCTATTTTGATGTTTTCTATCCATTCCAATCCTTAAACACAACCGAAAACGTCTAAATCCTATGGTTCGATTTTGAACCAAACGGTTCAAGTTTCCAAAACTGCACCCATGGCTGCCCAGCCATCCCAAGCTTCCTTAAACCTTCCTAACATGTCCCTAGCAACCTAATGGACTCATTAAAACCATTAAAAACCAACCATAACAACAAAAATGGAAAAATGGGTCAAAATGGACTAACCGTGAACCTCACGGGTTCCTCCTTCTCTCGCCGCCGTGGACGGCGGTTCTGGCCGGCCAGCAACCTCCTCAGTCTCCCTGGTCCTCTGCCTGGTCATGGGTGAAGAGTGGATGTGTAACAACCCGTACCTACGGGAAGGGTAGAAATGTATTTTTGTGAAGTTTTGTAAAAAGGACGATTTTGCCCTTGTGAATAGTAAACGAAAAGTTGACTTTTTGTACTATTGATTGGATGAGTGTTAGCCCTTGACCGTGACGTAGGTTAGGACGTCACGAGTCCGTAGATAGGCGGCAGGTTCGATTCGGACAACCGGAGGAAAAGTTATGATGTACGGAAGGTTGGGGGCGTTACCGTAATTTTGAGTTAAGAGGGGAACTGTTGACTTTTTGGAGGATGTGTGGTTTTCACGTAGACCGAGGACCGTTGGATAGGTCTCGACGTCCTGAGTTCAACGACAGGCGGCACGCTGTCATCGGACGTCGGACGGAAAAGATACGGGTCTGGAAAGTCTGAGGGCAAAATGGTAATTGTGTGCAGGAGGGGCATTTTGGTCATTTTTCCTCAGCCCAATCAGATAAGGGCAAGTGGCAGATATTTTTGGGCTGGCCAATAGCTGATGGACACGTGGGGGACACTAGATGGTTCTGGGAGAAACTTAAGTGTGCACGGCCACACTTGGTCATTTTTGAACCGTGCACAAGTTCGAAGGAAACAGAAAACAGAGAGAGGATTGGGGTGAGGCGGTGATCGATTTGGATGCTAGGGAGAGTGAAGAGTGAGTTGAGAGAGTGACATAGAGACAAGGAGGAGCTGGTGATCGTAGTCTGGTGGTGCAACCGCGCGCGGAGGCGACGTGGTGGCTGGTTGGATACTTGGAAGAAACAGAGGAGGTCGTGGACGGTGGTGGCTATTGTGTTGTGTGGTGGACGGATTCAAGGTACTAGGAGACTCAGGAGGTTGAGGGGAGTCCCACGAGCACCGTGGTGGGTGACGGTTCTCACGGCGGCGCCGGAATCGAAAGGTAATTTATTTTACCCTGTTTTTCGTGGATTTTCATTTGCAAAGTCGTGACGTTGGGCTTAGAGTCGAGGGATTAGGAGGTCAGGGTGTTGTTCAGTGAGGTCTTAGGATTGGTTTGTGATGGCTGCCGTGACGGGGGCGTACACGGCGGGGCTCAGTCGACGGCGAGTATCCAATACTCTGTTTTTTGGCCGTGACTTCAAACTTGAAGTCGTGGACTTCGGGGATGAATCGACGGATTCTGTGAGTTGGGTAGGACTAAGTAGGGTCCTAGGATGGTGCTGGTATCACCACCGTGAAGGGGGAAGCAGTGGACGGCCGGGAAGGAAAACAGAGCTCACGGGCAATGTTTTTCGAGGCTGAAGACGAGGGGTTTCAGGCCGTGATTTCTGGATTTTAGGACTGGGTTTGGTTGTAGGGGACTGGACGAAGCTAAAGGTATTGAAATGGGGAAGAATGGTGGAGGAACGGAGGAGAACCGGTCACGCCGGTTCAACACAGTTGAACCGGGTGACTCGAGGTTGAAGATACACTGTAGCAGGCGCGTGAGGCCCACGCGCAGCCACTTTGGGCGGCGCGTGGGGGCGCGTGGGGAGGAATCCGGTCAAGCGTCCAACATGAGTTTATCCCTAAATGTCCTAAGGAATCCAATGGTACAGTTTTCGGGTTAATCGGACGGTGTTACGGAATGGTTCGGGAATCCGTACGGTTTAGGGTTAGGATTAAAATATTATTAAATTCCCGAAAAATTGGGGAAATAGGGAAGGTATCCTTGATGTTATTGTGACCCTATTTGGTATCTATTGACAGGACGGGAGACACCAGAGACGGTTGAGGAGCGCACGGAGCGCGAGTGACGTGTTGTAAACTGTGAGTGGACTTTTTCTTACTTCCGAGCATGCCTAACTGTTTTTATTAATATTTTATGCTTTTATATGTGTTTATATGTGATTGAGATGTTTGCACGTTTTTCGAGACGTTTTGGGATTTTGCACGTTTTTCGAGAAAAAGCGGGTTTTCAGAGTTTGATGTTATCATTCAGAAATTTAACCTAAAAACGTTTTCTGATGATGGTAAATAGGTTGTGGAATATGATTTGGGATTTTCCTATGGTTTTCCGGATTTGGGTTCGGAATGTCGGTTCTGAACGCCGGAAGGGCTTCGAACCGGGGATTTCGAATTCGAATCTGGCGATGGATTTTGAATTGGTTTTACACTGGATGTGGATTGGATTTGCTGGATCTGGATATGGGTTTAAAGACCCGGATTGATATTGATGGGGGACGGGCCCGGATTGAGTTTAAAGACTCGGGAGTTTAAAGACTCGGATATTACGATATTACCCCCATAGGCCTATTGAGTTTAAAGACTCGGGAGTTTAAAGACTCGGATTTAGATGTGAGGCCTGGTTGAGTTTAAAGACTCGGATAGGTCCAGCAGGTTTGATCGAGGAAAGTGATTTGATGTTTATGCTTTGGTTTCTATATCAGTTTTATAGTGTATCTGTTTCTTATGGTATTTATAGTGTTTCTGTTTCTTATGATGTTTCATATTAAGACTTTTCTAATACTTCATTGGCATGCCTGGTTTTAAACCGGAGGGAACAAATGATTTTATTTCCTTACTTTGATTTGCTGGTAAACGGTTTTAAAACTTTCATTCTTTTGGTCCACTCACACCTTCTTTTTGTTTAAATTCCCTCCAGGTCGTGGTGATAGCGCTGGGGTGAACGTTGAGGCAGATATCGAGGCATAGGGCTTCCGACGTTCTTCCGTTGCGGACTTAGACTTGTAGGACTTTTGGTGCCCATTTTGTAGAACTGTGCTCTGACTTACGGTTGTATATCTTTACTCCTTCGTCTGATGATTATGCTTATAGTTGTATTAAGTTTATTTTTGGTATTGTAAGTGTGATTGTCAGACGGGAGCAGGGTTCATCCCGAGTATCGAGGTGATATTTGGGACGGGTCCTGACAATTGGTATCAGAGCATAAGTTGTGTCAATTTGTGTTGGGTCTAGGTTGTTATACTAACTCTATGCCTCTTTCAGCGTACGATTGATCATGCCTCCGAGACGTGAACCCCCTCCACGACCTGAAGATGAAGCGGCGAGAGGGACTGAGAGCGCTTCGATTGAGAGAGCCCAGAGGCTTGGGGCTACTACGTTCAGCGGTGGGGCTGATCCCGAGGAAGCTCATCGATGGATCACCCGACTCGAGCGTATTTTTGGGGTGATGCACTGTCCTCCCGAGGATCGGGTATTGTTAGCCACTTTTCTGTTGGATGGAGCTGCCTACGAGTGGTGGTACACGCTGGAACTGTCCGGCTGGGATGCACATACCGTGACCTGGGAGACTTTCCGGGAGCGGTTTCTAGATCAGTACTATCCCCGTTCTTTCAGGGATGCGAAGGAAGCGGAATTCCTTCACTTGAAGCAAGGAAACTTGACAGTTGCTGAGTATGAGCAGAGGTTCCAGATGCTATCTCGTTTTGCTCCGGCATTTGTGGCGACTGAGGCGGAGAAGTGCCGCCGGTTTGAGTTGGGTCTCCGGGGAGAGATCAGGGCCATAGTGACAGCCGGCTCTTTTGCTACATTCCGGGAGTTGTCTGATGCTGCTGTCAGGGTGGAGGCCAGTTTACGTGCTCGACCACAGTATTCGGGCAGTGTTCGACGCCGAGAGCAGTCATTTCCAGGAGCATCGAGTCAGAGGCCCCCGAAACGGGGTAATTTTGGTGGATCACTATCGGCTGGTGGAGCCCGGTATGGTAGACCAGGCAGTTTTCAGGGCTCAGGATTTCGAGGAGCTAGGTCACAGCCGACTCCTCAGGCAAGTGCGACTTCAGTGGCTTCTACAGGGAGGCATACCGGTGGACCCGGTAGGGACACTTGCTTCTATTGTGGGGAGCGAGGACATTTCCGTCGGGAGTGCCCATTGTTAGCCCCGGAGGGTGGAGCAGGCAGAGGTGCAGCAGAACCCGGGCGGAGTACTGCATCAGTATCAGGGGCGGCAGACCCTAGGGGTGGCGGTGGTGCCACGAGCAGTTCCAGAGGGCGCGGTAGGTCATCGGGACCACAGGCGCGAGTTTTTGCGACGACTCAGTAGGAGGCTAGGTCAGCACCGGGAGTGGTGACAGGTACACTCACCATACTTGGTCACACTGTTTTTACTTTGATAGATCCCGGGGCTACCCATTCATTTATAGCTCGGAGTTGTAGTCTGGTTAAGGAGAGGGAGGTGTCTACTTTGGATTGTGCGTTAGGAGTGAGTACACCTACTGGGGAGGTGTTGGTAGTGACTCAGGTTTTGAGAGAGTGTCCGGTGATGGTAGGCCAGGTGGAGTTACTGGCAGATTTGTTACTCTTGGATTTACGGGACTTTGATGTGATCTTGGGTATGGACTGGTTGACGAGACATCATGCTTCTATCGAATGTTTCGATAGGAGAGTGACTTTTCGAAGTCCCGGATTATCAGAGACTACATTTCAGGGGGATCAGCGTGCACTTCCTACGAGAGTTATTTCGGCACTCGAGGCTAGTAAACTGTTACGTAAGGGGTGCCAGGGTTACTTAGCTCATGTGGTGGATACGCGTGCTACGCCAGAGAGGGCGGAGGATATACCAGTGGTACGGGAGTTTCCCGATGTTTTTCCCGAGGAGTTGCCAGGACTACCCCCACACCGAGATCTTGAGTTTACGATTGAGCTTCTACCAGGTACACAGCCTATTTCTCAGACTCCTTATCGTATGGCACCTGCCGAATTGAGGGAACTTAAGGCCCAGTTGCAAGAGTTGGTCGATACAGGATTTATTCGACCGAGTATGTCACCTTGGGGAGCACCTGTTTTGTTTGTCAAGAAAAAGGACGGAGGATTGAGATTGTGTGTGGATTATAGGCAATTGAACAAGGTAACTATTCGGAATAAGTACCCCCTACCCCGGATTGATGATTTGTTTGACCAGCTCAAGGGAGCACAGTATTTCTCGAAGATTGATCTTCGCTCCGGCTATCACCAGTTAAGGGTTAAAGAGGAGGATATACCGAAGACAGCTTTCCGGACCAGGTACGGTCACTATGAGTTTGTGGCGATGCCTTTTGGTTTGACTAATGCCCCAGCAGCTTTTATGGACCTTATGAACCGAGTGTTCCGGCCCTACTTGGATCGTTTTGTGATTGTTTTCATTGATGATATTTTGGTGTATTCGAAGAGTGCGAAGGCGCATGAGAAACATCTGAGGATCGTGCTTAAAACATTGAGGGAGCATCAGTTGTATGCGAAGCTCAGTAAATGTCAGTTCTGGTTGACCAGTGTTGGATTTCTTGGCCATGTGATTTCGGCCGAGGGCATTCGTGTGGATCCTCAGAAAGTTGAGGCGGTAGCCAATTGGGAACAGCCTAAGACGGTGACGGAAATCCGGAGTTTTCTGGGTTTGGCGGGGTATTACCGGCGTTTTATTGAGGGCTTTTCTATTCTCGCAGCACCGTTGACGAGGTTGACACGGAAGGGAGTTCGGTTTGAGTGGGATGAGAACTGTGAACAGAGTTTCCAGGAGCTTAAAAGGCGGTTGACATCTGCTCCTGTGTTAGCCCTTCCAGATGATAGCGGGGAGTTCGAGGTGTACAGTGACGCTTCTTTACAAGGTTTGGGATGTGTCTTGATGCAGCACGGGAAAGTGATTGCTTATGCTTCCCGACAATTGAAACCCCATGAGGTGAACTACCCTACACATGACTTGGAACTGGCTGCGGTGGTTCATGCATTGAAGATTTGGCGACATTACTTGTATGGTGAGAAATGCAGGATCTTCACGGACCACAAGAGTTTGAAGTATTTGTTCACCCAAAAGGAATTGAACCTCAGACAGCGCCGTTGGTTGGAGTTACTTAAGGACTACGACTGTACTATTGAGTATCATCCAGGGAAGGCTAATATGGTAGCCGATGCTCTGAGCAGGAAGTCAGCTGGATCTTTGTCGCATTTGAGGACAGTACGGTTACCTTTGCTGGTTGAGCTCCGTAAGTTGGGAGTAGAGTTGACTGTGGATGATCAGGGAGCACTCCTAGCGAGTTTCCATGTGCGACCCGTTTTGATTGATCAGGTGATTGATGCTCAGTTTGAGGACCCTATTCTGGGCATCATTCGGATTGAGGTCGAGGCTGGAGAAAGACAGGATTTTGAGATTCGTGAGGATGGAGCCTTGGTTAAGAATGGACGGTTGTGTGTACCTGAGGATGAAGTTTTGAAGAAGGTGATACTGGATGAGGCTCACTGTTCAGCTTATGCGATGCATCCTGGTGGGACCAAGATGTATCGTACACTTCGAGAGCATTATTGGTGGTCAGGGATGAAACGTGAAATTGCAGAGTATGTCAGTAGATGCTTGATTTGTCAACAGGTAAAAGCCGAGCGGCAGAGACCTTATGGAGCAATGCAACCTTTGCCGATTCCCGAGTGGAAATGGGATCACCTGACTATGGATTTTGTGTTCAAGCTTCCGAGAACACCGAAGGGACACGATGGTGTGTGGGTTGTTGTGGATCGACTTACGAAGTCTGCTCATTTCTTGCCAGTACGGGAGAACTTTAGGCTTGAACAGTTTGCACAGTTGTTTATTAATGAGATTATTCGATTACATGGGACTCCGGAGTCGATAGTATCTGATAGAGATCCGAGATTCACTTCTCGATTTTGGCAGAGCTTACAGGAAGCTTTTGGGACTAAATTACACTTCAGTACTGCTTTTCATCCTCAGACTGATGGGCAGTCTGAGCGGACTATTCAGATTCTCGAGGATATGATGCGAGCTTGTGTGCTTCAGTTTCAGGGTACTTGGGAATCACATCTGCCTTTGATGGAGTTCGCCTACAATAATAGTTTTCAGGAGAGCATTGGGATGGCTCCTTATGAGGCTTTGTATGGGCGGCAGTGTCGGACTCCATTGTGTTGGACTGAGGTTGGTGAGAGGAGGTTGACTACTTCTGAGCTGGTGGAGCTTACTCAGGAAAAAGTGGCATTGATTAGGGATCGATTGAAGGCAGCGCAGGACCGCCAAAAGAGCTACGCTGACCGTAGGATCAGGGATTTGGAGTTTGCTGTTGGAGACTGGGTTTTCCTGAAGCTATCTCCTTGGAAAGGGATTGTACGATTTGGCAGACGAGGGAAGTTGAGTCCCCGTTACATTGGACCGTATGAGATTTTGGAGCGGATTGGTCCTGTAGCTTATCGGTTGGCCTTACCAGCAGATTTGGAAAAGGTACATAATGTCTTTCATGTTTCTATGCTTCGGAAATATATTCGAGATGATTCGCATGTTTTGGAAGCACAACCAGTGGAACTGAGGGAAGACTTGAGTTTTGAAGAGCAACCTGTTGCAATCTTGGATCGGAAGGATAAAGTGTTGCGAAGGAAGACGGTTCCCTTAGTGAAGGTATTGTGGCGAAATCATCAGGTCGAAGAAGCTACTTGGGAACCCGAGGCCTTGATGCGAGAACAGTACCCTTATTTATTCCACTGAATTTCGGGGACGAAATTCTTTTTAGGGGGGTAGATTGTAACAACCCGTACCTACGGGAAGGGTAGAAATGTATTTTTGTGAAGTTTTGTAAAAAGGACGATTTTGCCCTTGTGAATAGTAAACGAAAAGTTGACTTTTTGTACTATTGATTGGATGAGTGTTAGCCCTTGACCGTGACGTAGGTTAGGACGTCACGAGTCCGTAGATAGGCGGCAAGTTCGATTCGAACAACCGGAGGAAAAGTTATGATGTATGGAAGGTTGGGGGCGTTACCGTAATTTTGAGTTAAGAGGGGAACTGTTGACTTTTTGGAGGATGTGTGGTTTTCACGTAGACCGAGGACCGTTGGATAGGTCTCAACGTCCTGAGTTCAACGACAGGCGGCACGCTGTCATCGGACGTCGGACGGAAAAGATACGGGTCTGGAAAGTCTGAGGGCAAAATGGTAATTGTGTGCAGGAGGGGCATTTTGGTCATTTTTCCTCAGCCCAATCAGATAAGGGCAAGTGGCAGATATTTTTGGGCTGGCCAATAGCTGATGGACACGTGGGGGACACTAGATGGTTCTGGGAGAAACTTAAGTGTGCACGGCCACACTTGGTCATTTTTGAACCGTGCACAAGTTCGAAGGAAACAGAAAACAGAGAGAGGATTGGGGTGAGGCGGTGATCGATTTGGATGCTAGGGAGAGTGAAGAGTGAGTTGAGAGAGTGACATAGAGACAAGGAGGAGCTGGTGATCGTAGTCTGGTGGTGCAACCGCGCGCGGAGGCGACGTGGTGGCTGGTTGGATACTTGGAAGAAACAGAGGAGGCCGTGGACGGTGGTGGCTGTTGTGTTGTGTGGTGGACGGATTCAAGGTACTAGGAGACTCAGGAGGTTGAGGGGAGTCCCACGAGCACCGTGGTGGGTGACGGTTCTCACGGCGGCGCCGGAATCGAAAGGTAATTTATTTTACCCTGTTTTTCGTGGATTTTCATTTGCAAAGTCGTGACGTTGGGCATAGAGTCGAGGGATTAGGAGGTCAGGGTGTTGTTCAGTGAGGTCTTAGGATTGGTTTGTGATGGCTGCCGTGACGGGGGCGTACACGGCGGGGCTCAGTCGACGGCGAGTATCCAATACTCTGTTTTTGGCCGTGACTTCAAACTTGAAGTCGTGGACTTCGGGGATGAATCGACGGATTCTGTGAGTTAGGTAGGACTAAGTAGGGTCCTAGGATGGTGCTGGTATCACCACCGTGAAGGGGGAAGCAGTGGACGGCCGGGAAGGAAAACAGAGCTCACGGGCAATGTTTTTCGAGGCTGAAGACGAGGGGTTTCAGGCCGTGATTTCTGGATTTTAGGACTGGGTTTGGTTGTAGGGGACTGGACGAAGCTAAAGGTATTGAAATGGGGAAGAATGGTGGAGGAACGGAGGAGAACCGGTCACGCCGGTTCAACACAGTTGAACCGGGTGACTCGAGGTTGAAGATACACTGTAGCAGGCGCGTGAGGCCCACGCGCAGCCACTTTGGGCGGCGCGTGGGGGCGCGTGGGGAGGAATCCGGTCAAGCGTCCAACATGAGTTTATCCCTAAATGTCCTAAGGAATCCAATGGTACAGTTTTCGGGTTAATCGGACGGTGTTACGGAATGGTTCGGGAATCCGTACGGTTTAGGGTTAGGATTAAAATATTATTAAATTCCCGAAAAATTGGGGAAATAGGGAAGGTATCCTTGATGTTATTGTGACCCTATTTGGTATCTATTGACAGGACGGGAGACACCAGAGACGGTTGAGGAGCGCACGGAGCGCGAGTGACGTGTTGTAAACTGTGAGTGGACTTTTTCTTACTTCCGAGCATGCCTAACTGTTTTTATTAATATTTTATGCTTTTATATGTGTTTATATGTGATTGAGATGTTTGCACGTTTTTCGAGACGTTTTGGGATTTTGCACGTTTTTCGAGAAAAAGCGGGTTTTCAGAGTTTGATGTTATCATTCAGAAATTTAACCTAAAAACGTTTTCTGATGATGGTAAATAGGTTGTGGAATATGATTTGGGATTTTCCTATGGTTTTCCGGATTTGGGTTCGGAATGTCGGTTCTGAACGCCGGAAGGGCTTCGAACCGGGGATTTCGAATTCGAATCTGGCGATGGATTTTGAATTGGTTTTACACTGGATGTGGATTGGATTTGCTGGATCTGGATATGGGTTTAAAGACCCGGATTGATATTGATGGGGGACGGGCCCGGATTGAGTTTAAAGACTCGGGAGTTTAAAGACTCGGATATTACGATATTACCCCCATAGGCCTATTGAGTTTAAAGACTCGGGAGTTTAAAGACTCGGATTTAGATGTGAGGCCTGGTTGAGTTTAAAGACTCGGATAGGTCCAGCAGGTTTGATCGAGGAAAGTGATTTGATGTTTATGCTTTGGTTTCTATATCAGTTTTATAGTGTATCTGTTTCTTATGGTATTTATAGTGTTTCTGTTTCTTATGATGTTTCATATTAAGACTTTTCTAATACTTCATTGGCATGCCTGGTTTTAAACCGGAGGGAACAAATGATTTTATTTCCTTACTTTGATTTGCTGGTAAACGGTTTTAAAACTTTCATTCTTTTGGTCCACTCACACCTTCTTTTTGTTTAAATTCCCTCCAGGTCGTGGTGATAGCGCTGGGGTGAACGTTGAGGCAGATATCGAGGCATAGGGCTTCCGACGTTCTTCCGTTGCGGACTTAGACTTGTAGGACTTTTGGTGCCCATTTTGTAGAACTGTGCTCTGACTTACGGTTGTATATCTTTACTCCTTCGTCTGATGATTATGCTTATAGTTGTATTAAGTTTATTTTTGGTATTGTAAGTGTGATTGTCAGACGGGAGCAGGGTTCATCCCGAGTATCGAGGTGATATTTGGGACGGGTCCTGACAATTGGTATCAGAGCATAGGTTGTGTCAATTTGTGTTGGGTCTAGGTTGTTATACTAACTCTATGCCTCTTTCAGCGTACGATTGATCATGCCTCCGAGACGTGAACCCCCTCCACGACCTGAAGATGAAGCGGCGAGAGGGACTGAGAGCGCTTCGATTGAGAGAGCCCAGAGGCTTGGGGCTACTACGTTCAGCGGTGGGGCTGATCCCGAGGAAGCTCATCGATGGATCACCCGACTCGAGCGTATTTTTGGGGTGATGCACTGTCCTCCCGAGGATCGGGTATTGTTAGCCACTTTTCTGTTGGATGGAGCTGCCTACGAGTGGTGGTACACGCTGGAACTGTCCGGCTGGGATGCACATACCGTGACCTGGGAGACTTTCCGGGAGCGGTTTCTAGATCAGTACTATCCCCGTTCTTTCAGGGATGCGAAGGAAGCGGAATTCCTTCACTTGAAGCAAGGAAACTTGACAGTTGCTGAGTATGAGCAGAGGTTCCAGATGCTATCTCGTTTTGCTCCGGCATTTGTGGCGACTGAGGCGGAGAAGTGCCGCCGGTTTGAGTTGGGTCTCCGGGGAGAGATCAGGGCCATAGTGACAGCCGGCTCTTTTGCTACATTCCGAGAGTTGTCTGATGCTGCTGTCAGGGTGGAGGCCAGTTTACCTGCTCGACCACAGTATTCGGGCAGTGTTCGACGCCGAGAGCAGTCATTTCCAGGAGCATCGAGTCAGAGGCCCCCGAAACGGGGTAATTTTGGTGGATCACTATCGGCTGGTGGAGCCCGGTATGGTAGACTAGGCAGTTTTCAGGGCTCAGGATTTCGAGGAGCTAGGTCACAGCCGACTCCTCAGGCAAGTGCGACTTCAGTGGCTTCTACAGGGAGGCATACCGGTGGACCCGGTAGGGACACTTGCTTCTATTGTGGGGAGCGAGGACATTTCCGTCGGGAGTGCCCATTGTTAGCCCCGGAGGGTGGAGCAGGCAGAGGTGCAGCAGAACCCGGGCGGAGTACTGCATCAGTATCAGGGGCGGCAGACCCTAGGGGTGGCGGTGGTGCCACGAGCAGTTCCAGAGGGCGCGGTAGGTCATCGGGACCACAGGCGCGAGTTTTTGCGATGACTCAGTAGGAGGCTAGGTCAGCACCGGGAGTGGTGACAGGTACACTCACCATACTTGGTCACACTGTTTTTACTTTGATAGATCCCGGGGCTACCCATTCATTTATAGCTCGGAGTTGTAGTCTGGTTAAGGAGAGGGAGGTGTCTACTTTGGATTGTGCGTTAGGAGTGAGTACACCTACTGGGGAGGTGTTGGTAGTGACTCAGGTTTTGAGAGAGTGTCCGGTGATGGTAGGCCAGGTGGAGTTACTGGCAGATTTGTTACTCTTGGATTTACGGGACTTTGATGTGATCTTGGGTATGGACTGGTTGACGAGACATCATGCTTCTATCGAATGTTTCGATAGGAGAGTGACTTTTCGAAGTCCCGGATTATCAGAGACTACATTTCAGGGGGATCAGCGTGCACTTCCTACGGGAGTTATTTCGGCACTCGAGGCTAGTAAACTGTTACGTAAGGGGTGCCAGGGTTACTTAGCTCATGTGGTGGATACGCGTGCTACGCCAGAGAGGGCGGAGGATATACCAGTGGTACGGGAGTTTCCCGATGTTTTTCCCGAGGAGTTGCCAAGACTACCCCCACACCGAGATCTTGAGTTTACGATTGAGCTTCTACCAGGTACACAGCCTATTTCTCAGACTCCTTATCGTATGGCACCTGCCGAATTGAGGGAACTTAAGGCCCAGTTGCAAGAGTTGGTTGATACAGGATTTATTCGACCGAGTATGTCACCTTGGGGAGCACCTGTTTTGTTTGTCAAGAAAAAGGACGGAGGATTGAGATTGTGTGTGGATTATAGGCAATTGAACAAGGTAACTATTCGGAATAAGTACCCCCTACCCCGGATTGATGATTTGTTTGACCAGCTCAAGGGAGCACAGTATTTCTCGAAGATTGATCTTCGCTCCGGCTATCACCAGTTAAGGGTTAAAGAGGAGGATATACCGAAGACAGCTTTCCGGACCAGGTACGGTCACTATGAGTTTGTGGCGATGCCTTTTGGTTTGACTAATGCCCCAGCAGCTTTTATGGACCTTATGAACCGAGTGTTCCGGCCCTACTTGGATCGTTTTGTGATTGTTTTCATTGATGATATTTTGGTGTATTCGAAGAGTGCGAAGGCGCATGAGAAACATCTGAGGATCGTGCTTAAAACATTGAGGGAGCATCAGTTGTATGCGAAGCTCAGTAAATGTCAGTTCTGGTTGACCAGTGTTGGATTTCTTGGCCATGTGATTTCGGCCGAGGGCATTCGTGTGGATCCTCAGAAAGTTGAGGCGGTAGCCAATTGGGAACAGCCTAAGACGGTGACGGAAATCCGGAGTTTTCTGGGTTTGGCGGGGTATTACCGGCGTTTTATTGAGGGCTTTTCTATTCTCGCAGCACCGTTGACGAGGTTGACACGGAAGGGAGTTCGGTTTGAGTGGGATGAGAACTGTGAACAGAGTTTCCAGGAGCTTAAAAGGCGGTTGACATCTGCTCCTGTGTTAGCCCTTCCAGATGATAGCGGGGAGTTCGAGGTGTACAGTGACGCTTCTTTACAAGGTTTGGGATGTGTCTTGATGCAGCACGGGAAAGTGATTGCTTATGCTTCCCGACAATTGAAACCCCATGAGGTGAACTACCCTACACATGACTTGGAACTGGCTGCGGTGGTTCATGCATTGAAGATTTGGCGACATTACTTGTATGGTGAGAAATGCAGGATCTTCACGGACCACAAGAGTTTGAAGTATTTGTTCACCCAAAAGGAATTGAACCTCAGACAGCGCCGTTGGTTGGAGTTACTTAAGGACTACGACTGTACTATTGAGTATCATCCAGGGAAGGCTAATATGGTAGCCGATGCTCTGAGCAGGAAGTCAGCTGGATCTTTGTCGCATTTGAGGACAGTACGGTTACCTTTGCTGGTTGAGCTCCGTAAGTTGGGAGTAGAGTTGACTGTGGATGATCAGGGAGCACTCCTAGCGAGTTTCCATGTGCGACCCGTTTTGATTGATCAGGTGATTGATGCTCAGTTTGAGGACCCTATTCTGGGCATCATTCGGATTGAGGTCGAGGCTGGAGAAAGACAGGATTTTGAGATTCGTGAGGATGGAGCCTTGGTTAAGAATGGACGGTTGTGTGTACCTGAGGATGAAGTTTTGAAGAAGGTGATACTGGATGAGGCTCACTGTTCAGCTTATGCGATGCATCCTGGTGGGACCAAGATGTATCGTACACTTCGAGAGCATTATTGGTGGTCAGGGATGAAACGTGAAATTGCAGAGTATGTCAGTAGATGCTTGATTTGTCAACAGGTAAAAGCCGAGCGGCAGAGACCTTATGGAGCAATGCAACCTTTGCCGATTCCCGAGTGGAAATGGGATCACCTGACTATGGATTTTGTGTTCAAGCTTCCGAGAACACCGAAGGGACACGATGGTGTGTGGGTTGTTGTGGATCGACTTACGAAGTCTGCTCATTTCTTGCCAGTACGGGAGAACTTTAGGCTTGAACAGTTTGCACAGTTGTTTATTAATGAGATTATTCGATTACATGGGACTCCGGAGTCGATAGTATCTGATAGAGATCCGAGATTCACTTCTCGATTTTGGCAGAGCTTACAGGAAGCTTTTGGGACTAAATTACACTTCAGTACTGCTTTTCATCCTCAGACTGATGGGCAGTCTGAGCGGACTATTCAGATTCTCGAGGATATGATGCGAGCTTGTGTGCTTCAGTTTCAGGGTACTTGGGAATCACATCTGCCTTTGATGGAGTTCGCCTACAATAATAGTTTTCAGGAGAGCATTGGGATGGCTCCTTATGAGGCTTTGTATGGGCGGCAGTGTCGGACTCCATTGTGTTGGACTGAGGTTGGTGAGAGGAGGTTGACTACTTCTGAGCTGGTGGAGCTTACTCAGGAAAAAGTGGCATTGATTAGGGATCGATTGAAGGCAGCGCAGGACCGCCAAAAGAGCTACGCTGACCGTAGGATCAGGGATTTGGAGTTTGCTGTTGGAGACTGGGTTTTCCTGAAGCTATCTCCTTGGAAAGGGATTGTACGATTTGGCAGACGAGGGAAGTTGAGTCCCCGTTACATTGGACCGTATGAGATTTTGGAGCGGATTGGTCCTGTAGCTTATCGGTTGGCCTTACCAGCAGATTTGGAAAAGGTACATAATGTCTTTCATGTTTCTATGCTTCGGAAATATATTCGAGATGATTCGCATGTTTTGGAAGCACAACCAGTGGAACTGAGGGAAGACTTGAGTTTTGAAGAGCAACCTGTTGCAATCTTGGATCGGAAGGATAAAGTGTTGCGAAGGAAGACGGTTCCCTTAGTGAAGGTATTGTGGCGAAATCATCAGGTCGAAGAAGCTACTTGGGAACCCGAGGCCTTGATGCGAGAACAGTACCCTTATTTATTCCACTGAATTTCGGGGACGAAATTCTTTTTAGGGGGGTAGATTGTAACAACCCGTACCTACGGGAAGGGTAGAAATGTATTTTTGTGAAGTTTTGTAAAAAGGACGATTTTGCCCTTGTGAATAGTAAACGAAAAGTTGACTTTTTGTACTATTGATTGGATGAGTGTTAGCCCTTGACCGTGACGTAGGTTAGGACGTCACGAGTCCGTAGATAGGCGGCAAGTTCGATTCGAACAACCGGAGGAAAAGTTATGATGTATGGAAGGTTGGGGGCGTTACCGTAATTTTGAGTTAAGAGGGGAACTGTTGACTTTTTGGAGGATGTGTGGTTTTCACGTAGACCGAGGACCGTTGGATAGGTCTCAACGTCCTGAGTTCAACGACAGGCGGCACGCTGTCATCGGACGTCGGACGGAAAAGATACGGGTCTGGAAAGTCTGAGGGCAAAATGGTAATTGTGTGCAGGAGGGGCATTTTGGTCATTTTTCCTCAGCCCAATCAGATAAGGGCAAGTGGCAGATATTTTTGGGCTGGCCAATAGCTGATGGACACGTGGGGGACACTAGATGGTTCTGGGAGAAACTTAAGTGTGCACGGCCACACTTGGTCATTTTTGAACCGTGCACAAGTTCGAAGGAAACAGAAAACAGAGAGAGGATTGGGGTGAGGCGGTGATCGATTTGGATGCTAGGGAGAGTGAAGAGTGAGTTGAGAGAGTGACATAGAGACAAGGAGGAGCTGGTGATCGTAGTCTGGTGGTGCAACCGCGCGCGGAGGCGACGTGGTGGCTGGTTGGATACTTGGAAGAAACAGAGGAGGCCGTGGACGGTGGTGGCTGTTGTGTTGTGTGGTGGACGGATTCAAGGTACTAGGAGACTCAGGAGGTTGAGGGGAGTCCCACGAGCACCGTGGTGGGTGACGGTTCTCACGGCGGCGCCGGAATCGAAAGGTAATTTATTTTACCCTGTTTTTCGTGGATTTTCATTTGCAAAGTCGTGACGTTGGGCATAGAGTCGAGGGATTAGGAGGTCAGGGTGTTGTTCAGTGAGGTCTTAGGATTGGTTTGTGATGGCTGCCGTGACGGGGGCGTACACGGCGGGGCTCAGTCGACGGCGAGTATCCAATACTCTGTTTTTGGCCGTGACTTCAAACTTGAAGTCGTGGACTTCGGGGATGAATCGACGGATTCTGTGAGTTAGGTAGGACTAAGTAGGGTCCTAGGATGGTGCTGGTATCACCACCGTGAAGGGGGAAGCAGTGGACGGCCGGGAAGGAAAACAGAGCTCACGGGCAATGTTTTTCGAGGCTGAAGACGAGGGGTTTCAGGCCGTGATTTCTGGATTTTAGGACTGGGTTTGGTTGTAGGGGACTGGACGAAGCTAAAGGTATTGAAATGGGGAAGAATGGTGGAGGAACGGAGGAGAACCGGTCACGCCGGTTCAACACAGTTGAACCGGGTGACTCGAGGTTGAAGATACACTGTAGCAGGCGCGTGAGGCCCACGCGCAGCCACTTTGGGCGGCGCGTGGGGGCGCGTGGGGAGGAATCCGGTCAAGCGTCCAACATGAGTTTATCCCTAAATGTCCTAAGGAATCCAATGGTACAGTTTTCGGGTTAATCGGACGGTGTTACGGAATGGTTCGGGAATCCGTACGGTTTAGGGTTAGGATTAAAATATTATTAAATTCCCGAAAAATTGGGGAAATAGGGAAGGTATCCTTGATGTTATTGTGACCCTATTTGGTATCTATTGACAGGACGGGAGACACCAGAGACGGTTGAGGAGCGCACGGAGCGCGAGTGACGTGTTGTAAACTGTGAGTGGACTTTTTCTTACTTCCGAGCATGCCTAACTGTTTTTATTAATATTTTATGCTTTTATATGTGTTTATATGTGATTGAGATGTTTGCACATTTTTCGAGACGTTTTGGGATTTTGCACGTTTTTCGAGAAAAAGCGGGTTTTCAGAGTTTGATGTTATCATTCAGAAATTTAACCTAAAAACGTTTTCTGATGATGGTAAATAGGTTGTGGAATATGATTTGGGATTTTCCTATGGTTTTCCGGATTTGGGTTCGGAATGTCGGTTCTGAACGCCGGAAGGGCTTCGAACCGGGGATTTCGAATTCGAATCTGGCGATGGATTTTGAATTGGTTTTACACTGGATGTGGATTGGATTTGCTGGATCTGGATATGGGTTTAAAGACCCGGATTGATATTGATGGGGGACGGGCCCGGATTGAGTTTAAAGACTCGGGAGTTTAAAGACTCGGATATTACGATATTACCCCCATAGGCCTATTGAGTTTAAAGACTCGGGAGTTTAAAGACTCGGATTTAGATGTGAGGCCTGGTTGAGTTTAAAGACTCGGATAGGTCCAGCAGGTTTGATCGAGGAAAGTGATTTGATGTTTATGCTTTGGTTTCTATATCAGTTTTATAGTGTATCTGTTTCTTATGGTATTTATAGTGTTTCTGTTTCTTATGATGTTTCATATTAAGACTTTTCTAATACTTCATTGGCATGCCTGGTTTTAAACCGGAGGGAACAAATGATTTTATTTCCTTACTTTGATTTGCTGGTAAACGGTTTTAAAACTTTCATTCTTTTGGTCCACTCACACCTTCTTTTTGTTTAAATTCCCTCCAGGTCGTGGTGATAGCGCTGGGGTGAACGTTGAGGCAGATATCGAGGCATAGGGCTTTCGACGTTCTTCCGTTGCGGACTTAGACTTGTAGGACTTTTGGTGCCCATTTTGTAGAACTGTGCTCTGACTTACGGTTGTATATCTTTACTCCTTCGTCTGATGATTATGCTTATAGTTGTATTAAGTTTATTTTTGGTATTGTAAGTGTGATTGTCAGACGGGAGCAGGGTTCATCCCGAGTATCGAGGTGATATTTGGGACGGGTCCTGACAATTGGTATCAGAGCATAGGTTGTGTCAATTTGTGTTGGGTCTAGGTTGTTATACTAACTCTATGCCTCTTTCAGCGTACGATTGATCATGCCTCCGAGACGTGAACCCCCTCCACGACCTGAAGATGAAGCGGCGAGAGGGACTGAGAGCGCTTCGATTGAGAGAGCCCAGAGGCTTGGGGCTACTACGTTCAGCGGTGGGGCTGATCCCGAGGAAGCTCATCGATGGATCACCCGACTCGAGCGTATTTTTGGGGTGATGCACTGTCCTCCCGAGGATCGGGTATTGTTAGCCACTTTTCTGTTGGATGGAGCTGCCTACGAGTGGTGGTACACGCTGGAACTGTCCGGCTGGGATGCACATACCGTGACCTGGGAGACTTTCCGGGAGCGGTTTCTAGATCAGTACTATCCCCGTTCTTTCAGGGATGCGAAGGAAGCGGAATTCCTTCACTTGAAGCAAGGAAACTTGACAGTTGCTGAGTATGAGCAGAGGTTCCAGATGCTATCTCGTTTTGCTCCGGCATTTGTGGCGACTGAGGCGGAGAAGTGCCGCCGGTTTGAGTTGGGTCTCCGGGGAGAGATCAGGGCCATAGTGACAGCCGGCTCTTTTGCTACATTCCGAGAGTTGTCTGATGCTGCTGTCAGGGTGGAGGCCAGTTTACCTGCTCGACCACAGTATTCGGGCAGTGTTCGACGCCGAGAGCAGTCATTTCCAGGAGCATCGAGTCAGAGGCCCCCGAAACGGGGTAATTTTGGTGGATCACTATCGGCTGGTGGAGCCCGGTATGGTAGACTAGGCAGTTTTCAGGGCTCAGGATTTCGAGGAGCTAGGTCACAGCCGACTCCTCAGGCAAGTGCGACTTCAGTGGCTTCTACAGGGAGGCATACCGGTGGACCCGGTAGGGACACTTGCTTCTATTGTGGGGAGCGAGGACATTTCCGTCGGGAGTGCCCATTGTTAGCCCCGGAGGGTGGAGCAGGCAGAGGTGCAGCAGAACCCGGGCGGAGTACTGCATCAGTATCAGGGGCGGCAGACCCTAGGGGTGGCGGTGGTGCCACGAGCAGTTCCAGAGGGCGCGGTAGGTCATCGGGACCACAGGCGCGAGTTTTTGCGATGACTCAGTAGGAGGCTAGGTCAGCACCGGGAGTGGTGACAGGTACACTCACCATACTTGGTCACACTGTTTTTACTTTGATAGATCCCGGGGCTACCCATTCATTTATAGCTCGGAGTTGTAGTCTGGTTAAGGAGAGGGAGGTGTCTACTTTGGATTGTGCGTTAGGAGTGAGTACACCTACTGGGGAGGTGTTGGTAGTGACTCAGGTTTTGAGAGAGTGTCCGGTGATGGTAGGCCAGGTGGAGTTACTGGCAGATTTGTTACTCTTGGATTTACGGGACTTTGATGTGATCTTGGGTATGGACTGGTTGACGAGACATCATGCTTCTATCGAATGTTTCGATAGGAGAGTGACTTTTCGAAGTCCCGGATTATCAGAGACTACATTTCAGGGGGATCAGCGTGCACTTCCTACGGGAGTTATTTCGGCACTCGAGGCTAGTAAACTGTTACGTAAGGGGTGCCAGGGTTACTTAGCTCATGTGGTGGATACGCGTGCTACGCCAGAGAGGGCGGAGGATATACCAGTGGTACGGGAGTTTCCCGATGTTTTTCCCGAGGAGTTGCCAAGACTACCCCCACACCGAGATCTTGAGTTTACGATTGAGCTTCTACCAGGTACACAGCCTATTTCTCAGACTCCTTATCGTATGGCACCTGCCGAATTGAGGGAACTTAAGGCCCAGTTGCAAGAGTTGGTCGATACAGGATTTATTCGACCGAGTATGTCACCTTGGGGAGCACCTGTTTTGTTTGTCAAGAAAAAGGACGGAGGATTGAGATTGTGTGTGGATTATAGGCAATTGAACAAGGTAACTATTCGGAATAAGTACCCCCTACCCCGGATTGATGATTTGTTTGACCAGCTCAAGGGAGCACAGTATTTCTCGAAGATTGATCTTCGCTCCGGCTATCACCAGTTAAGGGTTAAAGAGGAGGATATACCGAAGACAGCTTTCCGGACCAGGTACGGTCACTATGAGTTTGTGGCGATGCCTTTTGGTTTGACTAATGCCCCAGCAGCTTTTATGGACCTTATGAACCGAGTGTTCCGGCCCTACTTGGATCGTTTTGTGATTGTTTTCATTGATGATATTTTGGTGTATTCGAAGAGTGCGAAGGCGCATGAGAAACATCTGAGGATCGTGCTTAAAACATTGAGGGAGCATCAGTTGTATGCGAAGCTCAGTAAATGTCAGTTCTGGTTGACCAGTGTTGGATTTCTTGGCCATGTGATTTCGGCCGAGGGCATTCGTGTGGATCCTCAGAAAGTTGAGGCGGTAGCCAATTGGGAACAGCCTAAGACGGTGACGGAAATCCGGAGTTTTCTGGGTTTGGCGGGGTATTACCGGCGTTTTATTGAGGGCTTTTCTATTCTCGCAGCACCGTTGACGAGGTTGACACGGAAGGGAGTTCGGTTTGAGTGGGATGAGAACTGTGAACAGAGTTTCCAGGAGCTTAAAAGGCGGTTGACATCTGCTCCTGTGTTAGCCCTTCCAGATGATAGCGGGGAGTTCGAGGTGTACAGTGACGCTTCTTTACAAGGTTTGGGATGTGTCTTGATGCAGCACGGGAAAGTGATTGCTTATGCTTCCCGACAATTGAAACCCCATGAGGTGAACTACCCTACACATGACTTGGAACTGGCTGCGGTGGTTCATGCATTGAAGATTTGGCGACATTACTTGTATGGTGAGAAATGCAGGATCTTCACGGACCACAAGAGTTTGAAGTATTTGTTCACCCAAAAGGAATTGAACCTCAGACAGCACCGTTGGTTGGAGTTACTTAAGGACTACGACTGTACTATTGAGTATCATCCAGGGAAGGCTAATGTGGTAGCCGATGCTCTGAGCAGGAAGTCAGCTGGATCTTTGTCGCATTTGAGGATAGTACGGTTACCTTTGCTGGTTGAGCTCCGTAAGTTGGGAGTAGAGTTGACTGTGGATGATCAGGGAGCACTCCTAGCGAGTTTCCATGTGCGACCCGTTTTGATTGATCAGGTGATTGATGCTCAGTTTGAGGACCCTATTCTGGGCATCATTCGGATTGAGGTCGAGGCTGGAGAAAGACAGGATTTTGAGATTCGTGAGGATGGAGCCTTGGTTAAGAATGGACGGTTGTGTGTACCTGAGGATGAAGTTTTGAAGAAGGTGATACTGGATGAGGCTCACTGTTCAGCTTATGCGATGCATCCTGGTGGGACCAAGATGTATCGTACACTTCGAGAGCATTATTGGTGGTCAGGGATGAAACGTGAAATTGCAGAGTATGTCAGTAGATGCTTGATTTGTCAACAGGTAAAAGCCGAGCGGCAGAGACCTTATGGAGCAATGCAACCTTTGCCGATTCCCGAGTGGAAATGGGATCACCTGACTATGGATTTTGTGTTCAAGCTTCCGAGAACACCGAAGGGACACGATGGTGTGTGGGTTGTTGTGGATCGACTTACGAAGTCTGCTCATTTCTTGCCAGTACGGGAGAACTTTAGGCTTGAACAGTTTGCACAGTTGTTTATTAATGAGATTATTCGATTACATGGGACTCCGGAGTCGATAGTATCTGATAGAGATCCGAGATTCACTTCTCGATTTTGGCAGAGCTTACAGGAAGCTTTTGGGACTAAATTACACTTCAGTACTGCTTTTCATCCTCAGACTGATGGGCAGTCTGAGCGGACTATTCAGATTCTCGAGGATATGATGCGAGCTTGTGTGCTTCAGTTTCAGGGTACTTGGGAATCACATCTGCCTTTGATGGAGTTCGCCTACAATAATAGTTTTCAGGAGAGCATTGGGATGGCTCCTTATGAGGCTTTGTATGGGCGGCAGTGTCGGACTCCATTGTGTTGGACTGAGGTTGGTGAGAGGAGGTTGACTACTTCTGAGCTGGTGGAGCTTACTCAGGAAAAAGTGGCATTGATTAGGGATCGATTGAAGGCAGCGCAGGACCGCCAAAAGAGCTACGCTGACCGTAGGATCAGGGATTTGGAGTTTGCTGTTGGAGACTGGGTTTTCCTGAAGCTATCTCCTTGGAAAGGGATTGTACGATTTGGCAGACGAGGGAAGTTGAGTCCCCGTTACATTGGACCGTATGAGATTTTGGAGCGGATTGGTCCTGTAGCTTATCGGTTGGCCTTACCAGCAGATTTGGAAAAGGTACATAATGTCTTTCATGTTTCTATGCTTCGGAAATATATTCGAGATGATTCGCATGTTTTGGAAGCACAACCAGTGGAACTGAGGGAAGACTTGAGTTTTGAAGAGCAACCTGTTGCAATCTTGGATCGGAAGGATAAAGTGTTGCGAAGGAAGACGGTTCCCTTAGTGAAGGTATTGTGGCGAAATCATCAGGTCGAAGAAGCTACTTGGGAACCCGAGGCCTTGATGCGAGAACAGTACCCTTATTTATTCCACTGAATTTCGGGGACGAAATTCTTTTTAGGGGGGTAGATTGTAACAACCCGTACCTACGGGAAGGGTAGAAATGTATTTTTGTGAAGTTTTGTAAAAAGGACGATTTTGCCCTTGTGAATAGTAAACGAAAAGTTGACTTTTTGTACTATTGATTGGATGAGTGTTAGCCCTTGACCGTGACGTAGGTTAGGACGTCACGAGTCCGTAGATAGGCGGCAAGTTCGATTCGGACAACCGGAGGAAAAGTTATGATGTATGGAAGGTTGGGGGCGTTACCGTAATTTTGAGTTAAGAGGGGAACTGTTGACTTTTTGGAGGATGTGTGGTTTTCACGTAGACCGAGGACCGTTGGATAGGTCTCAACGTCCTGAGTTCAACGACAGGCGGCACGCTGTCATCGGACGTCGGACGGAAAAGATACGGGTCTGGAAAGTCTGAGGGCAAAATGGTAATTGTGTGCAGGAGGGGCATTTTGGTCATTTTTCCTCAGCCCAATCAGATAAGGGCAAGTGGCAGATATTTTTGGGCTGGCCAATAGCTGATGGACACGTGGGGGACACTAGATGGTTCTGGGAGAAACTTAAGTGTGCACGGCCACACTTGGTCATTTTTGAACCGTGCACAAGTTCGAAGGAAACAGAAAACAGAGAGAGGATTGGGGTGACGCGGTGATCGATTTGGATGCTAGGGAGAGTGAAGAGTGAGTTGAGAGAGTGACATAGAGACAAGGAGGAGCTGGTGATCGTAGTCTAGTGGTGCAACCGCGCGCGGAGGCGACGTGGTGGCTGGTTGGATACTTGGAAGAAACAGAGGAGGCCGTGGACGGTGGTGGCTGTTGTGTTGTGTGGTGGACGGATTCAAGGTACTAGGAGACTCAGGAGGTTGAGGGGAGTCCCACGAGCACCGTGGTGGGTGACGGTTCTCACGGCGGCGCCGGAATCGAAAGGTAGTTTCTTTTACCCTGTTTTTCGTGGATTTTCATTTGCAAAGTCGTGACGTTGGGCTTAGAGTCGAGGGATTAGGAGGTCAGGGTGTTGTTCAGTGAGGTCTTAGGATTGGTTTGTGATGGCTGCCGTGACGGGGGCGTACACGGCGGGGCTCAGTCGACGGCGAGTATCCAATACTCTGTTTTTGGCCGTGACTTCAAACTTGAAGTCGTGGACTTCGGGGATGAATCGACGGATTCTGTGAGTTGGGTAGGACTAAGTAGGGTCCTAGGATGGTGCTGGTATCACCACCGTGAAGGGGGAAGCAGTGGACGGCCGGGAAGGAAAACAGAGCTCACGGGCAATGTTTTTCGAGGCTGAAGACGAGGGGTTTCAGGCCGTGATTTCTGGATTTTAGGACTGGGTTTGGTTGTAGGGGACTGGACGAAGCTAAAGGTATTGAAATGGGGAAGAATGGTGGAGGAACGGAGGAGAACCGGTCACGCCGGTTCAACACAGTTGAACCGGGTGACTCGAGGTTGAAGATACACTGTAGCAGGCGCGTGAGGCCCAGGCGCGTGAGGCCCACGCGCAGCCACTTTGGGCGGCGCGTGGGGGCGCGTGGGGAGGAATCCGGTCAAGCGTCCAACATGAGTTTATCCCTAAATGTCCTAAGGAATCCAATGGTACAGTTTTCGGGTTAATCGGACGGTGTTACGGAATGGTTCGGGAATCCGTACGGTTTAGGGTTAGGATTAAAATATTATTAAATTCCCGAAAAATTGGGGAAATAGGGAAGGTATCCTTGATGTTATTGTGACCCTATTTGGTATCTATTGACAGGACGGGAGACACCAGAGACGGTTGAGGAGCGCACGGAGCGCGAGTGACGTGTTGTAAACTGTGAGTGGACTTTTTCTTACTTCCGAGCATGCCTAACTGTTTTTATTAATATTTTATGCTTTTATATGTGTTTATATGTGATTGAGATGTTTGCACGTTTTTCGAGACGTTTTGGGATTTTGCACGTTTTTCGAGAAAAAGTGGGTTTTCAGAGTTTGATGTTATCATTCAGAAATTTAACCTAAAAACGTTTTCTGATGATGGTAAATAGGTTGTGGAATATGATTTGGGATTTTCCTATGGTTTTCCGGATTTGGGTTCGGAATGTCGGTTCTGAACGCCGGAAGGGCTTCGAACCGGGGATTTCGAATTCGAATCTGGCGATGGATTTTGAATTGGTTTTACACTGGATGTGGATTGGATTTGCTGGATCTGGATATGGGTTTAAAGACCCGGATTGATATTGATGGGGGACGGGCCCGGATTGAGTTTAAAGACTCGGGAGTTTAAAGACTCGGATATTACGATATTACCCCCATAGGCCTATTGAGTTTAAAGACTCGGGAGTTTAAAGACTCGGATTTAGATGTGAGGCCTGGTTGAGTTTAAAGACTCGTATAGGTCCAGCAGGTTTGATCGAGGAAAGTGATTTGATGTTTATGCTTTGGTTTCTATATCAGTTTTATAGTGTATCTGTTTCTTATGGTATTTATAGTGTTTCTGTTTCTTATGATGTTTCATATTAAGACTTTTCTAATACTTCATTGGCATGCCTGGTTTTAAACCGGAGGGAACATATGATTTTATTTCCTTACTTTGATTTGCTGGTAAACGGTTTTAAAACTTTCATTCTTTTGGTCCACTCACACCTTCTTTTTGTTTAAATTCCCTCCAGGTCGTGGTGATAGCGCTGGGGTGAACGTTGAGGCAGATATCGAGGCATAGGGCTTCCGACGTTCTTCCGTTGCGGACTTAGACTGGTAGGACTTTTGGTGCCCATTTTGTAGAACTGTGCTCTGACTTACGGTTGTATATCTTTACTCCTTCGTTTGATGATTATGCTTATAGTTGTATTAAGTTTATTTTTGGTATTGTAAGTGTGATTGTCAGACGGGAGCAGGGTTCATCCCGAGTATCGAGGTGATATTTGGGACGGGTCCTGACAATTGGTATCAGAGCATAGGTTGTGTCAATTTGTGTTGGGTCTAGGTTGTTATACTAACTCTATGCCTCTTTCAGCGTACGATTGATCATGCCTCCGAGACGTGAACCCCCTCCACGACCTGAAGATGAAGCGGCGAGAGGGACTGAGAGCGCTTCGATTGAGAGAGCCCAGAGGCTTGGGGCTACTACGTTCAGCGGTGGGGCTGATCCCGAGGAAGCTCATCGATGGATCACCCGACTCGAGCGTATTTTTGGGGTGATGCACTGTCCTCCCGAGGATCGGGTATTGTTAGCCACTTTTCTGTTGGATGGAGCTGCCTACGAGTGGTGGTACACGCAGGAACTGTCCGGCTGGGATGCACATACCGTGACCTGGGAGACTTTCCGGGAGCGGTTTCTAGATCAGTACTATCCCCGTTCTTTCAGGGATGCGAAGGAAGCGGAATTCCTTCACTTGAAGCAAGGAAACTTGACAGTTGCTGAGTATGAGCAGAGGTTCCAGATGCTATCTCGTTTTGCTCCGGCATTTGTGGCGACTGAGGCGGAGAAGTGCCGCCGGTTTGAGTTGGGTCTCCGGGGAGAGATCAGGGCCATAGTGACAGCCGGCTCTTTTGCTACATTCCGAGAGTTGTCTGATGCTGCTGTCAGGGTGGAGGCCAGTTTACCTGCTCGACCACAGTATTCGGGCAGTGTTCGACGCCGAGAGCAGTCATTTCCAGGAGCATCGAGTCAGAGGCCCCCGAAACGGGGTAATTTTGGTGGATCACTATCGGCTGGTGGAGCCCGGTATGGTAGACTAGGCAGTTTTCAGGGCTCAGGATTTCGAGGAGCTAGGTCACAGCCGACTCCTCAGGCAAGTGCGACTTCAGTGGCTTCTACAGGGAGGCATACCGGTGGACCCGGTAGGGACACTTGCTTCTATTGTGGGGAGCGAGGACATTTCCGTCGGGAGTGCCCATTGTTAGCCCCGGAGGGTGGAGCAGGCAGAGGTGCAGCAGAACCCGGGCGGAGTACTGCATCAGTATCAGGGGCGGCAGACCCTAGGGGTGGCGGTGGTGCCACGAGCAGTTCCAGAGGGCGCGGTAGGTCATCGGGACCACAGGCGCGAGTTTTTGCGATGACTCAGCAGGAGGCTAGGTCAGCACCGGGAGTGGTGACAGGTACACTCACCATACTTGGTCACACTGTTTTTACTTTGATAGATCCCGGGGCTACCCATTCATTTATAGCTCGGAGTTGTAGTCTGGTTAAGGAGAGGGAGGTGTCTACTTTGGATTGTGCGTTAGGAGTGAGTACACCTACTGGGGAGGTGTTGGTAGTGACTCAGGTTTTGAGAGAGTGTCCGGTGATGGTAGGCCAGGTGGAGTTACTGGCAGATTTGTTACTCTTGGATTTACGGGACTTTGATGTGATCTTGGGTATGGACTGGTTGACGAGACATCATGCTTCTATCGAATGTTTCGATAGGAGAGTGACTTTTCGAAGTCCCGGATTATCAGAGACTACATTTCAGGGGGATCAGCGTGCACTTCCTACGGGAGTTATTTCGGCACTCGAGGCTAGTAAACTGTTACGTAAGGGGTGCCTGGGTTACTTAGCTCATGTGGTGGATACGCGTGCTACGCCAGAGAGGGCGGATGATATACCAGTGGTACGGGAGTTTCCCGATGTTTTTCCCGAGGAGTTGCCAGGACTACCCCCACACCGAGATCTTGAGTTTACGATTGAGCTTCTACCAGGTACACAGCCTATTTCTCAGACTCCTTATCGTATGGCACCTGCCGAATTGAGGGAACTTAAGGCCCAGTTGCAAGAGTTGGTCGATACAGGATTTATTCGACCGAGTATGTCACCTTGGGGAGCACCTGTTTTGTTTGTCAAGAAAAAGGACGGAGGATTGAGATTGTGTGTGGATTATAGGCAATTGAACAAGGTAACTATTCGGAATAAGTACCCCCTACCCCGGATTGATGATTTGTTTGACCAGCTCAAGGGAGCACAGTATTTCTCGAAGATTGATCTTCGCTCCGGCTATCACCAGTTAAGGGTTAAAGAGGAGGATATACCGAAGACAGCTTTCCGGACCAGGTACGGTCACTATGAGTTTGTGGTGATGCCTTTTGGTTTGACTAATGCCCCAGCAGCTTTTATGGACCTTATGAACCGAGTGTTCCGGCCCTACTTGGATCGTTTTGTGATTGTTTTCATTGATGATATTTTGGTGTATTCGAAGAGTGCGAAGGCGCATGAGAAACATCTGAGGATCGTGCTTAAAACATTGAGGGAGCATCAGTTGTATGCGAAGCTCAGTAAATGTCAGTTCTGGTTGACCAGTGTTGGATTTCTTGGCCATGTGATTTCGGCCGAGGGCATTCGTGTGGATCCTCAGAAAGTTGAGGCGGTAGCCAATTGGGAACAGCCTAAGACGGTGACGGAAATCCGGAGTTTTCTGGGTTTGGCGGGGTATTACCGGCGTTTTATTGAGGGCTTTTCTATTCTCGCAGCACCGTTGACGAGGTTGACACGGAAGGGAGTTCGGTTTGAGTGGGATGAGAACTGTGAACAGAGTTTCCAGGAGCTTAAAAGGCGGTTGACATCTGCTCCTGTGTTAGCCCTTCCAGATGATAGCGGGGAGTTCGAGGTGTACAGTGACGCTTCTTTACAAGGTTTGGGATGTGTCTTGATGCAGCACGGGAAAGTGATTGCTTATGCTTCCCGACAATTGAAACCCCATGAGGTGAACTACCCTACACATGACTTGGAACTGGCTGCGGTGGTTCATGCATTGAAGATTTGGCGACATTACTTGTATGGTGAGAAATGCAGGATCTTCACGGACCACAAGAGTTTGAAGTATTTGTTCACCCAAAAGGAATTGAACCTCAGACAGCGCCGTTGGTTGGAGTTACTTAAGGACTACGACTGTACTATTGAGTATCATCCAGGGAAGGCTAATGTGGTAGCCGATGCTCTGAGCAGGAAGTCAGCTGGATCTTTGTCGCATTTAAGGACAGTACGGTTACCTTTGCTGGTTGAGCTCCGTAAGTTGGGAGTAGAGTTGACTGTGGATGATCAGGGAGCACTCCTAGTGAGTTTCCATGTGCGACCCGTTTTGATTGATCAGGTGATTGATGCTCAGTTTGAGGACCCTATTCTGGGCATCATTCGGATTGAGGTCGAGGCTGGAGAAAGACAGGATTTTGAGATTCGTGAGGATGGAGCCTTGGTTAAGAATGGACGGTTGTGTGTACCTGAGGATGAAGTTTTGAAGAAGGTGATACTGGATGAGGCTCACTGTTCAGCTTATGCGATGCATCCTGGTGGGACCAAGATGTATCGTACACTTCGAGAGCATTATTGGTGGTCAGGGATGAAACGTGAAATTGCAGAGTATGTCAGTAGATGCTTGATTTGTCAACAGGTAAAAGCCGAGCGGCAGAGACCTTATGGAGCAATGCAACCTTTGCCGATTCCCGAGTGGAAATGGGATCACCTGACTATGGATTTTGTGTTCAAGCTTCCGAGAACACCGAAGGGACACGATGGTGTGTGGGTTGTTGTGGATCGACTTACAAAGTCTGCTCATTTCTTGCCAGTACGGGAGAACTTTAGGCTGGAACAGTTTGCACAGTTGTTTATTAATGAGATTATTCGATTACATGGGACTCCGGAGTCGATAGTATCTGATAGAGATCCGAGATTCACTTCTCGATTTTGGCAGAGCTTACAGGAAGCTTTTGGGACTAAATTACACTTCAGTACTGCTTTTCATCCTCAGACTGATGGGCAGTCTGAGCGGACTATTCAGATTCTCGAGGATATGATGCGAGCTTGTGTGCTTCAGTTTCAGGGTACTTGGGAATCACATCTGCCTTTGATGGAGTTCGCCTACAATAATAGTTTTCAGGAGAGCATTGGGATGGCTCCTTATGAGGCTTTGTATGGGCGGCAGTGTCGGACTCCATTGTGTTGGACTGAGGTTGGTGAGAGGAGGTTGACTACTTCTGAGCTGGTGGAGCTTACTCAGAAAAAAGTGGCATTGATTAGGGATCGATTGAAGGCAGCGCAGGACCGCCAAAAGAGCTACGCTGACCGTAGGATCAGGCATTTGGAGTTTGCTGTTGGAGACTGGGTTTTCCTGAAGCTATCTCCTTGGAAAGGGATTGTACGATTTGGCAGACGAGGGAAGTTAAGTCCCCGTTACATTGGACCGTATGAGATTTTGGAGCGGATTGGTCCTGTAGCTTATCGGTTGGCCTTACCAGCAGATTTGGAAAAGGTACATAATGTCTTTCATGTTTCTATGCTTCGGAAATATATTCGAGATGATTCGCATGTTTTGGAAGCACAACCAGTGGAACTGAGGGAAGACTTGAGTTTTGAAGAGCAACCTGTTGCAATCTTGGATCGGAAGGATAAAGTGTTGCGAAGGAAGACGGTTCCCTTAGTGAAGGTATTGTGGCGAAATCATCAGGTCGAAGAAGCTACTTGGGAACCCGAGGCCTTGATGCGAGAACAGTACCCTTATTTATTCCACTGAATTTCGGGGACGAAATTCTTTTTAGGGGGGTAGATTGTAACAACCCGTACCTACGGGAAGGGTAGAAATGTATTTTTGTGAAGTTTTGTAAAAAGGACGATTTTGCCCTTGTGAATAGTAAACGAAAAGTTGACTTTTTGTACTATTGATTGGATGAGTGTTAGCCCTTGACCGTGACGTAGGTTAGGACGTCACGAGTCCGTAGATAGGCGGCAGGTTTGATTTGGACAACCGGAGGAAAAGTTATGATGTACGGAAGGTTGGGGGCGTTACCGTAATTTTGAGTTAAGAGGGGAACTGTTGACTTTTTGGAGGATGTGTGGTTTTCACGTAGACCGAGGACCGTTGGATAGGTCTCGACGTCCTGAGTTCAACGACAGGCGGCACCCTGTCATCGGACGTCGGACGGAAAAGATACGGGTCTGGAAAGTCTGAGGGCAAAATGGTAATTGTGTGCAGGAGGGGCATTTTGGTCATTTTTCCTCAGCCCAATCAGATAAGGGCAAGTGGCAGATATTTTTGGGCTGGCCAATAGCTGATGGACACGTGGGGGACACTAGATGGTTCTGGGAGAAACTTAAGTGTGCACGGCCACACTTGGTCATTTTTGAACCGTGCACAAGTTCGAAGGAAACAGAAAACAGAGAGAGGATTGGGGTGAGGCGGTGATCGATTTGGATGCTAGGGAGAGTGAAGAGTGAGTTGAGAGAGTGACATAGAGACAAGGAGGAGCTGGTGATCGTAGTCTGGTGGTGCAACCGCGCGCGGAGGCGACGTGGTGGCTGGTTGGATACTTGGAAGAAACAGAGGAGGCCGTGGACGGTGGTGGCTGTTGTGTTGTGTGGTGGACGGATTCAAGGTACTAGGAGACTCAGGAGGTTGAGGGGAGTCCCACGAGCACCGTGGTGGGTGACGGTTCTCACGGCGGCGCCGGAATCGAAAGGTAATTTCTTTTACCCTGTTTTTCGTGGATTTTCATTTGCAAAGTCGTGACGTTGGGCTTAGAGTCGAGGGATTAGGAGGTCAGGGTGTTGTTCAGTGAAGTCTTAGGATTGGTTTGTGATGGCTACCGTGACGGGGGCGTACACGGCGGGGCTCAGTCGACGGCGAGTATCCAATACTCTGTTTTTGGCCGTGACTTCAAACTTGAAGTCGTGGACTTCGGGGATGAATCGACAGATTCTGTGAGTTGGGTAGGACTAAGTAGGGTCCTAGGATGGTGCTGGTATCACCACCGTGAAGGGGGAAGCAGTGGACGGCCGGGAAGGAAAACAGAGCTCACGGGCAATGTTTTTCGAGGCTGAAGACGAGGGGTTTCAGGCCGTGATTTCTGGATTTTAGGACTGGGTTTGGTTGTAGGGGACTGGACGAAGCTAAAGGTATTGAAATGGGGAAGAATGGTGGAGGAACGGAGGAGAACCGGTCACGCCGGTTCAACACAGTTGAACCGGGTGACTCGAGGTTGAAGATACACTGTAGCAGGCGCGTGAGGCCCACGCGCAGCCACTTTGGGCGGCGCGTGGGGGCGCGTGGGGAGGAATCCGGTCAAGCGTCCAACATGAGTTTATCCCTAAATGTCCTAAGGAATCCAATGGTACAGTTTTCGGGTTAATCGGACGGTGTTACGGAATGGTTCGGGAATCCGTACGGTTTAGGGTTAGGATTAAAATATTATTAAATTCCCGAAAAATTGGGGAAATAGGGAAGGTATCCTTGATGTTATTGTGACCCTATTTGGTATCTATTGACAGGACGGGAGACACCAGAGACGGTTGAGGAGCGCACGGAGCGCGAGTGACGTGTTGTAAACTGTGAGTGGACTTTTTCTTACTTCCGAGCATGCCTAACTGTTTTTATTAATATTTTATGCTTTTATATGTGTTTATATGTGATTGAGATGTTTGCACGTTTTTCGAGACGTTTTGGGATTTTGCACGTTTTTCGAGAAAAAGCGGGTTTTCAGAGTTTGATGTTATCATTCAGAAATTTAACCTAAAAACGTTTTCTGATGATGGTAAATAGGTTGTGGAATATGATTTGGGATTTTCCTATGGTTTTCCGGATTTGGGTTCGGAATGTCGGTTCTGAACGCCGGAAGGGCTTCGAACCGGGGATTTCGAATTCGAATCTGGCGATGGATTTTGAATTGGTTTTACACTGGATGTGGATTGGATTTGCTGGATCTGGATATGGGTTTAAAGACCCGGATTGATATTGATGGGGGACGGGCCCGGATTGAGTTTAAAGACTCGGGAGTTTAAAGACTCGGATATTACGATATTACCCCCATAGGCCTATTGAGTTTAAAGACTCGGGAGTTTAAAGACTCAGATTTAGATGTGAGGCCTGGTTGAGTTTAAAGACTCGGATAGGTCCAGCAGGTTTGATCGAGGAAAGTGATTTGATGTTTATGCTTTGGTTTCTATATCAGTTTTATAGTGTATCTGTTTCTTATGGTATTTATAGTGTTTCTGTTTCTTATGATGTTTCATATTAAGACTTTTCTAATACTTCATTGGCATGCCTGGTTTTAAACCGGAGGGAACAAATGATTTTATTTCCTTACTTTGATTTGCTGGTAAACGGTTTTAAAACTTTCATTCTTTTGGTCCACTCACACCTTCTTTTTGTTTAAATTCCCTCCAGGTCGTGGTGATAGCGCTGGGGTGAACGTTGAGGCAGATATCGAGGCATAGGGCTTCCGACGTTCTTCCGTTGCGGACTTAGACTTGTAGGACTTTTGGTGCCCATTTTGTAGAACTGTGCTCTGACTTACGGTTGTATATCTTTACTCCTTCGTCTGATGATTATGCTTATAGTTGTATTAAGTTTATTTTTGGTATTGTAAGTGTGATTGTCAGACGGGAGCAGGGTTCATCCCGAGTATCGAGGTGATATTTGGGACGGGTCCTGACAGGATGGGTTTTGGGTTGCACGGATGGGAGGAAAATGGGTGAGATCGAGTTGTGTTTTTGTGTGTGTTTGAAATGGAGAAAATGGAATGGTTTGCACGGTGCATGAATCAATATAGGTGGCCTGTGGATGGGTGACACTTGTCACTCATCCATTGGGCCTCCCTTAAATATCTGGGCCCCACTAAAGTCCAAAAGTTAACTCGTTTCGTAATTCGTGCAATAATGCACTTGAACTTCCGTGAACCGTAACTTCGCCGTCGAACGTCCGAATTCGACTTGCCGCCTGTCTATGGATTCGTATCGTCCTTATCTACGTAATAGTCCTCAGCCCTCGGCCATCGGACATCCCGGTCAAAAAGTCAACTTTTGACCCCATTTAACCAAAATTACCAAAATGCCCCTAAACTTCCGAACGTCATAACTTCCTCCTCGAACGTCGGAATTGAACGTGCCACCTGTCTATGAACTCGTGACGTCACGAACTACGTCACGGTCATCGGTCAATGTTCATTTAACCGCCCGAATGAAAAGTCAACGTTTTGCCACGACTAGGAGCAAAACGGTCATTTCGCATTGTTCGTCCGATTTTGCCTAACTAATCACCGATTAACCTCACTAATCGTGATTAGTCACTAATCTAATCTAGGAATTTGGGACGGGTCGTTACAACCTTCCCTCCTTAATTAATTTCGTCCTCGAAATTCCAACCGACCTAAATGCAACCGTTCTTCCCTCCTTAATTAGTTTCGTACTTGAAACTCCAACTATCCTGATTCCACATCCATCTCGTGGTAAGTAGAATCGACCTCGAAACTCGTGTACACTCATACACCAACTAACCAAAATAATACTTACTCGTCTGCACCCAGACGTACCACCAACACTCTCGTTACATCGACTACATTTGACCACGTCGAATGACAGTAGTCACCCGTTTCGAATTGACACCATTTGTCAAATCTACCCTTTCGCTGACATAAACAACTAGCCGGTTCCTTGCTCAATCTCTAACTATCCTGATGTTTACTTCCACCCGGAGTCATCAGACCTCACTAACCGATCCACGCTGACACCTCTGACAATCTGTCACCACTTGACAGTCGTCAGTCAGAAACTATCACCATACTTACCTGTGGTTATACTAACCACCATCTTACTCAACCATGAGTGAACACTAACCAACCATTCACTCGATATGTGTGTAACTGGACCAATCAGAAACACTATGACCCAATGCACAGTATCCAATGTCCAGTCCACGTCCTCGACAAATCTAATGGTATCGGAACTAATCCGACTACCAACACGCTCACCAACATACCTCTGGTATGACCTAAATACCATCAATAAACATGACAAGTTTGCCCAGTATCGTACCTCGAACAACGTACAAGGTACGCACATCTACCCATCAATCAGCTTACAACCACCTAGGTTGTAGCTAATCACGTTTCTACTATAGAGTCCATTTTTCCAATCCAGTATTAGACAAATCGAAACTCCGACCCATTATCCATTTCCAAATCCGAATCCGAATCCGCAATTTCGTAAGAAATCCCGAATCCAACCCAGATATCATATCCATAATCATGTCCAAATTCGAATCCGAAATCATCATTCCGTAAGCTAGCATTTGGAATAACCATTCCGAATCCAAATCCACAAAAGAAATCCACTGTCAAGCTCCAGAATCAAATCCTGAATCGTCACCCAGAATCCGATTCCAAAACCCAAATCCAGAAATCCTCTTTCAAGTTCCAAAATCAAATTCTAAATCGTCATCCAGAAATCTGATTCCAAAACTCGAAACCTCGTTCACGTCTGCCTAGACGCACCAAAACCAAACCTATCGGATACCCGCTCAATACCTTTGATTGACTTCATAGGGAAGCCAATCCCAACATCAACACTAGTACTATGTCTGACAAAATCTGACCTCGTCAGAAAACTACGCACCTGAGTAATATACCATAAGGGATTCACTTCGAAAAGAAGTTCAATCCTAACATCCTCAACTCAAACTATCCAAGTAAGAGTGATAAACTCTCCACCTGTCTGGATCATCAAAATCACGATCCAGATCCATCACTACGTTAATCGACCACAGACGTCACGATCGAGAATCGTCACGCCGACCAAAGTCTTTAACTATTTCCCACATCTAAACAGATTAGTCAACGACGAGACACGTCGAGACTGTGGGTCCCCAATCACCTCGTATCGATCCTTGGCATTCCACCGTGGAAAATCAAGGATGATACAAGACTATGACATCAAAATTCATCCTATGTGAATGCAAACAACACTCGCTGCACTCACCACGTCATATAACTTGATATCATCTGCCACCAAGTAGAGAATGAGGAATCTCAGTCACCTAACTTCGATATACTTACTCCACTTGATGACCCAAGATAAACCACGGGTCCACCAACCAATACACGATTAGTGTACTAGTGGCAACCAACAACATCTACATCATCAATATCATCTACCATCGTCTACCATCATATGCCATAATTTACCATCATTTACCGTCATCTACCGTCATCTACCGTGGTAGAAACTGAGAAGTCACCCAAAATGACTTCGACATACCCGATACCAATGCGGATAACCCGCATTCCTCTCGTCACCTCAATCGCAACCTTTCGCGATTCCGAAGTTCCAACCATACCAGAACCATCACACTATGACATCAGCCACGTGTCTAGCACCAATTTAACTCTATCTGTGATCCACTCCAGGATCACAGATACCGAACATATGCCCATCACGACGGATGTGACTCAACGTCATCACAATCGCCGGCACCAGCACCAGCACGAGTACCAGCACCAACGCACTATCACCAACACTAGTACCAACACTAGTATCAGTACTAACCTCCACATCTGTACAAAGTGTGCAAATCAGACAACTCTGGATCTCCGCTCATACCGAACGACGATCCCGTACCTCAACTTGTATTGGAGAAACTCAGCCTCCCTCGTACCTAACAACTATGAGTACAGTTATCCTGAAAACTCATACGAGAAAAGGAAACGTCCCCTGAACATCCCCGATTCCCAACAACCACAGCTACAACCACTCTCGGTAGTAGTGCCTGCCACAGACTCGTGCAGACCTAACTACCAGACCTCGCTATATCCAGACTCCGCATCCAACGGAATCAATCGCCCGTACCAACTACTCTATATCCCACTCAGGGATTCCATCGACAAGTACCAACCCTGATAACTTGTCCAACCAATCACTAACCAGTCGCAACTCGACTAACCCAACGTCGTCTACTAGGTCATCCATAACTTTAGTTGCACCAAACCACAACTGAGTAGCACGACAACCAACTCGGTCTAACTGATAAGTACAATCCCGACTGCGAAGTGCAGTCCCAACACAAGCTGATATGACTAGACCGACTGACGAACCCCAAATCCGAATAGTCGTCAAAGTCACACCATTCTCCAACTCACATTTCCGAACCATACACCCAAGGTAGGGTTCCACAATCACACCTAGAGTTCCACCGAACCCAAATGCTAACTGCCGACTGCAGTAAATCCATTTAACTCAATCAAATCCGATCATCGGATAGTCACAACTCCCAACCAGTCATCGGAACCGATCCTACGACATCATGAAGACGATCCCAATTAACCGTCTCACGATCAAAATGCTAACGTAGGAATACGTTCATCCTTCCGTAGGGTCCCACATTGTCAACCATGACAGAACGATGGCAACCCCGGCATACAGTGCCGAACCAAGACATATCCCGATTCCATCCTACTAACTATCGTATCGTCACCCCAACTATCAGGTTGATCACGAACTGTAGCCCATTCAGATATCACATCCTCGACCTGCGTATGAAGTATCGCGCAAAATACGCTCTGGAATTCAGAGTAACATGAGCAACCATGCTCTGATACCACAATGACAGGACCCATCCCAATCCCTCCGGGATTAGTGCGGGATGACCCTGCTCCCGTCTGACACGAAGTGTCAGACAAGGGATATTTCCGACCTTTGCCCTCCCGGGCTAACAGAGTACGCCAGGATCCGGAGGAGGTATGTGATATCTCGATCTCTGCTACAGTCCACACCGTATCCAACCTGAAGGGTATTAAAAACAGAAAGACTGTGAGTGGACAAAAATAAAGAATTTATAAAAACATTTCATCAAAGACCTTTATACCCTCCACTAAAAAGCATGCATGCATAGTAAAACCATTTATCCAATCATATATGTTAAAACATCCATAAATAGGGTCACAACCCCAAGTTCCGTAAATACAAGTCACACGGGCTCCTGCCCAAAACCAATTTACAGAAAACCAGAACATAGTAAACATATGTGGGATCTCAGCCCAAATCCATTTATCATTATAAACACAATTTTCCAAACCCATTGAAATCATGTTTATCCATTATATTCATATCCAGAACCTGTCACGGTGAAATAGAGCTACATGTGTGCTAACCGGGGTCTCAAACCCAAGTCTCTCCATGGTCCACCCAGGTCAATGTCCGTAGATCAATGACCCTCCCTGGAGGTAACGAACCATGCCCATCCTGAGAGTAAGGAACCCAACTGGGGGGCGACTCCACTCAGTCAGTGCTCCGTGACTACTCCGGGGTCCACCCAGGCCAACGACCCTCCCCGGAGGAGACAATCATATATAAAGGATAGAATATGAAAAACCTTTTGAAATCATTCTTGAAACCTTTCAAGGATTCATGCCCGGCCCCCATAAGCTGTCATGCACCATAAAATCCTTTCATGGGTTCATGCCGGTTCCCATAAACTGTCATGACCCGTAAATCCATTTCAAGGGTTCATGCCGGTTCCCATAAACCGTCATGAACCATAAAAACCATTTGTAACACATAACTGGGCCCTAGGCCAGAATCCATATAGAAACTGGACCCCCGGTCCGAATCGTAAACCAATTGGGCCTCCGGCCCGATTCCGTAAATCAAATGGACCTCAAGTCTGAGAATTACCTTTTCAAATCCAAAATAATTTCATGAAATCATATCCAAAACCACAAGAATGGAAAATCAGTGTAAAATCGAAAGCACGTAAATCGCCTCGAAATACGTGAAACCATATAATTCACAAGCATCCAAATCAACATCATAAAATCATATTCATAATCCATTTAGAAATCCAAAACCATTTCATTTAGACCAATAAAGACATACAGCCCCGTATAGGAACCGTATAGGGCCGAAACCTCGAAATACGTGCATATACGTAACCACACATCCAAATGCACTCATGGCATCAAAAAAAAGTATTTAAAACATATAATAAACATTTATACATGCACCAATTTAGAAAACAAGGTCCACTCACAGACCGTCCGAGCCGCCGCCTCGATTTGCGTGCCATTTGGCTCCCCGAGCCGATCACCATTACTGGGACTCCCAAACCTAACCAAATTTTAATAGAAGGTTATAACTACTTAATTAACCTCCCATCAAAGCCCCGTAATTTTTCCGAACTCTTAACTATTTTTAAACCGACCCTAAACCTTCCGACACCCTGAAAACTATCGAAACGATGTCCGATTGACGCGAGACCAGTCCCAAAATCTTCGTTACATCGAATAGAAGATTTCCCGTATTGAACACTTTCCCAAATTATGGCCCACGCGTCCTCACGAGCCCCTAGAAGGTCGAAAATACTGTTCATCGACACTAACCTCCAGCATACCGATTTTACTGTTCATGGCCGGTTCACCTGGTTTGGCCGGTCCAACTGGACCGGCGTGACCGGTTCACAGCCCTAGACTCCCCATTTTTCATCCTAGTTCTTCCTTTTTGGTTCACAGCCCAACCGTCCCAAGCTTCCTTAAACCTTCCTAACATGTCCCTAGCAACCTAATGGACTCATTAAAACCATTAAAAACCAACCATAACAACAAAAATGGAAAAATGGGTCAAAATGGACTAACCGTGAACCTCACGGGTTCCTCCTCCTCTCGCCACCGTGGACGGCGGTTCTGGCCGCCCAGCAACCTCCTCAGTCTCCCTGGTCCTCTGCCTGGTCATGGGTGAAGAGTGGATGGGTTTTGGGTTGCACGGATGGGAGGAAAATGGGTGAGATCGGGTTGTGTTTTTGTGTGTGTTTGAAATGGAGAAAATGGAATGGTTTGCACGGTGCATGAATCAATATAGGTGGCCTGTGGATGGGTGACACTTGTCACTCATCCATTGGGCCTCCCTTAAATATATGGGCCCTACTAAAGTCCAAAAGTAAACTCGTTTCGTAATTCGTGCAATAATGCACTTGAACTTCCGTGAACCGTAACTTCGCCGTCGAACGTCCGAATTCGACGTGCCGCCTGTCTATGGATTCTTATCGTCCTTATCTACATAATAGTCCTCGGCCCTCGGCCATCGGACATCCCGGTCAAAAAGTCAACTTTTGACCCCATTTAACAAAAATTACCAAAATGCCCCTAAACTTCTGAACGTCATAACTTCCTCCTCGAACGTCGGAATTGAACGTGCCACTTGTCAATGAACTCGTGACGTCATGAACTACGTCACGGTCATCGGTCAAAGTTCATTTGACCGCCCGAATGAAAAATCAACGTTTTGCCACGACTAGGAGCAAAACGATCATTTCGCATTGTTCGTCCGATTTCTCCTAACTAATCACCGATTAACCTCACTAATTGTGATTAGTTACTAATCTAATCTAGGAATTTGGGACGGGTCGTTACAATTGTACTGCAGTTGGGTTCAGTGGAACTCTAGGTGTGATTGTGGAACCCTACATTGGGTTGTATGGTTCGGAGGTGTGAGTTGACGAATGGTTTGACTTTGATGACTATTCGGATTTGGGTTCGTTAGTTGGTCTAGTCATGTCAGCTTGTGTTGGGACTGCACTCTGCAGTCGAGGTTGTATTTGTTGGTTAAACCTACTTGGTGGTCGTACTACTGTAGTTGTGATGGATTTTTGGTGCAGCTAAGGTCGTGGTGACCTGGTAGACGACAATTGGTTTAGTCGAGTTACGACTGGTTAGAGATTGGTTGGACAGGTTACCAGGGTTGGTAGTTGTAGATGGAATCCCTGAGTGGGATACGGAGTAGTTGGTACAGGCGATTGATTTCGTTGGATGCGGCGCCTGGATATCGAGATGTTTGGTAGTTAGGTCTGCGCGAGGTTGTGGCAAACGCTACTATCGATGGACGTAGTCGAGTCTTATCAGGTCGAGTAGACTCAGGTTGCCGTGACGATTGTGACGATGGGATTGTCAGTCGTGACGATGATATGGGGTGCGTGAGTAACGCATATGTACGAGCAGTGATTCTGGATTTGACTCGGTTACGGCTGAGTGCGATCGCAGAATGAGACGGGGACGTTCAGGGGACATTTCCTTTTCTCGTATGAGTTATCAGGGTGACTGTACCCAGAGCTGTTGGGTACGAGGGAGGCAGAGTTTCTCCTATTCGAGCAGAGGTACGGGGTCGTCGATCGGTATGAGCGGAGATCCACGGTTGTCAGTTTGCACATGAGGTGGACTGTAGCAGAGACCGAGATATCATATACCTCCTCCGGATCCTGGCGTACTCTGATAGCCTGGGAGGGCAAAGGTCGGAAATATCCCTTGTCTGACACTTCGTGTCAAACGGGAGCATGGTCATCCCGCGTTAATCCCGGGGGGATTGGGATGGGTCCTGTCACTGTGAGTGGACAAAACAAGCAGTTTATAAAAACATTTCCATAAAGACATTTGTACCCTTCACTAAAAAGCATGCATGCATTCAAAAACCGTTTAACCAAATGAAACCATATGTGGGAACTAAGCCCAAAACCATAATCAAATAGACCATACGGGCTATGGCCCAAATCCATAAGAAACCAATAAGGGACTCAGCCCAAAACCATAACCATACTGAAACCAAATACACGAGCCACTGCTCAAATCCTGTGCACACTTGTGCACACCACATATCACATATCATATATCATATATCATATATAAGTCACACAACCAATCCTGTCACGGTTTCCAAAGCTACGCGCGTGCTACCCGGGTCTCAATCCGAGTCTTCTCAAAGTCAAGGTCAATGTTCGCAGACCACTGACCCTACTCGAGGTTATAGTAACCATAGCTTTCCTGAGAGTAAGGAACCCAACTGGGGGGTGACTCCACTCAGTCGGTGCTCCGTGACTACTCTGGGGTCCACCCAGGCCAACGACCCTCCCCAGAGGAGATAATAGAAGTAAGAGAAGGTATATGAACATATATATACATAACATAACATTCATGCCCGGTTCCCCTAAACCTTCATGATCTATAGCATCCATGCCATTCATATATATATATATATATATATATATATAAATAGAAAACATCCTCCATGTCCGGTTCCCATAAACCGTCATGTACCACAATAACCTTTTCCAGGGTTCATGTCGGTTCCTATAAACCGCCATGAACTTGGAAATCCATCTAGGGTCCCTGACCCAAAATCATAACCATAAACAAACTGGGTCTCGTGCCCGAACATATGACATCAGCTGGGCATCCTGCCCGATATCTAAGGGTCAGTCACGACTCCGATCGTAGTGATGCGTGCAACCATCCATCCAGGACCGCCCTCAATCCTGGTATGTCGCCGTGAACGAATCAACCGGCGCGACCACCACAACATCAAGGTGCGCCCATCACCGATCGCTATCTAGAACCGTCAGTACTCCGAAGTCGAGCCTTCCCATGCTACCCGACAATAGATCGTGCATCGTGACCTCTCCGGAAAGAACACATCCCAATCTGGAGGTGGGCGTCATATCGTCCGTCTCTGTGCACCAAGCACCTGCCGCGACCACGACTCAAACCCGTAGGTCATCAATAGGGTCATATTCCCGAGACAAAACCAAATGGGTCTCATACCCGAGTTTATCCTTTTGAAATCCAAATCCAATTCATTAAAACCAATAAGGAAATACAGACCCGTATAAGTACCGTATAAAGTCGAAACCTCAAAATACGTGCTTATACGTAACTACAATCAAATGCACCCATGGAATTACCAAACATTTATTAAAACATATAATAAACATTTATGTCTGCACCAATTTAAAAAATCAAGGTCCACTCACAGACCGTCCGAGCTGCCGCCTCGATATACGTGCCATACGGCTCTCCCGAGCCAATCACCGTCACCGGGACTCCCAAACCTGTCCAAATCGTAATAGAAGGTTACTAACTACTTAATTAACCTCCCCCTAAAGCCCCGGAATTTTCTGGTATTTTTAAGTATTTTTAATCCCGAACCTAAACCTTCTGATGCCCCAAACATTATCGAAACGGTGTCCGATCGACACGAAACCAGTCCCAAAATGTTCGTTACATCGAATAGAAGATTTCACATGTTGAATACATTCCCAAAAGACGGGACACACGCCCCAAGAACCTCCTACGCGTGAGCCCACGCGCCAGGGCATTGTAGCACCTTCTTCAAGCTCTGGCCGGTCTGAATCGACCGGTTCAGTGCAGTCCGGTCCAGCTGGACCGGCGTGATCGGTCCGGCTTGGTTTCTCTCTTATTTTCGGTCCAATCCTCTCCTTTTCGATTCCTATCTTCCTATTTTGTTCTTATGATTCTAAATATACAAAGAAAAACGCCTAAAACATATAGAAAACCATTGAACCGATTTCCTCCCTTTTCGGTCCAATATTCCAGTTTTGTTCCCAGGCTTCACAACCATCAAACTCCATCAAAAACCTTCTCCATACCTTCTAAGCAACCTAATAAACTCATTACAATCACTAAAAACCAAGCATAACGTCACAAATCAAAAATCAAAGGGAAATGAGCAAACCGAGAACTTCGTCGGGTTTCTCCTCCTCCACGCCGCTGTGGACGGCGGTCCAGGCCTCCTACAGCCTCCTCTTAGTCCTCACATCCTTTCTTACATGACAACAATGATGCTAGGTGATGGTGTGATGTGTGTTGTGTGTTTGTTCAAGAAATGGAAATGGAGAAATGGTGTTTCGGGTGGGTTTGAAGAACAAAGAAGATATGAAAATGTTGATCAGATGAGAGAGATGAGGATTAGATGAATGGTGAGGATTGAGAGATTAAATTAGAATGGATGGATAGGATTGAGTGATAGTTGGATTAATTATAAAATAATAATTATAACAATATTTAATTAATATAGATCCACAATTTAGGGTAATTGCCCAATGGCATGAGTGACACTTGTCACTCATCCATGGGTCAAATATCTGACCCAAACAAAATAAGCCAAGTGTTCTCGCCTCGTAATGCGCTCATAGTGAAATCGACCTTCCGTGACCTATAACTTTCCCGTTCGAAGTCCGTTTTTCAGCATGCCGCCTGTCCATGGATTCGTATCATCCCGATCTACATAAAGGTCCTTATCCCTCGGCCATCGGACATCCCGGTCAAAAAATTCAACATTTTTTTCCCTTTTATCCAAAATTACCAAAATGCCCCTTAACTTCCGAACGTCATAACTTTTACCTCGAACGTTGGAATCGAACGTGCCACCTGTCTATGAACTCGTGACGTCACGAACTACGTCACGGTCATTGGTCAACATCCACTTGACAGCCATAATGAAAAGTCAACGTTTTACCCATTCCAAGGGCAAAATGGTCATTTTGCATCGTTCGTCCGATTTCGCCTAACTAATCACCGATTAGCCTCACTAATCGTGATTAGTCACTAATCTAATCCTGGAATTTTTGACGGGTTGTTACAAATAAGGTTACACAATTTTATAGGTTTGAAGTTAATATAATTCATGAATGAGTAAGGCATGAAGAATGAGTTGACTACGTGTCAATAATGGATTAGGTTAGTTTAGGTTTAGCTTAATTATGTAGAATTTAAAATCAATTGCTTATCCCCATTCCATAATCCACACGTTAATCATGCTTAAGTACCCTTAATCCATGGTTTAGAATGATCCATATTTACCAATGCTACTTCTACAAAAAAAAAAAGGTTTTAAGCATACGTTTTCCTTAAGTGTTGAGTGTAACTTTGTGTTTACTTTAATGCTCAATTTTTTTCGTATCACGCCTAGGCGCTAGGAGGAAGAGTACTGTCGTGAATAAGCGATATCCGGCAGTTATAGTCCGCTAGGGAATTCCGCGGCACCTATGCGACCTAGGCGCTCCTCAGTGGCCTAGGCAAGCTAGGCGGCTAGGAGACTTGGAAATTAAAAAAAATTCGTTCAATTTATTCGAAATCAGACTCAAAATCTCAAACCCATTTCATAGTCTCAGGCCATACGAATCAAACCATACCATATATTTAAATTCAATTATCAACTCCTAAATCCTATCCTATGTTCATAACATATCCAATTGAAATATCATAATTGTTAATTATAATTCATAAATCAAATTAAAAAAAAATAATCAAACATCATTACAATTAACATTAAACCTAACTCAAACACCCAAATTAGAAAAGAAACACAAACCCAAATTCAGAAAAGAAAAAGAAAACCCCTACCATTAACAAATCACCTCTGTTGTCCATCCCTGGACCCTTAATTCTTCAATCCTCTTACAAACTCGCGCAATCGAAGTCCCAAACTCGAAGTCTACTCCACGAGTCATCCACGATGTTGTTCCAATTGGACTCAAAGTCGAAGCCTCAGATTCTTGGACACAAACTCGAACTCGGAGTCACTCTAAGATTCTAAAATCTTCGATTCATGTATTGAATGTCTCTCTCAACTGGAGATGAGGTCGATACTGTGATGAATTGATGACTCTCTCTCTATTGGAGATGAGCTCATTCTTTGTTGATTTTTTCTCTCATCTTTGTTTGTCGATCTCACTCACTTTTTGTCCATTTCTCTATCTCTCGCTCTCACGAATAAGATAGAGACTGGTAATGGTGATGGAAAGCGGAGTAGACGATGAAGGTGTAAAGAGGGGCTTGTGGGTTGCTTTGTCAGCTGAGGGGCTTATGGGTTGCTAAGGTAAGTCCTTTGGCCAGGCCGACCAGTTTAGGTATGAGCACTTATAAGCATCTCACGTTCCTGGTTGAACTCCAATATCTTGGGTTTTAAGCATGACCTCATGTGTATTATGTGTTTGTAGAGATTAAAAAGTCAATTTCTACGTGGACGATTTCTGCATCGACATATAAATGTGGTGATTTTGGCTCTTGTGAAGCTAGTTATGGCGGTGACTATAGAGGTAATGAAGTTTGATGTGACGACCCATACCTTGGAGGAATGGTTAGCAATCTCACATCGAACGGGGGGATCTAGGGGATGCACCTTATATGTATGGGCACGTCTCTATCCCATATGAGGCCTTTTAAGAGCTCACTAACTTGGCTTTGGATTCCTTTGGAACTCTAAACTTAATCGAGGAAGGTGCTGGAGCAATCCCATAATTAATGACCAATTGGGAAATTTCATGTGAGTTCCTAGAAATATAACCCTGCGGGCTGAGTTGATTGGACTAGCGAGTCCAAAGGGGATAATATCCTGTTGGAAGAGGGTCGAGTTGTGACAATTTGGTATCAGAGCCCAACCTGGCCCGGAATTGAGTCAGCGAGTACGCTAGACCCTAAAGGTGGTGGATTATGGGGACTAGTGCCTTGGAGGCATGGTTAGTAATCCCACATCGCCCGGGGGGATATGGGGGATGCGCCTTATATGTGTAGGCGCGTCTCTATCCAATAGGAGACTTTTTGGGTGCTCACTGTTTGTATTCCTTTGGAACTCTTAAGTTAAACGAGTAAGACACCTGAGCAATCTTAAGATGGGTGATCCACTGTTAAGTTGCATGTGAGTTCCCATAAATAAAACCTTGTAGGTAAATCTAGTTGGACTAGCAAGTCCAAATGAGATAATATCGTGTTGGAGGAGGACAGTTGTGGTGGTTGTTATTCGGTATTGGCAGTTTTGGCAATGAAAACAGAGGTAATAAAGGGGTGATAGTATAGGAGATAGTGGAAGTGGTGGAGATGAGTGTGGCAATGAATATTGATGGTTCTCCCATATTATTTATCCTCATGAGAAATATTAATTGAATATGATTTTAATTAATGAAAATTGCGTAGAATATCATAAACAATACTGTTAGGATATCTTCTTAAAACCAAACACAATTGGAAAATGATTTTTCCAAAATCTTGAACTAGGATGTACGTCAGCTGCATCATATATGACAGTGCATCAGAAATTTAAAATTCAAACAGATTAGAATAACTTCAGCATGTTGTCTTACTCTAAGTCCGAGTACACAAACTAGGAAAATTGTCCATTTGAAAGTTTGCTTTCAAACAAGTGTTTTTGTTTAAAAAAGTCTTTTTGTATTGATTGATTGGTGTCATTATGAAAGACTTGCTACTTTTTTTATAGCTTCCTTGGGTGAGCACATTTTAACAAAAGGTTTGCCTTCGTCCCACCACTAATCCTTCGGCCACTCTATTTCATTTTTTAGTGTAGTTATGGGGCACCTGACACTGCTTTCTTTTATTATCTTTTTCCATATCCCCTTTTGTTGAATACAAACTCGATTTGGGTTTCTATTGTTCAAGGCCCAATTTCAAGTAGTTTTGGGTCAACCTGGAGTGGCAGGTTGTCTCCTCCAGACGTCTGGTAGTATCTTGGAGTAGTCATGGGGCATTGCACGCGAGGGGTCATTGCACGGAGCGACCGATCCGTATAGTGACTCAGGAGCACTATTGCTAGAGGTTAAAACCTCTCCCAGGGAGGGTCATTGATCTGCGGGTCATTGACCTGGGTAGACCAAGGGAGACTTGGGATTTGAGACCCCCGAGTAGAATGCGTAGCTTGGAACCATGACAGTGGTATTGATTGTGACATCTGGGATGTCAGGCATCAGGGATGCCGATGATTGGTTTTGGGCTGTGACCCACATTTATTGGATTTGGGCTGAGACTCACGTGATTTGATTTGGGAGGAGTCCTTACTGATTTGGTTTTGGGCTGAGTTCCCATATGATCTGTTTTGGGCCGAGTTCCCATATACTTGGTTTACGGTTTTGGGCTAAGGCCCTAATGATTTAATTATTAATTAATGGCTTTGATTGAATTAAATGGTTTTCGAATGCATGTATGCTTTTTAGTGAAGGGCATAAATGTTTCTTTTCGTGAAATGTGTTTTGTAAATTATTGGTTTCGTCCACTCACAACTTTTAAATGGTTTTAATACCCTACAGGTTGATCGCGGATGCGGATGTAGTAGGGACCGAGACATCACACACCTCCTTCGATCTTGGCGCACTCTTGAAGCCCAGTTGGGCTAAGGTTGGAATTATCCCCAGACGGGAGCAGGCACGTCCCACGATAATCCAGGGGATTTGGGATGAGTCCTGTCACTTATCCCTATTCTATAATCCAAACGTTAATCATGCTTAAGTAACCTCAGTCCCTGGTTTAGAACGATCCCTATTTACCAATATTACATCTACAAAAAAGGGTTTTTAAGTATACGTTTTCCTTAATTGTTGAGTGTGACTTTGTGCTTACATTAATGCTCGGTTTTTGCGTATCATGCCTAGGCACTAGGAGAAGGAGTGCCATCCCGAATAAGCGTTATACGACAGCTATATGCCGTTGGGGAATTCTGCGACGCCTAAGCGACCTAGGCAGTGCTTGGGAGCTCCTTGGTGGCCTAGGCGGAATGGGTGGTTGGGCGGCCCGAAGAAAATTGCTAGGCGGTTTGGAAATTTAAAAAAAAAATAGTACAATTTATTTGAAATCAAACTCAAAATCTCAAACCCATTCCATAGTCTCAGGCCATATAAATCAAACCATACCATACATTCAAATTCAATTATCAACTCCTAAATCCTATCCCATGTTCACAACATATCCAATTGGAATATCATAATTGTTAATTATAATTCATAAATCAAACTAAAAACAAATAATCAAACATCATTACAGTTAACATTAAACCAAACTCGAATACCCAAATCAGAAAAGAAAACACAAACCCAAATTCAGAAAAGAAAAAGCAAACCTCTACTATTAGCGAATCGCCTCTGGCGTTCATCCCTGGACTCTTCATTCTTCAATCCTCTCGCAAACTCACGCAAATGAAGTCCCAAACTTGAAGTCTGCTCCATAAGTCATCCACGACGTTGCTCCAATTAAACTCGAAGTCGAAGCCTCAGATTCTTGCACTCAAACTCGAACTCGGAGTCACACTCTCAGATTCTAAAATCTTCGATTCATGTATTGAATGTCTCTCTTAACTAGAGAGGAGGTCGATACTGTGATGAATTGATGACTCTCTCTATTGGAGATAAGCTCTTTCTCTGTTGATTTGTTTTCTCATCGCTGTTTGTCTATCTCACTCACTTTTTGTCCATTTCTCTGTCTCTCGCTCTCACGAATAAGATTGAGATTGGTAATGGTGATGGAAAACGGAGTAGATGATGAAGGTGTAAGGAGGGGCTTGTGGGTTGCTTAGTTAGCTGAGGGGCTTGTGAGTTGCTAAGGTAGGTCCTTTGGTCAGGTCGACCAGTTTAGGTACGAACACTCATAATTATAGTTTTTTTAGTTTACTTCCTCGATTAAGCTGACTTAAGCATCTCACGTTCTTGGTTGAACTCCATTATCTTGGGTTTCAACCATGACCTCATGTGTATTATGTGTTTGTAGAGATTAAAAGGTTAATTTCTGCGCGGACAATTTCTGCATCGATATATAAATGTGGTGATTTTGGCTCTCGTGAAGCTAGTTATGGCGGTGACTATAGAGGTAGTGAAGGTTGCTGTTAGGGCCCGTGCCTTGGAGGCATGGTTAGCAATCTCACATCGCATAAGGGGATCTGGGGGATGCGCCTTATATGTATGGGCACGCCTCTATCCAATAGGAGGCCTTTTAAGAGTTCACTAACTTGGCTTTGGATTCCTTTGGAACTCCAAAGTTAATCGAGGAAGGTGTTGGAGCAATCCCATAATTATTGACCCACTAGGAAATTGCATGTTAGTTCCCAGAAACAAAATCCTGCGGGCGGAGCTGATTGGACTAGCAAGTCCAAAGAGGACAATATCTTGTTCGAGGAGGGTCGAGTTGTGACAATTTGGTATCAGAGCCCAACCTAGCCCAAAATTGAGTGTGTCAGCGAGGACGTTGGGCCCTAAGGGTGGTGGATTGTGGGAATTAGTGCCTTGGAGGTATGGTTAGTAATCCCACATCGTCCGGGGGGATCTGAGGGATGTGCCTTATATGTGTGGGCGTGCCTCTATCCAATAGGAAACCTTTTGGGAGCTCACTGTTTGGATTCTTTTGGAACTGCTAAGTTAAACGAGTAAGACACTTGAGCAATCTTAGGATGGGTGACCCACTAGTAAGTTATATGTGAGTTCTCATAAATAAAACCTTGTAGGCAGAGCTAGTTGGACCAGCAAGCCCAAATGAGACAATATCCTATTGGAGAAGAACAGTTGTGGTGGTTGTTATTCGGTGTGGGCAGTTTTGGCAGTGAAAAGAGAGGTAAAAAAGGGGTGATAGTATAGAAGATAGTGGTAGTGGTGGAGATGAGTGTGGCCATGAATATTGATTGTTCTCCCATATTATTTATCTTCATGAGAAATATTAATTGAATATAATTTTAATTAATGAAAATTGCGTAGAATATCATAAACAATACTATTAAAATATATTCTTAAAACCAAACACAATTGGAAAATGATTTTTCCGAAATCTTCAACTAGGATGTACGTCAGCTGGATCATATATGACAGTGCATCAGAAATTTAAGATTCAAACAGATTAGAATAACTTCATGACATTGTCTTACTCTAAGTCTGAGTACACAAACTAGGAAAATTCGTCCATTTGAAAGTTTGCTTTCAAACAAGTGTTTCTGTTTAAAAAAGTCTTTTGTATTGATTGATTGGTGTCATTCTGAAAGACTTGCTACTTTTTATATAGCTTCCTTGGGTGAGCTCATTTTAACAAAAGGTTTTCCTTCGTCCCACCACTAATCCTTCGGCCACTCTATTAAGTTCATTTTTCAGTGTAGTTATGGGGGCACCTGTCACTGCTTTCTTTTATTATCTTTTTCCATATCCTCTTTTGTTGAATACAATCTCGATTTGGGTTTCTATTGTTCAAGGCCCAATTTCAAGTAGTTTCGGGTCAAGAATAGCATAGTTTTTCCCAGGAAAACTGTATAAGAAATTCTTGTATGTCCTTGTACACATAGAAAAAAGAAAAGTAGCCCAAAGTGATATGCACTATGTAGTTAACGAGTTCTGGATGATGAGTTGTGGGCTCAAACTCACAGGCCTTCTCCACCAAGATAACAAATTATTGTCAATATCTTTAAATTTATGTTAATTTCAGTTACTATTTCTAAATTTTAGTATTAATAACAGACGTTTTTGAACTATTTCTAAATATGTAAAGATAGTTATTTCGTTAAATTTTTTAACGATTTATAATAAGAATAAACGTAAACTTGTCTTAACAAAAGTGTTTTTTAATATTAATAGTTAATAAATGTAAAAAAAAAAACTATATTTCTATGTTTATATATAATTTATGAATGTCTACTATTAATAATAAAATTTATGGGTAATATTTTTATTAATAAAATTTAAGAAAGATGATAATAACTTTTTATCTATTCTAACTTCATATAAAAAAGAGGATCTGCACACACGATACTTGAAGTTAATTACTAATTTTTATGTCCGATTCTGACCAATTGAATTAGAGAATTTTAGCAAGATAACACTAAACATTAGATCGACTCAGACTCATGGTAGTGACGTATAGTTGTAGTAATAGTGGTAGGTAAAAGGGCAGTGGTGGTCTTTATATATGCTGCCATGGGGCATCAAGTTCCTCCTCCTTGGCCAGCCAGTGGTTGGTGAAAAAATAATCCTTTAGAAAAAGCTTCTCAACCAAACTGGGTCGGCCCCACCATCACCATCCAAACCCACTCTCACCAACCCAGCCCCATCACCCCTCCAATCACCAACCCCAATATTTTCTTCAACTTTATTATATTCTCATTTTAACCCCCTTGAAATCCATAATTCCCACCCACTCCTCCACCAACCACACCACCTTTCGTGTATATCAACATCCCCCCATATTGTCCTTCCCTCTCCACAGTCCGCCAATTTTTTCGCCCAACACCGAGACCCCCCCCCCCTTATTGTTTTGCATAATAATCTCAATAATGGCAATACAATCAGAAACACCCCAAAACGACATCGTTTACCGCTCCAAACTCCCTGATATCCCCATCCCAAAACACCTCCCTCTCCATTCTTTTGTCTTCGAAAACAAAAACAACGACCACCTGAGGTCCAAGCCCTGCATCATCAACGGCGCCACCGGCACCACCTACACTTACGCCGATGTCGAGCTCAACGCCCGCCGCGTTGCCTCCGGCCTCCATAAGCTCGGAATCCGACAGGGCGACGTCATCATGCTCTTGCTCCCCAACTCCCCCGAGTTCGTCTTCGCCTTCCTCGGCGCCTCCTTCCGCGGCGCTATGACGACCGCCGCCAACCCCTTCTTCACTCCGGCGGAGATCTTAAAGCAGGCCAAGGGCTCCAAAGCCAAGCTCATTATCACGCTCGCAGCTTATTACGACAAAGTCAAGGACTTATCTTCATCGTCGCATGATCCCCAAGTTAAGCTCATGTGCATCGACGCTCCACCTGATCATAGCTGTTTACATTTCTCCGACCTTCTACTCGCCGACGAAAACGATATGCCGTCGGTTGACATCAGCCCCGACGACGTCGTCGCATTACCCTATTCCTCCGGCACGACCGGGCTTCCAAAAGGCGTCATGCTGACGCACAAAGGGCTCGTCACCAGCGTGGCGCAGCAGGTCGACGGGGAAAACCCGAACCTTTACTATAGCTCTGACGACGTCGTTTTATGCGTTCTGCCTCTTTTCCATATTTATTCTTTGAACTCTGTGTTGCTTTGTGGGCTGAGAGCTGGAGCTGCCATTTTGATGATGAACAAGTTTGAGATCGTTTCACTGTTGGGGCTGATTGAGAAGCACAAGGTCAGCATTGCTCCAATTGTGCCTCCGATCGTGTTGGCCATCGCTAAATTCCCCGATCTTGATAAGTACGACTTGTCGTCAATTCGGGTCCTCAAGTGTGGAGGGGCGCCACTGGGGAAGGAGCTCGAAGATACCGTTAGAGCAAAGTTTCCAAATGTCACACTTGGCCAGGTATTAAAATACATTTATTCTTTAATGTTTTAATTTTTTTAATAGAAACGTAGTTGTATTTTCCTTACTATATATCCTATCACGTTCTCAATCATGACCTAAAATGAGACCGACCCTAATGTTTGGTTGGCAAGTCGACCAAAAAAGGTTAAAAAAATAATTTACATATTTAAATTTTACCTTAATCTTTTTCCCAAAAAAAAACTTTATATTAATTTTATATATCATTATTAATTTTATTATTAATAATAGATATCTCTGAATTATATCTAAACGTATAAAAATTATTTTTCCTTTAAAATTTTAAATGATTTTCATAAATAAAGATAAACTTATAATATCATGTGTATGTTTAACATAAATATTTGAAAATTTTAAAGATGAGCGTCCTTACATATTTAGACGTATTTAAGAAGCATATATTGCTACTTTAAAAGACATGTGGAAGACTTCATTATTTGGTATACCTACCGCTTGATTTTTCATGTACTCTTTTCTTTTTTGGTAATATGGGTAATTCGTATACCTACTTAAAAAGACATAATTACAAGTCATTGGCATGTTCCTTCTTTAAAAAAAAAAAATTAAGTTATTGGCATGTGATGTGTTTAGAATAGACTATCTCATAAACGATGTTTGGATACAGGGATATGGAATGACGGAGGCGGGTCCAGTGTTGACCATGTCGTTGGCATTTGCCAAGCAACCCTTTGAAGTCAAACCAGGAGGATGTGGCACTGTTGTGAGAAATGCAGAGCTCAAGATCGTTGACCCTGACACGGGAGCTTCGTTGCCTCGCAACCAGCCTGGAGAGATTTGCATTAGAGGCGACCAAATAATGAAAGGTAATTTAATTCATTAGGTTTGTTTGGATGGAGAATTATATGATTATGAAAATTTACCAAATAATGAAATTTAATATTAATATAAATTAATTTTTTAGAATTTATGAAATTTTATATTTGAATAAAGTAAAATAAAAAAAATTAAATATATAATTTATTATTTATATATAAATAATAGTTATAAAGATGGAATTATTAATATATAATAATTATTATTATCTGTTAATATTTTTGTATTTTTTATATTTGACTGCCAAAATTAGAACTGTTAGATTTAAAATTTGCTCAAATTCTGGATGCCTTTATCTCTTTTTGCCATTTTACATGTTTATATTTATGTTCTATACCTTCTATTGCGCATATTTATGTTTCCACATAATTTTTTTCCCTTGAAAATACTTATTATTTTTGAAATATATATTAGGTAATAGTTATTATATTATTAATTTTTTAATATTGAATTTTAAAATAGCTACAAGTTCGAAGCCGCCGCCTGATTACAGCTTAATGATTTTTACAATATTAATGGACAGTCAAAGTCGATCCTGATATTTTAGATCCTGATATTTAGGGGTCCAGATAAGAATTTAAGAACCTAACCATTGCAGTACGCAGTAGATTGGATAATTTTCTGATAGGATCTCGTGTTACATTCTTTTTTTAATTTTATGTTCTAGTAATATTCATTTTTAAGCATTATCTCGAAAGTTTTGGATATGAGTCTCTAATAAGTATCAAAATCGAAACTCAATATCTATAATGTAATCTCTCATTTCCAATATTATTAATGTATATATATATATATATATATCTTACATGTGACATCGTTATTCAGAATTGTTGAAGTGATTTATTGTCATGTATTATATTACTAATTCTCAATTTGATTTTGGTTTGGAAAATTAATTTTCAGGTTATCTTAATGATCAGGAATCCACAAGAACAACCATAGACAAAGATGGGTGGCTACACACAGGTGACATTGGCTTCATTGACGATGATGAAGAGCTCTTCATTGTTGATCGCTTGAAGGAACTCATCAAATACAAAGGCTTCCAAGTCGCCCCGGCTGAACTTGAAGCCTTGCTCGTCACCCATCCTAATGTTTCCGATGCCGCCGTTGTCCCGTAAGTCATTAAGTCATCAAATCCCAAAAAAAAAAAAAATTGGTTTTGACCGTATATATATAACTATATAACTTTTATCCCATGAAATCGTACCTATATATATATATAATAGTGAAACTATCGAGTGCATGTGCATAAATTGAATACATCTTCTGATTTTCTATGTAAAATATATGGTTTCAGAATGAAGGACGACGCAGCTGGAGAAGTTCCGATAGCATTTGTAGTAAGGTCAAATAATTCTCAGATCACTGAGGAGGAAATCAAGAAATTTATCTCAAAACAGGTACTTCAAATATTTCTACACGTTAGAAAACTGTTATTTCTGCCTTTAATTGGATTACGCCCTTTATTTTTAGCAATTTAGGCAGTGAAAACAAATCACATTCTCCCCAAGCCCTCTGTCTGTTACGGAAATGTCGAAAATGCCAAACCAGTCTCCACTTTATTTTTTGGACAAGTTTTTAATTTTATGCCCAATTTGGTAAATAAACAAGCTAATCTTTTTGTGTCGTTCCAATTATATTGAATGTCAACCTCCACATAATTCATTAATTTGAGTGCCCTTCTCTAAACGAAATTTTGGATGTGCTTAAGGCGCAACCTCCACATGACATTATGGGCTCCAACACAACAAATGGAGAGGTATAGTGACTGTCTTGGCAGGGATCTCCCGATTAAAGTTGGATTTTGATATTTGCGTTTATGACTATTTAATTTTCGAAAACTATTTTGTGGGTTTCAAATTGAGTGTTGTCTCCTAATTCCTAAAATTTATCCGTTACTTCATTAAAAATATATAATTAAGCTTACAACAATGCATGTTGAGAAACCTCGAATTAAAAGAAAAGAAAAAAATTACTAGTCCAAACTTTATATATATATATATATATTTTTTTTTTATTATTATCTCTCTTCTCTTTGTTGTTGTCCAATCGGGAAAAAGAAAACAAAGTGAATGCCACTCATTTTCGTGGATGTATGCAGGTTGTATTTTATAAGAGGTTAAATCGAGTATTTTTTATCGAAGCCATTCCCAAGTCACCATCTGGCAAAATCTTACGGAAGGATTTGAGAGCAAAGCTTGCTGCTGGAATTCCAAACTGAATGAAATGAATCATGCCTTCTGTTATTTGAAGGAATGTAATTGGCAAAAAAGACTGGATTTAAGTCATGACATATGCCTTGTTCTAATGAGATTTCTCCTCAATTGTCGTGGATGCATGAGTAAAGAATTCAACAAACATTATGTTCATTTTAAAATTTTATATATATTGATATTTTCTACTTTAAATTAATTTAAATACCAAGAGAGAGAATTTAAATTGAAAAATTTAGAAAAGAAAAAACTGCATAATAGGACATTATAGTCATGTACAAGTGTATATTTACATATAAGAACACTTTATGTTGATGAGTGGGTTAGACCCGACAACTCCAGGGTTCCTCAGAAGATGGGACAACCCTTAAGTTCAGTGAATGAGGTGGTTGGATATCCTACCACAACGGTGGTACGTGGATGGCTTGGACAACAAGTCTTCGAGTCCTTTCCTGTGAGTGGATCCCTCTTCACCCTATATTGAAGTACTAAGAGAAAATAAGAAAAACAAGAGGAAAATGAAAAGGAATATTAAGCTTGGGAGACCGATGTGGCTCCGGCTACTTGATATCCAATATCTAAGTAAGTATGTATTTAGAGATAAGGTAAAAAATATATGATTCTAGTGAGAAAAAGTGTTTTCGCATAGTTAATTTGCCTACATGAAGTTAGGAAAATAATGTGGAAAAGAAGACCTACCTCATTTGTCCGAGAAGTGGTACCAGTAGCAAGACAGTGGTACCAATTGCGGAGCAGTGTGGTACTAGTCGCGAGACAATGGTACCACATGTCTGGGATTTTGTGCCACTGAGGAGAACTAACTTATGAGTGACAATCAAGGATTGAAATATCGATATTGACGGATATATCGCTAGTCAAATTTACGGATATCTCGCTCTAAATATCGATATCGATGTTGATATCGTTTACAGTCAACAAAAATGATGGTGAACTAACATATTAAACATATTATATCATACTAATTTATCTCAAATTAACCATTCAACATATAAAATATATTATATAATACTAATTTATATCAAATTAACCAATCAACATATAAAACATATTATATGATACTAATTTATATCAAATTAATCATTCAAATTGACCATTCAACATATAAAACATATTATATACTTACAAATTTAAGTATATATATCTATTTTATTTCTAACTTTTTTGGAGCCATTAATTGGATGTTTCTCCATATTGGTTTTTTAATTGTATTTTATTATAATCATATCTATTTTATTTCTAACTTTTTTGGAGCCATTAATTGGATGTTTCGAGACATTGGTTATTTAATTGTATTTTATTATTTTTTAATATAATCAATAACTATCCTATCTTATCTGCACTCTCACCCCCGATTGTGGTTTTCATCATTTCCTTTTCATCCTTTGCAACTAAACTCCATAACTTACCAATCATCAGCGCCCTTGACTGCGACCAACACCGACATCGCCACAACAATAGACGAATCCTCTTATCCATATGAACTCCTCCATATCTTCATCTGCCTCCAACGCCCATCGGATTAAGCGGATCGGAGCTGCAAACTCAGAGAACTCCGGCGACATCGCTCAAGATTCCGGTGGACCCACGCTCTGTAACCACCACCATTTGACTCGTCTGGACAAGGCGAGGAGGTTCCTACCTTCCCTTCCCATCGTTGACGCTCGAGTCGCATGAAGTGAGGATAAGAGCACGACGGTGCTAAAGGCTTCTTATCCTATTCTGAGAAATATAGGTAAAACCTCAACAATCTAAGCTTGGATTTTAAGTTCCTAGGAGTCCATAGATGAATTTAGGTGGTTGAATCAAAGTTTTTAGTGAGGCTGCTGCGAGACTAGGTTGGTGATCAGTTGATCTTGGTGGATATTGTTCCATTTCATCCAATGTCGAAGTATATCGGCCAATATCAGCGATATTCTTTGACATCCAATGAAATTGATGATATTGGGGGGAGAAATTTCTTCCCCTCAGTTTAGGTGTCGACCCCTCGAATTTCCAATATCTCGGTCGATATATCGGCGATAGCATCGATATTTTCAAATTTGGTGACAATTGTCCCTAGGCTAACGGGTCTTGGAAGTTGGAATCTCTATGCTTGAGTCTCCTAGGATAGCGTGAGGCGAGAGGTAAGAATTTCTCCACCACGAAATATGTGACAAGTGTCCTCCTTTACAGCTGGGGGCAAAGTGGTGTCAAGAGCTGTATATGGTGATGCGATACCACTAATTGAGCGCTACCTTGGTCGGTGGCCGAGTACTTTCACAACGACATGATATTGCTAGCTTAGCACTACCTTGACAACATGGTACCACTAGCTGAGCGCTACCTTGACAAAGTGCTACTGCTAGCTGACCGCTACCTCGGTCGGTAGTCGAGTGTTATCTTGATAATGAGTACTACTAGCTAAGCACTAGCCTAATTTGGGTGGTCATTTCCTTTGGTCTTCTTGGGCTTAGGCATGAAGTGGGCTTAGTGACCTGGGCTAGTGGTCGGTCTTCTTAGTGACTTTTAGGGTTTGTCTTTTCGTGAGCTTTAACCAGGTTCTATCAGTTACTGTTTTCTATATTTGGCTCCACTTATGATGTAACGACCCAACCTGTAATCACAGGATTACCAGAAGATTGGCGAGAATAATCGGGATTAGTCAAGGTAAAATGACGATTTTACCCTTGAACAAGGGAAAATTTTAACTTTTGACTCGGGAGACTTTTTCACGTTGACCGAGACCCATTGCATAGATCGTGGGTTTGCGATTATGTAGACAGACGTCACGTTGAATTTGGACATCGTACGGTGAAATACGAGTCTAGAACATTTTAATTGGATTATTCGATGCACGTTTTACGAGAAGGATGATTCGTTGCTTGTTTGCTGTGAGGCCCAAAAATATCTAAGTGGGGACCACAGGATGAGTGACAAGTGTCACTCATCCTAGGACCCTTACCCTTGCATCCATATCTCCTCTCCATTACTCTCTCATTTTTCCAAACACACCTGAAACCCCACCCTCACTATTTCTTCATGGTTTTCACCAGCTAGTGCTGGTTGAGAAAGACAGAAAGAGGCTGTGAGACTGAGAGTGACAGTAGTGAACGGTGGAGCCACGAAGGAGCTGGGTGGAACCCAAAAATAGGTAAAACCCGAGAACTTTCAAAGGTTGATTTTGGGTGTTGGCTTTGTGACGCTTAAAAATTAAAACTTGATCAACTATTGTGTTCTCTGAGTTTGGGCGAGTTCATAAGGACAAAAACAGACAATTTTGGACGCAGGGAAAAGCTTAGGTCAGAGCGAGAACCCTGGCCAAAAGGATTTGAGCTTAGCCGAACCATTTCAGGTGAGTTTTCTCTATTTGGTAGCCATAGGATTGTTTTAGGGAGAGAGCCAATCAGATTAGTGAAAGAATGGTGAATTTTGGTTGAGAAATGGAAGGTTGTCAGAACTATCAGGTTGTCAGGCTTACGTCAGTGGGTGACGTTAGCGTTGACTGGCGTTGACCATCATTGACCAAACTTTGACCAGCGCATGGACATGAATTTCGAGTTCAAACTGGTCTTATTCAAAAGGTTTCAACATCCTGAGTCCAATGGTGGTTGTTTTAGGTCGATCAGAGATTTTTTAGTTGGTGGTTTGGAGGTTTTCTCGTCAAGAAGTGTGTTCGGGTCACATTAACCCCTCATTAAATCGCCCTAATTTTCCGGGATTTTTAGCTATTTTTAAAGTTGATCCTAAATCTCCGGACACCCCGAACTATATCGAGCCGATGTCCGATCAACTCGAAACCAGTCCCAAAATGTTCGTTAAATCGAAAGGATGAAAAGTTATGTTTAAACATCCCCAAAAGGGGTTCCACGCACTGCCACGTGCCACCCAAAGGGCCCCGCGCGTGGGCTTCACGCGCCTGCACAGTCTCCTTCAACCTTCGGTAGACCGGGTCTGAACCGGTCTACTGGTTTTCGGTCCGACTGGACCGGCAGAACCGGTCCAGTCCTACAACTTCCCCAATTTTCGTATGTTTTCATCCAATCCAATCCTTATCTCTCTATCTCAATGTTTCCTATCTATCTATGTCCCTAAACCCATGAAAATCGATTAAAAACCGTACCTTTGAATCGAAAGAATGTCACCCAGTTTTTTCGGCCACCTTCTTGGGCCGTTCAGCCACCACCCAACAGCCAAAATCTCCTCTACATGATCGTACAACCCTCCAAAACATCATTCACTCATCAGAAAGGGTCCCTAAACGTTCAAACAAAAACATGGAATTTGAAATCACAAAAAAGGGGTCTTCGGGTTACCTAGTTCTTGTGTCCTCGCCGCCATCCACGGCGGTTGGCCATACTGCCACCACCTCTCAGTCCCTCTCTCACTCTGTACTCACACATAATCGAATGGGGAGGAAGGGTATGGTTTTGGGTGCACTAGCTTTTGGGTGAGATCGGGGAAGCCGTAAGAAATGGGGAATGGGATATGCATGTATCAATTTGGGTGGGCAATGGATGAATGACAAGTGTCATTCATCCATTGGGCCTGCCCCTAAATATTTGGGCCCACTTAATGCCAAATGGCATCCGTCTCGTAAAACGTGTAATAGTTCCCTCGAACTTCCGTGAACCGTAACTTTTCCATCAAACGTCTGATTTCGACGTGCCGCCTGTCTATGGACTCGTATTGACTCGATCTACGTAACAGTCCTTGGCCCTCGACCATCGGACCTCCCCGGTCAAAAGTCAACTTTCTGCCCTTGTTCAGGGGTAAAATTGTAATTTCGCCATGAACGTCCGATAATCCTCGACTAATCCCCAATTAGCCTTGCAAATCCATCATTAAGTCTTAATTAATTCCAATAATTCGGAACGGGTCGTTACACGATCACCCTTTCCATGGGTTCGGCCATGGTCCACTGAAAAACACAATAACAGCACATACACGATAATATGTAAAGTGGTATATCAATGGGAGGAGAAAAATATCAGGCCCTTCTAGAAACTTGAGACTTTTCAACTTCCAAAAAGATCTCATTGTTAAATGACAATTTACCCGTAACGCCAAAATTACGAAAAATAACCTTGGTCGTTCTAGACCCATAATAACCCCATTCGATCTCCGATTTCCACATGCCACTTATCAACGAACTTAAGAGTCTGAGACCTTCATAACGGTCTTCACAGGGTGTCCAACAGACACCCGGGGTTTAAAAAGTAAACAGTTGACGATTTCAAGGGCAAAATCGTCATTTCCACAAAAGTTTCCAAATTTTCTTTTCCTCAAATTTCTAGGTCGTTACAAACTAGTATGGATGTGTTGTAATGTTATTTTTTTTTAAAACTGCTAACATTTTGAATATGTAACTATGTGGTTTGCTTATGATTTTGGATTATATGCAATTATGGATTGTAATTGTATGAACTATGGACTGTATGGATTATATAGACTATATACTATGGATTGTAATTGTATGGACTAAGGACTATGAATTATGGACTACGGATTGTATGAATTAGTTTTGAATTGGTACAACTCTAAAACTCCAAATAGTTAATTTCATATGAGGAGATTATACATGAGCAAGTTATACATATAAGTAGTACACAATAGTTTCCTATGAATAGATTATTTAGATTTTTTGTATAAATTTTGGCTCCATTTTTTGTTGAGTAATTTTGACTCAAAACGAAAAATTGTACCGAAACCGTATTGAACAAATTGGTACTATATGATCTGACATCAATTTCACGTTGTGGAATATCGATCGTACCAAATCAATTAAAATTAAATGATATAGTATTGATATCACCTTCATACCGAACCGCGCCCAAGGCTAGAAGATAGCACTGGGGAGAAAACTGATGGTGCCATAGGTAGCGGTGACTCCTTAGCCGAGAATACGAGTAAGATTCGTAGGATGGTAGGCACTTACATGGTAATCTGCTAGATCGTGCTCCTTACTAGGCTAGGGTGGATGGTAGCATTGACGCGATGTTGAGAATTATGAAGAGGCAATTAGAATACTACTTATCCATCTCGGAGACTACATAGGTAGATAAGGAGGAGGGCCAAAAGGTGAACAAGTGGCCAGGCGGTGCCGATATGACATCCGATGATATTCAGAAGGGGCCAGTAGTGCCCTAGTAGTGCCCATGAAAGGCAGCTAGGGTGTCCAAGGTGTCAGGACTCGTCCTCAATCCCTAGGGATTAACGAGGAACGACCCTGATCCCGTCTGACACGGAGTGTCAGACAAGGGAAATTTCCAACCTTTGCCTTCTCGGGCTATTAGAGTACGCCAGGATCCGGAGGAGGCATGTGATATCTCGGTCTCTGCTACAGTCCACACCATATCCAACTTGAAGGGTATTAAAAACAGAAAGACTGTGCGTGGACAAAAATAAAGAGTTTATAAAAACATATTTCATAAAAGACCTTTATACCCTTCACTAAAAAGCATGCATGCATAGTAAAATCATTTATCCAATCACATATGTTTAAACAACCATATTTAGGGTCACAGCCCCAAGTTTCGTAAATACAAGTAACACGGGCTCCTGCCCAAAACCATTTACAGAAAACCATAACATAGTGAACATATGTGGGATCTCAGCCCAAATCCATTTATCATCATAAAACACAATTTCCCAAACCAGTTGAAATCATGTTTATCCATTATATTTCATATCCAAGAACCTGTCACGGTATATAAAGCTACGCGTGTGCTAATCGGGGTCTCAAACCCAAGTCTCTCCAGGGTCCACCCGGGTCAATGTCTGTAGATCAATGACCCTCCCTCGAGGTAACGAACCATGCCCATCCTGAGAGTAAGGAACCTAACTGGGGGGCGACTCCACTCAGTCAGTGCTCCAGGACTACTCTGGGGTCCACCCAGGCCAACGACCCTCCCCGGAGGAGACAATCATATATAAAGGATGGCATATGAAAAATCTTTTTAAAATCATTCTTTAAACCTTTCAAGGATTCATGCCCGGCCCCCATAAGCCATCATGAACCATAAAATCATTTCCAAGGGTTCATGCCGGTTCCCATAAACCGTCATGACCCGTAAATCCATTTCAAGGGTTCATGCCGGTTCCCATAAACCATCATGAACCATAAAAATCCATTTGTAACACATAGCTGGGCTCTAGGCCCGAATCCGTATACAAACTGGACCTCTGGTCCGAATCGTAAACCAACTGGGCCTCCGGCCCGATGTCTCGTTAAATCAAATGGACCTCAAGTCCAAGAGTTCGTAGATCAAATGGGTCTCATACCCGAGTTTACCTTATCAAATCCAAAACCATTTCATGAAATCATAGCCAAAACCATAAGTACGAAAAATCAGAGTAAAACTGGAAAACCTCGATGTACGTGCAAGCACGTAAATTGCCTCGTAAAGCCTGAAACCATATAATTCACAATCATCCAAATCAACATCGTAGAATAATATCTATAATCCATATAAAACATTTATGCATGCATCACAGTTTAGAAATCAAAGTCCACTCACAGACCGTCCGAAGCCGCGCCTCGATAAGCGTGCCATAAGCGTCTCCTGGGTCAATCACCATCACCGGGACTCCCAAACCTGTCCAAATTATTTTAGAGGGTTACTAATAGCCTCATTAACCTCTCATTGAAGTCCCATAATTTTCCCGATTTTCTAACTATTTTTAAAACCGATCCTAAACCTTCGGACACCCCGAAACCTATCGAAACGATGTCCGATTGACACGAAACTAGCCCCAAAATGTTCGTTACATCGAATAGAGTGTTTCATATGTTGAACACTTCCCCAAATTATGGGCCACGCACCCGTACGTGCCCCAAGAAGTCACTTGCGTGTGAGATCACGCGCCGCACTGTAGTGGTGTCTTCAACCCGCAGTGAATCGAGTTCCCTGCAACTCGAACCGGTCTGGATCGGCGTGACCGATCCACTAGTTTCCCCCCTTTGTTTTGGTCCGATTCAAGCCCTAATTAATCCTATAATTCCTATTTCTTCATTCCCCATTGTTCCCAATCCTTAAAACTAATCAAAACCACATAAAACTCATGGTTCCATTTTGAACCTCACGGTCCATTTTTCCCGATCAGCCACCACGGCATCTCAGCCGTTAAACCCCAATAAAACCTTCATATTAAGTCCCTAGCAACCTAAATAACCCTATCCAAATGTCCAAAACAGATCATAATGCATAAATCGACAAATATGAAAAATAAGGGTAAACCGGGCTACCTTATCGGGTTCTCCTCCTTCCAACCACCGTCCACGGCAGTTCTGCCGTCCAGGCCATCCTCAGTCCCTCTCAACACTTTCTGGTCTCACAGATGATCATAAAGGGTGAAGGTTTGGGATTTTGGGTGAAATGAGATCTGGTTGTGTTGGGTTTGAAATGAAGAAGAATAATCGATGCACGGGGAAGATGCATGAATGAATGAGGTTGGCCAGTGGATGGGTGACAAGTGTCACTCATCCATTGGGCCTCCATAAAATATCTGGGCCCACTAGCTGCCAAAAGTCACTTGTCTCATAATTCATGCAATAGTGCACTTGAACTTCCGTGAACCGTAACTTCACCGTCGAATATCCGAATTCGACGTGCTGCATGTCTATGGATTCGTATTGTCCCGATCTATGTAACGGTCCTTGGACCTCGGCCATCGGACACCCCAGTCCAAAAGTCAACATTTGGCCCCTTTTAACCAAAATTACCAAAATGCCCTTAAACTTCCGACGTCATAACTTCTTCCTCGAATGTTGGAATTGAACGTGCCACCTGTCTATGAACTCGTGACATCACGAACTACGTCACGGTCATCGGTCAAAGTCCATTTGATCGCTCGAACGAAAAGTGAACATTTTACCCACGCCTAGGGGCAAAACGGTCATTTTGTATCGTTCGTCCGATTTCGCCTAACTAATCACCGATTAACCTCACTAATCGTGATTAGTCACTAATCTAATCCTAGAATTCGGGACGGGTCGTTACACAAGGCCCATGTAGCTCTGTGCTGGGGGAAGGGCTGGGTGGTACCTAGAAGGCTCAACTAGTGGATGATACTGGTTAGAAGGCTGATGGGGGGTGATGCCGAGCAGGTAGGTTGATCAACACTCTCTTGATAGGGCACCACCAGTCGAGTACATAAGGTCAAGTTTGGGCAGCTGTCCACGTTGAAGGAAATCGTAGGTAGGCAAGGCACCGTTGTCAGGACCCACCCCAATTTCACCCCGAAACCCGAGGTACATCCTGCTCCCGTCTGACCCCAGACCCAAAAACAGTCAGATGCAGGAGAAAGCACTCAAACTAGTTATCCTTTGAAAACCCCAAAACCATGGCATTTAACTCAGCAATCGAAGTTTCTCGTAAAACGTACCAAATACTGTACTTCTTCGGAGAACGTGCAGTAATGTAAAACCAACAAAACATATTTGATAAACAAAGAATCATGATTAAAACCAGAAAACAAGTATAGAAAACAGTTATGCATGCTCGGGTTTAGAGAAGGGGTCCACTCACAGTACCGAGCCCTCAATCGCGTCCTGAACGTCCAACACGTTCCTCGGCTTCCTCAGGAAATCCCGATCCTGTCAACAACCATCAAAGTACGTTACTAACACATCCACGAGGATTCACCCTAATTCCCTCAAAATCCCCGGTTCCTAAACGCAACGAATCGAAACCCTAAACCTTCACTCTCACGGAACTACTTCGATTCGACGTCCGATTAACCCGAAACCAATTCCAAGTACCTCGACACGGCCTCATCCTTGTCGACTGAAGCTCGAAACCAGAACCCGATAAACCCCTGTTTCCTTCTCCGGCCACCCAGGTCTTCCCCCCTCACGGTGCCGACCATAAACTCTTCCTAAGACCTCACTGAGTCACACCCAACTTACAGAAACCCTTGACTCACCCCCCAAGTCCACGACTTCCCGTCTGAAACTCACGGCAAAACAGAGTACACAGAGTCCCCTCCGTCGTGCCAACCACCACCGTGCACCTCCCGTCACGGCAGCACAACCTGTAACCTCCTAAGACTCAACTAAATCCCCTAGACCACTCTAGACCCATCGATTCAACCCCTAGACTCACGACTTCCACTTTGAAACTTGACGGGAAAACAGAGCATCAAACACAGGACTTAGGAATTACCTGCAACCGGTCACCGCCGTGCTCGCTGCCGCTTCCTCTAGGGTCCACAAAGCCGCCTCAGCCTCCTCTCGAGGTCAATTGCACCGTACACGGCCACAGCACCATCACAAGCTCGCACCTCCTCCCTGTTTTCTCTGATTTTCCCCGTGAGTTCTCAACTCACACACACACCACCAGCACCCTTCGAACCTTAACAACACCACCCCAGCATCTCTCAACCTTCTTCTAATCACTCCTCACTCACCAGAACTCACCAGCAACCACGATCACCCCTCAATTTTTCCTCACGATCTCCCTCTGTTTCTGTTCTTCCAACACACACACACGACACACACAGCACGGGCACCCCAAATAATTGGGACCGTGCACACCGGAAACCTCTAGCCCCCCAACACGCGTCACCATCCTCTCCCTTTCTCTCCCCACATGGCCAAATCTCAGCGCTTCATCTGTCTTCTCTGTGCACAAATCCCCAAACACCTAAAAGACGAAACTGCCCCTCATTTTCCCCAATTTTACAATTTTGCCACTAACTTCCTAGACCCGTAACTCCCACATCGTAAGTCCGATGAATACGTGCCGCCTGTCATCGAACTCAGGACAACGAGATCTATCTAACCATCCTTGGTCAACGTACCAAAGCCCGATCGTCCAAAAAGTCAACTATTCTCCTTCTTTTAACCAAATTACGGTTATGCCCTCAACCTTCCGAACATCGTAACTTCCTCCTTGGATGTCGGAATCGGGCGTGCCACCTGCCTATGGATTCGTGACGTCCTAAACTACGTCCTGGTCACCGGTCAAAGTCCATCGGACCACCCGAACTAAAAGTCAACTTTTTACCCAAACTAGGGGCAAAATCGTCATTCTACCCTAACGACCCCAACGAAACCAACTAACCACCGATTAGCCTCCCTAATCCCACCTTAATCACACTACTAATCCCGGCTCTCGGGATGGGTTGTTACAATCTACCCACCTAAAAAGAATTTTGTCCCCGAAATTCCACAGCTAGTTCCCGACACCTAGGGTCTCCTACCCGGAATCAACACTAGATCAACAACAACTTCTCCTAGGTTTCCTGTCTATCATCTCCACCTTGGGTATTTCACTCCATCCCTCGCTACTGTTACCACGGCCAACCCTCTCTCTGTAACAGCTGTATGATGTACGCAAGGGAAACTCTATGAACAGAAAACAAAGGTATTTTACAATACCTCCTGTGGAGTACCCGATAGAATTCACAGAGCACATCCTCGCATACAACCACAGATACTTCCCTACTGGCTGGCTCCTCCCTCGGTTGTTACTTTGGCCACTTATCGGAATAAATCTACAAAGTCCTTAAGGAAAACTCTAGCTTGTGGGTTCTCTCCTTCAATAACCTCATATCGATCAGGTATAGTCACTCCTTTCCTATTCCTTCCGTCATCCTTCCACTGTAAAACTCCCTAGGTCACCTAGGGAAAAATCCTAGACTCTACCCTGGGATCCAACAACAAAGTAGGTACAACACATCCAAGAATAGTAAAAATACCTGTCCCCGTATCTGGTGCCGACTGAACGTCCTGCTGAGTCATCGAAAACACTCGGGCCTGAGATCCCGACGCTCTACCACGTCCCCTCAAACTACTAGTGGCATCACCACCTCCTCTAGTGCCCGCTGTCCCTGACGCTGTACTCTGTCCGGGCTCCGCTGCACCTCGGTCTACACCACCTTCATGTGGCAACAGTGGACATTCACGTCAGAAATGACCTCGCTCTCCGCAGTAGAAACAAAAATCCTGATCGGAAAGACCTAGTCGCCCTGTTGATGCAACAGACGTCGCACTAGCTTGCGGAGTCGGCTGTGCTCGATAACCACGAAATCCTGAACTCGGGAAACTACCAGGTCTACCGAAACGATCATCACCCAACGACGACGCTCCACCGAAGTTACCTCTCTTCGGTGTCCTCTGGCTCGAAGCTCCAGAAAAAGATGGCTCCCGGCGTCGCACCGGCAAACTAGCCTCAACCCTTACCGCAGCATCCGAAAACTCCCGGAGGGTAGCAAACGATCCAGCTGTCACGATGGCACGAATCTGACCTCGCAGGCCCAACTCAAACCTACGAGACTTCTCGGCTTCAGTGGCCACAAACGCAGGAGCAAACCGCGACAGCATCTGGAATTTCCGTTCGTACTCAGCCACTGTCAGATTCCCTTGTTGAATGCAGGTACCTACCTTGGACCCTTAGCCTTATTTTTGAACAAGATGAATATGAAAAAGTAGTGGGTCTGGCTGACGTATAGCGTGAGTTAGTGTTTAGTACTACTTAGCATTTTTACTTTGTGGTATGCCATTTTGAAGCCATTCAATTTAAACTTAGTATTGTGTCTTAGTTGTCAATTTGATATCTTTCACACATGTTTTATTACTATGTTTAGAAAATTGGCTTCTTGTTGTTTTTCTCTTTTGAAGTACTTGTGTAGACGGTTGGTGAGACATGTATAGGTGATTTTTAGATGTTTGATTTTGTGAGACTTTTACCTCGGTTACAGATAAGGTAGTTAGTGTGTGCACGTGTTCATGCTAGGTTAACCCGACTTTAATGGAAAATGATAAAGCAAGTAATAATTAAGAAGTGACAAGTTGCAAATAGTGCATTGGAAAAAAAAGCACGTGTTAGGATGCACAAAAGGTGGTAGAAGGTTATGCCTTTATTAATTGAGTAGGTAGCCATCAGGTACCCAAGAGGAAAATAGGGCAACTTTCTATGCTTACGCAAATGTGCACATGCAGTGCGCTGCAACAATGTTCAACTGAGATGAAAGCTGAGTACCTACTATCATGCCTGCCATGTAAGCTACCCCACTAACACTTAGTGCATTCGTATATTTGATCATCTTGCAACATAAGTGAGGGGAAAGTTTGGAATCCTTTTTCAAATATCAAAGGTGGAGAGCTAATCATGCAATCGAAGTATGAGGGTTGGGGAGCATATCACTCATTCAATAGAGGATAGTTGGACTTTTAGTCATCCATTCAGTAGGGAGTATGTCCTCCATCAGGTAGGGATCAATTCACATATCAAGTGGAAAATGTTTATCCAAGAAGTGGGGAATATGCATCCAGCATGTGGAGAGTGGTTCATGCAACATGTGGCGAGTGATTCATCCAGAACATGGAGAATGGTTCATCCATCACGTGGGGAGTGGTTCATCCAGCATGTGGAGAGTGTCTCATCTAGCATGTGGGGAATGTTTCATCTAGCATATGGTGAGTAGTTCATCCAACATGTGGGAAGTAGTTCATCCAGCATATGGGGAATGGTACATTCAATATATGGGGATTGGTTCATCCAACATCAGAGGAATGGCTCATCCAGCATATGGGGAATAGCTCATCCATCATGTAAGGACTAGTTCATCTAGCACATGGGGAATAGTTCATCCAGCATATGGGGATAGTTCATCCAGCATGTGGGGAATAGGTCATTCAGCATGTGGGGAGTGATTCATGCAACATATGGGGAATAGTTCATCTAGCATATGGGTAGCCTTTCATCCATCATATGGAAAGTGGTTCATCCAACATGTGACGAATGATGAATCCAGCATGTTGGGAGTGGTTCATCCATCATGTGAGGAGTGGTTCATCAATCATGTAGGGAATGTTTCATCCAACATGTGGAGAGTGGTTCATCCAACATATGAAAAATGGTTCATCTAGCATGTGGAGACGTTGACCGGTACCCAGGTCTACCAAATTTGACTCGCAAGCCCCATAAGTTTCCATTCCCCACCCAAGTTTCAACTCTCAACTAAGGAGTAGTGGGACTTCTGTTGGTAGCCATCATATGACAGGACCCTCCTCGTAGTCTTCCTTAATGAGAGTGGGAGGACCTGCTCCCGTCTAACACGACCTTGTAAAATGGCGTTATTACCCTTGGGATTAAGTGAAAATTCTACGCACGTGTCAGACCAGGGATACATGATCAGAGTACGTAGTCACCATAATGCCTGAGCCTTTACACAGCCCACGTCCACGATCAACCTGGAGGGTTCCAAAACAATTAAAAAGTATGAGTGGACAAAAATAAAGGTTGTAAAAACATAGTTCCAAAATATACCAATTCCCTCCATTTAATAAAACTATGCATGCAACAATTTATCAATAAAACAACAATCTCGGAATACATGCAGTATAAGAAAATCCAACAGTTCCAAAAACCCGTCAAATGTAAACCCACATCAAAACCAATGCACATACGTTTAAGCCGAGCATAAGCATAATACCCACGTTGAATCAACCCATGCACAACTATACCAGTCACACAGAACCCATCACACTGTACCAGCTGATCATACTGAGCCAACCATCATATCGACTAACCATCCTCGATGTCTAAAAATAGAATTAACAAATCACAAAGCTACTCGGGGATACAACATCTGAAGGCCCACCCAGGGAGACATCATCTGGGTGTCCAACCATACATCATATCACATAACCACTCGGGGACTATAGAGCCCAGATCGACGTCCAAGTGGCCATCCAGGGAGACATCATCTAGGTGCCAACCGTGCACCTGAACCACTAAGGGATATAGCATCTGAGTGGTCGTCTAGGGATAAATAAAACATAGGGTCATCAACCACATACAGTAACCATTCGGGGATATAGCATCTTAATGGTCGTCTAAGGATACAGAATCTAGGCGTAATCCAGCAACCCGATCACACCACATGTATCCAGAATCCAGATAACCATATTCCATATTAACACCATTTCCATAATCCAAATCAAAATCCAATACCCAAATCAAACAACAACAAAATCATATAAACATTATATAACAAGTATAAACCATTTTCCAAAACACATTAAAGATCAAGAGTATAATGAACCTAATTTGTTTGCAAAATGCGTCATTACCATATTTCTTAAATGTTCGAGAGCTCTAGTGACGGTGATTGGCAAAGGAAGGGCGTATGGCACATGTATCGAGGCACGACTTCAGACGGTATGTGAGTTGACCTTTCCTTCTAAATTGTTGCATGCATAAATGTTTTATAAGTGTTTTAGAACATGTTTTGTGATGCCATGAGTGCATTTGTTTGTGGTAGCTTAGTAATTATGTATTTGCATGTATTTCGAGGTTTTCGATTTTATACGGCGCTTATACGTGCTATGTTTTCTATGATGGTTTGAATGAAATGATTTCGGATTTGGAAATATGGAATCGGGTATGAGACCCATTTTATTTACGAACTCTCGGACGTAGAGTCCATTTGATTTGATGAGAAATCGGGCCGAAGGCCCATTTGAGTTATACGATGGGGCCGAAGGCCCCGTTTATTGTGAAATCGGGCTTGAGGGCCCGTTGATTTATGGTATCGTGCTTGAGGTCCCGTTAGTTGTGATATCGGGCTAGAAGCTCAGTTGATTGTGAAATCGAGCTCGATGTCTCGTTATTGTGGTATCGAGCTTGAGTCCCAGTTTGGTTTATGAAATGAGGTTTGAGACCCTATTGAAATGTGGATTTAGGCTGAGGCCTGTGATATTTGGATTTGTATCGGTTTGGAGGAATCTTGTTGCGATGTTTGGGTATGAGACCCAGTTGAGCAATGATTTAGAAAGAAAGTATTTGAAAATGTATATACCCTCCTGTATGATTGGTCTCCTCCAGACGTCGTAGATCCTAGAGTGTCACGATCCACTGCCTGGGATGAGTGACTCCAAGAGGGAGCACATGCCCAGGAGTGTGAGATATGCTATAGTCACGGACTCGGTCCGGGGACAGTCCTCCAGACGTCGTAGATCCTAGATTTTGGACATTCCTCCCAGACGTCGTAGATCCTGGGGGTAGACTCGGAGTGAGACCCCGAGTAGTATGCACACTTAGAGATAAATCGTGACGATTTTTGTTTGGGCATATGAGATGCCGAGGATGGGTTATATATATATATATCTGTATGTATGATGTTTTACAAAAATTGGTTTGGGGCCAAGTCCCTAATGAACAACTTGATAAATGGTCTTCGAATGCATGCATGCTTTTAGTGAACTGCATAAATATCTTCTTTCATGAAAATGTTTTTATAAACTCTTTATTTTGTCCACTCGCGGATTTTTATGTTTTTAATGCTCTTCATGTTGATCGTGGATGCGGGCTGTAGTAGAGACCGAGACATCACACTCCTCCTCCGGATCCTGACGCTCTTTGGAAGCCCCGAGTGGGCTTAAGAAGGATTTATCTCTGGTTCGTGTCAGACGGGATCATGCACATCCCACGTTAATCTCGGGGGATTAGAGATAGGGCCTGACAGATCGAAAGAGAGAAAACAGAGAAGTGAGGGAGAAGACCAGGGAGATGTGTAACGACCCGTCCCGAATTCCAAAGATGATTTGGGTAAAATATTGACTTTTGACTCGGGGAGTCAAATCTACGAGGACCGATGACCATGACGTAGATCGGGACGTCACGAGTCCGTAGACAGGCGACACGTCGAAATCAGATGTCAGACGGAGAAGTTATGGTCACGGGATCGAAATCGAGAATTTAACGTCTCGGGATTCGAATTAAATATTAAATAAATCTGATTGGAGGATTAGTTAATTGTGGGGCCCTTGTATGAGGGACAAGTGTCACTCATCCCATTGGTGGCTTCCCTAAAAAGTGGATCTAGCCTAGGATTAGATGATTAATTAGGACTAAAATATATATTTAATTATTATATTAATATTTTATATTTTTCCTCTGATATTTTTCCCTCCCTCCCCCACGACTTAGCCTTCATCTTTTCTTTATTTTTCTTCAAACCGTGAAACAAACACACATATCACCCCACTACCCTACCCTTCTCTGTGTTCTTGTGAAAGACTAAGGGAATAAGTGTGACTGGGAGGCTGATGGATGACCTGAGACACGACGAGGATCACGGCAGCACGGTGGGGAAACTGGAACCCATAACCCATGAACAACCAAACCCAATCCTACGTGAACATCCTCCAAACTTCCTCTTTTTCTTGTGAACCCTCAGTGGGACTAAGGGAGGGAAACCAGGCGAGATCGACGGTGCTAACAACATGGATGGCGGTGTACGGTGGCTGGCAACCCGACGCGGTGGAGTTTTTGGTTCAAAAATCGGAAGTTGGGTTTCAAGGCTTATGGATCGAACTAGGGGACATAGTCGTGTCCCTAGGACTCAGGAGAGTCGATTGGGACCGGTTTTATGGACTGTAGTGGCCGAAGACGACGGGAAGGGGCAGTTGCAGGTGGCAGTTGCTATTCCTCCATGAACAGGTACAAAATCGACCTCTTTTCTCGATTTTGAAATCACTTATCGATTGGAAATGGATAGGAAAAGCTTTAGGATCAAACATGATGAAAAATGCTTGGATATTAGCTGAAACCCGAGAATGCTAGTTCAGGTTGGATCGGGCAGGTCTGAACCGGGTCTGCAAAAGGTAGACGATGACACTGTAGCAGGCACGTGACTTTCAGTGTTTGAGAAAGTGTTCAACATATGAATTTATGTATTCGATGTAACGAACATTTTGGGACTGGTTTCGTGTCGATCGGACATCGTTTCGATATAGTTCGGGATGTCCGAAGGCTTAGGATGGAGTTTAAAAATAGTTAAAAATTTGGAAAAATTACGGAGATTTAATGAGAGGTTAATGTGGTAGTTAGTAACCCCCTAGAATGATTTGGACAGGTTTGGGAGTCCCGATGACGGTGATTAGCCCGGGAAGGCTTATTGCACGCATTTCGAGGTGGCAGCGTAGGATGGTTTGTGAGTGGACCTTGATTTCTAAACTGTGATGCATGCATAAATTTTTTATATGTTTTACATATGTGATTTCTATGATGATGATTTGGATATTGGTGATTTACATATTTACACGTGTGTCGAGGAAATTTACGTATTTGCATGTATATCGCGGTTTATGGTTTTACACTGTGGTTATACGTGCTTGTGATTTCGGTAATGGTTTAATGAAATGGTTTTTCATATACCATCCTTTATTTATGTATTTTCTCCTCCAGGGAGGGTCATTGGCTTGGGAGGACCCCAGAGTAGTCACGGAGCACTAACTGAGTGGAGTCGCCCCCCGTGGGGTACCTTACTCTCAGGAAGGCATATATGGATTATAACCCTCAAGGAGGGTCATTGATCTGCGGACATTGACCTGGGTGGACCCTGGGGAGACTTGTGATTTGAGACCCCGGGTAGCAGGCGCATAGCTTCGGAAACCGTGACAGGATTTGGTTATATGATATTTGGTAAACATGGTTATTAGATTTATGAAATGGTAAGTGGATTTCAGAATTGGTATTTCTGTGTTTTATGGATACAAGCAATGACCCACATACTCGGATTTACGTTTTTGGGCTGAGTTCCCACATATGATTGATATGTTATGAATTTGTGTAAATGGATTTTGGCAAGGACCCATATGATTTGGATTTACGGAATTTGGGGTTGAGACCCTAATAATGGTTATTTGAATATATGGTTTGATAAATGGTTTTCATATACATGCATGCTTTTTAGTGAAGGGCATAATTATCTTTTTATGAAATGAGTTTTTATTAAACTATTTATTTTCGTACACTCATAGCTTTTAATGATTTTAATGCCCTTCATGTTGATCATGGATGCAGGCTATAGCAGAGACCGAGACATCACACTCCTCCACCGGATCTTGGCGCGCTCTGGAAGTCCGGTCGGGCCAAAGGTTTTGAATTATCTCTTGTCTGACACTTCGTGTTAGACAGGAGAATGACATATCCCATGATAACCCAGGGGGGGTTGGGATGGGTCGTGTCAAGATAAGGAAGAGAGCTTGGGAAAGGAAGAAAGGGAAAGAGCAGAGAGAAAGACAAAAGGAAATTATGATAGAACATTGGGAAGAAGAGAAAGAGTAAGCAACCATGGACCCGATAGTGTTGTCCATGGGTTGTTGGTTCGGGTTTGGTTCTTAAGGCCTGAGAACTTGGTAACAAGTATCCTATGAACTTTATGGGAGCTTTGCGATCAGATAGAGCTTAAAAACAGAGGATTTTGATGAGCGAAACAGAATGGGTTGAAAGTTAAGTTATGGCAAAAAAATAAAAGGTATAGTTCCTCATTTCAGTCGTTCATTTCTAGTTCTAAGATCATGGATCCCTTATTGAGATAGATTAAAAGATAATGATTAAAAAGGAAGGAAAAATAGTGCAAAATGGACGTTTTGGAGCAGGGAAGGGTCTGAGTTGCAGACGCGCAGGTCGACCTAACCCAGGCTTGAAGATGATGAACAGTGGCCCATGGCGACCACGCATAGTGACTTTGATCGGCACGTGGGGGCGCGTGTCACACCTTCTGGTACAATTTTTGAGACGATCGGATATCGTCTCGTGGTAGTTTTGATTGTCCGAAGGTTTATGCTTGTTTTTAAATCCGTTCAAAAATTCTGAAAATTTTTAGTATTGACGTGTGAGTTAATTGGGATGATTTATGACCTATATGAGTGGTTGTGATAGGCTACCAAGGTCTCGGGAATTAGGGAAGAGCATGAAAGTCGATATTGAACTATGCAGACTGTGTGTGAGTGGACTTTCTTTTCTCTAAACTTCTATGCATGCATATTTATGTGTCTACAAGATTTTTATGTGATTTTCTTGATGGTGATTTAAGCATAATTTTATATGATTTTCGATGATTTTACTAAAAACAATTATTGCACATTTTATGAGGTCTTGCTTATAAAGTGTTTTGAATTTATACTAGACTCTGTATTGGTTTTAGAATCTATATGAGATTCCTATATGGTTTTAGTGACATTTGATTGACTGGAATTTATATACAAGATTTAATGATTTTATGGATCATTTTAATGGCACATTTTACGAGGTTTTAATATATGTTATGTTTTAGGCATAAGCCAATTTTCTGAACTTGGATTTGGGCTATGAAACTGATGTGTGTTAGAGGTACATGATTTCTAAATATTTGTGATTCGAGTTGTGGATTTCGAAACATGGTTTGACTATGAATTTGACATGTGGTATGATTGGATGTGTTTATGGATATATTTGATGTTATGAACAACCCTCCTTGGTTTGCGGGATTACATCCAGATGTTATATCCCTGGACGATCACTCAGACATTGTATCCCTGAGTGGTTGTATTGTGTGGTTAACACTCAAATGATGTATCCATGGGTGGCTACTCGGATAGTGTATCCCGAGTGGTTATATGATATGATGAGTGGCCTACCGGTAATGTAATATGATATATATGACAGACACTTGGATATTGTAGCCCCGAGTGGGCCCTCAGATGCTGTATCCCCGAGTGACTTTGTGATATGATGACTGAGATTCAGACCTTAAGGATGGGTTGGTTCAGTATGGTTGGGTCAATGTGACAGGTTTAATGTGATGGTTATGGTTATATGTTGGTATGCTCATATATGCATTGGTGCTTTGATATGGTTGTATATGGATTTATTTGTTGATATAGTTCAGTTTCTAGTATTTCTGGATTTCTAATATTTGCACGCATTTCGAGTTTACTTATTTTCTATATATTTAACCAAATTTGATATTACCACATGCATGCTTAGTTTTAAAAAATTAAGGGAATTACTTGTGTTTCAAAACTGTGTTTTAAAATATTCCTTTTATGTCCACCTACATGTTTTCCTAGTTTTGAAACGCACTAGGGTCACTGCACGAAAATAGAGGCTATTTAACGGCTGAGGCATGAGCTAGTCAGTTGTACGTGTATCCCTGGTCTGAGAAGTTCTTGGGTTAAATTTGGTATTTTAAGGTTAATTTTCATATGGGAGTAGGGCCCAAATGCGACCCTCGAGGTGTCTTTAGGGTCGGGTTCTGTTAACTTCGTATTAGAGCTCAGGTTTGAGACGAGCATAAAAGCCCAGGATAGTTGTGGGGCTGTGTAACGCCCCGAAAATTTGAAAAACGAAAAAATTGGAAAATTTGAGGAAAATGACGATTTTGCCCTTGGGATTGGGCGAACGGTTGACTTTTTATTCGAGCGGTCAAACGGACTTTGACCAATGACTGTGACGTAGTTCGGGACGTCACGAATTCGTAGACAGGTGGCACGCCCGATTCCGACATTCGAGGAAAAAGTTATAACGTGCGGAATTGGTCAAAAGGGGTCATTTGTTGACTTTTTGATCGGGACATGGTTTGGACTTTCCGGAAGTACCGTTGGATAGGTCTCGGGACGCTGAATCCGTAGACAGGCGGCAGGCGTCAATCGGAGTCCGAACGAAAAAGTTATGGGTCTAGAACGATGAGGCGTCAATCGGAGGGGCAGTTTAGTAATTTGTTATGATTAGGGTAAAACAGTAATTTGTCTTGAACGGTGCAATTAACTAATAAAATATCTTTTAATTGGCTGATTCAGCCTATGCTAGTTATGTGTGTGACACATGTCACTTGAAGGGAAGTACTTAGTGGCTTGAACGCCTAATACAAACACAAAAACCCGCCCAATTTCATTTGTTTAATTCAAGTAAATGGATCGTGAAATCAGTGTGAAACAGGTGCAAAGTAGTGAGAAAATACGTGATTTTGTGAGTGAAAACCGAGGGGGATACAAGGCAAACTCCATTGATTTCACACTGAGAAACCTGAAAATACCATCCAAGAACCTTATGTCGAATTCGATCTTGTAAACGTTAAGGAGTGAAATTGATTGTGGATTAAACTTTCTGGGACTGAAACGAGTTGAACTAGCCTTGAATTCGAAAGAAATTACTGACGAAACCCGAAGAATAGACTTTGCGACGTCTACACGGGTTGGAAGTTGGGTTCGAGTGATTGGAGGTAAGGAAGCTTCAAATTGGTTTTGAAATTATGCTTATAATGACTATATAATACTCCCTGTGTAATCAATTTAATGAAATAACAAGAACTGGAGTAGAACCCGATTTAAGACCCGTCGGGTTTCGATGCTGAGTCGTGGGCTTTAGAGCATGGTTTTATCAAATTGAGGTAACAGACCCTGAATTAAAAATTGAGGTAACAGACCCTGAATTAAGACCCTAATGATACTAATAGATGATTGAATTGAAGGAAATGATGTCGAATTGGCTAGGAATGAACCGGGTCCGATCGCGGGTCATAGGCTCCGTTTACCAGGAAAACGGGTTACAGGGACGACTGTGCAGGTTACTGTTCACGACGCGTGGACTCACGCGCAGCTGCTTGTGGCGGCGCGTGAGGGCGCGTGGTGGGTTTTCTGAGGAAGGTTTCAACAGGTGTTTTACTTTGTGTAATGTAACGGACATTTTAAAATTGGTTTCGAATCGATCGGACACCGTCTCGATAATGTTTCGCGGGTCCAACGGTTTATGTTATATGTTAAAATAATATTGAAATCCCGGAAAATTATGGGGAATTGATGTGATGTAAATTGACTTGTTAGTAACCTTACATAATGATTTTGGACAGGCTTCGAGATTCCTGACAAGGGTCGGAAATTACGGAAACGCGTGCAGGGCGGGAAGCGAGCGAGTTGGACGGTGTGTGAGTGGACATTTGTTTTCGAAATTGATATGCATGCATAGTTAAATGTTTTACATGATTGATTGAATGATTTGGCTTGCAATGATGTCTTGATAATGTGACATGCTTCTGTGTGATTTAATGAATATTTTAATCGGTCTTTCGGGCACGTTTTTCGAGGAAATGTGCAAATGGTATTTTGGGCTAGGCCTGGAGTCAAAATGATTTCAAAATGGATATTTTGATGAATTGGTAAGTCAAGGATGCTTCTGGATTAGTTTTAATGATTTCAATGTGATTTCACGGATTTACGTATAATTGGTATTTGAGCCTGAAACTCTGTCGGGAATACTTATGACTTGATTTGAGGTCATAGATATGATTGATATGTGTTGTGGTATGGATTGTGATTGTGATTGTGATTGTGGTTACTGGATACTGGATCATGCTGGATGATGCGAGTGCAGTGCCTAGACGTGACTCGGATGTTGCGTGCGTGCAGTTCCCGGGTATGAGACGTCTAGAGGTTGCGTGTGCAATTCCCAGACATGATGGATATGACTCGGATGGTGCCTGAGTGCAGTTCTCGAGGTTGGCCTACGCGTAGTGCAGATGTGACAATGTGATGATTTGTGCACTTGTGAATAGTGCGGATTGATTGATTAATTTCTTGAGTAATTACTTGTGAACTTGTGCATAGTATTGTTTGATGTTGATTGTGATTACGTACTAGTATTGAGTACGAGTTCTGGTATGTGTAACCAGGTGCTTATGTTTTCGTATGTTTGGCCTGAGAGCCAGGAATTTGATTTGTTATGTGGTATGGCGGGAAGGCCAGTGATTGTTGTCCACGTGTTTTTCCCTATGCATGCAGGTTTGATAAACTGGAGGGTAAATGATGTCTTTTAAAATGTGTTTTAACGAATATATTTTTGTCCACTCACACTTTTCTGTTTTTGATGACCCTCTAGGCCGTGACACGACGTTCGGGGCTAACCGAGAGGCGGTGGCATAAGCGGTGATAATCCTTTGTCTGATAGGTGCTGAAGGATTGTTTCGAGATTTCAGTTGACTTGTCAGACAGGAGCAGGACCAGGCACGAGTATCGAGGTCCAGTTGGGACGGGTCCTGTCAGGCTGAAAGTGGAGTATGATTATCAGTTGAGTAGTAAGAAAATGACATGGGTCTAGATACTAAGTGAGTTCATTAGTCAATGTTAGTGTAATTGTCAGTATGTTGGACCCGGATGAGATCATTGAATACGTGTTTGAGAATTAATGTGATGAAAGGTCTTCTATCAGATCCAACGCGTGCGGAAATATTTTGGTTAACAACTACATGTATCGGTATGGGTTTAGATTGTGAATAAGGAACTGGGACTCCAATAGGAGACATGATATTTAGTTATGGTTTGGATATGAGTCTAGATTTTGGAATTGAACTCGGGATGGGACCTAAAGTAATGTTTCCTGCAAAAACTAGTTGTTTAAATAATTTAAAATTGCAAAGTGATTTCAAGTAGTTCATTAGGGTTATAAGTATGGAACAAATACCTTCTACCATGGACACATGATTTGTTGAAAATGGAGAGAGGTTGAATACTTTTTCGGAACTTGAACTATATGATCTGGATATTATAAGTCGAGTAAGGAAGTGACCCTACCGTCGAGACAAGGTTATTGTCATTTTCGAGAGATAGTCCCCTATCAGTATGTATGAATGTAATAAGAATCCTTATACTAATGGGGAAATCCCTTGTGTGTACATCCAATATGTGTTAGTGTACATCTCTGAGACATGTATTACCGATTAACAAAATCAGTACGAATCCTTTACAAGACCGAGGAAAAAAGATGGTAACGGAAGTTAAGAGGTTTTGGGGATTAGCCAAAGAGTACACAAAATTTCTGTATTTTTATAGCGTTGTTGTTTGTTGGAAAGGAAGTTGAAAACAGGGGAAAAAGAAAAATCTCTACGTCTGGGGAAATTTGAAGGAGATGCAACCCTAGAAGTTACATGGTTCATGAATTGGATATTGAGACATAAAAAGGAATTGTGTCGTAAGTTGACGCCCGAGTACACTGTTACTTATGCTTGTTGACTAGAGTATGAGAAGTTCCTGAAGGTGACTACGAGGAAGATGCTTATATTTCTTGAGATAGAGGGCCATAGTGTTTTCTTAAGAGTGTGTGATAGTTATTGTGGTTTCATGGATAATGAATTGGGATGTAAGATTTGGTTGACTGTTTGACTATGTTTCCTTGTATGCTAATATGTCAGTAAAATTGTGGAGTTTAGAGATAACAAGGCTGGGTGAAGTTGATTGAGAATTGTGAAGTATGTCTAAAGGAAGTTATGTAGATGGAACTATAAGTTAGTCTAATTCTGACCAGTAAGAGAAACTTGTCATGGAGGGATTAATATACAAACGGTTGTTTATTGAGACTTAGAAGCTGCATGGATTGTGTGGATTTGTGTGCTATGGGACTTGGATTGGTTATATGTGGGATTGATTATGGTGACTACATCCAAAGATTTAATCAAGATTCTGGTAGAATGATAGAAGTGTTTCAGATAGGTTTTACATGTTCATAATTCTATTCACCCACAGATAGACGATTCACTTAGAGAATTGTCCAGATCTGGGAAACGTGATGGAAAATATCATGTGGTTTAGTAGATGTGAAAAAGGGAAGGATAAACATGGAAGGGAAATTAGAGTAGCTATATGCTTTTACTTCTGGGTGTTGGTTCTAAGCTTAGAGTTAAAGAAACAAGTGTTCTATTACCTACCTAAAACCCTTGTGTTTAACTTAAAGACGAATAACGGCGAAAATACTTTATGTTTGAAAAAGGGCAGTGGTGTGGACTTTATGATGGTTGTATTGACTTACTTAGTGTTATTTGTTTCTTGGTACGATGTAACGTATGTGTTATGTTATTATTATTGTGATGCGTGCTTGAATGTGACTCGGACAATGTATAGAACCATTTTCGATGTCCTTTATTAAGATCGATATTTGAGTACTACAGATTTTATGGTTAATTTATTAGGTTTAATTTTGGCATTCTCATATTTGTATCTACTTAAATTTTGTTGATATGATGTTTATGGACTTGTAAAGTGGGGCCCAGTTTATTTGAGGAAGATTTATGGTTAACATGGTTCCAAGTTATGTGGTCCGTGGTTACGGGATCTGAAACATGAGTGGTTGTTGGTTACATTCACCTTGAGGGATAAATTTCTATAGGTTATTGATGGGCCTTGTAATTAGTGCTTGAAATTGATGATCAATTATGTTCGGCTGGCAGGGACCAGTCCTTAGAAGAATTTAGACTTGTTTAGATGTAATTGGGTGCGGTTCCTAGACATGGCATGAGCAATGTTGAGTCAGTATCCCAGTTACTCACATGGATTAGGTTATACTACCCTTATTAAACAGTGTAATCTTATGATTGGCATACTTTGGTGTCATTGCAATTTCAATTTCGAGGACGAAATTTCTATAAAGAATGGGGGGGGGGGGGGGGGGGGGGGGGGGTAGGTTGTAACGGCCCAGAAATTTGAGGAAAATAAAATTTGGAACTTTTGTGGAAATGACAATTTTGACCTTGAAATGGTCAACTATTGACTTTTTGACCTGGGTATCTGTTGGACATCTGTGAAGACCATTACGAAGGTCTTGGACTCTTGAATCCATTGATAGGCTGTATGCGAAAATCAGAGGTCGGATGAGGTTATTATGGGTCTAGAACGATCAAGGCTATTGTTTTAATTTTGGCGTTAGGGGTAAATTGTTATTTAACAATGAGATCTGGTTGGATGTCAACAAGTGTCAAGTATCTAGTAGGGCCTAATATTTTGCTCGTCGCAACGACTTACCACCTTACATATTGGGTTGTGTGTGTGCTGTTATTGTGTTTTTTGGTGGACTATGGCCGAACCCAGGAAAGGGTGACCGAAAGAGAGAAAATAGAGAAATGTGGGAAAAGACTAGGGAGATGAGAGAGAGCAGAGAGAGAGACCTTGGGAAATGAAGAAAGGGAAAGAGCAGAAAGAAAGACTAGAGGAAATGATGATAGAAAAATGGGAAGAAGAGGAACAGTAAGCAGGCATGACCCGAAAGTGTTGTCCTTCGGTTCTTGGTTCTGAAGGTCTGGGAACTTGGTAACAAGTATCCTATCACATTTTCTGGGGGCTTTGAGAACAAGTAAAGCTAAAAAACAAAGGATTTTGACGAGAGACATAGACTGGGATGAAATTGAGTTATGGCCAAAAAGCAAAGGTATAGTTTCTCGTTTTAAGTCGTTCTTTCCTAGTTATAAGATCATGTATCTCTTCTTGAGATAGATTAGAAGCTAATGATCATAAAAGGAAGGGAAAAGAGTGCAAAATGTACGTTTTGGAATAGGGTCAGGTCGCCCGGGTCGGGTCTGAGTTGCAGACTCGCTTGTCGACCAACCTAGCTTGAAGATGATGAATAGTGGTGCATGGACACCACGTTCAGCACCTTTGATTGAGTGCGTGGTGACATGTGCCACATCTTCTAGGAATCCGATCAACACAAAAGTTAGAGCATTTTTCATTACGAGTTTAATGGTACAATTTTCAAGACGATCGGATATCGTCTCGAGGTAGTTTTAACTGCTCGAAGGTTTATGTTTTGTTTTTAAATTCGTTTAAAAATCCCAAAAAATTATGGGATTAACATGTGAGTTAATTGGGATGATTTGTGACCCCCAGAGTGGTTGTGACATTGTTCTTCCCACTTCATGCATTTGTAGGCCTCCCATCACTTTTGTATCTACAATTGAAAAGCATCATTAATTAATTTACAAGGCTGGACAATGGAACATATCAAGATAAAAAAAAAATATTAAGTACTTAAGAGACAAGTTACCTTGTTCAATTGTTCCATAGAACTCAAGTTCTTCAATTGAAGGCTCATCTTCAAAATACTAAATAATTGCATCCTCTTGTAGCCAACTTTGCATGCAGATCAAAGCTTCTACTGATGAAAGAGCTAACGTGATCTTGAAGGAATCGATCATCCTCCACACCAGTGCTGAAGCAGAACTCATAAGCTATTATTGACATTTGAATGACATGCACATCCTTTGCAATTTCTGTCAAGACTAGGTACTTTGAACCATTTAACTTCCACCACAAGAAAATGTCAAAGTCTTTATTTGTAAATTCCAAATAATCTAATCATAAACTGATCAAATTCATGTGCAATCACTTCCTCTTAACTTTCTTGCACAACCTTTTTCTAGTCATCCAAATATCATCTCTGCATCCACCCCCACTTGCTTTAATCCCATAAAAGATATTCAAATATGTGTAGCATAGCCACTTTGTTGTTTTCCCCCTTCCACATTCCTCCATATGCCTCATACAATGCCATTAACAATCTTTTTAGATCGTTGGTTACATATTGCACCTCAACCTCATCAAACTACTCTTGCTGAAACAAATCAATGGTATGCCTCAACTTGAATCTAGGATCTAAAATATGTAATAGCTCGAACATTTGACAAGGGTAAAATTGGAAAAGTTGGATTGAAATGGACCATTCTCCCCTGGTCAAAGGTTGACCTTTCTTGGTTAAAGGTTGACCTTTCTTGGTCAAAGTTAGGGAAAGTTTTTGGCAATTCGGGAATAGGATTGGGAAGTTCTAAGACTCCTAAGTACGTTGACAGGTGACATGCCGAAAACGAAGTTCATTTGGATTTGTTCTTGGTGTAAGATACGTAGGGATAGTTTGGTAATTTTTGCAAAGAAGGGTATTTTGGTAAATTCCTTATGAGATTGTGTTTTCGTCCAACTAGATAGGGACAAGTGCCCCTTATCCCCTAGAATTGAGTGCTGCCGACTTGATGTTTTGGATAATTGTCATTGTGGTATTATTATTGTGGTTATTTAAGTATGTAAGTTGGTGTATTTGGGGCTTGGCCGAGAAAGAAAAACATAGAAAGGAGAAACAGGGCGGAAGCAAGCAGAGAGGAAGAAAAAGAGGAGACAAAAAAGAAGGAAATCTGGAAGAAAGAAGGAGAGGTTCAAGTTGAGTGAGGAAGGATGATGAACCCGTGAGGATTTTCAAGTTTTTGGTTTATGAGCTCCAGTTTTGACAGCTAAGCTTGATTTCAAGCTAGTGAACTTATTCCTTAGGTCCCTATGACCTTATCAAGCCCGTTAGATGCAGGTTTGGATGCAAGCATCGTCTTAACAATGAGCAAAAAATTGGTCACGAGGACTTCGAATGGTCGAACGTGTTTTCAGGTATATTTTTTGGTTTTGATTGCATATAACTTTTCCTTTGATAGATTAAAGAAGCTTGGTCGAATTGGATTTGAAAAAGGACAAAAAAAAGGAGTGTTTTGGGACCGGGTCAGGTCGCTGGGACTGGCGGCCCGAGTTGTAGGTTTTCGGGTTGGTGAAAGGTTGAAGATGATGCTACAGTGCAGGCGTGTGGCTCCCACGCGCAACCACTTCGGGTGGTGTGTGGGGGCGCATACGTGGGAGTTTCGAGACACAGTCAACACGGCTTTTAATGTAATTGATGTAAAAAAACATTTTGGCACAGGTTTCGAGTCAATCAAACACCATTTCGGGGTAGTTTTGGGTGTCCGAAAGTTTAGGATCCATTTTAAATACGGTTAAAAATTCTGGAAAATTATGGGATTAAAAGGGGAGTTAATTGGAATTATTTGTGACCCTTAAATATGAATTTTGGCAGGAAGTGATATTCTCCGGAATTACGAAAAAACATGCAACACGGATTTCAGTGATTTTATGAATATTTTACTACACATTTTTTGAGGATTTTCGTATATATTCCGTTTGATTTCCAATTTTAATGTGACTTTGGGGATTTGACATGAAACGTGATTTGAAACACAATGATGTTGGTTTTTCAATGATTTGATATGATTTGGATGGTTTTTACGAAAATTACTGGAGGGCTCGTTTTACGAGGTTTTCCTCGAGTATATATTCCGAAATTTGGTTTTAAGTGTAGATTTGGTCTAAACAAGTTTTGAACTATGGAAATAAGTGGTTTTACTATATTTCTGAATTCCATATGATTTTTGGATGGTTTTTATGAAAGTATCCTTAATGACACGTTTTACGAGAATTAACATTGAGCTGTATTTGGGGCTTGGGCCCGATGTTCTGATTGTGGTTTGATTTGTAATATTTGATGGGATGTATGTGTTGTTGGTATTGATGGTGTGAACTGTGGTTTCTTGGTACTCGTGAGATATGTTGTGATGAGGTGTGATATTGAGTTGTGATATGAGCATGTGTTTCTCGAAACTTGTAATGTATGAAATGTGTGGTGACTGTGTGGATTGGTTGAGTCTCGGACGTTAAGCATAGGTGTCACGACCCATCCCAATCCCCCCAGGATTAACAAGGGATGTGTCATGATCCCGTCTGACACGAAATGTCAGACAAGAGATAATTCAAACCTTAAGCCCGACTAGCTTCCAGAGTGCGCCAAGATCCGGTGGAGAAGTGTGATGTCTCGGTCTTTGCTATAGTCTGCATCTGTAATCAACCTGAATGGCATTAAAAACCAGAAAAGACTGTGAGTGGACGAAAATCGATAAGTTCATAAAAACACATTTCATAAAGATATTTATGCCCTTCACTAAAAAGCATGCATGCATACGAAAACCATTTATCGAATCTTATGTTCAAATAACCGTTATTAGGGTCTCAGCCCCAAGTTCCGTAATTTCAAGTCATACGGGCCCCTGCCCAAAACCATTTACACAAATCAATAATTCAATTCAACCATATATGGGAACTCAGCCCAAAACCGTAAATCCGAGTATGTGGGTCATTGCCCAAATCCAATTACTATTCACAAGACCATTTTACAAAATCCAAGAAATCGTGTTTATCAATATCATATAATATACCATATAACCAATCCTGTCACGGTTTCCAAAGCTACGCACGTGCTACGTGGGGTCTCAAATCCCAAGTCTCCCTAGGGTCCATGCAGGTCAATGTCCGCAGATCAATGACCCTCTCTGGGGGTTACAATCCATAAAAGCCTTCCTGAGAGTAAGGTACCCAACGGAGGCGACTCCACTCAGTTAGTGCTCCGTGACTACTCTAGGGTCCTCCCAGGCCAACTACCCTCCCCGGAGAAAACAATCCATAATATAAAGGTTGGTATATGAAACACCATTTTGTAATAGTTCTCAAACCCTTTCAAAACTTTCAAAGAATCCATGCTCGGTCCCCATAAATTGTCATGAAACCAGAAACCCATTTATGGGTCCCCGATCCGAAATCACAATCGTAAACCATAACTGGGCCTGAAGCCCGTTTCCATAAACCAACTAGGCCTCGTGCCCGATTTCGTAAACCAACTGGGCCTCTTGCCCGATTTCGTAAACGAAATGGGCCTCGTGCCCGACTACGTAACCAAACTGGGCCCCGAGCCCGATTAGTAAATCAACGGGGCCTCCGGCCCGATGCCTTATTAAATAAAATGGACTTCAAGTCCGAGAGTTTGTAAATCAAATGGGTCTCGTGCTCGATTCCATATTTTCAAATCTGAAATCAATTCACGAACTAATTAGGCCTCTGGCCCGATAACGCAACTAAATGGACTTCAAGTCCGGGGGTTACCAAAAAAAATGGGTCTCGTGCCCGAGTTACCCTTTCAAATCCAAAACCATTTCATTAAACCATTACCGAAACCATAGGCACGTTTAATCAGTGCAAAACTATAATCCTCAATATACGTGCAAATACGTAAATTGCCTCAAAATACGTGAAATCATGTAATTCACCAATCCATAATCATCATGATAGAAATCATATCTATAAAAAATATAAAACATTTATTCATGCATCATAGTTCAGAAATTAAAGTCCATTCACAGACCATCCTAGCTGCTCTCGATTTGCGTGTCATAAGCCTCCCCGGGCTAATCATCATCACCGGGACTCCCAAATCTGTCCAAATCATACTAAAGGGTTACTAACTACCTTATTAACCTCTCATTGAAGTCCCGTAATTTTTCCAAATTTTTAACTATTTTTAAACTCGATCCTAAACCTTCGGACATCCCGAACTATATCGAGACGATGTCCGATCGACAAGAAACCAGTCCCAAAATGTTCGTTACATCGAATAGATTAAAACTCGTGTTAAACACTTCCCCAGAATATGCTTCGCGCGCCAGCCAAAGGGGATGCACGTGAAAACCACGCGCCTGCACTATTCATCATCCCTAACCTCCAGCAGACCGAGTTCACCTGGTTCTGACCGGTCCGGACAGGCATGACCGGTCCAGTGCTACATCTTTCTCATTTTTAGTCCTTTCCCTTCCATTTTCATTCCTATAGGTTCCCAACATCATTCCCTATCGATCTATGACTTCAAAACACGTGAAAAACCATCAAAAACTTACCTCCCATGATTAAACAGTGAGCTTGACCTTCAAGCTCAGTTTCCAGTCCTTATAGTCATCCATTTCCTTTGAAAATGATCTCTACAGAGTCGTCCTTGTCCCTAGGTTGTGTTAGAACCAACGGAACTCAAAACAACATCCAAAATCTTAACTTTCAATTTTTGGGTCAACACTGTTTCGGTTTTGACTCACCTCCGCCGTGGACCGTCGTGGCCCGTCATCCATCATCACGTCTTCCTAGTCACTCTCAGTCCTCACACTCTCTCTGTCACACCCATGGTTGCGCACATGAACACAGATGCGAATATGGTGGTGGGGTGGTGTGTTTGTGTGTTAGGGTTTAAAAAAGAAGAAATAGAGATGAGGTTTGGTAAAGATGATTAGAGGAGGTGAATTGGATGGTGAGGATGGAAAGGTTAGGAAAGATGGACAACTGGATGATGGGAGATGAGAGATGAGAGAATTAAAAAATAATCAACATAATTAATATTTTAATATAAAACCCACCAATCATGATTAAGATCCACTTTTTAGGGATAATGACCAATGGGATGCGTGACACTTGTCACTCATCCAAGGGTCCCACATTATTAAGTCAACCAATCAAATTTAGCCACATATTTTCTGCCTCGAAATGTGTGCATAATTCAATTTAACTTCCCGTGACCATAACTACTCCATTCGGCGTCCGATTTCGACGTGCCACCTATCTACAAACTCGTGACGTTCTGATCTACTTCACGATCATCGGTCCTCGTACGTTTGACTCTCCGAGTCAAAAATCAACATTTTGCCCAATCTAGGGGCAAAATGGTCCGTCCGTCCGATTTCGCCCAAATAATCACCGATTAAGTTCACTAATCCTTCATTAGTTACTAATCTAATCCCAGAATTCGGGACGGATCATTACACTGGGGCTCCGAATCCTGAAACTGTATTGTGGTGGTGACTTGAACGTCGAGCTAGGGGCTCCAAATCTTGAGTCAAATCTCACTCGGATGTCGAGCCAGGGGCTCTGAATCCTGAATGAGTGTGTGATAGCCTACCAGTAGTACCTTGTGATGTGATGATTGATGTCGTGCGTATGTATTGATGATGAGTTAACTATATGTGAGTTCTGTGTTGATGTTGGTTATGGATTGATTGTGTGGATTTACGTGATGGCTTGTGAGATTGTGTTAAGATGACTCAGACGTCGAGCTGGGCTCCGAATCCCGAGTGAGTTTTTGGTGTACCTGCCAGTGGGGCAGTGGTTTCATGTGTGACATTGTGATGTTGGTGAGTTGATTGTTTGTGGTTGATGTACTGTTCTTATGGTGATGGTTATATTAACTTACCGAGGTAGAGGTTTTAGATGGTTTAATGACGGTTGATTTGAGAATTCTTTTCACGTGTTTTGAGATGATAAATTGAGTTTTGTTCTAATCGAAGTGAAATGGTTTTGATCTAGTTTTGGTATGCATTCATGATTTTAGAAAACGGAGGGTAAAGGTTCCATTTTTTCAAATTATGTTTTTAAACTATTCCTTTTTGTCCACTCACACGTTTTCTGGTTTTGTAACCCTCCAGGGCTACTACATGGAGATCAAGGCTCGAGAGGTGGAGGCATGAATTAGCAAAATTTGCGTTATCTCTTGTCTGACAACGTTTCTGTCAGATGGGAGTAGGGCCCGAGTGTACTGTTCTTGTGTATGCGGATTGGGTCTTGTCAAAACAAGTCATATAACCATAACTTGTTTAGATCCTTATAGGATCCAAAATATTTCTTGAACTTTCTTTCATAAGGGTTGTCATGTCCATAAAAACTTTCTCTGTTATAAGCAACTGAGCATTTCATGAGAGACAATGAGCTTGTCAACCATGGTTAGCACACCGTGGAAGATTGTGTGGATAGTAGGGTAATTAGAAGCACTCACTCTCAATGTTACATCATAAAACACTTTCAAAAACTTGACAAAGACTGCTGCCTTATTCCAATCTTCCTCACTTGGTGACCCAATCCTAAGTCTCTTACTACAAGTAGGTACTAAATTCTCATCCTCATCAAATTCGCGGGCAAGCTCCTTAAAGTAAGATAGAAAATGGCTATCTGGATTCTCCATTCTAATAAAATTTTGCTTAAATTTCAATGCTGTCTCCAGTATAATGTAAGTCGAATTCCACCTTGTAGGGACATCTATACATACTAAAACCTTGCTCGACAACTTTTCTTTATCCACAGATTGCTTAAAATACTCCAACTTATTTGGGGAAGACCTCACATAGTTTACAGAATTCCTAATAGCTAGAACTGACCTATCCAGTCTTTTCAACCCATTTCTTACCACCAAGTTGGTAATGTGACCACAAAATCTCGCATGTAAGTACTTCCCATCCAACGTAGCTTATGAATCATACCATCTATTCATCTTTGATCTAATCCAATCCAAAGTAATTTTTTTTGCTCCAGCATTATCAACAGTGATAGTTAACACTTTTCTATTTTCCATTCTAATAAACAAGACTCTATGAACCTACCAATGGTTGCACCTTGGTGATTAGGAATCTCACAAAAATTCAAGACTCTTTTTTTCATATTCCAATAAGCATCAATAAAATAAGCAGCTAGCACCATATAATTGATGTTTTGAAGGCTACTCCATTTATCAGTTATGAGGCATACATTATGGTTACACAACTCTTTCTTCAATTCCTTGTTTTATGTGGTCATGCATCTTGAAAAACTACCTTATTAAGGACCTTCTATTCATGGCATTAAACATTGGATAACCAACACTACAAAACCTCTAAACCCTATCTTCTCTACAAATAAGAATGGAACCTTATCTAGAAAATTATCTCAACACAAGCAGATAAACAATCACTCTGTACAAACCCCTGGCAACGATCTTATTTCCATGACTTATCATAAGCTAGAAATTTCTAAAATTTTGATTGATTTGAAAGGTGGTATTTACACAAGTTAGTAATGTGGTTCGACATTCCACGAGTCCTATTTTTGTTACTATCCACACCATAATTACCTTCTGAACCCTTAGGACAATAAATACATTTAGCCTCCTTATGTATTACTTCAACCATTATATTTTTCCCTTTATCATTCAATCGTTTCTCTAATGTCTTAATGTCATAAATCTTGAAGTGATCCCAAACAACACTGTGTTTCTTCTCCACTTTAGAAGGTATAGAGACACATGTAGGGTCACTTACTTTTTCCTTTAACCTCCAACCATTGTTGCATCTACTGTAGACAAGGACTCCTTAGTTATGGACTGAACATGATGTTCTCCTCCATCATCTTCTTCTTCTTGTTCAGGTTCTAGATATGCATGGTATTCGGGCTTCAATAAGACAAGGCGAAGTTGCACTTGGCTGCTGACGAACATGCGAAACACTAGGTTATTGCTTCCCAATTTAGACTTGATTGAAAACTATATATATATATAGATATATATATATATATAGATATATATATATATATATATATATGAAACTTAAATTAATCAATTCATGAATAAATAGGATTCGACAAGTGACTAAAATCATTACATAGTTCATGAACCCAAATGGGATTAAAGGTCTACTTCACCATCTATTTACAATGAACAGCGAATAAAAAATTCACTAAAAGCATGTATTTGATACCAGATGTACATCAACAGTAAAAAAAATTCACAACATTAGCATGAAAGTTTCAGAATCAATAAAAACTACTCAATTAGAGAACATGCACTTGTAGTAGAGCTTGAACTAAAAAAATCAATTGTGATTATATAGAAGTTTACAAAATCTAGGCTCTAGATTTCTTTTCCTACAAAAAAATCATAAATTCTTGCAAAAGCAATTTGCAATCACAGAAACAGTACAAAATCATTCGATTTTCACCAAGCGAATTCAACATCCACAATCTTTAAGAAAAAAAGTTATCTAACATGCTAAGATCACTTTTGCAAACAAGGAATGATTTTTATTTAGAGGAACATAAAAGGCGCAGTCTAATGGAGGAATGGAGCATCGAAGAAATGACAGAGGAGGAGAAGGATAGTGATGGCAATTGATTGACTTGAACAAACAAGAGAACACCATTGATGGCGGCGACACCCCACATGGCAGCGTCGAAGATGTTAGCGGCTCGTAAAAAAAATGAATAAAATAGAGATTTCACTTACATCAGCCATCAGAAATCTTGATTCTTACAAAAATTACAGAGTGCCTTGAATAATTCCTAGGAGGAGAGGAAGATTGTGAGAGAGGGAACACAATTAAATAAAAACAACCACAAGAAGATCCAAAAGAAATGAAATTGAGCTGGAGAGGAAGACTACGTAGCTAAACCTAGGGTTTCTAGCTTTCCCGGAGAGTGGAAAGCAACGTGGAGAATGAGAGGCATAGAAAGACCTAAGTTTGTTATTGTTGAATATTTGTGCAATATTGAAGGGCGAGAGTCGAGATAGAGACGGTCCTCGTATTAACTATTAGGTTTGTTTTTTATTTAATTTTAGGTTTAAATTTATTTTTAAAAATTCAAAATTGGTTCGATTTCACTAAGGGTTTGAATAAGCTTAGTATCGGTATCGCACTGATCATTCATTCGATTTTTTTTTGGTTTGGTATGATACTACACATGACGGATTCAGTATTTCAGTTCGATATGCCCAGGGCAACCATCTTTTATTAGAGCATCATCGATACTATACACCACGTCCTCCAAAATAGACGAACTTGCCTCTATCTTAGAGCCTTCTTCTTCTGGTAACGCTTCATATTGTTTCCCCAGCTACACATCGGGTTACACCTCCTCCGTTCTAATGCTACAACATAGGAGATGGTCAGGTTATATTCAGAACACATTTTTATGATTCTATGTGATGCATGAGGCTTCCATTAATCCGAATTGATGTCACCTGCTCTTCCTTAGAGGCTAGCCACTTGTCAGCTACCTTTTGAAGACCGTGATCTTATCTTTCACTCTGTCCAGGTTCAGTTCACAATGTTTCACCACGCTATGGGTAGACAAGGATGTCCTAAAGGTCACCTACACCAATCATAGGATCATCAAAGTATAAATGTCGCATTGCATACGTTTATAAGGGCGCATGCATCAGCACTATGCCATACTTTCAATCGGTCCTCGACCACCTTCATGCGTGACCCGACATACCCATCCAGCTCCAAGCATGTTAAGCTTACTACCAATGCACCACCAAGCACACACTTACACAGGTGTGGTGTGCAACCTCGTTTGAGGACTTGAGGACTTACCACCTCGGGTACCACCTCAGATGTTCATCCACACCATGCAATACGTCGCACCATTTTCTCCTTAACTCACTAAACTTTGACACAAAGCTTAGGCGTCTGACCAATAAAACACCTTCAGAATCAAGAGAAGTTGCGACCATCTTAGAAGCATGCCCAAAAGTTGAACAAAAGAAGTAGAAAATGAGAAGTTCACTTCACCAACCATTAATATCTGTTGAGAGCTGCCATAAAGAGAGTTCCCCTTCCTCTGGCCATTTAAGTAGCCCACCTCAAGTACCTAGTAGACCTTTCTTAAAGTGGCCAACTATTCCTTCTTCATTGTGGATACCACATCATTGGTTGACCATCGCTGCTCCTCATAAGAAGGCACATCGTGTAGTACCCCAACCTTGTGCAACCTCTTCCATCCTACTACTGCCTCATCCTTTACACTTCATCGCTACTATCGAGATGTCCAATTGTTCCAAAGTGTCCCATCCACCATGTGTAGTCTATGCTATCACTCAGGCAAACAAAGCACCTTTTTAGCCTTCAACATTGCTCCCAAAAGTTACCATACACAAAACGATACAGATATACACTCCCTTTCTCTTTGCACATTTGAGGGATCTAGGGGACTTCCCTACAAGCTATAGTCGATGACAAATGCCACCCCAAAAACCACCCAAATTCTATTCAAACTCGATTAGGAAATTTAGGGACTAGGTGAATTACCCACCTCTAACAACACCTATGAAGTGGTACCAGGATCATAGATGCTGACTATTACCTAGGTCTAACAGATTCGGCTCACAAGTGGCATAAGATTCAACTCATTATTTATGGTTCGACTCTCGACTAAAGAGTTGAGGGACTACAATTGATGGACATCACAATTAGCTAAGCCAAATCTAGTAAACAGTACTGAACCTGGCCGAAAATCACTAAAAGACAAACCCTAAGGTCCACAAAGAAGATCGACCACCAACCCAAGGTTACTAAGCGAACTTCAGAGCTAAGCCCAAGAAAACTAAAGGCGCTGACCATCGAAATAAGGATAGTACTCAACTAGAATTACCGTGTAGTAAAGATAGGATTTAACTTCCAACCAGGGTAGCGCTCAGCTAGCAGTACCATGTTGTCAAGGTAGCACTTAGCTAGTGTTCCACGACTCGACCCATCTAGTACAATATTATCCGTTTTGGGCCCAGCCCTCACGGTTTTGTTTGCGGGAACTCAATGGCTTTGGATTCCTTAGGAACTCCAAAGTTAAGCAAATTGTGGTTGGTGTAATCTCAGGATGGGTGACCTACTGGGAAGTTGCACGTGTGCTCCTGAAAACAAAACCAGGATGGCTGGGTCCAAAGTGGACAATATTGTGCTAGATGGGCCGGGTCGTGACAATTTGGTATCAGAGCCGAACCCCGACTGGAAGTGTGTCAGTGAGGATGCTGGGCCCCAAGGGGGTGGATTGTAAGACTCGGTCTTGGAATCAAGAATGGTGAGCAAGACTCATGAGCTTAAGAAGCAAGAACGGTGTGCAAGACCCGTGAACTTGGAAAGACAAGATCGGTGAACAATTCTCGGGGAGGGAAAGGTGAAGTGTCTTATATGTGTGGGCATGTGTCTATCTAACATAAGACCTTTTGGGAGCTCAATGACTTTGGATTCCTTGGGAACTCCAAAGTTAAGCGAGTTGATGTAACGACCCGTCCCGAATTCCGGAATCAGTTTAGTAACTAATCTTGATTAGTGAAGTTGAACGGTGGTTAGTAGGGCGAAATGGGACAAATGTGCAAAATGATCGTTTTGCCCCTGGTCGTGGGCAAAATGATGACTTTTTGATCGGACGGTCAAACGGACTTTGACCGATGACCGTGACGTAGTTCGGGACGTCACGAGTTCATAGACAGGTGGCACGTTCGATTCCGACATTCGTAGAGAAAGTTATGATGTGCGGAAGTTGATGGGTATTTTGGTAATTTGGCATACTAGGGGCCAAATGTTGACTTTTTGACCGGGAGGTCCGATGGGCGAGGGCCAAGGACCGTTACGTAGGTATCGTCGATACGAATCCAACGACAGGCGGCATGCCGAAATCGGAGTTACGACGACGAAGTTATGGTCAAGGAAACGAACTAACGAACCGAGGCTCGGATTAAAATAATAATATAATATTGAATAGTAACCAATGACTGTGCACATCCGGATGAGTGACAAGTGTCACCCATCCCCTGAATTCTGATCCTTGTTTCCCTCCAAACACAATCATTCCTACACCATCATTCCTTCTCCATCTTTTTCCCCCATTTTCTTCTTCTTTGTTTTTCTTACCCGTGGACGATTTCAAAACAGAGAGAGTGTGAGGGCTGGAGGATTTGGCTGCCTTCTCACGGCAGAATTGAGGGAATTGAGAGGCTAGGGAGACTGGATTCATTTCGGGAAACACTGGGACTGAGTGTGGGTGGTGAGACAGAAAATTCGAAAATTAGATTATGGGAGGGAAAATTCGAAATCAAATCCTAAGGCCGTGAGGATCGAATTGGAGGTTACATTCAGCTTTCTGGGAATGCCACGATCAGAAACGTCGAAAGAACGAAGGGAATTGGTGCCGTTTTGACTCTGAACGAGCTTGGTGACAGAGGAGGAAATTCGACCTTGAGTCGTGAAGTTGGAGGCTTCGATGGACGAAATTGAGGTGGGGAAACCACTTCTCATGATCCCACGATGCTTCTGGGTTCATCAATTGAAAGAAAACGGCTATGGTTGACAGAACTCCATGGTTGAACAGTGACGGTGTTCGAGCTTGAGTCGTGACGATTGAGCACAGGATTGAAGCAATTGAGTTGGGGGGAAATGCTTAACGGAGTCCATGAAAGCTTCTGGTTGAATCAATTTAAGGAAATCAATTGGAATTGAAGGAGTTCCATGATTGCACAGTAACCGGGTGTTCTTCGTGGATCATCGTTGAATCGTGGAATTGTAGGTAATGTTTTGTGTAATCAACATTACAGAACCTTAATTTAATTGAAAACGAAACTAATGGAATGATCAATTGAAGGAATTAGGATCGAATTGACAGAACACGAACCGGGTCGTGTCGCGGGCAGTTTGGACCCGTTTACCAGAGAAACGGGTTGGGCTGGTGACACTGTAGCAGGCGCGTGGGTTTCACGCGCAGCCACTCACGGCAGCGCGTAGCGGCGCGTGGGCACGAATCTCGAGGTGAGGTCAACATGACTTTTAATCCATTCGATGTAATGGACATTTTGGGATTGGTTTCGTGTCGATCGGACACCGTCTCGATATTGTTCGGGATGTCCGAAGGTTTTAAATTAAGTTTAAAAATAAGTAAAAATTCGGGAAAATTACGGGACTTTGATAGGATGTTAATGATGAGGTTAGTAACCCTCTAATGTGATTTGGACAGGATTGGGAGTCCCGGTGATAGTGGTGTGGCCCGGGAGGGCCGGTGGCACGCGTATCGAGGCATACCGTTAAAACGGTCTGTGAGTGGACTTTGGTTTTATAAATCCTATGCATGCTTAAATGTGTTATATGGTTTATATACATGATTTCTATGATGGTATTTGTGAGCATTGATTTCGGGTATGTTGCACGTATTTCGAGGTATTTTCCGTATTTCACGTATATCGGGATTAACGGTTTATTTGTGGTTTTGCGTGCTAGTGGTTAAATAAATAATATGATAAAACGGTTTTTATATTGGAAAGATGAATTCGGGCTTGAGGCCCACTTGTTTTGGAAATCTCGGACTTGGAGTCCATTTGAGTACGTAATCGGGCTGCGGGCCCAGTTGGTTTATAAATCGGGTCGTGGGCCCAGTGGTTCATAAAGTCGGGCATGAGGCCCAGTTGGATTAAAATTGTGACTTCGGGTCAGGGACCCTATATTTAATAAATGTGATTTCGGGTCAGGGACCCTAAATGGAAATGTGTTGTTTTATGGAAAATTCGGGCAGGGCCCATTGTGATGTTGTGAAATGAATTAATAATAATATAAAAAAAACTGTTTTCCATATACCATCTTGATACAAGGATATATGATGGTCTCCTCCAGATGTCTGGGACACTGGGGAAGTCACGGTGCATTGCCTGTGAAGGGTCACCATACGGAGCAGCCGGACCGTATGATGACTCAGGAGCAGGATTGCTATGATTGACGTCTGGGACGTCAGACATCAAGGATGTCAGAAATATGGACCCGGAGAGACCCTGGGCAGCACGCGTAGCTTATGAAACCGTGAGATATGACGCCAGGGACGTCTAGCATCAGGGATGCTGGTGATGGTAATGGTAAAATACGAATTAATGAAATGGCTTTCCGGGTGGATTTATGATTGTGTGATTTTAATGAATTGATGTTCATTTATGGTCGTGGGTGGTGACCCACATGGTTGTTTATGTATAGTTATGGTATTTCACAGTTTTGGGCTGAGTTCCCACACTTGGTTTTTGGTTAACGGTTTTTGGGCTAAGGCCCTAATGGCTCGGTTGAGCAAACGTTTTGGTTACTGGTTTTCGTGGGATGCATACGTTTTTATTGGAGGGCATAAATGTCTTATAAATGTATTTGATGAACTTACTGGTTTTTTTTCCACTCACAGCTTTTGGTTTTAATGCCCTTCAGGTTGATCACGGATGCGATTGCAGCAGAGACTGGGACATTGCACACCTCCTCCATCGATCCTTGCGCACTCTGGATGCCCCTTTTGGGCAGTGGCTCTTGGTTATCCCTTGTCCGACACCCCTTGTTGGACGGGAGCAGGGCACATTCCACGGTAATCCCGGGGGATTGGGATGGGTCCTGTCAACTTGGTATCAGAGCACGGTTGCTCTTTTGTGTGCACAGATCGAGGGTGTGATGTCTCTTTGGGCTGCAATTCGTTATCAACCTGATAGATAGTTTTTGGGTTTGGATAGTGGATGGAGTGTGATTGTCCCGATACGCCGTGCAATAAGGTGATTCGACACAAGTGGGGTTGATTCTGGTGAACTGGTATTGTGGGACCGTCGGTTCGGTCATGTGATATTGGATTGTTGTGCTGCTAGGTGCAGCTAGGTTCGGGGAACCTCATTTGAGTAATGGTCTAAAATGTGAACCCTAGTGGTGGTTGTTGGTGTGAGAGATGTTGGTTCATCGGAGTTGGCCGGTGACCTTAGTGGTGGAACCCACATTGAGTTGATGGTAGGATTGGATTTGACGTCTATTCGATGTCAGGACTGCGGGGTCGGTCAGGTTGTGGATATTATATTACGGAAAGGGGTTGGGTTAGGGTGAACCATAGGGTGTGATTGTGGAACCCTAGTATTAAAAAGGTAAACCTTAATTGTGACTAGTGGATGATAACTTGTGCTGCGGCGAGTGGCTGAGGTCGTGGATGACCATGTGGATGGCTCTGGTGAGTCTCGTCAGAACTATGGGATTCGATTTACGGATACGATTCTGAGATAAATTATGGAATCCCGTGTTGGATTGGGTATTAGTGTGAGGTGTGGATGCGGATCTCGATAGCAATGACAGTTAGTCGGAAGTCATATGGAGATGACTAGCTATCGAGGGTAATTGGTGTGGTTATAATACTTGGGGATCAGGGAACGTTCAGGGAACGATCATTTTCCTGATGTGGATTGTCAGAGTGGTGGTACCCATAGTCGTGAGGTACGGAATCGTCGTTCGGTATGAACGGAGATCCAGGGTTGTCGTATTTGCACACGGTGTGCAGTATGGATGTTTGCGGGTTGGTACTTTTGTGCTGATGCTAGTATGGATGCCTGTGTGCTGATACTAGTGTTGTTGATAGTATGTTGGTGCTGGTACTAGCGCTGGTGCTAGTGTCGGTGATGGTGTTGACGATGAGCCACAAGTTGGGGTGTGACTCCGTCATGATGAACATATGTTCGGTCTTTGAGATTCGGTAGTGGTTGAGTGATGGACTGGATGGGATCCAGTTAAGATTGTGCTGTGTTGGGATAAGTCCCAATGGTGGTGAGATAACCAGTAAGGAGTGGATTAAAAAGGTATAATTGAGAACTTGGGAAACCGAGTGTTGAACCTGTAAAGGTCGGGATGTGCCAACGGGACAATAACGGATTGATTGTGGACACGGGGTTCTCCAAGTGAGTTGGGGAGGTAGGAAGTCTAGCGGTTAGACTTAACGTCTTGTTGGAAACATGTCTGTTTCCAACATGGTTGGAACCTTAGATTCGAGAAGCGTTGTGATTGGGGAACGAGAGTGGTGTTCGTTCTTGGTGATTGGTATTCCGAAGTCATTGGGGTTGACTTCTTGCTTTCTGCCCTGGCAGACGATGTGGTGTCACGTGACGTGGTTAGTACAGTGAGCTTTGTTGCATCCATATAGAATGAGTTTTGGAGTCATAGTGTTGGATCATCCTTGGGTTTTCCTAGGTGGAATGACAAGGATTGATACAAGGTAATCCGTGAGAATCCGCAGTCTCGACGTGTCTCGTCGTTTACTGATCTGTCTAGTTGTGGGAGTCGGTTGTCGATCGTTGTGGCGATCTAGGATTTTGACGTTATTGTCAGGGACACAGTGTCTATCTAGGTCGTGATCTTGATGATTCAGATTGGGGGAGAGTATATCACTCTTACCTTGGTACGTGAGTCGTAAATGACGGGGTTGAACTTCTTTTCGAAGTGGGGCCCGTATGGTATTCTACTCGGGTGAGTAGGTTTTCAAGGTAGTTGAATTTTGTCAACCTTAGACGTGTGGAGGATGGATTGGCTTCCCTATGAAGTCAATTGGAGGTATCGAACGGGTGACCGATAGGTTCGGTTTTGGGTGTGTCATGGTAAATGTGAACGAGATTTCGGGATTTGGAATCGAAATTCTGGGTGACGATTCAGGATTCGATTTTGGAACTTGAAAGTATATTTTCTGGATTTGGGTACGGAATGATTATTCCAAATGCTAGCTTACGGAATAATGATTTCGGATTCGAATTTGGATATGAATTAAAATTTGATGTCCGGGCTTGGATCCGGGATTTCTTACGAAATTGCGGATTCAGATTTGGAATTAGAAATAGATGTTGGGTGGAGTTTCGATTTGTCTCATGCTGGATTGGGCAAACGTACTCCATTATTGGAACGCGTTCGGCTATGACCTAGGTGGTTGTAGTCTGGTTATTAGGTAGATGTGTGTACTTCATACATGGTTCGAGGTACAATACCGTGTAGACTTGTGATATCTAGTTACGGTATACGGGATATACCCGAGGTGTGTCGGTGAACGTGTTGGTAGTCGGATTGATTCCGATACCATGGGATTGGTTGTGGACCGGACATTACTATGCAATGGGTCATGGTAATTCCGATGTGTTTAATTACACACAGGTCGTGTGAAAGGTCGGTAAATTTTTACTAAGTCAAATACGTTGGGGGCATGTGTAGCCACGAGTGAGTCTAGCGTCAGTTTTCGACTGACAACAACTGTGTGGCGACAGATTGTCAGGATGTGTCAGCATAGATGGTTGAGTGGGGTCAGCTGACTCCTAGTGGGAGTGGGAAAGGAACCGTCGAGTTGTTGCGTCAACGAGAGGATTGATTTGACAAGTGGTGTCAAATTCGAAACAAGTAGTTTCAGTCATTCGACGGGGTCGAATGTAGTCGTTGCGTTTTGAGTACTAGTGGTACGTTTGGGTGCAGGCAAGTTTTGTCTAAGTAGTTGGTGTACGGGTGTACACGTGTTGCGTGGTCGATTCCACTTTCCACGGGGTGTTTGTGGAATCAGGATAGTCGAGTTTCGAGAGCGAAACTAATTAAGGAGGGAAGTACGTTTGAGTTTGGAGCGGTTGGAATTTCGAGGACGAAATTTATTAAGGTGGGAAGATTGTAACGACCCGTCCTGAATTCCGGGATCAGTTTAGTAACTAATCTTGATTAGTGAGGTTAAACGGTGGTTAGTAGGGCGAAATGGGACAAATGTGCAAAATGACCGTTTTGCCCCTGGTCGTGGGCAAAATGATGACTTTTTGATCGGACGGTCAAACGGACTTTGACCGATGACCGTGGCGTAGTTCGGGACGTCACGAGTTCATAGACAGGTGGCACGTTCGATTCCGACATTCGTAGAGGAAGTTATGGTGTGCAGAAGTTGATGGGTATTTTGGTAATTTGGCATACTAGGGGTCAAATGTTGACTTTTTGACCGGGAGGTCCGATGGGCGAGGGCCAAGGACCGTTACGTAGGTATCGTCGATACGAATCCAACGACAGGCGGCATGCCGAAATCGGAGTTACGACGACGAAGTTATGGTCAAGGAAACGAACTAACAAACCGAGGCTCGGATTAAAATAATAATATAAAATTGAATAGTAACCGATGACTGTGCACATCCGGATGAGTGACAAGTGTCACCCATCCCCTGAATTCTGATCCTTGTTTCCCTCCAAACACAATCATTCCTACACTATCATTCCTTCTCCATCTTTTTCCCCCATTTTCTTCTTCTTTGTTTTTCTTACCCGTGGACGATTTCAAAACAGAGAGAGTGTGAGGGCTGGAGGATTTGGCTGCCTTCTCACGGCAGAATTGAGGGAATTGAGAGGCTAGGGAGACTGGATTCATTTCGGGAAACACTGGGACTGAGTGTGGGTGGTGAGACAGAAAATTCGAAAATTAGATTATGGAAGGGAAAATTCGAAACCAAATCCTAAGGCCGTGAGGATCGAATTGGAGGTTACATTCAGCTTTCTGGGAATGCCACGATCAGAAACGTCGAAAGAACGAAGGGAATTGGTGCCGTTTTGACTCTGAACGAGCTTGGTGACAGAGGAGGAAATTCGACCTTGAGTCGTGAAGTTGGAGGCTTCGATGGACGAAATTGAGGTGGGGAAACCACTTCTCATGATCCCACGATGCTTCTGGGTTCATCAATTGAAAGAAAACGGCTATGGTTGACAGAACTCCATGGTTGAACAGTGACGGTGTTCGAGCTTGAGTCGTGACGATTGAGCGCATGATTGAAGCAATTGAGTTGGGGGAAATGCTTAACGGAGTCCATGGAAGCTTCTGGTTGAATCAATTTAAGGAAATCAATTGGAATTGAAGGAGTTCCATGATTGCACAGTAACCGGGTGTTCTTCGTGGATCATCGTTGAATCGTGGAATTGTAGGTAATGTTTTGTGTAATCAACATTACAGAACCTTAATTTAACTGAAAACGAAACTAATGGAATGATCAATTGAAGGAATTAGGATCGAATTGACAGAACACGAACCGGGTCGTGTCTCGGGCAGTTTGGACCCGTTTACCAGAGAAACGGGTTGGGCTGGTGACACTGTAGCAGGCGCGTGGGTTTCACGCGCAGCCACTCACGACGGCGCGTAGCGGCGCGTGGGCACGAATCTCGAGGTGAGGTCAACATGACTTTTAATCCATTCGATGTAACGGACATTTTGGGATTGGTTTCGTGTCGATCGGACACCGTCTCGATATTGTTCGGGATGTCCGAAGGTTTTAAATTAAGTTTAAAAATAAGTAAAAATTCGGGAAAGTTACGGGACTTTGATAGGATGTTAATGATGAGGTTAGTAACCCTCTAATGTGATCTGGACAGGATTGGGAGTCCCGGTGATAGTGGTGTGGCCCGGGAGGGCCGGTGGCACGCGTATCGAGGCATACCGTTAAAACGGTCTGTGAGTGGACTTTGGTTTTATAAATCCTATGCTTGCTTAAATGTGTTATATGGTTTATATACATGATTTCTATGATGGTATTTGTGAGCATTGATTTCGGGTATGTTGCACGTATTTCGAGGTGTTTTCCGTATTTCACGTATATCGGGATTAACGGTTTATTTGTGGTTTTGCGTTCTTGTGGTTAAATAAATAATATGATAAAACGGTTTTTATATTGGAAAGATGAATTCGGGCTTGAGGCCCACTTGTTTTGGAAATCTCAGACTTGGAGTTCATTTGAGTACGTAATCGGGCTGCGGGCCCAGTTGGTTTATAAATCGGGTCGTGGGCCCAGTGGTTCATAAAGTCGGGCATGAGGTGACAGGACCCATCCCAATCCCCCCGGGATTACCATGGAATGTGCCCTGCTCCCGTCCAACAAGGGGTGTCAGACAAAGGATGACCAAGAGCCACTGCCCAAACAGGGCATCCAGAGTGCGCAAGGATCGATGGAGGAGGTGTGCAATGTCCCAGTCTCTACTGCAATCGCATCCGTAATCAACCTGAAGGGCATTAAAACCAAAAGCTGTGAGTGGACAAAAACCAATAAGTTTACCAAATACATTTATAAGACATTTATGCCCTCCAATAAAAACGTATGCATGCCACGAAAACCAGTAACCAAAACGTTTGCTCAACCGAGCCCTTAGGGCCTTAGCCCAAAAACCGTTAACTAAAAACCAAGTGTGGGAACTCAGCCCAAAACCGTGGAATACCACCACCATACATATACGACCATGTGGGTCACCACCCACGACCATAAATGAACATCAATTCATTAAAATCACACAATCATAAATCCACCCGGAAAGCCATTTCATTAATTCGTATTTTACCATTACCATCACCAGCATCCCTGATGCTAGACGTCCCTGACGTCATATCTCACGGTTTCACAAGCTACGCGTGCTGCCCGGGGTCTCTCCGGGTCCATATATCTGACATCCCTGATGTCTGACGTCCCTGACGTCAATCATAGCAATCCTGCTCCTGAGTCATCATACGGTCCGGCTGCTCCGTATGGTGACCCTTCACAGGCAATGCACCGTGACTTCCCCAGTGTCCCAGACATCTGGAGGAGACCATCATATATCCATGTGTACAGATGGTATATGGAAAAATAGTTTTATTAACTCATTTCACAACATCACAATGGGCCCTGCCCGAATTTTCCATAAAACAACACATTTCCATTTAGGGTCCCTGACCCGAAACCACATTTATTAAATATAGGGCCACTGACCCGAAATCATCATTTTAATCCAACTGGGCCCCATGCCCGATAACATAACTCAAATGGGTCTCAGCCCGATTTTATACCAACTGGGCCCCTGACCCGATTTCATTAACCAACTGGGCCCCCGGCCCGATTCTCAAATGGACTCCAAGTCCGAAATTTCCAAAACAAGTGGGCCTCAAGCCCGAGTTCATCTTTCCAATATAAAAACCATTTTATCATAATATTTATTTAACCACAAGCATGCAAAACCACAAATAAACCGTTAATCCCGATACACGTGAAATACGGAAAACATCTCGAAATACGTGCAACATACCCAAAATCAATACTCACAAATACCATCATAGAAATCATGTATATAAACCATATAACACATTTAAGCATGCATAGGATTTATAAAACCAAAGTCCACTCACAGACCGTTTTAACCGTGTGCCTCGATACGCGTGCCACCGGCCCTCCCGGGCCACACCACTATCACCGGGACTCCCAATCCTGTCCAAATCACATTAGAGGGTTACTAACCTCATTATTAACATCCTATCAAAGTCCCGTAATTTTCCCGAATTTTTACTTATTTTTAAACTTAATTTAAAACCTTCGGACATCCCGAACAATATCGAGACGGTGCCCGATCGACACGAAACCAATTCCAAAATGTCCGTTACATTAAATAGGACAGAAGTCATGTTGACCTCACCTCGGGATTCGTGCCCACGCGCCGCCACGCGCCGCCGTGAGTGGCTGCGCGTGAAACCCACGCGCCTGCTACAGTGTCACCAGCCCAACCCGTTTGTCTGGTAAACGGGTCCAATTCACTCGCGACACAACCCGGTTCCAATCCTGTCAATTCGATCCTAATTCCTTCAATTGATCATTCCATTAGTTTAGTTTTAAGTTAAATTAAGTTTCTGTAACGTTGATTACACAAAACATTACCTACAATTCCACGATTCGATGATGAACACCTAGAACACCCGTCCATTGTTCATCCTTCGAACCCCATCCATTTTGATCGATATCCTGAAATTGATTCAACCAGAAGCTTCCATGGACTCCGTAAATCATTTCCCCCAACCCAATTGCTTCAATCCAGTGTTCAATCGTCACGACTCAAGCTCGATGGCCGTCACTGTGCAACCATGGAAGTCTGTCGATCACACCCGTTTTCCTTCAATTGATGAACCCAGAAGCATCGTGGGATCATGAGAAGTAGTTTCCCCACCTCAATTGCATCCAACGAAGCCTCCAATTCCATGACTCAGCTTCGAAATTTCAGAGACCTCCATCCTTCTGTTCTTCCTCAATTCGACCCCAATTACCTTCGTTCTTGTTGCAGATCGATTCGTGTTGATCCCAGAAAGCTGAATGTGAGCTCAATTTCGATCCTCACGGCCTAACACTCAGTATTCGAATTTCCCTCCTAAACTCAAAAATCCGAAATTTGAGTCTCCCTTCTCTGTCGATCTCTCGTGTTTACCCAACTCAGTTCAACCTCACAAATCCCTCAGTTTCTCACTCACGAGCTCAGCAATGGCAGAGGAATTTAGGTTGGGTAGAAGCTGGGTTGGTTGTACACGGTTAAGAAAACATAAATGGGATTAATGGAAATTAAAATGATTAATTAATTAATTAATTAATATTAAAACATCATAATTAGGTCTCCCCCAAAACATGGATTCTGGTTTCAAGGGATGAGTGACACTTGTCACTCATCCAGGTGTGTAGGGTCAACGGTCACTATTCATTATTATATTATTATTTTAATCCGAGCCTCGGTTCGTTAGTTCGTTTCCTTGACCATAACGTTGTCGTCGAATCTCCGATTTCGGCATGCCGCCTGTCGTTGGATTCGCATCGACGATACCTACGTAACGGTCCTTGGCCCTCGCCCATCGGACCTCCCGATCAAAAAGTCAACATTTGGCCCCTAAAAAGCCAAATTACCAAAATACCCCTCAACTTCTGAACACCATAACTTTCTCTACGAATGTCGGAATCGAACGTGCCACCTGTCTATGAACTCGTGACGTCCCGAACTACTCGGAATCGAACGTGCCACCTGTCTATGAACTCGTGACGTCCCGAACTACGTCACGGTCATCGGTCAAAGTCCATTTGACCGCCCGAACAAAAAGTCAACATTTTGCCCACGACTAGGGGCAAAACGGTCATTTTGCACATTTTGTCCGATTCCGCCCTACTAACCACCGTTCAACCTCGCTAATCAAGATTAGTCACTAAACTAATCCCGGAATTCGGGACGGGTCGTTACAATCTTCCCTCCTTAATAAATTTCGTCCTCGAAATTCCAACCGCTCTAATCTCAACGTACTTCCCTCCTTAATAAGTTTCGCTCTCGAAACTCGACTATCCTGATTCCACAAACACCCCGTGGAAAGTGGAATCGAACACGCAACACGTGTACACCCGTACACCAACTACTTAGACAAAACTTGTCTACGCCCAAACGTACCACTAGTACTCAAAACGCAACGACTACATTCGACCCCGTCGAATGACTGAAACTACTTGTTTCGAATTTGACACCACTTGTCAAATCAACCCTCTCGTTGACGCAACAACTCGACGGTTCCTTTCCCACTCCCACTAGGAATCAGCTGACCCCACTCAACGATCTATGTTGACACATCCTGACAAACTGTCACCACACAGTTGTTGTCAGTCGAAAACTGACACTAGACTCACTCGTGGCTACACATGCCACCAACGTACTCGACTCACCAATACCCTTACCGACATTTCACACGACCTGTGTGTAATTAAACACATCAGAATTACCATGACCCATTGCATAGTAATGTCCGGTCCACAACCAATCCCAAGGTATCGGAACCAATCCGACTACCAACACGTTCACCAACACACCTCGGGTATATCCCGTATACCGTAACTAGACTTCACAAGTCTACAAGGTATTGTACCTCGAACCAAGTACGAAGTACACACATCTACCTAATAACCAGACTACAACCACCTAGGTCATAGCCGAACGCGTTCCAATAATGGAGTACGTTTGCCCAATCCAGCATGAGACAAATCGAAACTCCACCCAACATCTAGTTTCAATTCCGAATCTGAATCCGCAATTTCGTAAGAAATCCCAGATCCAAGCCCAGACATCAAATTTTAATTCTTATCCGAATCCGAATCCGAAATCATTATTCCGTAAGCTAGCATTTGGAATAATCATTCCGTACCCAAACCCAGAAATATACTTTCAAGTTCCAAAATCGAATCCTGAATCGTCACCCAGAAATTCGATTCCAAATCCCGAAATCTCGTTCACATTTACCAAGACACACCAAAAACCGAACCTATCGGTCACCTGTTCAATACACTTGATTGACTTCATAGGGAAGCCAATCCAACCTCCACACGTCTAAGGTTGACAAAATTCAACTACCTTGAAAACCTACTCACCCGAGTAGAATACCATACGGGCCCCACTTCGAAAAGAAGTTCAATCCCGTCATTACGACTCACATACCCAAGTTCGTATCGATCCTTGTCATTCCACCTAGGAAAAACCAAGGATGATCCAAAATGATGACACCAAAACTCATCCTACGTGGATGCAACAAAACTCACTGCACTCACCACGCCATGTACCCCAACATCGTCTGCCACCAAGCAGAAAATGAGAAATCTTGTTTACCTAATTTCGAACACGTAGCTCCTCCTAATGACCTCACAACACACATGGGCCCACCAACCAATACACGCTCAACGTACTGGTAACTACAGTCAATGTCTGCCAGGGCAGAAAGCAAGAAGTCAACCCCAATGACTTCGGAATACCAATCACCAAAAACGAGCACCACACTCGTTCCCCAATCACAACTCTCTTCGACACTAAGGTTCCAACCATGTTGGAAACAGATATGCTCCCAACAAGACGTCAAGTCTAACCACTAGACTTCCTACCTCCTCAATTCACTTGGACAACCCCGTGTCCACAATCAATCCGTTATTGTTCCGTTCGCACATCCCGACCTTTACAGGTTCAACACTCGGTTTTCCAAGTTCTCAATTACAAATTCCTACCTTTATACCACTAATGGTTTTTCCTCGTCTTTTCCAGTTTTAATCATTTCCATGTACATTTTAGGGATATTTAAAAACATAAAATCACACAAATTTTGGAGTTGCCAACAACTCCCCCAAATCCACCAATTATCATGACGTAGGGGACGCCATCCCAAGATTACTCAAGTCTCAATTATACCCTTTTAATCCACTCATCACTGGTTATCTCACCACTATTGGGACTTATCCCAACACATCACAATCTTAACTGGATCCCATCCAGTCCATCACTCAACCACTACCGAATCTCAAAGACCGAACATATGTTCATCATGACGGAGTCACACCCCAATTTGTGGCTCATCGTCAACACCATTACCGACACTAGCACCAGCGCTAGTACCAGCACCAACACACTATCAACAACACTAGTATCAGCACACATGCATTCATACTAGCATCAGCACAAAAGTACCAACCCGCAAACATCCATACTTGCACACCGTGTGCAAATACAACAATCCTGGATCTCCGTTCATACCGAACGACGATCCCGTACCTCACGACTATGGGTACCACCACTGACAATCCACATCAGGAAAATGAACGTTCCCTGAACGTCCCCTGATCCCCAAGTATCAGAACCAAACTAATTACCCTCGATAGCCAGTCATCTCCATATGACTACCGACCAACTGTCATTACTATCGAGATCCGCATTCACACATCACACCAATACCCGATCCAACACGGGATTCCATAATTTATCTCAGAACCGTATCCGTAGATCGAATCTCATAATTCTGACAAGACTCACTAGAGTTATCCACATGGTCATCCATGACCTCAACCGCTCGTCGCAGCACAAGTTCTCATCCACTAATCATTATTAAGGTTTATCTTTTTAATCCATCATACACTAGGGTTACACAATTATATCCTATGGTTCCACCGAACCCAACCGCTCTCCGTAATATAAAACTCACAACCTGACCGACCCCGCGGTCTAGAAATCGAATAGACATCAAATCCAATCCTACCATCCCATCAACGTGGGTTCCACCACTAGGTCATCGGCCAACTCCGATGAACCAACATCCCTCACACTAGAAACCACCACAAGGGTTCACATTTTAGACCATTACTCACATGAGGTTCCCCGAACCTGGCTGCACCTAGCAGCACAACAATCCAATATCACATGACCGAACCGACGGTCCCACTATACCAGTTCACCACAATCAACCCCACTTGGGTCGAATCACATTAACGCACGGCGTATCGGGCCAATCCCACTCCATCCACTATCCAAACCCAAACACTATCTATCAGGTTGATAACGAATTGCAACCACATGAGACATCACACCCTCGACCTACGCGCACAAATAGAGCAACCGTGCTCTGATACCAAGTTGACAGGACCCATCCCAATCCCCCCGGGATTACCATGGAATGTGCCCTGCTCCCGTCCAACAAGGGGTGTCAGACAAAGGATGACCAAGAGCCACTGCCCAAACAGGGCATCCAGAGTGCGCAAGGATCGATGGAGGAGGTGTGCAATGTCCCAGTCTCTGCTGCAATCGCATCCGTAATCAACCTGAAGGGCATTAAAACCAAAAGCTGTGAGTGGACAAAAACCAATAAGTTTACCAAATACATTTATAAGACATTTATGCCCTCCAATAAAAACGTATGCATGCCACAAAAACCAGTAACCAAAACGTTTGCTCAACCGAGCCCTTAGGGCCTTAGCCCAAAAACCGTTAACCAAAAACCAAGTGTGGGAACTCAGCCCAAAACCGTGGAATACCACCACCATACATATACGACCATGTGGGTCACCACCCACGACCATAAATGAACATTAATTCATTAAAATCACACAATCATAAATCCACCCGGAAAGCCATTTCATTAATTCGTATTTTACCATTACCATCACCAGCATCCCTGATGCTAGACGTCCCTGACGTCATATCTCACGGTTTCACAAGCTACGCGTGCTGCCCGGGGTCTCTCCGGGTCCATATATCTGACATCCCTGATGTCTGACGTCCCTGACGTCAATCATAGCAATCCTGCTCCTGAGTCATCATACGGTCCGGCTGCTCCGTATGGTGACCCTTCACAGGCAATGCACCGTGACTTCCCCAGTGTCCCAGACATCTGGAGGAGACCATCATATATCCATGTGTACAGATGGTATATGGAAAAATAGTTTTATTAACTCATTTCACAACATCACAATGGGCCCTGCCCGAATTTTCCATAAAACAACACATTTCCATTTAGGGTCCCTGACCTGAAACCACATTTATTAAATATAGGGCCCCTGACCCGAAATCATCATTTTAATCCAACTGGGCCCCATGCTCGATAACATAACTCAAATGGGTCTCAGCCCGATTTTATACCAACTGGGCCCCTGACCCGATTTCATTAACCAACTGGGCCCCCGGCCCGATTCTCAAATGGACTCCAAGTCCGAAATTTCCAAAACAAGTGGGCCTCAAGCCCGAGTTCATCTTTCCAATATAAAAACCATTTTATCATAATATTTATTTAACCACAAGCATGCAAAACCACAAATAAACCGTTAATCCCGATACACGTGAAATACGGAAAACACCTCGAAATACGTGCAACATACCCAAAATCAATACTCACAAATACCTTCATAGAAATCATGTATATAAACCATATAACACATTTAAGCATGCATAGGATTTATAAAACCAAAGTCCACTCACAGACCGTTTTAACCGTGTGCCTCGATACGCGTGCCACCGGCCCTCCCGGGCCACACCACTATCACCGGGACTCCCAATCCTGTCCAAATCACATTGGAGGGTTACTAACCTCATTATTAACTTCCTATCAAAGTCCCATAATTTTCCCGAATTTTTACTTATTTTTAAACTTAATTTAAAACCTTCGGACATCCCGAACAATATCGAGACGGTGTCCGATCGACACGAAACCAATTCCAAAATGTCCGTTACATTAAATAGGACAGAAGTCATGTTGACCTCACCTCGAGATTCGTGCCCCACGCGCCGCCACGCGCCGCCGTGAGTGGCTGCGCGTGAAACCCACGCGCCTGCTACAGTGTCACCAGCCCAACCCGTTTGTCTGGTAAACGGGTCCAATTCACCCGCGACACAACCCGGTTCCAATCCTGTCAATTCGATCCTAATTCCTTCAATTGATCATTCCATTAGTTTAGTTTTAAGTTAAATTAAGGTTCTGTAACGTTGATTACACAAAACATTACCTACAATTCCACGATTCGATGATGAACACCAAGAACACCCGTCCATTGTTCATCCTTCGAACCCCATCCATTTTGATCGATATCCTGAAATTGATTCAACCAGAAGCTTCCATGGACTCCGTAAATCATTTCCCCCAACCCAATTGCTTCAATCCAGTGTTCAATCGTCACGACTCAAGCTCGATGGCCGTCACTGTGCAACCATGGAAGTCTGTCGATCACACCCGTTTTCCTTCAATTGATGAACCCAGAAGCATCGTGGGATCATGAGAAGTAGTTTCCCCACCTCAATTGCATCCAACGAAGCCTCCAATTCCACGACTCAGCTTCGAAATTTCAGAGACCTCCATCCTTCTGTTCTTCCTCAATTCGACCCCAATTACCTTCGTTCTTGTTGCAGATCGATTCGTGTTGATCCCAGAAAGCTGAATGTGAGCTCAATTTCGATCCTCACGGCCTAACACTCAGTATTCGAATTTCCCTCCTAAACTCAAAAATCCGAAATTTGAGTCTCCCTTCTCTGTCGATCTCTCGTGTTTACCCAACTCAGTTCAACCTCACAAATCCCTCAGTTTCTCACTCACGAGCTCAGCAATGGCAGAGGAATTTAGGTTGGGTAGAAGCTGGGTTGGTTGTACACGGTTAAGAAAACATAAATGGGATTAATGGAAATTAAAATGATTAATTAATTAATTAATTAATATTAAAACATCATAATTAGGTCTCCCCCAAAACATGGATTCTGGTTTCAAGGGATGAGTGACACTTGTCACTCATCCAGGTGTGTAGGGTCAACGGTCACTATTCATTATTATATTATTATTTTAATCCGAGCCTCGGTTCGTTAGTTCGTTTCCTTGACCATAACGTTGTCGTCGAATCTCCGATTTCGGCATGCCGCCTGTCGTTGGATTCGTATCGACGATACCTACGTAACGGTCCTTGGCCCTCGCCCATCGGACCTCCCGATCAAAAAGTCAACATTTGGCCCCTAACAAGCCAAATTACCAAAATACCCCTCAATTTCTGAACACCATAACTTTCTCTACGAATGTCGGAATCGAACGTGCCACCTGTCTATGAACTCGTGACGTCCCGAATTACGTCACGGTCATCGGTCAAAGTCCCATTTGACCGCCCGAACAAAAAGTCAACATTTTGCCCACGACCAGGGGCAAAACGGTAATTTTGCACATTTTGTCCGATTCCGCCCTACTAACCACCGTTCAACCTCGCTAATCAAGATTAGTCACTAAACTAATCCCGGAATTCGGGACGGGTCGTTACATGAGGCCCAGTTGGATTAAAATTGTGATTTCGGGTCAGGGACCCTATATTTAATAAATGTGATTTCGGGTCAGGGACCCTAAATGGAAATGTGTTGTTTTATGGAAAATTCGGGCAGGGCCCATTGTGATGTTGTGAAATGAATTAATAAAAAAAAAAAAACTGTTTTCCATATACCATCTTGATAGAAGGATATATGATGGTCTCCTCCAGATGTCTGGGACACTAGGGAAGTCACGGTGCATTGCCTGTGAAGGGTCACCATACGGAGCAGCCGGACCGTATGATGACTCAGGAGCAGGATTGCTATGATTGACGTCTGGGACGTTAGACATCAAGGATGTCAGAAATATGGACTCGGAGAGACCCCGGGCAGCACGCGTAGCTTATGAAACCGTGAGATATGACGTCAAGGACGTCTAGCATCAGGGATGCTGGTGATGGTAATGGTAAAATACGAATTAATGAAATGGCTTTCCGGGTGGATTTATGATTGTGTGATTTTAATGAATTGATGTTCATTTATGGTCGTGGGTGGTGACCCACATGGTTGTTTATGTATAGTTATGGTATTTCACAGTTTTGGGCTGAGTTCCCACACTTGGTTTTTGGTTAACGGTTTTTGGGTTAAGGCCCTAATGGCTCGGTTGAGCAAACGTTTTGGTTACTGGTTTTCGTGGCATGCATACGTTTTTATTGGAGGGCATAAATGTCTTATAAATGTATTTGATGAACTTACTGGTTTTTGTCCACTCACAGCTTTTGGTTTTAATGCCCTTCAGGTTGATCACGGATGCGATTGCAGCAGAGACTGGGACATTGCACACCTCCTCCATCGATCCTTGCGCACTCTGGATGCCCCGTTTGGGCAGTGGCTCTTGGTTATCCCTTGTCCGACACCCCTTGTTGGACGGGAGCAGGGCACATTCCACGGTAATCCCGGGGGGATTGGGATGGGTCCTGTCAGTTGAGGCTGGTGCAATCCCAGAATGGGTGACTTACTGGGAAGTTGCACGTGAGCTCCCAAAAACAAAACCGTAAGAGCTGGACCAAAAACGGACAATATTGTGCTAGATGAGTAGGGTCGTGACATAGCGTTATCATGTAGTCAGGGTAGCGCCCGCCACCAACAAGGGTAGCGCTTTTCTAGTGGTATCACATCACCACAAACAACTCCTCACATCACTTTCAACCTAGCTGTAAAAAAGAACACTTGTCACACATTTCATGATGGAGAAAGTCTTGCCTCAAAAGCTCCCTTCACATTATCCGAGTAGACTTAGGGCGGAGAGACTCCAATTTCCAAGACCTTAGGCGTCAAGCTAGGGACAATCGTCAATCATTAGCTAATTTTCCTCCACAACACAAAATCCTATATACGTGGTATCATTGCCCCGCGGCTGGTACCACGCTGCCCTGTGACTAGTACCACTGTCCTGTGGCTGACTGCTCGGGCAGAGAAGGTATCATTCATTTTCCTTCTTTATAAATACTCCCCATACTTCCAAATTATTTTCCTAAATTCAAGTAGGCAAACAAACTATGTCAAAACACTTTCCCTCATTAGAAATACATATTCTTTGCCTTTTTTTTTTTTTTTTTTCTGAACACTTACTTATTTAGGCATCAAAGACCAAGTGACTGGGGTGACACCAACCTCCCAAGCTTTATATTCCTTTTCATTTTCCTCGTATTTGTCTTATTTTCTTTTAGATACTTCACTATGGGGTGCAGAAAGGCCCACTCAAGAAGAAGGACTCGAAGACTTGCTTGTCCAAGCCATACACCACCGCCGTGGGAGGAGATCTGACTACCTTGCTCACAGGTCTTAGGAGTTGTCTCATCCCCCGAGAGACTCTGGAGTTGTTGGTTCTGTCCCTCCCTTCAACAACTTCTATGTTTCTTTGACAATATAAGGATAAAATTTGTTTGATAACCGTTATGAAGTGTTCCGACCCATGAAGGGTGAATCTAATCATTATTCTGAGTGCATTTTGTCCTTAACCACAATATACTAACAATACATTTTGAATTCTTGCCACTTAGCACCATGAAAAGATCCTTGCACGTTCATAATTCCCACGTTCCCACCAAGTGCAAATCTTTTAATCTTTTTATTTCCTTTGTTCTTGTTATTTCATCTTTTTTTCTTTCCAAGAGAGAATTTTATTGGATATTTCATGTTTTTATTAATTTTTAGACAATGATACTTTATTCTAATTTTAATACTGAGTCAAAAGAACTTTCGGCTAAGCTACAAAATATGCCAATTATAAGGTTTTAAAAAATAAAATTAGATAAAAATGAATTAAGAAAATAAAACAAAATGAAGATGGAATTATATTGATTTTTAATTTATCTATTTATATTTTTATCCCTATTCAATAAGTTTTTTTTTTTTTGAAGTTTCATTTGTAAAAGGTAGATTTGTCCAAATGTTTTTGGTGAAGCTTTATAACACCAAACTTGCCTTCTTAACTACATAGTATTAGTTAACTCAAAAATTAAAAAAAAAAAATCATAATATTAGAGATTAAGCACCAAAAATCATAACCCACCACACAACTATAACAAAGTCACGCAACATAGTTCGTTTGGCTACAGTTAAGTATCAAACTCATCATAAATATGAATTATGTTGGCAATCATTCACGTGGAAATAGACGAACATAAGATCTCCATATATAATGCATAGTTTAAAAAGCAAAGAAATTAAGTTGTTGGCCCATAAATTCATCCGTTTTGGTGCATTTCTTGCCCATGTACATTGTAAGATGCACTCAACAAATAACTGGGCATACGGGTCTCCCTAAAGACGAAGATTCCTCCTCTAGAACTGCTATCACATTTGCAAATGTGGGCATTTGGGAATTATTATTACCTGTACAATTTTCTATTAATCTGCAAAACAAAATCAAACCTACCAATAATTAGATGCTAAAAGATGAATCAACACATTTGAAATTGAAGCAATCTACATTCTTGAAATTTACAAACAACATTTGGACTCCAGATTATAATTTAAGAAAACGAACTAAGATGGAATCGATCGACGCTTACTGGTTAATTCTATTTGAACATCGACTTAGGTGGAATTTTGTCTTAAAATTATGAGATTCCAGATGTGTGGGCTCGGAGTTCCCGTTGTTCATGAAGTGCCTTCCTTCAAGCATCTACAGATGGTTACAATCGAACTTAAATTATGGAAGCATTGCTTTGAGAAAATTTTCAACATCAGTGTTAACGTACTAGAAAGTAAAACACAATATTATCACAAAATTACAAGCAATTTTCTCTGCTACTTATAGTATAGGGTTTCATACCTACAAACCATATCTTGAATTTTTCTATTTCTTAAATATTCAAGGAGTCACATTGGGAATTATACCAGGTTAACTTGGTTTTCTCTATTTTGACCAATGTTCGAAAGAACGTTAGGCGGGTGGGTGGGGAGGTGTGTAGGGGCCTAGTGCCTAAGCCTTTATTTTTTAATGAAAAATTAAAAGATAATGAACACAACCAAATGATATGATTTATTTAATAGCCTTGAATTCGAAGTTAGAACATGTATGATACAAAAAATTACCAATTTATCAACTGATTCATCTTTTAATCAATCACCATTCACAATTTCGATTTTAGATTGCAATTAGGGACTGGATTCTCATATGTAAACGTTAAAACCATGCTATCTTACCTTCAAAAACAAAAAGCAAATTCAAAACCCGCCTAGTCCTAGCACTGCCTAGGGCTGCCTAATCATCAACCGATTACCACTTCCATTTTGGCCTTAATCAGAATAGTGCACGAGCACCTAGCACCTTGGTGGCTGCCTAGACCTTTTCTTTGAACAATGATTTTGACCGGTTCAACTTAAATACTGAGGTATGCATTTTTTTGGATGGCATGAAGTTAACCATATAAAAAAATTTATACCTTTTAGGTAAAATAGATAAATCCAGAAATGACGGAATTTTTTACCTGATAAAAGATGAATCCGAATGTACGAATATCTTTATTGATTCCCTCTATTAGATTAGTAACATGGGGCTTACCACTTCTTTTCCCTGCATTTGAAAGTGATAAGAAACACAATAACACTTTTTAAAAAGGAAATTTGGTGAAATGTAACCTAAACTCTTACACTAGTTTCAATTTGTCACCTCATAAAAAAATTTAAGAGAAATGTCATACCTTAATTTTCCAACATTCATGAATTGTCACCCGAACCTAACGATGTTAAATAATCCATCCATTTAAGGGTAATTTGAACTTTTGACAACAAAATAGAAGAGTCAAAAAGTACAAAATACCCTTCAAATGAATAATGTGCAACTCAGATGCGACGTTTTGGATGGAAAAAATTGACGGCCTTAGAATCAGGTGACAATTCATGAATTTTGGAAAGTTAAGGTGACATCTTACTTAAATTTTCTTATGAGTTATCAAATTGAAATTGGTATAAGAGATCATGTGACGTTCAGCAAATATCCCTTTCGAAGACAAAGTCACAACAGAAATTTGATATTTTGCACAACCATTTTGATCTGGGTTAATTTGTTCATACAACATTTGAACCCAATACTCGCCAATCTTCAAGTGTCCACCTTCATCCTGCAACAAGTTTCTACACCAAAGTGGAAAAGAGGATGTAAATTCAATACTAAAAAAGTGTATAGCAGATTGTGGATCTAAAGAAAACAAGGGACAAAGAAAATAATGTTTTCTATTGGATTATCAAGCTCTAATATCTCATTTATATTTGTGGCATAATACAACATGGGAAATAGATGAGTTTGAAAATAAGGCCTACCTGGTACCCAGATGGTTGTGAACTATTGGGCAAGGCTTGTGCCCATGAAGATAGTTCATTCCCCTGCCATTTCATTTACATGTCAAACTCTAAAAGCAAATTTGTCATATGATACCTTCCAAAATAGTTGTCACAAAATGTTTTGACTTGGAAACCCGAACTCGTTTGGTAAGCGGGATTGGATTTGATTGGATAAATTATAAAATGCAATATATTTTGATACGAAAACTAATGGTTTTCATTGTAAGGAATGAGGGAGTAGAGATAGAAGAAAACTTATCCAATGCAATCCCCTTAAAATAGTAGGATTCGAAAAGGTATGTTTCCTTCTATGTCTAATCCTATATAATCCACTTACAATGAAACTACATCCATTTTCACATTTAAAATACATTGAACTTGGAGAGTTACAATCCAATCCAACCCTGCCTACCATACGTGTCTGAAGGGTCTAGGTCAGATGAATCTGAACACAAAACAACAGCTTTTTGAAAATCAAGGGCTAATAACAAAGTATGCATCTTGAAGCACTTTAACAGCTCAATGTGATTAAGAAAGACCTTACTGGATAAATGGAAAGTATTAAGACACAAGGTATCATCTCTAACCCTATAAGACAGAAAATTACATGGAAATAAATATCAAATGCAGTAAACTTTCAAATAAAAAATTAACAGGATTAGGAGTTAAAAGACCTTTCATGTTAACAATGAAATAATCTGCTTGAATGAAAAGCAGCAAAAGTACTACCTAGCAATATCAAGTGCATAGCGTAGAGCAGTAGGCACATCAAGTCGAGCTCTTTGGCTCAAAATATCTTCCAAGTTACCCTAGAATAGCAAAAAAAAAAAAAAAAAAAATTGTAAGAACTAAAACGATTGAGAAAGGTACATTAGATTAAAACCTTTTGCTGTGTTCAAATATGTAAGATAGAACAAAACCGCAAACAGCAATCTAGTAAGAGCATGCATTGATTCATAGCAGAACATACTTTGGGTAGATACTCAGTAATCAGAACCATCTCTTCCTGTTGCACAATTGAACCAAGAAATTGCAAAATATTGGGATGTCGAAGTTCCCGCAGGATAGTATTATCTTTAGCAGAAAGGATCTGTATGAAGATTGAAGCAGAAAGCTATTATTTTCTAACATTGTCCAAATTTTGTTCTAAACTTACCATTGTAAGCAAATTATCAAACGTAGAAACCCAAGATACATAAAATTCCATATGCAGCATACATTTTAATAGGATTGCATATCTGACTTTGATAACGGTTTTAACGACCCATGTTCCACGCCATTTGACCTTTTCAGATTCACCAAAGGAACCCTGAAAAATTAAGTTAATAGATAAACATACTTTCGAAGAAATAAGAATATAGGAAGACACTTGTTTTGATCTATTAGTTGCTTATCTGCAGAATTTGACAAAAGGTGAGGTTCCCACGCTTCCCACCATCACAACACCCACCCATCCCCCTCCCACCCCCCCCCCCCCCCCCCCCCCCCCCCCACCCCCCCCCCCCCCCCCCCCCCCTCTTCTTCTTTGAATAGGAAATGCTCTAAACAGAGTTTAGCCTGCTATAGTAAATGAAAGCAACTTAACAAATCAACCTCTTCCCTATAATTTGGTTCATAATATACCTGCTGAATTGCTGATGAATGCTCTGTGCTTAGTTCTGACATGTCAAACTTCACAGTATTTGAATCTTGTTCATCATGTCGAACTGTCTGTGAAAGAAAGCACAAAGAGAAGCAAGTCAACAGTTGTATCCATGAAGTCACTTCCAGCAGGAAACGCCACCAGTTATCCATCTATCTTGATAATTTATTGCATGAAGCTTCAAGCTTTGACCAAATTACATATTGCCTCAGATAGGTGCATATGGAAAAACTTATATACCAAGAACACATGGCTCCTTCACACAAACCTGAACATAATGCTACTTATCAATGTTATTAAACATAAAGCCTCATTCAAGAAATAAAACAAACATTGGGTTTCAATGTAAATCTGTGTTTTCAAAACGAAATTTCAATTACCATCAGTTGATCATTGGTGAAGTCATTGCCTCCGTTTACTTCAAGAATCCTGCATATATCCCGATGCCCATAGAGTCTTGCATCTGTCAGGGGCTTGACATTAAAATTAAAAATGTAGAATAAACATTAGTAACCAAATCGTAAAATTCATTACAAGAACATAGACACAAAAACAGCTTTCAAGAAAAGAAAGTATTAGGGGAACTTTGTGGAAAGAAAATTATCCAGTAATTTTTATTATCTCCTTTAATATCAATATCGTTGAATGGAAAAAAAAAAAAAAAAAACTTGAAATCATTTACCACTTAAATTATGTTCTTCTATGCTTCAAGTCCCAAAACATGTGATTAGCTTAACACAAAATCCCATTAAATGAAATGTTGAATCATACTATTATAAGAACGAATTGAAACTAAATGCTTCAAGTTACAAATTAATTAATAGACAGATGAAAGGGTTACACAAGTAGTTCAAGTTAACGAACTCGAATAAGACTGTGTAGCATGGGCTAGTTAGGTGAGCATGATTGGATTGGATTAGATAATATGAAAATTGATTTGTAGGGAATTAGAGGGAGTAGAGTTAGAAGAAAACTTATCTAATCCTAAGTTTACTTCTATCTCTTATCCAATCCAATCCAATTCAATTGTGCCCATAGTATATATTAAATGTGGGAAATGATTTGTTATTTCTTACAGTTCGTTTCCATCGATCTTTGAGATAACATTGGCATTGTAGCACAAAAGAAGCTCAACAATGGGAGTGTGACCCTCACTCGCCGCCAGATGCAGTGCGGTTCTGTTGTCATAGTCTTGCACATCAGGAGAAATGCCTTTGATCAACATCTGGTTCAGTCCAACTCTGTCCCCTCTCGAAGCAAAGCTCAAGAATTTCCCAATCAGTTGCATGTCGAAATCATTGGAAGAATCCGCACCCAGAATCTCGCCCATCGTCTTCATTGAACTTTCACTTTCTATGGGAATTGCTGAATTTGCCAAAAACTGAAGGCTTGCTTCAAATTATGCTTTGTTTTCCAGCGGAATCTGATGAACCAAACAGAGGGTAGCCTGCACAAAGAGGGAAGCGAAGAAGCGAGTGACGTATTTAGCATCTTTCCCAGTGGCGCTTCTTTGGTGGGAGGGAAAATGGGCGGTTATGCCGAAGAGGGAGGCTTCGGATGTGACGACCGTATACATGTCTTTTCGTTCTTAACGGGAAAGAACGGAAAAAAAACAAGAGAAATGGACAAAACTAGGGGTTAAGATAAAAATGTATTTAAAAATAGGGACCTTTAAAATGATTTTATAATTGACAAAAAAATGGTTTTATAAATTTACCAACTATATAATCCTTATAGTAACCATCCTAGTAAGTTTGCCTTTGTTTTTCATTCAAAGTAAAAATCAAGTTATATGTTTTTTTTTTTCCATTCGAAGAGTGAACCCAAAGAAATTCAACACTTCTTGTTCCAACTTTTATTCATGCTTGCAATCTTTCATGTCCCTCATTATATCTTCACTCCTGTCTTCTCATCTCTCTTACTCATCCTCAGCCACAACCACGATTGTTAAAATGAGTTTATCCCTCATCTTTCTAATCTATAATTTGTGCCTTAATTATTAGTTTGAATGTTTTGTGATTGGTGAATTTGTTTAAATATGTGTTGAGTAATCCAAAGATGAAAGCAAATAATCAAATGAGGAGTGAGTAAAAGTAATTTGAAGGTGTGAGTCTGGAAAAATGAAGCTGGGTTAAAGGCAATAGAAGCCATTTTCATATCTGGAGATCTGCAATTCTCGTTCCGATAGCAACCCTATAGTCCAATAGTTCTATTGTACCCCTATAGTGCCCCTATAGTCTAATAGTCCGATAGTGCCCTTTTAGTCTAGTAATCTTATAGTGCCCCAATAATAATGCAGTTTACTTATAGTATTGTAGTGAAGTTTAACTTGAATATAATAAATAATACTGTATGAAATCTGAGGAATGGCATTAGTTGCAATTATGATTTGTTTCAATGCAATATGATTGAGGTGTGGAAAGAAGTACATATATGAAGGGAGCAATATGAAAAACATTATAGTACCAAGGTCTACAAGGTTTGTTGAACTTATAAACTGTGTTCGCCTTATTTTCCAGCCAAACAATCATGTTGAATCACTCAAATAGTTCTCAGTTCCTGTAACATTCATCGAATACAAGTATATTGAACTTGTGAATGATGATGGTGTCCAATATTTCTTGAGGTACTCTAGTGAGATGATATGATCCAAAGTTGTGCCCTTACTAGTTAGTAGAAAATAAACAGAAGTGCAAAGTGTTATAGAGGTGAATTTAACTCCAAATGAAAATGGCATAGATGAAAGTAGTCAAGTTACAAATGGGATTCCACATCGAAGACAAGGGGCTTGGGAATGATGAGCTTGGGATTTCACATCAAAGACACATGTTTAGGTTCATGTTATATTTGTTATTGGACCTTAGATTGTGTGCTGGCCATCATTTTTTGAAGCTCTTTGTAATTCATATGTTGCCTCAATGTTAGACTGGGCCATGTAATTTTAGATTATAACATTAAATGTGTTTTAGTTTCAACCAACGATATTTTTATGTTTTCTCCTGAATGCTTTTACAGAGGACGCTACTTGCTATCCTCGTAGTCCGGTAGGGTCCTCATAGTCTGCTCAGTGCTATTTCTATATTTTCGCTTGGATTTTAATCAAAGAATACTATTTACTGTTCTCGTAGTCCAGTAGTGTCCCTATAGTCTGCTAAGTGCTATTTCTATGTTTTCTCCTGAATTTTAATAAGAGGATGCTACTTGATGTCCTCATAGTCTAGTAGTGTCATCATAGTCTGTTGAGTGCTATTTCTTTATTTTTTTCACTCACACAAGACTATATTTTTCAACAACAATACCAATTAATTGAAGGATATGAATGAACAAATGACAGTATCAGACTGTGAGTTGGAAAAAAGAAAGCATATCATTCTCATATCTAAGTGGGTTAGCTCCAAATTGAGTATAAAAACCTGATGTATCAAATATCAACTCAACGTATTAGGTATCAAGTATCAAATGTAGGAAGAACATGCTAAATAAGAAAAAATAAAATAGGTCCATAATTCGTAGACCTAGCAATGAATCCACTAATAAAAAGTCAAGACCAAATCAGTCTATTAGGCCTTTTTGTTCCTCAGCTTCAAAATCTATATTCGGTGCATATTGATTTGTTAAAAGCTTGGCTAACATTAGAGTCAACACTTATTTCTAAATGGGTAAATTATACATATTGGGTTTGGTAAAAGCTTACATCTTTGTTTGTTCAAGTTTCTCCAATTCACAACAGCAAAAATAAAACAAAATGAGTTCACTATTCTTAAGTTATTGGCACTCTGATCTATCATGAACATAAAACAAAATTTCAAAATTTTGAGAATTCTCCCCTCTCAAAATGAAGAACCCCACGATTGTTGAATACTTCAATTAGTACTTCTTGACCTTCCGTTTTCGAAAGACTTCGTGCCTAAAGTAATAGTTGACAACATGATGAGGACCTAGGCCAGTTTCTATGTCAACAAAGAGAACACAACTTTACACCAGTAAAACTTTGTTGCTGAGTGGAGAAAAACAAAGGCTAAAAATGCATTTTTTTTGGATTGTAAGGAATGTATAAAGTAGTATCAGAGGATGCGTGATCTAAAACACGGAAGCTTTCAACAACAAAGAGTTGCGCTCATCGCAAAAACAAACATTGTGAAACTAATTGAGAATTATAAGACATATAATAGCATATGCAAGCAGAAGATCTATTATTGACAGAAACCAGTAAGATTCAGAACAAAAATTGTGAACACGAAGAAACTTGAAGTACCATAATACAGAACACAAATTTCCTTGATCCTATACTTCACTAACTACAACAGAAGTAAGAAGTATATTATACTAGTTATAATAAAATGCTCCTCCTTTTCTCTTTGTTTAGTCTCAATTTTTCAGATGTAGGTGTAGTACGCCCCTAAAGCGTTGTTTGAAATACCTCTGATAAATTGCTCCTCCTTGTTTGAAATACTCCCTTTGCAGCATAAGCAATTAAAAAGTAAGTGTCACATTCATCATTTTGCTTTAGAGAAGTTCATACAACACCATCATTCGCAATTATGTTGCATTATTAAAAAAAAAATTAACACACATTACTCAACAACTCAAACAATCTTGCCATGAATTAAAACCTCAAGAATTTTATCAACCATAATAGGTACTCAAATTTGAAAAAGCTTTAAAAGCATGAAAAACAAACTGCAATAATGAGCCAGGGATTTAGAGAGGCTTGCTCAGCCTTGAGAATGCCGATGATATCATTAGCCTTTTTAAGGAGCTGATCCAGAACCACCCTCACTTCTTCCTCTGAATTTTGCACGGTATGTACAAACACGCCATTGATTCTCCAGAATCACCAAAATGTTGATGATATCATTAGCCACTTTCAAGAAGATGGACACACCTAATGTCTTTCTTCGTGGAGGAGAAGAAGATTTACTTGATTTGGAAAAGAAGTGGTCGATTCTTTTTTCTGAAGGCTTTACGAGTTTCAAGGGAGGTGAAGTATGAGGGAAGGAGAAATTTGGAGTTAGAGTTTTTTTGTTACTAGTGTTCAATTGCATTTGTTGACTATGAGGCTACTATAGGACTTATATAGTGTTTAGATATGTAAAAGTATTTTAGGGGTCCCTATTTTTGCATAAATTTTTGACAAACCCCTTAGTTTTGTCAATTTCCCTAAATAATAATGTGTTTACATAATTAAAATGGATAAGACCATCTCATTGTTGCAAGATATAATGCTCGATGTTACAATTAACCTCAAAAGCCAATAATAGACTCTCCCTACATTAGCCTAAAATAATACAGAATGTTTGGTGCTTCATTACCTGCTATTTAGTGCGCCGCTTCATTTGACGAAGAACTTCCTTAATTGGATTTCAGCGCTTGTCAATTCAAACAATTGGAAGACAAATTACTTCTTCCACAGGCACATAAAAACTTCATTCTTTTCTTTTGTTTACCATTATTAAAGTCTCGTAATCTCTGGTAGAATATGTTTTGAATTCTAGGTTCAAGTTGTTGAGGGTAATAGATTTGCACTATGTCTCAATTTATAGATTGCCAAATGAGCTAGTCTACTTATTCAACTTGAGATACTTAAATTTGAAGGGAACTCTCATTAAGCAGCATTCAGAATTCATAGGAAGGCGCCACACCCTTCAAAACTTTAACATCTCCAACAATAAGATAAAGGCACTTCCTTGGGTAAGAAATAAAATCAAACTCATGTTCAAAAGACTTAAAAGGATATGGAATATTGGGGCACTATCGGACTACTAGACTATAGGGGCACTATAGGGGTACGATAGAACTACTGGACTATAGGGTTACTATCAGACCGGAAATTGCAGATCTCCAGATTTGAAAATGGCTTCTATTGCCTTCAACCCAGTTTCATTTTTCCAAACTCACAAATTCAAATTACCCTTACTCACTCCCCATTTGATTATTTGCTTTCATCTTTAGATTGCCCAACACATATTTAAACAAATTCACCAAACACAAAACACCCGAACTAATAATTAAGGCACAAATTATAGATTAGAAAGATGAGGGATGAACTCACTCTAACAGTCATGGTTGTGGCTGAGGATGAGTGAGGGTGATGAGAAGACAAGCGAATATATGATGAGGGGTGTGAAAGATTGCAAGCATGAACAAAAGTTGGAACATGAAGTGTTGGTTTCCTCTGGGTTCTCTATTCTAATGGAAAAATAAGCATATAACTTGGTTTTTACTTTTAATGAAAAATAAAGACAGACTTAGTGAGGTGGTTACTATAAGGGTTATATAGTAGGTAGATTTATAAAACCATTTAAGGGGTCCCTATTTTTTTAATACATTTTTATTTAACCCCCTATTTTTGTCAATTTCCCAAAAAACAAAAATAAAAAGCGAAATGGCTCCGAGACAATTGGAAATTCATTTCAAAAAAAATCGAAAATTTGAAACGTCAGAGAAAAGTAGATAGAAGTTTTGGAAACGCCGAACAACGTTATAATTGTTGTTTATCTTCTAAATGGAGGTAAATTGTGAGATTTCTTAAAAGTTAGGGTTAATAATTTCTCTCATTTCCTACATAATTTTATTGAACAAAATTTGTGTTTCTTTCATTTTCCACGTCAATTTATCTTAGGTATTTATTATTTCGATTTAAGCATGTAAATTTGAATATTCTGTTATGTATTTTTAATTTGAATAACTCATAATTCATGATTTATATTAAGACCTGAAAGTTCAAAAATTTAATTCATATTAGGATGAAAGTTCAAGTATTTTATTTTGAATTTTTACATAGAATACACCATAAATTTTAACTTTAATTTCATATTGGTTCCTGAGCTGGATTTTATAACAAAATACTCCATAAAACCACCTTTTCATTTCAAAATACCCCATGAAACCCACTTTTTTTTTAATCTCAAAATGCTTATTTTTTGTCAAATCTTCTAACTTACGATAAAAAATAAGTGCAATATTATTTCCTAACACTTGCATTTCAAGTAATCTATGTTTTTTACTAGTTTCCCCTACAAGATTTGTAAATAACCAAGGTTTTGGTATTTCTAAATCTCTCCAATTGATTAACCTTGGCTGGATTTCAGCTTCATAAGTTTAGGTTCAAAAACTTCTATAAGATTTTTATTTATTTCTTTTGTTGAAGATTTTGAAAATTTTGTTAATTAATGGATTGTTTTCCACTGAATAAAAATTCTTGAGATTGATGATTCATACTTAAGTTTTTAAGTTAAATCTTAATTTTGATCGAATTTTCTATATTATCATCTATAATGGAAATGAAATAATCTGGCTTAAAATTAAACCAAACAACCTCATTTATCAAATTGGAATGTATTCCTCTAATAATAGCCTGAAGTGGGTTACTTAGTCTATTATCGAATACAACAGCAAGTATTGGTGTATCAAATCCTTATCTTGAACAAAGTTGTTATGTGGATTTGGATTAATCCAATATGAACATATTTTCTTTCAGGATATTTTTTCCTCCATTGTCTAATTTTTTCTTTACTAAACAGAGGTATTCCTGATGTGCCTTCCTCAGTGCATTTAGCAGTGGTGTTACAGCTAAATTGTTCAAACACTCTTGTAGAAAATATTTTAAATTTTGACAATTTATAAATATCTTCTTTTTTAATTAAATACTTAGTCTTTTTTTAAGTTTTCAAGTTGTTCTTCGGAAAAAGCTACACTTACTCCCATTACATCTCAAAGAGTTACATTTTGATTTTCTTCTTCTGAACGGTGTTGTTCTACAAAATTGTGTAACTCATTCATCATGAAAATTTATTCATCTTCATCTGAACTTTCTTCTTCAGATGAGACTTCATATAGAATTTCTTCTATATCAGAGATTTCTTCTCTGTATAGAATTTCTAACTCTTGTTCTTCAAGAGTCTTAATCATCTTTTTAGCAATTTTTCCCTTTTTTGGGCCCAATCAGGTGTTATATAACCTTCTTCCTTACAGATAAAACATTTGCATTTCCTTTTTGGATTTTTAGAAGAAGTATTTTTCTTAAATTTCTTTTTACATATTTCTTATTTTTGGAAAATTTAGATTGTTTTTTCATTGGTTTCCACCTAAATCTTTTATTCTTAAAAGATTTTTTTAGGAGTATAACAACCTATTTTCCAATTTTCTTCAAAATTTTATCACAATATTTTTTACCAATATTTATGTTAGCCTGATTTTTTACTTGCTTCTTTACTTTTAAAGATAAGCAATGTTATGTTATTAATCTTAGGACTTAGTTTATTCTAAATCCTAAAGTATCCATTTTATTGGTTTTGTTTAACCAATCAGGATATCCTTTTATTGCTAATTCATCCTATGATGAGAGAAGTTTATGAAAGAACTGATCTAACCAGTGTTTGCTAGCAGATGGTTCTAACATAAAGTAATATTTTTTGAAGACTTTTGTGTAATCTTCAAACTAACAAGTATTACCCAACTCTAAATTAGAGGGTATAAAATTTGCATCTTCCTGAATTATTATTTCTCCAGTAGTTCCACAAAAATGTTCTTTAATTATCTATGCAAAAAAATTTAGTATGTCTTCTTTAGACTGAAAATTATTTAGTAAACTAGTTTTTAGTTTTTTCCTCTTCTGTCTTTTCCCAATATTTTAACCATTGCAATACTTCTCCTTAGAGAGTAGCTGCAACTTCTTCTTCTGGATCTATTTCTAAATCCATTTCAGAATCAGATGATTCTTCTGAAGTGTTTTCTTCAGATGTAGCATTTATCTCATAATTAAAATGAGACACAAGTGTTTCATATTCTAGAGAAGTTTTTCTAATATTTATAGAATTTTATCTCTTTCTTCAATTGTTAATTGAGGATCTTCATAAAGAGTTTTTCAATAATCAAGTATGTTTTTATACTCATCATAATTAAATGAAGACTCAACCTTTTATGTTTTAAAGGTCATAATATCTTCTGAACCATAAAACAACCTAGGTATTTTCTTATATCCAGGATGATTCATTCCATCAAAATTTTGAACTTCCAAATTCTCAATTTTTTGAGGGAGAATTGATAACTGTTCTTTTGAATCTTGTGTTAGATCCAAATAGCAAGTTTTGTTACTCAGTGAGTCAAGTGTTCAAAACTAAATTCCGTACTTTTGAGTTTTTCCTCTGTGTTCATGCACAATTTGTCTTTTTTTCTAGCCTATTTAGCCAACTTCCAAACATATAAATAATAGTATTTATACTACTACTAATAACACTTAAATTATTTCCTCATATTTTCTCAATATGTAATTTATGATTATAATCTTCTTCATACTTACATAAAGAATTAGCTACACACTCTATTTTACCGCGTGTTTCTTCCATTGGTTGGTTCAACGGTATCTAAGCCCATCCACCAAGATTTCTGGTACCTAAAACCAAGTCATTTTCTTCCATCTGTCGGTGGTATAATCAAGATACTGTTGGACTTTATGATTTAAAAGTAAGGTGTCTTGATGCTATTTGTGAGTTTGAAAGTCTTAAATAAAGTACACAAGAGTATTTAGATCTTCTTTCTCGTGCTTAAAGATTTTGTGTACTAACGTTTGTTGGTGAAGAAAACCCATAGCTATCAAGGTTTCAAAGCCCATTAAGTGTCCCTTTGATCCTCATAATCACAAGTGGTGTGTAGAGGAAGTGTGGAGAACGACTTGGTTTTAGGCACTGGAAATCTTGGTGGATGATCTTAGGTACCGTTGAACCAACAAATGGAAGAAACACACGGTAAAATAGAGTGTGTAGCTAATGCTTTATGTGAGTATGAAGAAGATTATAAACATAAATTTCGTATTGAAACAAAAAATCAGAAAATAATTTAAGTGCTATTAGTAGTAATATAAATACTATTATTGATATGTTTGGAAGCTGGCTAAACAGGCTGGAAAAAAGATAAATTGTGCACGAATGCTATATCGAGAAAAAACTCGAAAGTATGAAATTTAGTTTTGAACACTTGACTGACCAAGTAACAAAACTTGGAAAATTAATGATTTGGATCTAACATAAGATTCAAAAGAACAATTATCAATTCTCCTTAAAAAAATTGAGAATTTAGAAGTTCAAAAGTTTGATGGAATGAATCATCTTGGAGATAATAAGATACCTAGGTTGTTTTATGGCTGATGAGTATAAAAACATACTTGACATACTTGATTACTGGAAAACTTTTTATGAAGATCCTCAATTAATAGATGACGAAAGAGATAAAATTCTAGAAAATATTAGAAAAACTTCTCTAGAATATGAACCATTTTTGTGACATGACCCACCCCTAATTGTATCACTTATCATAACATTCCTTGTATTATTACTTTAATCCTCAACACAAAGCATATACATGTGCAATTTATTAGCATAAAGGAATGGTTCATTCATTAGTTATCCTATTTATTCCATTATAGCTCAATATGGACCCAAAATGTTCTTATAATTATATCTTTATCATATCTCCAAAATAATATCAATTAAGGCATCAATCATTAAGTAAGCATCATTTGTCAGGACCCGTCTCAATCCCCCCGTGATTAACGAGGGACGATCCTGATCCCGTCTGACACGGAGTGTCAGACCAGGAAAAATTTGAACCTTTAGTCTGACTGGCTTCCAGAGTACGCTAGGATCCGGAGGAGGTATGTGATGTCTCGGTCTCTGCTACAGTCCGCATCCGTAATCAACATGAATGGCATTGAAAACTGAAAAGACTGTGAGTGGACGAAAAACAATAAGTTTAGTAAAACACATTTCATAAAAAACCTTTATGCCCTTCACTAAAAAGCATGCATGCATAGGAAAACCATTTATCAAACCACATATGTTTAAAACACCATTTCTAAGGTCTCAGCCTCAAGTTCCGTAAATTCAAGTCACACGGGCCCCTGCCCAAAACCATTTACAAAAATCCATTTTCATAACAAACATATGTGGGATCTCAGCCCAAATCCATTTATCATCATAAAACACAATTTTGCAAAACCAAGAAATAATGTTTATCATAAATATCATATAACCAATCCTGTCACGGTATCTAAAGCTACGAGCGTGCTACCCGGGGTCTCAAAGCCCAAGGCTCCCTATGGTCCACCCAGGTCAATGTCTGTAGATCAATGACCCCCTCTCGGGGTTATAGTCCATAGCCTTTCTAAGAGTAAGGAACCCAACGGGGGCGACTCCACTCAGTCAGTGCTCCGTGACTACTCCGGGGTCCACCCAGGCCAACGACCCTCCCCGGAGGAGACAATCCAATAAAAAGGATAGTATACGAAAAACCATTTGAAAACATTCTCAAAACCTTTCGAGGGTTCATGCCCGGTCCCCATAAACTGTCATGAACCATAAAAACCTTTTAAGAGTTCATGCTCGTCCCCATAAACCGTCATCAACCATATATCCATTTATGGGTCCTCGACCCGAAATCACAATCGTAAACCATAACTGGGCCCTAAGCCCGAATTCACAAACCAACTGGGCCTTGTGCCCGATTTCGTAAGTCAACTAGGCCTGGAACCTGATACGCAAACCAATTGGGCCTCGAGCTCGATACGTAAACCAACTGGGCGTCCAGCTCGATGCCTTGTTACATCAAATGGACTTCAGGTCCAAGAGTTCGTAAATCAAATGGGTCTCGTGCCCAGTCCATATTTCCAAATCCAAAATCGATTCAAGAACCAATTGGGCCTCTAGCCCGAGAACGTAACTAAATGGACTTCGAGTCCGAGGGTTTCTAAAAAAAATGGGTCTCGAACTCGAGTTTACCTTTTTAAATCCAAAACCATTTCATGATATCATTTCCAAACTATAAGCACGGAAAATCAGTGCAAAACCGTAAATCCCGATTTAAGTGCAAGCCCGTAAATCTCCTCGAAATACGTGAAATCATATAAATCACAATAATCCAAATCATCATCATAGAATCATATCTATAAACCATATAAAACATTTATGCATGCATCACATTTTAGAAATCAAGGTCCACTCATAGACTGTCCTAAACTGCAGCCTCGATTTGCGTGCCATAAGCCTCACCGGGCTAATCGCCATCATCGGGACTCCCAAACCTGTCCAAATCAATCTAGAGGGTTACTAACTACCTTATGAACCTCTCATTGAAGTCCTGTAATTTTTTTCGAATTTTTAACCATTTTAAGCTAGATCCTAAACCTTCGGATGTCCCAAACAATATCGAGACGGTGTCCAATCGACACAAAACCAGTCCCAAATTGTTCGTTACATCGAATAGATTAAAAGTCATGTTGAACACTTCCCCAAACTATGCTCCACACGCCCTCACACGCCGCCCAAAGGGGTTGCGCGTGAAAGCCACGCGCTTGCACTGTTCATCGTCCCCTACCTCCAGCCGACAGGGTTCAGACCGGTTCCAACCGGTTCGCCGGTCACGGTTCAATGTTATTTCTTACTCATTTTTTATCCTTTCCATCCCATTTTGATCCTTAAAGGTTCCTAACAACAAACCTAACTTGTAACGACTCATCCCGGAATTCGGGATTAAATTTGCAACTAATCATGATTAGCGGGGTTAATCGGTGATCAGTTGGGCGAATTCGGACGAACGGTGCAAAATGACCGTTTTGCCCCTGGTCGTGGGTAAAACGTTGACTTTTGATTCGGGCGGTCAAACGGACTTTGACCGATGACCGTGACGTAGCCTGGGTCGTCACGAGTTCACAGACAGGTGGTACGTTCGATTTTGACGTTCGAGGTGAAAGTTATGACGTTTGGAAGCCCAAGGGCATTTTCGTAATTTGGATGAAATAAGGGAAAATGTTGACCTTTTGATCGGGGGCTCCGATGGCCGAGGACCGAGGACCGTTAGGAGGGTCTCGGTGCCCTGAGTCCGTAGGCAGGTGGCACACGTCGATCGGAGTCCGAATGACCAAGTTACGGGTCTGGATGCGTGAGGGGCATATTGGTAATTTGTCAACCTGGGGGTAAAATGGTAATTTAGTGGCTGCAGGTGGAAACAACCGTGTATGGGCTGAGTACATTTTTCTAAATTGAAATACAGAGTGGGTAATTGTTTAACCGTCTTTGATCAGTGTGTGAGTGTGGTGTGGAATTTAAAGCCACAGGTGAATTGTTTAGGGCCTTGAGTGGAGTAGTGCACGGTGTGCAATGGTGAGCGTGTACGAGTGAGATTGGGAGCTCTGTTGTTCTTACTTTGTTTATACAGTGAGTGAGGGGACATAGTGTAACACCCCGGAAATTCGAGGATTTTAATATTGTAATTTAATGTATGAATTGACGTTTTTACCCTTGTGAATGGTATGGCCAAATTGTTGACTTTTTGACTTGTGGGTCAAACGGACTTTGACCAATGACCGTGACGTAGTTCGGGACGTCACGAGTCCATAGACAGGTGGCACGTCCAATTCGGACGCTCAGGGAGGAAGTTATGACTATCGGAAGTTCAAGGGCATTACCATAATTTGGACTTTAGGGGCGAAAATGTTGACTTTTCGTTTGGCAACTAATTTTCACTGGACCCAAGGACCGTTAGGTAGTTCTCGATGCCCTGAGTCCGTAGACAGGCGGCACGCCGAAATCAGACTTCGTATGGCTGAGTTACGGGTCTAAAAAGTGAGGGGCATTTTGGTAATTATTGAACTAGGGGCATTTTGGTCATTTTTCCCTGGTTACTGTAGCAACCGCGGGGCACCATGGACGGCACCACCATGTGCGGTGGTTCAGTGTGCAATTGTTTATGCAATTGTGTGCTGGAAAGGAAGGGTTGTCTATTACTTTAGATCGTGGGCTGAACCATCCACCTGCACGGTCGAATTGATTAATGAAGATTCGAAGCTTTTTCGGGGAACAAAGTTCAGTGGACAGTGAGGCTTCCACGAGCCTCTGGGCCGGCTTGAAATGTTTTAAACTGATTAAGTAGTGAATGACCTTCACTCTGCAGTTGAAAGGACTGAAAATAGGAGAGGAACCAGAGAGAAGCCATTTCGGGAAATTTTGGAGGGAAATTGGGTTTTCAATTTCTGGTGATCGTTGGACCAAACCAAGGCCTAGTTTAGCTTTCTGGGAGCAATTGAAACTTAGCCATATCAAATTCGAGAGGAATCAGCCACTGTTGGCTTGGAACTGAGGTTCCTGTTTCAGTGGAGTTGCAGAGATTTGGACGATCACTTACAGGTAATAACTTGGTAAATTGGTCATTTGTTTTAGTTCGTTTTAGCCTTAGGAAGCTTACTGGGAGGTTAATTTGATTTTGGTTTGGAAACCAGTGAGTTCTGGTGATTGACCCGATTGGTTGATCACGGGTCGATGGGTCGATTGGGGACTTGTCGAGGTTGATTAATGACTCAGAACTTAAATTTGATGTGTAAATAACATGTTAGGATCAAATTGGATTGAAATCAAGTTGAAATTCAGGGTTAATTGCCCGGGTCATATCGCGGGCTGAAGGTCCGAATAGCAGGGCTATCAGGTGAGGAAGGTGACACTGTAGCAGCTACAGTGTCAGGCACGTGACTTTCACGCGCAGCCACTTTGGGCGGCACGTGAGAGCGCGTTGGAGCTTATCTCCGATCACGATCGACATGACTTTTGTTCCTCTCATCATTCTAAACATTTTTGGTGAATTAACCATGTTGATCTGGGATTGTTAGGAGGGTCAGTCTAGGGCCGGTTGTCTCGGGAAACGTGTTGACGGTTTCCCCGAGCCGGTTTCTGTTTCGGACTTTTTGGTCAAATGTTTAAGACTTGTTGTGACCCTTACGTGTGATTTGGATTGACAGGAATTGTACGATAATCCCGGTACAAGTTCGTACGCGCAGGTTCACCGCGGGATCGTACTGTGAGTGGGCCTGATTTCATTAAACACTTGCATGCTTAAATGTTTTCCGATTTACTTATATGTTCACATGCTGGAATCAAGAAATGGTTTTGATGATATTGAAATTATGGTTATGGCACGTTTCACGGTAATTGGGTTTGAACCCCGTCTAATGAAACTTAAAGTTCGGTTTGGATTTTATCTATGTATATGTATGTTTTGCATGTGGATATCAATAAAATGTATTTGGTATTGCACTGTATAGATCCATTCTTATGATACTGTCTCCTCCGGATGTGGTACCCCGGAGTGGTCATAGCGCATTGCCTGCGAGGGGTCATTCTACGGAGGAACCGGACCGTAAAATGACTCAGGAGTAGGATTGCTTATTTGACGTCAGGGACGTCGAGCGTTTAGGACGCTAGGCATTTGAGATGCCGTACCCGGACAGGGTTCGGGGATTGGACTCGGAACTGAGACCCGAGTGGCACGCGTAGCCTTGAGACTGTGACCTTATTGGACGTCAGGGACGTCAGACATCGGAGATGTCAGGATTGGAGTGTATACTGCAGTGTCTAAAATTATGTTATGATTTTATTACATACCTCATGGTTCATATTATATGATTTATGGTTTTAAATTCTAATGCATGCATGTTTGGAAAACAGAGGGGTAAATTATATGTTTTACTTACTAAACGATTTTATAAACTTGAGTTTCGGCCCACTCACCCTTAATGTTTTGGTAACCCCTCCAGGTCGTGCTACTGAGGTAGAGGAGGAACCTGAGGCTGAGGCATAGATCTACTTCTGCGTACCTGAATCCCTGTTGGGTGATTTTACCCGCAGGTTTATGTTAGAGTCGTGCTCGGAACTTGTAGTTTTGGATTTCATCCCTTGTCTGACATCTGTTTATTTCGGATTTGATGTAAAACTTTAATTTGGTTTTTATGCATTTGAACGTTTAAGGTTAAAATTGGAACATTATTTTGGGTGTCAGACGGGAGCAGGGCACGTCCCCATGTGGTCCCAGAGAGGATCAGGGCGGGTCCTGTCACATAGACAGAGGAAGATGCACGGGTGTGATCAGTTGTGAGTGGGGGGAATTGGAGTTTGAAACTGGGGGGGTGACATTGCACTGAACAGGCAGTGCACGGGCTGAGTTTTGTTGAGTTTGTGTCTTTGATATTGAAAAACAGGGACAGTTGAGCAGGGACAGAGAGAGGGAGAGTTTTTTTGTTCAGTGTGTGATCGAGTAGTGCTGGTGCCTGAGCTCAGAGGGTGTGTGGGCACTGGTATTTGGGTCTGAGGGTACACAAATGCGGGCTGGTGAACTCAAAGCAGTGTGGGTGCCTCTGGGGGAAAAACAGAGGGTGAAAATAGATTAGTCATTCTTCCATTTGAGCAAGTCGGGTGTGAGTTAGGGGCAGGGTGAGAGAGTGATTAGTGTTGACTTGTGTTGGGTATGAGAGAGTGTAGTGGAATGAACGAGTGAAACTGCACCCAGAAACCCGAAGCTCATATTTGGAAAAATTCAAACTTGAATTCGAAATGTAGGCCGGTCCATGGCAAATTAAGGCCTCATTTAGTCTCCTGGGATCAAGTCGAGTCAATCCAGGGCGATTGGGAGGTGACTTGATGCTGTTACGGATTCTGATCAGACCTGGTGACCGGGAGGAAAATCGAGCATTGAGTTGTGGACTTGAAGGTAAGTTCTTGCAAAATTGATTTCAAAATCATCCTCAGAGTAAGTCTTCGATGCTCCATGACCAGTTAATTGAAGGAAAACGGTGACGGTTTGCTGAACAGGAACGTTGAACCGTGATTGGAACAAGAGGTCAGTTGGTCTAGTTTTAGGCCGTGACGATTGAAATGGATGTCACAGACCCTTAATTAAGTCCTTCACGATGTTATTTGAGGGTTCAATTGAAGGAAACAAGATGTTATTGGCAGGATTTGAACCGGGTTACACACGCGGGTTGACGGCCCGTTTACCAGGGAAATGGGTGAAGAAGACGTACTGTAGCGGGAACTGTAGCAGGCGCGTGGACCCGAATTTAAAGGTGAGTTCAACACGACTTTTGTCCTATACAATGTAACGAACATTTTAGTGTTGGTTTCGAATTTATCGGACACCGTTTCGATGTGGTTTCGAGGGTCCGAAGGTTTATGTTACGTTTGTAATTAACGATTAATTCCAGAAAAATTATGGGAAATTAGTATGTTGTTATCTAAGCTCTTAGTGACACTAAAGTATGTTTTCGGACAGGATTTGAAATTTCTGGAAAATATTGGAAATTAAGGAATTACGCGCAGCGCGGGAAAATGAGCTTATTGAACGATGTGTGAGTGGACATTGCTTTCAAAATTTAATGCATGCATAAATATTTCTATGATTTCTATGATTATGATTATGATTTGTGATTGATTTCGATTTCCGTATTTATACATATTTTTTATATGCACACGAATTTGCACGTATTTCGAGATATGGGTCCTGTGTGTTTTGGATGATGATTTAACGAAAGATTTTATATGACTTGTGTGTATCATGTTTTTAAGATGTTTTGATTGCGGTTGTGAGTATGGTTTACGGTTTTGACACGTTTTTCGGGAATGTCCCGGATTTGCACGTTTTACGAGATTTCGAGTATGTTGTGATTGGACTGTGATTTTGGTGATTATGATTGTGGTTTTGAGGTTGTAATAATAAGATTTGAAAATGATGTGATTTCAAGTATTTAAAATGGATTTTGGAAAAAGTTGATTTCGGGCTTGATGCTCGGGGCATAAAAGTAATTTTGATGAACGAGGTTTCAGAAGTTTGAAAACGGATTCTTGGTTTGGGTTCGGGATGATGCTTCCGGATGCCGGCTTACGAAATCATTATTGCGAATTCGGATTCGGGAATGAAAGAGGATTTAATAAAGTGATTTGGTATGTTTTTGCATGCCCCGTGTTTAATGATGATTTGATTGTGTTTGGAATGTATGTTTTGGGGAATTGAGTGTGGAAATTCGGACCATGAGTCCCGTTGTGAAAAATGTGATTTTGGGATGGATCCCGCGTTGTTGTGATTGATAAATGTTTTGGGTTTAAAGACCCGTTGAAAACTGTTTTGGGTTTAAAGACCCGGGTGCTATTGCTGGAGCACGTTTTGAGTTTAAAGATTCAGTTAATTGATGACGGGGGCGGGCCCGAAAATTGGGTTTAAAGACCCGGATTGAGTTTAAAGACTCGTGAGTTTAAAGACTCGGTTATTGTGATACCCCCGAGGCCTATTGATTATGTTTTGAGTTTAAAGATTCGTTGTTATCCCGGGAAGGCCTGTTTATGCGCATGGTTTTGAGTTTAAAGACTCGGGCGCACTTGATATCCAGCAAAATGATTGACTTGTGATTTATTGTTGATTTCTGATGTTTCGGTTGAGTTGGGCAGTGGCCCGGTTTATGTGGTTGATGGTTTCTGATCATGTTGAGTATCTGGTCTTGATTCGTGGTTTTGGGCTGAGGCCCTGTGTTATGATTGCGGGCTGAGACCCGAAGGTTAAGAAAAGGAAAATACTTTTGATTCCATGCACTGTTTTTCTTATGTTGAAAATGTTAACCGATTGTGAAATGACTTTTGTATGCATGCATTGGTTTTACGAGGAGGGTAAAAACGTCTTTTTGTAACTGTTTTTATAAACTGATTTATTTTTGTCCACTCACACCTTCTGGTTTTTATTGACCCTCCAGGTCGTGGCGCGCTGATCGAGAGGCGGAGGCATGAGTAAGCACGTGTGGCTATCCCTGGTCTGGCACGTACTGAGGGTAACTTGGGGATTTTAGTCGTCTTGCCAGACGGGAGCAGGGTCGGGCACGGTTAACAATGCCCATTTCGGGAGCGGTCCTGTCATAACTGATCTAGCCAATATGAACATGAAAAACGGGTTGGAAAACTACCTCCATGAACGAAGAACAAACCGGCCACCTGCAACCATTTCCTGCCGTCGACTCCGGTCGTCCCAGCTTCCATTTTCAATCCCAAACAATCCCTACGACCTCCAGAAAACTATTTCCATTAATAAAATCAACCCAGACCTTTTAGAACCCAAAGTCCAAAATTCTAATACTTACCTCACGGTTTCGAGTTTAATCCGTCGTGGACCGCCGTCTCCCCGTCGTCTTTTAGCCCCTCAGACCACTCCCTCACTCACGGTCTCTCACAGAACACAAGATGGTCATGGTGGTGAGGTGGTTCATGTGTGTATTTGTTTGTTCAAAGGAGAAATGGAGAATGGGGGGTGTTCGGGTTGTTTGAGGAAGAAGATATGGTGAGGTTGATCAGAGAAGATGAATTGGATGGTGAGGATGGGGAGGCAGGGAGAGATGGACGGTTGGATGATGCGAGATGAGGGATGAGTGGATTATAAAATAATTAATAATAATAATATTTTAATATAAACCCACCAATCACATCTTAGATCCACAAATTGGGGTTATGGGTCAATGGGATGAGTGACTTGTCACTCATCCATTGGGCAGGGATTAAATATCTGGGCCCACCAGGATACAAAAGTAATACGTCTCGTAATTCATGAAATAGTTTCCTCGAACTTTCGTGAATCATAACTTTGTCGTTCGACGTCCGATTTCGGCGTGCTGCCTGCCTACGGATTTGTATCGACCCGATCTACGTAACGCTTCTCGGCCGTCGGCCTTCGGACCTCCCGAGTCAAAAGTTAACATTTTACCCACGACCAGGGGCAAAACGATCATTTTGCGTCGTTCGTCCAATTTCGCTCAACTAATCACTAATTAACCTCACTAATCCTTGATTAGTCACTAATCTAATCTCGGAATTCGGGACGGGTCGTTACAACCTTCCCTCCTTAAATAATTTCGTCCTCGAAATTCCAACTATCCCGATTCCACACCCACCTCATGGAAAGCACAATCGACCACACAACAAAAGTACATTTGTACACCCAATAACCAGAACGATACTCGTCTGCAACCAGACGTTCCACTAATACTCACGTCGCATTGACTACACTCGACCACTTGGAGTGAAAATGACCACACGTTCCAAGTTGATACCACCAGACAAATCTACCATTTCACTGACACAATCAACTCGACGGTTCCTTTATCAATCACCAATCTATCCTGACATCTGCTCCCACTGGGAGTCACCAAATCTCACCCATCAATCCACGTTGAATCATCCCGCCAAACTGTCACCACTTGACAGTCGCTAGTCGAAAACTAACACTATAACTACTTAAGGTTACACTAACCACCAACTTACTCATCCTGAGTATACACTTCCCACATCTCACTCGACCTATGTGTAACTGGACCCATTAGAATCACCATGACCCAGCGCACAATATCCAATTTCTAATCCACGTCCTCGACTAACCCAATGGTATCGGAGCTAAGCCGACTACCAACACGCTCACCAACGTACCCCTGGTATATCCCATATACCACCACTAGGCACCACAAGCTTGCCCAGTATCGTTCCTCGAACAACGTACAGGGTACGTACATCCATCCATAAACCAGCCTACAACCTAGGTCGTAGCCAATCACGTTTCAATTCTCGAGTCCATCTGTCCAATCTAGTACCAGACAAATCAAAAATCCAACCCATCATCCATTTCGAGTCCCACGGTCACCCGACCAGTAGCACAACGTCTACTTCTAATCACGTATTCCAATACGTACCAATCCATATCATGCCCACCAAGGCGTATCCTCACATGCCAACTGGGCATCCAGACTCAACCACGTCTACTATGACGTACCAACTCCGAACCTATCAGTTATCTGCTCAATCGATTAACACATTACATTCGATTGACTTCATAGGGAAGGCAATCCCATCATTCACACATCTAAGGCTGACCAAATCCGACCCCGTCGAACACGTACTCGTTCAATTAGTACATCATACGGGATTTACCTCGAAAAGAAGTTCAATCCTATCGTCTTCATAGCCAAATACCCAAGTAAGAGCAATAAACTCTCCCCCTATCTGGATCATCAAGATCACGATCCAGATCCATCACTATGTCACCCAACCATAAAAGTCACGATCCTCGATCGTCACGACGTCCAAAGTCCTAAACATCAAAATCCTGATCTACCTAGAATCCACACAAACTCACTTTGCTAACGATCCACCTGAAATCTGATCCTAGGGTCTGGCACCCTCTTTGAATTCTTCGTCAATCACATCAGTCCTCAACCAACTCCCACATCTAAACAGATCAGTTAAAAACGAGACACATCGAGACTGTGGGTCCTCTCTGATTACCTCATATCGATCCTTGTCATTACACCTAGGAAAATCAAGGATGATCCAATATGGTTACATCAATATTCATCCTACGTGGATGCAAACGAAATTCATTGCATTCACCACACCACGTAACCCGACATCGTCTGCTACCAAGCAGAGAATGAGAAATCTCGTTTACCTAACTTCGATATACCCAACTCCTCCTGATAACCCAAAACAAATCACGGGTCCGCCAACTAATACACGATCAATGTACTGGTGGCAACAACCATCATCTGCCATGGCAGAACATGAGAAGTCACCCTAATGACTTCGAAATACCCATTACCTGTGATGACCCATTCCGAATTAGCGGAATTAATTAAGGATTAATGACGGATTAGCGAGACTAATCCGGGATTGGACGAGGATTAGCGGACGTTCGGGCGAAATGACGATTTTGCACCTGAAATGAGCGAATCATTGACTTTTCATTCAAACAGTAAAATGGACTTTTGTTGATGACTGTGACGTAGTTCTTGACGTCATGAGTTCATAGACAGGTGGCACGCTCGATTCCGACATTCGAGGAAGAAGTTATGATCTTCGGAAGTTCGGGGGCATTTTGGTAATTTGGTCGAATAAGAGCAAATAGTTGACTTTTGACCTGGGAGGTCCGATGGCCGAGGGCCAAGGACCGTTATGTAGATTGAGACGATACGAATCCGTAGACAGGCGGCAAGTCGAATTCGGACGTTCGACAGAGAAGTTATGGTTCACGGAAGTTCCGTGGTACTATTGCACGAATTACGAGACGACTCGAGTTTTGTCCTAAGTGGGGCCCAGAAAATTTTCAGTGGACCAATGGATGAGTGACAAGTGTCACCCATCCACTGGCCATCCCTTTTCCTTCATGCATATCAGTTCATTCCTTTATTTTTCATCCAACCCGATCTCATTCCAAAACCTTGAACCCAAACCAATCCAACCCTTACCCTATGATCGACTATGAGGACCACAGAGTGATGGGAGGACGTTTGGATACTAGTGGCCGGCCAGGACGACACCACCGTGCACGGCTGAGGCCCAACCCGAACAGGTACCCAGTTAGACCCAAATCTTTCTTTTTGTCGATTTTTACATTATGAATAGTTTTGGTTGATTAGGGAACATTTGTTAGGTTGCTTAGGGAGTATAGAGATGATTTTGAAGGTGGGTTGACGGCTGAGGAAGCCTGGGAAGATTTTGAAAAGCTTGAACCGTGGGTTTTTAGGGGTTTTAGGTGGATTTGATCATCCAAACAAGCTCCTAGGATCAAAATAGGAATTTAGGGATTGATTAGGAAGGGAATCAGACCAAAATGATAGGGGAAAACTATTGGACCGGTCACGCCAGTCCAAGTTACAGGGGAAAATCGAACCGGCCGGTCTGGGTCGATTCAGCAGTTGGAGATGATGAACAGTGCACCGAGCGTGAGGCCCACGCGCAGTGCAATCATTGGGTGCATGGGGGCGCGTGCTCCCTCTTTTGGGAAAGTTTTCAACATGTCAAATCATCTATTCGATGTAACGAACATTTTGGGGCTGGTTTCGTGTCAATCGGACATCGTTTCGATATAGTTCGGGTTGTGCGAAGGTTTAGGTTCGCATTTAAAAATAGTTAGAAATTCCAAAAAATTACGGGACGTTAGTGAGAGGTTATTTAAGTAGTTAATAACCTTCTATTACGATTTGGATAGGTTCAGGAATCCCGAAGGTGACGTTTGGCCCGGGAGACGCTTATGGCAAGCGTATCGAGGTGCGGCTTTGGACGGTTTGTGAGTGGACCTTTCTTTCGAAATTGATGCATGCATAAATGTTTTATAATTGTTTTAGAATATGTTTTGTGATGCCATGAGTGCATTTGTTTATGGTAGCTTAGGATCGACATAATTGCACGTTTTTCGAGGTTTTCGGCTTTATGTCGTACCTTTGCGTACTTCGTTTACAATGATGATTTAATAAATGGATTTTGGATTTGGAAATATGAAATCGGGCACGAGAACCATTTGATTTACAAACTCTCGGACTTGGAGTCCATTTGATTTGACGAGGAATCGGACCGAGGGTCCATTTGAGTTATACGATCGGACTGAGGGTCCCGTTGATTTATGATCCGGGCTTGGGGCCCATTTGGTTGCAATATCGGGCTTGAGGCCCCGTTGACTGTAGCATCAGACTTGAGGCCCTATTGGTTGTGAAATCGAGCTTGAGGCTCCGTGCTTTACGGTTTCGGGCTTAGGGCCCAGTTAGTCGTGGTATCGGGCTTGAGGCCCTATTGATTGTAACGTCGGGCTTGAGTCCCAGTTCAGTTTGTGAAATGAGAATTTAGGCACGAGACCTTATTGAACTATGGATTTAGGCCAAGGCCTGTGAAATTGATTTGAATCGTATTCGAGGAATCCTATTGAGATGAATCGGGTATGAGATCCAGTTGAAATGTGTTTTGAGAAAGAAAGAAAGAGTTTTGGAAAATGTATATATACCCTCCATATGAATATATGGTCTCCTCCAGACGTCGACCTGGAGAGTCATGATCCACAGACCAGAATGGGTATCCCCATAGGGATCTCGTTTCAGGAGTGGGGGTTACGATTTATGATGTGATCGGACTAGATCCAGAGAGAGAGCTCGGACTAGATCTAAAGATTGAGCCTCCCAGATGGAGATTCCTGAGACCCCGGGTAGTGTGCACACTAGTATAGAGATGATATCATGACATTTATCGGGGATGTGTTCCCTAGGGGATGTGTGCCCCGAGTTGGCATCTTCTCGGAAGTGCCATGGATGGGTTATACGTATGCGTACGTATGTGGTACTTGATGTGTTGGAAATGATTTGGGGGCGGATGCCCCGTATTCCATGTTTTATGTTTTAGAAAGTGATTTGGGGGCAGAGACCCCGTATTGTATGTTTTGGTATTCACTGATAATGGTTTTGGGCTGAGACCCACTTGTGTTGATTTGGGCTGAGTTCCCACCTGTATTGATCTATGGTTTTAAGATGGTGATTTCGGTTCGGGGACCCAAATAGATGTATGGGTCATGACGGTTTATAGGGACCGGGCATGAACCCTCGAAAGGTTTTGAGAATACGTTTTCAAATGGTTTTATGAATGTTAGATAAATGGTTTTTGAATGCATGCATATGCTTTTAGTGAAGGGCATAAATGTCTTTATGTGAAAATGTTTTTAATGAAAATGTTTATTTTGTCCACTCACAGTTTTCGTGTTTTATGCCCTTCAGGTTGTTCGCGGATGAGGGCTGTAGCAGAGACGAGACATCACACTCCTCCTCCTACGATCCTGGCGTCCTCTAGAAGCCTGGTGAGGGCTAGAGAAGGAAATTTCCCTGGTCTGACACTTTGTGTCAGACGGGATCAGGCGTGTCCCACGTTAATCCCGGGGGATTTGGGATGGGTTCTGACATTACCAATGCTGAAAACCCGCGCTCCTCTCGTCAACTCAATCGAAACCTTTCTCGATTCTGAAGTTCCAACCATGTAGGAACCAACACACTCGACATCAATCACGTGTCCGTAACCAGTCTAACTCGCTACCAAGTTCGCCTATCGACTTATACTATTTATGTACATCCAAAAGGATGTGGACCATTACTACTCGATCCTCACGTCTCAATCCCTGCTGGATCCCTTCCAGTCCAGCTCTATCCGTGCTCCAATCCCGAACCACAGATAACGAACATATGCCATCTCAACGGAGTCACATCCCGACTCGTGACTCATCGTCATCACAATCACCGGCACCAGCACCAGCACCAGTACCAGCATACACTATACAAATGAAACAACCCTGGATCTCCGCTCATACCGAGCGACGACCCCATACCTCTACTCAGGTTGGAGTAACTCTGCCTCCCTTGTACCCAACAACTCTGGGTACAGTCACCCTGACAACTCATACTAGAAAAGGAAACGTCCCCGATTCCCAACAACCGTAACTACAACCACTCTCGGTAGTAGTGCCTGCCACAACTCGTGCATACCTAACCACCAGACATCGCTATCGAGACTCCGCACCCAACGGAATCACTCGCCAGTACTAACTATGCCGTATGCCCGCTTTGGGATTCCATTGACAAATACCAAATCCCAGTAACCTGTCCAACCAATATCTAACCAGTCGTAACTCGACTCACCCAATGTTGTCTACCAGGTCGTCCATGACCTTAGCCGCACCAACTATCCATCACAACTAAGGTAGTACGACGACCAACTAGGTCTAACCGATAAGTACAACCTCGACTGTAGAGTGCAGTCCCATCACTAAAGTTGACATGACATGACCAACCGACAGTCTCGACTCCGAAAAGTCATCAAAGTCAAACTACTCGCTAACTCACCTTTCCGAACCATACATCCTACCTTAGGGTTCCACGATCACTACCTAGGGTTCCTCTGAACCTAAATGCAGAAGGTAGTATAATCCACAATCTGACCGACCCCGCGGTCCCGACATCGTAAGGACGTGAATCCAATCCTACCGTCAACTCAACTAGGGTTCGCATTTCCTGACCATCACGCAGATGGGGTTCCATCACTCAATAGGGGTTCGGGGGAAACCCAGCTTCTCCCAACAGCATAACCATCTAACTCAACAAGATCTGACCATCTAATGGTCACAACTCCTAACCAGTCGTCATAACCGATCCTACAACATCGTGAAAGACGATCCCAACTAACCATCTCACGATCAAAATTCTAAAGTACTGTTACGTTCATCCCTCCTTAGGGTCCCACACTACCAACCAAGACCGAACTATGGCAACCCCAGCATCAAATACCAAACCAAAACGAACCACGATTCAATCCTACTAACTATCGTACTAGCACCCTAACTATCAGGTTGATAACGAACTGCAGCCCATAGAGACATCACATCCTCGACCTGCGCGACACTTCAAGAGCTACACAGTTGCTCGAATAGAGACAACCTCGCTCTGATATCACTTATCAAGATCAATCCCAATACCCCTGGGATTAACGAGGGACGCGGTTGATCCCGTCAGACACGGAGTGTCGGACCAGGGAAAATTTGAACCTTTAGCCTGACCGGCTTCCAGAGTACGCCAGGATCCGCATGTCTCAGTCTCGGCTACAGTCTGCATCCATAATCAACCTGAAGGGAATTGAAAACAGAAAAGACTGTGAGTGGATGAAAAGCAATAAGTTTAGTAAAACACATTTCATAAAAGACCTTTATGCCCTTCACTAAAAAGCATGCATGCATAGGAAAACCATTTATCAAACCACATATGTTTAAACCACCATTTATAGGGTCTCATCCCTAAGCTCCGTAAATTCAAGTCACACGGGCCCCTGCCCAAAACCATATACAAAAATCCATTTTCATAACAAACATATGTGGGATCTCAGCCCAAATCCATTTATCATCATAAAACACAATTTCGCAAAACAAAGAAATCATGTTTATCATAAATATCATATAACCAATCCTGTCACGGTATCTAAAGCTACGCGCGTGCCACCTGGGGTCTCAAAGCCCAAGTCTCCCTAGGGTCCATCCAGGTCAATGTACGTAGATCAAGGACCCTCCATAGGGGTTATAATCCATAGCCTTTATGAGAGTAAGGAACCCAACGGGGGCGACTCCACTCAGTTAGTGCTCCGTGACTACTCCGGGGTCCACCCAGGCCAAAAACCCTCCCCGGAGGAGACAATCGATATATAAAGGATGGTATATGAAAAACCATTTGAAAATATTCTCAAAACCTTTCGAGGGTTCATGCTCGGTCCACATAAACCGTCATGAACCATAAAAACCTTTCAAGGGTTCACGCTAGTCCCCATAAACCGTCATGAACCATAAATCCATTTATGGGTCCCCGACCCGAAATCACAAGCGTAAACCATAACTGGGCCCTAAGCTCGAATTCTCAAACTAACTGGGCCTTGTGCCCGATTTTGTAAGTCAATTGGGCCTCGAGCCCGATACGCAAACCAATTTGGCCTCGAGCCCGATACGTAAACCAATTGGGCCTCCAGCCTGATGACTTGTTAAATCAAATGGACTTCAGGTCCAAGAGTTCGTAAATCAAATGGGTTTCGTGCCCGGTCTATATTTCCAAATCCGAAATCGATTCAAGAACCAATTGGGCCTCTAGCCCGAGAACGTAACTAAATGCACTTCGAGTCCGAGGGTTTCCAAAAAAAATGGGTCTCGAACCCGAGTTTACCTTTTCAAAGCCAAAACCATTTCATGAAAACATTTCCAAACTATAAGCACAAAAAATCAGTGCAAAATCGTAAACCTCAATTTACGTGCAAGCACGTAAATCTCCTCGAAATACGTGAAATCATATAAATCACAATCATCCAAATCATCATCATAGAATCATATCTATAAACCAATAAAATATTTATGCGTGCATCACAGTTTAGAAATCAAGGTCCACTCACAGACCGTCCTAAGCTGCCGCCTCGATTTGCGTGTCGTAAGCCTCACTGGGCTAATCTTCATCACTGGGACTCCTAAACCTGTCCAAATCAATCTAGAGGGTTACTAACTACCTTATTAACCTCTCATTGAAGTCGCGTAATTTTCCCGAATTTTTAACTATTTTTAAGCTCGATCCTAAACCTTCGGATGTCCCGAACAATATCGAGACGGTGTCCGATCGATACGAAACCGGTCCCAAAATGTTCGTTACATCGAATAGATTAAAAGTTATGTTGAACACTTCCCCAAAATATGCTCCACGCGCCCCTCACGCGCAGCTCAAAGGGGCTGCGCGTGAAAGCCACGCGCATGTACTGTTCATCGTCCCCTACCTCCAGCCGACCGGGTTCAGATTGGTTTGAACCGATTCGGTCCAACCGAACTGGCAATCACTGTTCAATGTTATTTCTTACTCATTTTCGATCCATTCCATCCCATTTTGATCCCTAAAGGTTCCTAACAACAAACCTAACCGATCTAGCAAAAAAGAACATGAAAAACGGGTTGGAAAACTACCTCCATGAACGAAGAACAAACCGACCATCTGCAACCGCTTCCTGCCGTCGACTCTGGCTGTCCCAGCTTCTATTTTCAATCGCAAACAATCCTTACGACCTCCAGAAAACCATTTGCATTAATAAAATCGACCCAGATCCTTTGGAACCCAAAGTCCAAAATTCAAATACTTACCTCACGGTTTCGAGTTTCCTCCGTCGTGGACCGCCGTCTCCCCGTCATCTTTCAGCCCCTCAAACCACTCCCTCACTCACGGTCTCTCACAGAACACAAGATGGTCGTGGTGGTGAGGTGATTCATGTGTGTGTTTGTTTGTTCAAAGAAGAAATGGAGAATGGGGGGTGTTCGGGTTGTTTGAAGAAGAAGATATGGTGAGGTTGATCAGAGAAGGTGAATTGGATGGTGAGGATAGGGAGGCGGTGAGAGATGGACGGTTGGATGATGAGAGATGAGGGATGAGTGGATTATAAAATAATTAATAATATTAATATTTTAATATAAACCCACCAATCACATCTTAGATCCATAAATTGGGGTTATGGGCCAATGGGATGAGTGACACTTGTCACTCATCCATTGGGCAGGGATTAAATATCTGGGCCCACCAGGATACAAAAGTAATCCCTTTCGTAATTTGTGCAATAGTTTCCTTAAATTTCCGTGAATCATAACTTTCTCGTTTGACGTCCGATTTCGGCGTGCCGCCTGCCTACGGATTCGTATTGAGCCGATCTACGTAACGGTTCTTGGCCCTCAGCCATCAAACCTCCCGGATCAAAAGTCATCATTTTACCTACGACTAGGGGCAAAATGGTCATTTTGCGTCGTTCATCCGATTTCGCTCAACTAATCACCGATTAACCTCATTAATCCTTAATTAGTCACTAATCTAATCCCGGAATTCAGGACGGGTCGTTACATCATTGTTAAAAATAACATTTAAATCATTTATTTCCTTAAGAATATACTTAACAACCTAAGAAAAGGTAAGTTTATTCACATATATCTGTGATTTATCAATGTACTTTCTATCAATTTCTGTTCATCCAATTTACCAGCGCAAAATCATCATTACAACAACATTACCATACTCATCAATCATCCCAATATGGTTAAATTAACCCTTTTAATTCCCTCAATTAAATTTGGATTTAAAATAAAAATATACCTATTGAACCTTGAAATTATACATAATTGGTTTCCAATTACCATGGAAATTACACCATTAAACTCACAAAAATATTACAAAAAACTTTCGTTTTGATCCGACGGAGAAAGGATGACGAATGTGCCCTCACGTGCCACCACGACCCTCAGCGTGTGGGCCCCACGCACCTGCATAAGGGGTCGTCTTCAACCTCTGTGTTCGATCTGTTTTCCTACAAAAAGGATTGTTCAACCGGCAACCTGGATCAGGATTGAAACCCCTCATTTCTTCACCGTTTCTTAGGATCTTGATATTCAGATTCATCTCATTACCTCCAAAAGAAGATATATGGATTTAGGGAGATGTAAAACATGCCTAAAAGCTCGACCCGTTTCAACTATGGATGGTTATGGCTCCTTAATTGTGTTTTTCTCCATTTGCACGTCAAACGTCCTCTTTTTCCATCCCAAAGTGACTCTAGGAACTCAAACAACTCGTTAGTACTCCCATATAGCCAGAAAAAGGCTTTAAAATGCCTTGACAACCCACCACCCACATTTGAACCCCACGGGTTTCCCACGACTCTAGGGGGTGTCTCAACCACTCTTGCTCCATCCAGACTCAATTTTTTTTTCTTCTCTCTCTTTTTTCCCTAACTTTCCTTCCTTCTCCCTTGCTAAATCCTTCCCTCGTTTTTTCCTTTCTTATTTTCTTCCTCTTTCGGTGCAACTCCATCGATGCCCCCCTCCAATATGCGCACACACATTTATACACTACTTAGGTCGGTGGATGCATACAGGGAGGGAAAATTTGAGAATTGTCTAGAAAACACACATGAATCACATGTCAAATTGGTAAAATTACCAAATTGCCCTTCAAGCCAAATTTACCATAATGCCCTTATACTATTTTGACCCCAAAACTATTTTATACGCACTCTATTTTCAGTATGTCATCTGTCTACGTACTCAGGAGCTCCAGACCTTCATGACGGTCCTTTCAGAATGACCAAAAAGTTTCCTGATAAAAAAGTCAACATTTTGACCTAATAGGGGCAAAATTGTTATTTTACTTTTCTCAATCGTTCGAGGTGTTACATTTGTCTCATTTAATTATGCGATAAATTTTATATTTGAAAAAAAAATACTTAAGAAAAATCAACTGATTCTGAAATGGATTTAGAAATAGATCCAGAAGAAGAAGACATCCTTAACAAAAGAGGTAAAAGAAAAGCGGACAAACCGTTAAAATAATTTAAAATTTTAGAAGAGTTTGAAGAACACTTGAGAAGCACTCAAGATAGGGATTACATAAAAGTTAAGGAAGAAGAGCCATCTCCATCCTATACAAGGAGAGATGATATGAATAAACAAATCATTGCTCAAAATGGTACGTATTTGGATCTAACAAATGTATCCTTTAAAGATCAAGAAAAAACAATTGATGATCAGGCAAAATCATTGTCCATTATCATATTAAATTATAAGGATGGTTGGAGTAAAGAAAAAAATTTAGATTATGTTACAGCTACTTTCCAAGGAGAAGTATTGCAATGGTTAAAATATTGGGAAAAGTCCGATGAAGGAAAAAACCAAAAAGCTAGTTTACTAAATAATTTTCAATCTAAAGAAAATATACTAAAAAATTTTGCACGGATAATTAAAGAACACTTTTGTTGAACTACTGAAGAAACAATAATCCAAGAATATGCAAATTTTATACTATCTAAATTAGAGTTGTGTAATATTTGTCAGTTTGAAGATTACACAAAAGTCTTCAAAAAATATTACTTTACCTTAGAACCATCTGCTAGCAAACACTAGTAGATCAGTTATTTCATAAATTTCCCACACCATGGGATAAATTAGTAATAAAAGGATATCCTAAATGGTTAAACAGAGCCAATAAAATAGAAATATTAGGATTTAGAATAAACTATGTCCTAAGATTAATAACAGAACATTGATTATCCTTAAAAGCAAAAAAACAAGTAAAAAATCAAGCTAATAGAAATATTGGTAAAAATTGTTTTGATAAAATTTTGAAAGAAAATTGGAAAATAGGGTGTTATACCCTTGAAAATAATTTTTAGAAGAAAAGATTTAGGTAGAAGCCAATAAAAAACAATCTAAATTTTCCAAAAATAAGAAATATGTAAAAAGAAGAAGAAATTTAAGAAAAATACTTCTTCTAAAAATCCAAAAAGGAAATGCAGATGTAATGAAGAAGGTCATATAGCACACCAATGATTAGTGGCTCAAGTGGAAGTGACATTGTTCCTCTTAAGTAATGTCTTGAGTTCGAGCCTTATGAATGAAGTAGCCAACATTAGGGAGAGCGCCTCCCACATCGGGGTCCTACGTGGCTCGAGGGTTAGTCATCGCCTACTTGCGAGGAATATATTGGTTTTCACAAAAAAAAAATGTTATATAGAACCTTAATGCCCAAAAAAGGGAAAAAGTGTTAAAAAGATGATTAAGACTCTTGAAGAATAAGAGTTAGAAATTCTATAGGGTGAAGAAATCTTTGATATAGAAAAAATTCTATATAAAGTCTCATCTGAAGAAAAAAGTTCAGATGAAGATGAATAAGTTTTCATGATGAATGAGTTACAAAATTTTATAAAACAACACAGTTCAGAAGAAGAAAATCAAAATGTGATAGGAGAAAGTGTAGTTTTTTCTGAAGAACAACTTAAAAACTTAGAAAAAAAACTAAGCATTTAATTAAAAAATATATATTTATAAATTGTCAAAATTTAAAGTGCAAGAGTATTTGAAAATTTTAGCAATAACACCACTACTAAATGCTATGAGGAAGGCACAATATAAATACCTCTATTTAGTAAAGAAAAAATTAGACCATGAAGGAAAAAACATCCAGAAATAAAATATGTTCATATTGGATTAATCCAAATCGAAGTAACAGCTTTGTTTACACAAGGATTAGATACACCATTACTTGCTGTTGTATTCAATAATAGACTAAGTAACCTACTTCAGGCTATTATTGGAGGAATAAAATTCAATTTTCTAAATGGGGTTGTTTGGTTTAATATTAAACCAAATTATTTCATTTCCATTAAGAATGATAATATAGAAAATTCGGTCAAAATTAAGATTCAACTTAAAAACTTAAGTATGAATCATCAATCTTCAGATTTATTGATTCAGTGGAAAACAATCTATGAATTAACGAAATTTCCAAAAATTTCAACGAAAGAAATAAATGAAAATCTTATAGAAGTTTTTGAACCAAAACCTTATGAAGCTGAAATCCATCCAAGGTTAATCAATTGGAGAGATTTAGAAATACACAAACCATGGTTTTTTACAAATCTTTTAAGGGAAACTAATAAAAACCCCAATTTACTTGAAATGCAAGTGTCAGGAAATAATATTTACTTTCAGGATAAAAGGTCTCATGGTAAATAAGAAGAATGACAAAATGAATCAAACTTAAGTAGTACTAAAGGGAAAGCAATAACACTAAAAAATGTGCAAGTACCTATTCTGCCAAGATCAAGTTCTTTAAAAAATTAAAGAACCTCAAGATGAAACAAAAACAATTCGTCTTTATCACCTTAAGGTAGGACAAGATGAAATAATCTTATCAACATATCACGGTAAAAAACGATATACCTATGTGCTATGAACATTTAATTTTGCAAACTATAAACCATACAATCTTTGTACCTTGATTAACATTGGAGCAACGACATGCTCATGTTAACCAAATGCAATTCCTACAGAAAAAAAGAAATTCTATGAAAAACCCAAAACAGGTTACTGACATTCATGGGAATAGTTCATTAATATAATTTAAGGCTAAAAAGATATCAATTTTGTTAAATGATAAAAACTTCATTATACTGAAAATATTATGTTTCCCAAATATGCATGGACATTTTATTCTAGGAAATAATATTCTCTCTACATATTTTCCTACTCTTGTAAATCATAACTCTGTCTCTCACTCTAAACAAACAGTTTGTGGAAATTCCTTTGCTTCAACAGCAACGGTATAAATGTAAATTTGGGTTTGCACCAGTCCAACGTGGTGACCCAACACCAATCCTACAACAAGTAGAAGAAAAAAATTTCCAGTCAGAAAAAAATAACTGGATATATAAATTCTTGAAGAAAAAATTTAGTGAAGACCATTAAAGTTATGGTCTAGAAGCCCTAGATATTTGACACGACCCATCCCAATACCCCCCGGGATTACCACGGGATGTGACGTGCTCCCGTCTGACACGAAGTGTCAGACAAGGGATAACCCGACTCCACCGCCCCTACGGGCATCCAGAGTGCGCAAGGATCGATGGAGGAGGCATGCGATGTCCCGGTCCTCTGCTGCAGTTGCATCCGAGATCAACCTGAAGGGCATGAAAAACCAAAAGCTGTGAGTGGACGAAAATAAACAAGTTCATTAAAAACATTTTATAAGACATTTATGCCCCTCAGTAAAAACGTATGCATGCATCGAAAACCGATAATCAAACATTTAATAGAATGAACCATCCCCAACACATTTCAAACAATCAGAAATCAGCAATACTTCTTAAATAAATCCTAAACACGGGGACTCAGTCCTAAAGATTATCAATCCAGTTCATCCGGGTCAATGTCCAAAACCAGTGAAAAACTGTAATCATACACGTTTGCTGGATTAAGTGCGCCCGAGTCTTTAAACTCAAAACCATGCGCATAAACAGGCCTTCCTGGGATATCAACGAGTCTTTAAACTCAAAACATAATCAATAGGCCTCGGGGGTATCACAATAACCGAGTCTTTATACTCACGAGTCTTTAAACTCAATCCGGGTCTTTAAACCCAATTTCCCGGGCCCGCCCCCGTCATCAATTAACCGAGTCATTAAACTCAAAATGTGCTCCAGCAATAGCACCCGGGTCTTTACACCCAAAACTATTTTATAAGACACAATCAATCAGGATCCCTCACGATCCGTTTTTCGAAAAGCATTCCGAAATCACATATATAAAACAACTAGGCCCCTAGCCCGATTTCATCAGTCAACTGGGCCCGTGGCCCGAATTCACTTAATCAATTCCGTAACTGTTTCATAAAATCATATCCAACCACAATTATGGAAATCAGTGCAAATCCAGAAAATCTCGATTTACGCGCAAACCCGTAAATCGCCTCGAAATGCGTGAAATCATATAAATTCACCGATATCCAAAATAAATCATATAATCACAATTATAACAATCATGAAACAGTTATGCATGCATAGAATTTATAAAAAACCAAATGTCTACTCACAGACCGTTTAGCCGAGCGCCTCGATACGCGTGCCACCGGCCTTCCCCGGCCTCGTCACTAACACCGGGACTCCCGAACCTGTTCATATCACAATAGAGGGTTACTAACCTCCTCAACAACATCCTATTTGAGTCCCGTAATTTTCCCGAATTTTTAACTCTTTTTAAACCTGACTTAAAACCTTCGAACATCCTGAACAATGTCGTAACGGGGTCCGATTGACACGAAACCAATGCTAAAATGTTCGTAACATTGTTTAGATTATTTCCCATGTTGGATACTTCCCCATTGGACCCACCACGAGCCCCCACGCGTCGTCGCAAGAGGCTGCGCGTGAAGCCCACGCGCTGCTACAAGTGGCATCGTCTACCACTGGTGAACCTGGTTCACCCGGTTCAAACCGGCGTTCACGGTTCTCTGGTTATTCTAGGTGGTTTTCAGTCCTAATTAGTCCATTAGATTCGTCCAATAACAATTTATTGATTTAGCTAATTGAATCACGAAGATTGAGCCTGTTGCAACCCTTCCAAACTTCGAATTTAAAACCCGTCAAAGCCCTGTTTCGACCCCCGGCCACCAGAGGTTCCCCCCATCACGACGTCACAACCATAAGGTTCCTAGGGACCCAAGGAGTCTAACAGAACTAATAGAAACCTTCGACTCACTCCCAAACCTCATGACTTAATGATTGAACCAAAACGGCAAAATAGAGCACTTAGAGGGAAATGAGAATTACCCGCCTGCCGTCCGCCACCGTGCTCTCCGCCGCATCCTGCTGGGTTCCCAGAGCCGTCTTAGCCTCCCCTCGAACCAAATTGGTTCAACTTGATTACTCCTGGCTGCACCACCCTGTCAACACTTCTCTGTTTTTCCTGAGAACTCACTCACACACAGAGGTTTGCCCTCACACGATTCTCAGCCCAAAATCACTCACCAGTCTGTCTGATCACTCACATTTGATCACAGAACCTCACATAACTCACACACACACACACACAAGGACGATCAATTGCTCACGGTTCCTATCTCTCTGTTTTTCTATTCAGACACAGGAAACCATCACTCTAATTCTCTCACTCAGTCCTTACCCAAAATGAATCCCCTCAGCTCACAACTCAGCTAATCACACAAGGAGGACGACAACTCATGGGGACATTCTCAGAGCCACTGGGAATTTGCTTCCCGTAAACAGAACCCCACCAGAAATTGAAACCACCCGTGCACTGTGCACGACTGATCCTCCCACTTCCAGTCAGCCATGATTCCACTTCCTCAATCCTAATTAACAATCCGTTCTGACCTTCCACTACAGATTAAACAATGTAGGATTCAGTCCACTCACGACATAGTGCTCTGTCCCTGTTTCCCACCTTGTTCCAACGTGAGTGCACAGTACACGGCCAAAATTACCATTTTGCCCTCAGTGAAAAAATTACCATAATGCCCCTCACGCATCCAGGCCCGTAACTCGGTCATCCGGACTCCGATTGATGCGTGCCGCCTGTCTACGAACTTAGGGCATCGAGACCTTACTAACGGTCCTTGGCCCTCGGCCATCGGACCTCCCGATCGAAAAGTCAACATTTTCCCTTATTTCGTTCAAATTACGAAAATGCCCCTAGACTTCCAAACATCATAACTTCCACCACGAACGTCGGAGTAGAACGTGCCACCTGTCTATGAACTCGTGACGTCCCAAACTACGTCACGGTCATTGGTCAAAGTCCATTTGACCGTCCGAATAAAAAGTCAACGTTTTACCCACGACTAGGGGCAAAACGTTCATTTTGCACCGTTCGTCCGAGTTCGCCCAACTAATCACCAATTAACCCTACTAATCATGATTAGTTAGTAATCTAATCCCGAATTCCAGGATGGGTCGTTACAGTCCTCCCCCCTTAAATAAATTTCGTCATCGAAATTTCCAAATATCCTCATTCCACATCCACCTCTTGGAAACATTTCGATCTCACACCTGTGTACACTTGTACACCCACCAAACTTGTCTGTACTCAAACGTCCCATCACGGTCTCTCACCGTACCGACCATGATAGGACCCATCGCAATCCCCCAGGGATTAGTGCGGGATGACCCTGCTCCCGTCTGACACGAAGTGTCAGACAAGGGATATTTCCGTCCTTTGCCCTCCGGGGCTATCAGAGTACGCCAGGATCCGGAGGAGGTATGTGATATCTCGGTCTCTGCTACAGTTCACATCCGATGTCAACCTGAAGGGCAGTCAAAACATTAAAAGCTGTGAGTGGACAAAACAATATTTTATAAAACATTTCATAAGAAAAGACATTTGTACCCTTCACTAAAAAGCATGCATGCATTCGAAAACCATTTATCCGAAATAAACCATATGTGAGAACTAAGCCCAAAACTAAGATTGAAAGAACCATAATAAAAATGACCATACGGGCGCTGTCCAAATCCATAAGGGTCTCAGCCCAAATAATAAGAAACCAACCGTACGGGCCACTGCCCAAAACCTGTGTAAACACACCTCATATATCATATCATATAGCATACATCATATATACATATAATTCACACAACCAATCCTGTCACGGTTTCCAAAGCTACACGCGTGCTACCCAGGCCTAAATCCGAGTCTTCTCAAAGTCAAGATCAATGTCCGCAGACCATTGACCCTACCCGAGGTAATAGTAATCATAGCCTTCCTGAGAGTAAGGAACCCAACTGGGGGGTGACTCCACTCAGTCAGTGCTGACTACTCCGGGGTCCACCCAGGCCAACGACCCTCCCCGGAGGAGATAATAGAAGTAAAGGAAGGTATATGAATACATATATATACATATCATAAACATTCATGTCCGGTTACCTTGAACCGTCATGATCCATAACATCCATAACAAGGGTTCATGCCGGTTCCCATAAACCGTCATGTACCATAATGACCTGACAAAGGTTCATGCCGGTTCCCATAAACCGTCATGAACCACAATGACCTTTCCAGAGTTCATGCCGGTTCCCATAAACCGTCATGAACTTGGAAATCCATCTAGGGTCCTTGACCCAAAATTATAAACTGTAAAGTAACTGGGTCTCGTACCTGAACATATGACATTAGCTGGGCATCGTGCCCGATATCTAAGGGTTAGTCACGACTCCGATCATAGTGATGCGTGCAACCAACCATCCAGGACCACTCTCAATCCTGGTATGTCGCCGTGAATGAATCAACCGACGCGACCACCACAAGATCATGGTGCACTCATCACCGATCGCTATCCTGAACCGTCAGCACTACGAAGTCGAGCCTCCCCAGGCTGACCGACCACGAATCGTGCATCGTGACCTCTCCGGAAGGAACACATCCCAATCCGGAGGCGAGCGTCGTATCGTCGATCGCCGTGCACATAGCACCCGTCGCGACCACGATTTAGACCTGACGGTCGTAAATAGTGTCATATGCCCGAGACCAAACCAAATGGGTCTTATACCCGAGTTTATTCTTTTAGAAATCCAAAGCCAAATCATTTAAATCAATAAAGAAATACAGACCCGTATAAGCACCGCATAAGACCGAAACCTCGAAATATGTGCTTATACGTAACCACATACAAATGCACCCATGGCATCATCAAACATGTAATAACACATATAATAAACATTTATGCATGCACCAATTTAGAAAACAAGGTCCACTCACAGACCGTCCGAGCTGTCGCCTCGATTTGCGTGCCATACGGCTCCCCGAGCCGATCACCGTCACCGGGACTCCCAAACCTGTCCAAATTTTAATTGAAGGTTACTAACTGCTTAATTAACCTCCTACCAAAGCCCCGTAATTTTCTCAAACTTTTAACTATTTTTAAACTGACCCTAAATCTTCCGACACCCCGAAACATATCGAGACGGTGTCCGATCGACTCGAAACTAGTCCCAAAATGTTCGTTACATCGAATAGATGATTTCAAATGTTGGAACCATCCCCAAAATCTCCCCCACGCGCCCGCACGCGCCGCCTGAAGTGGCTGCGCGTGGGCCTCACGCGCCAGCTACAGTACCGCCTTCAACCTCTCGATGGCCGGTCTGAACCGGCCGGTTCGGTTCGTTCCTGCAACTGGACCGGCGTGACCGGTCCAGGGTCCTACAATCCTCATTTCTCATCCGTTTCCTTCCATTTTAATCCCTAAATTCCTATTTTCAAGTTTCCTATCTAACCCAATTAACCAAAACTCCTAAAACCTTCGAAATCCGGCTGGTTCAATTGAACCCCTCACAGTTCGAATATCCAAAACCTTCCCCAGGCTTCCTCGACTTCTAACCACCCTCAAAACCTTCCTAACAACGTCCTAGCAACCTATTTAACTCATTAAAACCGTCCAAATCTACCCATAACAATTAAAACTGAAAATGGATTAAAATCGGTTAAACCGATACCTGCACGGGTTTTGGGCCTCTGACGTGCACGGCAGCGCCGTCCTGGCCGGCCACCACGTCCTCAGCATCCTCCTCATCTCTGGTCTCTCATTGATGATCAAAGGGTAAGGGTTTGGGTTGGTTTGAATGGTTGGGTGAGATCGCGAAAATGTTTTGGGAATGAAGGAAAATAGATCGATGAAGATGATATGCATGAAGGCATAAGGATAGCCTGTGGATGGGTGACACTTGTCACTAATCCATTGGGCAGAAGCTAAATGTCTGGGGCCCACTAAGTCCAAAAGTGAACTCGCCTCGTAATTCGTGCAATAGTGCACTCGAACTTCCGTGAACCGTAACTTCGCCGTCGAACGTCCGAATTCGACATGCCGCCTGTCTATGGATTCGTATCGTCCATAGCTACGTAACGGTCTTCGGCCCTCCGCCATCGGACCTCCCGATAAAAAAGTCAACATTTGACCCCTCTTTAACCAAAATTACCAAAATGCCCCTAAACTTCCGAACGTCATAACTTCCTCCTCGAACGTCGGAATTGAACGTGCCACCTGTCTATGAACTCGTGACGTCACGAACTACGTCACGGTCGTCGGTCAAAGTCCATTTGGCCGCCCGATTGAAAAGTCAATGTTTTACCCACGCTAGGGGCAAAACTGTCATTTTGCATCGTTCGTCCGATTTAACTCAACTAATCACCGATTAATCTCACTAATCATGATTAGTCACTAATCTAATCTAGGAATTTGGGACGGGTCGTTACAGACCACACTCGAACACTGCGAGTGAAATTAATCACCTGATCCATGTGTATATTGCTTGTCAATTTCACCATTTAGCTGACTCCTTCAGCTTGTCGGTTCTTTCCCAATCACTAACATATCTAACGCCTGCTCCCCCGGGGAGTTACCCAAACACACCTGTCAGTGCATGCTGACACTATCAGTCAAATTGTCCCCGCTAAGTTTTACCACCCTGATAAAGCTCCATCCATCGGCCAATCGGTGACAACACCTCATACTGCTACTCGCTCAAGTAGCGTAAGATCAACCACATGATCTCATCTCGCAAGGCAACCCAATCCTGCGACATATATCCATCTAAAGTCCATAACGGTCAATTCCCTCAGCGAACCATGACGTTGGAATCATCTCGACGTGATAACATCACGCAAGGCTACTCGTAGTTACACATTCACCAACTCACTCATCCTGAGTGTACGTATACCGTCATCTTACTTAGTCAGGTGGTGTAACTGACACACATTGAGTACTAGCCAATCATTGATCGCACATCTCCACACCGGGGTTCACTAACCATCCGTGGCTAAGAGCGCCTGCTCATAAAATCACTGAACCCAACAAAATAACTCTGTCCAGTGCATAGTACTCAATGTCCAGTTCACACTCACCACCAAATCCAATGTTGTCGGAACTAAGCCGATACCAACCCGTATAACCATATACCACTGGCACCTCACATGTACCGTCACCAGGCACCACACGGCCTTTCCAATACCGATCCTCGTACACCGTATAGGATACGTATACCAATTCGCCAATAAGCCCACTACATGGCCCACAATCAATCATAATTCGATATTGGGGTTCTCCTGTCCAATCCGAGACTAGATAAATTGCTCATCCCAACTCATTACCTAGTTCCAAATCCAAGTCCGAATTCGAATCCACAATTTCATAAGAAATCCCGGATCCAAACCCAAACATCACATCCTTAACCCGTTTCCGAATCTGAATCTGAAATCATTATTCCGTAAGCTAGCATCTGGAATAATCATTCCGTACCCCAATCCAGAAATTCACTTTCAAGTTCTGAAATCGAATCCTGAATCGTCACCCAGAAATCCGATTTCAAAACCCGAAATCTCATCCACGTCTACCCAGACGTACCAAAACCGAACCTATCGGTTACCTGCTCAATCCATTCGATTGACCTCCAAGGGAAGCCAATCCCAACATCCACATATCCCAAAACTGACCAACTAGACCTCGTGGAATCACCACACACTCACAGGTCAAATCCTCGAGTCGATTTGTAAGCATTCCAACTCGCTCGAGTACTGATTAACTTCGAGAATAAGTTCAGTCCAATTATTCCCATATCCAAACATGTGACAGAGCGATAAGCTCTTCACCAAACCTGACCCAAACGGTCACAATTCAATTCCATCACCACGTCATCCGACGGGTACCATTACGATCCCAGATCGCCACCAAGTCCAATGTCCACAACATTACACTCCAGATCCACCTCGGATCCACACATGCTCACATAGCTAAAATTCCGCCCAGAATCCAATCGTAGGGTCCTACGCCCTCATGAGTCCTTTGTCAACACACAACACTCCTCCAATTATTTCCACATCCAATCATACATTCACAATGGAACACATCAACATTGTGGGTTACCTCCTATTGCTTCATCTCGATCCTTGTCATTCCACCAAAGAAGATCAAGGGTAATCCAATAATGTGACAACATCATCCATCCTATGTGAGTGCAAACACAACTCACTGCACCCACTATACCAAGTAGTCCATATCGTCTGCTACCAAGCAGAACATGAGAAACCTCATTTACCAAACTTCGAAATACGCAACTCCTCCTGATGACCCCAACCACACATGGGTCCAGTAACCAATACCCGCTTAATGTACTAGTGACCATAACATCATCTGCCAGGGCAGAAATAAGAAGTCAGTCCCAATGACTTCAGAATACCGATTACCAAGGGGGAAACGAGCACTCCTCTCGTCCCACAACCACAACTCCTCTCGAAACCAACGTTCCAACCATGTTGGGAACATACATACTCCCAATGCGATGTCAAGTCCAACCACTGGACCTCCTACGTCCTACCACTGGACCTCCTACGTCCTCAACTCACTTGGGCAACCATGTGTCCGCAATCAATCCAAAACCCGGACCTCACGTCCGTTAACAACCATTTATGCACACATCCTGATTCCGAACGGGAATTTTCTCAACTCTTTTTTAGATGTGCATACACCACTGCCTTCGTCTCACCTCTCAGCCTTTACAAGTTCAATCCTCATGTGATTCACAATCACCCAAATCCCACATCGATACCACCAATGGTTTTCCTCGTCTTTTCCAATTCCAATAATTTCCTTGTACCTTCTGAGGAAATTAACAACACACAAGCATACCAATCTCAGAGTTGACATCAACTCCCCAAATCCACAAATGCTCATGACATAGGGAACATCATCCTTAGATTCCTCCTGTCTCAACATACCATTATATCCATCCATCACTTGTCATCTCAACACTGTTGGGGACCCTATCCCAACACCTCACAATCTCCACTAGATCCTATCAAGTCCATGACTCAACCACCACTGAGTCGCAGATACCGATCATATGTCCATCAGGACAGAGTCATATCCCATCTCGTGGCTCACCACAATCTCAATCACCAACACCAGCACCAATGCTAGTATCATCAACACTTTCCTCAGCACACATGCTTCCAAACATCCACACTCGTACACGAACACCCACACTAGCAAAAATGTGCAAACTTGATACCCTGCATCTCCCTTCATACCGAACGACAATCCCGTATCACCACTCGTACCCCACAACTATGGGTACCTCCAATTTGACCATCCACATCAGGATAACGAACGTTCCCTGAACATCCCCTGATTCTCACACCAATTACCCACGATAGCCAGTCATCTCCACAGGACTATCGACCAACAATCATCACCATCAAGATCCGTATCCACGCGTCACCCTACTATTCCGGTCCAACTCGAAATTCCATATTTTTTTCTCATAACCGTACCCGTGGATCGAATCCCACCAATTCACTCCACATCTGAGAATCAATCTCTACCATTCCGGCTAGACTCACTAGAGTCATCCACCTAGCCATCCATGACTTCAGCCGCTCGTCGCAACACCAGTTCCAATCCACTAGTCATAATCTGGGGTCTGCCTCGTCAGAACACCCCGACATCCGAAAATCGTCCAACCTTCCGGAACTACAGACTCACAATACTAGTCCATTTATCACAACTAGGGTTCATCTTCCCCAACCATCATAAACTAGGGTTCCAAACTCACACCCTAGGGTTCCACCGAACCCAACCGCCCTCTGCAGTAAAACCCACAACTAGACCGACCCCGTGGTCCTGACATCGTATAGACGTCAATTCTAATCCGACCATCAACTCAACGTGGGTACCACCACGAAGGTCATCGGCTAACTCCGATTCACCAACATCTCTTACCCTCACTAGGGTTCACATTTTAGACCATTACCTAACTGAGTTTCGCATTTCCCAAAACCACCACACAATTGGGGTTTCTCGCACCCAGCTGTGCCCAGCCGCACAACAATCTCGTACCATATGACCGAACCGACGGTCCCACATTACCAGTTCATCGTATACAACACCACTTGGGTTGAATCGCATTAACGCACGGCGTATCAGGCCAATCACATTCTATCCACTAATCAGGATTCAATCCTGCCAACTATCCGTCCGACTACCCTAACTCTCAGGTTGATGACGAACTACAGTCAACAAGGGACACCACATCCTCGACCTGCACGCACAACAAGAGCAACCCTGCTCTGATACCAAGCTGACACAACCCATCCCAATCCCCCCCTGGATTACCACGGGATGTGACGTGCTCCCGTCTGACACGAAGTGTCAAACAAGGGATAACTCGACGCCACCGCCTCTACGGGCATCCAGAGTGCGCAAGGATCGATGATGGAGGCATGCGATGTCCCGGACCCCTGCTGCAGTTGCATCCGAGATCAACCTGAAGGGCATGAAAAACCAAAAGCTGTGAGTGGACGAAAATAAACAAGTTCATTAAAAAAATTTTATAAGACATTTATGCCCCTCAGTAAAAACGTATGCATGCATCGAAAACCGATAATCAAACATTTAATAGAATTAACCATCCCCAACACATTTCAAACAATCAGAAATCAGCAATACTTCTTAAATAAATCCTAAACACGGGGACTCAGTCCCAAAGATTATCAATCCAGTTCATCCGGGTCAATGCCCAAAACCAGTGAAAAACTGTAATCATACACGTTTGCTAGATTAAGTGCGCCCGAGTCTTTAAACTCAAAACCATGCGCATAAACAGGCCTTCCCGGGATATCAACGAGTCTTTAAACTCAAAACATAATCAATAGTCCTCGGGGGTATCACAATAACCAAGTCTTTAAACTCACGAGTCTTTAAACTCAATCCGGGTCTTTAAACCCAATTTTCCGGGCCCGCCCCCGTCATCAATTAACCGAGTCTTTAAACTCAAAATGTGCTCCAGCAATAGCACCCAGCTCTTTAAACCCAAAACTATTTTATAAGACACAATCAATCAGGATCCCTCACGATCCGTTTTTCGAAAAGCATTCCGAAATCACATATATAAAACAAATGGGCCCCTGGCCCGATTTCATCAGTCAACTGGGCCCCTGGCCCGAATTCACTTAATCAATTCCGTAACTGTTTCATAAAATCATATCCAACCACAATTATGGAAATCAGTGCAAATCCATAAAATCTAGATTTATGCGCAAACCCGTAAATCACCTCGAAATGCGTGAAATCATATAAATTCACCGATATCCAAAATAAATGATATAATCACAATTATAACAATCATGAAACAGTTATGCATGCATAGAATTTATAAAAACCAAATGTCCACTCACAGACCGTTTAGCCGAGCGCCTCGATACGCGTGCCATCGGCCTTCCCGGGCCTCGTTACTAACACCGGTACTCCCGAACCTGTTCATATCACAATAGAGGGCTATTAACCTCCTCAACAACATCCTATTTGAGTCCTGTAATTTTCCCGAATTTTTAACTCTTTTTAAACCCGACTTAAAACCTTCGGAAATCCCGAGCAATGTCGTAACGGGGTCCGATTGACACGAAACCAACGCTAAAATGTTCGTAACATTGTTTCGATTATTTCCCATGTTGGACACTTCCCCATTGGACCCTCCACGCGCCCCCAAGCGTCGCCGCAAGCGGCTGCGCGTGAAGCCTACGCGCTGCTACAGTGGCATCGTCTACCTCTGGTGAACCCGGTTCAAAAGGTTCAAACCGGCGTTCACGGTTCTCTGGTTATTCTAGGTGGTTTTCAGTCCTAATTAGTCCATTAGATTTGTCCAATAACAATTTATTGATTTAGCTAATTGAATCACGAAGATTGACCCTGTTTCAACCCTTCCAAACTTCGAATTTAAAACCCGTCAAAGCCCTGTTTTGACCCCCAGCCACCAGAGGTTCCCCCTATCACGACGTCACAACCATAAGGTTCCTAGGGACCCAAGGAGTCTAACAGAACTAACAGAAACCTTCGACTCACTCCCAAACCTCACGACTTAACGATTGAACATAAATGGCAAAATAAAGCACTTAGAGGGAAATGAGAATTACCCGCCTGCCGTCCGCCACCGTGCTCTCCGCCGCATCCTGCTGGGTTCCCAGAGCCGTCCTAGCCTCCCCTCGAACCAAATTGGTTCAACTTGATTACTCCTGGCTGCACCACCCTGTCAACACTTCTCTGTTTTTCCTGAGAACTCACTCACACACAAAGGTTTGCCCTCACACGATTCTCAGCCCAAAATCACTCACCAGTCTGTCTGATCACTCACATTTGATCACAGAACCTCACAGAACTCACACACACACAAGGACGATCAATTGCTCACGGTTCCCATCTCTCTGTTTTTTAGTTCAGACACAGGTAACCATCACTCTAATTCTCTCACTCAGTCCTTACCCAAAATGAATCCCCTCAGCTCACAACTCAGCTAATCACACAAGGAGGAAGACAACTCGTGGGGACATTCTCAGACCCACTGGGAATTTGCTTCCCGTAAACAGAACTCCACCAGAAATTGAAACCACCTGTGCACTGTGCACGACTGATCCTCCTAGTTCCACTCAGCCATGATTCCACTTCCTCAATCCTAATTAACAATCTGTTCTGACCTTCCACTACAGATTAAACAATGTAGGATTCAGTCCACTAACGGCATAGTGCTCTGTCCCTGTTTCCCACCGTGTTCCACCGTGAGTGAACAGTACATGGCCCAAATTACCGTTTTGCCCTCAGTGCAAAAATTACCATAATGCCCCTCACGCATCCAGACCCGTAACTCGGTCATCCGGACTCCGATTGATGCGTGCCGCCTGTCTACGAACTCAGGGCATCGAGACCTTCCTAACGGTCCTTGGCCGTCGGCCATCAGACCTCCCGATCAAAAAGTCACATTTTCCCTTATTTCGTCCAATTTACGAAAACGCCCCTGGACTTCCGAACGTCATAACGTCCACCACGAACGTCGGAGTCGAACGTGCCACCTGTCTATGAACTCATGACGTCCCAAACTACGCCACGGTCATTGGTCAAAGTCCATTTGACCGTCCGAATAAAAAGTCAACGTTTTGTCCACGACTAGGGGCAAAACGATCATTTTGCACCGTTCGTCCGAGTTCGCCCAACTAATCACCGATTAACCCTACTAATCATGATTAGTTAGTAATCTAATCCCGAATTCTGGGATGGGTCGTTACAATATTGTTCTCTTAAGTTAAGAGATTATAATGTCATAATTAGAGTCAAACCAATGATTCACATTATAATGGATATTTATGGATTCAATGTTCAAATAAAAGAAGAGAAAAAAACTCATAGAAGAAACTGTAAGTCCTCATTCTAGTCCTGCATTTATGATAAGAAACCACACAGAAATGAAAGAGGAAAAACTAGAATGATGATTAATTACAAATGATTAATTACAAATGGTTGAATGAACAACTAGAATTTGATGGGTATTTTATTCCCAGAACGATGTCTTAGTTAGCCAAACTAAGGGTGCTAAAATCTTTACTAAATTTGATTGTAAACCAGGACTTTTGCAGATAAAATTAACTTAAGAATCAAAAGCTTTAACTACTTTTAGTACACCTAGCAGACATTACCAATGGATCGTTTACTTTACTAAATTCGATTGTAAACTAGGAATTTTGCAGATAAAATTAACTTAAGAATCAAAAGCTTTAACTGCTCTTAGTACACCAAGCGAACATTACCAATGGACCGTTATGCCTTTTGACTTAAACATAGTGTCTCGGGTATATCAAAGGTAGATGGATAAATTTTTTAAAGATTATAAACATAGCCCCTCGGGTATATCAAAGGTAAATGGTATATCAAAGGTAGATGGATATTCTTGTGTTCTCTAAAATAAAGGAAGATCACAAGCGACATATACAAATTGTGTGTAAAACTTCCAAAGTCATGAAATAATTCTTTCCCCTAAAAATATAGAGGTGGAAAAAGAGTTTATAGATTTTCTAGAAATCACCCTACATTATTCAGGAATAAAACTTTAGGAATATATCATTTCTAAAAGTCAACATTTTACCCACTACTAGCGGTAAAACGGTCATTTTACACCGTTCGGTCGATTTCGCTCAACTTATCACCGATTATCCTCACTAATCCTTCATTAGTCACTAATATAATCCCGGAATTCGGGAAGGGTCGTTACAACCTTCCCTCTTTAATTAATTTTGTCCTCGAAATTTCAACTATACCGATTCCACATCTACCTCGTGGAAAGCAAATTCGACCTCACATCACAAGTACACTAGTACACCCACTAAACTGCACAAAACTTGTTTGCACCCAGACGTTCCACCTCCACTCACGTCACAACGACTACACTCGACCTCGTCGAGGGACAGTAATCACACGTTCCGAGTTGATACCACCCGACGAATCTACCACTTCGCTGACACTAACAACTCGACGGTTCCTTTCTCAATCCCAATCTATCCTGATGTTTGCTCCCACTGGGAGTCACCAACCCACACTCATCGATCCACGTTGAAATATCCGACAAACTGTCACCACTTGACAGTCGTCAGTCGAAAACTGACATTAGACTTACTTGTGACTACACTAAACACCAACTCACTCAACCTAAGTATACGTATACCAACAAAGCACTCGACCTGTGTGTAACTGGACCCACCAGAAATACCATGACCCAGTGCACGGTATCCAATATCTAGTTCATGTCCTCAACTAATCCAATGGTATTGGGACCAAGCCGACTACGAACACGCTCACCAACGTACCACTGGTATATCCTATATACCGTCATCAGGCACCACAAGTTTGCCCGGTATCGACCCTCGAACAACGTATAGGGTACGTACAACCAACCACTAACCAGCTTACAACCTAGATCGTAGCCAATCACGTTTCTATTCTAGAGTCCATCTGTCCAATCCAATACTAGACAGATCGAACACTCCAACCCATCGTCCATTTCAAGTCTCATGGTCACCCGACCAGCATCAATACGTCTACTCCTAATCACGTAATCCAATACGTATCAATCTGACTCACGCCTACCCAGGTGTACCCATTCATGCCAAAAGAGCATCCAATCTTACCCACTTCTACCAAGATGCATTAACTCTGAATCTATCAGTTACCTAATCAATCGATTAACACATTACATTCGATTGACTTCATAGGGAATCCAATCCCACCATCTGCAAAACTAAGGCTAACCGAATCGACCCCGTCAGACACCTACTTGTTCGATTAGTACACCATACGAGATTTACCTCGAAAAGAAGTTCAGTCCCAACATTCCCATATCTAAAAATCTAAGATAGGGCAATAAACTTTCCACTTAACCTGATCATCAAGATCACGATCCAAATCCATCACCACGTCAACCGACCATAAACGTCATGATCCTCGATCGTCACGACGCCCAAAGTTCTCAACATCAAAAGCCCGATCCACCTAGGATCCACACATGCTCACTTAACTAACAGTCTTCCTAAAATCCGATCATAGGGTCTTACACCCTCTTAAATCCTTCGTCAGTTACATCACTCCTCAACCAATCCTCAAGATTGTGGGTCCTCTCCCGTTACCTCCTATCGATCCTTGTTATTTCACCTAGGAAAATCAAGGGTGATCCAAGATAATGACATCAAACTTCGTCCTAAGCTGCCGCCTCGATTTGCGTGCTGTAAGCCTCACCGGGCTAATCACCGTCACCAGGACTCCCAAACATGTCCAAATCAATCTAGAGGGTTACTAACTACCTTATTAACCTTTCATTGAAGTCCCGTAATTTTCACGAATTTTTAACTATTTTTAAACTCGATCCTAAACCTTCAAATGTCCCGAAAAATATCGAGACGGTGTCCGATCGACATGAAATCAATCCCAAAATGTTCGTTACATCGAATAGATTAAAAGTCATGTTGAACAATTCCCCAAACTACCCTCCGCGCGCCCTCACACGCTCCCAAAGAGGCTGCGCGTGAATGCCACGTGCCTGCTATAGTGTCACCAGCAACCTCCAGCAAACTCGGTTCGCCTGGTTCAAATCGGACCAGACCGGCGTGGACGGTTTAGTGTCCAATCTCTCTTATTTTCGATCCAATCTTGTCCATTTTTATTCCTATAGGTCCCTAGCATTAAACCCTATCGATCTATGCCCTCAAAACACAAGAAAACCAAGTGAATCCATACCTTCCATGATTAAACCGTAAGCTTGATCTTTATAACAATTATAACAGTCATCAAACAGTTATGCATGCATAGAATTTATAAAAACCAAATGTCCACTCATAGACCGTTTAGCCGAGCGCCTCGATACGCGTGCCATCGGCCTTCCCGGGCCTCGTTACTAACACCGGGACTCCCGAACCTGTTCATATCACAATAGAGGGCTATTAACCTCCTCAACAACATCCTATTTGAGTCCTGTAATTTTCCCAAATTTTTAACTCTTTTTAAACCCGACTTAAAACCTTCGGAAATCCCGAGCAATGTCGTAACGGGGTCCGATTGACACGAAACCAACGCTAAAATGTTCGTAACATTGTTTCGATTATTTCCCATGTTGGACACTTCCCCATTGGACCCTCCACGCGCCCCCAAGCATCGCCGCAAGCGGCTGCGCGTGAAGCCTACGCGCTGCTACAGTGGCATCGTCTACCTCTGGTGAACCCGGTTCAAAAGGTTCAAACCGGCGTTCACGGTTCTCTGGTTATTCTAGGTGGTTTTCAGTCCTAATTAGTCCATTAGATTTGTCCAATAACAATTTATTGATTTAGCTAATTGAATCACGAAGATTGACCCTGTTTCAACCCTTCCAAACTTCGAATTTAAAACCCGTCAAAGCCCTGTTTTGACCCCCAGCCACCAGAGGTTCCCCCTATCACGACGTCACAACCATAAGGTTCCTAGGGACCCAAGGAGTCTAACAGAACTAACAGAAACCTTCGACTCACTCCCAAACCTCACGACTTAACGATTGAACATAAATGGCAAAATAAAGCACTTAGAGGGAAATGAGAATTACCCGCCTGCCGTCCGCCACCGTGCTCTCCGCCGCATCCTGCTGGGTTCCCAGAGCCGTCCTAGCCTCCCCTCGAACCAAATTGGTTCAACTTGATTACTCCTGGCTGCACCACCCTGTCAACACTTCTCTGTTTTTCCTGAGAACTCACTCACACACAAAGGTTTGCCCTCACACGATTCTCAGCCCAAAATCACTCACCAGTCTGTCTGATCACTCACATTTGATCACAGAACCTCACAGAACTCACACACACACAAGGACGATCAATTGCTCACGGTTCCCATCTCTCTGTTTTTTAGTTCAGACACAGGTAACCATCACTCTAATTCTCTCACTCAGTCCTTACCCAAAATGAATCCCCTCAGCTCACAACTCAGCTAATCACACAAGGAGGAAGACAACTCGTGGGGACATTCTCAGACCCACTGGGAATTTGCTTCCCGTAAACAGAACTCCACCAGAAATTGAAACCACCTGTGCACTGTGCACGACTGATCCTCCTAGTTCCACTCAGCCATGATTCCACTTCCTCAATCCTAATTAACAATCTGTTCTGACCTTCCACTACAGATTAAACAATGTAGGATTCAGTCCACTAACGGCATAGTGCTCTGTCCCTGTTTCCCACCGTGTTCCACCGTGAGTGAACAGTACATGGCCCAAATTACCGTTTTGCCCTCAGTGCAAAAATTACCATAATGCCCCTCACGCATCCAGACCCGTAACTCGGTCATCCGGACTCCGATTGATGCGTGCCGCCTGTCTACGAACTCAGGGCATCGAGACCTTCCTAACGGTCCTTGGCCGTCGGCCATCAGACCTCCCGATCAAAAAGTCACATTTTCCCTTATTTCGTCCAATTTACGAAAACGCCCCTGGACTTCCGAACGTCATAACGTCCACCACGAACGTCGGAGTCGAACGTGCCACCTGTCTATGAACTCATGACGTCCCAAACTACGCCACGGTCATTGGTCAAAGTCCATTTGACCGTCCGAATAAAAAGTCAACGTTTTGCCCACGACTAGTGGCAAAACGATCATTTTGCACCGTTCGTCCGAGTTCGCCCAACTAATCACCGATTAACCCTACTAATCATGATTAGTTAATAATCTAATCCCGAATTCTGGGATGGGTCGTTACAATATTGTTCTCTTAAGTTAAGAGATTATAATGTCATAATTAGAGTCAAACCAATGATTCACATTTTAATGGATATTTATGGATACAATATTGTTCCGCGTGAGTTTCCCAAAAAAAAAAATAGTGAGGGCTAGGCATAAAGCGGACAATATCGTTCTACACGTAGCACCATCTAGATTTTCATAGCACTCCCAGGAACTGTACATGGCACCATCTGGGCCATGTCCAAGGATTGCACTCATGCACCATCCGGACTATCGCAGCACCCCTCAGGAATTGTACGAAGTATCATATGGGAACGGATGAGAATTGCACGAAGCATCGTCCAAACTATTACATCATCCCTCGGGTATTGTACGAAGCATTGTCCGAGTAATCATAACAACCAAAGACCAGTCTTAGGAAACGGAGACTTGCTCAACATCTTAGACGAATTATCACTGTTACATCACACAATTGCTTGAGGATACCACATCCGGATACAAACCAACAGTGCATAAATGGAAAGAAGCATACACAACACCTATCAATTTCTCAAAACCAAATCCACAACTCAAAATCCTGGACGAAGCCCAAAACACAATTTTTGTGGAACTTTGTAAAACGTGCATGCAAAACAATCAATAATGTTTCGTAGCATCACCAAGTAACCATTTAGAAACCATCTTCAAATTATGTCAACATATATCTAATTCTTACAAGCCAAATCATTACGTTGAAATTCGGGTGTAAACCCAACAAAATTCTCATAACCTCGAAAAACATTCACTAAGAATTAATTTTAAATGTTCAAAATTGTCATCAATAAGAATTTGGAAAACTTGTTTCAAAACAGTGTTACACAAATCATACAATAGCCTTAATTCTAGATTCAAGTCAACACCATATTTCAAACCGAGTTTTAGCCTAAAGTCTCGTAAAATGTGTTTCTCAAATAATTTTTCATGAAATACTTAATCATCACATCACGTATCTATTCAGAATAATGCCAAGACGTGTAAAATCATACTTCAAATAGTCTCATAAAATCATCATAAATCGTTTGAAAATCACATTTGAACCAAAATACCCATAAATGACATGTTTAGTACTTAGGCTTTGACATTAAGTTGACAGGACCCGTCCCTAAATTTATCTTGAAAATTGAGCCAGTCCTGTTTCCATCCGACAAATTTTGTTAGACAAGAGATATCACCATTGTTGTCCATAACTGTAATAAACTAACCAAATTACATTCACCCTTGCAGGATTACCACTCACGTTCAATCCATTAACCATGTCAAGTTGTGGAACCACTAGTTCAGCTATACTCGCTTTTACTTTCATTAGTATGATTATCATACATTGTAATATCAATTGTATACCAAATTTTTATAAATCCAAACATACAATTATTAACGAGTTACTTGTATCACCAAACTTTATACCACACACATATAATCAATTAATCAAATAAGAATTAAGGTGTCATAATCCTTCTAACGATCTATTACAACTGTTCCATAATCACCCTTCAATTTACCCACATAACCATACTCCAAGTCTAACCTCGATATAAAGTCTATCCAATTATGTTTGCCATTTACATTCACATCCACATATAGCTTGACTCATTAATCCTTTATGTATTCACCCCTTTCCCAAGTTTCAATTCATCAAATAATATGAATAGTAAGTTAAATAATGTCTAAAATTAACTATACTTGCACACAAATCATATAATGAAGTCGTTAACAATAGACCATCATACCAACTACTTAGAAGACCAATATGCACAAGCAATCTTAAGCAACACAATCAAGTTACTTATGGTTTACTAACACCAATACAAGCCTTCGGCCTTATTCCTATAAAATTCCTTTATCATTATTCAATTCATCAAAATCCAAATGTAATAATACCCCACGTAAAACCATATTTAAGTACTTAGGGCTCGTTTGGTATGCCGTACTGTACTGACTATTTCAATCGGATAGACTAATCTGTCCACCGGATAGACTGATTATTTAGTCGGGCGTTTGGTACTTTTCCGGATTAGAATGCCGACTATATTATACTGACCGGATTATATTATAGTAATTGACGAAATTCTTATATCTTAAATATTAATTATTTATGTCATTATTCTTATATCTTAAATATTAATTATGTATGTCATTATTTTTATTATAGTAATTGACGAAATACTTATATCTTAAATATTAATTATGTATGTCATTATTTTTATTATTATTTATTTTAATAATAATTATTATTACTATTTATTACATTTTTATTAATTAATTATTTTTAATTTTATCATTATTATTTATTAAAATATCATTAATTATTAATTATTAATTTATTATTAGTAGTATTTATTACTTTATTACTTTTTATTATTAATATTTACTAAATTAATATTTTATTTTTTATTATATTACTATTTATTATTATTATTATTATTATTATTATTATTATTATTATTATTATTATTATTATTATATTTTACAAGATTACTAGTTATCCGACTATTTAATACGGACAATTTCGAGCGTATTATTTTAGCGTGTCTGAACCGTATAAAAATATTCAACCGTATTAACTTATACGGTGACTAATTAATACGACTGGTACCAAACACAGGTTTCGGATTATTTAGCCTATACGGACCGTAATACGGTGTACCAAACACACCCTTAATGTCAAAAGTAAGCATAATAACATGATCATACATATTAACCCTTAAATAATTATCCTTTCCACATACCTCAATTCATAAAAATTCCCCTTTATATGCCATTAACACTTAAAATAACCCTATTAGAAGTCCTCAATTTTTAGGATTTAATTAAGGATTTTTAAGTAATACATAAACTTTGAACCAACAAAAGTATCCTTAAACAATGTCTAATTAACCTGAAAATTAAACTATTGGACTCACAGTAACGAGGACTCAAACTTTCATGTTGACTAGACGGCAACGGTCGCTGCACGCTCCCTCACTCACCGAAAAAGCCCTATGTGCATGGGCTTCACACGCGAGTACAAACTCGGTCGCCAGGCCACTCGCCCTTGACCTCCAGCCGGGTATGTGATTCAGTTCACCCGATGCGCGATTTTGAATCGATTCTAAAATCCAATTTCTACATCTGTTTTTCATGTTTTAGTTGCCTAATTACAACTTCACAACCCCAAACGAAGATCTATGAGGTTAAACCAAAAAAACCTCACCTCGATTTCATGGTTCCATTTCATGGACTTCGGCCATGGTTGCATAGTCCTTTCCCTAACCTTTCCTAGACCCAGCCATCGTCGTTTTTGTCTTAAAATGACCTTAAGAACTCAGAAAGGTCGTTAGAATACTCGTTTTCAAGCTTCCAATCCCAAAATCCAGAATCCAAAAATAAGGACCTACGGGTTCCATGTTTACCTTCACGGTTTTTCTTTCCCCTCATCATATTTCTTCAGTTTTCTCCCTTTTTCTCCCTCTTTCATTCTTTTTTGTTCTTCTCTTCCTCATGGCTTCTGTTTCATCTCCATCACAATTTCACTCTTTCTTCTATTTCGGCCACCAACCACAGAACTCCCATGTTTGCACACTCAACAAAAATATACAGTAGTGTGAATCGGTGGGGAGATTTGAGGGAGAAAAAATAAAGAGAGATCTAGAACACTCTAGGTTTCTTTTTCAAAATGACCAAAATATCCTCCATGAAAAAATTACCAAATTGCCCCTAGTTACTTTTGACCTATACCAAACCCCGAACCTATTCGACCCCCGATTTTGACATACTACCTATTAATGGACTCGGAAGTTTGAGACCTTCATACCAGTATTTTCAGAACATCGAAAAATGTCTAGGTCAAAAAGTCAACTTTTGACGTTCATGGGAAAAATTGTCATTTTTCATTTTTTTCGAATTTTCAAGTCGTTACATTCTATTCCATGTTCTTCATGGATTTCTTGCAAGCTTCACCTGCATTTTAGAGAAATTAAGCCTCAATAAATAAGCATTTCTTAACACATTATTGACGCATACTGAAAACAAAACTGAAAGGCTTATTTATAGAGGCTTAACTTTCTTAGAATGCAGGTGAAGCTTAGAAGAAGGAAGCCTTGCCGTGTCTTCTAGTTCACTCATTGTCTTTGTGGCTTGGTACTCTTAAAGTTGATCTCTTACTTTTTAATACAATTCAATATTAATATGTCTTCATTCATAAGTATATGTGAGTAGTCTTTTATTGAATTAGGGTTGCTCAAATCCCTAACCATAAGGGTAGTGTTCTTTTTTATCCTTGATTTATGTTGTTATGTATGTTGTGGATGTGATTTTGATTATTATATTCATGTAATTCATTATTTTTTTAGTGGTTACTTGATTCATTGTGTTATCAGTGAATGGTTGCATTTTGATTAAATTCCCCTTGCTCTTAATGCATTTAATTGTTAAAATTAAATAGACGTCCTAAGGTAAACATTATGCCTAGAACATGCTAAGTAAGAAGGAATAAAATGACACGACCTACCCCCAATCCCCCGGGATTAAGGGATAAGCCATGCTCCCGTCTAACTTACGTGGAACATGAAGGCTAAACCGACATCCAACCTCCACGTAACACGTAAGCCAAACAAGGAATTCCCAAGCGAACCGTCCAAAAATTTCTGGACTTCCCAGAGCGCGCAGAACCTACTGTGGATCGCGTGTGTGATGTCTCCGTCTCTCTATACCAACAGCCCACACCGCAACAACCTGGAGGGTATCGAAAAACATAAAAGACTGTGAGTGGACAAAATAAACAATACGTTCTAAAAACGGGTTATAGAAAAGTACATTTATACCCTCCACGCAAAACCAATGAATGCATATGAAAACCTTTTCATATCCAAGATAAGAAACCATCAATGAAAACCGGAATCATTTCTTTTTCTCGAATCCGTAACTCAAATCCAGGGCCTCAGCCCAAAATCATAAATCCTCATCAAAGTACGGGAACTCAGCCCAAAATCCACAAAGTCCAAATCATCCGGGCCACAGCCCAAAACATCTGAAAACCAGTGAAAAACCAAAGTAAAACATCAATCAATCACGTTGCTGGATCTCAAGCGCGGCGAGTCTTTAAACTCAAAACACATGCGCATAATCAGGCCTTCCCGGGATATCAACGAGTCTTTAAACTCAAAACACAATCAACAGGCCTCGGGGAATATCACAATAACGAAGTCTTTAAACTCAAAACATATCAATCCAGGGCACTCCTCCGTCAATCAACCGAGTCTTTAAACTCTAAACTAGATCTAGCCAAAACCAAGTTTCAACGGGTCTTTAAACCCAAAAGCAAGTGAAAATCATAGAAAATCCATATCCGAATTCGCAATCATGATTCCGTAAGCCGACATCTGGAATCATCATTCCGAACCCATATCCAAAAATTCACTTTCAAGTTTCAAAACCAAATCTCAAAGCATTATTTCCGAAATCGAGTTCCAAAACTTGAAATCACGTTTATCGAAATCCCTTTTTGGAACAGGGCTTTAAGCCCTGTTTGATCCCGGAATGGACCAACTTGATGAGACCCGCTGGGGGATCTAGGACCAGCCACGTGGTGCTTTGGGCCCGCTGGGGGCGTTGCCGCTCGGAAGATATCCTGCAAAAGGGAGACTTGACACCGGTGTGGTGTCCTCCGAAGGGACTCTGATGCCTAAGTTAGTATCTGTAGCCGACGGGCATGAAAGTAACAGTAATCTGGAGGGGGTCTCAGAGTCTTACCTTTGTGAAGGGTTTCAAGGTATTTATAGTAGCCATAACTGCGGTAGTTGGGCTATTGTTTGGGAGCAGGTCATGTTTTGTGGATGAGGATCGTCTGGTGATTCCTGGACATCCGGGGGAGGCGCCAGTTGGTGTCCAACCTGCCCTCGTGAGGGAGTGGTTGTGGTAGAGTTGGTGTTAGGTAACTGTTGTAGCCAGCTTGTGCCTGTGTTTTAGCAGGTGCCGAATGGCGGGCCAGTAGAGCATGCCGATCGGCTATCCACGATTGTGGGAGTGCCGAGCGAGGTACCCGTCGGCATCCGTTCTGTCATGGTCGTTCCTGTGCTCAGAGGGTGGTCGGTCGATATAGTATCAACAAGCCCAAAATCACTTTTGCAAAATCCATTATGAATCATTGAAATTAAATCATAATCCATAATTCAAATCACCAAAACCATGATCAAATCGCAACATAAATCGTAAGCTCGTAAAACGTGCAAAACGTAAATATATTGAAATACGTGCAAAATCGTAAATCATCAAGATCATAATCATAAACATAGAAATCACGTATAGAAAACATATAAAAACATTTATGCATGCATCAAGAGTTAGAAAGCAAAGTTCACTCACAGACCGTTACGTCGCTACCTCGATACGCGTGCACTTACGTCATTCCCAGCCAATCCACTATCACCGGCTTTCCCGAAACTGTCCAAATCCCATAATAAGGTTACTAACTACTTCATTAAGCTTCTACTAAGTTCCCGTAATTTTCCCAAATTTTTAACTATTTTTAATCGAGCCCTAAAACCTTCGAACATCCCGAAACATATCAAAACGATGTCTGATCGACTCGAAACCAGTCCTAAAATGTTCGTTACATCGATTACATCATTTCACATGTTGAACACTTCCCCAGGAAGTGTCCCACACGCCCTCATGCGCCGCCCAAAGGGGCTGTGCATGGGAGCCACGCGCCCACTGTTCATCGTCTCCTACCTTGCGATAGACCCGATCTGAACCGGTTCGAACCGGTCCAGTACAACCGAACCGACGAGAACGGTCCAACATCCTAAATCCTTCATTTTTTTTTTATCCAATTTCACTCCTTCCAAGTCCTATAGGTTCTTCCTTTTATTTCTAATCGATTACCATAATCAAAACATGAAAGTAGGGTCTGTAAGGTACCTTCCAAACCTAGGATCAAAACCAATCTTTCCTCTTCTCTGTTCGGCCATCACAGACCACCATAGGCCATGGTTTTGGTCCCAAATGACTCCTGGTCACCTTCTGATGCTCACCTAATTAACCAAATCTGTCAGGAACCACCAAAGCACAATTCACCATTTTTGAATTACAAAATGAATGTTTTCGGGAAACCGCCTTACCATCCTTCTTAGGCCTCGAAACCGGGCTTAATCAACTCCTTATCACCAATAGAACATCATCCTAGCATCCAATTCAATGATTAACATCTAAAAATCAACTTTCCATATGTAAATCAAAATAAAAATCCACGGGAAACTCACCTACCACCGTCGTCGTGCACCACAGTGGCCACCATCATCTTTGTCTCACCTTATTCTCTCATTTCACCTAACAAACCACCAGCAGAGGATCATATTGGAGGGTGATTGGGTTGAGTTGTTCTCTCACGGGTTCACGGCTCTGTTTTTTCCCTTCCCATAATCGTGCAGTCAATTTAACAGATGTGAGAGACGGTGCAGGATCTTCCACAACCATCCAGAGAAGGGACAAGTGTCCCACATCCACTGGGCACAAATCCCAAGGCAGCCACATGTCCAATTAGAACTGGGCACAGATCCCTAGGCTTCAAAATGACCATTTTACCCTTGTTGCCACACAATTACCATTTTGCCCTTAGCATAATTAGACCAAAATTCAATCCATCTGACATCCAATGATCACGTACCGCCTGTCATTGTACTCAGGGAATCGAGACCTACCTAACGGTCCTCGAAATACGTGAAAACTACATGTCGGGTATAAAGTCAACAATTTGCCCCCTATTTATCCAAATTACCAAAATACCCTCGAACTTCTGAATGTCAGAATTTCTTCTTTGAATGTCGGAATCGAACGTGCCACCAGTCTACAGACTCTTGACGTCACGAACTACGTCACAGTCATTGGCCAATGTCCGTTTGACCGTCCAAATGAAAATTCAACCGTTTGCCCATTCTAGGGGAAAAACCTTCATTTCGCACCGTCCGTCCAAAATCACCCCACTAATCATCGATTAATCTTACTAATCCGTCATTAATTACTAATCTAATCCCGATTTCTGGGACGGGTCGTTACATAAAATGTGTAAGGTGACTCAACATCAGGGCCCTTGCACAACCATTGAATTCACACATTTGTTAATAACATAATCTGGTAAACACATTAATGACTAAATTGGTTAGTGATAGAAAGCTGCCCTAGTTTGCATTAATCCAAATAATCAACCAATGTTTTACTTACATGCAATTTAAGTTTTTGTCTTATTTTTCCAATTCGAGCATAATCACGAACCCACCCCTATATTCTTCTTTTATGTGATTCTTTTACATACCTTTGATTGAGTTAAGTCTTCTTAATTAAGTCAACCAACCGTTGAACAAGACCTCGAGGGGTTGACCCTTTCTTGTGTTATACTAATTTCAATCGATATTATACACTTGTAAAGATTTTTACTAGGATAGAAATAGGTTATATTTGTGTGCTTGTTTTATTTCTATCACTGAACTATGCTAGAAAGATAATTATTAAAGTCAATGGATACATTAAGAAGAAAACATAGACAAGAACATTGGAAGCCATCTTCTCCGCTTGCATCATAATCATTTTATCAGAACAAAGTGTTTTGGGAAGCAAACGGAACCCATTTACAACTATCTAGTAGCAACCTCTATCTAGTGGCATGCCTACTTTGAAGGAAATTAAGGTCTAGTTTCTTCCTGTTCAGTCCATCTAGTAATAGGGCATGGCAGGAAGGCCTTTCAGTTCATGCTTTCCGCCCTTCCCCAGGAATTATGCATGCCACACCTTAGCAAAGTGACTCACCTGAAGCCCGCTCCTTCACTCTGATGTCCAGTTCTCTGTGGAGACTATACAAAGGTGGCCTTGTACACACGCACCAAAATATTTTGGGCAGGAACACAAACGAAAAGTACCCTAGTCCCTAGATTTTATTATGATTAGTAGTATACTCATATATAATGTCGTTGGATCACATCTGTTCATGTTGCTTCTGCTGGAGGGGTCAATTACTCATGTATGGAAAGTTACGCCTCGACCTTGTGCACAATATGATGATGATGAAGGTTCGAGTGGCAAGGTAGAAAGATTTTCAGCACAGCTATTCAATACTGATTAGCTTCCTCCGCTCAGAAATAGATGACATCACCTACCTTGATGCTTCTTTTCTTCACGAAGGCTCTCCGTGTTTTTGGCTAGAAAACTAGTTTGCCATGACGTCCTTCACGCTTGCCGGATATATAAAAGGAAGACATAGTTCGTACATGTATGGTCTACGACTCTGATCGAGATATCACACTCCTGATCAACATCTGGCCGGATTTCTTCATTTTCGTCGTCCCTGTCACTAACATCACACTAACTTAACTCTTTCTCACTATGTTCCATGGATGGTTTCTCAAATAATCGATTTCCAACTAATTCAAAAAATAATAATAAATAATTAGTTATGTGTTATATAGCCATAGACTTAGCATACTAAATGTGGATTAAGTCACTTCTAAAAACCTAATTGAGCTCGGTCCAAGTGGGCTTAGTAGGCCCGAGTAGGCTCGATCCGTAAAGCCTGACTCAAATTCGGCCCGACAAAAGGTATGTACTTTCATATTTATTACCAAGCCCACTCGGTCCAACCCAATTTTTTTAAATTATGGAATAAGCCCATAGTAGCTCAACCTAAGTCTAAGAAATTTAGGCCGGACTTGCCCAACCTGGCCCAATAATAAGGGCTACTGCTAATAGTACATATCTTTCACAAAACTTGCCTCCGATAACCTAGTTTAACATTATTTGCGTAGAAATAATATGTACATATAAAATTGATAATGCGAGTATTCGCTAGTCAAACATAAAAGAGCATGTGTGATGATTTTCATCACATGTTTGGAAAGACATATGGACTTCATCCCATGAATAAATATCCCAACCAATTGACAATTACCGATTATTGATTGGCTTACATTTTTATGTATGAAAAGAGTGAGACTTCATCCCATTTTTACTCATTTTTATTTATATTATTTTTAGGTAAGTTACACTTTACCATCATATGATTTATACTGAATAACACTTTCATACCCTTACTTTCAAATGTTGCAATTAACTGACCGCATGAACCAATTTGCTGACCTCATCCTTCTCGTCCTCCTCTTATTGCATGTAATATAATTCACTGACCACATGAACCTTTTCATTTATTCTCCCAACCACTCTCTTAGCAAGATATATATCAAATTTGTTTGGTTGCCAAGAAAATCAATGTCATAAGGAGCCATAATGGCTTGTTAGTTTTTGTTGTTCTTTGGCTTTAGGTCTCCATTTCACCAAAAAAGAAAACAAGACAACAAAAGAATTAAAAGTGGAATTGAAGAAGCATGAGAGAGAGAGAGAGAGAGAGAGAGAGAGAGAGAGAGAGAGAGAAGCAAATTGGAGGAGAAAAGATTAATGGGAAGCTTCATATTAAGGGAAATTGTTGGGATGTTTTTAATGTGTTTGAATGTCTGAAATCGTTTTCAAGTGTTAAATAAGCTTTATGAAATTTTATGGAAATTTTTCTTGAAGAAACGATGAGTTTGTTTGAACATTTCCTCATTAAAAGTTAGAATAACTTCAGTAGCAATAAATTCAGATGAACAGCATCACAACAACCTGTTCGTCCACACAAATGACCAAAAATAGGGGAGCCTATCATATTCTACATCATATTGTCTTGCTGGTTCTATCCTTCAAAATTTTCAAAGTCAATAACCTTTTTACAGGTTCATCTATGTTCAAAATAGCACGAATCTTCAAAAACTTCCCATACGATCCCCATTAATTCCCTTATCAACACGGACAAATAAATCAATAGGATTTCTAATAGTCTCAGCCAAAGCCTCTGTCAAGAACAAAGGACGTACTTTCCTCAATCGAATCCAAAACTGCTGCAAGTTCAATGGTACAAATGCAGGGTCAGCCAAACCAAACAGTGGTCTAGCAAATTAGGATGGGTATGAATAAGTTTGAAATCATTCATAACTCATTACAAAATTACAATTTGTTCATGTTCATCCCAATTTTTCGCATTTTGTGTATTTATTAGCGTCTCTGGCATTCATAATATCGTGGCTTGAGATGACAAATTTACCTCTGATTTTGACGACTATTGGTTGGAGTTAACGAACTTGATGCAAAACTCTGTATAAAGAGTGAATTTTTTATGATAAGTTAGATAAATGAACATTTTAAATGCAAAGTGGGATTAAAGTTATAATTTTAAGTACATTTTGACTAAAAAATCAAAAAGAAATAACAGATATTGCGAACTTGCATAAAAGAGAGCTCCTACAATTAATAAAAAAAGAATATTATTATATGGGACATTCCCGTGCAATGATTAATGAGTTATTAGTTTTCTTGTTTAATATATTACGAAAACCAATTGACATCCATATCCCTAACTGATCCTGGGGAAACTTGCTCCATCACTTTCTCTTGTCCTTTGGGGTAATATATTCCGGTCTTCTCATGGGCAACCCATAAGTTCATGTCATTTCCAGCTCCTTCAATATGAAGCTTGTTCTTCACTTCGTGATCTCCTTCAAACTTCCTCGTCTCACGTATCATATCCGCCGAAGAGCTTTGCTTATGAAAACCCTTTCGACTCATCGGCCTACAAAAATCATCGTCAATCCAGTAGTACACACGTTATACACTACGAAAGTGAGCGATTGTTGGCATCGTCTCTGAATTTTACTCAAATTTTACCACTGTGCAATAAAAACAGATTATTGAGAAGCGATTCTAAGATAAGCTTGTGAAGAATAATAAATTGGAGGGATGCTTACTTGAAAACCATTGTGTTCATGGTTTGTGCCCCTTTTGCAAAAACAGCTGCCATAAATGTATTCCTCACTCTTTCTCTTTTGATGAAGATGAATATTATCGTGGCTTACATGGTCTAGTTCACATATATACAGGGTTTGAGGAAGATCTGATAAAATAAAATAAAAAATTAATTAGGAAAATGGAAAAAGAAAGTGAAGGAATGGTATGGGGATATCATCATACCATACCACATATATTATCCATTTCTCTCTTCCCAATAGAGAAGTTTGTTATGGGGGTCGGCCATTACGGTATGTACGTCACTGTCAAGCTGAAGATATAGTTTCTGGATTTCGAAGGGTATACTTTCGTCATGCCATACATCAACTATCCACTTGTAATAGATATTGAGAATTGAAAAATATATATATTGCATATCGATTTTTCTTTCTTTTTTTATAATTGTGCTTAAAAAATCTTGCTGTACATTAGATAAGATGGGAATACGACAAGACTATAGTATTAATGGCATAAGCTGTCGCCCTTTTTTTAATTTTTTTTTTTTATATATAAAACGAAAATAAATTATAAACAAAATTCTCTAGGATCATTAATCTAACCTTAAACGATCAAAGCTTAGAGCATTGTAAGACATTGGAGGAATACTGTTTACACCTGAAAAAATCCCCTTTGGGTCAAAGCTGATGGCTTAAGCGAATAAAGGACCAAATCGTGAAGATTCAACCCAAATGCTCACTTGAGACATGCAACAGAAAAAGATGTGGAAAAGGGGGGCGGTTTGGATAATGAGCGAAGAATTAGAAGGCAAAGGAGACGTTTTAACTAAATAAACGGCGGCACGAGACCCGCCGAAGACCTAACATGGCAACTTGGTCAACGTCTCCACCACTTATAAAATGAGAAGAAGCTCTCTTCTCAAAGACTAACCAATCAACCAATCAAAACCAGCAAATTGATCAAACTCAATCAATGTAAAAAATAACTGCAAACCTTCCAAACGTTTCATTGTTTCAAAGGTGCGCCTTCTTGGCAAAACCTGTTTTTTATTTATTTATCCAGGATCAAGATTCAGTTCTCTTCTCATCCCCTTTGAAGACTTTCCCTCAAGCATAGAGCTCCCCTTCATTCCTAACTTGCATCCCAAGCTTGCAATAGAGACGCCCTGAATTAACCTTCTTTCTAACGAAGCTCTCATAGCCCATCACAAGGGTTAACTTCATTCCCGACTTGCATTTTGATTATGTAATGGATAAGTCTTGCATTAAACTTTTTTCTAACTAGCTTTTGTGGCCTATCATAAGGGTAAACCTCATTCTGACTGCCAATCTATGGATGGTCATTGAGGCATTCAAACATCTCTTTTGACGTCTTCTCATCATCTTTGAATACTCTACCAACCTATGATATGATTTCAATTGATATTCATTTTTAGTTGATGATTTCTGGAATTTTCTGCCTACTCAAAACTGAAGTGCGAAAGAAATAATTTACTTTCACGCACTTGTAATTTCAATTCTCGGACTTCAATTCCAATACTTTAACGTTTTCAGTATTTGTACTTTGACTGTCATTTCAATACAAACCAGATTTTTTTAAGTATGGGTTGGTACTTAAGACACACCATCCAAGTATAGTTCACGACTATCAAGTTGGGATACCATTTTTTACACATTAGTCTAATGCTAAGATCCCGATTTAAGGGAACCTAAGACCTCTGATCATCCTAACCCTTGAAATAACAAGCTACCACCTTTAATATCGGGAAAACCACATCAACCGAGACTACGCTGGAAATAAAATTATTAAAGTTCATGGGTACATTAAGAAGAAGGCATAGAAAAAAAAAACAGAGCAAACTATCTTTTCTCCTTGCCTCACAATCGTTTGATCAAATCCAAAGTTTTTGGGTCGCAAACAGATTTCATTTACTCTATCTAGTAGCAGTTTCTACTAGTGGCACGCCTACTTTGAAGGCAATTAAGACATGTTTGGCTTCCTGGTCCGCCCACAAAGGGATATATAGACCGTGAAGGCTTTTAGTTCTCAATTTCAACCCATCTAGCATAACCTACATCGCACAACTGCAAAGAGATCCACGTGAGAGCCTATTCCTTCGTTTTTCAACCCGGTTCCACGTTGAGACGTGATGAGAGTGGTCTCGGGTCCACGCGCTCGAAGTGTTTTTAGTATAAACAAATACGATGGATCCAAGCATGAAGATTGTCCTTTGGATGGAAAATTGAAGAAGCGAGCTCATCAACATCAAATTAGCTTGTTGATAGATATAATGCTTAGAGCAAATTGAATAAAAACGAGAGACAAAGGCCAGAATATCCATGTTAACAATGGAAAGCTTCCAAGAGCTTTTTCCTATTTTAATTTCAATTTTGGTTGTTCTTTATTTCTTTCCTATTTTAATGAATGTCTTTGTAAGTTACAAAAAATAAAGCTTTTTCCCTTTTTCAATAGCGCTCATTTATTAGTGAAAAAATAATAATATCAATAAATTTTCCTCTTAATTGTTAATCCTGGTTCAATAATCTAATTTGTGACGAAGACCTAATTGTGATAAAGTACTTGTTAGATCTGTCATATGTGTTATTGAAAATCTGAGTGCATGAGTATTTGTTTTGCATAGTGAGTGCATGGCGAGTATTTGTTTGTATACTTAATTTTGGGTAGTCAAAATATATGATGCCACAATTGTCTTTGAAAAATGGATATATCATATATGCCCAAAAAATTCTTTCAACCAATAGTTTTTCCATTAAATTTTTTCTGTCATTCTCATTATTCATATGAAGTTTATCTCTTAATATTAACTTCTTAATTCAGAATAAAATCAAATCACTTATTTCTTTTCGGTTGAGAAAACCCCTAAGCATTTATTTATATAAAGTAATCCTCTTGATTTAAATTTCTAATTAAGTCACTGTGTACACACTGGGTATGAATACCACTAGACTAGCTAGTAGTTCTAGCAGTACGTAGTCACACTTTCCTGTTAATATATGTTGGGGTCATTTTTGTTGGAAGACTTTAATGGGTTTGTACCATACTCATACAAGGGGGAATGAATCCTTCATAGCCCTTGTTCCGAGTCAGTTGAACTAGGCACAAAGCATCTCGAAAGGAGGAGAGGCTTGTTCTAGCGGAGTGCTTTGTTGTTCTAACTTATTGTGAATGTAACTGATTTGCTTTCTACGTCCATAAAAATGGTCGAGATGAATGACAAATGCAAGCATAAACTGGATTTTCTTGGCATGAGAAGCTTTTGGTATGGTAGTTAAGGGCTTATGAATTTATAGAGAGAGCGATTTTTGGCTTGGTTTTAAATAAGACATTGTGCTTAGGGTGGTTTTTGGCTTCAAGATTATGGTGGCTGTAGAAGTAATGACTTATAGGCCACTGAAGGAAAAAAAAAAAATAGAAAAAGGAGAAAGGTGACTTTCTAAAAAGAGAACATGGGCTGGATTGGAGTTCACAACAACTAGGTAAATTTGGAGGAAGCTTGTTCTTATTCTCTAGCGTATGCTCTGATTCCAATTTAATTAATTTGTTTTTTTCAAACTGAATTTGTAGGGGCTAGATCTTTTGTGACAACCCGAAAAAAAATTGGGGTCAATTAAGATTTTTATCGAGAAAATGACGATCTTACCCTTGATTTTGGACGAGTCCATCAATCAACTTTATTAGGATGATTTTCTTTAAATTTTTCTTTGGCTCAAGGGTGAGAGCGACTATGACATGATGGCTCGTAGTGAGGGACAAAGAGATTGAATTGGAGAGATCAACTCGAGCGAGAGAGTGGCCGCGAGATTGGGGTTCGCAACGAGGGAGGAGATGTGAGTCGAACTCGAAGAATAAAGATTGAATAATGAATTCGAAGGAGGCACCTCATGAGTCTGAGAATAAGAAGGAGGCACCATGTGAACTATGAAGAAGATGAAGAATGAAGAGGTGAACTAAGTCTAGGAGGAAGGAGCAAGAAGGTGCGACGTATGTCGAACTCGAAGAATGAACATTGTCTGATGTCTGAGAAATGAGTTGAAGATTGAAGATATAGGGTTTTGGCCCAAAAAACACCATCTTGGAAAGAAACTCAGGCATTAAATTGATCTAAATCAGTCTAATTCTCATATTCTAAAGACCGTAACCGAACCTATTTGGGTTCAATTTAGTCGTGTTTTCAAATTTTTGTTCAATTTTGTTTTTTCAATTTGATATTCTTTTGTTTGGTGCTACTTTTTGGTCTATGTTTTCCAATTAATTAACAGCTATAGAGTGAGCCACCACTGCTGGTGCGTGTCATGTCTCCCAGCCCATTCCATGCACGTGGCGGTGCATGGGACGCGTGGGGCGCTTGTATGAGTATGTGACGACACATGGGAGGTATGTTGGCCTTCCATTGGTACGTGGCGATGCGTAGGACCCATGGTGGTGCGTACTCCCCTATTTTTGAACTTTCTGATCTATTTAGGATAGTTTCAAGGTCATTTGGGATCATTTAGTGCCCTATTTGAGTAATTTCTGGTCCTTTTGTGTAATGACCCGTCCCGGATTTCAGTATTAGATTAGTGATTAATGAATGATTAGTGAGATTAATTGGTGATTAGTGGAGTGATTGCGGACGGACGGTGCGAAATGACCGTTTTACCCTTAGAATGGGAAAACTGTTGACTTTTGTTTCGGGCGGTTAAACGGACTTTGCTCGATGACTGTGACGTAGTACGGCACATCACGAGTCCGTAGACAAGTGGCACGTCCGATTCTGACTTTCGAGGAAGAAGTTATGGGTCTCGGAAGATAAGGGGTATTTTGGTAATTTGGTGCAAAGGGAAATTTGGTCTTTTTGTTGTGCATTGGGATCTGTCCAGTAAAATTGGGACACCTGGGGCATTGGGATTTATGCCCAATGGCTGTGGGACATTTGTCCCATCTCTAGATGGTTGTAGAACTTGGTTAGCAGCCTCACTCTAAAATTTAATAAGGGCTGATATTTATACACGAGGTTGGGGAAGAAAACAGAGGATGGAGAGAAAACAGAGGAGTGCAGTGTGTGATCGTGAACCCAAACCCTCCTAAACCTTACCCGTTGCCCGTGATGTGTGAAGGAGAGTTGGAAAGGGGACTTAGACGCACGTGATGATGGCCACGACGGCGAAGGTAAAGTCAAAACCGTGAAATTCTGCTTTGAATTCGTAACTGGTGGTTTGGGTTTGGAAGGTTAATGATCGATTTGGTTCATTGGAACATGTTTATGAGGATGCAAGGAAGCTGTAGAGCTTGGAAGGGAGGCCTGCCGTGCACGGTGGCCGTGGAACTTGTAAAAAGGTAAGTTGGATTCAAAAATGGTAAGTTGAGCTTTGGTGTTTGTTGTGAGGTTTGGACGATTGGAATTTGTTTCTGGTGGTTCCAGAAACTGTTTGGGATCAAAATCAAGGAAGAAGGTGGCTGGAATCCCAAGAACATGACGGAGGAAAGTTTGGTATTTGAAGGTTGATCGAGAAGGTAAGTTAGAGTATTTGATTTCATGTTTTAAGTAGTTAGGTCGATTTTATAGGTTGGGACGAAGCTATATGACTAATTAGAATCGAAAACGGACCGAAAACAAGGGAACTATGTGTAAAATGTTGACTTTTGACCCGGGAGGTCCGATGGTCGAGGGCCAAGAACCATTACGTAGATCGAGTCGATACGAATCCATAGACAGGCGGCACGCTAAAATCGGATGTCGGACGGAAAATTTATGGTCACGGGAGTGAAATCGATTAAATGTAGGAACAGAGGGTTTAATTAAAATAATATTATAATATTGCAAACTGACAGAAAGCTGAAATGAATCTAGACCCTTGGATGAGTGACAAGTCCCCACTCACTTTCCCTAATTCATGGATCTTGCCCCCATTGGTTGATTATTTTACATTTTATTTCTCTCATGAAATCCTAGCCATCCATCTCACTTTCCGTCACTCATCCTCACCGTCCATTTCTTTAAACAGACTACCATCTGATTATCATCATCGATCATCATCATTTTCCCATCGTTCTTCAATAAACCCGAACACCCAACCTCCCTCTAAAACCTCAAAGCCTCACTGAATGCTAATATGGTGTAAAGGAATGTTGGAGGGTGAGGACTGGCGATGATGGCGGTGTCAACAGCGTTGACCGTCGTGGACGGCGGTGGGGGCTGGGAACCAAAACCCGTGAGGCTAGCTGGAAAATAGGGGACATTTGACAGGACCCAATCCAACCCCCCCCCCCAGGATTAGTGCGGGATGACCCTGCTCTCGTTTGACACGAAGTGTCAGACAAGGGATATTTCCAACCTTTGCCCTCCCGGGCTATCAGAGTATGCCAGGATCCGGAGGAGGTATGTGATATCTCGGCCTCTGCTACAGTCCACATCCGATGTCAAGCTGAAGGGCACTCAAAACATTAAAAGCTGTGAGTGGACAAAACAAGAGTTTATAAAAACATTTTAACAAGAAGACATTTGTACCCTTCACTAAAAAGCATGCATGCATTCGAAAACCATTTAACCAAATGGAACCATCAGTGGGAACTAAGTCCAAAACCATAATCAAATAAAATATACGGGCCACTGCCCAAATCCATAAGAAACCAATAAAGGACTCAGTCCAAATCAGAAGTAAACCAAGTACACGAGCCACTCCTCAAATCCTGTGTAACCACACATCACATATCATATATCATATTTCTATCATATACACATATAATTCACACAACCAATCCTGTCACGGTTTCCAAAGCTACGCGCGTGCTACACGGGTCTCAATCCGAGTCTTCTCAAAGTCAAGGTCAATGTCCGCAGACCACTGACCCTACCTGAGGTAATAGTAATCATAGCCTTCCTGAGAGTAAGGAACCTAACTGGGGGGTGACTCCACGCAGTCGGTTCTCTGTGACTACTCCGGGGTCCACCCAGGCCAACGACCCTCCCCGGAGGAGATAATAGAAGTAAATGAAGGTATATGAATACATATATATATATATACATAACATAAACATTCATGCACGGTTCCCTTGAACCGTCATGATCCATAACATCCATTAACCAGGGTTCATGCCGGTTCCCATAAACCGTCATGAACTAGAATGACCTGACAAAGGTTCATGCCGGTTCCCATAAACCGTCATGAACCACAATGACCTTTCCAGGGTTCATGCCGGTTCCCATAAACCGCCATGAACTTGGAAATCCATCTAGGGTCCCTGACCCGAAATCATCAGTGTAAAACAACTAGGTCTCGTGCCCGAACATGTGACATCAACTTTGCACCATGCCTGATATCTAAGGGTCAGTCACGACTCCGATCATAGTGATGTGTGCAACCATCCATCCAGGACCGCCCTCAATCCCGGTATGTTGCCGTGAACGTATCAACCGATGCGACCACCACAAGATCATGGTGCACTCATCACCGATCGCTATCCTGAACCGTCAGCACTCCGAAATCGAGCCTCCCCAGGCTGCCCGACCAAGAATCGTGCATCGTGACCTCTCCGGAAGGAACACATCCCAAACCGGAGGCGAGCGTCGTATCGTCGATCGCCGTGCACATAACACCCGTCGCGACCACGATTTAGACCCGAAGGTCGTAAATAGCGTCATATTCCCGAGACAAAACCAAATGGGTCTCATACCCGAGTTTATCCATTTGAAATCCAAAACCATTTCATTTAGACCAATAAAGACATACAAACCCGTATAGGCACCGTATAGGGCCGAAACCTCGAAATACGTGCCTATACGTAACCACACATCCAAATGCACTCATGGCATCACAAACAAGTATTTAAAACATATAATAAACATTTATGCATGCACCAATTTAGAAAACAAAGTCCACTCACAGACCGTCCGAGCTGCCGCTTCGATTTGCGTGTCATACGGCTCCCCGAGCCAATCACCGTCACCGGGACTCCCGAACCTGTCCAAATTTTAATAGAAGGTTACTAATAGCCTCATTAACCTCTCATTGAAGTTCCATAATTTTCCCGATTTCCTAACTATTTTTAAAACCGAACCTAAACCTTCGGACAGTCCGAAACCTATCGAAACGATGTTCGATCGACTCGAAACCATTCCCAAAATGTTCGATACATCGAATAGATGATTTGACATGTTGGAACCATCCTCAAATTCTCCTCCACGTGCTCGCACGCGCCGCCTGAAGTGGCTGCGCGTCGGAGCCACGCGCCAGTGAACAGTGTCGTCTTCCTCCTCGTGACGACTAGTCTGAACCGGTCCGGTCCAGTTCGCCTGCAACTTGGACCGGCGTGACCGGTTCAAGCCCATAACCGATCCAATCTTCACCGTTCTCAAGCCTAATCAATCCTTATCTTCATATAATTATCCTAGGAACCTAAACTAATCAATTAGAACTCCTAAAACGTCCTAAATCCGACAGGTCCAATTTGGTCCTCACGGTTCAAAAATCCAAAACCTCACCCCAGGGCTCCTCAACGTCCAAAACCTTTCAAAACCTCCCTATTGACCTCCTAACAACCTAATTAATTCAAAACAAACATCCAAATCGACCCATAACATACAAAATGGAAATTGGATCGAAAAATGGTTAAACCGATACCTCGATCGGTTTTTCTCCCCCGCCGTGCACGGTGGTGCTGCCTGGGCCAGCCACCACGTCCAGCCGGTCCTCTTCATCTCTATGTCCTCTCATTTAAGCTCACAGGTCAAGGGTTTGGTATTTGGGGTGAAGGGTGGATCGGGTTTTGGGTTAGAAAAATGGAGGATGAATGATCGATGAAGGGAATGGTGGGTGCATGAATGTAAAGGAAGGGCCAGTGGATGGGTGACAAGTGTCACTCATCCATTCGGCCTCCATAAAATATCTGGGTCCCACTAAAGTCCAAAAGTGCAACCGTCTCGTAATTCGTGCAATAGTACCCTTGAACTTCCGTGAACCGTAACTTCGCCGTCGAACGTTCGAATTCGACGTGCCGCCTGCCTATGGATTCGTATCATCTCGACCTACGTAATGGTCCTCGGCCCTCGGCCATCAGACATCCCAAGTTAAAAGTCAACTCTTTGCTCCTTTTAACCAAAATTACGAAATTGCCCTTAAACTTCCGAACGTCATAACTTCTACCTCGAATGTCGGAATTGAACGTACCACCTGTCTATGAACTCGTGACGTCACGAACTACGTCACGGTCATCGGTCAAAGTCCATTTGATAGCCAGAATGAAAAGTCAACATTTTGCCACGACTAGGGGTAAAACGGTCATTTCGCATCGTTCGTCCGATGTCGCCTAACTAATCACGGATTAACCTCACTAATCCTGATTAGTCACTAATCTAATCTAGGAATTTGGGACGGGTCATTACAACATTCCTTACTTCCAATACTTGGAAAAACGCAGTCCATTGAGCCTGGGTTCTGAATGAAGGTGAAAGGCAATGTAGAAACAAGGTTGGTGGTGGCCGTGGAGGTTCACGACGGCGATGGTAAACCATTTCCCATAAATTTTGAATTTGAGTTCAAAAATGGCAAATCACAAATTGGGCTTTATTAATCAAATTGGTTGCTCAGGTGAGCATCTAGGAGTTGCCAGGTATCGATCGAGACTGGTTTCAGGGGCTGAGGTGACCTGTGGTGGCCGGAGACGGCAGAGGAAAATGGAGGTTTGGTTTGTCGATCGGGGAGGTAATTTTCAGTCCCTAAGTTCAAGTTTTGACATCATTAATCGATCAGAATCAGTAGGACAAAGCTATAGGAATTAAAAGGAAAAAAAATGGACTGAAAATGGAGGAAAACCGGGGACGCCGATTCGGGTTAGACCGGACTGGTATGAACCGGTTTGAACCGGGTCGACCAGAGGTTGACGATGAACAGTGTTTGACGCGTGGCTTTCATGCGCAGTCGCATGTGACGGCGCGTGAGATACTTTTGGGCCATGATGTCAACATGTGAAATAATCTATTCGATGTAACGAACATTTTGGGACTGGTTTCGTGTCGATCAGACATTGTCTCGATATGTTTCGGGGTGTCCGAAGGTTTGGGATTGAGTTTAAAAATAGTCAAAAATTCGGGAAAATTACGGGGCTTTTGTGAGAGGTTCATGAAGAGGTTAGTAACCCTCTAGTGTAGTTTGAACAGGTTTGGGAGTCCCGGTGATAGTGATGGGGCCCGGGAGGGCATACAGCACGCATATCGAGGCGGCATCGAAGGACGGTCTGTGAGTGGACTTCGTTTTCTAAATTGTAATGCATGCATAAATATTTTATATGTTTTACATACATGATTTCTATGATGATGATTGTGGCACTGAAGGATTAAGAGATTGCACGTATTTCGAGGTAATGCCATATTTATACGTATTTCGAGATTTACGAGTTTATGCTTTGGCTATGTGATTATGAGTCTAATTATGGTTCTATGGCATGGTTTTTGTTTTGGAAGGATGAAATCGGGCTGAGACCTTTTTGAGTCATGTGATCGGGCTGGGGGCCCAATGGTTTACAAAATCGGGCATGAGGCCAGTTGAGTTTTATAAATTTGATCTCGGGTCTGGGACCCCATGTTTCATAAACGTGATTTTGGGTCTGGGACCCTAAATGGATTGTGATGTTTTATGAGATATTTCGGGTAGGGTCCATTGAGATGTTTTGAAATGGCTTTGTAAAACTGTTTTCCATATACCATCTTGACACGAGGATATGTGATAGGGGTTTCTGTGACACTGGGGAAGTCACGGTGCATTGCCTGCGAAGGGTCATTATACGGAGCTACCGGACCGTGTAGTGACTCAGGAGCATGAATGCTATGATTAGACATCTGGGACGTTAGACATCTAGGATGTCAGAGATATTGACCCGAAGAGACCCAGGGTAGCACGCGTTGCTTATTACTGTGAGATATGACGTCTTGGACGTCAAGCGTCTAGGACGCTAGGCATCTGGGATTCCAGAGATGGTTATGTGGTAAATATGAACTATTGGATTCTATGAAATGGTTTTTCGATTGGATTTGTGTTTATGGATTTGGGTAGTGGCTCACTTGGTTTTGTATTTACGGATTTGGTATTCTGCTGTTTTGGGATGAGTTCCCACACTTGGTTTTGAGTTACGATTTTTGGGCTAAGGCCCTAATGGTCTATTGAGCAAATGTTTTGATTATTCATTTTACAATGCATGCATACTTTTTAGTGAAGGGCATAAATATATTTATGAAATGTGTTTTTATGAACTTGTTGGTTTTCGTCCACTCAAAGCTTTTAAATGATTTTATTACCCTTCAGGTTGATCACGGATACGGGCTGTAGCAGAGACCGAGACATCGCACTCCTCCACCGATCCTGGCACACTCTGGGAGCCCGTATGGGCTGAGGTATGTATTATCCCTTGTCTGATACCTCGTGTCAGACGGGAGCATGACGCATCCCATGTTAATCCTGGGGGGGATTGGGATGGGTCATGTCACTATGGAGTCGAACCGCTCACACCCATTTGGTTGGACCGGGCCAGCTAAACCGATCTGAACTGGTCTGATCAGAGGTTGAAGGCATTGAATAGTAGGCGCGTGAGGTCCCGTGGGGGTGTTTTTGGGAAAGTGTTCAACACGTGTTTTAATTTATTAAATGTAATGAACATTTTGGGACTGGTTTCGAGTCAATCAGACATCGTTTCAATAAAGTTCGGGATATCCGAAGGTTTAGGATCGAGTTTAAAAATAGTTAAAAATTCGAAAAAAAAAATATGGGGATTTAGTGGAAGCATATTGAAGTAGTTAGTGACCTTAGAATGTGATTTGGACAGGTTCGGGAAGTCCAATGATAGTGGATTAGTCGGAAACGGTGTATTGCGCACATATCGAGGCAGCAACGCGGATGTTCTATGAGTGGACTTTGCTTTCTAAATTATGATGCATGCATAAATTTTTTATATGTTTTCTACATGTGATTTCTATGATTACACTTGTGATATCTATGATTTATGATTTGCACGTATTTCGAAATATTTTACGTATTTATACGTTTCATGAGATTATGGTTTATGCTATGATTTGATAATGGTTTCGATGCTATGATTTTGGTATTGGAATTATGAATTGATTTCAATGGTTTATAAATGGATTTGGCAAAGTGATTTCGATAAACGTGAATGATTTTTGAATTTGGATTCGGAATGATGATTTCGGATTCGTATTTGGAAATGGATTTATGGATTTAGATTTTATAAGATGGTTTTGAATTGGATTTGCTGGATCTGGTTTTGGGTTTAATGACCTGGATTTGATATGTGACTCGGGCGAGCCCGGATATGTGATTTTGGTTTAAAGACCTGATGAGTTTAAAGACTCGGATATTGTGATTTCCCCCGGAGGCCTATTGAGTTTAAAGACTCAGATTGATATTGAGGCCTGTTGAGTTTAAAGACTTAGATATATATTGTGTTTAAAGACTCGGATAGATCCAGCAGGTTCGATTGATGGAAATGTGTTTTTAAATGTTTTTCGGATTTATGTGAAACAATAATGGGTTTTAGATGTTTTGGACTGTGGCCCGAATGATTTGGATGTTGTGGATTTTTGGGCTGAGTTCCCGTCTTTTGATTTTGATTTATGATTTTGGGCTGAGGCCCGAGATTTGATAAAGGAAATGATTTCTGGTTTTCATAAACGGTTTTTAGTATCCTGGAAAAGAAATGGTTTTCGAATGCATGCATTAGTTTTACGTGGAGGGTATAAATGTCTTTTCTTGTAAAATGTTTTATGAACTTACTATTTATTTTTGTCCAATCACAGTCTTTTCTGTTTTTTGATACCCTACAGGTTGTTGATGCGATGCGGGCTGTTGTTAGTGAAACGGAGACATCACACACGGGATCCACAGTGATTCTGCGCATTCTGGGAAATCGGAAGGTGTATTTGGACGATGTTGATCTGCGTATCTCTTTTTTGGCTTGCGTGTTCCACGGGGGTTGAACGGGTGTTTAGCCTTCGTGTCGCATGCAGGTTAGACGGGAGCATGACTTATCCCTTAATCCGTGGGGATTGGGGGTGGGTCGTGTCAACTTGGTATCAGAGCACGGTTTGTGCGCTCTGCGCAAGGTTATGGTTTCCAGAGAAGATGGATAGTTGAATAGTGATGTGATGTTGTTGTGGATATGATGTCTCGACGCGGAACAGCCTGTCATCAACCAGGACGCTAGAGTGATAGTACATTAGTTAGTGGCTTAGTTAGTGGCGAGATCAAGAGCGACTGGGTGATGATTCGCCCGATACGCGGTATGGGTATGATGTAGCTGGCTTAGGGTTGGAGAGGATAGCGTGTTTGGCGCTGGATATGATTGAGAGTTGGTTGGACTCTATGGTCAGATGTGTGCCAGTTTTATTAACCCAGATGGTAACCAGTGAGTTAGATATGAGAGATACGATCAATGGTTGGCTAGTTGGCCTTTTGGGCCGGGTGGCGATCGGATGAAGATAGTATGGAATTGTGACCACTTGGTCAAATTGGTTGAGATTAGACTTGTGCGGCTGAGAACAGCCGAGTTCCATGGACACCTTAGTCATGATTGCTGGTTTTACATTAGTTGGAGGATGTTCTTAGCCGGGTGTGACGACCCGAGTGATGAGATTTGTTGTGAATACACTAAGCTCGTGGATGTTCCTTGCCGAGTTAGTTGGGCTTGATGACCCTAGTCGTGATGATAAATTGGGGAACCCTGTTAGGATTGATGGTTTGGTAAATGTGTGGTTAGTTTGTTGTTGTGGCTTGGACCGATGATTCGGTCAAGTAGGAGTTTGTGTTGCTGGGTGCAGTTGAGGTTGGGGTTGGCTTGGTGAATTACCCGATCACGTTAGTGTGACTATGATGCTTGGTTGAGCAAGGGTTGCTCAGAGTTGTGGAATACGATGGAGGTAAGTTTCCCCGACCCGAGTACAGATTTAGGGTTTTAGCTCGGAATGAGCGGAGATTCGGGGTTTCGTGTGCTGAGAGCCTTAGATCGGAGATGATGTGCCACGAGCTGAGACGCTTGTGAATGGTAGGTATGTGAAGAATGAGTTAGCAGATGTCGGAGGTGTCAGATGTGCTGGAATGTCTCGGCATATGCCGAGGATAGTCATGAGTGGTGCTGAGGCCAGTACTTGGCGATTTCCCGAGATTGGTGATTGACGACTCCAAGGATAGTGACGACCGAGTCCAAGGATGGTGATTGGTGATTAATGACTGAGGATCCTGGGAGTTAATATTCTGACAAGACCCGTCCCAACTGGACTTTGATAACCGTGTCCGGTCCTGCTCCCGTCTGACAAGTCAACTGAAGTCTCGAAACTACCCATCAGCACCTGTCAGACAAGGGATAACTGGACTGATTTCCGCTCATACCTCCGCCTCTAGATCAGCCCCAAACGTCGTGCCACGGCCTAGAGGGTCATCAAAACAGAAAAGGCATGAGTGGACAAAACAAATATCTTTTGAAAATACATTTCAAATAGAAAACCATGCATGCATAGAACCAAACATATGAATAACAATCACCGGCTTTCCAGCCAAATCACCTGTAAAGCATCAAATCTCGGCTCTCAAGCCGAACATATGAAAACATAATCATCTGGTCACAAAGACCAAAACCCGTACTCAATACTAGTACGCAATCACAATCAACATCAAACAGCACTATTCACAAATTCACAATCAATCAATCAATCCAGCCACATTCTCGGGATCAGACACATCTGGGCTCAACCCTCGGGCTCAGTCATATCTGGGTGAACACATCCCCAGGCTCAGACACATCCGAGTGGTACATCCAGGCTCAGTCGCATCCGAAAAGCTGGCTTATCGTAAAAACAACTCACAATCATATCCCCCAAGCTCCGGTCGTCTGGGTGATCCCCTAGCTTCGACCGTTTGGGCACTCACAATTCCAATGAAAACTATCTCGGGATTACAGCCCAAAACATTTCAATCAAATCCTTGACTTGAAACCAAGTCAAAATCATTCCCGACCGAGTCTCAAGCCCAAATACCATTTACACGTAAATCCCTAAAATCTCATTTAAAAACATTAAAATCATCCAGAAATCATCCTTGACTCACCAAGTAAGTCCAAATATCCTTTTTGAAACCTTTTTGACTCAGAGCCTAGCCCAAAATACCAATTACACTTTCCTCGTAAAACGTGCCCAAGAGACCGATTAAAATAATCATTAAATCCAAATAATCATGCCAAATGACCATGACATCATTGCAATTCAAATCATGCAATCAATCATGTAAAAAATTTAACAATGCATGCATAACAGTTTATAAAACAAACGTCCACTCATACATCGTCCAAACCGCTCGCCTTCCGAGCTGCACGCGTTTCCGTCATTTCCGGTACCTTCCAGGAATCTTGAATCCTTTCCAAAATCATTACTCACGGTCACTAATGATTTAATTAACATCATATTAATTTCCCATATTTTTTCGGGAATTAATTACGAATTAAAAACGTAATATAAACTTTTCGACCCTCGAAACAATATCGAAACGGTGTTCGATTGACTCGAAACCAACTCCAAAATGTTTGTTACATCGCATAGAACAAAAGCCATGTTGAACTCACCTCAGGAATCGTGCCCACACACCCTCAAGCGCCGCTGTGAATGGTTGCGCTTGAAACCCAGGTGCGTGCTACAATGTCACCAGCTTCACCCGTTTAACTGTAAACGGATCCTGCAACCCGCGCGGTGACCCGGCTGAATCTTCCTCAATTTTTGGTTGATTTCTACAATTAAACCGTCCATTAGCATCGTTTACATCTGAATTAGAGATCTGTAAACTCAATTTGTATCAAACTTACCTTAATTTGTTAATTCGAACTCGACTTTCAAAGAACACCGAACACTGTTCATCTCTCAATCGCCATCAATTCTCATTGTTTACCTTCAATTGATGCATCAAGAAGCTTCTTGGGATTCTATTAACCATATTTCCAACATCAATTGCATCGTTCCATGTCTCCAATTCCTCGACTCAAGCTCGAAAATCCAAATTCTTCCTCCTCTCTGTTCTAGCCCAAAACGACTCCAATTTCCTTCAAGTTTAATTGGGTTCAACTCGCCTCAATCCCAGAAAACTGAATTCAAGGTCAGTTACACTCATGGACGTCCAACAATTCAAATTTGACCCTTAGGTTCATCAAAGGTTTTCGGGTTTCTAAGTTTAGTTTCAGCTGGGTTCAAGGTTCATAACTCACCATTTAATTCTCTTTCTTTTCCTCTCTGGATATCCCATTCACTCTCTATCCCTGGTGTTAATTCAATTAATTCAGATATAGTGATCATCTCTCAAACAACAAAACTAATTTGTTGTTAGCTTTTTGAATATTCAAACAACAATTGCCACTAATTGTAACCTGCACAGTGACATGTGTCACTCAATCACATAAGTGACTCACCCACAAGTTGAATCAGCCCATTTAGCCGCTCAATTTACCTTGCTTCCCTAAATTACCATTTTGCCCTTCCTTGGCTAATTACCAAAATACCCCTCACAATTCTAGACCCATAACTTTCATCTCCGAACTCCGATTAACGCATGCCGCCTGTCTACCGATTCAACGTCTTGAGACCTATCCAACGGTACTTATGGAAAGTCCAAACAAGGTCCCGATCAAAAAGTCAACTTTCGGCCCTTATAACTAGGGGCAAAATCGTCCTTTCCTTCCATTTTTCCAAATTTTCCTTTTTCAAATTTTTGGGTCGTTACATATTCGGTAGTTTCATATGGTGCTCGGGAGTTGAACCTCGGAAAGGTTGGAAGTGATAATTGGATTGATGTCCCGACATAAAACGAGTTGGTCGCTGAGTTGGATTGTGTATGGACACTTAGTAGTGATCCGTAGGAGTTGTGGATTTTCTAAGTGTAGTAGAGGAGTTGACGTTTGGTTGGTTCGTCTAGTGGTGGTATACGTATTGTGGATTGAGTTCCATGGTTGGAAAAGATGGATACACTTCCAACATGGTTGAAATCGCAGAATCAGGAAGCGACGAGATTGAGACAAAGAGAAGTTGCGTTTGATTCCGAGTTGGTGTTAGATGTTGAGTATGGTATGATAGATACTCTGGAGTCGATACGGGAGACTCATGGTAGTGTTTGAAGGGACTTTAGGAGTTGTGAACCCCCATTGATCATGGACACATGTGAATGCATTACGGAGCAGAGAATACATGGTGACGTGGTGTCACTAACGTTTGGTGTGTGTGGCAGGATTGTGTTTGTTTTGGATTAATGTAGGATGACGTGTGATGTCATGGTTGTGGATTATCGTCGATGATAAGGAAGATGAGAAAGAGTGACTATAACTGACAGATAGGAGGTAATGGAAGAGAACCCATAATCTAGACGTGTCTCTAGACATGTAGTATTCTTGAGCGATCTAATCATATGTGGTGAGCGGATCATTTGTGGGAAGTGCATGAGAAGTGATGTGATTGTAATGGGTTCAAAGAGGGTCTCACTCTTACGGACAAGAAGTGGGATCCACTAAGAAGCGAGTGGATCAAGATCGAGTTGTTGTGCTCCTATATTCAGATTGGGTTATTCTTGTTGTGGATCGAAGAATGGTATTACTGATGATGCTTAGAATAGATATGTTGGACGTGAGAATGGTGAGATTACTTCGTCTTGCAGGAGTGAGTGTGGCTGGATATTGTTGAATATCTTGGATATGTTCGATTTGTGCAGGACAAGTGTGGTCCGTCTTGCATACGTATGGGTATTGGACTTGGATCTGGTGCTGGGTCTGACCTGTGTACGTAAATGCGATGTGATTGGATTTGATGTTGGTCGGGAGACCCAGGAGACCGGGAGACTCGGAATGGACTTGAGTTGGTATTCCTCGAAAGACATGTAGATTGGCCTAGTGTTAGGATTGGACCAATGGACTTCAAGGTGAAGCATGATTGGCTCGTAATCAAGTGGTAGTTAATGTGGATACGAGGGTGTTGATCGTGCCTCGGGAATACACTGTAGGACGCACTATGATGTTGGAATGAAAGGATGCTTTATGATGTTGTTGGATGGAATTGGAATCCATCATGATGACGTGGGTGTTTGAGTGCTCGGCTAATGCCAATATAATTGGTGGATGTTTGTGCTATGTCATTAGAAGTGATCAAGGGCATACTGTATGATGGATGTGATTGAGATATACACTATAACGTTTGGTGGATGCACCGTGAGTATAGTTGGAGGGGATTGGTGTACTTGGGATATGTGTTAGTGGTTGTATTAGTGGTCAGAACCATTCTGATGCGATTGGACGCGTATCGTGATGTTCAGATAGACATGTTGGTGATCGGTTAAGTACCGAGGTATATTGTTAGTTGCATGGATGATCGGAGTAGCTCCGATGTGATGGATGGATCAAGGACGTGGACTGGATCAGTGGGATCCAAGGTGATCTTGTTGGTTGTTACAGGATTCAGTGTTGGTATGTGAGCTGGATGCTCAGAGCCACGATTGGCTAGTGGGACCCTGACGCTGAGATGTGTGATCACGGTCTAATAGGTACGTAATAGGGTCCAGTTGTAGACAGGTAGTGTGGGACGTGGATGGTGTTCCCACAGGTTGATTGTGTTGGTGGTTAGTAGAACCACCGGTGAGATATTTTTTTTGAGTTGTTTGGTGTGAACGATTATGTTGTGACGTCGGTGTGATCGACGCGGATCGCTGACAGAGTCAGTATAGACCGTTGAATGGATGTGGATTGAAAAGAGTACCGCGGGTACGAGTTGGAAATGTGTTGAATTTGGCAAGAATGAGATGATCGCCAGATGGACCGGAAGTTGGTACAAGCTGGTCCGCTTGGCAGAGATGAGTGATAGTGTTGATGACAATTGTGGTGATAATGGCGGTGACAGTTTGGGCACTGTCAAGATAAGAACAAGGTTGGCTGATGATGTGCACCGGGTAGGAAACCCAGTTGTAGGATAAGCTGGATTCCCTCGGTAGTTGTGGATGTATAGTATTCGGAATTTCGAGGACGAAATTCTTTAAGGGGAAAAGATTGCAATGACCCGTCCCAAATTTCAGGATTAGATTAGTGATTAATGAAGGATTAGTAAGATTAATTGGTGATTAGTGGAGTGATTGCGGACGGACGGTGTGAAATGACCGTTTTACCCCTAGAATGGGTAAACTGTTGACTTTTGTTTCAGGCGGTCAAACGTACTTTGGTCGATGACTATGATGTATTTCGGGATATCACGAGTCCGAAGACAGGAGGCACGTCCGATTCCAACATTGGAGGAAGAGGTTATGGGTCTTAGAAGAAAAGGGGTATTTTGGTAATTTGGTGTAAGGGGCAATTTGGTCTTTTTGCTGTGCATTGGGATCTGTGCTCAGTAAAATTGGGACATTAGAATGTGACTTGGACAAGTTCAGGAAGTCCAGTGATAGTGGATTAGTCGGGAATGGTGTATTGCGCAGGTATCGAGGCGGCAGCGCGTATGTTCTAAGAGTGGACTTTGCGTTCTAAATTATGATGCATGCATAAATATTTTATATTTTTTATATATGTGATTTCTATAATTATACTTGTGATATCTATAATTTATGATTTGTACGTATTTCAAAATATTTTACGTATTTACACATTTTACGAGATTATGGTTTATGCTATGATTTGATAATGGTTTCGATGCTATGATAATCGTATTGGAATTATGAGTTGATTTCAATGGTTTATAAATGGATTTGGCAAAGTAATTTCGATAAATGTGAATGATTTCTGAATTTGGATTTGGAATGATGATTTCATATTCGTATTTGGAAATGGATTTATGGATTTGGATTTTATAAGATGGTTTTGAATTGGATTTGCTGGATCTGGTTTTGAGTTTAATGACCCGGATATGATATGTGAAGGGGGCAGGCCCGGATATGTGATTTGGGTTTAAAGACCCGGTGAGTTTAAAGACTCAGATATTGCGATTTCCCTAGGAGGCCTATTGAGTTTAGAGACTCGGGAGTTTAAAGACTCGGATTGATATTGAGGCTTGTTGAGTATAAAGACTCGGATATATATTGAGTTTAAAGACTCGGATAGATCCAGCAGGTTCGCTTGATGGAAATGTGTTTTAAATGGTTTTCGGATTTATGTGAAACAATAATGGTTTTCAAGTGGTTTTCAGATGTTTTGGACTGTGGCGCGGATGATTTGGATTTTGTGGATTTTTAGGCTGAGTTCCCGTCTTTTGATTTTGATTTATGATTTTGGGCTGAGGCTCGAGGTTTGATAAAGGAAATGATTTCTGGTTTTCATAAACGATTTTTAGTATCTTGGAAAAGAAATGGTTTTCGAACGCATGCATTGGTTTTACGTGGAGGGTATAAATATCTTTTCTTGTAAAATGTTTTATGAACGTATTATTTATTTTTATACACTCACAGTCTTTTCTGTTTTTTGATACCCTCTAGGTTGTTGATGCGGTGCGGACTGTTGTTAGTGAGACGGAGACATCACACACGCTGACAGGACCCACCCCCAATCCCCCGGGATTAAGGGCTAAGTCCTGCTCCTATCTAACCTACGCATGACACAAAGGCTAACCCAACGTCCAACCTCCATGTGACACGTAAGTCGGACAAGGGATTCTCGATACGACCGTCCAAAAACTTCCGAACTTCCCAGAGTGTACGGAAAACTACTGTGGATCTCGTGTGTGATGTCTCTGTCTCTCTCGACCAACAGCCCGCACCGCTACAACATGGAGAGTATCGAAAACACAAAAAGACTGTGAGTGGATAAAAATAAGTATAAGTTTAAAACAGTTCATAAAACAAGTACATTTATACCCTCCAGTTAAAAACTAATGCATGCATATCAAATTCATGTCATAAAACCATTCAATATTCCGGTTAAGCAAACCATGTAAGAGAAACCGGACACAGTTTCCATTTCTCAAATCCCGGGTCTCAGCCCAAAACCATTGAAAACCATTTCATCCGGGCATAGCCCAAAACATCGGAAAACCTTTATTGAAAACCATCAACATCAAATCTCAGTGAAAACCCAAAACATATTTGAAACCACATTTCCATCCATCGAACCTGCTGGATCTATCCGAGTCTTTAAACTCCCGAGTCTTTAAACTCAATCCAGGTCTCAATATAATCTGAGTCTTTAAACTCCCGAGTCTTTAAACTCAACAGGCCTACGGGGGAAATATCAATATCCGAGTCTTTAAACTCTCGAGTCTTTAAACTCAATACGAGTCTTTAAACCCAATCTGGGCCCGCCCCGTCATATCATATCCGGGTCTTTAAACCCAAAAACTAGATCCAGCAAATCCATTCCATGACCACTATCCATATCCGAATCCGAATCCGCAATCTCATCAGGATCCCGGATCCAAACCCAGAATTCATATCCATCTCCATTTCCAAATCCGAGTCTGAAACTATCTTTCCGTAAGCTAGAATCCGGAATAACCATTCCGAACCCAAACTCGGAAATCCATTTTCAAGTTCCAAACCGAATCCCGAATCGTCATCCAGAAATCCGATTTTAAAACCCGAAATCACGTTTTTCAAAACCACTTTTCTGAACTGGGCTTCGAGCCCGAAATCACTTTCCAAAATCCATTTTAAATCATTGAAATCAAATCCTATTTCAAATCTCGAAATCAAATCATTAAAACCATGGTCAAATCACAACATCGATCGAAATCCCGTAAAACACGCAATTCCGTAAATATTTCGAAAAACGTGTAAAATCGTAAACCATCAAGATCATAAATTAAAGCATAGAATCAATTATAGAAATCATATAAAAACATATATGCATGCATTATAAGTTTGAAAGCAAAGTCCACACACAGACCATAGCGTCGTCGCCTCGATACGCGTGCACCTATGACGTTCTCGACCAATCTACTATCACCGGCTTCCCCGAACCTGTTCAAATCTCATAATAACGTTACTAACTACTTCACAATGATCATACTTAAGCCCCGTAATTTTCCTGAATTTTGAACAATTTTTAACTGAGCCCTAAAACCATTGGACGTCCCGAAACATGTCGAGACGATGTCCGATAGACTCGAAACCAGTCTTAAAATGTTCGTTACATCGAATACTTTAAAAGTCATGTTGGAAATTTCCCCAAAAGGGGCCCAACGCGCCCTCAGGCGCCGCCCAAAGGGGATGTGCGTGAGAGCCACACGCCTTACTGTTCATCTTCCCCTACCTCTCGCCAACCCGGTTCAGACCGGTTCGAACCGGCCCGATTCAGACCGAGATTGTCCTTTACCGAATTGTCCTTGAACTTCCGAATGTCATAACTTTTTCCTTGAATGTCGGAATCGGACGTGCCACCTGTCTATAAACTCGTGACGTCCCGAATTACGTCACGGTCATCGGTCAAAGTCCATTTGATCGCTCGAACGAAAAGTCAGCATTTTTGCCCATTCTAGGGGCAAAACTGCCATTTTGCACCGTCCGTTCGAATTCGTCCAACTAATCACTGATTAACTTCACTAAGCCATCATTAACCAATAATAAAATCTCAGTTTCCGGAATGGGTCGTTACACACGCAATGCACAGTGATACTGCGCACTCTGGGAAATCGAAAGGTGTATTTGGACGACGTTGACCTGGCTATCCCTTGTTTGGCTTGCGTGTTCCATAGGGGTTGAATGGGTGTTTAGCCTTTGTGTCGCATGCAGGTTATACGGGAGCATGACTTATCCCTTAATCCAGAGGGATTGGGGGTGGGTCGTGTCATTTTGGGTTAGTTCACTGCAGGATTAGGTCTAAAGGTCAAGGAAGCCTAGGCAATGGTGTATTTAAGGATGTCGTGGGTTTTTTTATTCCTTGATTAGGAGTTTCAAAATTCATCAAGGTTTGTTGGATCTCGACCAGTCTTAAAGGTTCCCCCTCTAGCAAAGGTGTAGGATCCTCATGATGATCTTCTGCAAATTGTTCACGGTTTTCTTCCACAATAATATTATGAAGAAGTATTCATGCTTTCATTATAGCCCCAATATCTTTCTCATACCATTGTTTAGTAGGCATGTTGACTATTTTGAACTTCGTATGGAGAATACCAAAATTGCTTTCGATATCCTTGTGGTAAGCCTCTTGTAGTTTGCTAAAAAAAAATTGTTTATCTGGTCCTTGAGGATATTTATACGATTGAACAATGGTTCCCCACTTAGGATAGATACCATCTGAGATAGTATCCACGCTTATATTTGATATCATTGATGGTATAATGAACATGTGGAGTACATTATTCAAGATAATCACAACAAATAAGGGACCTATAAGGAAAACGTTTATCGTTTAACGAATCTGGGTGTCCAATTGAAGCATGCCAAAACCATGTGTCATATGATACAACAACTTCAAGGATAACGATTGGATCACTAGGGGACAAGCAAATTTCCCATGGAAGGACATTGGAAAATTTTTCCACTCCCACTGCATGCAATCCACTTTACCTCACATAGGAATTAATATATGCATCTCACCTTTTCCCAAGGGGCATTTCAAGTTATCCTTGTTGGGTTTGCGAAGGTATTCAGTTTCGAAGACTTCGTTGATGGCTCGAAAAAACCTCCTGCAAAAATCGATATTTGTCGTTTCTCAATATTTTTAAATAATCATCATTGATATTGGCGGCACCTTCGGTCATAAGTATCTAAATGGCAGTCACCTTCACAATTGGCGTGAGACCAAGTTTTTCGATTGCGTCAGGCTTTTGCTTGAAATAATCATCAACATGGATAGCAACATCTAAGATTCTAAAAAATAATTCTTTTCTCATACTGAGATTTTCATAAAACTTATGTGGGAACCCAAGGATGGTCATTAAAATAATCAGTGAGAATGCATTCTTGGAATGGAAGTTGGGCTTGACGATGTACCATCGTGTTTGGTTTCGGCGGCAGCCTTTACACAGTGCATGTAGTGCTCATGCATTTGCAGTAGCTTCATGTGACTAGCATTGTCTTCATCGGATGATGAACTACCACTTCATTAATTGGCCATTGTTCTATGGTGATTGGGCGAAAAATTTTTGAGAAAGAAAAGTTTGAACATTGAAGGATAAGGTATTATGAGAGTAATACGTTTCCATTAAAATCTTTTTTTTTCCCAAATGTGGATAAGAAAATATAATCTAACAAATGGGATTGTGATTAAACAATATGATATAACAGATGACATTGGGATAAGGTAATAAGATCTAATGGATAAAAATGAAATGAGAAACCTAAACTAACCGCCTATGCAGGATGAAATGTTATATTTTAGGAATTTAAATTATGAAATCTAATTGCTTAAGAGTCTAATTTTTTGTTGGCTCTGAGGTTTTTCCCTTCTTGTTTCCTCTAGAGTATGGAATTTGGCCTTCTATCAAAGTACCCCAAAAAATGCAATAACGGGCAGTGGGAAGAAGAATCGAAGGGAAAATTGGGAGAAAATGCAAAGAGACTGTGTTGCTGGCACCATGGAGTTGAAATGTCTAAAATGCCCAGCTCCTTGTTGCCACATATGTGTCATGACATGGATTTAACTATCTTTGTTATGTCACAAACAAACGAAGGGGACTGTTGAGATATGGGGAAAAAAAAATTATCGGGGGGTAGTATGAGACAATTGAAAGTACATGGGGCAAAGTGAGACCAATGTTACCTGGTTCGCGGGTCGGTTCGGTACGAAAAATGGATTCTGGTACGGGGTACGATAGATTAAGAAGATCCCGGTACGTTATGGTATATATAATCCGTACAGAATTTTGAGGAAATGATTCCATAAACTCAACATTTATTCAGTTTGCATAGGTAACTAAGTCATCTTTTACCCTCAATTTACCTTAAATTTCTGGGTCGGTCGATTTGGTGATTTGGATCGAAACTGTACCCTATTTGGGGTCGGGTGTTCTGGATCGCGGGTCGGACCCCCTTTCACCGAACCAAGTAACCTTGAGTGAGACTAAGAAAAGAGCATAAGGGGAAAAACAATAAATAAGCCTCATTTAAATTTATTTTTCAATTGTTTATCAGGTTTAATATATATATATATATATATGTCTTTAATGTCCATATTAATTTTTCCACATGGCTGCCCCATGTAGCTACAAAGGGAAGCATTTAAAAGCCTAGGGCAACTTTTCTACCTACAAAGGGAGGTTTTTCAGTAAGTTCAAGGTGAATTTTGAATAAAATTCTTGTCCTTTATGTTGTCGCGTCTATGGTGTGTTCTTTCTCCTTGGTGCATACCTCTAATAAACTTGTGGCTCTTACCTAATTTAACGTAGGCAAACTTATTTCGTCGACATCTGGGATAGAATCAGCTCTGTCCTCTCTACGAATTATTCCTGGAAACAACTGAACATTTGTTACTGCAGTGCTGGGTAGCAATTTGTGTTTGGTTTGGGGGTCTCCTTAATTACAAGATTGATGTTCAACGCATTTCTTCCTTTGAAATTGGCTACATAATATGATTTTTTCAAACACAAATTATGGTCTAAATAGTTTGTGGATAGCACCAATGGTGGCCTATACATGTTGAGAAATGTGGAAGCATTGATGCAAATTTTTCTTCGAAAGTATTATCTTTGAATCTCAGCAACGGGTTAGATCAATTTCCAGACAAGTAGAAGAATTTTGGAGCTATCAAACTTTCGGGACCTATCTTGCTAGTGTGACCTTCATTTGCTGCCTAGCATGTGTGGATGCCTCCCACCTCTCCAGTTGTGAAATTAAACTGTGATGCAGCGTGGCCGGAAAAGGATGCTCAGGCCGAACTTGGCGCTGTGATTCGCAATTAGGCAGGCAGCTGTGTTGGAGCTATGCGTGATATCAAATATGCAGGGTCTGCTCTCCTTTCAGAAGCTTGAAGGAGTAAATTTGGCTTAGCATAACAACCACATGAATGTCTTGGTTGAATTTGATTCTCGAGCTCTAATCAAGTGTCTTTCTAGGAAAATTGAATTGGGTTGAATTAGACGCCATTTTCCCATTAGGGCAACAATCTACTAATATTCACCTTCACTATGTAATGTGGTCTCAATTGGGATTGTCTTAAACAGAGGTCGATATCTAATTTTACAAAATTTGTGTCACTGCTATGAGAGTGTTAAAATTAAAAATAAAAAAAAGTTAAGGAAATAAAATCCCTAACAAAATATGTGGCTGAAAATATTCAAATGAGTTTGTAAAAATAAGGACTCATTCAAATCAATTTCGTCGGGTACTTATCATTTGGATATTTGCAAAGTAAAAAATAAAGTCAGACTTTGAATTCAAAAAATACCAGCTGTTTGAATTTTGAATTGGAAAATCATCAGCTAATTTTTGAATTTAAATTACCAAGTTCTATCTCATGTTATCTCTTCATTGCCTATATATAGAGGCACAGGGGACGACTGAGAGGAAGAAAGAAGGAAAGAGTGAAAAAGTTAGCGCCCAGGCTTCGGTCCTTCGGAGGACCAAGTACTCTGGGTTTTGGGGAAAAAAAAATTAAAAAAATTTCAGGAATAAATGTTTGAAAAGAAAAAAAATTTGAGAGTGAGGTTAAAAAAATACTTACCATAAGGACAGAAGTGGTATTTCCACTCTCCTGAATTAGGAATTAGGGAGAGGGCACAAACCTACATTTCTATTTTCCAATCGAAATGAACCGTCTCCGTTTCAAATCCCTTCAAGGTCAAAACTCAACTACCATCACCCCCACCACCTCCACCCCTCCCTACCTTCCCTCCTCCATCAGAAAACGACACCGTCTCCAATCCACATCTTCCTCGCCGGACTATCTTATGCTATTGTTGATCGCCTTCAGTCGGCGACGGTCGTCGGCGGTAGGGTCTACTGGTCCCCACTCCCGGTAGCTCCCCGGTGGTCGGTTACATTCTCCAGGGCCTTATTGCCTGACTATGAAGAAGAACCATAACAAGATTGCTCTCACTAATCATCGTCATCATGGAAGAAATACTAATGGCTTCCTAATTCTTTGAAATTTAAATCCTCTTGCATTAAAACTGCTTCTTCCGGTGTCCAGTCAGCCAGCGCCTCCGTCGTTGCCTCGATCTCAGTTGACCCTCACGATTCCCAAGACCAGGTTTAATTTCATTTTCTAAAATTTAAAAACTTTATTTCTATGTTCCTGGATTATTTAGTTTCTGGATTGAAAGATAGCAGTTGATGTTTGGAGGGAATAATGCTTGTTATCTGTTTGGCTGCCTACTCGGGAAGTTGACGGTGATAGGAGAGTTTAAGGGAAAATTGGAAATTAAAGAATTGAGCGCTCTTGAATTCTTGTTTTGTTTATTTTTGAATTAATGTCATAGTATATTAAGCCGATGAATATCAGTGACAGAGAATGAAATTAAAAGTTCGAGCTTTGTGCTTGACTGTCGAGAAAATTTTAGGTGAAGTGGAATGTGAGGGGATTTTGAATTTTTTGGCTTGCTTTGAATGTTGGGCATGAGTTTTATTCATTTTAAACATGTTTGATTGGTAGAATTATGAGGGTGGGGAATGAATGAATAGCTTCGTGTTTTTTATATGAACCTGTGTGTAAAGTGGTAATCGTGACTTAATTGTTGTCTTGGTTGTGTTCATTCTCAGTGATGTTTTAGGGTGCTTTTAGTGTGTTGAGGTTGAGAACTAATGAAGTTCTGATTAATTTAATCAATTAACATAAAAGCTGAAGTCAAACCAATTTAGCTATTAGACAAGAAGTATTATTGTGAGATTTAAGAATGTGGAATGATAATATCATTTTCAGATGATGGAAATGATTTTTATTTAATGATAGGCTTATACTCACTGAAACATATGGTGCAAACTTATCAAGTACCCTATCCATGAGATATTAATTTTCTTCCTTGGAATATCAATCCAAGTAATGTTCATTGAACCTTAAAAACAATGGGTTTTGAAACATAAATTTCAGTATGATGATGATATATTTTTCACTTGAGATGTTTGAGGAAATGTAAGATGTGGGTGGTTGAAAAATAGCAAAGCATGGAATTAGTTAGGAAAATCTTGTATGTCATATTGCTAAAAAGAGATGTTGTAAAGGGCATTACATTCACTTTCAACATTTGCTACAACCAACTGCTTTGTTTGCTTTTTGATGTAGAAACAACTACGACATATATGATATGTAATTGATTTAATGGGTTCCATTTACTACTTTATATGCTCTAATAGTACGTCCGAGCCTCAATGTGGTTTAATTTTTTGTGGAAAACAGGTGATATGAGCCTACTTTGACAGAATATAGCATGGTCCATCTTCATTCAAACATGTTTTGTGACTATGCCCAAACTACGCATTAAATTAAACACGTAATTTGAGTGTTGTGCAATTTAAACCCTTTTTGTGTAGATGTAGTATTGGTAAATAGGGATCGTTCTTAACCGGGGAAATTAGGGAACATTAATAATGTGTTAGTGGGAAATGAATAAAAGAATAATGAATAAAAGAATTAAATAATAAAAAAAATTAAATCATCAAAGAACTAATAAATTAAAGAATAGATGAATAAGAGAATAAAGAAATAAAAGAATAAAGAATTAAAAGAATGAAAGAATAAAGAATAAAAAGAATAAAAGAATAAAGAATAAAAAAGGATCAAAGAATAAAAGAATTAAAAGAATAAAAGAATAAAATAATAAAAGAATAAAGAATTAAAAGAATAAAAGAATAAAGAATAAAGAATTGAAAAGGGGGGTTTTGAAAAAGAGTTGTAAATATAAAATATAGAAAACAAGTAAAAATAATTAAATACTTAATTCTACTTCTACTTTAACCTTTGTACTAGTGAACTTTCTTCAAACACATATTTTTACCAACACTCTAACATCATGCTTATATGGAACCAATCACGAAATCTTACCTTAATCATCTCAAATACATGCTACATTTTTCATATTATAAATGCACCGAACAGCGGATTATTACTTACAATATGATTCACCTTAAGTTAATGATTTAATGCGCCGAACAGCGATCAAACATTAATCTCTTCAACTCCTATTCTAAATGCCCCGAACAGCGGATCAACATTTAGTTTCGAATTGAAGTTTAAGCACTAAAACATATGAAGTAAAAGAAATTCAAAAAGTAAAACACATGGAGATTGCATTCTTACTTACAAATGTTAGAAAGAAAATATCAACACATATATTGAAGTATAAGTAAAACCAATAACAATAACAAGACTTTAAGTAGAAAAGTATGGATTTTCACAAGAATCGCCGAACAGCGGCAGGAAACTTGTGAAGATGGAAGAAGAAATACGAGGAATTCGGTCTTAAAACTCTTGAATTGCCTTAGAATTACTTGGCCTAGGTATTTCTTAAGGAAAGCATAAAATGTGTTTAAGAGATCTCAAAGAAATATCACAAAGAACAAAGTAAAGAAGAAATGAAATTAAGAAAAATAAAAATAACATAAATTAAGAATAAGAATTAAAAGGAAACTAATTAATAAGAAAATCTACAAGAAGTTAAAATGGTCCCCAAAAATGTCTCTCAAAAGAGAGAAACAAAAGAACTAAAAACTAAGCAAAATGGAAGAAATAGAGCTAATGGGGGACTCTCCTAATTACAAGAATTGAATCCCTATTTATAGGTGAAAAAAGCTATAAAAAATAATATAAAAATACAATAAAAAATGTGGAATAATGGAATGATGAGTAATAAAGATTAGTGATGATGTTTAGAAGTGGTTTGAGTTGTAAAGTTGCAAAATTGGGTTGGAAAGTGGAAGGAATTTGGGTGGAAGTTGGGTGGAAGCTGCTGAAAAAGAATTCAGCAGAGAGCTGCTGAAAAGAGGAATGGAATTTCGGTGAGTGGCTGCTGAATAGAAGGCTTGCAGTTCGGCGGGGACGCGCTGAAGGAGAGAGCAGAGCTTCGGCAGGCGCGCGCGGAATGCTCTGGCAGACTGAAACGGCTTTGGGATGGAGATTTGGGCCGCTGGGCTGCAGATGGCGGGCCGGATTTGCTGGATTTCTTTTTCTTTTTATTTTTTTCTGTTGGGCTGGGCTGAATTTATTTCTTCAAATTGGGTTTGGGCTGCAACAAATGAAAAATCAATTAATTAGAATTTATTTCACCGAAATTCGTCCATAATATTTTCGTTAAAATTCCGATCGAGACGATTCTTTCGCCAAAACGCTCCAAATAACAAGCTTTATTTATTTAAACAAAAATAACACAAAATAAATTATTTTATCTATTTATTTAATATTTTAATATTAAAAGCTAAGTATAAAGGGTATAAAATAATATAAAATAATGCTTATTTGATGACCTATCATTCTGCTACTGGGTTATTCCAATGGATTTCAAGTCCTTGATGTTGAAGATTCCTCGAAATGTCAGTGAACTTGTGTCAAGGCGCAATGATCCAGTTACATTTTTACAGATGCAGCCCCTACCTGCAAAGTGTGAGGGTTAGGAAGGATTCAGATCTTCACACCCTTTACTCATGGTTGTTGCATGTGATGAATCAAAGAGCTCCGGAATGATGCAAACAGGGAGAGATGGGTTGGTTAATGGTCATACTGAGCTTCAAACTGGAAACTCTGCTTTGTCTCCTACAACTGTTCGGTTTTATTCGCTGAGGTTTTGCAATTAAGTTCATCTTCTGAGATTCCGTTCGATTGTGTATATGATCAGAGGCAGTCCTCAAATGGTGGCCATGGGTCTTGCATCACACGTAAGATTATATATTTCAAGTATTCATTGTGCATCTTGGACTAGGTTGCTTTACATTTTTTTTCATTCCAGCCAAACTGTAGATGAATAATCTGATCATCCAATATATGTTTTCTTGGTGTGTGTGTGTGTGTGTGTTGAATCTTCACCGTGTTCCTTTAACATCCCAGAAAAATTAGATTGGATGGTTGCAGGCTACTGGTTTCAGACTTCACTGGGGAAGCTACATCATTAATTCCTATGACTAAATAGGTAAAGTATTCAAACCTGGCTTCGGTCTTTTTTGTTTCAAAATATTTTTTCTGGCAGATATACTGCTTTGATGCTGTCACTCTTGAGAACAAATTCAGTGTCCTTACTTATCTTGTCCCCCGATTGGGAGTTCAAGGACTGGTTGGGGTCAATATTGGATATGGTCCCATGTCTGTTGTTAGGGTCAATATTGGATATGATCATCTATTTCACGAACATCTCATTTGATTTCACGTATTTTGCGCCTCCGCTTTTGTTGTGTTTCAAGTTTCTCTCAGCAAAGAAGTCAGGATTGTTTCGGTGCTATAGGATCCTTCCTAGATTGATTGGGCTTGTTTCTACAGATTTATGTAGTTAAATGCTTTTTGTTATTTGGGGCCTATTCCTAGATTTTCCGTACTCGGTTGGTTGAATTGCTAATTTTCGTACAATTCGGTTGTTTGAAAAATGAAAATTAAATGTTTAATAATCATATAAATTTTCCGTGAATTTGTATGGATTTCTTGCGACTTTCTGTTCTCTTCGTTCTGATAAATTGGAAAATGAAATAAATATTAATTCATAAAAACCAATTTTACCACATCTACTAATTTATTATATTACTCTTATCTATTGCAACACCCTTCTATAGATTCTCATATTTCTTATAAATTGTAATTACAATAAATAATAATTCTTTAAACACAATTTTATCCTACAATGGCAGGCCATAATGAATTCGTAGTAATTTTCGGAATGTTGTTCGGATGTTCTATTTATTTATTATGAATTTTAAAGTAAAATTGAGTTAAAAATGAAAGGTGTAACGACCCGTCCCGAATATCGGGATTTAATAATATTTAATTGTGATTTACTAATCTGGGATTAGTTGAGCGATTTCGGACGAATTGTGCAAAATGACCGTTTTGCCCCTGGGCGTGGGCAAAACGTTGACTTTTAATTCGGATGGTCAAATGGACTTTGACCGATGACCGTGACGTAGTTCGGGACGTCACGAGTTCATAGACAGGTGGCACGTTCGATTCCGACGTTCGTGGTGAAAGTTATGATGTACGGATGTCCAGGGGCATTTTCGTAATTTGGACGATGTATGGGAAAATGTTGACTTTTTGATCGGGAGGTCCGATGGCCGAGGACCGAGGACCGTTAGGAAGGTCTCGATGCCCTGAGTTCGTAGACAGGCGGCACGCATCAATTGGAGTCCGTATGACCGAGTTACGGGTCAGGATGCGTGAGGGGCATTTTGGTAATTTTCTGCACAAGGGCAGAATTGTAATTTCACACGGTGGGTACTGTTTGATCGAGCAGCCGTGGATGGATGTTTTGTGCGATCGGTTCCAGGGATTGTTTATCAATTAGTGGACTGTTTTGGAGTAGCTTTGAAGTGTGATCGCACATGTGGGGAGCTGGCAATTGATTGCACAACATGGACTGGTTTTGTTTAATGGTTTCGGGCCAGTGCGGGAACCTTTACACAGAGGATTGAAGAATGATTTGGGGTGCTTTAAACAACTGATTTGGATTAAATAATTGTGAGTGAGTCGTGAGGATTCATTCTGGGCAAGTGAGGACTGTCGAATTGGAGAGAAACAGAGATTGGAGAAATCTGGAAAAATTGAGGGAAAATCAGAATTTAAAATGTGTGGTGTTTTGGATGAAACCAAGGGCTGTAATACTCTTCTGGGTTCATTACGAACTCAACCGTATCGATTGGCAAGGGTATCGATCACGGTTTGGCCATGAACGCAGGTTCCAGTTTCTGGGGAGTTTGGAGCTTGAGGGCGACCATCTACGGGTAAGAATTCCTGAAATTAGTTACGGATTAATGATTGGTTAGGTCATACGAAGCTTCGGTACCTTTTAATTTGAAAACCAGGATGGGTTGTGTGAGTTTCGAATGTTTTGACCGTGAGTTTGAATTCGAGAGAATTGTTGGATTAAGGATTTATGGGTGTAATTAAGTTTACAGAACCATAATTAGACACAGGACGATCCTTTTAGCTGTTTGAATTAATGAAATTAAGTGGGAATTGACAGGTTTCTGGCCGGGTCAGATCGCGGGTAATCAGACCCGTTTACCAGTCATTCGGGTGAAGATGGTGACTGTAGCAGTCACTGTAGCAGGCGCGTGGCTTTCACGCGCAGCCACTCACAGCGGCGCGTGACGGCGCGTGGACACGAATCTCGAGGTGAGGTCAACATGACTTTTATCCTATACATTGTAACGAACATTTTGGGATTGGTTTCGTGTCGATCGGACACCGTCTCGATATTGTTCGGGATGTCCGAAGGTTTTAAATCCAATTTAAAAATACTTAAAAATTCGGGAAAATTACGGGACTTGAATAGGATGTTAATGATGAGGTTAGTGATCCTCTAAATTGATTTGAACAGGATTGGGAGTCCCGGTGATAGTGAGGTGGCCCGGGAAGGCCTATGGCACGCGTATCGAGGCGCTCGGTTAAACGGTCTGTGAGTGGACATTGGTTTCATAAATTCGATGCATGCATAACTGTTTTATGATTGTTATAATTATGATTAAACGATTTACTTTGGATATCGGTGAATTTAAAATGATTTCACGCATTTCGAGGTGAATTACGTATTTGCACGTAAACCGAGATTTTCTGGATTTTCACCGATTTCCATAAATGTGGTTGGATATGATTTCATGAAACGGTTACGAACTTGAATAATGTAAAATCGGGCCAGGGGCCCAGTTGAATTATGAAATCGGGCCAGGGGCCCAGTTAACATGTGGATCGGGCCAGGGGCCCAGTTAACTTGTGGAATCGGGCCAGGGGCCCAGTTGATTTCTACATGTGATTGCGGGTCGGGGACCCTAAAATGGAATTGAATAAATGTTTCCTGGTTTACATTTTATATATGTTCACATGCTGGAATCTATAAATGGTTTTGATGATATTCGGTTATGGCACGTTTCACGGTATTTGGGCATGAGACCCGTTTGATGAAACGTAACTATTGGTTCGGATTTTATCTATGTATACCTATATGTTTTGCATGTGGATATCAATAAAATGTATTTGGTACTGCACTGTATAGATCCTTCCATATTATATTGTCTCCTCCGGCGAGGTACCCCGGAGAGGTCACGGACGTCTAGTACGTCCAGCGTCTATGACGCTAAGCATCGGGGATGCTGTACCCGAACGGGGTTCGGGGATTGAACTCGGAAATTGAGACCCGAGTGGCACGCGTAGCCTTGTGATTGTGACCTTATTGACGTCAGGGACGTCAGACATCAGGGATGTCGGATTGGAGTGTATAGTGCAGTGGCTAAAATAATGGTTATGGTTTATATTATATGCCTTATGGTTCATATTACTGGATTTATGAAATAACTCTTGGATTTACTTTTGGAAATTGAAACTATGCTTTGGTTTCCGGGCTAAGGCCCTAATGGTTATTTCTAAATAAATATGGGATTATTGGTTTTGGTGCATGCATATGATTTTACTGAGGGGCATAAATGTCTTATAAATGTTTTCAACAGACTTGTTTATTTTCGTCCACTCACAGCTTTGTTTTCAATGCCCTTCAGGTTGATTCCGGATACGACTGCAGCAGAGACTTGAGCATCGCACACCTCCTCCATCGATCCTTACGCACTCTGGAAGCCCGTTTGGGCAATGGCAATCGGTTATCCCTTGTCTGGCGCCTCTTGTCAGACGGGAGCACGTCACATTCCATGGTAATCCCGGGGGGATTGGGATGGGTCGTGTCAAAAGGCACCTGGATTTTAAAGTAAAATTGATTGAAAGCATACTTGATCGGTACGTATTGTATCATATGTCATAGAACAAGTTGTTGTACAACAATGGTCAACACAAGTAAAATTGATTGAAAACATACGTGATCGGTACGTATTGTATCATATGGCATAGAACAAGTTGTTGTACAACAATAGTCAATGCCTATATTAGACAAATTCAATGGTTCCAATCTTGAAAATTTGATCGTCTAAATATTGTTTGAATCAAAACTTCTAAAAATGGATTAAAATACACTTAAAATTAGTGTTTAATGAATAAAATGTTTTAAATAATTTTTTTACATCAATCTATCGATCTAATCGTCTATATTTACTGTATATTCATGAAGATCACTTACACAAAAAATTATCTAATTTTGAATTCCGGGACTAAGTAACGGTGTGTCGCCATTCAACGACTACCAAATGAGTTTTGAAGATCATATGGCTTTAACTCCTCATAATCCCGAGATTTTCAACGGGCAAGGTCTAGGTACTACAAACCGTAAAGTGAACGGTTCTGATCCTAAAAATCCAACCGTGTGAATATCATTTGAATCAAACTTCAAAAAATGCATCAGAATATACTTGAAGTGTTTTAAGTGTTTAATAAATCGGATGATTTAAATGTTTTAAATAATTTTTACATAAGTCTATCGATCTAACCGTCTATATTTATTGTATATTCATGAAGATCGTTTACACAAAATATTAGTTTTGAAGATCGGACGACTTTAACTCCTCGTAATCCCGAGATTTTCGACGGGCAAGGTCTAGGTATTAAAAAACATAAAGTGAACGATTTCGATCTTGAAAATCTAACGATTTATAAGCGCGTATAAAAAATGTAAATGTTGATACCGGTCAATTGATATAAAAAATTATCTAAAATTTTAAAATCATCTTATTCATAAAAAAACTATAAATACTTTAATTATATTTTAACATGATTTTCAAAGTTTTTTTTTTCAAATGCTAGCTTTTTAAAAAAAAAAATTTCAAAGTGTTTTAAGTGTTTAATGAATAAGATGATTTAAATGTTTTAAATATTTTTTGGCATCAATCCACAGATCCAACCGTCTATATTTACTGTATATACTCGTAGATCACTTCCACAAAAAATTGACTAATTTCAAAATTAAGAGACAAAGTAACGGTGTGACACCATTCGACGGCTACAAAATGAGTTTTGACGATCGAACGGCTTTAACTCCTCGTAATCCTGAAATTTTTTACGGGCAAGGTATATGTACTAAAAACCATAAAATGAAAGGTTCTGATCTTGAAAATCCGACTTTATGAATATTTTTTGAGCCAAAACTTCAAAAAACGGATCAAAATATATTTAAAGTGTTTTAAGTGTTTAATGAATAAGATGATTTAAAATTTTTAAATATTTTTTGACATCAATCCATAGATCCAACCGTCTATATTTAGTGTATATACTCGTAGAACACTTACACAAAAAATTGGCTAATTTAAAAATTCTGAGACTAAGTAACAGAGCGACACCATTTGACGGCTACAAAATGAGTTTTGACGATCAGACGGCTATAACTCCTCGTAATCCCGAGATTTTTGACGAGCAAGGTCTATGTACTAAAAACCATAAAGTGAATGGTTTCGATCCTGAAAATCTGACTGCTTGAATATCGTTTGAATCAAAACTCCGAAAAACACATCAAAATATACTAAAGTGTTTTAAGTGATTGATGAATAAGATGATTTAAATGTTTTAAATATTTTTTGACATAAATCTATCGATCTAACCGTCTATACTTACTGTATATTCATGAAGATTTCTTACACAAAAAATTGGCTAATTTCAAAATTCCGGGACTAAGTAACGGAGCGACACTATTCGACGGCTACAAATGAGTTTTGACGATCAGACGGCTATAGCTCCTCGTAATCCCGAGATTTTTTACGAGTAAGGTCTATGTACTAAAAACCATAAAGTGAACGGTTCCGATCCTGAAAATCTGACTGCCTGAATATCGTTTGAATCAAAACTCCGACAAACACATCAAAATATACTAAAATGTTTTAAGTGATTGATGGATAAGATGATTTAAATGTTTTAAATAATTTTTAACATAAATCTATTGATCTAACCGTCTATATTTACTGTATATTCATGAAGATTACTTACACACAAAATTGGCTAATTTCAAAATTCCGGGACTAAGTAACGGAGCGACACTATTCGACGGCTACAAATGAGTTTTGACGATCGGACGACTATAACTCCTCGTAATCCCGATATTTTTGACGAACAAGGTCTAGGTACTAAAAACCATAAAGTGAATGGTTCCGATCCTAAAAATCTGACTGCCTGAATATCTTTCGAACCAAAATTTTGAAAAACGCATCAAAATTTACTTTAAGTGTTTTAAGTGTTTATTGAATAAGATGATTTAGATTTTTTAAATATTTTTTGACATCAATCAACTGATCAAACCGTTTATATTTATTGTATATACTCGTAGATCGTTTACACAAAAAATTAGCTAATTTCGAAATTTCAGGATTAAGTAACGGTGCGACACCGTTAAAATGAGTTTCGACGATCGGACGGCTATAACTCTTCGTAATCCCGAGATTTTTTACGGGTAAGGTCTAGGTACTAAAAAGCATAATTTGAAGAGTTCTGATCTTGAAATTCTGACTATCTGAATATTGTTTGAACCAAAACTTTGAAAAATGCATCAAACTATACTTGAAGTGTTTTAAGTGTTTAATGAATAAGATGATTTAAATGTTTTAAATAATTGTTGACATAAATCTATCGATCTAACCGTCTATATTTACTGTTTATTCATGAAGATCACTTACACAAAAAATTGGCTAATTTCAAAATTCTAGGACTAAGTAACGGAGCGACACTATTTGACGGCTACAAAATGAGTTTTGACTATGAGACGGCTATAACTCTTTGTAATCCCGAGATTTTTTACGGCAAAGTCTAGGTACTAAAAAGAATAAACTGAACGATTTTGATCTTGAAAATCTAACTGTCTGAATATCGTTTGAATTAAAACTTTGAAAAATGCATAAAAAATGAGTTAAAACCATGTGATCGTCAAAACACATTTGGTAACCGTCAAATGTTGTCGCACCGTTACTTAATCCCGCAATTTCAATCAACCGATCTAATAGTTCATATTTATTTTGCGTACTCATAGATTGCGTACGGCAAAAAATTAGCCAATTTCGAATACCTGAGACTAAGTAATGATGCGACACGATTCGACGATTACAAAATATTTTATGACGATCGGACGACTTTAGCTCCTCAAAATTTGGATATTTTTCGAATGTTGTGTCTACAAAAGTAGCATGACAAAATGAACGATCCTGATTTTAAAAATTCGATCGTCTGAATATCGATTGAATCAAAATTTTGAAAAAAAATATATTTAAATATACTTAAGTGTTTGATGAATTAAGCGATTAAGATGAGTTAGTGTAAACATTGTGCACCTATATTTTTTATTAAATCAAATATTTAACATATAAAAAAAAGCTAATTTATTCAACTAACTTCTCAATAACCTTGATTGAGATGAAGAACACCTTCATTGTTATATTCCTTCCTACCAATTCAAAAACAATTTATTTTACGATTTTATCAATTAAACCTCTAAAATACCCTACATGCCCCTTGGGCCTTGAAAACTTGTGAGTTGGTTTGGTAATTGCTTTGAGCCCAATTATTATTTGGCCCAAAAGGCCTATTAAAAGTTTCAAATGTAGGATTCATTCTGCCCAATTGCCCATATACTGGACGCCTTCCCTTCCCCTTCCAATTCTCGAAACAGAGACGCACGACGACCACCACGAGGACCACCAACTCTCACCCCTTCTGTTCAATCGCTAAAAGATCAATATGAGACCCTGACCTTAAAGCAGAATAATTATTCAAGATCCAACACCTGTACTGCTCATATGTCATGTAATATAAGCCTGCATAAGGGACAATTCGAACGACAGTAGCTCCATTCCCTTTGAAAAACAGACAAGATGTTGTTCAAGAACAATTTTTATGACCACAGATATAAAGTTCCAACATTTATACAAGAACATGATAATGGATTGTTCACATTCAACTTACTTGTAGAATCCTCGAACACCTTCATGCTTAAATAACTTCTTCAAAGATTGAAACACACCCGAGAGAACGAACTATGTTCTTATCTATATGTTTCAAAATAAGCATATTACAAAAGGACACTTTAGAATAACAAAAATGGGAAAAGCAATGTAGCAACCATACCACCAGATAATCAAAACCTCCTTCAATTACACCAATGCTCCAAGCGATCAATCACAAATCCATTAACACCTAAAAACACACAAATTTCATCCAAAAATCTTAATCAAACAAACCCACCAAAGGTTACTCGATTTCTTCAAAATATTTGACAAACATAATCAACCTAAGATTCCAAACAATCGAAATCCTTCAAATCCAACGAATAAAAAAGCATACATCTGAATATAAATCAGAAAACCCTCGATACCCAGTTGCCAAACCACCTTTTCTCTCATAACAATTTGGAATTAACAGCATGTGCATAACCATCCATTATTATGTCTAACTATTTTCTACATAGTCATTTAAGGACGTATTTCTAGATCATATATGAATAGACGAAAAACACAAAATTATTTACTGATCTTACTTAGAGTAACTCTACATATAGTCAAAATATATGTGTTGTAAAATAGACCAATAAGAGATTCGAATTGGGCTAGGACAAATGGCCAAATATTTCATATACGAAATCATAATTTAGCAGCAGGCATGTGATAGAAGGTAGAGCAAGCAGTGTAAACCAAGTTCCCGGTTTTCTTGAGTTTAAATTCAAGCCCTATCACACTCAGATTTCTTCCACTCCGCACTACAGATTTCTTCCATAGGAAATGTTTTACAAATAAAAAGACAACAAAAAAAATGAATAGAATGAACGATGCAAACTATAATCAAGAAATGATTCAGTGTAAACATGGGATGAACTATAAACTGCAGATTCCTCTTTAGATATCATGGTCAATGATGAAATTTCAAGTAGCCTATCGTACCTTAATATGAATTGGGAAATACCTAACTGATATGTAACAACATTGACTATCCGTTTAATGTTTGGACTCTTTCGTTACAGATGCAAGGGCGCCTATGGATTGATTCTATGTCTAAATAGAGCTTTGGGGTTCAAAATCATTATCAGCCTGATTCAATCGAGGATGGTACGGCTGTAAAATATGTTGTTTGGGGTTGAAAAAGTAGGTCCTTCTATATGTTCCCCTAATTGGCATATTTTAGTACCACATTGTGTGCTAAAGTAATTCCAAATTGGCACCTTAGGAAAAGGTTTCAAAGAAAAGATAGAAATCTATTTTTGTGATTAGTAATAGATTTAGAAACAACACAATAAGTGTAAATCTGTATGGGAGGCAAGAAAAGTATACCTTCATCACTAAAGGATTGTAAGTAGAGAGGTACCAATTCCTTCTCGGTGCCATCACCAAACACAGGTATAAATTGTAGAATCACAACTTAAAAATTTGAATTGGAAACAAAATCATAAATCTGAGATATTTCTTAAGAGTCATTCAATAGCATTTGGAATGCATCAAAGACCATTCAATTCCAAATAAGACAGCTTAATAATCTATAGTAAGTGTATGGGGATTGGTTTCCATTTTCATTTCCAAAATATCCATAAATCTTTATAAAACAATTAAAAAGAAAGAATTGTAAATTCCAAAGGACTCACATTTACTGTTGCATCAGAGAAGTAAGAAATGCTCAGTTCCTCTAGAAAAATCTCCTTATCCCCAGCCACCACCGTCCTCGCACAAGCTATAGACAAAACCTCAGCAACAGCAACAATAGCTCCCCCATGAAACCCTTTATAGAAATTCTGTAGATTCATGAAAAAAAACATCATTACATTTGTTACGTCCAGATATAGACCAAATTGTTCATTAAATTTTTTACGAGTGCATGACCAACTTCATTAGTTAAAGAACATCTTCTAAACTCTTATTAAGTTATTAACACTTTTTAAATTAATCATATTACTCATCTTTAGATAACTTAGTGAAAGAAATTAAATTTAAGCGTGAAGTCGTAACATTAAGTTTTGATCAATAATTTACTCGAATTTTTTAAAATCATACCAAAATTTAAATAGAAGACCGCAACGGTGAGTACGTTTCTAAATGACTTTTAAGAATTGCCTTATATGATCCACGAATTAATTTGGCGATGAGTGAAATTGTTCCCTATTGATAAAGAGCACAACCATGTACCTTTTAAAAGCACATATATCCTCCTGGAAACATCTTTTATTCATGAACTTACTTAAATTTTGATGATCCATCCGATCACTTTGTAGACTCTGAAAGTGGATTAATATTTTGCTAAAAATATTCAGATACATTCTTGATATTAATGTTGAGACTTGAGAGTTCTTTTTATACAATTTTAAGAAATTATGACTGAAAACAAAAGAAAACAATCTTAAGTTCACTGGCCTCTTTATTGTCGGAAATCAAAGAATAATTAGAACAGAGATGAAAATAAAATAAAAGGTTGGACATTATTTGGAACATGGGCGAAATTCGATAAGATGCATTGCATCTATCAAATAAAACTGACCAACTATGAAATAAAATCCAACAAATCATGATATACTCAATAGTTAAGACCAAATCAAAAAAAAAAAACCATTCCCTTCAATAAAAAAAAACCCCTTTAAATTAAATAACTTTCTCATCCTATCCTGACTTTCTCAGCAACCAACTAGGCACACAGCTCCATTTAGCCAAACACAGATTAAAAAAGTGACCAAATTTAAACTCAATTAACCAAATCCAAAAAGGGTTCTATTATTTTCCTCCAATTGCCCACATTTCGAGCAAACCCATTTCCAGATTTTTCTCAGCAACCAAACAGATGAATGAAACTCAAATAACGAGGAAAATAAGCAATGAAAGATAAATTACAGTGACAGTGAAACACCCCGGAAATTCGAGGATTTCAATATTGTAAATTAATGTATGAATTGACGTTTTTACCCTTGTGAATTGTATTTCCCAATTTGTTGACTTATATTGGTAGGTCAAACGGACTTTGAATAATGACCGTGACGTAGTTCAGGACGTCACGAGTTCATAGACGGGTGGCACGTCCAATTCGGACGATCAGGGAAAAAGTTATGACTATCGGAAGTTCGGGGGCATTACCGTAATTTGGACGATGAGGGCGAAAATGTTGACTTTTCGTTTGGCAACTAATTTTCACACGACTCAAGGACCGTTAGGTAGGTCTCGACGCCCTGAGTCCGTGGACAGGCGGCACTCTGAAATCGGACGTCAGATGGCGCAGTTACGGGTCTGGAAAGTGAAGGGCATTATGGTAATTTTTGAATTAGGGGCATTTTGGTCATTTTACACCTGGTTACTGTAGCAACCGCGGGGGAACATGGGCGGCACCACCATGTGCGGTGGTTCTGAGTGCCCAATTGTTTATTCTACTCGTATGCTGGAAAGTAGAGTTTGTTTAAAGCCTTATAGGCATCAGCACATGGCTGGACTCATCCACCAAAGCCACCATTTTTAATTTGAAGATTCGAAGCTTTTCGGGGGACAAACCTCAGTGGACAGATTGGACTTCCACGAGCAGCTGGGACGACTTAGTTGGTTTAAACAAAATAGTATTTGAGTGAGCTTCACTACGCTGTTGAGGGAGCTGAAAATTGGAGAGAAAAACCAGAGATTGAGTTTCGGGAAAATTGGAGGGAATTTCGGATTTCAATTTATACAGTCTGTTGGACCAATCTAAACACTGAGTGAGCTTTCTGGGAGTGTTTATAACACATCCATATCGAAATCGAGGGCAACCAGCCACGGTGGAGCTGGGACGGAGGCTGCGTTTTCAGAGGAATTTCAGAGGTTTGGACGGCTACTTCCAGGAAACGTTTTGTTCAATTGATCATTCATTATAGTTCGTATTAGCCCTAGGATGCTCCCTGTTAAGTTAATTGGACAATGGTTGGGAAACCAGCAAGTTATGGTGATCGACCCGTTTGGTTGATCACGGGTCGAATGGTTGATTGAGGACTTGTCGAGGCAAATTTTTGACTCAGAACCTAAATTAGATGTTTATGGAAGATAATAGAATAAAAAACGAAGGAAATTAATTAAGAATTGGTGGGTAATTAATCGGGTCAAGCCGCGGGTGGCAGGCCCGTATTACAGACAAACGGGTGAAGGTGGTGACACTATAGCTACAGTATCAGGCGCGTGACTTTCACGCGCAGCCACTTTGGGCGGCGCATGAGGGCGCGTTGGACCTTATCTCTGATCACGATCAACATGACTTTTATTCCTCTCATCATTCTGAACATTTTTGGTGAATTAACCATGTTGATCTGAGATAGTTAGGAGGGTCAGTTTAGGGCCGGTTGTCTCGGGAAACGTGTTGGACGGTTTCCCTAGCCGGTTTCTGTTTCGGACTTTTTGGATAAATTTTTAAGACTTGTAGTGACCCTTACGTGTGATTTGGACTGACAGGAATTGTACGATAATCCCGGTACAGGTTCGTACGCGCAGATTCACCGCGGGATCGTACTGTGAGTGGGCCCGATTTCATTAAACCCTTGCATGCTTAAATGTTTTCTGATTTACTTATATTCACATGCTGGAATCAAGAAACGGTTTTGATGATATTGAAATTATGATTATGGCACGTTCCACGGTATTTGGGTTTGAGACCCGTTTTGGTGAAACTTAAAGATTGGTTTGGATTTTATCTATGTATATATATGTTTTGCATGTGGATATCAATAAAATGTATTTGGTACTGCACTGTATAGATCCATTCTTATGATACTGTCTCCTCCGGATGTGGTACCCCGGAGCGGTCACGGCGCATTGCCTGCGAGGGGTCATTCTACGGAGGAACCGGACCGTAAAATGATTCAGGAGCAGGATTGCTATAATTTGACGTCAGAGACGTCGAGCGTCTAGGACGCTAGGCATTTGAGATGTCGTACCCGGACAAGGTTCGGGGATTGGATTCGGGATTGAGACCCCGAGTGGCACACGTAGCCTTGAGACTGTGACCTTATTGGACGTCAGGGACGCCAGACATCGGGGATGTCAGGATTGGAGTGTATAGTGCTGTGGTTATAATTATGTTTATGGTTTTATTACATACTTTATGGTTCATATTATATGATTTATGGTTTTAAATTCCGATGCATGCATGTTTGGAAAACGGAGGGGTAAATTATATGTTTTACTTATTAAACGGTTTTATAAACTTGAGTTTCGGCCCACTCACCCTTAATGTTTTGGTAACCCCTCCAGGCTGTGCTACTGAGGTAGAGGAGGATCCTGAGGCTGAGGCATAGATCTACTTCTGCGTATCTGAACCCCTGTCGGATGGTTTGACCCGCAGGATTATTTTAGAGTCGTGCTCGCAATTTGTAATTTGGTTTTCATCCCTTGTCTGACATCTGTTAAATTTAGATTTGATGTATAACTTTATTTGGTTATTTATTAATTTGAACGTTTGAGGTTAAAATTGGTATGTTATTTTAGGTGTCAGACGGGAGCAAGACTCGTCCCCTTGTGGTCCTCGTGGGATCGGGGCGGGTCCTGTCAGGTTGGTATTAGAGCACTAGGTTGTGGTCAGCATGCTAGACTAGCGATTAGTGCTAGTTACTTTTCGAGTTTAAGCATAATGTTATCTTATCTATGCCTCTTGATAGTTGGTTATGCCTCTAAGGAGGATTCCTCATACACAGACTTACGAGGATCTGGAGAGGGAAATGGAATGTGCAAGCATTGAATGGGCTCAGCGTCTGGGAGCCACTCCTTTCAACGGGGGATCAAACCCCGAAGATGCTCATGAATGGATTACCAAGTGGGAAAGGATCTTCACGGTAATGCACTGCCCTCCAGGCGAGCGGGTGACCTTGGCGGCCTTCTTACTGGAAGGAGGAGCCTATCAGTGGTTGCATGGCCTCGAGATGTCTGGATGGTCTGTCCACACCACTACCTGGGAGGTCTTCTGTTCCCGATTTCTGGACCAGTATTACCCGCGATCGTTTCGTGCGGCACGGGAGGCGGAGTTCCTGCGGCTGGAGCAGGGGGATATGTCCGTTGCGGACTATTAGCAGACTTTTGGCAAACTTTCCAGGTTCGCTGCACCTTTCGTGAGCACCGAGGAAGACAAGTGCCAGAGGTTCGAGCTTGGACTCCGAGGGGAGATTCGGGCAAGTGTGACTGCTGCCACTCCGAGGGGAGATTCGGGCAAGTGTGACTAGCGGCACACCAGACACGACAGCCTTCTGGCAAGGGGCGTCGTCAGGATCGTCCAAATCTTGGACCGACGGGCCAGAAGAACAATAAGGGAAGGGGCTACAGGGGAGCACCCTCATCCTTTAAGGGTCGTGGCTGGTCATGTCGACGTGTGGGCTCTCAGGGCAGAGGATCAGGATTCAACTCTGGGCAGCGTTCATCTTAGAGCGGTGCTTCTGGTGGGTATTCGGACAGGCCGAGGCCAGTAAACTGTTTTGCTTGCGGAGAAGAGGGCCACTATGCCTGTGATTGCCCAATGTTGTCCAAGAAGAACGACGCTGGAGGCTCTAGTGTGGTGCAGAGCACGGCTTCCCACACTAATGGAGGTCGAGGTCAGGGAGGTGACCGTGGTGCTGGGCATGGCGCGCGCGGGCGCGGACGAAATGGAGGGCCTAGGGCCCAGGTGTTTGCAATGACCCAGCAGCAGGCGAGGACAGCCCCATGCGTGGTTACAGGTACACTACACATCTTAAACCTTCTTGTACTTGTATTGATGGATGTGGGGGCTACACATTCTTTTATTTCGAGGAGTTGTGCTGGTATGCTTGATTGTGTGGTATCAGCCTTAGATTGCGAAATGGGTGTTGGCACCCCGATGGGCATCGTGTACCTTGTGAATCAGGTGATTCGGAGGTGCCTGGTGAGAATTGAGGATGTGGATTTGCCAGCGGACTTAATTATCCTGGATATCCACGACTTCGATGTAATCTTGGGAATGAATTGGTTATCGGAGCATGGGTCGCTCATCGATTGCTGTAGCAGGAAAGTGATTCTGCGAAGTCCGGGTTTGCCGGAGGTTATCTTTCAGGGGGAACGTGATGGTTCGCCTCTTGAAGTGATTTCTTCACTTACTGCTACCAAACTTCTACGGAAGGGATGCCAGGGTTATCTAGCGCATGTCGTGTCGGAGCAGGTTGATACTCCGGGTATCGGCGAGATACCAGTGGTACGTGAGTTTCCGGATGTGTTCCCGGAAGACTTACCTGGATTACCACCACCGCGGGAGATCCAGTTTACAATTGAACTACTCCCCGATACCCGACCTATATCCCAGGCACCATACCGAATGGCGCCGGCCGAGTTACGAGAACTCAAAACTCAGTTGCAGGAGTTGGTGGATTTGGGATACGTCCGACCGAGTACTTCACCGTGGGGAGCACCGGTGTTGTTCGTGAAGAAGAATGAGGGGAGTCTCCGTTTGTGTATTGACTATCGACAACTCAACAAGGTGACACTGAGGAACCAGTATCGTCTACCCAGGATCGATGACCTTTTTGACCAGTTGCGGGGAGCACAGTGCTTCTCGAAGATTGATTTACGGTCTGGGTATCACCAACTAAGGATTTCGGAGGAGGATATTCCGAAAACCGCTTTTCAAACCCGTTACGGACACTACGAGTTAATAGTGATGCCTTTCGGTTTGACGAATGCTCCGACAGCATTCATGGATCTGATGAACCGGGTCTTCCGACTCTACTTGGATAAGTTCGTGATTGTGTTCATCGATGATATCTTGGTGTACTCAAGGAGTGCCCGAGCACATGAGGAACATCTACGGTTGGTGTTGGAGAAGCTGAGACAGGAACAGTTGTACGCCAAGCTGAGCAAGTGTCAGTTTTGGCTGAGCAGTATTGGTTTTCTGGGACATGTGATATCAACGGATGGGATTAGCGTGGATCCCCAGAAAACAGAGGCGGTGACTAACTGGGCTAGACCGACAACGGTAACGGAGGTGCGGAGTTTTTTCGGGTTAGCAGGTTACTACCGGAGATTCGTGGAGGGTTTCTCCAAAATTGCTGCACCATTGACTCGATTGACTCGGAAGGGAGTAAAGTTTATTTGGGACGAGAAGTGTGATCGGAGTTTTCAAGAATTGAAGGATCGATTGACCACTGCACCTGTCCTTGTATTACCGGATGACAGTGGAGAGTTCGTAGTCTTTAGTGATGCATCGCTACAAGGTTTGGGCTGCGTGTTGATGCAGACTGGCAAGGTTATCGGCTACGCATCCCGGCAGCTATAAGACTCATGAGTTGAACTACCCTACTAATGATTTGGAGTTGGCAGCGGTGGTTCATGCTCTAAAAATCTGGAGACATTACCTATTCGGCGCAACGTGCCGGATATACACCGACCATCAGAGCCTAAAGTACCTATTCACTCAGAATGAGCTTAACATGAGACAACGGAGATGGTTAGAGCTGCTGAAGGATTATGACTGTACAATTGAGTACCATCCAGGTAAGGCCAATGTGGTGGCAGATGCACTCAGCAGGAAGTCAGCGGGATCTGTTGCACACATGGGGATGGTGTATCTTCCTTTGCTGGTGGAACTCCGGAAGGCGGGAGTTATTTTGGACACGGATGAGCATGGACCTTTGTTGGCCAGCCTTCATGTACGACCAGTGCTAATTGATCGGATCATCGAAGCACAACTTCAGGATCCGATACTCTGTATTTACAGGATTGAGGTCGATGCGGATGGGAGACATGACTTTACCATCCGGGATGATGGAGCACTTGTGAAGTTGGGCCGTTTGTGTGTACCTGCAGTGGCAGAGTTATGGGCCGAGATTCTGGAGGAGGCCCATAGTTCGGCTTATGCCATGCATCCGGGAGGTACAAAGATGTACCGTACCCTCCGGAGCCATTATTGGTGGCCAGGAATGAAGAAAGATATTGCAGACTTCGTGAGCAGATGCTTAACTTGTCAGCAGGTTAAGGCGACACGGCAGAGACCTTATGGGGCAATGCAGCCACTTCCGATTCCTGAGTGGAAGTGGGATCACATCACCATGGACTTCGTCTTTAAGTTACCAAGGACTCGGAGTGGAGTTGACGGAGTATGGGTGATTGTGGACCGGTTAACCAAGTCAGCCCATTTTCTGCATGTTCAGGAGACTTATAAACCTAACCGACTGGCTCAATTGTTCGTAAAGAAGATCATACGATTGCATGGTACGCTGGAATCGATCGTGTCTGATCGTGATCCGCGTTTCACTTCCAGGTTCTGGCGGAGTTTGCAAACTACTTTGGGAACAACCCTACGTTTCAGTACTGCTTTCCATCCACAGACCGATGGACAGTCTGAAAGGACCATTCAGACCCTGGAGGACTTGATGAGGTCTTGTGTACTACAGTTTCAGGATTCATGGGATACTCATTTGCCGTTGACGGAATTCGCGTACAACAACAGCTATCAGGCAAGTATCGGGATGGCACCCTATGAGGCACTGTATGGTCGACAATGCAGGACACCTATATGTTGGATGGAGATCGGGGAGCGAGCGGCTGTAGGGCCAGAATTTATGGACTTAACCCAGGAAACTGTTCGTGTTATCAAGGAAAGATTGAACGTGGCACAGGATCGCCAAAAGAGTTATGCCGATCGATGGATTCGAGACTTGGAATTTGAAGTGGGAGATTTTGTCTTCCTGAAGTTATCTCCGTGGAAAAGGATTATCCGTTTTGGTCGACGGGGGAAACTGAGTCCGCGTTTTATCGGACCATATGAGATCGTGGAAAGGATTGACAGGGTTGCGTACAGATTGGCACTACCTCCAGAACTTTCTAGAGTTCACGATGTTTTCCACATCTCGATGCTGCGGAAGTACGTACATGATGCTTCTCATGTACTGGAGGAACAACCTATCGAACTCCGAGAGGATTTGAGCTTTGAGGAACAACCAGTACAGATCTTGGATCGGAAGGACAAGGTACTACGTCAAAAGACGATCCCTCTCGTGAAGATTCTCTGGAGAAACCAGAATGTGGAAGAAGCCACATGGGAGCCCGAGGCACTAATGCGAGAACAATTTCCTTTCTTATTTCTTTGAAATTTAAGGATGAAATTTCTTAAAGGGGGAAGGTTGTAACGCCCCGGAAATTCGAGGATTTCAATATTGTAAATTAATGTATGAATTGACGTTTTTACCCCTGTGAATTGTATTGCCCAATTTGTTGACTTTTTGATTGGTGGGTCAAACGGACTTTGACCAATGACCGTGACGTAGTTTGGGACGTCACGTGTTCATAGACAGGTGGCATGTCCAATTCGGACGATCAGGGAAAAAGTTATGACTATCGGAAGTTCGGGGGCATTACCGTAATTTGGACGATGGGGGCGAAAATGTTGACTTTTCGTTTGGCAACTAATTTTCACACGACTCAAGGACCGTTAGGTAGGTCTCGACGCCCTGAGTCGTGGACAGGCGGCACGCTGAAATCGGACGTCGGATGGCGGAGTTACGGGTCTGGAAAGTGAAGGGCATTATGGTAATTTTTGAAATATGGGCATTTTGGTCATTTTACCCCTGGTTACTGTAGCAACCACGGGGGAACGTGGGAGGCACTACCATGTGCGGTGGCTCTGAGTGCCCAATTGTTTATTCTAGTCGTATGCTGGAAAGTAGAGTTTGTTTAACGCCTTATAGGCATCAACACATGGCTGGATTCATCCAGCAAAGCCACCATTTTTAATTTGAAGATTCGAAGCTTTTCGGGGGACAAATCAGAGTGGACAGATTGGACTTCCACGAGCAGCTGGGACGGCTCAGTTGGTTTAAACAGAATAGTATTTGAGTGAGCTTCACTCTGCTGTTGAGGGAGCTGAAAATTGAAGAGAAAAACCAGCGATTGAGTTTCGGGAAAATTGGAGGGAATTTCGGATTTCAATTTATACGGTCTGTTGGACCAATCTAAACACTGAGTGAGCTTTCTGGGAGTGTTTATAACACATCCATATCGAAATCGAGGGCAACCAGCCACGGTGGAGCTGGGACGAAGGCTGCCGTTTTCAGAGAAATTTCAGAGGTTTGGACGGCTACTTCCAGGTAACGTTTTGTTCAATTGATCATTCATTATAGTTCTTATTAGCTCTAGGATGCTCCCTGTTAAGTTAATTGGACAATGGTTGGGAAACCAGCAAGTTATGGTGATCGACCCGTTTGGTTGATCACGGGTCGAATGGTCGATTGGGGACTTGTCGAGGCAAATTTTTGACTCAGAACCTAAAATAGATGTTTATGGAAGAAAATAGAATCAAAAACGAAGGAAATTGATTAAGAATTGGTGGGTAATTAACCGGGTCAAGCCGCGGGTGGTAGACCCGTATTACAGACAAACGGGTGAAGGTGGTGACACTATAGCTACAGTATCAGGCGCGTGACTTTCACGCGCAGCCACTTTGGGCGGCATGTGAGGGCGCGTTGGACCTTATCTCTGATCACGATCAACATGACTTTTATTCCTCTCATCATTCTGAACATTTTTGGTGAATTAACCATGTTGATCTGAGATAGTTAGGAGGGTCAGTTTAGGGCCGGTTGTCTCGGGAAACATGTTGGACGGTTTCCCCGAGCCGGTTTCTGTTTCGAACTTTTTGGATAAATGTTTAAGACTTGTAGTGACCCTTACGTGTGATTTGGACTGACATGAATTGTACGATAATCCCGGTACAGGTTCGTACGCGCAGATTCACCACGGGATCGTACTGTGAGTGGACTGCACTGTATAGATCCATTCTTATGATACTGTCTCCTCCGGATGTGGTACCCCGGAGCGGTCACGGCGCATTTCCTACGAGGGGTCATTCTACGGAGGAACCGAACGTAAAATGACTCAGGAGCAGGATTGCTATAATTTGACGTCAGAGACATCGAGCGTCTAGGACACTAGGCACTTGAGATGCCGTACCCAGACAGGGTTCGGGGATTGGATTCGGGATTGAGACCCCGAGTGGCACGCGTAGCCTTGAGACTGTGACCTTATTGGACGTCAAGGACGTCAGACATCGGGGATGTCAGGATTGGAGTGTATAGTGCAGTGGTTATAATTATGTTTTTGGTTTTATTACATACTTTATGGTTCATATTATATGATTTATGGTTTTAAATTCCGATGCATGCATGTTTGGAAAACGGAGGGGTAAATTATATGTTTTACTTATTAAACGGTTTTATAAACTTGAGTTTCGGCCCACTCTCCCTTAATATTTTGGTAACCCCTCCAGGCTGTGCTACTGAGGTAGAGGAGGATCCCGAGGTTGAGGCATAGATCTACTTCTGCGTATCTGAACCCCTATCGGGTGGTTTGACCCGCAGGATTATTTTAGAGTCGTGCTCGCAATTTGTAATTCGGTTTTCATCCCTTGTCTGACATCTGTTAAATTTGGATTTGATGTATAACTTTATTTGGTTATTTATTAATTTGAACGTTTGAGGTTAAAATTGGTATGTTATTTTGGGTATCAGACGGGAGCAGGGCTCGTCCCCTTGTGGTCCCCGTGGGATCGGGCCGGGTCCTGTCAGACAGCATGTTTGATGGTCATGGGGCAGGTGACATGGCTACGCGAGATGTGTAGGGGCTTGAGGAGGTCACGAACGACATCGGAGTAGGAGTCAACTTTTGAATCGATCTGATCATGGACGGGGTTTGAGATCCCCACTCATTGGCAAAAATTGAGCACTGCAGTTATGACTTTTTCAGGAATGTCGTCTAAAATTTTTGCTGTGGAAGCAAAGCTTTCTGTGATTTCAGTTGAGGGTTTTCCCATCTTGGTCGTTTTGTCCGCATTCTCCTTCCTCGATTTTACTTTAACGCCCTCACTTTCATTTGTTTAAAATAAGTAATCTACCGTGCAAGTGGTAACAATTTATTTGCTTTATGGTGGGCCACCCTTCTTTTTGCACCCTATTTTTCCTGTTTGTCAGATCATTTGGGGCATTTCTACCCGTCTAAAAGCCAGAAGACTAGGTCCTTCGGAGGACCGAAACCTGGGCGAAAAGTTAGGGAAAAAAGAGAGAAGAAAAGTGAGTCAGGAGAGAAAAATCAAAGAGAAAAAAAAAAGAAAGAGAGAAGAAAAGTGAGTCAGAAGAGAAAAAATCAAAGAGAAAAGAAAAGAAAGAGAGAAGAAAAGTGAGACAGGAGAGAAAAATCAAAGAGAAACGAAAAAAGAGAAGGGAAGTCAGCAGAGAAAGAAGAAAGCCAACAAAGAGAGGAGGAGCCAGCAGTAAAGTGGAGGACGACAACCACTACACATCCTTGAAGAAGAAATTTGATAAGGTAATATATATGTCATTTGCTTCTCATTATTTTACTAATAATGCTATTTGATGTTTCATGAGGGATCAACTCTGATCAATTCCCAAGCTCAACAACGACTCTGACGTTGTGGGCATCCAAATGAATTTTGATCTGGAGATGAATGATAGACCACAGCCAGTACAACCATGACGAGAACCAAAAGAAACTTGGGCAAGGAAGGAAGTCCATGTCTTGACCATCCGGGGGAAACGAGTGATATTCATAATCAAACTTTTTATGACATTCATGGAAATGGACGATCGTGATCGCCCAAGAAATGCATAATGTTCTTGAATGTCAATGGTTGATTATGATCAGCCCAAAAAAAATACAATATTCATAGTATGGATGATCATGATCATCCAATAAATATTTGAATATCAAAGGAAGTGGACGATCGCAATCTTCCAAGAAGTTCTAGAAGTATGTGACGTCATAGTTGATCCGAGAGAAGAAATTCATGAACATGAAGAAATTGGTCAATCATGATCGGCTGATGTTCATGAACATCCATATAAAAAAAAGCAAAATGAAGATCAAGCAGAGGGTCGACGTGGTACACAAAAAATAACATATTAGCAAAGATCAAGTCACAACCAAATCCTTCAAATTTCACTATATAATCAGAAGCCCTAAACCCACACACCATTATTTACCTTTTGTACAAACAGTGGCTTTTGTCGCTTCTAAAAAAAAGAAGGAATAAAAAGCAGTGGCCTTGAAGGGTGTTGTGCAAGAGCAAACTAGTGAGTAGTCGCACGAGGAAACGGATGGAGACGAGTGGAGAAAAATGTAACGACCTGTCCCTAATTTTAAGGATTAATTAGGGATTAATGACTGATTAGAGAGACTAATCGGGAATTAGTCGAGGATTAACAGATGTTCAGGGAAAAATTACGATTTTGCCCTTGGATGAGGGCAAAAAATTGACTTTTGACCCGAGAGGTCCGAAAGCCAAGGGCCTAGAACCGTTACGTAGATCGAGACGATATAAATTCGTAGACAGGCGGCACGTCGAATTCGAACATTTGACGGAAAAGTTACGGTTCACGGAAATTCGAACGTACTATTGCACGTTTTACGAGGCGAGGGACTTTTGGCAGCAAGTGGGGCCCAGATTTTTAGGACATGCCCAATGGATGAGTGACAAGTGTCACCCATCCATTGCCCAGCCCAAACAATTCATGCATATCCCTTCCCCTTTCTCTTGTTCGACCATTTCCCCAAACCAAACCCGATCAAATATCCAACCCAATCCAACACTTCCCCATTAGATCATGTGTAAGACTAAGAGAGAGTGAGATGAGGGCAAGAGGATGGTGGTGGGTGGCCAGGAGCAGCACCGCTGTGGACGGCGGAGGAAAACCTTGCAAGGTACTCGGTTTTGCACATTTTCTTCCATTTTCAATTTTCTGCGTTATGGACAGTTTTGAGTGATTAGAATGGGTTTATTAGGTTGATTAGGAAGTTTAGAGAAGGTTTTGGTGGTGGTTCACGGCTGAGGAAGCCCTGGGGAGAATTTGAAAATGTTGAAACGTGAGGACAAAATCTAACCGTTGGGTTTTAAGGGGTTTTTGATGGTTTTAATTCCATATTTAGATTCCTAGGGTCGAATTAGGAAGAATAAAATCGGTTAGGATGAAAAATGACGAAGATTGAACGGTCTAGGAGCCTGGACCGGTCACGTCGGTCCAGTTGTAGGATCGAACCGGACCGACCGGTCGGACCAATAAGTTGGAGGACAGGGATGACCACTGTGCAGTGGCGCATGAGGGCCACGCGCCGGGCCATCTGGCAGCACGTGACGGCGCGTGGTGGGGAGTTTGGGGAAACTTCCAACATGTGAAATCATCTATTCGATGTAATGAACATTTTTGGACTGGTTTCGTGTCGATCGGACATCGTCTCGATATAGTTCGGGGCTATCCGAATTTTTCGGAGCGTGTTTAAAAATAGTTAAAAATTCCAAAAAATTACGGGGCTTTGAAAAGGGGTGAAGTAAGTAGTTAGTAACCCTCTAAAGTGATTTGGACAGGTTTGGCAACCCCGGAGACGGTGATTGACCCGGGAAGGCGTAAGGCGCGCGTATGGAGGCAGCAGCTCCGGCGGTCTGTGAGTGGATTTTCTTTTATGAATCGATGCATGTATAAATGTTTTATAAGTGTTTTAATATATGTTTTGTGATGCCTTGAGTGCATTTGTATGTGTTTACGTATGAGAACATATTTCGAGGTTTTCGGGTTTTATGCGTGCTTATATGCGCTTATACTTTCGGTTTTAATGAAATGGTTTTCAAAAGGTAAAATCGGGCATGAGACCCATTTGGTTTTGGTTTTATCTCGGGCATGTGGTCCTATTGATGACCTACAGGTCTGAGTCGTGGTCGTGACGGGTGATGTGTGCACGGCGACGAACGACGTGACGCTCGCCTCCGGACTGGGGATGTGCTCCCTCCGGAGAGGTGACGATGCACGTCCCGTGGTCGAGCAGCCACTGGAGGCTCGACTTTGGAGTGCTGACGGTTTAGGAGATCGATCGGCGATGGGTGTACCATGTTCTAGAGGTGGTCGCGGCAGTGATATGTTCAAGGCGACATACTAGGATTGAGAGCGATCCTAGATTGATGGTTGCACGCATCGCTATGATCGGAATTGTGACTGGCCCTGAGGGTTCGAGTTTGATGCCCAGTTAACTTGTGGTATCGAGCGTGAGTCGTGTTTGTGGTTTTTCATACTAGTATGTATATACCCTTCTTATGAGCGTGTTAGTCTCCTCCAGACGTCGTTGATCTTGGAGTGTCACGATCCACTGCATAGGATGAGTGACTTCAAGAGGGAGCACATTCCAGAAGTGAGAGATATGGTATAGTCTCAGACTTGGTCTGCAGACTGTCCTCCAGACGTCGTAGATCCTGAATTTTGGACGATTCCTCCCAGACGTCGTAGATCCTAGGGGTAGACTCAGAGTGAGACACCGAATAGTGTGTACACTAATAGATATATCGTGACGAGTTATTGAGTTGACATCAGAGGATGTCTAGGATGGGTTTTATATATATCTACGTATATGTGTATGAGTTTTCACTGAGACCCACGCGTGTTGGTTTTGGGCTGAGACCCACAGGCGTTAGACTGGCTGAGTTCCCATGTACTTTGATTGGATTTTAGGCTAAGGCCCCATGTTATATTTGCGAACTGGTTTTTGAATGCATGCATGCTTTTTAGTAAAGGGCATAAAAGTTTTTTTATGTAAATGTTTTATAAAATCTTTATTTTTTTCACTCACAGCTTTTGTGTTTTTAATGCCCTTCAGGTTGATCGCGGATGCGGGCTGTAGCAGAGACGAAACATCACATTTCTCCTCCGGATCCTAGCGCCCTCTGATAGTCCCGGTTGGGCAAAGGACAGAATTATCCCTGGTCTGACACTTCGTGTCAGACAGGAGCAGGCACGTCCCACGCTAATCCCTGGGGATTTGGAACGGGTCCTATCAAAAAAGAAGGCCAGTCTGTTTCTTTTTATTAATGTATGTCCAAGTTCTTGTTTGAGAGCCAATCTCCGCAACAGATAGGAATAAGAAGAGACCTATTAGAAAGAGGATTCCATATTTCAGCAGATGCATTTGAAGCTGGGGTAAGAAATTCGATAAAGTGGGCTAAAAAAAACAATTAATGAGTCATCAAAATACTCATTAATTAAGCCCAAGGCATCAAAAAGGCCTAAAATCATTTCGAAAAAATTCCGAACCCAAAAATTCTATCATCAAAGCCCAAACTCCTTTAAAATTCCAGAACTACGCTGGTTTGATCCCGTTAAGAGTACGTAGGCAATCTAGATTATTCTAGATGCAACCACTTCCCCTTAAATAAATTTGTACTTCTTTGAAGTCAATTCTATTTTTAAAATAGCCAAACACATTTTTTAATGGGTCATTTACTCATTAAAAATCTTTTCGAACTACGTCGTTTTGATTCCCACGAAGGGATACGTAGGCAATTTAGCATATCCAGTGGATGCAACCGCAACCATTTTTGAATCACTGGTTATTTCTAACTAAATTCTCCCAAACACATTTCCAAACACATTTCTAAACACATTTTCCAAATACAATTTTTATTTCTAAAGAGTCATTTACTCATTAAAAATGTTGGAATTACGAGTGGCTTGATTCCGATGACAGATACGTAGGCAATCTAATATTCGACTTAGGTACAGTTGCAAACAAATCAAATAAACATTTTATTCTCGTATTTAATTTCGTTTGGAAGCAGAATCAAAAGGTTTTTCTCGGAGACAAGAGAATGTAATTAAGAGGCAAATTTACCTTGGATGGGTCGTACCCTAAAAAATAGTAAAACCGCCAACAATTAGGCATGGTGGTGAGATTATGTTGGGAAGCAAATTTTTCCTCTACAGAGACATGTCAGTATTATTAGCTAAACCTAGCCCTCATCATTAGGCCGAGTCAGGCAAGCTCGACTCAAAATTTTTGGGCTTGGGTCGAGCCGGTCCGGGCCTATTTCATAATTTAAAAAATACTGAGACAGACCAGGCGGACTTGATCATAAATATGAAAACTCATGCCCTTTGCCGGGCTGGATTTGGGTCGGGTTTTTATCGGACTTTAAGAGTCGGGCCTACTAAGCCCACTTCTACCTACCTAATTATAAAAGGTGTGAATTAAGCTTAAATATCATTATTGAATATTGAGACAGGATAAGGAGAGGACCTATTGAGTTTGGAAAATTGACTTAACATTTCGACTACAAAGTCGAGACAGGATAAAGAGGTCACTAATCACAAATCTACTTGAATTGTAATAAGTTCTATGAATAATTACCTGAAAGTCCAACTCCTGAGAGATTCTTTGTGGAGTTACACTACTCCTGACTGTCACTCAGTGTAGTAAATGTATCAAAATTAAAGTAAGTCAAAAATGATGAACTTGGTGAATCTCTATATCAAATTGTAATGACCCAAATAACCTTTTCGATAAAGATAGAACAGTGGAATATGGAGTTGTATATGAAAACCACACTTCTATAAAAATTAGGTTGAATTTGGATTGAAGTTTTGAATTTGAACTATAATAGTAGTAATAAGATTTGACTAGAAATTAATTCTTAATATATAATTATTTTATATATTCGGACTTATAGGTCGAATTTATATAGGCAAGTCTAATTGAGCTTACCGAGTCTTATCGGACTCATGCCTATCGGGTTTGAATACCCTAAGCCCAAGTCCAGCTCATTAACATGCAGGTCAGGCTAGCCCACGACACATAGCGAGCCGAGTCGAACTTTTTGTCACCGGGCTTACCGGATACCCACATGCCCATGGGCTTCTGGGCCAAATGGTGAGGGCGGGCTCAACCTAGACCCTACATAAGGAAGAGGGTAACTATGAATCATTGCAGCAAATGGGACAATATCATTTTACATTGGTATTTAATTGAAAGCCTTATTATTATTACATTTCTTGACTCCTGTATTAATTTTTGCTTCTTTCTTTCTTCATTTATGTCCATCAACTGAAAAAAAGACTGCAACAATGTTCCAGGATTTCCTTCAGCATAGTTGTGGAAATTCCAAGAATATTTCCTCAATATAATTTACATGCCTCAGAAACTCGACTCCTCGGTAAATGGCCGCCTCAAGTAATATCGTAAACTGTTGGCAAGAACCTGCAAAAATTGGTAGTAAATTTTACAGTAAGTCTAAATCCATAATGGCATGCAAATTTCACTATGCACCATGAAATCTAGAATGATTGTGACTACATGGGTTTCCCAACCCAGTAGTCCTGCTCATAATCATATATTCATAACAGTATCAACCATACTATGTAGAACTGTAGGCAATCAGTGTGGGAAGACATTAATTTCAGAATGAATCGAAATGGTAAAGTTGGTGAATGATTGAACATTCTCTTCGAAAACAAAAAACAGTTGATGCATAATAAATCCAATTCTCTTAACACCTTAATAATTCTAGCTTACCTGTTGCAGAGGCTTAATGAGAGGTTTACCCTTGTAGCTAACATGAAACTTTGCCTTGGCCAACAATCCCTGAGTCCAAAGACAGTAATTCAAAATAAACTCGGAAACCAAACACGAAAAAAAGAAAGAAAAAAGAAATGAGCTCAATGGAATTGGAATACCAGATGAGGAAAACGAAAGAGGAGAAAATTTAAAGCTGTAACGGCAGGTGGAAAAAGATTACACCTCAGTGTCGAATTCTCCTGATTCAACGTTAACGCTAATATCAGTAATAATTTTTACAAGATCCACCAGTAATCCAGGGCGATCAGCTGACTCCACGGAAAGCAAGCTGCAGAAAAGAAATAAAAATGTAAAAAAACCAATATAACAGCCAACAATAATTTATTAGCTGCCCATATTCATTCAAACATGATGTCACTCATGCATTACAGTTAATGGCTATTCTGGTCCTACAATCCCAATAATCGTCGTATGGGCAACAGCTGTTGGGCTGTAAACTCATACAATCAAGAAAAATGAGGCGCATTACCTTCGGTTGGGGCCATCATCTTTGATGCTTATATGGGTTGCTATATCCACATCAACCTGAGAAATCAAACATAAGTTTAAATCCAGACAAAATTGTGAGATGTAATGCCTTCCAGAAATTGACATCTACTTCTTAGGTCCAAAAATTTCTAGGGGTGCATCATGTAACACAAGATATAGGCACACATCCAATTTCAATAATATTTTGAATCCAATGTAGTCCAACGTTCCTTTGTAGTCACCACAATTACTGATGTTTGGATAAAACATCTTTGTGTAAAAGTAAACCAGTCTCTTTGGACGCTAAAGATGACACTAATGGCCGAATGACAAGTCATTATACAAGTGAACAAGATCAAAGGGGAGAGGCAAAACGAATTATTCTCAAATGTTTTAACCAAGGAGACAGACACTCTTGAAGCAGTTAATTCTTTATCTACACTCTCTCTAGACTGACAGCAAAATGGAAAGGTAAGGCATATGGAGTGAATTTCAAATGGGAATATCATCAACACAAGAAAGACATGCATTACATACATTCTAGAACAGAAAATTATGTTCTGTCTTTGGGAATTGAGAGCGTAAAAAAGCATGGTACCTATGAGAAGAGCCAAACTTTGCAGCAAAAATTGTCCCACCCCAAAATATCTAACCAGACCTTTTAATTTGAAAATAAAAATAATAAAGTTCATGATGAACCTTTTCTGGTGGTGGTAGAATTCCAAAAGCTGCTCCCATCGCTAACTGGGAACTTGATTCCTGGACCACAAAGCTTGATGCACTAAGGCAACTTACAAAAAGTGCAAATCCTGAACAGATTCCACCAACTACTATCTCAAGAACAAGTGGAAATGTTAAGAAAGAATACCGGATGATATTCTATCAGACTATTTATAATTGTCAAACGAATAGCCTCAAGCAATTCTGGATCTTCTACTTTCCTACCAGTATCCCTGCAAACAAACCCCACCGTCAAATCAATAAATGCGTCCGCAACAGTTATTGGAAGAACTGATCTGTTAAGCTCACAAATTAGAAGGTTGATCTAATACCATGAACTAAGACTGTTTTTCCCAGAATATTTTAGGCTCTTTCCTAAGGTAGTTACTTTCTTATTCAAGTGTTAACAGGCTTAATTTTGCTTATGAAACCATAAGGAAAAAGTTGGAAACATCATCATGTAGAACCTTGCAAGAAACTAAAAAAATGACGCAACCATGTAAATAAATAACATCTGAATTGATCTCAGCACTTTAACTTCGGTAAAAACTCTAATGAGAAATAACAAGACCACAAGTACAGGAGCATCTATGCAAACCGAACAAAGGGAAATTGAAGAAGGGTGATAAAGTACATAAAGTAGAAAGCAATATGGTGAAAAGCCAAAACAATACTTACGCTCTTGTGATGGCAAACTTATTGTGCTTCCCAGAAGAATCCAAATAGACTTTGGCCTTGACAACATTCAGGCCAAGGTTTCTAAGCGAACTCATCTGGTGATTCAGTGAATGATAGTTAATCTATGCTAATGGTAGTTTATGTTCGAACATAAAGATCAAAAAAATATTGTTGGAAGCAGTAAATAATGCTGTATACAGTATCCAGAAGAGCTCCAAGACGGTCTCCAAAGGTTATCTCCACCACAGTTGCATTTGGATCAGAGTCTTGGTCAACGATAACTTTGGGAATTGGAATGGTGTCCGATTCATTTGGACGTCCATCCTATTTTCCGACATCAAACACACATTATAAAAATGAGGTATCAGAAAGTTAGCATCCAATAGTTACCAATTACCAAATCAAAATTGCTAAATACCTCCACAGCTGTAGCAGCCAATGCTCGTGGGGTAATTGAAGTTGATGAAGATAACAATCTGTGAAATATTGTACATACACTAAAAATATAAAGATTGACAAATATTGGAAGATAATGTAATTAAACTGTGAGATGCTTATACAGATACTAATATATGCTTCAAAAACTAAGAACACAAATCTAGAAGCTCTACTTGTGACTTGGAAACTTTTAATTCAAGCCACATCAAGGCCTTGGACTCCAGGTTCAACAGCTAGTAGATAAAGAGAGGTCAGAAAATATCTGATTATTCGGACTCCAGGTTAAATTCCAAAGGAGTTAATTGAAAATATCAGTTAGAAACCCCTCAGTTAATATGGAGTCGTTGGTTGCATAGCTCATACCACTGACAACTAGCAAAAGATTTCATATAAAGACTTCCCTTTTATTTTTGTTTTATTTGAGAAGCATCAAATGAGTAATCCTCGCATGAAGCAGAAACTTCAGATATTAAAGTAACCCAATATTTATAGCATCAGTGAGAGAGCATATAATTCAGATTTAAGAGTACAAGAAACGTCAAAAAAGATAAAGAACAAAAAAAAAATCCAACCTACAAAACAGAAACCAAAGAATTCGATAACCAGAATAGGAAAGACAGTGGACAGATAAAATATTGAAAGTTGAAACCAAAAGCACTCACCACTTTCTATACAAAACAATGAATTTCAGAAACTAAGAAGGTAAAACTTACCCGCTAAAGCAAATAACAAACCAGCAAGTTCCAAAAAACAGTGAGCATAATTCATAAATAGCATACCTCCCCTTGTGAACAATGCGGAACCTTCTAGAACCAAACCCGACAGAGCCTTCTACCATCGCAGCCCCAGTGGGTACAGGAATTGCAAGGGACTTTTTCAAACTGCAGTTACCACTCAAGTTAACCCCAACACTGCAAGAAGCCATAGCCACAGCCATTTTGAAGTTCAAACTTTACAACCCAGAACGAGAGGTGAAGTAGATGGAAGAAGAAAGGGAGAAATGCGAGGGACTAGAATGAACCCATATCACAAAACATGGTCAATTCGGAGAAAAAAAAGGGAATGTGAAAATTGGGTTCGGAAAAGAGGAAGTTGATAGAGCAATTGGGACATCGTAATATGCGCCATTCGATATAGGGAAAAGATAACTATTTTATCTTCGTTCTGTTCTTCCGTTCTTTGGTTTTACCCCCATTTTTCTTATTTTTTAAAAGGACAATATTTATCTTTTTATTTTTTTTTGTGAGAAGTGATATATTTTAGTGAAAATATTTTTAGGTAGTATAAGTAGTATAATAGATATATACTTGAGGAGATAATATTTGTAAACTATATTTATAAATCAAAATAGTGGAGTTCGTGATTTACAAATGTGGTCTTTGAATATCATCTTCATAATATTTTTCATAATAAAAAGTTTAAAGAAAAACTAAAAGCCAAATTATTATTGTTTTAGGTTCAACTCTAACAAAAAAAAATGAAATAGATATCAAATATACACAGACCAGTCCAAACATTTGAAGGCTCGGGTAAAAATATAAAATGTGTCATTAATTCATATATATGACCATTAAAAATATAATTTTTTATGAGCTGATTATTTTATTTTTATACTATGGACCTCGTTAAACATTGTTCATACTATATCGGCCCAAATCGACCAAGAGGCCCAAACCAACCAGGAGGCCCAGTCCGCTACCAAATACATCAGCCTAGACCGACTTCAGAGGCTCAGCCCTCCATCAGTCGGCACGTCGGCCCAGACCAACCCATAGGTCCAGCCTTCTTCTAGCACTGTGCCACAGGCAGACTCTAGAGGACCACCCTGCGTCGGTCGGTATGTCAAGCCCAGACAGACCTGAAGGCCCAGTACCTCTACCCAACACAAGCCCAAGGGGCCTAGGCCCACTCAGACAAGCAAACCCTAGTAAGACCTAGCTAGCACCAACACGTGGACATCTCTTACGTCTACGTGTCGGCCCCACAGCAGCTGACATTTGTCCCACATAGGGAGAATGTAATTATTATACTCATCATACCCATACAAAAGGTGTCAATTTTCTACATAAAGGTAACTAAGCATTTACTATTGACAACTACTTTTACAGTACACTTACTACCACTCCTTACCACTCGGACCGACTACTGACTTGGGCGTCGGAGTACCTTTGGGCTAGTACCATACCGGTGCCTCTACTCTGACCGACCAACAAATTCCTTCTCTTTCAGGTATCTTTAAAGGCACATAGAAAAGCGACATTTTCTCTCTAAATTGGCACATTTTGTGCATCAACAGTTTGGCGGCGTCAGTGGGAAATTGTCTAAGTTTGCCCTCCACTCTACCGAGCCAAGAATAACGTTACCCTCTCATCCTCTAAGCATGCAGGACAACGTAGATGGCAAAGTTACACCCGCACCTGGCCAAGGGCCAAGGGACACCTCCCCCAAGGTGCTCCGAGCATTGGAAAAGTTATAACGCGACATGGCCAAGATCAGGGCCAATGGCTCCTAGGGCGAGGTGCACTATACCGAGCTCAGCGGGCAGTACACCGAGGTTATTTCCCAGCTATAGGCCGCACAGGCCGAGCTAAACGCCCGTCGCACCCAGAACGAGATCCACGGGGCTGACCAGGTCGTGGCCGAATGCGCCGAGCGAGCCGAAAGGGTCCGCCGGACAGCCGATAAGGGAAAAGCCGCCACCGCAACCGCATCAATCGAAAAGGTTTAAAAAATCCAAGTCATACCCGGGAAAGGCGCTCAGGGGACCAGGATCTACCGTGACGCTCGCGAAGCTTTGAGCAGAACCTCCAGACCGGAGCATAGGCAGCTCAGTCCGATCTGCCTCGAGTTCCCCTCTGAAAAGGGTCTGCAAACAGTGAAATAAACCAGCTTGACATAACTCGAAACTAGCCCACGACAACACTCTCTCGATAGGAACAACACCCACATCTTGGTTACGGAAGGAGCAAACTCCTCCCAAGAGATCCTTAGTGCGCGACGATCCGATCGCCCTCCATACAGTAACAAATTCAGGGGAAACCAAAGGAATTCATCCCATCGGGATGCACCGAGACCTCTGCAGGTCACCGACTGCCCTTTCCCGAGCAAGGCTCTCACTACCGGGCAGGTCACCCTCATCACCAGTTAGCTATATAAATGCGGGTATACCCTCCCTCTGCTCAAATGTATCGATTCACCGACCGGGCAACTTTTCTTGAGGGAAATCCAAGCGGGGGTATGCGGAAACCACTCGGGCCCCCGATCACTCCCTCACAAGGCTTTCTGCCAAGGTTTCTACTGGCCGACCAAGCATGCTGACACAGTCGACCTCACTCGGAATTGCAACTAATGTCAACGATTTGCCCCATTCATTCTGCTCCCGCCTGAGAACTTGACACCCATGTTCAGTCCATGGCCTTTAGCTCAGTGAGGACTAAACTTGATCTATAAGATTCCAACAGGCAAAGGAAAGACTGAGTAAGCATTTGTCGCGGTCGACTACTTCACCAAGTGGGTTGAAGCCAAGGCCCTCGCCTCTATTACAACTGTCTAGATCGAAACTTTCATCTTCCAAAACATCATCTGCTCGGTATGACATCAACTTGTGTTTCTCATCCCCAACTTGTAACAACCCGTACCTTCGGTAAGGGTAAAAAGGTAATTTTGTAAAAGTTTGTGTAATGGACGTTTTTGCCCTTGTGACTAGTAGACGAAAAGTTGACTTTTTGAATTACCGATTGGATGAGTGTTGACCCTTAACCGTGACGTAGGTTAGGACGTCACGAGTCCGTAGACAGGTGGCAGGTTCGATTTGGATAACCGGAGGAAAAGTTATGACGTTCGGAAGATTGAGGGCGTTACTGTAATTTTGAGTAAACGAGGAAAATGTTGACTTTTTGGAGGACTTGGGATTTTCACGTAGACCGAGGACCGTTAGATAGGTCTCGATGTCCTAAGTTCAACGACAGGCAGCACGCTGTCATCGGACGTCGGACGGAAAAGATACGGGTCTAGAACGTTCGAGGGCAAAACGGTAATTAATTGTACAAGGGGTATTTTGGTCATTTTCCCTCAGCCCAATCAGATAAGGGCAAGTGGCAGAGATTTTTTGTGCGGGCCTATGGATGATGGACACGTGGGAGTGGCTGGATGGTTCCAGGCCGTTCTCAAGTGTGCACGGCCACACCTTGCACAAAATCAAACCGTGTTTTGGGTTTGAAACACAGAAAACAGAGGGTGAGAGTTCGAGGAGAGCTTGATCGATTTTGTGCCAGGGGGAGTGAGGAGTGACTGGTTAGAGTGACAGAGAGACGAGGGTGAGGTGTTGATCGTGTTTTAGGACTGGAATCGTGCACGGCGGCGCGGTGGTGGTGCGGCGAATATTTGAGGAAAACAGGGAGGCCGTGAGTTCGTGGTGGTGGTGGTTACGCCGTGTGGGGGCTCAAATCACGACCGTGGGACATTCAGGAGGCTACAGGGAGTCCAACGAACACCGTGGTACGCGGCGGCGCTTGCGGCTGAGATGGAATCGAAGGGTAAGCTTATTTACTCTGTTTTCCCGTGCTTTTTCAATTCAAAAGTCGTGAGGGTAGGATGAGAATCGAAGGGAGTGGTGAGTGCAGTGGTGTTCAGGGAGGTTCTAGGAGTGGTGTGGGATGGTCGCCGTGACGGGGACGTGCACGGCGGAGCTAGTCGACGGAGAGTACTCTGTACTCTGTTTTGGCCGTGGGTTCAAACGTCGAGTCGTGACGTTTAGGCACAAGTCGACGGTCAAGGTGAGTCGGGTTAGATGTAGAAGGGCCTTAGGAACCGTCTGGTGTTGCCACCGTGACGGGGGATGACCGGAGTGGCTGGATCGTGAAATAGGGGCCGTCTGTGTGTTTCTTTCGAGCTTCAGTTGTGAAGCTGAGTGGTGAATCGAACCAGGAGAGTGAGGGGAATGGATAGGTTGGAACTGGACGAAGCTTTAGGTGAAGAAAGGGAGAGGAATCGTGCAGGTACGGCGGAGAACCGCTGACGCCGGTTCAGTTTGCAGACCACTGTGCTGAACCGGGTCTGCTCAAGGTTGAAGGGCACTGTAGCAGGCGCGTGAGGCCCACGCGCAGCCACTTTGGGCGGCGCGTTGAGGCACGTGGAGAGGAATCCGGCCAAGCTTCCAACATGAGTTTGGTTCTAAATGTCCTAAGGAGTTGCTTGGTATAGTTTTCGAGTTAATCGGACGGTGTTACGGAGTTGTTCGGGAATCCAGACGATTGAGGGTTTATGATTAAAATATTAATTAATTCCCGAAAAAAATTGGGGAAATTAGGATTAGGATCCTTGATGTATTTGTGACCCTATTTGGTGCATTTTTACAGGACGGGAGGTACCCGAGACAGTCGAGGAGCGCACGGAGGGCGAGTGACTCGTTCTGAATTTGTGAGTGGACTCTTTCTTTCCTTCGAGCATGCCTAACTGTTTTATTGATGTTTTATGATCTTAAATATGTTTTTATGCTTTTGAATGATGATTATATGTGATTGATGAGTTGCACGTTTTTCGAGACATTTCTGAGATTTTACACGTTTTTCGAGAAAAAGCCGATTTTCGGATTTTGATGCCATAATTACAATTTCAACCTATAAATGTTTGCTGATAAGGATCAATGGGTTATGAAATATGATTTGTGCTTATGTGTGATTTCTGGGTATAAGAATGGATTTCCGGATTTGGGTTCGGAATGTCGGTTCAAACCGTCGGAAGGGCTTCAAACCGGGGATTTCGAATTCGAGTTTGGCGATCGATTTTGGAATTGGTTTACACTGGATATGGATTGGATTTGCTGGATCTGGATAATGGGTTTAAAGACCCGGATTGATATTGACGGGGGACGGGCCCGGATTGAGTTTAAAGACTCGGGAGTTTAAAGACTCGGATATGTTGATATTACCCCCATAGGCCTATTGAGTGTAAAAACTCGGGAGTTTAAAGACTCGGATTTCATGTAAGGCCTGATTGAGTTTAAAGACTCGGATAGGTCCAGCAGGTTTGATCGGAAATGATGATGTGACGCTGAAACTATGATTTCTATAGCCATTTTATAGTGTTTCTGTTTCTTATGGTATTTTATAGTGTATCTGTTTCTTATGAGATTTTATAGTGTTTCTGTTTCTTATGATGTTTCATGTTATGATTTCCTAGTACTTCGTTGGGCATGCCTGTTTTAAGAACAGAGGGAACACAAATTCTTATTTTTCCTTAACCTCGAGTTAGTGATAAACTAATTTTGCAACTTTGGTTATTCTAGTCCACTCACCCTTTTGGTTTTAAATTTTCCCTCCAGGTCGTGGTGATAGCGCTGGGGTGAACGTTGAGGCAGATATCGAGGCATAGAGCTTCCGACGTCCTTCCGTTGCGAGACTAGCATTGTAGGACTTTTGTGCCCATTTTGTAGAACTATGCTCTGACTGGCTGTTGTGTATATGTTACTCCTTCGTCTGATAGTTATGCTTATAGTTGTGTGAAGGTTGTTTGTTTGTTTTTGATACTGTAAGTGTGATTGTCAGACGGGAGCAGGGTTCGTCCCGGGTATCGAGGCCATATTTGGGACGGGTCCTGACACAACTCACCCTCAGTCCAACAGGCAGGTCGAAGCCGTCAACAAGATCATCAAACACGCATTGAAGACCCAACTCGGTGAAGCAAAAGGAAAATGGGCAGAACTCCTATCGAGTGCACTTTGGTCGTACCGCACCTCCTATCGAACGGCTACCAACGAGACCCCTTTTCTTTGGCATTCGGTACTGCGGTTGTCGTGCCCACAGAGGTTGATGGAGAATCATACCGAGTCCTATCCTATGACGCCGACCAGAACGATGATCAGATGGTGTTGAGCCTGGACTTAATCGAAGAACACCGAGTGAAGGCCCACCTTCGGAACATCACCCACAAGCAGCGGCTCTGCCAATATCACGACGCCACGGTCCGATCACGTACTTTCCAAGTGGGGGCCAAAGGTCAGCCTTGTCACTCGAGACCGATAGGCAAGCACCCTCGGTCCCAATTGGGAAGACCCTTACCAAATCACTTGGATATGCCGATCGGGGACGTACGAGCTCTCCGACCCCGACGGCCACATCCTCGAACATCCATGGAACGCCGACCACCTCAAGCGGTACTTCATTTAACTGTACGTCGCTCGTCGACTCTCGTTGTATTGGTCCCCGTTTGACCCACACATTATGAATAACAAGTTTCTTATTTTCTGTTTGCTCAACACATTACTGAGCATTGATTTAAAGTTAAACAGATTTACCAAACTACCCTCTCACACATTAACACTAAGGACACCAAGCACCAAACACCTACAAGGTATAAGGGAATCGACGACATTCCACAATGCAAACTAGTTGAACCTGCCCCGACCGGTTTACCAAACCTTAACAGTCGGTCGGTACGCAGACGAGCAGGCCTAACACGCATACGTGTACACTTAGGCCTCTCGCCACTTCGACCCGTCACAACACTGTTCCAAGCATCTATCTGCCGAACGCTTCACCTCCGCTCCCCCGTCGACGATCTACCTTGACCGAGCACTTGGGGGACTGAGGGACACACTGAGTCCCAATACTCAGGAGGTCTGTGCAAGTTCTCAACTGAGGCAGACGCCTACAATCAAACATACCGAGCTGAGACAACTTTACAGACAAGCGTATACCGAAACTCCCAAAGTATACGAGATGCCGACCGAACACACGCCCGGTTATTCTACAAAGGCATATAACTTGTAGACCGCATACCCTATCGGTTAGACTCATTATACATACGTTTACCTACACATTCAAATCGATGCATTCAAAATTGTTTACATGTTTATTGAGTCGGTACATTTGAAGTTGATCCCATGGTTATCCATTCACTCAAGTCGACCTGCTATTAGCGTACAAGTCGATGCATTATATCAGACATTTATAAGAAAGATCAATTGGTAGTCGGAATAATCTCTACTTAGAAACAATTTCAAAAACACTTGTTTATTAATGAGAGGCACGACTAATCGGCCGACTGGAAGTTTACAAGGAAAGAAAGTTACAAGGGAAATACAACTACCCTACTTTACCTCGACGCACAGATAGGACAAAAACAAAACAAAAAACCTAAGTTACTACTCCTTCGGCCAGTCAGGGCGCAGGCGGGTCTGTTGGTCTGGGGTCGGCAACCGGGGCCTGGTTGGGCTACACTACTTCTTCTTTCTCCTCTTCCTCACCCTCCGAGCTGTCTGTCGTACCAGCCCTCAACAGGTGCTCCAAAGTGATCTTGAAGCCGAGCCATGGCGTGGTGTCGAAATCGAAGTTGGGATAGGCTTCAAAGATATTCTTATAAATCTGCCTCTCAGCCGTCGCAGTGAAGTCGTCCTGCTACCAGTTGAACTCGAGACCTGAGGAAGTCCGAAACCGCATCCGATCGGGCGAATGTGAGTCGGTCATGTAGTAAATGCATTTGAACATCCTGACTCACAATCTCGCCCTGCAGCAGCTCGGCCGCCTCCTTGAACTATTCGGCCAGAGCTTGTTGGTGCTCGGTCTCCACCTTTTGCCTAACCAGCTCAACATGAGACTGGCCGACTTCGGTTATCTGGCGCTCTACCTCCGACTTCAATTGCTCAGCCTCCTAAGCCTTGCGGTCCTTATCTTCACTGACCCGCTCCAGCTCGACCTGGAATCGGTTCGCCTCCTTCTTGACCGATTGGCAGGCCTTGATGTCACAAACGTACATGCCGAGCTGTGCCTCTTGTTGGGTCAGCCTCTGCTTTTGCACTTGAAGTTTTTGCTCCAACTCAATCATGGCGTCACGGGCCGTGTCGGCCTCCATCCTTAGCAGTTGCTCGGTTTCTAGCGATTTCCCAGCGGCGTTGGTAGATTGCTCTTTCAGCTCCTCCTTCTCCTTATCTGCAGCCGCTGCACAGCTCACATCCTCGGAGTAACTAACGAACATCTGACCAAGGGGACTACACCAACAGACAAATGGTTAGTACCAAACAATGCAAAAAAAAAAACACACAAAACACAAGGAATAATACACCGACTTACGTGTGAGGCAGCCACAAAGAGGCCTGGACAATTGTCAAAAATCGAGCTCTTAGGACAAGCGCCCAGACCGAGCAGCTCCTTGGAGGCGCTCCCCGCCATGCCATCCACGACTAGCAACATCCGCTCTCTCACTGAGACGGGGGCATCCTCCCACTGAGGGCCCCCTGTTGGCAGGTCCGTCTTGACCTTGTTCCTGTTGGGGAGACGACTGCGGCAGGGCATCATACCTAGACCAAGTGCCTGGCCACGGAACCGACGGAGAGGGCTCGAAGTTCCTCGGAGTCGCCTCTTGCTGAAGGGATGAGTCTCGGAGGAAGGGCCCTGTCGGCGACGCACGCGGGAGCAGGATTTACCTCGGTTTTCGGGGTGGAACTAGGGTGGGTCCTGACATCCTCACCTTCCTCCAGTCGATCACTGAAGTAATCACCGCCAGCTCGATGCATGGAGCGGGTGCCATCGGCGTGGCAGGGATGGCCACCGACACGAATTTGGATCCCGTAGAGGTTTTCCTACTTTTCTTCCTCTGCTTGTCCACCCCGACCAACCGACCCAAGCTCTCGGCAGCCAGCGGGTCAAATTTGGGCGACCTCTAAGATCCCAAGCCAGCACCCGGGACCTATTTCCTCTTCTCCCCGACTTTCTCCTTGGGGTAGGCACTGACAGACCCGGTCGTCTTCCTCTGCTCATCTAAACCGATCATTTTTTGCTCTGCCCTAGCTTCTTGAGCCGCTCAGCCTATCCGTCTCTTGACATCTTTAGGAATGACTTGCAATAAACACCAAATTTCAGTACAAAAATAACAAAATGACAACAAATAGAGGCAGCATATGCGGCAGAGTGCTATTTACCAAGGTTAGGGATCAAGCCAACCTCAAGCAGAATCTGGGGAACCCGAAGCACGTCTCGGTGACGCCACGGGGGCTTTTTTTCAGCTCTAACAAATGAGGCGTGCAAGCTGACCAGAATGATCCAGACATTCGGGTTCAGTTGATCGAGGGCCACACACAGCCCTCGGACCATCCTCCTTAGCTAGGTGTACAGTGGTAGCTGGACGCCGTGACTACACAGCTCGATATAAAACAAGGCCCAACCCTCGGGCGCCTCACTTGGCAGCTCCGTGAGACCGACCACCCTCAGCTCCATGTTCGAGGGCACCGCCCATGCCAACCGAAATTTCTTTACCGACGCTTCTGTCTCCCAACTCTCATATACGTCTATCGACCACAACACTGTGTCGATCGACTCCTCAATCGGACCCTCATCTATCTACGTTGTGCTCGCATCGACATACCCTTTCTTATTGGTCTGAGTCTTTTCCACCCTAGACCGACCAGAAGCCGACAATCTGGTCTGATCACCTCTAGTGGGGTTCTTAGCAGCTTTCCTGGTCGGTGTGTCCTCCATCGAGGGGCCCGCGTCCAATGAGGAGCTCTGTTGGACTTCCTCGTCGTAGTCCCGTACTTCATTCGACTGGCTATCTCTGTTAGAAATCGGAACACTACGAACAGAAACGCCTTTTGGTCACCGACCACTGTTTTCCCAAGATCGAACCAGCGTCCGACCCCCTGTTCATCCACAGTTCATACCAAAGAAAAAAAAAATCAAAACACCACACTGAATCGAAACAACAGCAAAGGACGGAGGTCATACCTTGTGATTCAGCGACGGTCGTCCTCACGGGAAATCCCACCATCGTAAAACTTATCGGAAATGCTCATTGGAAATCGCCTCAACACTGAAAAATCTCAGAAACCAGAAATGCGAGAAAGTGAAAAGGTTAAAATATTTTTTCACCCACTATTTATAGGCGCAGGTTGGTAGCCGAAGCGTCCCCTCGTTTTGCTTGACATTTATTACTCTGCCAATTGTCTTCCACAGACCCCACGTGCCCCTACATGCCTGGCTGGCACCCAACGGCCACGAACACCAATGGTCACACCGACCGACCGGCGGTACCGACGGCCCCTCGACTTCTAAACCTACTGACACAACCTGAGCGGACTTCGTTTTCCACGCCAACACCGACCGACCCACATCTGCTCAGTCTCCCAAAGTAGCTTGCAAACTTCGCCAGAACCTGGAAGTGAAACGCGGATCACGATCGGACACGATCGATTCCGGCGTACCATGAAGTCGTATGATTTCCTTCACAAACAACTGAGCCAGTCGGTTAGGTTTATAGGTTTCCTGAACAGGCAGAAAATGGGCTGATTTGGTTAACCGATCCACGATCACCCATACTCCGTCCACTCCACTCTGAGTCCTCGGTAACTTAAAGACGAAGTCCATGGTGATGTGATCCCACTTCCACTCAGGAATCGGAAGTGGCTGCATAGCCCCATACGGTCTCTGCCGTTCCGCCTTAACTTGCTGACAGGTTAAGCATTTGCTCACGAACTCAGCAATATCCTTCTTCATTCCTGGCCACCAATAATGGTTCCGGAGGGTACGGTACATCTTTGTACCTCCCGGATGCATGGCATAGGCCGAATGTCAGGACCCGTCCCAAATATCACCTCGATACTCGGGATGAACCCTGCTCCCGTCTGACAATCATACTTACAATACCAAAAGAAACTTAATACAACTATAAGCATAACCATCAGACGAAGGAGTAAATATATACAACAGTAAGTCAGAGCATAGTTCTACAAAATGGGCACCAAAAGTCCTACAAGTCTAAGTCCGCAACGGAAGAACGTCGGAAGCCCTATGCCTCGATCTCTGCCTCAACGTTCACCCCGGCGCTATCACCACGACCTGGAGGGAAATTAAAACCAAAGGTGTGAGTGGACCAAAAAGAATAAAAGTTTTAAAACCGTTTACCAGCAATTCAACGTAAGGAAAAAAAAATCATTTGTTCCCTCCGGTTTAAAACCAGGCATGCCAATGGAGTAATAGAAAAATCATAGTATGAAAAACATCATAAGAAACAGAGACACTATAAATACCATAAGAAACAGATACACTATAAAACATCATAAGAAACCAGAGTATAACCCGATCAAACCTGCTGGACCTATCCGAGTCTTTAAACTCAACCAGGCCTCACATATCAATCCGAGTCTTTAAACTCCCGAGTCTTTAAACTCAATAGGCCTATGGGGGTAATATCATAATATCCGAGTCTTTAAACTCCCGAGTCTTTAAACTCAATCCGGGCCCGTCCCCCATCAATATCAATCCGGGTCTTTAAACCCATATCCAGATCCAGCAAATCCAATCCATATCCAGTGTAAAACCAGTTCAAAATCCATTGCCAAATCCGAATTCGAAATCCCCGGTTCGAAGCCCTTCCGGCATTCAGAACCGACATTCCGAACCCAAATCCGGAAAATCCATTTCCACACTAAAAACCATAGGAAATCCCTAACCATGTTTCGTAACCCATTTACCATCATCAGAAAACATTTATAGGGTGAATTTCTCCTATATAGCATCAAAATCTGAAAACCGGCTTTTCTCGAAAAACGTGCAAAACCCCGAAAATATCTCGAAAAACGTGCAAACATCTCAATCACGTATAACCATCATTTAAAACATAAAAACACATATAGAATCATAAAACAGTAATTAAAACAGTTGGCATGCTCGGAAATAAGAAAAAGTCCACTCACAGTTTACGACACGTCACTCGCGCTCCGTGCGCTCCTCAACCGTCTCCGGTGTCTCCCGTCCTGTCAATAGATACCAAATAGGGTCACAATAACATCAAGGATACCTTCCCTATTTTCCCCAATTTTTCGGGAATTTAATAATATTTTAATCATAAACCCTAAACCGTACGGATTCCCGAACCATTCCGTAACACCGTCCGATTAACCCGAAAACTATACCATTGGACTCCTTAGGACATTTAGGACTAAACTCATGTTGGACGTTTAACCGGATTCCTTCCCACGCGCCCCCACGCGCCGCCCAAAGTGGCTGCGCGTGGGCCTCACGCGCCTGCTACAGTCACCTTCAACCTCGAGTCACCCGGTTCAACACAGTTGAACCGGCGTGACCGGTTCTCCGCCGTTCACCCACCGTTCTTCTCCATTTCAATCCCACTAGCTTCGTCCAGTTCCCTGCAATCAAACCCAATCCTAAAATCCAGCAATCACGGCCTAGAACCCTTCGTCTTCAACCTCGAAAAAACTTGCCCGTGGCTCTGTTTTCCTTCCCGGCCGTCCACAGCTTCCCCCTTCACGGTGGTGATACCAGCACCACCCTAGGACCTTACTGAGTCCTACCCAACTCACAGAATCCGTCGATTCATCCCCGAAGTCCACGACTTCAAGTTTGAAATCACGGCCAAAACAGAGTATTGGATACTCGCCGTCGAACCACCAGCCACCGTGAACCTCCCGTCACGGCAACCACCACAGACGACGCCTAAGACCTCCCTGAACAACACCCTGACCTCCTAATCCCTCGACTCTAAGCCCATCATCACGACTTTGAAATTGAAAAAACCACGAAAAACAGAGTAAACGGGCTTACCTTTCGATTCCGGCGCCGCCGTGAAAACCGTCACCCACCACCGTGCTCGTGGGACTCCCCTCAACCTCCTGAGTCTCCTACCGCCTCGGTTTGCCTCACCACACGGCACAACAGCCTCCACCGTCCACGATCTCCTCTGTTTTCCTCAAACGTTCGCCGCACCACCACCGTGCCGCCGTGCACGATGCCACTCCCAAAACACGATCAGCACCTCACCCACGTCTCTCTGTCACTCTCACCAGTCACTCCTCACTCTCCCTGGCCTCCAGATCGATCACCGCCTCACTCAACCTTCTCTCTGTTTTCTGTTGCCTTCGAATTGGTGCACGGTTCAAAAATGTCTAAGTGTGGCCGTGCACACTTAAGTTCCTCCTGGAACCATCTAGGGTCCCCCACGTGTCCATCAACCACTGGCCATCCCAAAATATCTGCCACTTGCCCTTATCTGATTGGGCTGAGGAAAAATGACCAAAATGCCCCTCCTGCACAAAATTACCATTTTGCCCTCAGACTTTCCAGACCCGTATCTTTTCCGTCCGACGTCCGATGACAGCGTGCCGCCTGTCGTTGAACTCAGGACGTCGAGACCTATCCAACGGTCCTCGGTCTACGTGAAAATCACACATCCTCCAAAAAGTCAACATTTTCCCTTTTAGCTCAAAATTACGGTAACGCCCCCCAACCTTCCGTACATCATAACTTTTCCTCCGGTTGTCCGAATCGAACCTGCCACCTGTCTACGGACTCGTGACGTCCTAACCTACGTCACGGTCAAGGGCGAACACTCATCAAATCAATATTACAAAAAGTCAACTTTTCGTTTACTATTCACAGGGGCAAAATCGTCCTTTTTACAAAACTTCACAGAAATTACATTTTTACCCTTCCCGTAGGTACGGGTTGTTACAATCTACCCCCCTAAAAAGAATTTCGTCCCCGAAATTCAGTGAAATAAATAAGGGTACTGTTCTCGCATCAAGGCCTCGGGTTCCCAAGTAGCTTCTTCAACCTGATGATTTCGCCACAATACCTTCACTAAGGGAACCGTCTTCCTTCGCAACACTTTATCCTTCCGATCCAGGATTGCAACAGGTTGCTCTTCAAAACTCAAGTCTTCCCTCAGTTCCACTGGTTGTGTTTCTAAAACATGCGAATCATCTCGAATATATTTCCGAAGCATAGAAACATGAAAGACATTATGTACCTTTTCCAAATCTGAGGGTAAGGCCAACCGATAAGCTACAGGACCAATCCGCTCCAAAATCTCATACGGTCCAATGTAACGAGGACTCAACTTCCCTCGTCTACCAAATCGTACAATTCCTTTCCAAGGAGATAGCTTCAGGAAAACCCAGTCTCCAACAGCAAACTCCAAATCCCTGATCCTACGGTCAGCGTAGCTCTTTTGGCGGTCCTGCGCTGCCTTCAATCGATCCCTAATCAGTACCACTTTTTCCTGAGTAAGCTCCACCAGCTCAGAAGTAGTCAACCTCCTCTCACCAACCTCAGTCCAACACAATGGAGTCCGACACTGCCGCCCATACAAAGCCTCGTAAGGAGCCATCCCAATGCTCTCCTGAAAACTGTTATTGTAGGCGAACTCCATCAAAGGCAGGTGTGATTCCCAAGTACCCTGAAACTGGAGCACACAAGCTCGCATCATATCCTCGAGAATCTGAATAGTCCGCTCAGACTGCCCATCAGTCTGAGGATGAAAAGCAGTACTGAAGTGTAATTTAGTCCCAAAAGCTTCCTGTAAGCTCTGCCAAAATCGAGAAGTGAATCTCGGGTCTCTATCAGATACTATCGACTCCGGAGTCCCATGTAATCGAATAATCTCATTAATAAACAACTGTGCAAACTGTTTCAACCTGAAGTTCTCCCGTACTGGTAAGAAATGAGCAGACTTCGTAAGTCGATCCACAACAACCCATACACCATCGTGTCCCTTCGGTGTTCTCGGAAGCTTGAACACAAAATCCATAGTCAAGTGATCCCATTTCCACTCGGGAATCGGCAAAGGTTGCATTGCTCCATAAGGTCTCTGCCGCTCGGCTTTTACCTGTTGACAAATCAAACATCTACTGACATACTCTGCAATTTCACGTTTCATCCCTGACCACCAGTAATGCTCTCGAAGTATACGATACATCTTGGTCCCACCGGGATGCATCGCATAAGCTGAACAGTGAGCCTCATCCAGTATCACCTTCTTCAAGACTTCATCCTCAGGAACACACAACCGTCCATTCTTAACCAAAGCTCCATCCTCACGGATCTCAAAATCCTGTCTTTCTCCAGCCTCGACCTCAATCCGAATGATGCCCAGAATAGGGTCCTCAAACTGAGCATCAATCACCTGATCAATCAAAACGGGTCGCACATGGAAACTCGCTAGGAGTGCTCCCTGATCATCCACAGTCAACTCTACTCCCAACTTACGGAGCTCAACCAACAAAGGTAACCGTACTGTCCTCAAATGCGACAAAGAACCAGCTGACTTTCTGCTCAGAGCATCGGCTACCACATTAGCCTTCCCTGGATGATACTCAATAGTACAGTCGTAGTCCTTTAGTAACTCCAACCAACGGCGCTGTCTGAGGTTCAATTCCTTTTGGGTGAACAAATACTTCAAACTCTTGTGGTCCGTAAAGATCCTGCACTTCTCACCGTACAAGTAATGTCGCCAAATCTTCAATGCATGAACCACCGCAGCCAATTCCAAGTCATGTGTAGGGTAGTTCACCTCATGGGGTTTCAATTGCCGGGAAGCATAAGCAATCACTTTCCCGTGCTGCATCAAGACACAACCCAAACCTTGTAAAGAAGCGTCACTGTACACCTCGAACTCCCCACTATCGTCTGGAAGGGCTAACACAGGAGCAGATGTCAACCGCCTTTTAAGCTCCTGGAAACTCTGTTCACAGTTCTCATCCCACTCAAACCGAACTCCCTTCCGTGTCAACCTCGTCAACGGTGCTGCAAGAATAGAAAAGCCCTCAATAAAACGCCGGTAATACCCTGCCAAACCCAGAAAACTCCGAATTTCCGTCACCGTCTTAGGCTGTTCCCAATTGGCTACCGCCTCAACTTTCTGAGGATCCACACGAATGCCCTCGGCCGAAATCACATGGCCAAGAAATCCAACACTGGTTAACCAGAACTGACACTTACTGAGCTTCGCATACAACTGATGCTCCCTCAACGTTTTAAGCACAATCCTCAGATGTTTCTCATGCGCCTTCGCACTCTTCGAATACACCAAAATATCATCAATGAAAACAATCACAAAACGATCCAAGTAGGACCGGAACACTCGGTTCATAAGGTCCATAAAAGCTGCTGGGGCATTAGTCAAACCAAAAGGCATCACCACAAACTCATAGTGACCGTACCTGGTCCGAAAAGCTGTCTTCGGTATATCCTCCTCTTTAACCCGTAACTGGTGATAGCCGGAGCGAAGATCAATCTTCGAGAAATACTGTGCTCCCTTGAGCTGGTCAAACAAATCATCAATCCGGGGTAGGGGGTACTTATTCCGAATAGTTACCTTATTCAGTTGCCTGTAATCCACACACAACCTCAATCCTCCGTCCTTTTTCTTGACAAACAAAACAGGTGCTCCCCAAGGCGACGTACTCGGTCGAATAAATCCTATATCGACCAACTCTTGCAACTGGGCCTTAAGTTCCCTCAATTCGGCAGGTGCCATACGGTAAGGAGTCTGAGAAATAGGCTGTGTACCTGGTAGAAGCTCAATCGTAAACTCAAGATCTCGGTGTGGGGGTAGTCCTGGCAACTCCTCGGGAAAAACATCGGGAAACTCCCGTACCACTGGTATATCCTCCGCCCTCTCTGGCGTAGCACGCGTATCCACTACATGAGCTAAGTAACCCTGGCACCCTTTAGTTTACTAGCCTCGAGTGCCGAAATAACTCCCGTAGGAAGTGCACGCTGATCCCCCTGAAATGTAGTCTCTGGTAATCCGGGACTCCGAAAAGTCACTCTCCTATCGAAACATTCGATAGAAGCATGATGTCTCGTCAACCAGTCCATACCCAAGATCACATCAAAGTCCCGTAAATCTAAGAGTAACAAATCTGCCAGTAACTCCACCTGGCCTACCAGTACCGGACACTCTCTCAAAACTTGAGTCACTACCAACACCTCCCCAGTAGGTGTACTCACTCCTAACGCACAATCCAAAGTAGACACCTCCCTCTCCTTAACCAGACTACAACTCCGAGCTACAAATGAATGGGTAGCCCCGGGATCTATCAAAGCAAAAACAGTGTGACCAAGTATGGTGAGTGTACCTGTCACCACTCCCGGTGCTGACCTAGCCTCCTGCTGAGTCATCGCAAAAACTCGCGCCTGTGGTCCCGATGACCTACCGCGCCCTCTGGAACTGCTCGTGGCACCACCGCCACCCCTAGGGCCTGCCGCCCCTGATACTGATGCAGTACTCCGCCCGGGTTCTGCTGCACCTCTGCCTGCTCCACCCTCCGGAGCTAACAATGGGCACTCCCGACGGAAATGTCCTCGCTCCCCACAGTAGAAGCAAGTGTCTCTACCGGGTCCACCGGTATGCCTCCCTGTCGAAGCCACTGAAGTCGCACTCGCCTGAGGAGTCGGCTGTGACCTAGCTCCTCGAAATCCTGAGCCCTGGAAACTACCTGGTCTTCCATACCGGGCTCCACCAGCCGATAGTGATCCACCAAAATTACCCCGTTTCGGGGGCCTCTGACTCGATGCTCCTGGGAATGACTGCTCTCGGCGTCGAACACTGCCCGAATACTGTGGTCGAGCAGGTAAACTGGCCTCCACCCTGACAGCAGCATCAGACAACTCTCGGAATGTAGCAAAAGAGCCGGCTGTCACTATGGCCCTGATCTCTCCCCGGAGACCCAACTCAAACCGGCGGCACTTCTCCGCCTCAGTCGCCACAAATGCCGGAGCAAAACGAGATAGCATCTGGAACCTCTGCTCATACTCAGCCACTGTCAAGTTTCCTTGCTTCAAGTGAAGGAATTCCGCTTCCTTCGCATCCCTGAAAGAACGGGGATAGTACTGATCTAGAAACCTCTCCCGGAACGTCTCCCAGGTCACAGTATGTGCATCCCAGCCGGACAGTTCCAGCGTATACCACCACTCGTAGGCAGCTCCATCCAACAGAAAAGTGGCTAACAATACCCGATCCTCGGGAGGACAGTGCATCACCCCAAAAATACGCTCGAGTCGGGTGATCCATCGGTGAGCTTCCTCGGGATCAGCCCCACCGCTGAACGTAGTAGCCCCAAGCCTCTGGGCTCTCTCGATCGAAGCACTCTCAGTCCCTCTCGCCGCTTCATCTTCAGGTCGTGGAGGGGGTTCACGTCTCGGAGGCATGATCAATCGTACGCTGAAAGAGGCATAGAGTTAGTATAATAACCTAGACCCAACACAAATCGACACAACCTATGCTCTGATACCAATTGTCAGGACCCGTCCCAAATATCACCTCGATACTCGGGATGAACCCTGCTCCCGTCTGACAATCATACTTACAATACCAAAAGAAACTTAATACAACTATAAGCATAACCATCAGACGAAGGAGTAAATATATACAACAGTAAGTCAGAGCATAGTTCTACAAAATGGGCACCAAAAGTCCTACAAGTCTAAGTCCGCAACGGAAGAACGTCGGAAGCCCTATGCCTCGATCTCTGCCTCAACGTTCACCCCGGCGCTATCACCACGACCTGGAGGGAAATTAAAACCAAAGGTGTGAGTGGACCAAAAAGAATAAAAGTTTTAAAACCGTTTACCAGCAATTCAACGTAAGGAAAAAAAAATCATTTGTTCCCTCCGGTTTAAAACCAGGCATGCCAATGGAGTAATAGAAAAATCATAGTATGAAAAACATCATAAGAAACAGAGACACTATAAATACCATAAGAAACAGATACACTATAAAACATCATAAGAAACCAGAGTATAACCCGATCAAACCTGCTGGACCTATCCGAGTCTTTAAACTCAACCAGGCCTCACATATCAATCCGAGTCTTTAAACTCCCGAGTCTTTAAACTCAATAGGCCTATGGGGGTAATATCATAATATCCGAGTCTTTAAACTCCCGAGTCTTTAAACTCAATCCGGGCCCGTCCCCCATCAATATCAATCCGGGTCTTTAAACCCATATCCAGATCCAGCAAATCCAATCCATATCCAGTGTAAAACCAGTTCAAAATCCATTGCCAAATCCGAATTCGAAATCCCCGGTTCGAAGCCCTTCCGGCATTCAGAACCGACATTCCGAACCCAAATCCGGAAAATCCATTTCCACACTAAAAACCATAGGAAATCCCTAACCATGTTTCGTAACCCATTTACCATCATCAGAAAACATTTATAGGGTGAATTTCTCCTATATAGCATCAAAATCTGAAAACCGGCTTTTCTCGAAAAACGTGCAAAACCCCGAAAATATCTCGAAAAACGTGCAAACATCTCAATCACGTATAACCATCATTTAAAACATAAAAACACATATAGAATCATAAAACAGTAATTAAAACAGTTGGCATGCTCGGAAATAAGAAAAAGTCCACTCACAGTTTACGACACGTCACTCGCGCTCCGTGCGCTCCTCAACCGTCTCCGGTGTCTCCCGTCCTGTCAATAGATACCAAATAGGGTCACAATAACATCAAGGATACCTTCCCTATTTTCCCCAATTTTTCGGGAATTTAATAATATTTTAATCATAAACCCTAAACCGTACGGATTCCCGAACCATTCCGTAACACCGTCCGATTAACCCGAAAACTATACCATTGGACTCCTTAGGACATTTAGGACTAAACTCATGTTGGACGTTTAACCGGATTCCTTCCCACGCGCCCCCACGCGCCGCCCAAAGTGGCTGCGCGTGGGCCTCACGCGCCTGCTACAGTCACCTTCAACCTCGAGTCACCCGGTTCAACACAGTTGAACCGGCGTGACCGGTTCTCCGCCGTTCACCCACCGTTCTTCTCCATTTCAATCCCACTAGCTTCGTCCAGTTCCCTGCAATCAAACCCAATCCTAAAATCCAGCAATCACGGCCTAGAACCCTTCGTCTTCAACCTCGAAAAAACTTGCCCGTGGCTCTGTTTTCCTTCCCGGCCGTCCACAGCTTCCCCCTTCACGGTGGTGATACCAGCACCACCCTAGGACCTTACTGAGTCCTACCCAACTCACAGAATCCGTCGATTCATCCCCGAAGTCCACGACTTCAAGTTTGAAATCACGGCCAAAACAGAGTATTGGATACTCGCCGTCGAACCACCAGCCACCGTGAACCTCCCGTCACGGCAACCACCACAGACGACGCCTAAGACCTCCCTGAACAACACCCTGACCTCCTAATCCCTCGACTCTAAGCCCATCATCACGACTTTGAAATTGAAAAAACCACGAAAAATAGAGTAAACGGGCTTACCTTTCGATTCCGGCGCCGCCGTGAAAACCGTCACCCACCACCGTGCTCGTGGGACTCCCCTCAACCTCCTGAGTCTCCTACCGCCTCGGTTTGCCTCACCACACGGCACAACAGCCTCCACCGTCCACGATCTCCTCTGTTTTCCTCAAACGTTCGCCGCACCACCACCGTGCCGCCGTGCACGATGCCACTCCCAAAACACGATCAGCACCTCACCCACGTCTCTCTGTCACTCTCACCAGTCACTCCTCACTCTCCCTGGCCTCCAGATCGATCACCGCCTCACTCAACCTTCTCTCTGTTTTCTGTTGCCTTCGAATTGGTGCACGGTTCAAAAATGTCTAAGTGTGGCCGTGCACACTTAAGTTCCTCCTGGAACCATCTAGGGTCCCCCACGTGTCCATCAACCACTGGCCATCCCAAAATATCTGCCACTTGCCCTTATCTGATTGGGCTGAGGAAAAATGACCAAAATGCCCCTCCTGCACAAAATTACCATTTTGCCCTCAGACTTTCCAGACCCGTATCTTTTCCGTCCGACGTCCGATGACAGCGTGCCGCCTGTCGTTGAACTCAGGACGTCGAGACCTATCCAACGGTCCTCGGTCTACGTGAAAATCACACATCCTCCAAAAAGTCAACATTTTCCCTTTTAGCTCAAAATTACGGTAACGCCCCCCAACCTTCCGTACATCATAACTTTTCCTCCGGTTGTCCGAATCGAACCTGCCACCTGTCTACGGACTCGTGACGTCCTAACCTACGTCACGGTCAAGGGCGAACACTCATCAAATCAATATTACAAAAAGTCAACTTTTCGTTTACTATTCACAGGGGCAAAATCGTCCTTTTTACAAAACTTCACAGAAATTACATTTTTACCCTTCCCGTAGGTACGGGTTGTTACACCGAACTGTGGGCCTCCTCAAGTATCTCGGCCCGTAACTCTGCCACTGCAGGTACGCACAAACGGCCCAATTTCACCAGTGCTCCATCGTCCCGGATGGTAAAATCCTGTCTCCCATCCGCATCGACCTCAATTCTGTAAATACAGAGTATCGGATCCTGAAGTTGTGCCTCGATGATCCGATCAATCAGTACTGGTCGCACATGGAAGCTGGCCAACAAAGCTCCATGCTCATCCGTACCCAAAATAACTCCCGCCTTCCGGAGTTCCACCAGCAAGGGAAGATACACCATCCCCAGGTGTGCAATAGTTCCCGCTGATTTCCTGCTGAGTGCATCCGCCACCACATTGGCCTTACCCGGATGGTACTCGATCGTACAGTCATAGTCCTTCAGCAGCTCCAACCATCTCCGTTGTCTCATGTTAAGCTCCTTCTGAGTGAATAAGTATTTAAGACTCTAGTGGTCGGTGTATATCCGACACGTTGCGCCGAACAGATAATGTCTCCAGATCTTGAGAGCATGAACCACCGCCGCCAACTCCAAATCATGGGTTGGATAGTTCAACTCATGGGTCTTCAGCTGTCGGGATGCATAGGCGATAACCTTGCCAGTTTGCATCAACACGCAGCCCAGACCTTGCAGCGATGCATCACTGAAGACCACAAACTCCCCACTGTCATCCGGCAATGCAAGGACAGGTGCAGTGGTCAATCGATCTTTCAACTCTTGAAAGCTCCGATCGCACTGCTCGTCCCAGATAAACTTTACTCCCTTCTGAGTCAAACGAGTCAATGGTGCAGCAATTTTGGAGAAGCCCTCCACGAATCTCCGGTAGTAACCTGCTAATCCGACGAAACTCCGCACCTCGGTCACTGTTGTCGGTTTAGCCCAGTTGGTCACTGCTTCTGTTTTCTGGGGATCCACGCAAATCCCATCCGTCGATATCACGTGTCCCAGAAAACCAATACTGCTCAGCCAAAACTGACACTTGCTCAGCTTGGCATACAATTGTTCTTGTCCCAGTCTCTCCAAGACCAACCGTAGATGTTCTTCATGCGCACGGGCACTCCTCGAGTATACCAAAATATCATCGATGAACACAATCACGAACTTATCCAGGTAGGGTCGGAAGACCCGGTTCATCAGATCCATGAATGCTGCCGGAGCATTCGTCAAACCAAATGGCATAACAAGGAACTCGTAGTGCCCGTAACGGGTTCGAAAAGCAGTTTTCAGAATATCCTCCTCCGAAATCCTCAGTTGGTGATACCCAGATCGCAAATCAATTTTCGAGAAGCACTGAGCTCCCCGCAACTGGTCGAAAAGGTCATCGATCCTGGGTAGAGGATACTGATTCCTCAGCGTCACCCTGTTGAGTTGTCGATAGTCAATACATAAACGGAGACTTCCTTCCTTCTTCTTTACGAACAACACCGGTGCTCCCCACGGTGAAGTACTCGGTCGGACATATCCCAAATCTACCAACTCCTGCAATTGAGTCTTGAGTTCTCGTAACTCGGCTGGCGCCATCCGGTATGGTGCCTGGGATATAGGTCGGGTACCCGGGAGTAGTTCAATAGTAAACTCAATCTCCCGCGATGGTGGCAATCCAGGTAAGTCTTCCGGGAATACATCCGGAAACTCACAGACCACCGGTATTTCGTCGATAACCGGAGTATCGACCCTTTCCGACACGACATGCGCCAGATAACCCTGGCATCCCTTCCGTAGAAGTTTGGTAGCAGTAAGTGACGAAATCACTTCAGGAGGCAAACCATCACGTTCTCCCTGAAAGATAACTTCCGGCAAACCCGGGCTCCGCAAAATCACTTGCTTGCTACAGCAGTCGATGAGCGATCCGTGCTCCGACAGCCAATCCATCCCTAGGATTATATCGAAGTCGTGGATATCCAGAATAATTAAGTCTGCTGGTAAATCCACATCCTCAATTCTTACCGGGCACCTCCGAATCACCTGATTCACAAGGTACACGGTACCCATCGGGGTGCCAACACCCATTTCGCAATCTAAAGCTGATACCACACAATCAAGCATACCAGCACAACTCCTCGAAATAAAAGAATATGTAGCCCCTGCATCCATTAATGTACGTACAAGAAAATTAAAGATATGTAGTGTACCTGTGACCACGCCTGGAGCAGTCCTCGCCTGCTGCTGGGTCATTGCAAACACTTGGGCCCTCGGCCCTCCGTTCCGTCCGCGCCAGCGCGCGCCACGTCCAGCACCACGGTCACCTCCCTGACCGCGACCTCCATTAGTGTGGGAAGCCGTGCTCTGCACCACACTCGAGTCCCCAGCGTCGTTGTTCTTGGACAACTGCGGACAATTATTAGCATAGTGGCCCACCTCCTCGCAAGCGAAACAAGTTACCGGCCTTGGCCTGTCCGAATGCCCGCCAGAAGCACCGCTCCAAGATGAGCGTTGTCCAGAGTTGTATCCAGATCCTCTGCCCTGAGAGCCTCCACGTCGACCCGACCAGCCATGACCCTTGAAGGATGAGGGTGCTCCCCTGTAGCTCCCTCCCTTGTTGTTCTTATGGCCCGATGGCCCAAGATGTGGGCGATCCTGACGTCGCCCCTCCCCCGAAGGTTGTCGTGATTGGTGTGCCGCCAGACTGGCCTCGACACGCACCGCTGCGTCGACCATATCTCTCAGAGAGGCATGAGTGGTAGCAGTCACACTGGCCCGGATCTCCCCTCGGAGTCCAAGCTCAAACCGCTGGCATTTGTCCTCCTCCGTGCTTACGAATGAAGCAGCGAACCGAGAAAGTTTCCCGAAAGTTTGCTCGTAATCTGCAACAGACATGTCACCCTGCTCCAGCCGCAGGAATTCCGCCTCCCGCGCCGCGCGAAAGGATCGCGGGTAGTACTGGTCCAAAAACCTGGAACGGAAAGCTTCCCAGGTAGTGGTATGGACAGACCACCCAGACATTTCGAGTCCGTGCCACCACTGGTAGGCTCCTCCTTCCAGCAAGAAGGCCGCCAGAGTCACTCGTTCGCCCGGAGGGCAGTGCATCACCGAGAAGATCCTCTCCCACTTGGTGATCCAGTCGTGAGCATCCTCGGGGTTTGATCCCCCGTAGAAAGGAGTGGCTCCCAAACGTTGAGCCCTTTCGATGCTCGCGCATTCCATCTCTCTTTCTAGATCCTCGTCCGTTCGAGTATGAGGAATTCTCCTAGGAGGCATAACCAACTGTTAAGAGGCATAGATCAGAAAACAATATTCTTAAAAGTCGAAAAGTAACTAGTACTAATCGCTAGTCTAGCATGCTGACCAATACCCTAGTACTGACCACAACCTAGTGCTCTGATACCAAGCTGACAGGACCCGCCCCGATCCCACAGGGACCACAGGGGGGCGTGCCCTGCTCCCGTCTGACACCCAATAATTCATACCAATTTTATCCTCAAAACATCAAATGCATAAATAACCAAATTAAAGTCTTACATCAAATCCGAATTAAACGAAATGTCAGACAAGGGATGAAAACTAAAATTACAAGATGCGAGCACGACTCTAAAGTAAACCTGCGGGTACACCGCCCAACAGGGGATCAGGTACGCAGAATGTAGATCTATGCCTCAGCCTCTGGCTCCTCCTCTACCTCAGTTTCCCGACCTGGAGGGGTTATCAAAAACATTAAAGGTGAGTGGACCGAAACTCAAGTTCATGAAATCGTTTGATAAGTAAAACATATAATTTACCCCTCCGTTTTCCAAACATGCGTGCATCATAATTCAAAATCATAAACCATATAATATGAACCATAAGGCATATAATAAAACCATAAGTATAATTTTAGTTGCTGCACTATACACTCCAATCCCGACATCCCTGATGTCTGACGTCCCTGACGTCCAATAAGGTCACAATCACAAGGCTACGCGTGCCACTCGGGTCTCAATTTTCCGAGTTAAATCCCCGAACCCCGTTCGGGTACAGCATCACCTGATGCAGCATCACCTGATGCTTAGCGTCATAGACGCTGGACGTACTAGACGCCCGTGACCTCTCCGGGGTACCTCGCCGGAGGAGACAATATAATATGGAAGGATCTATACAGTGCAGTAACAAATGCATTTTGTTGATATCCACATGCAAGGCATATATATACATAGATAAAATCCGAACCAAACATTAAGTTTCATCAGACGGGTCTCAAGCCCAAATACCGTGAAACATGCCATAACCATATTTTCCATATCCTCAAAGCCATTATTGTTTTAGCATGTGAATAAGTATAAATAACCAGAAAACATTTATGCACGCAAGGGTTTAAGAAAATGGTCCACTCACAGTACAATCCTGCTAGAAACCGAACGTATACCCTCGTCCTGGTACAAATGTACAATCCCTGTCAAGTCCAAAGTATTCGTAAAGATCAATACAAACCCCTAACATTCAACCAAGGAAGCCTAGGTCGAAACCGGCCCGGGAAAGCCGCCCGAACGCGCTTTCCAAGACAATAAACCTTATTTTGACCAACTTAATGATCTCCGATCGACCCGAAACCACCGCCATTGGATCCGGATCGTCGAAACCTAAAGGATGGTGGTGGTCCCACCAGAAACACTGTTCACACGCGCCCCCACGCGGCGGTCAACGCTGGAACAGTCCAGCTGACGTCATCGCTGACGTCACTGCTGACGTCAGCATGACGTCATGCTGACGTCATCTGACAGCTGTCAGGTCTGACGTGTCAGACTCTGACAGGTGCCACATGTCAACATCCGATTGGTCCACCTTGCTGATCTGTCAGGCCACGTGTCAGATCTGACATGTGCCACATGTCAGCACGGCACTGGTCCACGTCACTGACATGTCAGTGACACGTGGCAGTCCCTGACTGGTCCACGTCACTGACATGTCAGTGCTGACTGTGCACTGACATGTGACACGTGTCGGCTCACGATTGGTCCACGTCACCTGACAGACTGACAGGGTGCCACGTCATCACCGCTGTCCTCAGACGGGTTGACCCGAATACCTGCAACTCGGGTCGATCAGACCCGCGATCATGACCCGGTTGCCATTTCTTCATTTCTCAACCATTTCAGTCCTAGTTTGTTCCTAGATGCTCGTCTCAATCCCAGAAAGGGTTCTAGCTAATCAAAATTGACAAACACAGACAGGATCGAAGGCTTACCTCGATGAACAGACCCGGTTCCCGTCGCCGTTTAAACTCCGTTCAGGTCACCTCCGGTCACACAATTGAGTTCTAGAGGTTCCTAACAGTCCATAGAAGTGAATAGAGTCAAAAAGGAATGCCAACAAACGTTGAACAACAAGCTTCCATTTCTGAGTTTTTGAACCCGTTTCGGGTTTTGAAGCCGGCTCACCTCGCCGCCGTCTGCCGCCGTCCACCGCCGTGCCTCCGTCCTTCCCCGTGAGTCCAGCAACACACAGACACAGGGACAGGGAGTAGTGCGTGTGTGATGGATGAAATGGGCAGTGTGTGGGTTCGGGTGAGAAATATATAGAAATGGAGGGAAAGCTGCACAATGAAATGAACGGCCCAGATTGAATCTCAGAATGAGATCAAGGGCTGAGATCAGATCTGGAGGTTTTCAGATCAAGGGCTGGAATTTAAAGCTGATTTAAATGCTAATTAATCCAATAGTGGATTTGATCCAATCTAGCCAATGGGTGAGTGACACTTGTCACTCACCAGGTGTCTTCCAATCAGATTTCCTGAATTTAATATTCGACACGAAAATCGAGACACGAACTTCCCGAATTCACGTTTCTGACCATAACTTCCTCGTACGAAGTCCGATTCCGGCGTGCCGCCTGTCTACGGACTCAGGATGTCGAGGCCTACCCAACGGTCCTTGAGTCAACTGAAAATTAGTTGTCAAACGAAAAGTCAACATTTCCCCCCCCCCCCCCCCCCCGAGAGTCCAAATTACGGTAATGCCCCTGAACTTCCGATAGTCATAACTTTTACCCTGATCGTCCGAATTGGACGTGCCACCTGTCTATGAACTCGTGACGTCCCGAACTACGTCACGGTCATAGGTCAAAGTTCATTTAGTTCACCAATCAAAAAGTCAACAATTTGACCATACCATTCACAAGGGTAAAATCGTCAAATCACACATTAAATTACAATATTGAAATCCTCGAATTTCCGGGGTGTTACACCCGGCCCTCCGTCGGTCAGCACGTCGGTCCAGACCAACCCATAGGTCTAGCTCTCTGCTAGCACCGTGCCATAAGCAAACTCTGGAGGACCACCCTCCGTTGGTTGGTGTGTTAGGCCCAGACCGACCTGAGGGCGCAATACCTTTGCCTAACACAAGCCCAAGGGGCTTAGGCCCACTCAGACAAGCAAACCCTAGTAGGACCTGGCCAACACCGACACATGGACATCTCTTACGTCCACGTGTCGACCCCACAGTAGCTGACATTTATCTCACATTGGGAGAATGTAATTATTATACTAACCACACCCATACAAAAGGGGTCCATTTGTCACATAAATGAAACTAAGTATTTATTATTGACAACTACTTTTACAGTACACTTACTACCATTTTTTACCACTCGGACCGACTACTGACTTGGGCATCGGAGTAACTTTGGGCTGTTACCACACTGGTGCCTCTACTTTGACCGACCAACAAATTCCTTCTCTTTTAGGTCTCTTTGAAGGCACGAGGCAGAGCGGCATTCGCTCCTTAAGTTGGCACATTTTGTGCATCAACAAACATTATTAGGGAAAATTCATTGGGACAAAATCTCTAACAAAGAAAAAAAAGGCCTCATGTCTAACACATTACATTCAGTTAAAAAAAATAGACAAATCCTATATTTCTAACTTGTACATGGATAAAAATATCCACATTCAAGATTAGTAGACTACAACTTTCATATTCAATACAACCAGTTAGTCTTTAAATAAAAGATATACCATTTAAAAACTTTTTTTTTGAAGGTTACCATTTAAAAACTTGAACCAACATAAAACTTATATATTCTTATATTATTTATTTATCTGTAAATTTTATTTACTATTATTATATATAATATTAATAATTTTAAGCCCTAAATATACATATTCTTTTTTCTAATGTCCTTACAATTTTTGTTTACTTTATAAGTGAAAACTTTTACGTTTGATTCACGTGGATGGGAAAAAAAGGTACATATTTATTAAGTTTAATATATTTAAATACATAAATAATTTTGATATAAAATTTTAAGATAAAGAATTATTAATATGAAAAAGATAAAAAAGCAAAATTATATCCCTTTCATGTCAATATTTCCCCAACGTCCATACATCATCTGATCTCTTAACATTTTATTTCAAAAATATAACTATTATGAGGTAATTTTTGGTCGAAGGTCGTACCTGCATTTAGGTGGTAGGTGTCAACAACAGCCACGCGTTTGGTGTAAAATTAAGATTTCAGGATTGAGATTTATGTATGTGCCCGAGGCTTTCTGCCCAAGGCCCCCCACATCATATGCTCCCTATCTCTGCCTATCTTTCTCTCTAGTTGTCTTCAAAGACGAAGAAATACCGACATGTACGTTTATATATATATATATATATGGGCCCATATGTATATATTTTATCTTTCATCTTCTCATCTGCATTCCTAAAACAAGGGGAAATATTCATATGTATTTAAATTATATGTTACGTGATATTTTTATTATGTTTATTTTAATATACTTGGATGTTTAAATATCTTAGTTGGGTATAATAATTAAAAAAATCTTCATGCTATATTGTGACTTGAAAGGAACAAACTATCACCATATGCCTAAGTTTACTCCACCGCCATTACCACCATCTCCACTACCACCACCACCTCTTTCGACCTTAGCTTCACCTCTTATACCACCACCTCTTCTACCAACATCCATCTCCTCGATCCATAGCCATGCCACCATCACCATTGCTATCACCACTACAGCTGCTAACGTCGCCTCCACCACTACCACCATTTCTTTCACCCTTACCTCCATCCAGTAGACCTCCACCGCGTCCTCCACTACCTCCACCACTATAGTTGCCACCCACTTTTACTACTATTACAAGAACCCAACTCCACCAACGCCTCATTCACCCCTACCTCCACCTCCGCCTCCACCTTTATCACCACAACCTCCACCACCGCCACCACAACCTCCTCATCTATTCCTACCTCCACTTCCACCACCACCACAACTACCGTGTACACTTTGCAATATCATGTTCATGTCATTATCCAATGTGTGCCAAGTTTTATACTAAAACTTACCAAAAGCCTTAACATTAATTTTCAAAAAAAAAAATTACCAACGTTTAATTGTTTTAATATACAACTATTTGTTAAGAAAATACAAAAAAAAAAAAAAACTTTTTAAAATAGCAAAGCAATACCAAATCGGCTCTTTCTTTTTCATCTAAAATAAATAAATTAATACTACAAATCATCCAGGTACAGGGCATATGGGAAGGGCTATAGCTCTTCCCACCCAAACATGCTCCCTTATATTTTTATAGACTAACTCATCTCAATATTAGTATTAGTCAATCTTAATATTATTATATAGTCAATTTTAATTGAGTATATAACCCAATTTGAAGTTAAAAAAAAAACTGCAAAGCAGTGGCCTACTACCCACCCAATATGTACAATCATATTGAATTAATAAAGCACTCTCCACCCACCCACATGCAGCATTGCAGCTGCCGAAGAAAAAAAAAACAACCACTCATCCCCATTTCTTTATTCTCATCTCACAATTTGTCTCCTTTATTTTCTTCAAAATTTTATTGGGTGTGAATTTATCCATTCTCAAATCTTCGAAAGCATAAGGTGTTATGCTCTAATTTAGTTTTAAATATAAATTGAATATAGGGTTTTGATTTTGGGAATATGAGGACATAGATTTTTTTTAGTTTTGAAAATTTGAAAGACACTTCACGTTTATTATAAGTAATGAAAAGATAATGAAGGATTTTGGTGTTATTAAGACTCAAAATGTATAATTTAAAATTAAAAAGTAATAACTTGTACTTGAATTGCATGTTTAATTATGGTTTTTGTTGTAATTTATTTTCCCCTTACTATCAAACTTTTATTTATGTATATAGATGTATTTACGAGTAAGATCGACTCATTACATTCCCCGAACTAGTTGTTTTTGTTTTATATTTATTAATAAAATTTACTCGTATCTTCGAGTTTTTTCTAAATTTAATATGTAAGTTCAGCCCATCCGAAATTTGAATTCAGGAACCGTCACTGTTAATCATCCCTCAAATATACTTCCCTTTGGTCTTTGAATTAAGTTAAATTTTATAGCACTCAAAATTTATGAAGCATTTCAAATTGGACTTGGTTTGTCGATTTTGATTATTCTACTCTCTATTTGGAGAATATAAGGATAAATTCATTTTTTTATAATAAAATAAATTTAAAACAATTAAAAGAAAACTTAAAAAAATAAAAAATAATGCAACTTCCTTTCTCACCACCTTACCCATGAAACCTTTCTCATCTCTCACCTTAAATTGACTTTCCCTTCCTAGACCTTCATATTTTAACATTTGCATTGGAAAATAATTAACGAAATTCCCTCTCCTTTACCTAGGTGTACAATTTTTTGGTATTTCAAAAAGTAAGGATCAATAAAAAAGGAGTTGGGTTAGTTGTATGCAAGGATGAAAATATCGATATCGACGGATATATCGCTCGCCGAATTTACGGATATCTCGCCCCAAATATCGATATCGATATCGATATCGTTTACGGTCAACAAAAATGACGGAAATTGAATCCAAATTACGGAAATTTGGAATGAAACTTTGGCAAACACTTAAGTACCCAATAATGGTTATATAGGACTAATAAAAACTATAAAATGACTTTGATATGATAAATATATGATGAATCATATGATAGAATATAGATCTGCCGACCACTAACAGTATAAAATCTTAAAGATAAACTTAAATTAAAACATAATTTCATTGATAATATTGCATTAACAATATTGTACACATTGAACTTGATCAAAAACAAGTAGAGTGTCGACCAGCTTGAAAATTAGATTGGTCTTAAATCTCTTGATCTACCAAGACACAAAAGTTTTGCCAACTGATGCTATTTGACCAAAAGGAAATGTAACGACCCGTCCCGAATTCCAGGATTAGATTAGTGACGAATCCCGATTAGTGAGGCTAATCCGGGATTAGTTGGGCGAAATCGGACGAACGATGCGAAATGACCGTTTTGCCCCTAGTGGTGGCAAAACGTTGACTTTTCAATCGGGCGGTCAAATGGACTTTGATCGATGACCTTAACATAGTTCGTGACGTCACGAGTTCATAGACAGGTGGCACGTTCAATTCTGACATTCGAGGAGGAAGTTATGACGTTCGGAAGTTTAGGGGCATTTTGGTAATTTTGGTTAAAAGGGTCAAAATGTTGACTTTTTGACCAGGAGGTCCGATGGCTGAGGGCCGAAGACCGTTACGTAGATGGGGACGATACGAATCCGTAGACAGGCAGTACGTCGAATTCGGACGTTCGACGGCGAAATTACGGTTCACGAAAGTTCCAGGTTACTATTCATGACGACACGTTTTACGAGACAAAAAGTGCAGTTTTGTCTCTGGTGGGCCCAGCTTTTTAGATAGCCAATGGATGAGTAACAAGTGTCACCCATCCACTGGCCAATCTCACACATACATGCATACCATCCCTTCATCGATCATTCTTCATTTCAAACTCATTTCCCCGATCTCATTTCTCTCATCTGTACAACCCAAACATCCAACCCTCACCCTATGATCATGACAAAGAGACCAGAGGGGGAGAGGAGGACCGGTGAAGCGTTGTGGCTGGCCAGGACGAAGCCACCGTGCACGGTGGAGACCCAAACCCGAACGGGTACCCGGTTAGACCCAAATCTCCCATTTTGTCGATTTTTACATTATGGATAGTTTTGGTTGATTAGGGAATGTTTGTTAGATTGTTTAGGGTGTATAGAGATGGTTTTGAATGGGGGTTGACGGCTGTGAAGTCTGGGGACGGAATCGGAAAACAGGGGCCGTGGGGGTTAATTTTTAGGGATCGATTTAGGGGGTTTTAGGTCGTTTTGTTAATTGAGTTAGGTAGGAAACTTGAAAATAGGAATTTAGGAATTGGAATGGAAGCAAACGGACCGAAAATAAGGGAGAAGGAGACCTGGACCGGTTACGTCGGTCCAGTTGCAGGAAAACCGGACCAGACCGGTTCAGACCGGTCTGACCGAAGTAGAAGACGGGTACTGTAGCGGCCCGTGAGGCCCACGCGCAGCCACTTCAGGCGGCGCGTGCGGGCGCGTGGAGGAGAATTTGGGGAAGGTTCCAACATACGAAATCATCTATTCGATGTAACGAACATTTTGGGACTGGTTTCGTGTCGATCGGACACCGTCTCGATATGTTTCGGGGCATCAGAAGGTTTAGGTTCGGGATTAAAAATAGTTAAAAATATGGGAAAATTACGGGGCTTTAGTGGGAGCTTAATTAAGTAGTTAGTAACCTTCTAAATCGATTTGGACAGGTTTGGGAGTCCCGGTGACGGTGATCGGCTAGGGGAGCCGTATGACACGCAAATCGAGGCGGCAGCTCGGACGGTCTGTGAGTAGACCTTGTTTTCTAAATTGGTGCATGCGTAAATGTTTATTATATGTTTTATTACATGTTTGATGATTCCAAGGGTGCATTTGTATGTGGTTACGTGTAAGCACGTATTTCGAGGTTTCGGCCTAATACGGTGCTTATACGGGTCTGTATTTCTTTATTGATTTAAATGTAAAGGTTTTGGATTTCTAAAAAGATAAACTCGGGTATGAGACCTATTTGGTTTTGTCTCGGGCATATGACGCTATTTACGACCTTCGGGTCTAAATCGTGGTCGCGACGGGTGCTATGTGCACTGCGATCGACGATACGACGCTCGCCTCCGGATTGGGATGTGTTCCTTCCGGAGAGGTCACGATGCACGATTCGTGGTCGGGCAGCCTGGGGAGGCTCGACTTCGGAGTGCTGACGGTTCAGGATAGCGATTGGTGAGGAGTGCACCATGATCTTGTGGTGGTCGCGTTAGTTGATTCGTTCACGGCGACATACCAGGATTGAGGGCGGTCCTGGATGGATGGTTGCACGCATCACTATGATCAGAGTCGTGACTGACCCTTAGATATCGGGCACGGTGCCCAGTTGAGTCATATGTTCGGGCACGAGACCCAGTTGTTTTACACTGATGATTTCGGGTCAGGGACCCTAGATGGATTTCCAAGTTCATGATGGTTTATGGGAATCGGCATGAACTCTGGAAAGGTCATTGTGGTTCATGACTGTTTATGGGAACCGGCATGAACTTTTGTCAGGTCATTGTGGTACATGACGGTTTATGGGAACCGGTAATGGCCTGGTTAATGGATGTTATGGATCATGACGGTTCAAGGGAACCGGGCATGAACGTTTATGTTATGTATATATATGTATTCATATACCTTCCTTTACTTCTATTATCTCCTCCGGGGAGGGTCGTTGGCCTGGGTGGACCCCGGAGTAGTCACGGAGCACCGACTGAGTGGAGTCACCCCCCAGTTGGGTTCCTTACTCTCAGGAAGGCTATGGTTACTATTACCTCGGGTAGGGTCAGTGGTCTGCGGACATTGACCTTGACTTTGAGAAGACTCGGATTGAGACCCGGGTAGCACGCGCGTAGCTTTGGATACCGTGACAGGATTGGTTGTGTGACTTATATATGTATGTGATATAAATATGATATATGATATGTGGTGTGCACAGGATTTGAGCAGTGGCTCGTGTATTTGATTTCCGTATGGTTATGGTTTTGGGCTGAGTCCCTTATTGGTTTCTTTGTGGATTTGGGCAGTGGCCCGTATGGTCATTTGCCCTTCAGGTTGACAGCGGATGTGGACTGTAGCAGAGATCGAGATATCACATACCTCCTCCGGATCCTGGCGTACTCTGATAGCCCGGGAGGGCAAAGGTCCGAAATATCTCTTGTCTGACACTTCGTGTCAGACGGGAGCAGGGTCATCCCGCACTAATCCCGGTGGGGATTGGGATGAGTCCTGTCAGCGTGGTATCAGAGCATAGGATTGCTTATCAGAGCGTGGTTGTCTCTATTCGAGCAACCGCGGAGCTCTTGGAGTATTATGCAGGTCGAGGATGTGATATCTCAATGGGCTACAGTTCGTGGTCAACCTGATGTTGAGGTGCCGGTACGATAGTTAGTAGGATTGGCATGCCTTGGTTCGACATTTGAGGCTGGGGTTGCCATAGTTCTGTCAGGGTTGACAGTGTGAGACCCTACGGAAGGGATGATGTACCTGTACGTTAACGTTTGGATCGTGAGATGGTTCGTTGGGATCGTTTTCACGATGTCGTAGGATCGATTCCGACGACTGGTTAGGAGTTGTGACGATTCGATGGTCGGATCTTGTTGTGTTCGGTGGCTATGCTCTTGGGAGAAGCCAGATTCGGGGAATCCTAGTTGGATTGACAGTAGGACTGGATTGACGTCTTTACGATGTCGGACTGCGGGGTCGGTCAGATTGTCGATTTTATTGCTTTTCGCAGTTGGGTTCAGTGGAACTCTAGGTGTGATCGTGGAACCCTACCTTGTGTGTATGGTTTAGAATTGTGAGTTGATGAGTGGTTTGACTTGGACGACTATTCGGATTTGAGGCCGTTAGTCGGTCGAGTCATGCCAGCTTAGTGATGGGACTGCACTTCGCAGTCGGGGTTGTACTTATCGGTTAGACCTAGTAGGTTGTCGTGCCACATTAGTTGTGATGGATTGTTGGTACAACTACGGTCATGGATGACCTGGTAGACGACATTGGGTTAGTCGGGTTACGACCGGTAGAGTTTGATTTGGACAAGTTATCAGGGTTGGTACTTGTCGATGGAATCCCGGAGCGGGGATACAGTGTAGTTAGTACGATCGATTGATTCCGTTAGACGCGAATCTTGATTGTGATGTCTGGTAGTTAGGTCTGCATGAGTGTGTGGCAGGCGCTACTACCGAGAGTGGTTGTAGTTACAGTTGTTGGGAATCGGGGACGTTCAGGGGACGTTTCCTTTTCCCGTATGAGATGTCAGGGTGACTACCCAGAGTTGTTGGGTACGAGGGAGGCAAAGTTTCTCCAATATGAGTAGAGGTACGGGATCGTTGTTCAGTATGAGTGGAGATCCAAGGTTGTCAGATTTGCACCATGTGTGCCGATGCTGATACGGATACTAGTGTGGATGCATGTGTGCTGATACTAGTGTTAGTGATAGTGCGTTGGTACTGGTACTCGTGCTAGTGCTGGTGCCGGTGATTGTGATGACGGTGAGTTACGAGTCGGGATGTGACACTGTCGGAATAGGCATATGTTCGGTATCTGTGGTTCAGGAGTGGATCACGGATAGAGTTTAATTGGTGATGGACACGTGGTTGATGTCCGGGTATGTTGTTTCCAATCTTGTTGGAATTTCGGAATCGCGAGAGGTTGCGACCGGTAGAACCAAGCATTGATCTCTCCCATGAAGACATTGACAGCTCACTTCCTACGTCCTCACTCCCCACTTCTTCAGATAGCACTCTATCGACATTAACACCGTGTTCACTAGCAAGATGTGCTACTCGAGGGTCAGGCCTTCCACTATCATCATCCAAGTGAGCTGGCATAATCCATGCTTGAAGTGGATCAGCATCATTACCTTCCACATGTTGACCTGCAATTTCCAACAGGTCAACGTAGTCTTCTTCCACAACTTTACCGGTTTCGGCTTCTTCATCTCTTAACTTGAGTTTCACGTTGTAATAACAGAAAAAAAGTTGTTCTAACTTAGAATATGCGAGACGATTTCGTTGCTTTGTATGAATTAAAGAAAATGTACTCCAATTTCTCTCACATGCCGAAGATGATGTCGTTTGTGATAATATACGAACAACAATTTGTTGCAAGCTGGGAGAAGCTTGGCCATTTAGTTCCCACCACTCAGCTGTCAATATCAAGTTTAATGTAAGAGGCATTATAAAGTGCTAAGTCAAAGAATATCAAGTTAAATGCAAGTAATATACCTGGGGGCATTTTCGTTCGTGATTGTACAGCCATAGGTGAACGAAATGTTTTCCGACCATCTCTAAAGTTGATCAACTACATTAAGGCTGATGTTAATATAATGCCACAGATGTACAGATTCGAAATAACTCATCAAGATTCAAAATAACTCATCAAGATTCATATATGGTAGTGAACTTACGTCTACTCCAAAATTTTGTAAACCCACTTGTCCATTTGGATTCAGTTTGAGGAATACTTGTTGAACTGATTGGACAAGGAAGGAGTCATGCCCAATACCTGCTTGATATTGATATCGGGGATTCAAGTAATAAGCTGCAAATCATGAATGAACTTTGCTTAGTAAACAACAATAAAATAAAATATTAACAAGTTCAATAAGATAGAAATATACCAGCAGCATGTAAAGGATGTACTAATGTTTTTTCCCATCGCTCCTGTATGATTTTAAGGACCCACTTCTTCCCTTTAAGACGGGTTATCTTTTCTTTCATTCGATTGAACATATCATACAGGATTGGCATGGTTGGGACTACCTCTGTATCAACAATTCGGAGGATGCAATATAATGATTCATATATTGATTGCATCATCTCCAAGGACTCCCAGAATCTTTGGTCGAGGATATGAGCCTCAACCCTCTTGCCTTCCACTTTCCTACTCAATGGGCTACCATGCCATTGATCACTGGTAAACAACCTTCTAAGGCCAACTTTATGTTTAACTATACTGTTTATACAAATATAGTTGGTTGCGAACCGAGTTGCACCAGGACGAACCAAGTCTCCTTGACAAAATTCATGCATCTGAGCAAGTAACCATAGATGATTATAGATGTAGTTAGTTACCTGCCTAGCATTTTTTATGATGAGCGCTATTGTCTCATTCTTCCCAATATCTTCAAATATTAGGTCGATACAATGGGCTGCACAAGGAGTCCAATAGAGCGGATAAGTCTTCATCAGTTCTTTTCCAGCCTTTTTGAAGTTCGACCCATTATCAGTAACGATCTGTACAACATTTTGTACTCCAACCTCCTGAACAACTTCCTTCAACAAATTTCCTATGTACACATAGTCTTTATGAAATTTGGAAGAATCAACTAACCTGAGAAATACAGTTGAACCCTTACTATATACCATGAAGTTAATTATGGATAACTTCGTTGGACCGGTCCAACCATCGCACATTATGGTACATCCATAAGTTTCCCAGTGTCGCTTTTGTTGCTCCACATACGCCGTCATTTCTTCATACTCCATAGGAAGATATTTATTTTTCACTTCATATGGAGAAGGAGTGGACACGCCTTCACCTGCAAATCAAAACATAAGTTAGCATTTAATGCTATTTCATAAGCTAAATAAACATGTATCATAAATAAATAAATTTATTAAATACCTGCTCGTTGGGCTTCAATGATCATATTCTTAAAATGATGAGAGTTGGCTTTATTTGGAGCCACGCCTTCATATATAAAAAATTTGCTTATGTATCGACCCAACTTCTCTTTCGTCCCTTTCCACATCGATTTTACAGTCTTCTGTTGACTTCGTGCGGTTTTGTAGAGTTTTGGTTCGGGAGGAATTGAAAATGGATCACGCAAACTTTGTGATCGACGCATCTGTTGCGGTGGTTGACGACTGCTACTGCCTCCTTGAGCACCACGCATGGACCCAACTCCATAATTGTCGACACTTCGTCGTGCCTCATCTCTCGATGCATTTACAGCAAAGCGATATGTTGCTCTCTCAGATCTATGCACATCTGGTGGATAAGCGAATCCATCATCATCCTCTTCATCATCACTATCGTTAATCTGAATGCTCTGTTGAGTGTCCAGTGGATCTCCTCTCAAGCCAGCTCGTATATTCTCCCCAATCATATTCTTAGTCTGTTTAGCAGTATCTTTACTTTTGATCCATGCTCTGACCTCATCCCTAATAGCTTTAGGTACGTGTAACGACCCGTCCCGAATATCGGGATTTAATAATATTTAATTGTGATTTACTAATCTGGGATTAGTTGGGCGATTTCGGATGAATTGTGCAAAATGACCGTTTTGCCCCTCGGTGTGGGCAAAACGTTGACTTTTAATTCGGATGGTCAAATGGACTTTGACCGATGACCGTGACGTAGTTCGGGACGTCACGAGTTCATAGACAGGTGGCACGTTCGATTCCGACGTTCGTGGTGAAAGTTATGATGTACGGAAGTTCAAGGGCATTTTCGTAATTTGTACGAAATAAAGGAAAATGTTGACTTTTTGATCGGGAGGTCCGATGGCCGAGGACCGAGGACCGTTAGGAAGGTCTCGATGCCCTGAGTTCGTAGACAGGCGGCACGCATCAATCGGAGTCCGTATGACCGAGTTACGGGTCAGGATGCGTGAGGGGCATTTTGGTAATTTTCTGCACAAGGGCAGAATTGTAATTTCACACGGTGGGTACTGTTTGATCGAGCAGCCGTGGGTGGGATACTTTGTGCGATCGATCCCATGGGTTGTTTATCAATTAATGGACTGTTATTGGGGAAGCTTTGGATTGTGGTTGCACATGTGAGGAGCTGGCAACTGATTGCACTCACATGGACATTGATTTTTTTTACGGTTTCGGGTCTGTGCAGGGAAGCTTTGCACAGTGGGCCTGCGTGGTGCTTTGAGGCACTTTTAACGACTCAGTTGGAATAAAAACATTGTGAGTGAGTTGTGAGGATCATTCTGAGCTTGTGTGGCTGTCGAATTGGAGAGAAAAACCGTGAGAAACCATTTCGGGTTCTTGGAGGGAAATTTCAGAATTTGATTTCTGAGCCTTGTTGGACCAAACCATGGACGGGTTTAGCTTTCTGGGAGTGTCTGGAGCTCAGCCGTATCAATTTCGAATGGAATCAGCCACGGCTAAGCTGGGACGGTGGTCACTGTTTTCAGAGGAAATACAGTGCTGTGGACGACGACTTCCAGGTGAGCTCTTCTTCAATTGGTTGTGGTTTTGGGTTCGTATTAATCCTAGTATACTTCCTGTGAAGTTAATTTGGGAATGGACTTGAGTTGGGTGTATTACTAAGGATGACCCGTTTTGCTGTTCGGGCTTGGATTGGTTGATTTGATCCCTGTCGATGTTGATTTTTGACACAGAACTGGAATTTATTGGATATTGATTGTTTTAGGATCAAGAACGGATGGAATCAAGGTTGAATTGATGGTTATCTGGCCGGGTCAGATCGCGGGTAATCAGACCCGTTTACCAGTCATTCGGGTGAAGATGGTGACTGTAGCAGTCACTGTAGCAGGCTCGTGGCTTTCACGCGCAGCCACTTACGGCGGCGCGTGACGGCGCGTGGGCACGAATCTCGAGGTGAGGTCAACATGACTTTTGTCCTATACAATGTAACGAACATTTTAGCGTTGGTTTCGTGTCGATCGGATCCCGTTTCGTTATTGTTCGGGATGTCCGAAGGTTAAAAATCCAGTTTAAAAATACTTAAAAATTCGGGAAAATTACGGGACTTGAATAAGATGTTAATGATGAGGTTAGTGATCCTCTAAATTGATTTGAACAGGATTGGGAGTCCCGGTGATAGTGATGTGGCCCGGGAAGGCCTATGGCACGCGTATCGAGGCGCTCGGTTAAACGGTCTGTGAGTGGACATTGGTTTCATAAATTCGATGCATGCATAACTGTTTTATGATTGTTATAATTATGATTAAATGATTTACTTTGGATATCGGTGAATTTAAAATGATTTCACGTATTTCGAGGTGAATTACGTATTTGCACGTAAACCGAGGTTTTCTGGATTTGCACCGATTTCCATAAATATGGTTGGATATGGTTTCATGAAATGGTTACGAACTTAAATAAAGTAAAATCGGGCCAGGGGCCCAGTTGAACTATGAAATCGGGCCAGGGGCCCAGTTAACATGTGGATCGGGCCAGGGGCCCAGTTAACTTGTGAAATCGGGCCAGGGGCCCAGTTGATTTCTACATGTGATTGCGGGTCGGGGACCCTAAAATGGAATTGAATAAATGTTTCCTGGTTTACATTTTATATATGTTCACATGCTGGAATCTATAAATGGTTTTGATGATATTTCCGTTATGGCACGTTTCACGGTATTTGGGCTTGAGACCCGTCTGATGAAACTTAATGATTGGTTTGGATTTTTATCCATGTATATATATATGCCTTGCATGTGGATATCGATAAAATGTATTTAGTACTGCACTGTATAGATCCTTCCATATTATATTGTCTCCTCCGGCGAGGTACCCCGGAGAGGTCACGGGCGTCTAGTACGTCCAGCGTCTATGACGCTAAGCATCAGGTGATGCTGCATCAGGTGATGCTGTACCCGAACGGGGTTCGGGGATTTAACTCGGAAAATTGAGACCCGAGTGGCACGCGTAGCCTTGTGATTGTGACCTTATTGACGTCAGGGACGTCAGACATCAGGGATGTCGGATTGGAGTGTATAGTGCAGTGGCTAAAATAATGGTTATGGTTTATATTATATGCCTTATGGTTCATATTACTGGATTTATGAAATAACTCTTGGATTTACTTTTGGAAATTGAAACTAGGCTTTGGTTTCCGGGCTAAGGCCCTAATGGTTATTTCTAAATAAATATGGGATTATTGGTTTTGGTGCATGCATATGATTTTACTGAGGGGCATAAATGTCTTATAAATGTTTTAAACAGACTTGTTTATTTTCGTCCACTCACAGCTTTTGTTTTCAATGCCCTTCAGGTTGATTCCGGATACGACTGCAGCAGAGACTTGAGCATCGCACACCTCCTCCATCGATCCTTACGCACTCTGGAAGCCCGTTTGGGCAATGGCAATCGGTTATCCCTTGTCTGGCGCCTCTTGTCAGACGGGAGCACGTCACATTCCATGGTAATCCCGGGGGAATTGGGATGGGTCGTGTCAGTACGTCTTTGCATTTTTGAACATTTTTTTTCGGATCAAAACCTGCTAAATGAAACTTTAATCGCGTTATGCCTCCACTCTGAAACTGATGTTGACAAAACGAACAAATGGCACCGTTTTTATTTCCAGGAATTGCAATGGCATATTTCCATGCTGGGTCAACTCGTCCAGGTCTTGGGCGGCTATCACTTGCATTTCTACTAGCCATTTTATGAAATCTAAGATACATGAAAAATAATGAGAATTTGATAATGACAAATAATAATAATAATGAAAATACAAATAATAATAAAATTATTTTAATTAGAACATATATTCTAAGTTAAAAATTAAGGAGCAAAAACACATATATTCATAATTTTAATATATATTCTAAAATAAAACATATATTAAAAATTAAAACAAATATTACCAAATATATGAATTACCACATATTTTATATTAAAATATACATTACTAAAACATATTTTTAGTAATAAATGATCAATTTATTATTAATAAATGATTACCAAATATATGAATTAAGCCATATTATTTGCATGAAAAATACTTAGAATTTGATAATGACAATTAATAATAATAAAAACACAAATAATAATAAAATTATTTCAATTAGAACATATATTCTAAGTTAAAAATTAAGGAGCAAAAACACATATATTCATAATTTTAATATATATTCTAAAATAAAACATATATTAAAAATTAAAACAAATATTACCAAATATATGAATTACCTCATATTTTATATTAAAATATACATTACTAAAACATATTTTTAGTAATAAATGATCAATTTATTATTAATAAATGATTACCAAATATATGAATTAAGCCATATTATTTGCATGAAAAATACTTAGAATTTGATAATGACAATTAATAATAATAAAAACACAAATAATAATAAAATTATTTCAATTAGAATATATATTCCAAGTTAAAAATTAAGGAGCAAAAACACATATATTCATAATTTTAATATATATTCTAAAATAAAACATATATTAAAAATTAAAACAAATATTACCAAATATAAGAATTACCTCATATTTTATATTAAAATATACATTACTAAAACATATTTTTAGTAATAAATGATCAACTTATTATTAATAAATGATTACCAAATATATTAACAAATATATGAATTAAACAATATTTTATATTAGCACATACATTACTAAAACATATTTTACTAATAAATGATAAATTTATTTTTAATAAATGATTACCAAATATATTTCCAAATATTACCAAATATTACCAAATATATGAATTAAACCATATTATGAACCTAATAATAAATTTTGAATTTTGTTAAAAAAAACGTTTATGGCATATTGTTTACCTAATACCAAATATAAGAATTTGACAATATTTATGATATAATTTAAATAATTATTTATTTGACAAATATTTATACCAAATAATAAATGATATATGTAATTAAAAATGATGTTTATACCAAATAATTATTTATTTGACAAATATTTATACCCAAATAATTATTAAAATAAATATTTGACAAATAATTAAATAATATATGTAATTAAAAAAATTTAAAGAAATGAAATGAAACGAAACGATGTCGTTTCGTTCCATTTCTTATTTACTCAACGAATGGCTCTCCGCTCTCAGACTCTCAGTCTGTCTCGAAGTCGCGAGGAGCTTTGGGGAAATCGATCGATCGATCGTGAGGGTGAGGGCCGTGAGTGAGGGTGAGGGGCGGCGTGAGGTTGAGGGTCAGGGGCGGCGTGAGGGCCGACTTCGATGGTGGTTCGAGCGATGGACGACGGGACGAGACGAGACAAGACCAGAGGTGGTTCGTTCGAGGGAGGTTCGACCGTTCGAGTGAGGTGAGTCGACCGGGCTGGTGAGGGCAGACGGCGCGAGCGACGGAGATGCAAACGAGCGGTGGTTCAAGCAGAGGTGGTTCGACCGATAACGGCCGGCGAGCGAAGAAACAGAGCTGCAGGCGGCGTTGACAGATCAGGGGTGGGCTGGGATCGCTCGGTTCGACCTTTTCTTCGGTTGCCCCCCTCCCCCCCGCCCCATTTATACTTCCGATTTGCGAAGGCTACTGGTGAGTCCGTGAAGAAAAAATTTTGTTTTTTCCCCAATCCTATTTGTCTGTGACAATAAATGATTTTCTTTTTGAAATTGAATTGAAATTTGGTTGTTTGTTTGTGAATATTTATGTTCAATCCGTGAGTTTGATTGTTTGAATTGAAATTTGGTTGGTTGGTTGTCGGGAAATTCTGAAATTATCGACCGAAATCGACGATATGTGTCGATATTCGACGGTTTCGTCGATAATGGGGGAACATAGGGTTTCACCCCGCCGTTAGCTGCCGGATGCCGGAAATCCCGATATATCGACCGATATATCGGCGATACCGGCGAAATTTCAATCAGTGGTGATACTACATGTCATCTACTTGGTGTGTAGGTGGATGATATATTAGTAATTTTGTGAGAATTTTACCATCCTCGCCTTCATCTTCCTTTTGTGTTGCTATTTCCTACACCTCCCACCAAAACAAACCCTATGCCTCATAATCCAAAAAGCTTGCAAGGCCATGCACTGCCCTAACATGTGTAGCATGTTGAAGAATCTCAAATCGGAAAAAATATAAAAAGTAACTTAAATATATAACAATCATCCTATTCCCAACAAAATTAAGACCTTTTTTCTATAAAATTCCAGACATGTTGGACTGTACAAATAGTACTCTGACTAGTTGGGGACAATAAGGAATGGGTCATTTGCATGAGTTTGAAATCTTAATATGGTGTTAGATTAGGTTTGACTTGGGACCAAGAAGGATCTTAGTTGGCCTAAGTTTTTGGGTTTTCTACTTAACTTTTCTTCCGCGCTTAATGACCGATGTGGCATTGGTTCTAAGTGCGGCCCACTATGTTGTGGATTCACATGAAGGGGAATATTGAAGAATCACAAATCGGTAGAAGATAAAAACTAAAAACAATATATAATGAATGTAACTACCCCAACTTTTTTGATAAAAGACGTATATGTGGTACTCTAGCAAGTTGGGAACAATATTAGATTTAAAGTGAACGAGTTGTTGGCCTGACTCCAAAACCTTAACATCGCCTCTCTTTCCCAACTTCTCGCGGAGAGCTAGGACCTGAATCTAATTTAGATAAAAAAAATCAAAAAATTGTTCTAAATGAAAATTATTTATAGTGACAGAGCAATAATATTTCATTTTGAACATCGAGGTGAAATTGACCAACTCCATAGAAAACAAACTTTCTAAAATGAATATTATTGAAGCACAAAATATACCAACAAAGAGGTGATACTATGTCCACTTTGTGTGTGTCATGTGCTCTCTAGGAGACCTATAAATGAAAGAGTAATTGGGTCAATTAGGGATTGAAACATATGTGGTGTCGGCATAAAGGGTCTTTGTAACAACCCGTCTAAAAAATTACAGAAATTTTAGATATTAAATTAGAAATGGACGTATTTACCCTTATCCTTAATAAGGATCCAAAAGTCAATTTAAACTTGGGAAATCTCTCAAAAGTTTTGATTGGACCCTTGTGTGAGTCTCGAACTCATGAGTTCGTAGATAGGTGTTTTGCGAAAAACAAAGTTCATAAGAAAAAGTTACGAGTCTAAGCACTCAAGGGTCTTTTGGTAATTTGAGCAAAATAGGGGCAGTTTAGTCATTTCACTCATGATGATTTTGATGAGTCAACGACTTACAACTGGTTCACTTAATGGGTGATAGGTGTCTCAAAGTGTTTTTTGTGAGGTGGTCTTCGCCACCTTGGCTGTGTTTGTAAGGAACCACAAGGGAGAAAATAGGACACAATTTGGGGGAGAAAATGAAGTAACCTTCCTAGAGGGGTTTACAGGAGAAACAAGGAAAGAAATATGGGAGAGAAATAAATATACTCCTCTCGGAGGCTAGAAAAATAGAGAGGATGAGGAAAGAGAATCAAAATAACCCAAACCATGTATCCTTGATATTTCATTTTTGGGCATGGGAGTTTGGAACCAAGGTTACCATCTCCTTACTTTGGTCCGTGCAATCAAAACTAGCTGAAGGCTTGAAGGTTTGGATGCAGAAATCACCAGAACATAAAGACCAAGTCTTGGTTGGAACTTCGAGCGTCTTCTTGTGAAATCAAGGAGAGATTTGATAATCTATGATCTTATTGATGTTCTGATAATGGGGAGATAATATATGATTTTTAAATCATGGAAAATGGATAAAGATGGAGAATTGGCATCGAGTTGGCTTACTCGAGTCGAGACCCAGTTGCAGACATTCGGATCGACCCAACATGAGGTAGACGGCGAGTAGAGGCGTGACTACAACTTCTAGCATATGGGGGAGCTATCCATGTTGATCGTGGCGACACATGGTGGCTTATCTTTGATTCTGATTAGAATAAGACTCTCGAAGAGTCAGACAGTCAAGTTGGGACACATAAAGAGTTAAAATATCCTGAATGGCCACCTCCAATTCCAAACTCTCTCTCGGTCCTCAGACCACTCGAGCTCCAACCAACTCGACCAAAAACTCACCTACTAAACTTCGCTCACCTCGATCGTCACAACACCGTCCGATCCAACATCTCGATCGTTGGTGGATCCATACTAGCTCTCTCACATCTAACGACCAGATTTGGGGTCATAGGGTCTTACACCCTCTTTGAACCCTTCTATTGTCACATCACTCCTCATCACTCACCTAAGAAAAATCGTGGATGATGACATCATTAGTCATCCTACGTGAGTGTAAACACAAATCCCACTACACTCACCCCGTCTGGTGACACCAAGCACCCTTTGCTCTTCAGCAAAAAATGAGAAGTCTCCTTCACTAACCAATAATATATGTTGATAACTACTATAGTGGTTCTTCCACTACCAAGTCACTCCTTACTTCAGCTCAAACCTAACAAACTTACACCTCCTAATGTGATGAGAAGTTCACTAGAAAGAAAGCCTATAAGTGACATTCCAAGTTAATTGATCCCCTAATTCCACTGAGCCTTACCACTAGACTCCCACACTCTCAACTCTGTCGGTACTTTCCGACAATCGGTTGCAAAATGGGTTACGTACCCGGCCAAACTGCTGCTAAACAGTAACTACCCCACTCCTAAGCCAACTAGGTATTCGGCACAACTAACTCTCTCCAAGCTCCCTGAGCTACCTGGCGATACCCCGACACGTCCTGTGTGTCCTGGAATACAAGTCCAACTCAATGGTCAACCCTGACCATACCGAACCGTCTTGGTTCACCCAACTACAACCAGCGTAGTACTAGCTCGTACGTCTCAACTCTAAGGGATCAAATCCTGAGCACCATACTCGTGCACACTTACCAAGGCAAGACTAAACACCTATCTCGCAATCATATTGTTGGCCAAGCTAGAAGCTCTGGCCAAGAAAACGGAAAAAGAGAAGTCACATTCTCCGATTAAGAGTATTCTCTGATAGTTGTTGTAATGCTTAAAACGTTTCTAAACACTTCCATGGATTCTCTTCGGCTCTTCCAACTTTGAATAAATTCTTAGTACTCCCTTCAAACTCAACAATTATGACACAATCACCCAAACAAATCATACAAGAAAAGCAACGAGGAACGTCATTCAAACGTTACCAAATTCTCAACAGTCACAACTACAACCACCCTCGATAGTCGTGTCGACCACAACCTCATGCAGATGCCACCAAAAGACATTGCTATCGAGACTCCGTATTCACGCGTCCACACTATTAATCGAGGATGGACTGATCTCATATATCATCTCACAATGGTACTCATGAATCAGATCCCACTATTTCACTTAGTGTCAGACCAACCAATCTCCATAGTCTCAACTAGAGTCGTACACTAGGGTCATCCACGACCTCGGCTGCTATCTGCAGCACAATCTCCAACTTGACCGATCCCAAGGTCTCGACTTCAAGAAGTCATCAAATTTAAACCACTTGGTGACTCATATTTCCAAACCATACATCACAACTAGGGTTCCTCGAACCCGGCTTCTCTCTGCAATACAACTCCAAACTATCATCATATCTCACCTTAAGGAGGGTTTAATCACACTCTAAAACATGGTACTGATCGACTCATGACGCAGCAACGACATAAAATACCAAATATATCCTATCCACAATTCATTTCTACTAATTCTCATACTCTTTACCCTAACTTTCAGGTTGATGACAGGTTGATTCTAGGTAAAGACATCACATCCGCTGCACATGTGCACACTGATTCCAACAGACAACCTTACTCTGCTAGTAACCAATTGTCAACCTCGCTTTGATACCACCTTGACATGACCCATCCCAATCCCCCCAAAATTCACGCGGGATGTACCATGCTCTTGTCTAACCCAATGTGACACGAAGGGCCAAACAAGGGATAACCCAACCTTAGCCCATTCAGAGCTTCCAGAGTGCGCTAGGATCAGTGGAGGAGTTTGATGTCTTGGTCTCTACTACAGTCGGCATCCGCGATCAACCTGAAGGGCATTAAAAACCAGAAAAGCTGTGAGTGGACGAAAATAAATAATTTAATAAAACTCATTTCACAAAAGACATTTATGCCCTTGGCTTAAAAACCTTGCATGCATTCAAAAACCATTTAAATTAAATATAATAAAACCGTTTATAAAACCAAAGCCATTTCCTTCCTCAAATCATTAGGGCCTTAGCCCAAAACCATAAATCCAAACTATGTGGGAACTTAGCCCAAAACCGTAAAATCAAACCATGTGGGTCCCTGCCCAAAACCATTAATTAACACATAAATACAAATTCGTAAATCCAGTGAAATATAGTTTATACCAATCCTTGGCATCTCAGCTGCCTGGCGTCCCAGACGCCTGATGTCTCAGTCATCATGTCACGGTCTAGGCTACGCTTGCCGCTCGGGGTCTCTCCGAGCCTATCTATGACATTCCAGATGTCCGACGTCCCAGACTTTTAATAATAGCAATCTTGCTCCTAAGTCACTATACGGTCCAGTCGCTCCATGCAATGACCCCTCGTAGGCAATGGGCCGTGACTACCCTAATCTCCCAGATTGCTGGACGAGACCATCCACATATCCTAATATAAGGATGGTATATGGAAAACATTTTATAAATCCTTTCAAAACCTTTCAAAGGTGCCTTTTCCCAGGATTTCCATAAAACCATCGTAAATCCATAAACTAATTCCATTTAGGGTCTCCGAACCCGAAATCACATTTTATAAACCACAAATGGGACTCATGCTCGATATCATAACCAACTGGGCCTCTGGCCCGATACCATAAGCCAACTGGGCCTCTAGTCTGATATCTCATTAAATCAAATGGACTTCGAGTCTGATAGTTTCCAAATCAAATGGGTCTCATGCCCGATTCTATACGAGCACGTATAAATATAGTAGAAAACCATAACCTCAAAATACGTGTAAATACGTAAATCATAAATACCATAATCATAATCCTAGAAATCACATATATAAAGCATATAAAACAGTTATGCATGCATCATATTTAGAAAACAAAAGTCCACTCACAAACCGTCCTAGCTGTGTCCCGATATGCGTGCATAAGCCTCCTCGGGGCTAATTCACCATCTTCGGAGCTTCTGGACCTGTCCAAATCACACCAATGGTCACTAACGGACTCTATAAGGTCATACTTAAGACATGTAAACAGTACCAGCTCGAGAACACATCCATAGGCTAAAAATCTTGATTTGACCAACATAATGATCTCCGATTGACCCAAAACAATCACCATTGGATTCGGATCGTCGAAATCTTTAAAATAACACTAGTCCCACCTCAAAATTTGTGACCACGCGTGTGGTCAACGCAAAAGTCAACTCTTCCAAAAAGTCAACGCTGATGTTAGTAGTCAACGTTGACGTCACTACTGACGTCAGCATGATGTCACCTCTGACAGTGTCACGTGTTAGCCTGCCACTGGTCCACATCACTGACATGTGAGTGACATATGGCAACCCGTGATTAGGCCACCCCTGATCATGTCACTGACATGTGAGTGACACAAGGCAGCCCGTGTCACTGACATGTGACACGTGTCGCCTCACGATTAGTCCACCTCTGATAGATGTCGGTCTGACATGTCAGATCTGACATGCTGACATTATGTGATGATGCCATCGCTGACATCACCTCATTTTCAACCTCCATCCGGGTCCTGTAATTAAGGTCGCATAGACCGGCGACCTAACTCGGCCACCATTGCCCAATTTCTCAACCAAATCGATCCCTATTTCTTCCTATACTATCGTCCAACTAATTCTAATCGATCTGTGGATTCAAAACTAAGAAATCAAGCCTAGATCATACCTGCTCATGGCTGCACAGTAACGGGCCACCTGAAAATGTGGATTCCGGCCAACTAATGTCCTCCTACCATTTGAAACTTGTCTCAATCGACTTGTACAGACCCCAAGGTCCTCGTCCAATCCACCAAAACAGCCAACACTCATCAAAACCAGGCTTTCCAATTTTTGGTTCAAGCACGATTTACGGGTTTCAGATTCTTACCTCTCGTCGTGATCCCCGCTGTGGTTACCGTCCACTCACCTCTCTGGTCCATTCTCAATCTCTCAGTGCCACAGATGAACACAGATGATGGTGAGGTTAGAAGATAGGGTAGTGTTTGGGATTTGGGTTTGGGGGGTTTCACGAGTTAGAAGCACATAGAAGAGGATGAAGATAAGGACCCAATTAATTGGGGTTTAGGCCAATCAGAAGGGTGACATTTGTCAATCATCTGGTGGGTCCTCCCTATTTATTTATCCAATTAAACCGGGCCATTTTTCCAATTTCTCGGTTTGTATGAATTGTACTATCATGCGTTCCAGATCCATAACTTTCTCGCTGAACGTCCAATTTTAACGTGCCGCCTGTCTACAGACTCGTAACGTCCCAATCTACGTAATAGTCCTAGAGCTTCGTGCATTTAACTCCCCGAGTCAAAAGTCAACTTTTTGCCCATCTTCAAGGGTAAAACTGTCATTTTACACTGTCTGTCCTAATTCCCTCGACTAATTCCTGATTAGTCACGATAATCCTTAATTATTTATTAATTAATTCCAAAATTTGGGACGGGTCATTACAGATTTTGACATAGTAATAGTAAACAGTGAATCTTACTTACATTTTTGGAAAATGGGCCCTCCTTTTGTATTGATGGTTGATGAACTGGATGAATAGTTTTAATGTGGGAAATCATTAGGACTTTAACCCAAAACCATAAATCCAAGTAAGTGGGAACTCAGCCCAAAACCGTAAATCCAAACCATGTGGGTCCCAGCCCAAATGCATTAACACCGAAAACCAAATCACAAATCCAATAAATCCAAAATCCAAAAACATAATCCAGTAAATCCTTAAATCACAATTCCATCAAATACCGTTATGTACCAATCCTCGGCATCCGAGATGTCTGGTGTCCCAGATGCCTGATGTCCCAGACATCATGTCACGGTCCAAGCTACACGTGCTACCTGGGGTCTCAACCCGAGTCAATCTCTGGCATCCCAGATGTCTGACGTCCCAGACGTCTAGCAATCCTGCTCCTGAGTCACTATACAGTCTGGTAGCTCCGTGTAGTAACCCCTCGCAAGCAATACGCTATGACTACTCCATCGTCCCAGACGACTAGAGGAGACAATCCATAGATATAAGGATGGTATATGGAAAACCATTTCATAAATCATCTCAAACCGTTCAAATAGGCCTACGCCTGGAATTTCCATAAAACCATCGTAATCCACAAAACCATTTATCCAAATCCATTTATGGGTCCCCGACTCAAAATCACATTCATAAAACACAATTAGGCCTCATGCCCAATTTCGTAAACCATTTGGGCCCTTGGCCCGATACCTCATTCAATCAAATGGACTCCAAGTCCAATAGTTCGTAAACCAAATAGGTCTCAAGCTCGATTCCATATTTCTAAATCCAAAATCATACCATTGAACCATTATTAAAACCATAAACCTCGATACACGTGCAAATACGAAAAACATCCTTTTGCAATTATGTAAATCACCAATACTAATCATCATCATAGAAATCACATAAAAAACATATAAAATAGTTATGCATGCATCGCAATTTAGAAAACAATGTCCACTCACAGACCGTCCTACGATGCCGCCTCGATATGCTTGCCATAAGCCTTCCTGGGCTAAATCACCCGTCCTCGGAATATCCAAACCTGTCTAAATCATACTAGAGGGTTACTAACCACTTCATTAACCTCTCATTAAAGCCCCCTCTCATTAAAGCCCAAAACCGATTCAGGCCGTTTTCTTAGTCCGTTTTCTTCCTTCTTTCCACCAATCTTCTCTAATCTATCCTAGGAATTATTTTATGCAATTAAATCGATGAAAACTAACCTAAAACTCATTGGTTCATTAAACCATTTAAAGCCCAAAATTCCATTCTATATTCTGGGCACACCTAGGGGCCAAAACTACTTCCTAGAGACTTCATTTAGCTTCTAGGAACCTCAAAATCATGTTTAGGGCTTGGGTTTGAGCTTACCTGTCCAAATGGAGGTTTCGGCCGGTTGCCACCGAGATTGCTCCACAGCCATTCCACTGTCGTGTTCTCCTGCCTCCAGCCACTTTCTACCATGAACTTGATCCCCATACGTCCGTACATCCACCAGGAACACATCCCAATAGTTATAATCGATCAAAAACTCCAAAAACCCATCCTTGAACTTTGAACCGAAAGCTTACCGTTTATGGCATCGTTGGCCACCGTCCACGACGGTCGACGCCGTGAGTACTACCGTCACCGTCGTCCTTCACTCTCTCACTTTCATTCACAGTCCATAAGCATTAGGTGAGGTTTGGAGGGGCTAATGTTTAGGGGTTCACAGTTGAAGAAAAATAAGAAGGAAGATGCAGACTGATGCGCGGGGGAGGGAGAGAGAAATGTGAGGGAAAAAAATAAAAATAAAATAAATAATATTATTTTAATCTTAGCCATCCAATCACATCTTGTGATGATTCTCGGTCCCAATCCACAATCCACGTAACGATTCTCGGTCCTCATATGTTTGACTCCCCGAGTCGAAAGTCAACATTTTATCCAAACCCAGGGGCAAAACGGTCATTTTACACCGTCCGTCCGATTCCTCTCAACTAATCCCTGATAATTCATACTAAATTCATATTTAATTAATATTTAATCCCGATATTCGGGACGGGTCGTTACATGGGCAAAATGTTGGAATTTGTCAAATTGTCGAGTGAAGTGCATGCTAGGCTAATAAAATCCTTGGTAGAAGGCCTCGAGTGCCAGAAAACATGGGCCATAGTGGTTGGTGTAAATTCCTCATTGTAATTCTTCCAAAATGGCTCTTCAAGCCTCTAAGATGAGGCATGTCAAAAGAGAAAGAGTGAATCCTTGCGAAAACCTTTTTCGACTAGAAGGGTTCCATCGGTGAGGAAGCTAATTAGAGGGGCCATCTAGATTAAGCTTTTATTTATCACATTGATGGAAGAGCACTTGGGGATTGGTTATTGGAGGATCTCTACAGGGACATTTCAACTTCTTTTTTTATCGAGGGAGGATAACAGTTGTGTAAGAGCGCCAGCATGGCTATTTTCTGACCTTAGTATTCTTGTGATAATGTGTGCTTTGAAACCTTCCTTGAGGGACTTAGCTAATCCTCTATATAGAGCCGTGGAGGTGTCTTTGGCCTCAAATGTTTTGTTGATTTAGTTGACAATAAGCTAGGAATCACTATATATTTTTATTTGCTTGAAATCTATATGTTTGGACAAGTAAAGATCTACAAGTAGTACTTCATACTCTGCTTCATTTTTTGAAATGTGAACATGAAGCGAAGAATATAATCTAGTCGGAACTTGTCCTGGGTTATGAGGATGCATCTTGCACCAGAGCCACTATGGAAGGCAGAACCATCCACATGCAAGACCTTGATTGGCTATTGTGTATCCAAGGTCAGTATTTTGGTTTCTCGGATGGTCTTTGAAGTCGTAATTTCCTATAGTTCAAGTGTAGGAATGTGAACTCGAAGATGAAATTGCGATGACTTGACCCTTCTCGACTAGTCTGGATGCAAAAGTGATGTCGAACTTGTGTATTTCAATTTCCCATTTAAGAAGGTGTCCTGATATCTCCGAATTTTGAATTGGCGGATGGGTTTATCAGTTAGGTCCATGATGGAATGAGCTTGGAAGTATGGACTGAGCTTTGCAAATAATATTATCAAGGCATATGCAAGCTTTTCGAGGTTGGTGTACCTTGTTTTAGTGTCTTGAGGAGCCTTATTTAGATAGTAGTCCAGGTGCTCTGCTCTATCCTTCTTGTTGATGTGTACTAAGTTGACCACTGATATTGAAACAAAAAAGAAGATGGTCAGTGGTTCTCCTATTTCTAGTCTAGCAAGAGAGATGCTTTGATGATCGCGTATTCCTTTAGCTTTGTGAATTTTTTTGTGCACTCTTCCGCCCAGATACTTTGTTTGGACTTGCCTTTTAGGGCCTTGAAGAATGGGACATACATGCTAGTGGTCTTGTAGTTGAACTGAGTAAGAGCTACCACTCTTCTAGTGAGGTTTTGTATGTCTTTTTATGAGCGTGGGGTTCCATGTCCACAAGTGCCTTGATTTTTCTGGGTTGGCTTCTATGTCCTTCTAGCTGATCATGAAGCCCAAAAAACTTTCCTGAACTAACTCCAAAGACACAACAGCTTAGGTTCAAGCACATCTTGTATTTCTTTAGGACCCGAACATTAGTTTGAGGTTGAGAATGTTCTGGTTAGCAATCTTGCTCTTGAACAGCATATCATCAACATGTACCTCCACAGTATTTCCAATTTTGTTAACGAACATGAAGTTCATTAGGCTGTGGCACTGTCATTTTTTAGGCCGAAGGTATGACATAGTAGTGGTCAGTTGTGAAAGTGGTGTGGATTTGGTCAGCTGGGTGCAACAAGATCCAATTATATCCTGAGTATTCATCCGTAAAGCTCAAGAGCTCATGCCTAGCTGTGGCATCAACACAATTGGTCTATTTTTGGTAGAGGAAAGATGTCCTTTGGGCATACGTTTTTCAAGTCAATTAAGTCGAACACATGCGCCACGCACCAGAGGGTTTCTTGAGCAAAACCAAGTTGACCACCTAGACTACCTTTCAAGAAAAGTGTATAGTGCTAAGTTTGACTATCCATGCCTTCATAGCCTTGGTCATTTTAGCATCATATATGTGATGTTTTTGCTTGATTTTTTTGAAGGAGAAATTGATGATGCGGTGATGAAATATTATGTCCGTTGATATCCTTGACATGTCAATGTATGACTATGCGAAGACCTCAGACTTATCTTGTAAGAATTTGATCAGGTCTGAGCGCAAGGTAGGGATGAGAGTAGTTCATATCGTCACATTTTGGCCAACAATGTTATAGGAGATGATGTCTTCTTTAACTTCCTCGATGGGCTGAGGATGTAGTGTGGCTGAGTGGTCCTTAGGGTCCTCGATTAATCATTCCTTAATGTGTGGAACAACTAAGAGTCAAGAGTGTCTACCTCAAATGTTGATTCTATGATTGTCATCATTGTTTTTTTGGATAAGTAGTGGTCTTTTGAGTAGGAGTTATGGGGTTAAATGTTCTTATAGCCATTCAGCCTCCACAGACACGACCTATGCCTATAGGGGTAAGGAATTTGGTCACAAGTATTTTGGATCGATATGACCACCTTGAGGTGGTTGATGAGGCATTTTCCTACGATATTGTTGTAGACCATTGGGAAATCAACTACCAAGAAAAGGCAAGAATGATGGCTCGCTTAGGGATGGACCCAATGAAGAGTGGTAAGATGATAGGGAGGGTACTATGGAGTCCCAGGTGAAGCTGAATAGTAGTTGAGGAGACCGGTCTAGGTAGGAGACTAGGATGCCTAACTTCTTGTATGTGTCCATGAACAATACGTTGACAGAGCTGCTGGTATTAATCATGATCTAAATGCCGTTAAAATTGGCAATTTGAGCCTTGATGATAATGGAGTCATTGTGTGGCTATACTACGCCTTGATCTTTCTCCTCTGACAAGATGTTGGTTTCGTCATCCAACCTTATTTTCTTTGTTTTCCCTTCTTCAATTTTGACAAGGTAGAAGCTTGTCGGGATTATTGTGAAGTTTTCACGATTGTGTAAGTTTCATACTTTAATAAGGAAGAAGCGTGTCGGCATTATTGTGGTAGGGTTGGTGATCTTGAAAATTTTGACCTTGATGGAAGTTATTGAAATAATTGGATTTTTTTTCCCTTTTTGTCAGGGCTATATGAGTTGTGAGAATAGTCATTTTTCTTTCCCCGTGGGATTGTTAGCTCTAATTTTGGTTATAGAGGTATTGCAAAATTGAGTCCTGGGGTTGGGATTGCTCGATCGATATGTAATGAATGAGTCATTTGTGTAGGACTATTAGGTGTTAGCATGTGTAGCATCCCCTTGTGATTCATTAACTCTACCTTGCATGTATAGCAGCTTGTTTCATGATCTCATTATAGCTAAGCCATCCCTGAGTGTGTTTAGTGCATCTGAAGGGAGATCCTTGAGGCCACCCTTAAAGGCTGTGAAAGTTGCCTTGTTTTCTGTTTCGGTACATCAAGAGTACTCATGACTGAACCTTACTGCATACTTCTGTTCCGGATCATTTTCTCCAAATTTTATGTAGAAGAGGTCTTCCGCCGATAATAGATGGTCGATTTGTATCATGAACTGATTGAAAAAGAATGTTTATAATTGTTTGAAAGAATCTATGATCACATACCCTAATCTATAGAACTAATTGATCGTTGCCTCCGTCAAAGTTGAGCTGAATATAAGATAACGTGTTTCATCTAAGAGGTATTCAAAGGTCACGACTGATTGGTAGTTGTTTAGGTGAGTGATGGGGTCTCTATGGCCAGTGTAGGGAGGGATCTTGAGATTTAATCTCATGGCCATGTCTAAACTAGTTAATCATCTCTGTGTAAGGTCCACAGCTCATCCTTCCCCAGGTCAGTGTTTGCGATTGTCCTTTCTTGGCCTCGAGGTTCATGAATAATTTAAGAAGGTATTGGATGAGTGGATTGTTTATAAGGGGTTTATCTTGGCTTCCTCAGTTGGTACTATGGGTCGGCTGGTCAACAATATGTCGACTGGGTGATTCATGACGTTTGCTGCAGGTAGGCCAGTTAACCTATAATTAGGTAGGAAACCTACGATATCCTTTCGAACTATTGTTGTTGGGAGGTTGATCAATTTTTTTGTGCACTTGTGACTTCTTGGAAGGTGTCAACACCCTTGGAAACTACAATTAGGATATGGAGCTTGGTGCATAGAGCATGCTATGGGCCTGTATCTTTATGTGGCCGATAGATGTGTCTCTTTAGTGGCTGAGAAGTTTGGCCTTTTTCCTAAGGGAAAGTGAGTTTGATAGGGCTGACTAGTGATAGATCCCTATGAGATCCTACACTCAGACCTTCTAGATCATCTCGATGGACTCCGATTCATCTAATCCCTTACTAGTTATTATGAAGAGTAGGGAGGCCCTGTTAGTAGAAGTGGCAATGGGTCGTGTCGTGTCGGGTCGTGTCGTGTCATGAATTCTGTTTTACCCAATTATGCCTAACCCGAATCCGACCCATTTAATAATCGTGTCAAGAATGTCCAACCCGAACCCGACCTGTTAATGACCCGTGTAACCCGTCTAACCTGTGTAACCCGTCTAACCCGTTTAACATGTTTAACTTATTTAAATTATAAAATTTAATAGATATTTAGGTAGGTAAATGGGTAGATATATGAGTTAGTAATGACACATTTATTAAATGGGTCATTATATAAGCCAATATACGGGTTAACCTGTTAACCAGAAATCTACCCATTTATTAAACGGGTTAACAGGTTGACCTGAAACCCACCCGTTTAATAAATGGGTCATAACGGGTTGACCCAAAATTTTAATCGTGCGGGTTGACCCGGATAAATTTCGTGCGGATTTCGATTCATGTATCGAGTCGTGTCAAAAATTTCCACCCTTACCTGTTAGTGGGTTCCACTGGTACCTTGGCCTTGTCTTTCTTTGTAGCTCGGCGCAATCAACAACCACTTACTCGACTTCATTGACCTCCACTCTCACCTTATGGGGTGCAAGCTCTACCTGGACTATTTTCAATTAAGTTAACACATTAGCATATTGCTTATTCAGCACCTAACATCTGAACTCGATCTGACTACCGTTGGTCTTGACTTCGGCCAAGTCTTGTTGGAATTTTTCCAGAACTTGCATTATGTTGGGAGAGTCTCTTGTTCTGGATCCTTGTTTAGAAGTTGGTAGTAGTGCTTGGCTCAGTAAAATGGTGGATAGACTCCATCAGAATTCCCACAAATGGCTAAGCTATTGGTGCACAAAATACACCGACTTAGAGGCCATACTCTGTCCACTTTTGGCATGGCACGTACTCTTTGGAAGACCTATAAAAAGAAGATCAATTAGTCATTGGTTAGGAATAGGCACCGGCGTGGTGCAGTGACAAGACCCGTCCCAACTGGACATTGATAACCGTGCCCGGTCCTGCTTCCGTCTGACAAGTCAAATGAAGTTCCGAAATTACCCTCAGCACTTATCAAACAAGGGATAACCGCATCTATGCCTACTCATGCCTCACCTCTCGAATAGCTTCGATCCTCGCGCCACAACCTAGAGGGTCAATAAAATAGAAAATGTGTGAGTGAACAAAACAAAGTTTTAGAAATACATTTATGAAAAATACATTCCTACCCTCCAGTTTCACAAACATGTATGCATATCATAAATCATAAGTAAAGCATATCTAGGCACAAATGTAAATCTCAAATATCAATCAAACCACGGGACTCATTTCCATCTCCAATCTCATATAGTCACGTTATCCCTAGTGCAAATCAATAGGCTCAAGGACCCCTCAAAATCCGAGCATCCGTCATTGTGAACACATCACCAGCCGACAATCCAGATCGTCGTGAACACATCAGCGACCGATCTCCGTATAATCCAGCACATCTGATCTGAGTCGAGCCTCCCTCGGCTGAACGACAACAGACCGTGCTACGTGACCTCTCCGGGGTAAACACATCCATCCCGGAGGCGAGCGTTATCTCCAGGGTTCATTCTGGGGAAACACATTCCCAATTGGAAGCCCTAATATCTAGGGTGCACTCCGGGGGAAACATATTCCACCCCGAAAGCCCTAATATCCGCAACATATCATCACCATGAAAACCAGTGAAAAACAGTTGCATTTGACATCAAAACCATTTTTAATACAGGGTCTCAGCCCAAAACATAAGTTTCCTCAAAATTCGTAAAACCAGAGTCCCGAGTATTTCATAAATCCGAAAACCATCAATATCATCATGTAATCACATGGAAATACCAACCAATCAAAATCACATTTCCATGGGTCTCAGGCCCAAATATCAATTTCACGCAAATCCGCTCAACCGCAACCTCAGTTGCTATTTTCACATAAATCCATAAGATATATCCAGAAAAGCATTTCAAATCCATCAACTCATTTCCCGACTCATAATCCGAATCAAAACCAATCTCAAATCCCGGGCCTTCGCCCAAAACAACAGTTTCACAGCTTGCTCGAAAATCGTGCCCAAAATCATATAAAACAATATAATATTCCCAAAATCCGGAAATCATCATATCAAAACATTACCCATGCCAAATCATTTCAATTCATATCAAAAATCATTTAAAACATATATGCATGCATTCTGGGTAGAAAACAAAAGTCCACTCACACACCGTCCATATCGCTCGCTTTCCGATCCGCACGTTTTTTCGTAAATTTTAGAAGTTACCATTCCTGTCCAAAATCATTATCGAGGGTCACTAACACTTCAATATACCTCATATAATTTTTCTCAATTTTTTCGGGATTGAAATACGTATTTTAAACGTATACGAAAACTTCGGATACACAGAACACTATTGAAACGATATCTGATTTCCTCGAGAGCAGTTCCAAAATGTTCGTTACATTAAATAGGACAAAAGTCATGTTGACCTTACCTCGGGATTCCCATTCACGCGCCCCCACGCACCGCCGCAAGCGGCTGAGTGTGAGTCCACGCGTGTTCGACCTGATTCAATTCCTGCCATTTCAACTTGAATTCCTTAATTAATCCATCACATAACATCGTAATCATCTTAATTATGGGTCTGTTTCCTTAATTTCAGTAGAACTTACCTCAATTCAGTCGACTTCGAATTCAAAATATCGAAGAACAGGAACTGTTCATCCTTCAATCTCGATGAATTCCAGTTGTTTTCTTGAAATTGATGCACTCGGAAGCTTCAAAGAACTCTTGTGAACTTGTTTTCGATGCCAATTGTAACTTTACTTCCTTCCAAGTAATCGAACTCAAAGATGGATTTTCAATTTAAAACCAGGGTCTGTCTAGGCTCCTTTCTCTCCAATTCTCTTCGATTTTGGTGTCATTCGACTCGTCTAAGGTCTAATAAGCTCATCCAAACATTTGTTTCTATCAATTAATCACAAAAAACCGAATTCCAATTCAAGCTCTCAATTAAGTATTTCGGGTGGGGGTTTCGGGTTTCCTGTACAGTTTCAAGTAAGCACTTCCTCTAATTTCTTGTTTTTCCCTCACTGAATTTCAGTTAGTTTCCCACAATCCAAGCCCAAGGGTTCGATTATCACTTGAGATCAATTATGGTTTTGTTCATGCTCTGTTCTTGTTGAGGGAAGCACACACCCACGATTTTTGTTAACTCAACACATAAATATCCAAATATCAAATAATAATTTAGGCCACTAATCCACATTCTGATTGTGACACATGTCACTTAATAAGCTGAATGAGTCATCCAATTTACTGAATCCTCAGCATTAGCAAAAGGACAAATTTTCCCCCTTAAAACACAATTGACCAAAATGCCCTTTCATGGCTAATTACCAAAATGCCCTTAACATTCCGAGGTTCGTAACTTTTTCATCCGAACCTCGATTGACGCATGCCGCCTGTCTACGGATTCAGCGTCTCGAGACCTACCCAACGATACTTACGGAAAGTTCAAACACGGTTCCGATCAAAAAGTCAACAAATGACCCCTTTTTAATCAAATAACCAAATTACCCTTAAACTTACGAACATCATAACTTTCTCCTTGAATGTCAGAATTGGACGTGCCACTGTCTATGAACTTGTGACGTCCTGAACTACGTTACAGTCATCGGTCAAAGTCCGTTTGACCGCTCGAACCAAAAGTCAACCGTTCGCCTAATTCTAGGGGCAAAATCGTCATTTCCTTCAAATTTTCCAAATTTTCCTTTTTCGAATTTCTGGGTCGTTACATGCAGGCCTAAAGTGTCTCTATAACGGATCAGAATCTCGGTAAGGGTAAAATTGAAAAAAAAAAGTAAAAGATAATGACCATTTTGTCCCTAAAGGATTAATGGTTGACTTTTTGACTGTGATAGTTTATGGATGTTCTGTAAAGGCCGTCATGAAAGTCTCGGCCTCCTGAGTACGTAGACAGGCGGTATGCTGAAAACAGAGTTCGGATGAATTCATTTTGGGGTTATATTGTATAGGGGCATTTTGGTAATTTGCCAATAAGGGGATTTTATTAATTTCTTTGAAGGATTTTTCTTATGGATGAATTGAGAGAGTGACAAGTGTCTACTTATCACATATGGAGGTGTGCACCGCCCTCAAATTGGTGTGTGTGTGTGTGTGTGTGTGTGTGTGTGTGTGTGTGTGTGTGTGTGTGTGTGTGTGTGTGTGTGTGTGTGTGTGTGTGTGTGTGTGTGTGTGTGTGTGTGTGTGTGTGTGTGTGTGTGTGTGTGTGTTTTAAATATGTGTGTGTTATGATGTGCGACCGAGAAGAAAAGAAAAAGAAAACCAAAGAGGGAGAACCATGAGAGAGCGAAGAGAAAAGAATAAGGGGAGATAGAGAGGAAGAAAAACCAAGGAGAGAAGAAAGGAAGAACTCAAACCCGAAGGAGAGAAAGAGAGAGGAAGAGAGAAATATGAAAACCCCAGAAGAAAAATTTAGAGGTTGGTTGAACTAGGAGTTTTTTACCTAGAATCTTGGAAACAAATTTACAAACCTTCTCTATGAGGTCCTACGAGCTTAGTAAATAGCTAACTTAAAGATTTGGACGTCAAAATTACCCAAACAACTAAGGTGACAGACGCCCGAAAGGTTGGAGGTTGGTGGATTTGGGCTGAGGTATGGTTAACATGTGTTACTTGGTAATTGTGATGGAAATATTCGTGATGTGAGATTGTTATGATTATGTATGATTTTGAATAATATTCATGGAAAATATTATTTGTATACGTTTTACGAGGTTTGATGTAAAGTGTGTTTTTCGACGTTGGCCTGGGTTTCTGAAACATGGATTTGATTATGGATTGATGTGTATGTGATTCCTCGGTATTTGTGCATTGTGATGTGAACTTTGTTTGTGTGTGAACAACCCTCCTCGTGATGCGTGTTGATTGGTCGAGTAGTCTCAAACGTCGAGCAGTGCTTCTTTCTTGAGTTGAGTTTCCACTCGGACGTCGAGTTGGGCTCCTTTTCCAAGGGGCCTGCCTACTAGTAGTGATGGTTAGATGATGCTTGCTATTGAGCTTAAGGAGGGGTTGTTTGTGTGTTATTGATGTGATGATTTGTGTGCGTGCTTGTTGTGTGGACTTTGTGATGGTAGTGTTGACTCATTGATGTTATTTGCTTTATGTATGATTTTCATGTATTTTGAAGTTATGAGTTTTGTTTTGTTTTTAATCGGAATTTGACAATCTTCATATGCATGAATAGTTTTAGAAAATAGAGGGTAAATGTCGTATGTTTTTAAACCTTGTTTTTGAAACTATTTATTTTGTCCACTCACACCTTTATGGATTTACTTGCCTTCAGGCCGTGGCACAAAGGCGGGGTCTTGCTAGGAGTAGAAGCATAAATTGAGTAGTTGTTGACGTTTAAGGTAAAGTTCCATATTTTGAAGTTATGTAATAAATGGTATGCTCTGTGTATTGTACGGATGTATAAGTATCCCTAGTCTGGCAATGGGATAGTTTTATGGTTATTATAAACTCTGTTAAGGCTATTGTCGAAATTTTGCGTAGTGACTATTAGATGGGAGCTGGATCCCTTATGATTGTCTAGACTTTTCGGAAGGAGTCTTGTCAATCTCGAACGTCCAAATCAGTATGTAGGTCTATGTATATAAGATATATATAGTAAATGGTGATTTTGATAGAGTAACAGTAAATATTGAATCTTAATTTCTTTTTTGGGAAATTTGCCTCCCATCATATATTGATGGTTGATGGGGGCTCGATGAATCGTTTCTATGTGGGATAGATGCAGTTCTGATATGGTGCTAACATGTGGCAATCAGATAGATGGTGTCCATATGCTAATGAGTTGTTGACCCTTGTTAGGATTTATTTGTTATGTAGGCTTGGGCACATGTGGTATTTTGTGCATGTAGAGTGGGCTTTGGGCTTATTTAGTGATTTGACACGTTTTATGGGAGTTTGGACTTTTGGGATTGAGGTATATGGCCCATTGAATATGGTCCAACGTGGTGTAAACAAGTACCTTTCTCAAGAAAATGGGATAAAATTACATAAATGAGTGAGAAACTTCTCAGTGAAGCCCTGCACCTTCCGTGAATCAACGCAAGCTATAAAAGGATACCGTAGAAGTCACAAAAATTTGAGAGATACCACTTTAGTTATAACTAACTTCCAGGCTTCTAGACACAATAAGGATTAGAAATACAGCCAAGTAGTGTCTACAACTCACATGTTATAATATAATTGAATATATGTTGATATTATATCTAAAAATAGAGAACATATGCCATGTCAATGACTCATATCATTACACGTAGATTGTAAGTATTACATGTACATCGTACTATGCAATTTAACAATTTCTCTCACCTTTCAAGGTGTGTTTTCTAAATTCTTTGCATTGTGGTTAACAAATTTTCCTGAGACCATCAATTTCTTTAGATTTATTATTCAAAATGCTTCCTCTACTCAGTTATCGAATCTCGTTTTAGTGCCACAACAAAAAATTGTTGCAATATACTGCCAGAATATACCTTCTGTTACATCCGCTGCTCCAAATCGTTAATCATGTTAGTAATAACATCAATATTGCTTACGTGTCACTGTGTGATTGGTTTTTTATTTATTTATACAAAAATTATTAAAATTAACTAAAAAAATATAAGGAAGAAGATGATGAATAATGAATTTGGGTTTCTCCACCATCATCTTCTTCATTCTTCATCTAATAAAATCCAATTTAGGTTTGATGGCAATATTGGTTTTTCAAATACCCAATCAGCAAACCAATCCCAAATCATAATCTCATACAACATCCTTTTCTTCCTCCTCTGCCATAAAATTTCCACCATTCAGGCCCAAATCCATGCCTCCATAGGCAGCGGGACTCAATAATGAAGTTTCTGGTGAGTCTAGGAAGTAGTTAAAGTGCCTTTCTAAAGGAACACCAGATGGGGCTGATCCAACAAGATGATGGTGATGGGAAGAGCTAAGCAAAGAGCCGTGATGACCTGAGAATGGAAAGGCATGGCTCTTCCCATGAGATGCTAGTTGATGTCCCACTGATTCTCGAGGCTAATATGATGAACTGGTGTGTTCCGAGTAAGGAGTCAGACTCCCCCAAAGAAATTGTGGGCTTGATAATGTTTCCACATGAGATCCACTTGAGGTTGAAGGACTGAATGAGTGCATGGCTCCTTAGAAATGGCTCTTGAAATGAATGTGATTGTTGGTATGAAGATTCATGGGCTGAATTTGTATTGGTAAATATATGATCAACATGACTCCACCTAACATGATTATTTCCAATAGGTGCAACCTTCAGTGTTTGATATTTGGGGATGCAGAATTGACGCTAATCCAGGAAAATGGTTTCTGTTCGTTGGACTGACGGTCATAAAACCTAAAACATCCCATAGCGGAGGAGGAAGAAAAAGATGTTGTATGATATTAGGATTTGGGATAAGTTTGCTGATTGAGGATTTGAGAAACACAGATTGCCATCAAACTTAGATTGGGCTTAGGATTTGAGATTGGCTTTTATTAGATGAAGAAGGAAGAAGATGATGGTGGAGAAACCCATATTCACTATTTATCATCTTCTTCCTTGAATTTTTTTTTTTGTGTGTTAATTTTAATAATTTTTTTATAAATAATTAAACAATCAATCACATGCTGACACGTAAACAATATTGATGTTGTTATTAACATAGCTAACAATTTAGAGTAACAGAGGTAATATAAGACATGTTCTGGAAGTACATTGCAACGATTTTCGGTTGTGGGAGGAAAGTGAGATTCGATGACTGGTTAAGAGAGTATTTTGAGTAATATATAAGCCATTTTTATATACACATCATAATCACTAGAACTGTCCATTTTGTTAGCCACCATTTAATTAATATCATATGGAGTTTATTAGGTCATGTATATATATATATCAATTAAATGCTTATTTATTTTGAGGATCTTAATTTATTAAAACCGTTAATTTGTTTAATAAATGTGGATGACTAAATAATGTCAATCTTGTTGATTCTTGTCATTGATGATATTTGAACGATGTCATATGAAATGAGCAATTACGACTATCGCATGTACCTATGTATATATAAATAAAAATTGAAGTGATGATTTATTCTTTGATCTCCCAACAAAAACTAGTGACAACTATAATATTTGACTAGAACTTGGATCCAGAGGGCACACCACAAGCTGTAATCTTTGAAAGTGTTGCAAATAAAAGTTGATTCCATGTGTCCGGAACGACAGGAAGATACCAGTGAGTGTAGTCAGTGCCCCGGCGGCCGCCATATCCATAAGCTGAAGGGTGACCATCTTTTCTTAGTTGGGAAAGTGTTGTTATGGCCAGCAAATGAACTGGCTTTGACACAGCCTGCAGAACCTTTTCCAAAACAACTTGTGCTGGGTGTGGACCTCCTGGATAGTCTGACCCCAACAATGGCTTTGTCTGTCCACCACAATTCTCTGATTTTTGGATCGCCCCATTCTCTTGGACTACAACATATATCAAACAATAGTAGTTTATAACTAAACAGATGGTGATGCATATAAAAAGATAATTATTTTTTCAAGATTTTTTAATTTTATAGAATTCTTTTTTATAATCAATCGAACAGTACTTCTGCAAAAAGATGCGGACATTTCTTGCTAATTTATACTAAAGAGATGATAAAAATGTAATCAGTAAATGATGTCAAATAGCAGCATATATATATATATATATATATCTAGCATATCAAACAAGTTTTTCCATTTTCATTCCTAAATTATAGCATAGAAGGTTCGGCCCAATTACTTACTTCATATGGTCCGGAGAAACACCTTGGAAGAAGACGTGAGTTTTACTAGTATCAACAATGTTGTCTACCCATCTAGCCCACGTCTTTAAAGCTCTCATAGGCTATCATACGATCCATGTCTTTGCGTGTCTGTCGTCCCCCAAATCGAACAAAATCCCACCTATACATGATATTCAATCAGACTTGTGACGACAATTACATTAACTCCATTTGAACCAAAAATGATAAAGACTAACTAACGTACGGCTGTTTTCTTCCAGTATGAGACCACCAATGCCATGTATCAAAGCCCAAGACATCAAAGGTTCTCCAAAAATTTCCATCTTGAATTGAATCCAGCACTAGAACACGGTGGCAACCCTCACGCACGCACGATATCTACTAAAAAGGCATTGCGGGAGAGCATGATCGAAACATCATAAGCCTACAATTTGTGTCAGGAACTGCGTAATTAAGGATTAAGATATACACTTAAAACCAAAAGAAATAAAGAATTAGATGATGAATAAGAAAGAGCCTTACTGGGAACTTGAGTGTCGAGAGGCTTCCTGTCCTGGTTAAGGTGTACTTGGCTTTTGGTACTGATTTATGAGCTAAGCATGCGAGGGACTGCCATTGATTCAAGCTCAGTGAGTCTGCCACAAACAGGATTCTCTTCCCAATAAATCTTTCTAAAAAGCTTCAACCGTCGATCCTACAATTAATGAACCATAACTATAAGAAAACTGGGCTCAGTACACCAATAATTATATGTGTCTTTTGACTCAATTGACACAATAGTTGGTGTCCTATAATAATGGACACAGTGCAGCTACAATTATTTGCCTGTGCGCAGCACTGGCGTGCTATTTGATCAAAAAACACAAACAATCTGCTTTGTGGCCAATTATTAAACACCAAAGGACACAAGCGTTTTGTGTCTTTTTTCTGACAATGGACCCACACGTTTTGTACACTTATGGACACAATTATATTATTGTGACCTTTACTATATTATATTATTGTGACCTTTACTATCATTTTTAATTAATATCATAATGATAAAAAAACATACCCACACTTATATTATTGTGTCTTCTATTCTAATTTTTTTTATTAATATCATACAGAAATTCCATATACAAGTACAACACTACATTTAGATAAATATCCAGTATTTTATCTGCAACAAAAAAATTCAAATATGTGCTACATAAAAAGAGAATCATTACATATAAATAAAGATCAATTCATTGAAGGGTATAAGCAAGAACACTTACTTTATGCAAGACTGGAACTACAACCAGCTCCTAGCCCAAAACTAGTTTCAAATATCAAAAGCTAAAAAAAGTCAATAATTAATAATGTACATATATACCTACATCATAAACCTAGTTCCTTATAAATAATACATCATATAGTTCATAGCCATTTGTCTTACAAAAACAAAAACCATGTCTTTGTTCAAATATTCTGCAGAAACTAACAACGATGACTATGAAGACATTGGAAAATGCTATTATATGTCACTAACCAGAATTATCACTTTGGCAGTCTTCATGGAAAGCCATAGCTCCCCGTGAAGGCTCCACAAAATTTTGATTTCCAAATTGGGTGCTTTGAGGCCCTGAACTACAACATTGCTGACTTTGTGCAAAGTGGCCACCCATAGAACTCATGTCTACGTTGATCCCAGCCCTAGCTAACATGAATTGGAATTGTTCAGCCATCTGTTGTTTGGCCACCATTAAGTTCTCCTCTTGTTCGGCTCTAAGTTCTTCCTTCAATTTTTTAGCTGCTTCATGTGCCTCTTGCCTCACAAAATTAATCATTTCTTCCGCCTTTGCTGCAACCAGCCGTAGACTTTGAACCTCCTTTGAAATGCCCCTATGCTCGGTAACAATTCCAAGAAAGTCCGCTTAAGAAACCCCAATCCCATATCCACGCACCTTGTTCCTTTTTTCTGGCCCCATCACTTCAGTAAAGATCTTGTTTCGAACTTCTGTTGTTACAAGTTCACCACTCTCAATAACCTCTTCTTCTACTCTTTTAAATTCAGCCTGTATCACAAATTACAAACAAAACCAACCAACAGTCACTTAATAGCATATCAATTGTCAAGTAATGTTTCAAGTTTACTATTACATTTTCATTACCAGTACACGAGCAGATTCTCCATCAACTGGAAACTGAGTTGCCCCCCTAGTATGTGTCATTGTGAAGAATGTCACTCGATCAGGATCTTCTCCATTATGTTTTTCAGCTCATATCATTCATATTTACAATTCATAGGTCATTCAAATGATAACAATATTAAAATTACTATAACATGCAAACTACATAAAAGAATCCTGATTTTAAAACATCACCTACTTATCATTTGATTTACCACCAAACTACAATCTTGAAATATTGGAATTTTTATATCTAACTAATTCAATAGAAGGGCTGCTGCAAAAATACCACGCGCAGCAAATCTAGAGCACAAGGGAAAGATTTACTGAGAAAACGATATCACAGCCTCACCCAAGTCTAACCCAAGCTCAAAGCAGCTAAGTCAAGGAACCCAATTCAACATATACATGCATTAAACATAAACTAACAACACAACAACAAGGTAACTGAAAAACCAAGGTAGTTACTAGAAAATTTGAAAAAAAAAAACAGCGACAATTGAATATCATCAAACTCCAGCATGCATGACAACCCATAAAAAAACAGCAACGAAAGAGAACTCACATATTCATGTCGTTTTACTGCATAAGTCATTGTCCCCGTTGTGTGACTCAGCTTCAACTTCTTTCTGTAACGACCCGGAAATTCGAAAAAGGAAAATTTGGAAAATTTGAAGGAAATTACGATTTTGCCCGTGGAATTTGACAAACGGTTGACTTTTGGTTCCAACGGTCAAACAGACTTTGACCAATGACTGTGACGTAGTTCGGGACGTCACAAGTTCATAGACAAGTGGCACGCCCTATTCCGACATTCGAGGAGAAAGTTATGATGATCGAAAGTTGAAGGGTAATTTGGTAAATTGGTTAAAAAAGGGGCCATTTGTTAACTTTTTTATCGAGACCGTATTTGGACTTTCCGTAAGTACCGTTGGGTAGGTCTCGAGACGCTGAATCCGTAGATAGGTGGCATGCGTCAATTGGAGTCCGGATGACAAAATTACGGGTCTAGATATGTGAAGGGCATTTTGGTAATTTGTTATGGAAGGGACAAAATGGTAATTTGACTATGAGGGCTGATTCACCTATGTGAATATTGTTTCTAACCAGACACTGGACATCTGTATGCATTGAACTGGGCATGGGATTGCCACAAGGTGACATCTGTCACCTTTTAAATGAAGATTAGTGGCAAGAAGAGATGTGTGTGTGGAGTGAAGTTAAAAAAGGAAAAACAACAAATCGTATAGGGGTGTTTTCGAAAGAAAAACAGAGCAGAAACCTTATCCACCCTGGGGAATTGATCTCAGGTGACGACTGAACCCTATGGAGAAATCAAATGGAATTCAAAGAGGGAGAACAAGGAAAGTGAGGCGGGACTGAAACATGAAGGAAAACATGAGAGATACAGAGAAACCCAAAACCTGTTCTTGGATAAATTCGAATTCGAATTCGCGTATGAGGACAACCCAAGTTGAGTTAAGGTCATATTATGACTTTTGGAACCTTGATTAGTCGATCCAAATCAAGAAACTCAAGATTCGACGCTCTTGAATCCACGAACGGACATGGAGGACTTCGGAAATTTTCGAGCTTGAGTTGGCGTAATTAGGGGTAAGTTTCGTGAAATTGATTTCAGAATCATTGTTAAAATGAGTCTGCGATACTCCCTAACTAATTAATTGAAAGAATCGATGAATATTTGATGAACTGAGACGATGAACATCCTTCAAAAATTTGAATTAAGTTGATTTTGATTGAAGCAATTAGGATCGAAATTGATGGAACATACCTATAATTAAGGTGATTACGATGCTATGCGATTGATCAATTGAGGAATTTAAGTTGAAATTGTTAGGGATTGAACCAGGTCAACACGCGGGCTAAACGGGTTCGAATTGCAGGAATCGGGAGAGGAAGAACACTGTAGCTACACTATTCATGGGCGCGTGGGGGCGCGTGAGACCAAATTTCGAGGTGAGGTCAACATGACTTTTGTCCCATTTAATGTAACGAACATTTTGACGTTGATTTAGAGTTAATCGGACACCGTTTCGATATTGTTTCGAGGGTCCGAAGGTTTATGTTACGTTTTTAATTCGTAATTAATTCCGAGAAAATTATGGGAAATTAATATGATGTTAAATAAGTCATTAGTGACCCTGAATAATACGTGTAGCTCGGAAAGCGAGCGATATGGACGGTGTGTGAATGGACTTTTGTTTTCTACCCAGAATGCATACATATTGGTTTTAAATGCTTTATTATGAATTTAAATGATTTGGCATGATTAATGTCTTGATATGATGATTTTCGGATTTTGGGAATATTATATTATTTTATATTGATTTTTTGCACAATTTCCGAGAAAACTGGGATATTGTTGTTTTGGACGAAGGCTCGGGATTTGAGATTGGTTTTGACTCGGGTTATGAGTCAGAAAACGATTTGATGGATTTGTAAGGCTTTCTAGATATATTTTATGGATTTATATGAAAATGACAACTGAGGTTGCGGTTGCGCAGATTTGCGTGAAAATGATATTTTGGGTGTGAGACCAATGGAAATGTGATTTTGATTGGATTGGTATTTCCATGTGATTACATGATGATATTCATGGTTTTCAGATTTATGAAATAATCGGGACTCTAGTTTTACGGATTATGTTTTGGGCTGAGACCCTGTATTGAAAATGGTTTTGATTTCAAATGCAACTGTTTTTCACTGGTTTTCACAATGATGATATGTTGCGGATATATAGGGCTTTCGGGTAGGAATATGTCTCTCCCGAAGCGTACCCTTGATATTAGGGCTTCCGGTTGGGAATGTGTTTCCCGGGAATGAACCCTAGAGATAGCGCTCGCCTCCGGGATGGATGTGTTTACCCCGGAGAGGTCACGTAGCACGGTTTTTTTTCGTGTAGCTGAGGGAGGCTCGACTCAGATCAGATGTGCTGGATTATAAAGAGATCGGTCGGTGATGTGTTCACGACGATCTGGATTGTTGGCTGGTGATGTGTTCACAGCGACGGATGCTCGAATTTTGAGCGGTCCTTGAGCCTATTGATTTGCACGCGTTGCATGGATAACGTGACTATACGAGATTGGATATGGAAATGAGTTGGAAATGAGTCCCGTGGTTTTATTGAGATTTGTGATTTATAAACATTTGTGCCCAGATATATTTACGCATGATTTATGATATGCATGCATGTTTGTGAGACTGGAGGGTAGGAATGTATTTTGATAAATGTATTTCTAAAACTTTGTTTTGTCCACTCACACCTTTTCTATTTTATTGACCCTCTAGGACGTGGCGCGATGATCGAGGCTATTCGAGAGGTGGAGGCATGAGTGGGCACAGGTGCAGTTATCCCTTGTTTGACAAGTAATGAGGGTAATATCAGAACTTCTGTTGACTAGTCAGACGGGAGCAGGACCGGGCATGGTTATCTATGTCCTTCAGGAACGGGTCCTGTCAAATTAGTATCAGAGCAGTAGGTTGCTGATTTTGTTGCCACGTCATGCCTCCGAAACGTAAGCCTCGTGCCCGACCTGGTAGTGAGATGGGTATACGAGGGTATATGAGACCTCGTGATAGATCTCGGATGAGATTGTCCCTAGATTAAAGGTCAGAAGTTAAACAGTGTACACTGTGAACTACTAACTGTTAAACAAGGATTTGTGTGGGTCCCCAGAATGATTGAGCCCAGAGGCTAGAAAGGTAGCACAATTGGGCAAGTTGGACCCGGAATGAGATTATTCTCAGTGAATTCCTTAAGTGGAATGTATGTTTAATGAGTCTAGAAATGATGGGATATCCCTTAGGCCTTATAGATCGTATAAGATGTGATTCACCAGCGGAATTTGCTCGGTGACTGGGTACGCCAATGATGGCGTGGATGATTGTTATGAGATTGGACTCAAAAGGAGTCAAGATTGGACTCGAGAGGAGTCGAGACAGGAAAATGGGACTCAAAGTTAGTTAGGAGATCGGTTAGTACTCAAGGTGAGTCATGGTATGTATCAGGGTTCGGGATGAGCCGTAAAGGTTGAAATATAACTATGGTTTTTGACATGACCGACCCTTGATTGAGGAATGTTTGGCACCTGGGATGCCAAGGATTGGAATAGGGCTAGATACTAATAGGTTATGCACTTATGGAGTGGCATTGTTTAACCCTATTTATTGAACTTCTGGATTTGGATGGGTCGTGTCACTTTCACTTAGTGATTGAAGGTTCGGGTAGAGAACGGGAGTACACAGAAATTTGGACTTAGGAGATGGTCTAGTGCAGTGGGACGCCAGTTGCGTCTACTGGGTGATAAAATATTAAGGTTAATTGTTGCTCATAATTGTGGGTCGTCTGGTCACATCAGAAAGAAAGGGTATATCGATTGACAAAGTAATAGAGGCACTAGTTGGGGTGCAATGGAGCAGGGATTGGCTCCTGCATTGGTTGTTGATGTGACAGGCGAGGGAAGAGTTGGTGGGGCCTATGGTGGACCATAGGGGGTGGTCAGTTGGGACCACATGCCCGAGAATTGCAGTTACTTGGCAAGAGGCCCGAGTAGCCTCTAGAGTGGTGACATGGATGTAAGTTTAACCAGGACTTATGTATTCGGTAGGTCCCGGGCTATCCACTCTTTCATGTTTTGAGATTGTGCATTGGACGGATATGGAGATGTCCGTGATTGGTTAAGGTATAGGAGTCGGTGAGTCAACTAAAGCTACGGATGTGATAAAATTGATGATATTTATGTGGTAACCTTGGTAATTTTATATGGTGAAATTGGTGAGACCTAAAGGGGGTAGACCTATCGATGTGAGGCTACCCAGGATGACAGGTGTTATTCGACAGGACCCATCCCAATCCCACTGGGACCACCCAGGGGCGTGTCCCTCTCCCGTCTGACAACGACTCCAAACATACCAAAAATACCCTTAAACGAAAACTAAATGCTTCAAATTAAATAAATAACGTGCAACAACATTGTTCAGAGTGATCGCTGTCGTGGCCGGTGTCGACTGTCTCAACGTCGTCCTAGGTTCCTTACGGTCCTAACTGAAGCTTGGTTCAAGTCGAGAGGATGAACGGAGGTGGTGTGGGTTCCTTGGATCTGTGTCTTCTGTTTCGGGTCTGGGGTTCTCTGGGTTTTCAGGTAGGGAGGAAGGAAGATGAAGGTTGGTGGTGCACGGTGGAGCTGAAAGAGGATGATGGTGGTACAGGTGGTTGTCGTGTGGTGGTGAGAAGGGTGATCGGTTTGAGTGTTTGGGCAGAGAGAATTGGTGCAGGTTTGTTCATGGTGAAGGAATGAGTGTGTGTTGTGAGAGAGAGAAGGAAAATCGTGCATGATAAGGAAAAAAGCAGAGGGAATGGACGGCCTGGATGTGTTTGGGCAGGGAAAATCAATGGCTGGGTTTAATTAAGGGATAATTTACTATATCAAAATGTCCAACAGGTGCATAGACCTACTTTATTGGAATAGTGATCACTTGGATGAGTGACACTTGTCACTCATCCGATGGCTCAGTTTAAAATTAGGGTTTTTCACAGATTCCAATATTTAATTAATATTTTACGTTTTATTTTCGGTTCGTAAATTCCGCTAAAACGCTTCCGTGAACATAACTTTTTCATACGAACTCCGATTTCGATGTTCCGCCTGTCTACGGATTCGTGACGTCTCGATCTACGTCATCGTCATGGGTCAAAGTCCAAATTATTTCCCGGGTTAAAATTCAAAGTCTCCCCCCCCCCTCCAGGATCAAAATAGTCATTTTACATTAAAATATTATAAATTGCGGTTCGGGTCGTTACAACCTACCCACCTTACAAAAATTTCATCCTCGAAATTTACTCAAACAAATGTGGGTACTGCTCTCTCATTAAGTCTCGGGTTCCCATGTCGCTTCCTCAATATCGTGGTTCCTCCACAGTACCTTAACTAGTGAAATCTTCTTTTTCCTTAAGACCTTTTCCTTCCAATCCAGAATCTACACTAGTCGTTCCTCAAAGCTCAAGTCTGTCATCAATTCTAGTGGTTGTTCCTGTAGTGCATGAGAGTCGTCCCGAAGGTATTTCCGTAGCATAGACACGTGGAATACATCATGTACTCGAGAAAGTTCTGAAGGTAGTGCCAAACGATAAGCCATTGGACCAATCCTCTCAACGATCTCATAAGATCCAATGTAACGAGGACTCAACTTCCCACGTCGTCCAAATCGGATGATCCCATTCCATGGTGATAACTTCAAGAAAAAAAAGTCACCAACCTCAAACTCCAAATCTCGGATCCGTCGATCAACATAACTCTTTTGACGATCCTAGGCCGCCTTCAATCTTTCCCTGATAACCCGGACTGTCTCCTGGGTCAAATCCATCAAATCTGGCCCTATTGCAGATCTTTCCCCGGTTTGCATCCAGCATACAGGTGTTCTGCACTGCCGACCATACAGTGTCTCATAGGGAGCCATCCCAATACTCGCATGATAGCTGTTATTGTAAGCAAACTTCATCAATGGTAACCGATCAGCCCATGAATCATGGAACTACAACACGCAGGCCCTCATCATGTCCTCTAGAGTCTGTATCGTCCTTTCAGACTGCCCGTCGGTCTGTGGGTGGAATGCCGTACTGAAAGTTGGTACCCAATGCAGTCTGCAGACTCCTCCAAAATCTGGAAGTGAAACGCAGGTCCCGATTTGACACTATCGACTCGAGAGCACCGTGTAGTCGGATAATCTCATTAATAAACAGTTGGGCCAAACGGTTGGGCTTGTACGTCTCACGTACAGGTAGAAAATGTGTTGATTTGGTTAACCGGTGCACAATTACCCAAATCCCATCAAATCCACTTCGTGTCTTTGGTAGTTTGAAGACGAAATCCATCGTAATGTGATCCCATTTCTATTCCGGGATCGGGAGTGGCTGCATAGCCCCATACGGACGCTGCCGTTCTTCCTTGACCTACTGGGAGATCAAATACTAGCTAACGAACTCAGCTATTTCCTTCTTCATCCCTGGCCACCAATAGTGGTCCCGGAGAGTACGATACATTTTCGTCCCCTCCTAGATGCATATCATACGCTGAACTATGTGCCTCATTCAAAATCTCTCTCCATAACTTTGGCACCCCAGGTACACACAGACGTCCAAGTTTCACTAACACTCCATCGCCCCGGACAGAGAAATCATGTTGTTGTCTAGTCTCAACTTCACTTTTGTAATCACAAAATATCCAGTCTGGGAGTTGAGCCTCAATAATCCTGTCGACCAACACCGGTCGTACATGGAAGCTAGCCAACAAGGCTCCTTGCTTATCCATCTCCAACATAACCCCGCTCTTTCGGAGTTCCACTAACAAGGGAAGATACACCATCCACATGTGTGCAACTGATCCCGCTGATTTCCTGCTAAGTTCATCTGCCACCACATTTGCTTTGCCGGGATGGTACTCGTTTGTACAGTCATAATCATAATCCTTTATTAGTTCTAACCATCTCCGCTGCCTCATGTTAAACTCCTTCTGGGTGAATAGATGCTTAAGACTCTGATGGTCGGTGTATATCCTGCATGTCACACCGAACAGGTAATGCCTCCAGATTTTTAGGGCATGAACCACCGCTGCCAACTCCAAGTCATGGGTAGGGTAGTTCAATTCATGAGTCTTCAGCTGCCGAGATATGTAGGCAATAACTCTACCATTTTGCATCAACACGCAACCCAAACCTTATAGCGATTCATCACTGTAGCCCCCAAACTCTTCACTATTATCTAGCAGTGCAAGGACAGGTGCAGTGGTCAAACGATACTTCAATTCTTGGAAACTCTGTTCACACTGCTCGTCCCACACGAACTTCACCCCTTTTTGAGTTAATCGAGTCAATGGTGCAGCAATTTTGGAGAAACCCGCCACGAATCTCCGATGGTAACCCGCTAATCCAACAAAACTCCGCACCTCCGTCACTGTTGTCAGTCTGGGCCAATTGGTCACTGCTTCCGTTTTCTGGGGATCCACGATAATCCCATCGGGTGATATGATGTGACCTAGGAACCCAATACTGTTCAGCCATAATTGAAATTTTCTCAATTTGGCATATAGCTGTTCCTGTCGTAATTTGCCCAAAACCAGTCGTAGATGTTTCTTGTGAGTCTTGGCATTCTTGGAGTACACCAAAATGTCGTCGATGAACACGATCACAAATTTATCCAAGTACGATCGAAAGACCCGGTTCATCAAGTCCATGAATACAGCGGGTGCATTCGTCAATCCGAAGGGCATCACCAAGAACTCGTAATGCCCGTACCTCGTCCGAAAAGCTGTTTTCTGAAATCTCCCTCAGTTATCCTCAACCGATGATATCCTGACCGTAGATCTATATTCGAGAAGTATCGCGCTCCTCATAATTGATCGAACAGGTCATCGATCCTGGGTAAGGGATACTGGTTCCTCACCGTGGCCTTGTTTAGTTACCGTTAATCCACACACAACCGCAAGCTGCCCTCCTTCTTTTTCACAAATAAAACCAGCGCTCCCCAAGGTGATGTACTGGGTCGGATAAACCCTAGATCCACCAGTTTATAGAGTTGGATTTTTAATTCCCGTAACTTATCCGGTGCCATACGATACGGCGCTTGTGAAATCGGTCGTGTCCCGGGGAGTAATTCGATCGTGAAATCGATCTTCCGGGGTGGTGGTAATCCAGGAAAGTCTTGTGGAAATACATCAGGAAATTCCCGCACAATTGGGATATCCTCGATCCTCAAAGATTTATCCGTTGATTCTACCACATAATCTAGGTAACCCTGACACCCCTTCTGTAAAAGTTTAGTAGCTGTAAGTGCAGATATTACCTTAGGTGACGAGTCTCCACTATCTCCCTGGAATATCACCTCCGGTAAACCCGGACCTCTCAAAGTCACCCGTTTATTGCAGCAGTCGATGATCGAATTGTATTCTGACAACCAGTCAACTCCAAGTATCACGTCAAAGTCGTGCAAATCCATAAGGATCAAATCTGCTGGAAACTCTACACCTTCGACTTCCACTGGACAAGCCCGTAACTCCTGGTTCACTCGATAGGTCACCCCTATCGGTGTACCCACACTCATCTCGTACTCGAGTGCGGATACATCACAGCCCAAAAGACTCGCACAACCATGAAATAAATGAATGAGTCGCCCCCGAATCCATCAATGCACGAATGGCAATATCAGAAATATATACAGTACCTGTCACAACTCCCGGAATAGATCTGGCCTGCTGATGTGTGACGGCATAAACACAAGCCAAAGATTCGGTCAGTTGTCCTCGTCCTCTAGCTCATCTATCACGGCCACGCACAACACCGCGTGCTCGACTGCTGGCAGTCTGGGATGCTGAGCTCTGTGTCGACTGTCTCAATGTCGTCCTGGGTTCCTTACGGTCCTAACTGGAGCTTGGTTCAAGTCTAGAGGATGAACGGAGGTGGTGTGGGTTCCTTGGATCTATGTCCTCTGTTTCAGGTCTGAGGGTTCTCTGGGTTTTCAGGCAGGGAGGAAGGAAGATGAAGGTTGGTGGTGCACGGTGGAGCTGAAGAGGATGATGGTGGTGCAGGTGGTTGTCGTCTGGTGGTGAGAAGGGTGATCCGTTGGAGTGTTTGGGCAGAGAGAATTGGTGCAGGTTTGTTCACGGTGAAGGAATGAGTGTGTGTTGTGAGAGAGAGAAGGAAAATCGTGCATGATAAGGAGAAAAGCAGAGGGAATGGACGGCCTGGATGTGTTTGGGCAGGGAAAATCAGTGGCTGGGTTTAATTGAGGGATAATTTAATATATAAAATTTTCCAATAGGTGCATAGACCTACTTTATTGGAATAGTGATCACTTGGATGAGTGCCACTTGTCACTCATCCGATGGCTCAGTTTAAAATTAGGGTTTTGCCCAGATTCCAATATTTAATTAATACTTTACGTTTTATTTTCGGTTCGTAAATTCCGCTAAAACGCTTCTGTGACCATAAATTTTTCATACGAACTCCGATTTCGACATGCTGCCTATCTACGAATTCGTGTCGTCCCGATCTACGTCATCGTCACGGGTCAAAGTCCAAATTATTTCCCGAGTCAAAAGTCAAAGTTTTCCCCCCGCCCAAGGGCAAAATAGTCATTTTACATTAAAATATTATAAATTGCGGTTCGGGTCGTTACATTATTCGCCTAGTGGCTGACCTAGGGTATTCTTGGACTTGGATGAGCTAGATGTAATCCTTGGAATGGATTGATTGATGACTCACGATACTTCTATCGAGTATGTCGATTAGAGAGTGATATATGGAGTCCAGGATTACAAGAGGTCGTATTTCACGGGGACTCGAGGATGTTACCCTCTAGAATGATATTGAACCTCACAATCGATGGACTGTTGGTACGAGGTAATCAAAGTTCACTGGTTAGATGTGTAGCATATGTGATTAATGTATGAGATGCCTAGTGATGGCTGAAGATGTACAGATTCTTCAATATGTTTCCTTGGATTTTTCCAGAATGAGAGATTGAGTCTATGATAGAGATCCTGTCGAATATACGAGTTGTTTCTCTGACACTTTGGTATGTGACACCTACGAAGTCGGAAGGACTAAAGATGCTAGTACAGGATTTGATAGACACGGGTTCATTCGACTCAGTGTCGCCGTGGGGAACCCAGTGGTATTAAAGAGGAAAAAGGGATGATGGTCTGAGCTTACATGTCGATTATGGACAACTTAATAAGATAACGGTATAGGATGAGTATCCATTTTCACGTGCTAATGATTTGTGATTCTGTTGGATAGTTGTGATTATTGAGACTATTGGAAGAGGCTAACATGGTAATGACTATCGGTTATGAGTAAAAGAAAAAAAAAATATGATGTCCTGATTTAATGTGGCTAAGGTTCGTCAATGGTGAGCCAATGGTGATTTCTTTGGATGGGCAAATGAACCGGTTATGTTTGTAAGTGATAAGTCAGGTATTCTGACCATATTGGGTTGGTGTATGGTACCATGATTGATGATTGGTTGGTGTACTCACATGTACAGATAGGCATGTAATATACTGAATAGGTGTGACATACTGGACAGATGTATTAAATGCCCTCAGAGAGAAACATATATGGTTGGATAAGTGTTAGGTCTGGTCGACCAGAGTAGGTTTATGGAACATATACGAACTGTCGGGATTGGTGTGAATCCCAGGAGAAACAGATGTATGGGTTAATGGAAGATAATTAAAGACTGTCACGGGAAAATATGAGTTGTTTAAGATTGGATGAATACTATGGAGTATTGTAGAGGGGTTCTCTACATTATTTTGCCAGTTATGGTGATTGACCCGGAAGGAGGTCAAAATTATTGGCAATGGGAACTAAAATAGAATGATTACAACTGGAGAAACAGTGACTCATGTTCAGTGTGACCTTTCTGTGTGCATAGTGATATGTCACTATGAGATTTTGGATTTGGTGAGGTGTGCTTCGATAGCATAGGGCTGGGATTGCCAATGCTAGCTGAACCCTCAGGAGTTTTACTTTCCTTGCATGATTTGGGATCGACCCTAGTGATCCATGGGTCGAGCATGCAGAGGTCATACCGCTGGAAAGAAATGTACGAGTACTGTATCGACCATCGAGATTGGTAATGAATGGTAAATAGAAAGGCCTAATGGTTTATGAGGTGATAGTCAGGATACATTGAGATTAAGATCGCATTGTCAAGGCAGATATCATTCACGGGGAGGCTAATAAGATAACCGGCCGAGGATTAACATGTTTGATAACGTAAGGATAGGTGAAATCCTGTTATTGATGGAACTCCATAGGATTAGAGTGGTACATTTTGGACTATTGGGGTCCAACTGCAGGATCATACTTGGTGTATGATGTGGATGAAGTCGAGGTTAAGGAATGGATATGATTTGTAATATCGTATGAATGATTGTATTGAGTGCTGATAGAGATTTTACCAAGCACAAAAGATGTACTAGGAAAAATCTCTACGTGTAATAAACTTTGCAAGTGCACAAGACATGTAGATAGTATAGACGCAAGCAAAGGTCGATCCCACGAAGACTTGCTCAATGATATCCAATTTCGTTTAACTCAATTGACTTAAGTGGAGTAATTAAAATGCAATGGGGCGTTTGTTATGTTTTATGAATGAAATAAATTAACTAATAATAACTAAGTAAGTCGAGCTAGGGTTTCTATCCACCTTTACCAATTATAGTTCCGTTAGATTTCCTTGATTAGATTACTATGCATTTATCTGAATTAAGTGCCCATGCAGGGGTCCGGCTAAGGTTCACCCCACACATATTATCTCCTCTTAGATTGCATGTTTAAGCTTGATGTGCCCGCCCTTAAACAACTATTACCGATGGTGCGTGATAATGCATGAAACATAAAGAAGATTTAATGACACTACACTGCCCCTAGAAAAGTGATGTGCAGACCTAGGAAGTCATGAGTTTAGATTATGAATAAAATTCCCCCTCTTAAACGTGATGCCATAAATTGCAGGGTGAACACAAACATCGAGGTGATCCGTCAAGCAATTACATCGACAATTATACACAAATAAGGTAGCTAAGCTTATAAGCATAAATTGAGTTCATGAAGCGCATTAATCCAACAAATCCAGGCATTCATAGCAATCATAATCAAGAGCCAGAAATCAAACACGAACTAACATGGCTAGGGCTTCAAGTACCCCTAGCCCTAATTACACTACTCAAACATTATTGAATAAAATAAGGACATGATTAAATGGTGCAAGTATATAAATAAAGTAAGAAATAATAAAAGGACAATGAATAAAAGAGATGAAGGAAAACTCCCTCAAGGTAGACGTGCTGAATTTGAAGATGCTTGAATTATAAAGAGTGCTTGAATTAAATTACAAAACTCTAAACTAAGAACATGGATTGAAGTACGAATTTTGACAGAGTTTTGGGGACCTTCAAGAGGTAAATTCGGCCCCCCAAAAACAATGAGAAAACATCTATTTATAACCTCAAACACCTGCCCTAACATCTCCCTCAAAGAAAAGGGAAAACAGCCCCAAAACAAGTAGGAATACTCCTTATTTTTCTTAAAAACCATAATTGGCCGTTTTTTGTATCCTTCTTGTACAAGGAGTCCCTTTCCTTCCTTCTTTCCACTTCTTGACTTTATCTTTGACTAGGAATTCATTTAATGCTATCCTAAATCAGATTACGTTGCCCTAAAATAAAGGAAACATGATATATTGCAGCTAGGGAAGTTAATTAACCCTAGCCATGTACAAGATGGTTTCTTAATTTCCAAGAAACTTCCTTTTCCTTATTTCTTGCCTCTTTAACTTCAAGATCTAATTAGGAAATCTTTAGGTCTTCTTATCCAAGTCAATCCATGTAATTCCTCATTGAAAAAGGAAGGAAAATTCGTCGAAAGGGCAGCTGCCCCAAATCCCTAAAAAGTAGGAACTTGATAAGGCAAGAAATCCTATTTTCTTAGGTTCCAAAGAACAGTTAAGAACCCTTTTTTAATGGATCTTTTTGCCAACTTCTCCAGCTGGATTCCAGGGCATAATGTCTGAAATAGCCCACTTAATCTAGGCGCGCAAGGCTAGCAAGGTTGATCCACAAAGTCACACACACACACTCCTTGTAGGATTAGGAGTGCCTCTCGACCAAGAAAGGCAAGAACCCCTTTTCTTGGTCAATCTTGATTGTCTTGACATGTGCTATCACCTCATTGGAACCCCTGGAGATTATATGAGCTGCTGATCACATCCAATACATTGAAAAATGTCAATTCAAAGACAAAACCCGAGAGGCCCTCAACTGGGATTTCAGCTAGGGACCTTAACTTCATTTTAGTACTATTCCTTCATTTTGGCTCGGATTTCCCTCATTCTTTTTGCATTCTCTTCAGAATTGACTTAACTTTCATAATCTATACATGTCTCACAAAATGGATCATTTTCTCCTATTTTTTGTACAATTATAATCAAAAGATACATAAAAGGGATAAGAAATAACATTGAAATGATGCTTAATTTGTGACTTATCAAATACCCCCAAACCTATCTTTTGCTAGTCCATTAGCAAAACAACAAAATAAGACTCGATCTAATTATGATAAGCATTTAAACCTCTAGGTTCACCTAGCAGGAGGAGTTGTCTCTTGAGGGTTATAGCAACACGATACCCACAAACGTTTTACTTAACACAAAGGATGTTAGGAATCATGCATCAACAAATTAATAAGAATCAAAAATAGAAAACTAACTCACACAAACCAAGAAACATGCCATAACCGTGAACTCAAGGTGTCAAGTGTTTATACCAATATCCCAAATGATCAAACTAGAAAACAACGTCATCTAAACACCCCAGAAAGATTTCGCCTCGACTCTAATCCTCACTAGGCATCACTCAATACGCTCAAGAATCCTAAGGCTTTCACTCAGCAAGCATATGTGAAGAGTTTATGCAAAGAAAATCAAGTTAATAACATATGGATTTCAATGAAGAGAAGCACTTTATCTGAAAATATGATCTCAAGAAGGAATTGAAGTTTAAGAACAGAGATACGTACCTTAATCCTTTGCATAACCATTCACAAGATCAATAGGTCCTCATTCAAGGGTTGTAATGGGGCTAGGTTTGTCGGTTTAGAAAGAAAAGTTGGAATTCAAAGAACCTAAACCGCATCAAGGCATGAGAAGTCATGACTCGGAACTTGAGTCTAGATGAAACCGTGCTTAAGCTCATAAAAATGCTCTAATTGAGGTACTTGGCTCACTTGACTCAACTCTAAGTTCATTGCTTCTTTTTTTCTTTTTCTAATCGCAATTTTTTTTCTTTTCCCTTTTTTTTTCTTTTTTTTTCTTTTTCTTTTTTTTTCTTTTCACTAATGAACTTGATACATTTTTTATATATATAGATGAGCTGAGCCAAGATCATGCAATAACTTCCTCACTTTACAAATAAACGAACGATCTTTTCCATTCAAACATACTTCCATCACATGAGTATGAGTAGCACAAAACATCAACATATTTCCTCCTCACCATGAATCTCATTTAATGCAACCTTGACACAAGTTTAGATTATAGGGTGTAGCCATTATGAACGGTTCAAAACTTGGTTAGGTCATATTGTAGGTGAAGAACAAAACGGCTAAGTGTTTGGCTTCAAAGGGGTTTAGGGAGCATGCAATGTGGACGGGGAAAAGAAGGGCCTTTAGGAACTAAAACACACATAACCTATATTATATCTCATAAACAATTACACACTAAATCAAGAGCATCCAATAGATATGGTTCTTTAAACATCAATGCAAATAGAAAGAGATCATGCAATTAAGAACAAAGTGATGAGTGTTTGAGAGTAAAAACAAGTAGATCACTCAGAAAGAAAGGAAATCAAGCTCAAAAATCTCACAATGGTAGTCTCCACTAATTTTCTAAGTATGCTCAAATTCAATTGTTTTGGTTGCTTAATCACTTGATTATGGTATCGTGAAGTGCAAGTGTGAGTTCAATGGAAATGCCAATGATTCTTAGTAAGTACAAGCAATTCTCATGTCCTATACATTCATATTAACATGTTTAGGCATAAAAACTAGCATCACAAAACAAAAAACAGCTAAGAATTCAAAACAAAAAACAAAAAACAGCAAGGAAATAAGAGCAGAAAATTTAAAAAAAAAAAACAGCAAGCATTTCAAAACAGAAACTGAGTTGTGTACCCCTAAACTTAAGTCCAATACCCCCAAACCTAAATGAAACATTGTCCTCAATGTTTTGAGCATAAAAGGAAAAAAAAAAAATCATGAGTTAGAAGGTAAAAAACGTCCATATGAAATAGGGAACAAACCAGGGCAAAGTTGAGCACTTAGAATGCTTGCGGTCCAAGAGGCACTTGAGGGGCTCCAAACCTGGCCCTCCTTTAGTGGTATCTTGCCTGCAACATAAATGAATTGATTAGTTCGACAAGTAGAAATCTACTTCCTAGACTTTAACATTTCAGGGAACAAGTACAATAAAGACTTGAATGTAAGTAAAAACTGCTTGATCCCAATAGACTGTTAAGGACTCTAAGTCAACGGAGGAGATTGCAGATCAATCTCCTCCTTAATATCTGCTCTTCCTAGTTTAGACACTTACCTAGTTAGGACTCTATACCTAGTTAGGTCTCTACCTATTCTGTATATATATCCTGCCTAGGCTGTACATCTTTGATAAGTGAATATAATATAAAATTATCCATACCTTATTTGGTATCAGAGCACTAAAGCTCCACCGAGCAACCCTAGAAAATTAACCCTAATTCCATGGCCGCCACTCCTACAGCCGCCGCCACTGCAGCCGCCCCTACTGCAGCCCCCACTGTTGCAACCGGTATCCTTACCCCTACTCCCCTTCCATCCACCGACACCATACCTTCCCTGATCACCATCAATACCGCTGCTCAACTACCTGTCAAACTAACGGCCACCACTTTCTTCCCTTGGCGCGCTCAGTTTCATGCCCTTCTTCACGGCTATGATCTGATGGGCTTTGTGGATGGCACCCGTCCCTGCCCTCCTCCCTCTGAATCTGCCCAGCGAGCTCACTAGTTCCGCCAGGACCAGCTTCTCCTTCACGCCATTTCGGCGTCCGTATCACCACAGGTGATCACCTTAATTGCAGCTGCCCAGACCTCTGCTGATGCATGGGGGCGTCTCAGTCGTCTCTATGCCAGCAAAGCTAGAGCACGGGTCCTTGGCCTCAAGGAGCGGCTGACTCTTCTTCGACAAAATGGCCGCCCTGTTTCAGATTATCTCCAGGAGGTCCGGGTGCTTGCCGATGAACTGGCTGCCATCGACACACCCCTTTCAGATGATGACCTCCTCCTCCATGTCTTGAATGGTGTCGGCACTGATTTCAAGGATATTGCAGCGACTGTCCAGTCACGAGACACTTCTGTCTCATTCGAGAATCTCCATGATATGCTTGTTCAGCACGAACTTGCCTCCAGCCATGTTAATCCCACCCCTACTGCCCTCATTACAGTTAACGCCGCTCACACCTCCCGTGGCACCAACCGTTCCTCCCGTGGATCCACTTACTGTCCCAGTCCGCGCCCCTCTGCTCCTGCTTTAGACTACAACCGCCCTTCCCATTCACATGGTAGCGGCTACCGTGGTACTTGCCAGTGGTGTGGCACTCCAGGGCATAGTGCCAAACGGTGCCCCCAACTGCAGCCCCAAACAGCACCCCCACCTGTGGCTAACTCCCTCATGTCGAGTTCCTCTGCTCCTTGGCTGCTTGACTCAGGTGCCTCTCACCATGTCACCTCCACTCCACACCAACTCACTGAAGTGCAGCAGTGCAGCACTATCATGGCCCTGATGAAATCCTTCTAGGCAATGGTAAGGGGTTAACCATCACCCATACCGGTAATACTACTCTCCCCTCTTCCCCTCTCGCCCTCTTACTTTCCAAAATGTCTTGTGTGTTCCCCAAATGACCCGAAATCTGCTCTCTATATCTCAGTTTAATCTTACTAATCGTACTTCAATTGAATTCTTTCCTACTTACTTCCAGGTGAAGGATCTCAGCACGGGGGCGGTCCTTCTTCACGGCCCGAGTAAGGACGGTGTGTACGAATGGTCACCTCCCTCCCCAACCCCTCAAGTTCTCGCTGGTGTGGTGGCTTCCCCTACCTTGTGGCACCGTCGTCTTGGTCATCCTAGTCAGAAAATTCTCGAGTCTGTTTTTCGTTCCAATTCCATTCATGTACCTTTCAAATTTCCAACATCTGTTTGTTCATCATGTCAATGCAATAAAAGTCACCGTCTCCCATTTGGTGAGACTTCTCTTACCAGCACACGGCCTTTGCAATTACTGCTTTCAGATGTTTGGGGACTTGCCCCCTACATCTCCCCCGAAGGCTATGCCTACTATGTCATATTTGTCGATCACTTTACAAAGTATACCTGGTTATACCCTCTGAAACGTAAATCAGATGTGTATCCTACATTTCTTGATTTCAAAAAATTGGTCGAAAACTATTTCCAAACCACCATTGCTACTCTATATACCGATGGGGTGGTGAATACGTTAAACTCAAAGCTTTTCTTGCTAGTCATGGTATCCACCACTTGCTCACCCCTCCTCACACCCCCCAACACAATGGGGTGGCTGAACGGCACCACCGCCATGTCGTGGAAACTGGTCTCACCCTCCTCCACCAAGCCCGTGTTTCCCTTCATTACTGGCCGTATGCCTTTAAGGCTGCAGTTTACCTCATAAATCGCCTCCCCACCTCTATTCTTCACCACTCCACTCCCTATTCTGCCCTGTTTCACCAGTCCCCCAATTACACCCGTCTCAAGGTGTTTGGATGTCTGTGCTATCCCTGGCTGCGCCCCTACACCTCCAACAAACTGCAGCCTAAGTCCACTCCCTGTGTTTTCCTTGGTTACTCTCTCAACCAAAGTGCCTACTTGTGTCTTGATCCAACCTCCAACCGTCTGTACGTGTCTAGGCATGTCCAATTTTATGAAACTTCCTTTCCTGGTCTTTCCTCTCACCCTACAGCTCCTACGGTCACCTCTGATCATTTCCAGGAGTGGCTTTCCACTCTTCCACCCGTGTCCTCCCTTCCTTCCTCTCCGGCCACCACATTTTCCCCCCTACCAGCTTCTGCAGTACCTGTGGCTTCCATGGACACACCGCTCCTGTCTGGCTCTGAAGCATCACCGCTCCCACTTGCTGTCTCTCCTTTGCCCCCAGACCAACCTCCCCCCCCCCCCCCCCACCTGCCCTCCCGCAGCACTACCATCTCCTGCTCCTGGCCCTGCCCTCCCTTCACCCCCACCCCCTCTCCGCACATATACCCGGCGTCAACCACGTCCTCAACCTCCCCCTCCACCTTCCCTTCCCCCCCCCCCCCCCCCACCCTTCCTCCACCACCCCCACCATCTCCCACGCACCCTATGCTCACCCGTACCAAATCTGGTGCAATCCCACTTGTCCCCTCCTATGCCATGGTCACTACCACCCATCACCTCCCCCTAACCGAGCCCACATGTGTCTCTCAAGCAGTCAAGGACCCGCATTGGCGCTCTGCCATGTCTGCAAAGCTCACAGCCCTCATTCGGAATGGCACCTGGGACTTGGTTCCTCCTCATCCGGACCAGAATCTAGTGGGCAACAAGTGGGTGTTTCGCATCAAGCGTCATCCGGATAGTACTGTGGACAGATACAAAGCTAGACTCGTGGCCAAAGGATACCACCAGCGACCGGGCATTGACTTTTTCGAAACCTACAGCCTTGTGGTCAAGCCTACAACTATCCGCATTATCCTCCACCTGGCCGTGACTCATGGCTGGCCTATCCGCCAGTTGGATGTCAACAACGCATTCCTCCAAGGCACTCTAAATGAGGATGTCTATATGGCCCAGCCAAAGGGGTTTGTTGACCCACATACACCTTCTTACGTGTGCAAGCTTAACAAAGCCCTATATGGTCTTAAATAGGCCCCTAGGGCCTGGTACCAGGAACTTCATGGGTTCTTACTTCAACAGGGTTTTGTCACAATACTCTCTGATGCTTCTCTTTTTGTTCTTAAGCAGGGCTCCCAGGTACTCTACTTCTTAGTCTATGTGGATGACCTCATTCTCACTGGCAATGCCCCTCATCTTCTCACCACCTTCATTCAGCAACTGGCAGCCCGGTTTTCATTCAAGGATCTCGGCCCTCTTCATTATTTTCTTGGGGTAGAAGTCATCCCCACCCCCACCGGACTTTTTCTCTCCCAACACCGATACATCCATGATCTCCTCACCATGGCTCGCATGGAGGGTGCTAAACCGGTCCCAACTCCTCTAGCTGTGGCACCCCCTCTGATCCTACAGGATGGCTCTCCCCCGGCTGACTCCACCCTCTTTCGCCGCATTATTGGCAGCTTACAATACCTGAGCCTCACTCACCCAGACGTGTCCTATGCCACCAACAAGCTGTCTCAATTCATGCATTCCCCAACCGACACTCATTGGCAGGCCCTAAAACGGGTTCTCAGATATCTAAGGGGCACTCTTCACTACGGTCTGCATCTACACAGCCAGTCCACGCATGATCTGAAGGCTGTCTCTCATGCTTTCCACACAATCGCAGTCTTTTCAGATGCTGATTGGGCTGCCGATCGCGATGATCGGAAGTCCACCACAGCCTGTACATCTTTGATAAGTGAATATAATATAAAATTATCCATACCTTATATAGACAAGTTGTAACGACCTGTCCGGAATTAACGGGATTAATTAAGGATTAATGACGGATTAACGAGGCTAATCGCGGATTAGACGAGGATTAGCGAACGTTCAAGGAAAAATGACGATTTTGCCCTTGGAATGGGCAAAACGTTGACTTTTCGTTCAGACGGTCAAATGGACTTTGGCCTATAACCGTGATGTAGTTCGGGACGTCACGAGTTCATAGACAGGTGGCACGTTCAATTCCGACATTCGAGAAAGAAGTTATGATGATCGGAAGATCAGGGGCGTTTTGGTAAATTTGGCGAAAAGGGGCCAACGGTGGACTTTTGACCCAGAAGGTCCGATGACCGAGGGCCGAGCACCTTTACGTAGATAACGACGATACGAATCCGTAGACAGGTGGCACGTTGAATTCGAACGTTCGACTGCGAAGTTACGGTTCACGGAAATTCGAACGTACTATTGCACGTTCTTCGAGACGGGAACTGTTTTGGACTTTAGTGGGCCCCACCTTTTTTCTCAGGGCCAATGGATGAATGACAGGTGTCATTCATCCATTCACCATCATCTTTCTCTCATGCACATTCATCCCCCCGTGCATCGATCATTCCTCCCTAATCCAACCAAACCCGATCCCATTTTTCATCCAAAACCCAAACCATCGCCCCTTGAATGATTGTGAGAGACCAGAGAGATGGAAAGGACCGGCTGGACGTGGTGGCTGGCCAGGCAGAGCCGCCGTGGGCGGCGGAGGAGAAAACCCGTACGAGGTAATCGGTTTTGTCCATTTTAATCCATTTTCGATTTCTAGTTATTAGGGGTTTGTTTGAACGTTTAGGTTGAAGTAATTAAGTTGCTAGGGAGTTTTTAGGTATGGTTGAAGGTTGGACGTCGGGGGAGCCCTGGGAGGTTTTGGGATTTTTGAACCGTGAAGGGAAAATCGAACCGGTCGGGTTTTAGAGGTTTTAGGGTTTCTAATTAATTGGGTTAGGTTCCTAGGACGATTATAGGAAGGTTATGATTGATTAGGATTGAAAAAGGTGAAAAACTGGGCCGGAATGAGCTTGAACCGGTCACGCCGGTCCAAGTTGCTGGCGAACCGGACCGGACCGGTTCAGACCGGTCGACGCGAGGTTAGGGGTGACACTGTAGCAAGCGCGTGGCCTCCAAGCGCAGCCACTTTAGGCGGCGCGTGGAGGAGAATTCGAGGAAGGTTCCAACATGTCAAATCATATGTTCGATGTAACGAACATTTTGGGACTGGTTTCGAGGCTATCAGACATCGTCTCGATATAGTTCGGGTTGTCCGAAGGTTTCGGTGCGCGTTTAAAAATAGTTAAAAATCCCGGAAAATTAGGGGGCTTTAGTGAGGGGTTAATTAACTAGTTAGTAACCCTCTAAAGTGATTTGGACAGGTTTGGGAATCCCGGAGACGACGGTTGACCCGGAAAGGCGTACGGCCCGCATATCGAGGCAGTAGTGCGGACAGTCTGTGAGTGGACTTTATTTCTGAAATCGATGCATGCATAAATGTTTTATATATGTTTTAATATGTGTTTTGGGATGCCTTGAGTGCATTTTGGTGTGTGTTTATGTATGGGCACATACTTCGAGGTTTTCAGGTTTTATACGTGCTTATACGCGCTTACGCTTTTGGTTTTCATGAAATGGTTTTGAAAAGTAAAATGACCCGTTTGGTCTTGATCATTCGGGAATGAGACCCAATTGGATTTAGTTTTGACTAGGGCATGAGACCCTATTGACGACCCGTAGGTTGGAGTCGTGGTCGCAACGGGTGTTGTGTGCACGGCGACGGACGATGTGACGCTCGCCTCCGGATTGGGATGCGTTCCTTCCGGAGAGGTCACGATGCACGTCTCGTTGTCGAGTAGCCACTAGAGGCTCGACTTCGGAGTGCTGACGGTTTAGAGGATCGATCGGCGACGTGTGCACCATGGTCCTGAGATGGTCGCGGCAGTGATGTGTTCACGGCGACATACCAGGATTGAGAGCGGTTCTAGATTGGTGGTTGCACGCATCGCTACGATCGGGATCGTGACTGACCCTGAGATATCGGGCTCGATGTCCAGTTGATTTGAGTTCGGGCTCGAGGCCCAATTATTGTGAAATCGGGCGAGAGGCCCTGTTGAGTTCTATGTTCGGGCTGGAGGCCCATTTGCTTTGTGTTATCGGGCGTGAGTCCCGCTTTTATGGGTTTTGGTATACTGGTATGTATATACCCTCCTTACGAGATGATTGATTGGTATCCTCCAGCGTCGACCTGGAGAGTCACAATCCACATACCAGAATGGGTATCCCCATAGGGATCTCGTTCTAGGAGTGGAGGTTACTTATTATGTTGTGGTCCCGGACCAGATTCCGGAGGGATATGTGGACTAGATCCAGAGAGAGCTCGAACTAGATCCAGAGATTGAGCCTCCCAGATGGAGATTCCTGGGAGAAGACTCGGAGTGAGACCCCGAGTAGTTTGCACACTAGATAGATATGATGACATCGTGACTATATCTGGGATGTGATCCCTAGGGGTTGTGTGCCCCGAGATGGCATCTTCTCCGGAAGTGCATATGATGGGTTGTATATGTATATATGTATATGGGGACAGGTTTTCACTGAGATGGCATTGGGCTGTGACCCACGCGTATTGGTCTTAGGCTGAGACCCTTATGAGGTGGTTTTGGGACGAGTTCCCACGTGTTTTGGTTTGGGCGGAGGTCCCAGGTATTTGATTGACGGATTTCGGGCTAAGGCCCAAATGGTTTGATGGTTCATGACGGTTTATGGGAACCGGGCATGAACCCTAGAAATGGTTTTTAAATGCATGCATATGTTTTTAATGAAGGGCATAAAGGTCTTTTATGAAATGTTTTTATAAAATTATTTGTTTCGTCCACTCACAAATTTTATGTTTTGAATGCCCTTCAGGTTGATCGCGGATGTGGCTGTAGCAGAGACGAGACATCGCATTCCTCCTTCGGATCCTGGCGTACTCCGATAGCCCGGTTGGGCAAAAGACGGAAATATCCCTGGTCTGACACTTCGTGTCAGACGGGAGCGAACACGTCCCACGCTAATCCCGAGGGATTTGGGGCGGGTCCTGTCACAAGTAAGCATAATGATCGAAGTATGGGGGCCATGGAGGGTCTTTGGGCTGCTTAGGCTGTGGCCTTAAGCCTTGGGTGGAGCTGAATGTCTCAAAGGTGCATACCACCATCTTGATACTTCCTTCATCTTTCCTCCTACAAGTATCATTAAACCTGCACAAATCATTAGGCACAACATAAAATTTCTCACCAAAACAACTAAATTGAGTAAGGACTTAAATGGTGAAGATAAGGATAAGGAAGGCCCTGGAAAAGTAAGGATAAGAGGTGCTTGAGGAGTTGAGGCAGCAAGGATAGGTGCTGGAATTTCAGGGACCTCGGCCAAAACTTGGTGCAATGCTTGCGGGTTTGGTTCTATTTCATGAACATCAAGAGCATGACCTGAGGTGCATTCATTGGTACTGTCTGCGGGTGGTAAGGGGACATACACATCATTATCCTCATCATCCCAATCGGGCTCCCAAAGAAGTTTAAGTCGAAGGTGCTCTAGTTCATTGTCCTCTAAAACGGCTTCCCGGAGTGTTCCTTGAGATCGGGCCCCATTTAGTGCATCCCGAAGTGTTTTTTGAGGTCGGGCAGGGCTAGGATCCAAAGGAGGAGGAGTCCAAGTGTAGGGTGATGGTTCATTTCATCCATTGTGGTATGGCTCCATATAGGGCTGATTGTAAGGCTCACGCATGTACATGTAATCTTGGGGGTATGCCCATCCCCCTTGATGACTTGGAACCGAATGAACGTTTGCATAGGGCTCGTAGGCCCAACCTTGAGAAGAATAATAGCTATTCTACGATTCCATGTCCCTAACATGTAATAAAAAAACGAAAAAGATTATATACAAAACAAAAAGAAAAACCACTAAGTCAAATGAATCAAATAAAATGGACACCGTTGAGGAACAAGTCCCTGGCAACGGCGCCAAAAACTTGATAGAGATTTTACCAAGCACAAAATATGTACTAGGAAAAATCTCTACGTGTAATAAAATTTGTAAGTACACAAGACGTGTAGATAGTATAGATGCAAGCAAAGGTCGATCCAAGAAGACTTTCTCATGATATCCAATTTCGTTTAACTCAATTCACTTAAGTGGAGTGATTAAAATGCAATGGGGGGGGGGGGGGGGGGGGGGGGGGGGGGGGGTTTGTTATGTTTTATGAATGAAATAAATTAACTAATAATAACTAACTAAGTCGAGCTAGGGTTTCTATCCACCTTTACCAATTATAGTTCCATTAGATTTCCTTGATTAGATTACTATGCATTTATCTGAATTAAGTGCCCATGCAGGGGTCCGGCTAAGGTTTACCCCACACATATTATCTCCTCTTAAATTGCATGTTTAAGCGTGATGTGCCCGCCCTTAAACAACTATTACTGATGGTGCGTGATAATGCATGAAACATAAAGAAGATTTAATGACACTGTCCCTAGAAAAAGGGATGTGCAGACCTAGGAAGTCATGAGTTTAGATTACGAATAAGATTCCCCTTCTTAAACGTGATGCCATAAATTGTAGGATGAACACAAACATCAAGATGATCGGTCAAGCAATTACATCGACAATTATACACAAATAAGGCAGCTAAGCTTATAAGCATAAATTGAGTTCATGAAGCGCAGTAATCCAACAAATCCACGCATTCATAGCAATCATAATCAAGAGCCAGAAATCAAACACGAACTAACATGGCTAGGGCTTCAAGTACCCCTAGCCCTAATTACACTACTCAAACATTATTGAATAAAATAAGGACATGATTAAATGGTGCAAGTATATAAATAAAGCAAGAAATAATAAAAGGACAATGAATAAAAGAGATGAAGGAAAACTCCCTCAAGGTAGACGTGCTGAATTTGAAGATGCTTGAATTATAAAGAGTGCTTGAATTAAATTACAAAACTCTAAACTAAGAACATGGATTGAAGTACGAATTTTGACAGAGTTTTGGGGACCTTCAAGAAGTATATTCGGCCCCCAAAAACAATGAGAAAACATCTATTTATAACCTCAAACACCTGCCCTAACATCTCCCTCAAAGAAAAGGGAAAACAGCCCCAAAACAAGTAGGAATACTCCTTATTTTTCTTAAAAACCATAATTGGCCGTTTTTTGTATCCTTCTTGTACAAGGAGTCCCTTTCCTTCCTTCTTTCCACTTCTTGACTTTATCTTTGACTAGGAATTCATTTAATGCTATCCTAAATCAGATTACATTGCCCTAAAATAAAGGAAACATGATAAATTGCGACTAGGGAAGTTAATTAACCCTAGCCATGTACAAGATGGTTTCTTAATTTCCAAGAAACTTCCTTTTCCTTATTTCTTGCCTCTTTAACTTCAAGATCTGATTAGGAAATCTTTAGGTCTTCTTATCCAAGTCAATCCATGTAATTCCTCATTGAAAAGGGAAGGAAAATTCGTCGAAAGGGCAGCTGCCCCAAATCCCTAAAAAATAGGAACTTGATAAGGCAAGAAATCCTAGTTTCTTGGGTTCCAAAGAACAGATAAGAACCCTTATTTTAATGGATCTTTTGGCTAACTTCCCGAGCTGGATTCCAGGGCATAATGTCTGAAATAGCCCACTTAATCTAGGCGTGCAAGGCTGGCAAGGCTGATCCACAAAGTCACACACATACACTCCTTGTAGGATTAGGAGTGTCTTTCGACCAAGAAAGGCATGAACCCCTTTTCTTGGTCAATCTTGATTGTCTTGACATGTGCTATCACCTCATTGGAACCCCTGGAGATTATATGAGTTGTTGATCACATCCAATACATTGAAAAATGCCAATTCAAAGACAAAACCCGAGAGGCCCTCAATTGGGATTTCAGCTAGGGACCTTAACTTCATTTTAGTGCTATTCCTTCATTTTGGCTCGGATTTCCTCCATTCTTTTTGTATTCTCTTCAGAATTGACTTAACTTTCATAATCTACACATGTCTCACAAAATGGATCATTTTCTCCTATTGTTTGTACAATTATAATCAAAATATACATAAAAGGGATAAGAAATAACATTGAAATGATGCTTAATTTGTGACTTATCAAGTGCTAGTTATTGGCAGGAGGTAGGCATCAGTAAAGCCTGTGATGATAGACACAGCAGAAGGAAAGGTCCAATTCATGACATTGAGTGACCCGAAAAAGGGATATGTAGCAATTGACTTAATGAGGGGAATGAATTCCCGATTTATTGAACCTTATGAAGTTATTGGCCTGGTGGCCGGGTGGCATATGTGTGGTGATGTAAGCCATTGAACCATGTCATAAGTGGATGACATGTGAGTTGGATTATGATCCTGATACTTGTGAGTTCTAGATTGTGTATACTCGGAAGTTGAGCATGGCTCCGTATCCCGAGTGAGCTCTGACATGACTGCTGGTGGGGCAGAGGTTTGTAGAGAAGATTGTCCCGATATTGACCCAAGGATGAGGACTGATTTTTCTGGTTTCCATAAGTTTGATTATGCTTTATATCCAGTTGAACCGGAAGAGTATGAGATTGATTATGTTTCTAGTTCACATACATATTCCTCGGGAGAACTATCATGGTAACTACTGATTGGAATTTAAGGACAAAATTCTTTAAGGGGGGGGTAGGTTGTAATGACCCAGAAATTCGAAAAAGGAAAATTTGGAAATTTTGAAGGAAATGACGATTTTACCCCTGGAATTGGGAGAATGGTTGACTTTTGGTTCGAGAGGTCAAACGGACTTTAACCGATGACTGTGACGTAGTTGAACGTCACAAGTTCATAGACAGGTGACATGCCCGATTTCGACATTTGAGGAGAAAGTTATGATGTTCGGAAGTTAAAGGATAATTTGGTAAATTGGTTAAAAAAGGGGTCATTTGTTGAATTTTTGATCGGGACCATGTTTGGACTTTCCGTAAGTACCGTTGGGTAGGTCTCGAGACGCTGAATCCGTAGACAGACGGCATGTGTCAATCGGAGTCCGAATGACAAAATTACGGGTCTAGATATGTGAAGAGCATTTTGGTAATTTGTTATGGAAGGGACAAAATGGTAATTTGACTATGAGGGCTGATTCACCTATGTGAATATTGTTTTTAACCAAACAATGGACATCTATATGCATTGAACTAGGCGTGGGATTGCCACAAGGTGACATCTGTTACAAGAACATCTGTCACCTTGTAAATGAAGATTAGTGGCAAGAAGAGATGTGTGTGTGGAGTGAAGTTAAAAAAGGAAAAACAACAAATCGTATAGGGGTGTTTTCGAAAGAAAAACATAGCAGAAACCTTATCCACCCTGGGGAATTAATCTCAGGTGACGACGGAACCCTATGGAGAAATCAAATGGAATTCAAAGAGGGAGAACAAGGAAAATGGGGCAGGACTGAAACAGGAAGGAAAACATGAGAGATACAGAGAAACCCAAAACTTGTTCTTGGATAAATTGGAATTCGAATTCACGTTTTAGGACAACCCAAGTCGAATTAAGGTCAGATTATGACTTTTGGAACCTTGATTAGTCGATCCAAATTAAGAAACTCAAGATTCGGCGCTCTTGAAGCTATGAACGGACATGGCGGACTTCAGAAATTTTTGAGCTTGAGTTGGCGTAATTGGGGGTAAGTTTCGTGAAATTGATTTCAGAATCATTGTTAAAATGAGTCTGCGATACTCCCTAACTAATTAATTGAAAGAATCGATGAATATTTGATGAACTGAAACGATGAACATCCTTCGAAAATTTGAATTAAGTTGATTTTGATTGAAGCAATTAGGATCGAAATTGATGGAACAAACCTATAATTAAGGTGATTAGGATGCTATGTGATTGATCAATTGAGGAATTTAAGTTGAAATTGTTAGGGATTTAACCGGGTCAACACGCGGGCTAAACGGGTTCGAATTGCAGGAATCGGGCAAGGAAGAACACAGTAGCTGCACTGTTCATGGGCGCGTGGCTTCCACGCGCAGCCACTCAAGGCAACGCGTGTGGGCGCGTGAGGCCAAATTTCTAGGTGAGGTTAACGTGACTTTTGTCCCATTTAATGGAACGAACGTTTTGACGTTGGTTTCGAGTTAATCGAACACCGTTTCGATATTGTTTCGAGGGTCCGAAGGTTTATATTACGTTTTTAATTCGTAATTAATTCCCAGAAAAATTATGGGAAATTAATATGATGTTAATTAAGTCATTAGTGACCCCGAATAATAATTTTGGACAGGACTTGGAATTCCTGGAACATATCGAAAATTACGGAAATACTTGCAACTCGGAAAGCGAGCATTATGGACAGTGTGTGACTGGACTTTTGTTTTCTACCCAGAATGCATGCATATATGTTTTAAATGCTTTATTATATGAATTGAAATGATTTGGCATGATTAATGGCTTGATATGATGATTTCCGAATTTTGGCAATATTATATTGTTTTATATTGATTTTGGGCACGATTTTCGAAAAAATTGGGATATTGTTGTTTTGGGCGACGACCCGGAATTTGAGATTGGTTTTGACTCGGGATATGAGTCAGGAAATGATTTGATGGATTTTTAATGCTTTCTGGATATATTTTATGGATTTATTTGAAATGGCAACTGAGGTTACGGTTGCGCGGATTTGCGTGAAAATGATATTTTGGGTGTGACACCCAATGGAAATGTGATTTTGATTGGATTGGTATTTCCATGTGATTACATGATGATATTCATGGTTTTCGGATTTATGAAATAATCAGGACTCTGGTTTTACGGATTATGTTTTGGGCTGAGACACTATATTGAAAATGGTTTTGATTTCAAATGCAACTGATTTTCACTGGTTTTCATGGTGATTATATGTTGCGGATATATAGGGTTTTTGGGTAGGAATAAGTTTCCCCCGAAGTGCACCCTGGATATTAGGGCTTTTAGTTGGGAATGTGTTTCCCCGGAATGAACCTTGGAGATAACACTCGCCTCCAGGATGGATGTGTTTACCCCGAAGAGGTCACATAGCACAATTTGTTGTCGTGCAGCCGACGGAGGCTCAACTCAGATCAGATGTATTGGATTATATAGAGATCGGTCAGTGATGTGTTCACGACTATCTGGATTGTCGGCTGGTGATGTGTTCACAACGACGGATGCTCGGATTTTGAGCGGTCCTTGAGCCTATTGATTTGCACGCGTTGCAGGGATAACATGACTATATGAGATTGGATTTGGAAATGAGTTGAAAATGAGTCCCGTGGTTTTATTGAGATTTATGATTTATAAACATTTGTGCCCAAGTATATTTACTCATGATTTATGATATGCATGCATGTTTGTGAAACTGGAGAGTAAGAATGTATTTTGATAAATGTATTTCTAAAACTTTGTTTTGTCCACTCACACCTTTTCTGTTTTATTGACCCTCCAGATCGTGGCGCGATGATCGAGGCTATTCAAGAGGTGGAGGCATGAGTGGGAACAGGTGCGGTTATCTCTTGTTTGACAAGTAATAAAGGTAATATCGAAACTTCAGTTGACTTGTCAGACGGGAGCATGACCGGGCACGGTTATCTATGTCCTTCGGGAACGGATCCTGTCACTTTCTATTATCCGAATTGGTTTTACACCGTTCCTAGTTTGAATTAGTACACCACATCTAATTATAGTTGCATTAGAAAAATAAATATGGGCAAAATCATCATGAAGCAAAACTATATAGCAACTAGACTACACGTTATTTTGATAACAAGACATGCACTTATGCCTAGAAAGAAAAGTCAGATTTGAAAATTATGTAATGTCTTTGGATTTGGACTTGGTCTATCATTTATAAGCGTATCAATTAGGAAAAATGCAATTATCTCAAAGTTACTAACCTTATTTTCGAGTTTATCCCAATGGGCAACTAAATTCCTCCATTGTCCTTGATTAACCTATCATCTTTGCAATTAGTCCTTTCATCCGACTTTTCAAATGGTAGATAATACAACTTCCGGAGCTTTGCTCTCACAAAATCTCATATAGTACTTTCCACATAAGATGGATCAAATTGAGGAATAAATCTCATCAAATGAATCATCTTGAGTCTAGGGGCAATTGATTGCTTACTTGCTCATGAAAATACTTCTGCAATGTATATATGAATCCACAGTCAATGTAAATGTGGGTAGCTCTTGCCTACAAAATGCAAAATGGTTCATCAACGATTATTAGTTAGCAAAACTAATTAATTGATCAATACTTAGTTGATTGCTTGCCTTTTGAATTTCAGTTAGTTCCCTTCCAAAGCAAGGCGGCGTCGGGCGCTTTGGCAGCTGTTTGGCATCAACAACACTACCACCTCTACATTACAAATTTACAATTCATCGCAAAACAACCAAACAACGATAAATAGATGATTATTTATAGAAAGAGATATACTGAATGAAGCAAAAATTAGGTAGCAAAAGGAAAATAGAGAAAAATGCTAACGACAAACTAAATGGAGTCAAGCTTAACTTGGATGTTAGTTTTTGTAAATTCCAGTTTATATGTTGTCTCTAAAAAGGCTGCTCGTATAAAGCACCTAATCCCCTGATTTTAGCCCTGCCTTCGCTGTACTCCCCACCTCCTTCCACCACCTAAAATTCGTACAATCAATCCCCTGATGAAGATACCACGATGATGAAGGATGCAAGCCACACCAAAATCTAATTTTAGATCACATGAATATACAGAATTTGGACTGTAAACATACATATCCAGATGAAAATTTCTAACAACAGATACTTGTTAGTAATACATAAAGACACTGAGAAACAAAACCAAACCAGCGTATAAGTTGTCCCGAGATAATCCACTTGATGAATTGCGTATTAAAAAAAGAAAAGTCATTGTAGAAAAATCACCATTCATGATTACCAATATTCACAATGCATAATCTTCGAAGACACAGTCAAATTATATCATTTAAACAGTCAAATTATATCATTTAAATGTTGTAACATCAACGAAGGAGATTTATCAGAGCATTAGATAATACCTGAGGCATGAATTTAGATATTGATTTCCCTTAGTAGAAGCATGAAGCACTGAAATGCAAAATCCAATCACACTGTTAGACATATACAAGTCTTCCTATATGTACATATATTTGATGAACCATATATTACCAATTAGTAGAAGTGAATGTATCACCTCAATGTCTTCCTATATATACAATGTCTTCCTATATATACATATATATACTAATTGGAAACTCTTAACTTCAAAATAGGAATTGAAATTCAAACGTGATTAGGTTTATTGTAGCCAGCAAGGCAAAGAAAAAAAACAAAATTAGAAAAGGATTAGCCAGGCATTGTCCATGTCAAATATGAATAACCACAACTGCATCAATCCCCAAATAGTCAAATCTCACAAAATGAACAGAATCTATTGATTCGGTAAACAAAAAATTGGATATCAACAATGAGAAAAACCTATTTGTTACGATGAAGCCAAATGTATAGAAGCCCACAAAAATCAACAAGAATAAGAAAAGGCAATAAATGAAAATCTAAATGGAATTTGGAAGAAAACTGTGCATAAACACTTCTCCAAAACCCAGGATTTTCTTCCTCACCATTCAAAAGAACCAATCCGTAAGAGTGATCAACCCAAGTTTCATTAACCCAATGCTCAATTGACAAACCTAGAGAAAATGTGATAAACACTAGTTTCATTTCACAATACCCAACACTCAATTGAAAATAAAAATAGTTAAAAGATTAAAAACTCATGTATGAAACAAAACGAACACAAATCCAAACCAATTTCGAAAATGAAACGAAATTGAAACAACAAATCCAAACCAATTATATTTATGGGCATAGAACTATTTGCAAAACCATTGCAAAAGTAAGAACCCAACTTATGGAACAACTAATTGAAAGAAATTTTCAACAAGCCTTACAAAGAAACTTAACCTGCAATTTTGTTAAGAGAGGTTGAAAGAATGCAGAGGTATGAAATAAATTGAGAGACAAATTATAGCTAAAAAGAACCCAATTCCAATAACAAAAATAACAACAATGAAATACCTTACCCAGGAATATGTCGAAGCATTTCAAATCTAACACCTCCTTCAATTCTCCCGAAAATCAAACATGCAAGAGAATCAATCAACAAAACCCATCCCAATAACCTAATTGGAGCATCCATTAAGCAAAACTCAAAATCTTACTCGCACCACAGAAGCTTTAACACAAGGCCCGCTGTAATATGGAAGAGAAAAAAGGCAGAGATTGAGGTTTTATTATAAATATTGAAGGCGGCAGAGATGTGGCGCAAAATTAGGAGGCGGCAAGATTGGAAGACAGTGCGAGGAACATGTGTTGCAAAATTGGGAGGCGGTGACGTTCGAAGAGAGGAAGTTTACCATGAAGATAGCAAGGAGAAGAGGTGGCCATTTTGTAGAAGTACATCTGTGAGCGAGAGAATGTGAATGCGGCGGCTCTTGTCGCAAAGGTGGAAGGGAGCGCAGAAGCAAGCAGGAAGAAGAAAAGATTGGAGGGTATGACCGTAATTTTTTTGTTCATAAACAAGAGAGGAGGGGAATTATCCCGCTCAATTTGATCCAAAATTCAAAAAAAATTCGCATTTTGTGCGATTTAAGGACACAATTATTTGTGTCTACGATAGAAAAAGTTCTGACAAGTTCACAGATAAAAGTGACCCCACTTGTATTGTGCACGGAATTCGTGTTTAATAGCGCACCAGTGTTTATTAATAAAAGTATTGGATACGAATAATTGTGTCATCTTTAAAGTGGAAGTAAATATTGAATAAATGTGTGTAATAATTAATAAAGGACACAAAAAATTTATTTGTGACTTAAACACCTGTGCCCAATAGCCAATTTTCTTGTAGTGCATGAATACAAAAGTTATGGCAAAACCATAATTTAGTGGAAAATACTAACAGATATCCACTTTAGAGTGGATGCATGTACCTACTTGTGATAATCGGGTTTGGTAGTACTTATAAATCAAAACAGGCGACGATTTTAGTAATATATCATTAAGTGACAACTATAATGAATCGTCAATTTAATTGATACATATAAGAGATTAAATCACCACCAATATATATATATATATATATTGCAATAAAGATGATCTATATATATATATATATCTATGATGTTTAACAAAATCAATGATTCTAATTATCATCCACTTGCATACCGGACATTTGGTAATCACTCGTGAGGAGAAGGAACGCATCCACCGTACAGTAGATGTTGATGCATATATACAAGACATTTGGTTATTACTTATTACGTTATTGTGAGTTTGTGACACATAGTAATTAGTTACACATACGCTGTGCACATTAACGTCAAAACATGTATAACCAGTCCAAATATGAATTGTGCATACGTATTAGTGTCAAACGCAATGCGAAAGATGATGATCAATGAGCATACATACCTAGGTAGCCGGCACGAAGCGGGCTGCCACCGGAAGTTTTGATATCCACGGTCTGGTCTACCGTTGTTCTGGCAATCAAACTCCCTCTCTATGAAAGGATAGGTTGTGGAATTGTAGAGAGGATAAAAGCTATCATAAACCCATCCCCCATGGAAAAGGTCACAGCTGCCACTACTTGCTCCATTTTCGCTTAGCCAGGTGTTGCTAATATTAGAGGAATGATGAACTATTTTGCCTTGGATTTGGTGCAAAAGACACAACACCAATGCTGCAATTACAGTGACATTGGAAGCACCCATTCCCTTAGCAAAGGAGATGTCTTCTTCTCCTATTCCTTCTTAATTAAATAACTACTAGTACTTTGAATTTTTTTTTTGGCAGAAATAATACCTTACTTTGAATTTTCGGTTTCTCATATTTTGATCAGTTTGTTTGTGTATTAATCTTTCTTAATTTTGTTTATTAGTTTTATTATTAAGGGCTTGAAATTTATGACCAAATGAAACTCCTGCCTGTGCCAGCAGAGGTGCCTTTGTTTTCTTCTTAACAGATGAACTAATAATTGTACTAAAGGTCGAATACTGTTAGCCTGTTAGCTTCATAAAGACTAATTTGGAATTGGGTAAACAACAATTAGAAAACTAATGTCAATTGCTTCTTTAGTAGCTGTTAGATTAATTTGGATTGTGTTTATGAAGAGTTTGTGTCTCACACAATTCACAATTGAACACCTTTAAAGTTGATATGCACCGTTTTTTTTTCGACGGAAATTGTATTTATTATCTAAGATGAAGTACAAATTAAAAGTGTAAAAGTACGAAGTTCAGAAATTAAAAAGCTCAGCTGAAAAAGAAAAAATAAGTCCAGCCCAAAACACTGTGCCTTGATCGTGTAAATGTAAATTTGTCAGATCGAGGCATAGGTAGAGTGGAACCCCTCAAAGCCAAAAAATTTGGAGAAGGATCATCGAAATCTTCTAAGAGATTATCACCACCACCTGCGGCATCCAATGTGTTTGATAAGCAAGTGAATAAGGGCAGTACTTGTAAAGCATTCACTGCTAAAATGGACTCCAGGAACGATGTCTCGGTTGTGACTCGGTTATCTCCAGTGATGGATCGAAGAGACTCAATTGCAGCAAGATTGCTCACCAAGTGGAAGAACAACAAGTTTACCAGCCCTGCGTTCCAAGCCAAAGGGGACCGATGATGTCAATGGTGAATTGGAGAAATTGAGAAAGGAGAATCATGAATTAAGGAAAAGATGATGGAAAGGGAAGAAGGAGCAGCTCTAGCTGAGGATAGGTGAAAGTCCCTTGGAGTTCAGCTCCAAGCAGCAGAAAGAAGGATGGAGGGAATGGGATAGGAACAAGTGACAATACTTGAAATACTCTCCAAGGAGAGGCACCGACGAGACGATGAAGGGGACAATTTGAGGAAGAAGCTGCAGGATGCAACAACTATCATTCCAGACTTGCGTGACAAGGTAAGAAAACTTGAAGTAATTGAATCTCAAGTTTAAAAGATTACCCGCTCGCATTGGGTTTAGTAGTTTTGGAGGACTAACATAATCATATTTCGGGTGTTATTCATTGAACGGTTGGTGAATTACCGGCCTATCCTTTTTAGTTTTACTCATTGCACAGTTCACTATTCCTTAAGTAATGGAAATTTTGGTCTCTAATTGCAGTTTATTCTTAATTTTAGTGAACCTTTGTTTTCAAGAAGTTCAATATTCATGACACTACCACATAATGAAAAACTAATCAGTTGGGGGCAGGTTGGGATGGGCGGGGTGGCTGGTGTCAGGCTGACTGTTGGGCCAAGGCTTGGGACTGTGAGACAAGGTCATCCAGCTCACGCTCACCCAAGCAGTTAAGCATCTAGGCGACCTGGACCTGTATTTGCTCGTTTTGGACCTGGATGTAAGCGTTATGGGCCTTGATCTCTGCACTTTCTGTATGGAAGGTCTGTACATTTTTCTTCGGCTGTGAGACTTCCTTAGGATTGGTTCCTCTGGAAGAACTCGAGATTGGCTCAAGACATCCTGAACTAGCCCTTCGCCCGCCCCCCCTGAGCAATCTTCCGAGATGCCTACCAAATTGGATCTCCAAGGTGGCGATCAACTTCCTAGTATCCAGTAGTTGATCCTCCAACGGGACCTCAAGGAGCTGTTGTGTTTGCCCATCCCTAGTCTCCTAGACGTCATGCACCATCGCCACCTACAAATTGGAATAACTATTAATTACAATTTTAATTATCAAATTAAAAATTATTGTTTAATATGCAAATGATAAACATATGTCACCCTCCTGGTTACCACGACCAGTTTAGACTTCTCCCCAGGCATTGACCTCCAAAAAGAGTGATCGGGCCATGCGCCGAGCCTTAGGTCTAGCCACCATGGTGATTGAATTTTTTCGCTCTCCGGTTCGCCGTGTTGGACCTTGATTTTTTTTGTCCATTAGTAAAAACAATCATTACTGTTTCGAATGTAAAAAAAAAAATTAATAAATAAACAAATAGAAAACAACTAAATAATATATACCAAATAGCAGGGGTTCCATGAAATGGTCCCACAACCATTCACACCCCTACACCTTAAGCCCATGCCACTCCTCTGGTATGTCTGCTCCAGCGTGGTCCTCGACGGGCTTGGGGTAGATACAAATCCCTCTCGTTTCTTGCTATGTGACACACCCTGACCTGGATAGTCCACTTGTCGAACGCAGGTCGAGGCGTGTTGGCTAACATCTGGACGATGATGTCTAGATGACGAAGGCAAAAGAATAAAAACGAAGTTGTTTTACTTGTTGTGAGGACTGTAGTCGGACAAAACCAGTCTTCATTTTACAAAGAGCATAAGCATAGAGCGCGGTCTAACTTGATGATCATACCGTTACACTTTACTACCTGAAGTACCTGATTATTGTCAACTCCATCCCAAGACTCGGGAGCGAGTGTCAAAGCAGCCACTAAGTCTCCTCGAGATGCATGCACATCAACAGTACTGAGGGGTTCAAAAATCAAGAGTGAGTGGACCCAGATTCTATTTCAGTGTAAAACCGTATTTAAATAAACAACATATTTTAACCCCTTGTTTTTAAGTAAAAATCACAAAACAGTTGAAGCATACTTGCACGTAATACGAGAAATATCATATCATTCATAAAATAATAATATAACCAATATGCACAAATGAACCATGCCGAACCCATAAATAAGTCACCATATCAACCCACATCATCAATGCTCATGAGTTGCCTTGAATCTCATACTCAGAACATACACTGAGTATCCTTGCTCGGTACCATAACCACATGAAAGCTGGGTGCCTCGCACCGTCACCTTATGTCCCCTAGAGCTCGAGGTACAAGATGACACACTTTTAACTAATATTATGAGTGGCACAGGTGATCAGTAACTTGGAGGCTAGTTTGTGGCCATACAGATGAGTACAGGATACTAGCGACTCCTAAGTGGATTCTAAACATCTCAAACTCATCAATGCCCCAGGGACTCTCCTGTAATGCAATGTGTGACTCAATACTTACCACTATGCGTACTTACCATATTACCATAGATAAACATAACCGGATATGCATAGTAACCATTCATCACAATCTCATACCACTATAGTCACATAATAAATCATACATGCTCAACAAGTATCATAATGTGAAAACATTGTACAACATGCAAGTAATAAAGGATATAAAACAAGGTTTAAGGAAGAGGGTTCACTCACTAACTGGTCGGGGAGTCAAATCACCCAACCAATCAAACTAGTTGCGGGTTTCCATCCTTTTCCCCTATAAAGACCATTCACAAAGGTCAAAGTCAACTCCACATTCGTTCTATAAGTCAAACCCCATAAGGGAAACCCAATTCAGCTTAGAATCACTTCATAAAGGCCCTAGTACATCTAAGATTACCCAAGGCTCCATAAAACACTGCCCATACGCTGTCGAGAGCCAAAAAACAGTGCCACGGGCCATTTAGGGGTAGGAAAACCACCCAAAACGATCCTAAACAACTTGAAAGTATGCCCACACGCCGCTGTATGTCGGAGACGGCCTACACATGCCGCCACGCACCAACAGAGGGTTGAAAAACCCTTCCACGTGCCCTCACACGCTTGCAATGGGCCTCACGGGCCAGTCACGCGCCCCCAAGCGCGTCTCACACCCTCTGCACGTGTCAGGGAACAACGCCTCACTCACCACACATGTTAGCTATAGTATCAGGCACGTGTCACACGTACGGTCCACGCGTGTGGAAATATCCTCTAGATTATTCTCAAAATATTCTAGAGAATATTCTGTCATGTTGACCGTTATGACTAACGTTAACCAACGGTTGACTAACGTCAGTTAATTGTTGATCGTTGACTAACCATCGCTGGAGCTTCGATGGAGACAGTGATCAAACGGCCACAGCGCTATCGTCCATAGAGGCCGGAATCGAGAAACTTCGCGAAAAAATTCCAAAATCTGATGAGGTCCAACCTTTCTCCGATTTCACATGCAATTAGTCCAAAAAATTTGGCTTAAGGCCAGAATTACAAATTTCTACATAACAAGGTCTGAAACTACCTGCGTAATTGTCGAGAGGGCATCAAAGTCCCTAGTTTGTAGAATCTGACTACCGTCAGCTCGGCAGTGGCCCTCGTGCCAACCCAACATGCAATCAGTTAGAAATAATTCTCACAACATGCTGGTTATAGTGGTCGAAACTAGAAAGTCTAAGATTACCTGAAAATGCTCAAATATGATCGAGTCGCAGTCGGGTCTAACCAGGTCAAACTTGGGTCATTTTCATCGTCATTGATTCACACCTCAAAAGAGACATGGGACCACATTAGGCATTTTTCTCATCCTAATGACCAGATTAACATCAAGTTTTGGGTTCAAGTATTACCTTCGCCGTTTTCCCCCTAATGGGTTGTTCACGGGTCCTGAATCTGGTCGAGGTCGATTGTTCCCAAATTGATGGTCGTCGATGAAAAGGATTGAAGAAACGTTGATTGTCTTCTCGAGGCGTAGTCATGGATGCAGTTTCGATGGCTGGAATTATCGCAGAAGTTTTGAGGGAGGAATCACAGTTATTGTTATCGTGGGTTCCCTATTACAACCGTAAGCGAGGGTCGACAGCATGGGGTAAGGGCCTCGTGTAATGACCCAGATCCTAAGGAAACGTAAATTGGAATGAAAAGATGATTTTACCTTTGGAAAACTCAAAAAGTTTCCTTTTGTTGACTAAAATCAAAATGTTGACTTTTTATTGGGACCTCATTTAGGTGTTTCGAGAAGACCGTTATGGAAGTCTCGCAATTCTGAGTCTGTAGATAGGTAGCGTGCATGAATCGGAGATCAGATGAGAGAGTTATAGGTAAAAAATGGTGAGGGGTATTTTGGTAATTTTTCCACCAAGGGCATTTTGGTAATTTTTCCACCAAGGACATTTTGGTCATTTTTCCCAATGACCAATGGGGACTTGCCACGTGTCATCCTCTAGAAATTTATGATATTTTGGCTTCCCTCACCGACTTTCCACCTTTTATATTGGTGTAGGTAGGGCTGATTTGTGATGTGTGTGCTAGGCATGGTTTCGATGGCCATGGGCCGAAGCCATGGATGGGTGGTGACCGTGAGAGAAAACTAGAAGATGAGAGGGAAATGACCAGAAAATGATGGAGGGGAGGAGAAGAAGAAGATAAGGAAGGTTAAAGGATGAGATTGACATGAAAACAGTGAGGGAAGAAGTGAGAAACTACGATCAAAGAAGAGGAACCCGTGAGTTGGGTTTCAGGTTTTTGGTTTAGGGAAATGGATATCAAACTTGGGTATCCCTGAGTTCTTCTGGCATGTTTTGGGGTGTTAAGCCCGAGAAACTGGAGTTTTACACCCAGGGAGGTTCTTGACAGGAACTGGAGAACAGGGCGAAAATTCATGGTTGTAGACTAAGCCTTCGAGGTGAGTTTTCCCTTATTTCTCTTCATAGATCTTTTCCTTATCAAAATTAGATGAAGATAGACAATTGAAAGAAGAAAAATGGTGACGAAAACCTAGTTTTCTAGGCAGGTTGAACTCGTCGGGTCGGGCGACCCGGTTTGTAGAAACCGGGTTGGCTCAGTGACAGGGATGATGAACAGTACCCCCACACGTGAAGCCCACGCGCAGAGACTGTACAGGGAATGTGAATTGGTTTTTGGAAATGTTTTCAACATGGAAGTTATAGTATTCGATGATACAAATCCAACGACGCAAGTTTTGAGTCGATCGGACATCGGATCAGGGTAGTTCGGGTTATCCGAAGTTGTAGGGGTTGTTTTAATTTGTTTAAAAACCTGAAAAGTTATGGGATTTATGACAGGACCCATCCCAATCCCCCCGGGATTAACGCGGGATGACCCTGCTCCCGTCTGACACGAAGTGTCAGTCAAGGGATATTTCCGACCTTTGCCCTCCCGGGCTATCAGAGTAAGCCAGGATCCGGAGGAGGCATGTGATATCTCGGTCTCTGCTACAGTCCACATCCGATGTCAACCTGAAGGGTAGTCAAAACATTAAAAGTTGTGAGTGGACAAAACAAGAGTTTACAAAAACATTTCCATAAGAAGACATTTGTACCCTTCACTAAAAAGCATGCATGCATTCGAAAACCATTTATCCAGAAAAACCATAGGTGGGAACTAAGCCCAAAACCATGATTGAAAGAACCATAATGAAAACGACCATACGGGCCACTGCCCAAATCCATAAGGGACTCAGCCCAAACAAGAAATAAACCAAGTACACGAGCCACCGCTCAAATCCTATGTAACCACACATCACATATCATATATCATATTTATATCATATACACATCTAGTTCACACAACCAATCCTGTCACGGTTTCCAAAGCTACGCGTGTGCTACCCAGGTCTCAATCCGAGTCTTCTCAAAGTCAAGATCAATGTCCGCAGACCACTGACCCTACCCGAGGTAATAGTAATCATAGCCTTCCTGAGAGTAAGGAACCCAACTGGGGGGTGACTCCACTCAGTCGGTGCTCCGTGACTACTCCGGGGTCCACCCAAGCCAACGACCCTCCCCGGAGGAGATAGAAGAAGTAAAGGAAGGTATATGAACATATATATACATAACATAAACATTCATGCCCGGTTCCCCTGAACCGTCATGATCCATAACATCCAATCCGTTCATATACATATAGACAACAACCTCCATACCCGGTTCCCAAAAACCGTCATATACCACAATAACATAACCATGTCGGTTCCCATAAACCGTCATGTACCACAATAACATAACCAGGGTTCATGCCGGTTCCCATAAACTGTCATGTACCACAATGACCAACAAGGGTTCATGCCAGTTCCCATAAACCATCATGTACCGTAATGACCAACAAGGGTTCATGTCGGTTCCCATAAACCGTCATGAACCACGATACCATAACAAGGGTTCATGCCAGTTCCCATAAACCGTCATGAACCTGGAAATCCATTTAAGGTTCCCTAACCTGAAATCAAAATCGTAAAGTAACCTGGGTCTCGTGCCCGAACATAGGACATCAACTGGGCACCGTGCCCGAAATCTGAGGTCATATGCCCGAGACAAAACCAAATGGGTCTCATACCCGAGTTTATCCTTTTAGAAATCCAAAACCATTTCATTTAGACCAATAAAGACATACAAACCTGTATAGGCACCGTATAGGGCCGAAACCTCGAAAAACGTGCCTATACGTAACCACACATCCAAATGCACTCATGGCATCACAAACAAGTATTTAAAACATATAATAAACATTTATGCATGCACCAATTTAGAAAACAAGGTCCACTCACAGACCGTCCGAGCTGTCGCCTCGATTTGCGTGTTATAGGCTCTCCCGAGCCGATCACTGTCACCGGGACTCCCAAACCTGTCAAAATTTTAATAGAAGGTTACTAACTACTTAATTAACCTCCTACCAAAGTCCCGTAATTTTCTCGAACTTTTAACTATTTTTAAACCGATCCTAAACTTTCGGACAGCCCGAAACCTATCGAAACGATGTCCGATTGACGCGAGACCAGTCCCAAAATCTTCGTTACATCGAATAGAAGATTTCATATGTTGAACACTTCCCCAAATTATGGCCCACGCGCCCCTAGAAGGCTCAAATCGCTGTTCATCGTCCCTAACCTCCAGATTTTACTGTTCACCCGTCTTCAACCTCGGTTTCCTCTGGTTTTCGGACCGGTTCAAGGTCCATTTTAGGTCCATTTCATCTCCTTTTTATCCTAATATAATCCTAACATCAAACCCTAACATTTAAAATGCTAAAAACCGAAAAACAACCTCAAAAACCGTCCATTTCCGATCGGCCATGGTGGCCGGATTTTGCCCCGCCGTCATGGCCATTCCCGGCCATCCCAAGCTTCAAAAACAATCCTAAACTTCTCCTAGAGTCCCCAAAAACATAACCCAATAAAAGAAATCAAGTAAAAACCATTAAAACTCAAATTCGAATTTTCAAATATTTTCTTACCTTACGCGTTCTGTCCGCCGTGGCTGGCCGTCCAGCCTCTCAGTCCTCCCTCACTCACTCACAAGGTCACACTCAAAGGATGGATGATGGAGGTGTGGTGACAGGACCCGCCCCGATCCCACAGGGACCACAAGGGGACGTGCCCTGCTCCCGTCTGACACCCAATAATTCATACCAATTTAAAGTTATACATCAAATCCGAATTAAACAGATGTCAGACAAGGGATGAAATCCAAAATTACAAATTTGCGAGCACGACTCTAAAGTAAACCTGCGGGTACACCATCCAACCGGGTTCAGGTACGCAGAAGTAGATCTATTCCTCAGCCTCAGGTTCCTCCTCTACCTCAGTATCACGACCTGGAGGGGTTACCAAAAACATTAAGGGTGAGTGGACCGAAACTCAAGTTTATAAAATCATTTGATAAGTAAAACGTATAATTTACCCCTCCGTTTTCCAAACATGCATGCATCCGTAATTAAATCCATCAATCATATAATATGAACCATAAGGCATATAATAAAACCATAAGTATAATTTTAGTTGTTGCACTATACACTCCAATCCCGACATCACCTGATGTTTGACGTTCTTGACGCCTAATAAGGTCACAATAATAATAAGGCTACGCGTGCCACTCGGGTCTCAATTTCCGAGTTAAATCCCCGAATCCTGTTCGGGTACAGCATCACCTGATGCTTAGCGTCATAGACGCTGGACGTACTAGACGTCCGTGACCTCTCCGGGGTACCTCGCCGGAGGAGACAATATAATATGAAAGGATCTATACAGTGCAGTACCAAATACATTTTATTGATATCCACATGCAAAGCATATATATACATAGATAAAATCCGAACCAATCATTAAGTTTTCATCAGACGGGTCTCAAGCCCAAATACCGTGAAACGTGCCATAACCATATTTTCCATATCATCAAAACCATTATTGTTTTAGCATGTGAATAAGTATAATAAACCAGAAAACATTTATGCACGCAAGGGTTTAAGAAAATGGCCCACTCACAGTATAATCCTGCTGAAAACCGAACGTATACCCTCGTTCTGGTACGCTTATACAATCCCTGTCATATCCAAAGTATACGTAAGGGTCCATACAAACCCCAAACATTTAACCATGAAACCCTAGACCGAAACCGGCCCGGGAAAGCCGTCCGAACGCGCTTCCAAATGAAATAAACCTCATTTTGACCAACTTAATGATCTCCGATCGACCCGAAACCACCGCCATTGGATCCAGATCGTCGAAACCTAAAGAATGGTGGTGGTCCCACCAAAATTACTGTTCACACGCGCCCCCACGCGCCGGTCAACGCGTCGGTCAACGCAGGAACAGTTCCTGCTAACGTCACTGCTGACGTCATCTGACAGCTGTCAGGTCTGACGTGTCAGACTCTGACAGGTGCCACGTGTCAACATCCGATTGGTCCACCTCACTGATCTGTCAGGCCACGTGTCAGATCTGACATGTGCCACGTGTCAGCACGGCACTGGTCCACGTCACTGACATGTCAGTGACACGTGGCAGTCCCTGACTAGTCCACGTCACTGACATGTCAGTGCTGACTGTGCACTGACATGTGACACGTGTCGGCTCACGATTGGTCCACGTCACCTGACAGTCTGACAAGGTGCCACGTCATCACCTCTGTCCTCAGACGGGTTGACCCGTATCTCTGCAACTCGGGTCGATCAGACCCGCGATCATGACCCGGTCACCATTTCACCATTTCTCAATCATTTCAGTCCTAGTTTGTTCCTAGATGCTCGTCTTAATCCCAGAAAGGGTTCTATGGAATCAAAATCGACAAATACAGACGGGATCGAAGGCTTACCTCGATGAACAGAGCTGGTTTCCCGTCGCCGTTTAGCCACCGTCCTGATCACCTCCGGTCGCGAACTCAAGCCCAGAAGGTTCCTATAAGTCCCTAGAGTCGATTAGGATTAATAGGAAACAAAACTAAACGTGGGAATTCGAGTTACCAAAATCTGAGTTTTAGAAACCGTTTCGGGTTTTCCGGTTTTCCCACCTCGCCGCCGTCCACCGCCGCTCACCGCCGTGCCTCAGTCCTTCCCCGTGGGTCCAACAACACACAGACGCAGAGACAAAGTATAGTGCGCAAGGGTTGGATCAAAGAGCGATGAGTGAGGGTGTCGGGTGAGAATTATATAGAAATGGAGGGAAATGATGGACGGCCCAGATTGAATCTCAGAAATGAGATCAAGGGCTGAGATGCAATCTGAGGGTTTTAAGATGAAGGGCTGAGATCAAAAGCAGATTAAATCCTATTTAAATGCGTAGTGGAGCTTGATCCAATCCAGGCAATGGGTGAGTGACACTTGTCACTCCCCAGGTGTCCTCCAATCAGAAATTTAAGAATAAAATATTCGACACGAAAACCGAGACACAACCCTCCCGATTTCACGTTTCTGACCATAACTTCCTCGTACGAAGTCCGATTTCGGCGTGCCGCCTGTCAATGGACTCAGGACGTCGAGACCTACCCAACGGTCCTTGAGTCAACTGAAAATTAGTTATTAGACGAAAAGTCAACATTTTCGCCCCTAAATGTCCAAATTACGGTAATACCACTGAACTTCCGATAGTCATAACTTTCTCCTCGAATGTCGGAATCGAACGTGCCGCCTGCCTATGAACTCGTGACGTCCCGAACTACGTCGAGGTCATCGGTCAAAGTCTGTTTGACAGCCCGATCAAAAGTCAACGTTTTGCCCACGAACTAGAGGCAAAACGGTCATTTTGCACATTTTGTCCGATTTCGACCAACTAATCACCGATCAATCCCACTAATCATGATTAATCACTAATCAAATCCCGAAATTCGGGACGGGTCGTTACATGTGGTGTTTGTGTGTTTGAAGAAGAATGAAGAACATGGGTTGGGGGGGGGGGGGGGGGTTCGGGTTTTGTGTTTGGAAAAGAAGAAAATGTTGATCTGATGAGGAAGATGAGGATTAATTGAAGGGTGGGGATTTAAAGATTAACTTGTGATGGATGGTTAGGATTTAAGGTGGGGTGAGATTAATTATATAATAATAATTATAATATTATTTAATTAGTTACATCCACAAATTAGGGGATCTATCCAATGGGATGAGTGACACTTGTCACTCATCCATGGGACCCACTGAACATATCTCCCCAATCAGATTTTGCCAAATCATCACCGTCTCAAAGTACGTGCATAGTGAAACCGAACTTCCGTGACCTATAACTTCCCCGTTCGAAATTCGATTTCAGCATGCTGCCTGTCTATGGATTCGTATCATCCCGAATGGTCCTCGGCCCTCGACCATTGGACATCCCGGTCAAAAAGTCAACTATTTGGCCATTTTAACTAAAATTACCAAATTGCCCCATAAACTTCCGAACGTCATAACTTCCTCCTCGAATGTCGGAATTGAACGTGCCACCTGTCTATGAACTCGTGACGTCACGAACTACGTCACGGTCATCGGTCAAAGTCCATTTAACCGCCCGAATGAAAAGTCAACGTTTTGCCACCATTAGGGGCAAAACGGTCATTTCACATCGTTCGTCTGATTTAGCCTAACTAATCACCGATTAACCTCACTAATCGTGATTAGTCACTAATCTAATCTAGGAATTCGGGACGGGTCGTTACAATTTATATATGAACCATTTAGAATTATTGGTGCCCTTTCTAGGTGTTTTTTGAAAAGAATGGAGGGTCTCGGATTTTACGCGAAAATTTGTCATTCGGTTCGATCGAGCGAAATGTACGTGTGAGTGGACTTTTGTTTTCTGAAACTCTATGCATGCATTTTTACATCATTTTATATGATTTATAATGAGAATTTCTTGATGATTAGTTACGTATGATTCATGTGGATTTGTTGGGAATTTTTATGAATATTTAAGAAAAAAGTTATTAAAACATTTTGCGAGGAAATTGGGTTTATTAGACCCCCAAATCTTTAATGAGTCCTGGGAAGTGGTTTTATACTTATTATTTCATGTTTGTATAGTTTGGATAATGATTGATGGACTTGGATTTTATATGATTTTATTAACTATTTTAATGTCTCGTTTTACCTGGCTTGGTTGAGTTGTGGTTTTAAACTTAAGCTGGAATGTTGCTTTGTGGTTTGAGTTGAGATGTTGATATAGATATGGGGTTTTTCGGTATGTGTGACCATTGTGACATTTATGATGATGTGTGATGATTATGATGATGTGAGATGTGATGTGATTAATAACCCTCCTCGAGATACCAAATTGTGATGGATAGTCTCAGACGTCGAGCCTGGGGCTCCGTCATTCCCGAGACTTGTCTTAGATGGCAAGCATGGGGCTACGTAATTCCTGAGTCTAGGACTGTGACGCGAACGTCCTGCCAAGCTTCGTAATTCTTGAGCAATTCCACACTCAGACATCGAGCTAGGCTCCGTAATTCTCGAGTGATATTAGCCTATCGGTAATGCACATTGATATGATGATTCAGTTTACAGATATCGAGGATGGGTCAGTTGTAACGACTCGTCCCGAATTTCGGGATTATCTTAGTGACTAATGATGGATTAGTGAGACTAATCGGAGATTAGCTGAGGATTAACGGACGTTCAGGGCGAAATTACAATTTTACCCCTGAACGAGGGTAAAAAGTTGACTTTTGACCCGGGAGGTCCGATGGCCGAGGTTCAAAGACCGTTACGTAGATCGGGTTGATACGAATCCGTAGATAGGCGACATGTCGAAATTGAACGTTCGACGAAAAAGTTGCGGTTCACGGAAGTTCCGTGGAACTATTTCACGTTTTATGAGACGAGAGACAATTGTCATTAATGGGGCCCATATATTTTGTTTTTAGCCCAATGGATGAGTGACAAGTGTCACTCATCCATTTCCAACCATTTCCCATACATGCATCTCCTTTTCCTATTCGATCTTTCCCACCAAACCCGAAAGCCCATCGACCACCACAACCCCAATCTCTTCCCCTCACCTGGTTCGAGCTGAGAATGAGACAGAGAGTGGCTGAGGGATTGGACGGCGATGGTGAGAGCATAAGAACCGCCGTGGACGGCGAACAAAGCCCAAAACAGGGGTAAACCCGATTCCCTTTACATTTCGAATTCAAATTTTTATTCTTAATCGTTGTGGTTGTTTTATGTGGATTGTAAAGTGATTATAGGGTTAGTATGATCATTAGGGAGTAGTTAGGAGGGTGGAAGATGGCCGGACAGCCCAGGGGATAAACTGGAAATCTGGGTCGTGAATGGGAAATCGAACCAGGGGGTTTTAGGGCGTTTTTCTTCATTCTAATCTTATGGTTAGGTTCCTAGAATTAAGATAAGAAGATTAGGATTGAAAAGGAATCGAAACGGACTAAAAATGGGGGGAAATTTAGTGGACCGGTTCCGTCGGTCGGACCAAATCGAAAACAAGCAGACCGGTTCGGACCCAGTCTGCCGAAGGTAGAAGACGAGCACTGTCGCGGCGCGTGGCTCCCACGCGGAGGGGCTGTTGTCAGCGCATGTGGGCGTGTGGTCCACTTTTTGGGGAAACATCAAACACACGAAGTCATCTATTCGATGTAACGAACATTTTGGGCCTGGTTTCGTGTCGATCGGACATCATTTCGATATAGTTCGGGACGTCTGAAGGTTTAGGATCGGGTTTAAAAATAGTTAAAAATTCTGGAAAATTACAGGGCTTTAATGAAGGGTTATTTAAGTAGTTAGTAACCCTTTATTACGATTTGGACAGGTTTGGATGTCCCAGAGATGGTGATTGGCATGGGAGAGGCGTATGGCACGCGTATCAAGGCGGTAACTCGGACGGTCTGTGAGTGGACCTTGTTTTCTAATTTGATGCATGCATAAATGTTTTATATGCTAATATGAACATGTTTTGTGATGCAATGATTGCATTTGTGTGTGTTTACATATTTGCACGTATTTCAAGGTTTCGGTCCTATACGGTGCTTATACATGCTTGTGCTTTCTATGTTGGTTTAAATGAAATGATTTCGGTTTTAGAAACAAGGAATCGGGCATGAGACCCATTTGGTTTTGTATCGGGCATATGACCCTATTGATGACCTACGAGTCTGAATCATGGCCGCGACGAGTGCTGTGTGCACGGCGACGGACGATACGACGCTCACCTTCGGACTAAAGATGTGTTCCTTCCAGAAAGGTCACGATGTACGTTCTGTTGTCGAGCAGCCACTAGAGGCTCAACTATGGAGTGTTGATGGTTCAGGATATCGATCGATGATGGGTCCACCATGATTTAGAGGTGGTCGCATCGGTTGATATGTTCACGGTGACATACCAGGATTCGGAGCAGTCCTCAATGGATAGTTGCACACATCACTACGATTGGAATCGTGACTAACCCTGAGATATCAGGCTCTTTGCCCAGTTGAGTCATGAGTTCGAGCTGAAGGGCCAATTGGTTTAGGATTTTGATTTCGGGTCGGAGACACTAAATGGATTTCTAGGTTCATGATGGTTTATGAGAACTAGGCATGAATCCTTTGGAAGGTTTTAAGAATGATTTCGAAATGGATTTCATATACCATCCTTTATTCATGGATTGTCTCCTTCAGGGAGGGTCGTTGGCCTAGGTGGACCCCGGAGTAGTCACGGAGCACTAACTGAGTGGAGTCGCCCCCGTTGGGTACCTTACTCTCAGGAAGGCTTATGGATTATAACCTCCAGGGAGGGTCGTTGATATGCGGATATTGACCTAGGTGGACCCTGGGGAGACTTGGGATTTGAGACCCCGGGTAGCACGCGCGTAGCTTTAGAAACCATGACAGGATTGGTAATATGATATATATATATATATATATATATATATATATATATATATATTGGTTTTGGGCTGAGTCCCACATGGATTTGGACAGTGGCCCGTATGACTGGTTTCACTGATGGTTTTGGGCCAAGGCCCTAATGGTTTTGAAATGATTTTCAAATTCATGCATGTTTTTTAGTGAAGGGTATAAATGTCTTTTTGTGAAAACGTTTTTTTTTTATAAACTCTTTGTTTTGTCTACTCACAGCTTTTAATGTTTGAATGCCCTTCAAGTTGACAGCAGATGTGGGCTGTAGCAGAGACCGAGACATTACACTCCTCCTCTAGATCCTGGCGTACTCTAAAACCCCGGGCGGGTGAAAGTCAAAATTTCCCTTGTCTGACACTTCATGTTAGACGGGATCATGCGCGTCCCGCGTTAATTCCGGGGGGATTGGGAAGGTTCCTGACAACCGGTCCCGAATATCGGGATTAAACATTAATTAATTATGGTTTTAGGATGACTAATCGCGGATTAGTTGAGAGAATTAGAACGGATGTTGAAAAATGACCGTTTTACCCCTAGAATTGGGCAAATGTTAACTTTTGACTCGGGCAGTCAAATGTACGAGGACCGATGACTGTGACGTAGATCGGGACGTCACGAGTCCGTAGACAAGCAGCACGTCAAAATCGGAGGTTCGACAGAGAAGTTACGGGTCTAGAACATTTTACAGTACTATTACACAAAAACCGAGAAAGGTGGACATGTGGCAGGTTTGGATTGGATTGGAAATCTGGGTGGACCAATCAGTAAGTGACACATGTCCCTTATCTGATTGGCCCATTCCCTAACACAGTGGGATATTTCTCTCTCTCCCCTTCGATCGATCATTTTGGTTTATCCTCCCAAAACCCGTGACCGTGCAACCCATCCAATCCCAAACCTTCAATTCCTAGTATCTGTGTTTGAGGTGTGAATGAAAGTGAGAGAGTGAAGTGTGACAAGGTTAGTGATGGCCACGACGGTGTACGACGGTGAGGTAAGGACGATTTCCCGTGAAATTCAATTTTACATTTAAAAATGGCAACTCGAGATTTTGTGGTTAATGGTCGAATTGGTTAATTAGTTAAGCTTCTGAAGGATGTAAGGAGTCGATTGGGATGAGAATCGAGGCTGGAGGTGGCCGAGATCGTGAGAACACGAAGGTGGAAGGACGACCAGTTTTGATCACGTAGATCGAGTCTAGAGGTTGGGACGAAGCTGTAGGATGAAATAGGGTTGAAAATGGAGGAGAAATAGGTGAAAACTGGGAATTCCAGTTCGGGTTGGATCGGGTTGCATAGACTTGGTTTGGACCGGGCTTGACTGAGGTTGAAGACGATGAACAGTGCCGCCCGTGGGCTTAACGCACAGCCGCTTGCGGTGGCGCGTGGGGGCGCATGAGGAAGTTTCGGGGAAAGTTTTTGACATTACTTTTAATCTATTCGATGTAACGAACATTTAGGGACTGGTTTCGTGTTGATCGAACATCGTTATGATATAGTTCGGGGTGTCCGAAGGTTTAAGGGCTAGTTTAAATACGTTTAAAAATTCGAGAAAATTACGGGACTTTAATGAGAAGTTTATGAAGTGGTTAGTAACCCTCTAGTATGATTTGGACTGGCTTGGAAGTCCCGGTGATAGTGATGTGGCTCGGAAGGGCGTATGGCACGCGTATCGAGGCGACAGCGTAGGACGGTCTGTGAGTGGACAATGTTTTCTAAACTGTGATGCATGCATAACTGTTTTATATGTTTTATATATGTGATTTCTATAGTGATGATTGAGGCATTGGTTATTTACATGGTTGCACGTATTTCGAGGTAATCTTATATTTGCACGTATTTCCATGTTACGATTTGATACTGTAGTTTTACGTGCTTATGGTTTCGGTGATGGTTTGATGATATGGTTTTGGTTTTGCAAAAATGAACTCGGGCATGAGACCCATTTGAATTATGTGATCGGGTCGGGGGCCCAGTTGGTTTACGAAATCGGGCTGAGACCTAATTGGGTAATATGATCGGACCGGGGGCCCAATTGATTTACTAAATCGGGCATGAGGCCCAATTATGTTTTATAAATGTAATTTCGGTTTTGGGACCCTGTGCTTCATAAACGTGATTTCGGGTTGGGGACCTTAAATGGTTTAGAATTATTGATTTGAGATGTTTTATGGAAATTTCGGGCAGGGCCCTTTGAGATGTTTTGAAATGACTTGATAAAACTATTTTTCATATACCATCTTGATATGAGGATCTGTGGATAGTCTCCTCCAGGTGTCTGGGACACTGGGGAAGTCACGGTGCATTGCCTACGAGGGGTCATTATACGGAGCGACCGGACCGTATAGAGACTCAGGAACGGGATTACTATGATTAGACGTCTGAAACATCAGGGGATGTCAGAGATATGGACCCGGAGAGTCCTCGGGCAGCACGCGTTGCTTATATCGTGAGATATGACGTCTGGGACGTCAAGCGTCTAGGACGCTAGGCATTTGGGATGTCGAGGATGGTTAGGTGGTAAATATGGATTATTGGATTTATGAAATGGTATTTCAGTTTTTACATGATTTGTGTTTATGGATTTGGGCAGTGGCCCACTTGGTTCTAGATGAATGGATTTTGGTATTCTACGGTTTTGGGCTGAGTTCCCACACACGTTGGGTTTTACAGTTTTTGGGCTAAGGCTCTAATGGTTTATTTAAGTAAATGATTTAATTACTGGTTTTCGATGCATGCATACTTTTAGTGAAGGGCATAAATGTATCTTTATGAAATGTGTTTTATGAACTTATTGATTTTCGTCCACTCACAGTTTTTAATGGTTTTAATGCCCTTCAGCTTGTTCACGGATGCAGGCTGTAGCAGAGACTGAGACATCGCACTCCTCCACCGATCCTGGCGCGCTCTGGGAGCCCCGTATGGGCCAAGGTATGAATTATCCCTTGTTTGACACTTAGTGTCAGACGGAAGCATGGAACATCCCGCGTTAATCCCGGGGGGGATTGGGATGGGTCGTGTCATCAGTTGATATGATTAGGTGATTCGGTATGCTGGTGCTCAGTATAGTTGGTTCTGCGTGACTGGCATGTTTATGTACTATTGTGATCATGTCTGTCTGGGTATAATGACATGACTGGAATGTGGATTATGGTATGAAATAACGTGATTTGGAATATTTATGATTTTCAGAACAATTTTTAAGAAAGTAGCCTTAATGGCTTATTTTACGAAAAGTGGCGTTTCAGCTGTGTTTTGGGCTTAGGCCCAATATTCCGATTGTGGTTTTGGTTTGTAATTGAGATGAAGATAATGGTGATGTTGATTAGTTGAGATGTTATATGTATTTTGGAACCTTGGTGAATATTAGAGTGATATTTTATATTTTGCGAGGAAATTGGGTATGTTAGATTTTGATGCATTACAGAGTTTTGGAATGTGACATTATGCTTATTGTGATGTGGAATGTTGTGATTCTTTGTGATATTGTGATTGTGATTGTGTGGATTGGATGTGAGTCTCAGACGTCGAGCCTGAGGCACTGGTTTCTAAGATTGTGTTGTGATGTCTCGGACGTCGAGCCTGGGGCTTCAACTCCCGTGCAATTATGTGATATGCCTACTGGTAGTGCATTTTTGGTATGATGACTGATATGGCGACTTATGTGATGATGGATGTAGTGCACTTGTGATGTGACGATGGATGTAGTGCACTTGTGATGTGACGATGGATGTAGTGCACTTGTGATGTGACGATGGATGTGGTACGTGTTGTGATTGGTGTTATGCTTGTGCAATGATGTTGAGTGATTGTTGTGAATTATGTGATAACGCTGGTTATGGATTTAATGGGTATTTTTTTTTTGTTTTTTTGACTTCCTCGAGATATGTGTTGATGCTTTTGGTAATCTCAGATGTCAAGCTGGGCTCCGGTTCCTGAGTGAATTTGTGGGGTGCCTTCCTGTAGGTCAGTGGTGCAATTATGTGATATGCCTACTGGTAGTGCATTTTTGGTATGATGACTGATATGGCGACTTATGTGATGATGGATGTAGTGCACTTGTGATGTGACGATGGATGTAGTGCACTTGTGATGTGACGATGGATGTAGTGCACTTGTGATGTGACGATGGATGTGGTACGTGTTGTGATTGGTGTTATGCTTGTGCAATGATGTTGAGTGATTGTTGTGAATTATGTGATAACGCTGGTTATGGATTTATTGGGTATTTTTTTTTGTTTTTTTGACTTCCTCGAGATATGTGTTGATGCTTTTGGTAATCTCAGATGTCAAGCTGGGCTCCGGTTCCTGAGTGAATTTGTGGGGTGCCTTCCTGTAGGTCAGTGGTGCAATTATGTGATATGCCTACTGGTAGTGCATTTTTGGTATGATGACTGATATGGCGACTTATGTGATGATGGATGTAGTGCACTTGTGATGTGACGATGGATGTAGTGCACTTGTGATGTGACGATGGATGTAGTGCACTTGTGATGTGACGATGGATGTGGTACGTGTTGTGATTGGTGTTATGCTTGTGCAATGATGTTGAGTGATTGTTGTGAATTATGTGATAACGCTGGTTATGGATTTATTGGGTATTTTTTTTTGTTTTTTGATGACTTCCTCGAGATATGTGTTGATGCTTTTGGTAATCTCAGATGTCAAGCTGGGCTCCGGTTCCTGAGTGAATTTGTGGGGTGCCTTCCTGTAGGTCAGTGGTTGTTGTTTGACATTGTGATGATGGTGGATCGATTGGTTGTAATGGATGTGTTGTTCTTGTGTTGATGGTTGTGATCTTGTGCACTTGCTTTATATATGTTTTCACATAATTAAAACATGATAAATGGTGTTTCGTTCTAATCGAAAGGAAACGGTTTTGAAATGGATTTTCGTATGGATGCATGGTTTTGGAAAAACTGAGGGTAAAAGCTATATGTTTTCAAACGATGTTTCAAACCATTCTTTTTTTTTTTCATTCACACGTTTTCTTGTTTTGTGACCCTCTAGGGCCACTTCATGGAAATTGAAACTCGGAAGGTAGAGGCATGAACTAAAGAAACTTAGGAGTATCCCTTGTCTGGCAAGGTTTCTGTTAGACGGGAGTAGGGCCCAAGTTTCTATTCTAGTATTTTCGAGTAGGTTCTTGTCAACTTGGTATCAGGGGTAGGATTTAGAATTGTGTTGTTGATTTCATGCCTCCGAGTTTCGAGCCCCGTGCACGATCTGGTGATAAGACGAGTAGACAAGCCCAGAATAGTTATGGGGCTATTTGTATGTAGCTTTGTGTGTTGGAAAATGTGAAAGTTTCTTGGTGATTGTTAATTTTGTGTGTTATGGTTTCGTATGTATTAATATACTTGACCCCTCGATATTTGTGCCTTGTGAACCCTATATGAGTTATACGTATTGGCATATTTACACATGTGTTTTGGACATGGCTAGGATTGCGGATTAGGACTCAAAATGAGTCTGGTGGAAGGGTTAAGGTTCGAGGAGGAACCGAAAAGTGTGATTGGATATGGGAATTTTGAGGTTAGCGTTGGATACCTGTAATACCCATGCCTTGAGAAGAATGGTGACTAAGACCCGTGAGCTTGGAAATGCAAGATCGGTGAACAATCCCACATTGCTTGGGGAGGGAAAGGTGAAGTGCCTTATATGTGTGGGCACGTATCTATCTAACACAAGGTCTTTTAGGAGCTCACTGGCTTTGGATTCCTTGGGAACTCCAAAGTTAAGTGAGTTGAGGCTGGTGCAATCCCAGGATGGGTGACCTATTGGGAAGTTGCATGTGAGCTCCCGAGAACAAAATTGTGAGGGCTGGGCCCAAAGCGGATAATATTAGGTTAGATGGGTCGGGTCGTGACAGAATGGTATCAGAGCTAGAACCCGATCGGAAGTGTGCCAGCGAGGACGCTGGGCCCTAAGGGGGTGGATTGTAATACCCGCTCTTGGAAGCAAGAACGATGAGCAAGACCCGTGTGCTTGGGAATCAAGAACGGTGAGCAAGACCCGTGAGCTTGGAAAGGCAAGATCGGTGAACAATCTCACATCGCTCGGTGAGGGAAAGGTGAAGTACCTTATATGTGTGGGCACGTATCTATCTAACACAAGGCCTTTTGGGAGCTCACTGCTTTGGATTCCTTGGGAACTCCAAAGTTAAACGAGTTGAGGTTGGTGCAATCCCAAGATGGGTGACGTACTAGGAAGTTGCACGTGAGCTCCCGAGAACAAAACCGTGAGGGTTGGGCCCAAAGCAGACAATATTGTGTTAAATGGGTCGGATCGTGACAATATCGGTTTGGTATGGTTGTGTGGCAAGATTGTTAGATGAGTTTTAAGTGTATCCTAGATGTGAAGTGAGAACTCAAGAAAGATTTAAGAGATTGAGAGCACGATAGGTATGTTGTGTAGGTGGAAGTACGATTTTGCTTGGAATCTCTTTAGAGTGTGAATTGGATATGTATAACCGTTGTGTTGAATTAGTGTTGACGGTTGGTCGATTGTGTGATGATTGCTTTAACTTGGTGTTTTGATGGTGGTGATCTCGTGTGATTAATTTGAATTTTTGGTTATGGATTTGACTTGATTGTCAAGGATGAAATTCTTTTAAGGAGGGTAGATTGTAACGACTCAGACCTTCATCGAGGTAAAATCGGAAAAATTGGATGGAATTGACCATTTTTGCCCAGTTGACTTTTTGGTCAAAGCCAAAGGGTTGACTTTGATTTATTAAGGTCAACATGTTGACTATTGACCGGGACGATTTTTTAGTGATTCCAAAAACGTCGTTAGGAAGGTCTCGGCATCCTGAGTTCGTAGAAAAGCAGCACGACAAAATCGGAGTTCGGAAGAATTAGTTATATGTATAGAAAGTGTAGGGATATTTTGGTATTTTTCTTTGAAGGGTATTTTGGCAATTAAACTTATGAGATTTTTTTTTTGGTTGAATTGAAGTGTGACAAGTGTCCCTATCTCTTAGGGAATTGTGCCACCACCCATGTGTGTGTGTGTGTGTGTGTGTGTGTGTGTGTGTGTGTGTGTGTGTGTGTGTGTGTGTGTGTGTGTGTTGAGTGTTGGCTTCGGTGGTTTGAAATTAAAAAGGAGAAAAACTTCTTTAAATAACTAACCCCTGAGAAACCTTGGAGGAGATGAGGGAATTGAAGTCTAGAAATGAGTGAGAGTTTGAGGGCACTAAATCCTCAGGGAGAAACGAGCACCATGGTGGTGGTTTGAGGATGGGAAACCCTTGGAAACTGGTGAACCTGAAAACTCTTTCGACGGGTTCTTGTGTTGAGTTTGTGCTGGAGACCTGGAAACTTAATATTGGGGATTCTAATGTTTATTTGGGACCTTACGATCAAGAACAACTCGAGAACAAAGCTTTTGGAAGCAAGAAAGAGGCTAGGAACGAGTTGGAAGCCATGGATGAAGGTCTGAGTGTCTAACCGTGATTTTAAGGTGAGTTTTCGAGAATCTAACGTTATGGATCCTCTTTTGGGTTTGCTAAGGTGGGATTTGATTGATGATTAAAATGAAGAAACAAGATGTGAAAATGGTAGGTATGAACCGGGTTGGACACGCGGGTCAGGTGACCCGAAAGCCTTCGGGTCTGGTGTTTTGGAGAAGATGAACAGTGTTTTTCAGGAAATTCACTGTAGTTGGCGCATGAGACCGATGCATAACCACATCTAACGATGCGTGGGGGCGCGTGGCGGAGAATTTCAATTCATGTTCAATACGTGTTTTAACCCTTTCAACAATACGAGCATTTTGGAACAGGTTTCGAGTCGATTGGATACCGTTTTGGGGTAGTTTTGGGTGTCCGAAGGTTTAGGGTTTGTTATAACTCTGCCAGAACCACATATAAAGTTTTACAAAAATTGTAACAACCCATCCCTGATTTTAAGGATTAATTAAGGCTTAATTATGGATTAGTAAGGCTAATCGGGGATTAGTGGAGGATTATCGGACGTTCAGGGCGAAATTACGATTTTGCCCCTTAACGAGGGCAAAAAGTTGACTTTTGACCCTGGAGGTCCAATGCATGAGTACTGAGGACCGACAATCGTTACGTAGATCGGGTCGATACGAGTCCGTAGATAGGCGGCACATCGAAATCGGACGTTCGACGGGAAAGTTACGGTTCACAGAAATTTTGAGGTACTATTTGCGATGACATGTTTTACGAGGCAAGGGTGGACTTTTGTCTCATGTGTGGCCCAGATATTTTCCCCAGGCCCAATGAATGATTGACGTCACTCATCTATTGCTCCCATTACACAGATACATGCACCATCCATCTTCATCGTTCATTCGAACCCGTAACCCACAAACCTATCCCCTTCCCATTTCCTTCAATTGAAACCTGCAGCTGGGCTACCTGAGAGAGTCGCAAAGGATGGCTGAGGAGCTAGGGGATGGTGAGGAAGGCGGCAGAACCGCTGTAGAAGGCGGAGGAAGGTAAAAACCCGAACTCCCCCTTTTAGATTTCAAATTTCCAATTTGGGTTATGGACGTGTAGGATGTTTTCTGATGATTAGGTTGTGTTTAGGGGGTTGTTATGATGCTTAGGGAATGGTTTTGGACGACGGGGGATGACTGAGCAGCCCAGGGATTTGGCTAGAAGTTTGGACCGTGAGAGGGAAAATCGAACCAATAGCTTCTAGGTGGTTTTTCTTAGTTTTAATCATATAGTTAGGCTGCTAATGAAGAAGACGATACTGTTCCCGGCGCGTGGGCTTCACGCGCAGGGCCTTTGGGTTGCTTATGGAAGTGCGTGGGGAAGAATTTGGGGACATGGTCAATGTATGAAATCATTTATTCGATGTAACGAACATTTTGGGACAATTTCGAGTCGATCAGACATCATTTCGACATAGTTCGGGATGTCCGAAGGTTTAGGATCGAGTTTAAAATATTCTAAAAATCCCAGAAAATTACGGGGATTTAATGGAAGGTTATTGGAAGTGTTAGTGACCTTAGAATATGATTTGGATAGGTCTGGGAACCCCGAAGATGGTGATTGGCCCGAAGAGGCTTATGGCGCGTGTATTGAGGCGCAGTATGGACAGTATGTGAGGGGACCTTGCTTTCTAAATTGTGATGCATGCATAAATTTTTTATATGTTTTATATCAATGTTTTGAGATGCCATGAGTACATATGATTTAATTATGATTATTGGGCATTTTCAGAGGAAAATGCATCATTGCATGTAGTTCAAGGTTTCTGTTTTATATGATGTTTGGGCTTCGGCCAAGTGTACTACGTGCATATGTTTTACACAGTTTATATGTAATTTTGAAGTTTTCATGGAGGGGCGTGAAACCGAGGAACCGATTTATGATTTTGGAAGATTTCACGGAAGTGCGTGAAATCGAGATTCGGCCATGAGTCCCAATTGAAAGACGATTTGAAGGGGTTTTGAAAATATCTTTCGAGCATATGACCCAATTGGTTGGAAACCATCGAACTTGGAGTCTATTTGATTTAATGAGAAATTAGACTGAATGCCCTGTTATGTTATACGATTGGGTCGGGGGCCCCATTGGTTTACGAATTCGAGCATGAGGTCCAGTTATAGTTTATAAACGTGATTTCGGGTCGGGGACCCATATATGGATTTATGGATTTGAATAAATGGATTTATGATGGTTTTATGGATAAACCGGGCATAGCCCATTGAACGGTTTTGAGATATTTTGTGAAATGGTTTTCCGTATACCATCCTCACGAATGGTTGTCGTCCAGACATCCCGTAGTATCCTAAAGTGTCGGGTTGTCTCCTCCAGACGTCTCGTAGTATCCTGGAGTAGTCACGGGGAATTTCCTGCGATGGGTCATTGCACGGAGTGACCAGTCTGTATAGTGACTCAGGAGCAGGACTGCCAGAAGTTAAAACTTCCCCCTAGGGAGGGTCATTGATCTGCGGGTCATTGACTTGGGTGGACCCTGGGGAGACTTGAGATTTGAGACCCCGGGTAGCACGTGTAGCTTGGAACCGTGATAGTGGTGTTGATTGTGACATCTGGGATGTCAGGCATCAGGGATGCCGAGGATTGGTTTTGGGCTGAAACCCACTTGTATTCGTTTTGGTGTCAGGACCGGTCCCAAATCCCTCGGGATTAACGTGGGACCCGCCTTATCCCGTCTGACACGAAGTGTCAGACCAGGGAAAATTCCATCTCTAGCCCTCGCCGGGGCTATCAAAGTACTTCAGGATCGTAGGAGGAGGGGAGTGATGTCTCGTCTCTACTACAGCCCGCATCCGCGATCAACCTGAAGGGCATTAAAACATTAAAAGTCGTGAGTGGACAAAAATAAACATTTCATTTAAAAACACTTTCTCTTAAAGACATTTATGCCCTTCAATAAAAGCATATGCATGCATTCAAAAACCATTTATCAAACGTTCATAAAAACCTTTGTCAAACATTTATAAAACCTTTCAAGGGATCATGCCCGGCCCCATAAACCGTCACGACCCGTAAATCCATTTAGGTCCCCGACCCGAAATCACACTTACAAACCATAAATCAAAACATGAGAACTCAGTCCCAAATCATGTCACTTGGGTCTCAGCCCAAAACCATTTCCAAAATATCAAATCTCAAAATCTTACAAGGGTTCATGCCCGGTTCCCATAAGCCGTCATGACCCGTAAATCCATTTGGGTCCCCAACCCGAAATCACAATCTTACAAACCATAAATCAAAACATGGGAACTCAGCCCCAAATCATGTCACGTGGGTCTCAGCCCAAAACCATTTCCAAAATATCAAATACGGGGTCTCCGCCCCAAATCACTTTCTAAATCATAATACTCATGGCCTCCGCCCTCAAATCACTTTCTAAAACATAAAACCTCATACGTATCAACATACGTATAACCCATCCGTGACACTTCCGAGAAGATGCCAACTCAGGGCACATAGCCCATAGGGAACACATCCCCGAAATAGTCACGATGACATCATATCTATCTAGTGTGCACACTACTCGGGGTCTCACTCCGAGTCTTCTCCCAGGAATCTCCATCTGGGAGGCTCAATCTCTGGATCTAGTCTGAGCTCTCTCTCTGGATCTAGTCCACATATCTCTCCAGAATCTGGTCTGGGACCACAACATAATAAGTAACCACCACTCCTGGAACGGGATCCTTATGGGGATACCCACTCTGGTCTATGGATCGTGACTCTCCAGGTCCACGTCTGGAGGAGACCATATAAATCATATGGAGGGTTCATATCTTTTCAAATACTTGCTTTCTTTCTCAAATACATTTCTCAATTGGGTCTCATACCCGATTCATCTCAATAGGATTCCTCGAATCCGATTCAAATCCATTTCACAGGCCTCGGCCTAAATCCACAGTTCAACAGGGTCTCATGCCCGAATTCTCATTTCATAAATCGAACTGGGACTCAAGCCCGATATCACGACTAACGGGGCCCTAAGCCCGAAACCATAACTCAACAGGACCTCACGTCCGATTTCACAACCAACGGGGCCTTAAGCCCGATATCTCAACCAAATGGGTCTCAAGCCCGATAGTACCACTAACTGGGCCTCAAACCCGAATCGTAAACCAACTGAACCCTCGGTCCGATCGTATGGCTCAAATGGACCCTAGGTCCGATTCCTCGTCAAATAAAATGGACTCCAAGTCCGAGAGTTTGTAAATCAATTGGGTCTCATGCTCGAGTTCATGTTTCTAAATCCGAAATCCATGTACTAAACCTTCATTAAAAACCTAGAACGTATATGTATCGTATAAAATCAGAAATCTCGAAATACATGCAAATACGTAAATCCTAGGCTACCAAAAACAATTGCACTCATGGCAACACAAAAAATATATGAAAATACTTATAAAACATTTATGCATGCATCAATTTCGAAAGAAGGGTCCACTCACAGACCGTCCGAAGCCGCGCCTCGATACACGTGCCAAAAGAATCTCCCGGGCCAATCGTCGCCTCCAGGATTCCCGAACCTGTCCAAATTCATTTAGAGGGTTACTAATAGCCTCATTAACCTCTCACTAAAGTTCCATAATTTTCCGGAATTTCTAACTATTTTTAAACGCGAACCTAAACCTTCGGACTTCCCGAACTATATCGAAATGATGTCCGATTGACACAAAACCAGTCCCAAAATGTTTGTTACATCGAATAGAAGGTTTCGTATGTTGAACACGTCCCCAAAGGATTGGACATGCGCCCTCACGATCCCAAGACAGGCCCTCCGCGTGGGCCTCACGCGCCAGGGTACTGTTTATCTTCTTCCTTGCAACAGATAGGTCCGACCGGTTCGACTATGCAGTCCGGTCCAGCTGGACCGGCGTGACCGGTCCGACCCTCTAGACCCCTCATTTTTTGCCCAATCTTCTTCTTTTCGATCCTAAACTTCCTATTTTCAAGTTTCCTATCCAAACCAATCCTTAAAACTAATCAACAACACCTAAAACCTATGGTTCCAAATTGAACCTCAAGGTTCAAGTTTTCCATTTTCCTCCCACGGCTTTCAAAGCCATTAACCTTCCTAAAAATCATCTTAACAACTTCCTAATAACCCATTTAACTCAAAACAATCACCCATAGAGGCCCATAATGATCAAAACTGAAAATAGGGAAAAATGGTTCAAACCAATACCTTCACGGTTCCATGGCCGCCGTGCACGGTGGTCTGCGACCTTGCCACCACCATCAACGGCTCAGTCTTCTCTCTCAGTTTCCTTCATGGTTCAAGCTCAATGGAAGGGTTGGATTGGTTTAGGGGAGGGTGAGATCGGGTTTTGGTTAGGAAAAGGAAAATGGGAGAAATGGATCGATGTAATTGGAAGGGGAGATGCATGAATGAAAATGAATGGCCAGTGGATGAGTGACACTTGTCACTCATCTATTGGGCCACTGACAAATCCCTGGGCCTCACCTAATTCCACTTGCCTCGAAAAACGTGTTATCGTGAATAGTACTTCACAACTTCCGTGAACCGTAACTTCGTCGTCGAACGTCCGAATTCGACGTGCCGCCTGTCTACAGATTCGTATCGTCCCGATCTACGTAACGGTCTTTGGCCCTCGGCCATCGGATCTCCCAGGTCAAAAGTCAACTTTTGGCCCAAATTACCAAAATACCCTTGAACTTCCGATCGTCATAACTTTTTCCTCTGACGTCGGAATCGAGCGTGCCACCTGTCTATGAACTCGTGACGTCACGACCTACGTCACAGTCATCGGCCAAAGTCCATTTGACCACTCGTACAAAAAGTCAACGATTCGCCCATTCCTAGGGCAAAATCTTCATTTCGCCCGAACGTCAGCTAATCTTCGTCTAATCTCATATTAGTCTCGCTAATCCGTCATTAATTATTAATTAGTTCCGCTAATTCGGGACGGGTCGTCACATTTGGGCTGAGACCCATATACTTGATTTTGGACTGAGACCCACTTGTATTGGTTTTGGGCTGAGACCCACTTGTATTGGATTTGGGCTGAGACCCACGCGATTTCATTTGGGTAGAATCCCTACGGATTTGGTTTTGGGCTGAGTTCCCATATACTTTGGTTTACGCTTTTGGACTAAGGCCTTAATGGCTTAATTATTGATAAATGGCTTTGATTGAATTAAATGGTTTTTGAATGCATGCATGCTTTTTAGTGAAGGGCATAAATGTCTTTTTGCGAAATAATTTTATAAAACTGTTGTTTCGTCTACTCATAGCTTTCAATGATTTTAATGCCCTTCAGGTTGATCGCGGATGCGGGCTGTAGCAGAGACCGAAACATCACACAAATCCTTCGATCCTAGCGCACTCTGGAAGCCCCGGTTGGGTTAAGGTTGAAATTATCTCTTGTCTGACACTTCGTGTCTGAAACATAAAAAATTATCACAACAAATTCACCAATACAAACATATATTATTATGCACAATGTTTCAAATGGCGCTAGGCGTTCACAGGGCAGCGGGTTGGGGCCTAGCGCCTAGGCAGTTAGGTGGGGCCTAGCGCCTAGGCAGTTAGGTGGGGCCTAGCGCCCAGGCGGTTAGGCAGTGCCTAGGCGAACGCGTAGGAGGTTTTTTTTCTAAGGACAAAAATTAATACATTATGTACTATATAATTGCATATACATACATACATATATATATATATATATTAGAATTCATTTTAAATATAATGAGAGATTGAATAACGAGTAAAGATTAAACTGGTGCTGCATATTATTTTGATATTTAGTTCATAATAACTCAAAGAGAGATTGAAATATTAAACAATATTTTGAATTCGGTCAATTGATCCATTGTTCATTATTATTTTTTATCCACAATGAGAGATTAAATGTTCCATATATATTAAAAGTGTAAACATACTATTATATTTCTCACAATACTGTTGACACTTAATACAAATTGAAATGAAATTGTGGTCCCAAAAAAATGTTCATTACCTTTTACATGTATCCCAAACCTACTTTCCCCAATATAACTATTAGGTTAGTAGGATGATGCTACATACACCCCAATTATTTTTCCAAAGTTGCTATATACTTTACACGTACACTCCAATACATATATAATATTATATATATATACTTGAAAGAACGCACATATATAATTAATTTATTACCCCGGTTGGCCCCCTAGCTCGTTAATTATAATTTTTGTGTGTGATGGAGGCTAGGAGATTTTCCAGACTTCCCTGTGTTGCTGCTTTAACATGGCTTGTGTTTATGTCCCAGACTTCCAGAAAGACAAAGATTTTTCGTTTAGCTTGGCGATCGATTCGATAGGCTGAAGCCTGAAGAGTGTAGAGTTTGCAATATAAATGGTTACATCGAGAATTAGACTGAAGAGTCGAAGATAGACGGCTGAGGACGGAGCCATGAAGGCGATTCACAATGGTAGGGTTCAAGCACTCAATGTTAAACTCTATAAATGTAATCTGGGTTCCATTTTGCATTTTTGCTTTTCTAAATTTGATTTTGGAGTATTTCATTTGGATGGGTTTGGGTAAAATGGTTAAGTACTCTGTAATACAAGTTACATTGGATTTTGTTTTAAATTTTCTAAAACGGCGAGTCACCTCCCCTTCTACTACCTAGTTGTCCAATTCTCCCAGGACCGCCCAGGCCCCGCTCAGTCTGCGTATGCGCTGCCCAATCCCTCTACCACATAGAGCTGTGGTGTAGGTCTTAGTCGTCGCGACACATTACCGCCTAACGCCTAGGCGCCGCTAGACCGTCGTTTTGAATGTTGATTATGCATATCACATATTTACAATTTTCTATTTTCCTAATTTAATAACAAATTTTCTCTTTTCCTAACATTTTTTTTTCTAATTTCCAACATATTTTCTAATTTTCAATTTCCTAACATATTTTCTAATTTCAATAATTTCCTACCATTTTTTATTTTCCTAACATTTTCACTGGTTTTCTAATTTCCTAACACATTTTCTATTTACCTACGAGAATGTGACACACTTTCAAAGTTTAAAGAGTTTAGAGACATAGTTGAAGGAGAAGTGGGAAAGAAGATTTTTTGTTTACGAACGGATTACAAAGGAGAGTATAACTCAAATGAGTTCTGTCAATATCTACGAGAATGTAGAATATGTCATTAGTTTACTTGTGCCAACACTCCACAACAAAATGGTGTAGCATAGAAAAATATCGGAATCTTGTAGAGATTTTTTGAAGCATGCTACATTCAAAGAATGTACTAGGAAGATTTTAGGTTGAAGCCATGAGAACTACAATTTATGTGATCAACAGACTTCCTCAACCAAGGATAGGATTTTTCTTGCTCTTTGAGAAACTGTGAGATATGAAACTTTTAATTAGTTACTTTCGTGTATTCGGTTGTGTATGCTATATTTTTGTTCCAAATCATTTAAGTAGTAAGTTTGATAAGAAAGCAGAAAGATGCATCTTTGTGGGATACGACCGGAGAAAATGGCGGAAGTGTTGTGATCCTACGAGTGGAAGGTTCTACACATCACAAGATGTGGTGTTTGATGAAGCATTTTCATGGTGGTCCTCCGAAAAGGAGGTGGTAGCAAACTCAAGAGAAATTGAAGATAATTTGCAAGAGAAATTGGGGGAACAATTTGCTCAAATTCAATCAATTTCTGAAGAGCTTGAAGATTTGCTTGTTGGTAATAATACCGTGGGGGTAGTGACTCAAAATTGTTGGCAAAATGGTGTATATCAACAACCAGATGTTGGACCTAGTGAAGGTAAAGTATCAAGCCTACAATCACAACTCAAGATATTAACAAGAACACGAAAGTCAAATCCTAAGTATGCTAATGCAGCCATAGTAGAAGAGGAAGCAAAACCTGAGACGTTTGAAGAAGCGTCACAACATTCCAAATGGATAAAAGCTATGGAATAAGAGATATCTGCACTTGAGAAAAATGAGATGCAGGATCTGGTGTAAAAGCCAAGAGATGTGAAACCCATATCTTGCAATTGAATGTATAAAGTAAAGCGCCGCACTAATGGATCAATTGAAAGAGACAAGGCTCGATTGGTAGCTTGAGGTTTCTCAATAGAATATGGACTAGAATATGATGAAATATTTAGTATGGTGTCAGAACTTACAACAGTAAGAGCTTACTTACACTTGTAGCCAACAAATATTGGAACCCGCACCAGACGCATGTGAAGAATGTGTTTCTGCACGAGGAGTTAGATCAAAAAATCTACATGATTCAACCAACAAGCTTTGAAAACGAAGTTCATCCTCAACATGTGTGTAAACTGAAAAATTCACTGTATGGATTAAAGCACACACCCAAAGCATGGTACACTATAATTACTGAATTTCTGACACAGTGATTATTCACTGACACCTGTAGATTTCTGCTTATTTGTCAAAGAAAATGAAAGGAAATTAGTTATTGTGCTAGTATACGTGGATGATATAATCATCATTGGTGGTGATGAGACATAGATAAGGTATTGCAAAGAGAGATTGAAATGGGACATATTACTACATATAATCAAATTGGGGACTTGTTCATGAAAGGCTTGAATATCGGCAAATTTGAAGAGTTTCGTCATCAACTTAATGTGGTAAAAAGAGAATGAGCTGGTGTTCAGGAGGGAGTGTGAAAGAAATCAAAACTAGCTCATATTCAAGTGATGCACTTGGACTTGAACACCAACTTGAATTTGGAATACTTATGTCCAAGAGGTGGTCAATTTTTGCAACTAATGATGAGTTGCTCTTGGTCAATTTTTGCAATTAATCATGAGTTGCTCTTGACAACTAAGGTACCCAATATTTGCAATTCATAATGAGTTTCAAATTGGGTGGTTAGGAAGAAAATCCAAAATGGTGGCTTTGTGGCTTAGGTCCGCTATAATATCTTGTAAATAGAGGTGTTGTGATATATTATGTATGTTGAGAATAATAGTGTGACTGTGAGAAAAAAAGTGAGACTCAGAGAATTGTAGACGAATACTAAAGTGTGTTTTTCAAAGTGTCGTAGCTTCTTTGGTGAACAAGGGTGCTTGTATTAGAATTGTTTTTCATTAAAGAATTGTGTTATAAGTTAGTGAAAGTATTGTGTTTATTTACTTTATCTCTTCAACACTTGAATATTATATTTTTGCACTCTTTGTTCAACATTTGGTATCAGAGCTCAACAAGGTGGTAGTGAAAGTGGATGTAGAGGTAGGTAGGGTGCTGTAATGGGGTGGAATAATGGTGAAAATAGAGGTGGATGTGGAGATGGGTGCATTGGTGGTAGAAGCTAGTTGGGGTAAAGTGATGGTGAAATTGAAGGTAGGTGTGGGACTAGGTGGTTATGGATGTGACGATCCGTCCCGAATTAGCGGGATTAATTAGGGATTAATGACGAATTAGCGAGACTAATCGAGGATTAGACGAGTATTAACGGACATTCAAGGCGAAATGACGATTTTTCCCTTAGAATGGGTGAATCGTTGACTTTTCGTTCAGGCGGTCAAATGGACTTTGGCCGATGACTGTGACGTAGTTCGGGATGACGCGAGTTCATAAACAAGTGGCACGTTCGATTCCGACGTTCGAGGAAGAAGTTATGATTTTCGGAAGTTCGGGGGCATTTTGGTAATTTAGTTGAAAAGTAGCAATAGTTGACTTTTGACCAGGGAGGTCAGATGGCCAAGGGCCAAGGATCGTTACGTAGATCAGGACGATACTAATCCGTAGACAAGCGGCATGTCGAATTCGGACGTTCGATGGAAAAGTTACGGTTCAGGGAAATACGAACGCACTATTGCACGAAATTCGAGACGGATGATTTTTGGACTTAAGTGGGCGCAGATATTTTGGGGCAGGCCCAATGGATGAATGACACTTGTCATCCATCCATTGCCCACCCAAATTGGTACATGCATATCATCTTCATTTCCTTTGTTTTCTTTATCCAACCCGATCTCACCCCAAACCACTTTGAACCCAAACCAATCCAACCCTTCCCATCTGAGCATGCTTGAGAGAACAAGGGATTGTGAGGAGTGCAAGCTGATGATGGCGGCTGGCAGGAGGTAACGCCGCCATGGACCGCGACCATGGACCGTGCAAGGTATCGATAAAACCCATTTTTCCTTCAATTTTCGATTTATACATTATGGACTGTTTTAGATGATTAGGATGAGTTTATTAGGTTTCTTAGGAAGTTTAGAGAAGGTTTTTGATGAGGTTTCACGGCTGAGGAAGCCTGGTGAATTTCTGAAAATCTTGGACCGTGAGGGAGGAATCAAACCGTTAGGTTTTATACGTTTTCTTCTAGGTTTCTTGATTGGAATAGATAGGAAATGAGAAAATAGGATGAATGGACTTGAAAGGGGAAGAAAAGGACTGAAAATGAGAGAGGATGGTTGCCGGACCGGTCACAACGGTCCAGCTGGACCAGACTGCACAGGAAAACCGGCCAGACCGGTTTGATTGCTTGGAGAAGAAGAATAGTCTGGCGCGTGAGGCCCACGTACAGGACCTTCCTTGGGCACGTGAGGGTGTGTGAGCCTTCCTTTGGGGATGTGTACAGCATGTAATTTCATCTATTCGATGTAACGAACATTTTGGGACTGGTTTCGTGTTAATCGGACATCGTTTCGATATAGTTCGGGACGTTCAAAAGTTTAGGTTCGAGTTTAAAAATAGTTAGAAATTCCGAAAAATTACGTGACTTTAGTGAGGGGTTATATAAGTAGTTAGTAACCCTCTAAATTAATTTGGACAGATTCGGGAATCCCGGAGGCGACGATTGGCCTGGGAGAGGCTTCTGGCACCCGTATCGAGGCGCGGCTTCGGACAGTCTATAAGTGGACTTGTTTTATGAATTCGATGCATGCATAAATGTTTATAATTGTTTTAGAATATATTTTGTGATGCCATGATTGTATTTTTTTGTGGTACCCTAGGATTTACGTATTTGCACGTATTTCGAGATTTACAATTTTATACGATGCTTATACGTGCTAGGTTTTCAACGAGGGTTTAATAAATGGATTTTGGATTTGGAAATATGAACTCGGGAATGAGACCCATTTGATTTACGAACTCTGGGACTTGGAGTCCATTTGATTTGACGAGGAATCAGATCAAGGGTCCATTTGAGATATACGGTCGGACTGAGGGTCCCGTTGATTTATGATCCGGGCTTGAGGCCCATTTGGTTGTAATATCGGGCTGGAGGCCCATTTGACTGTAGTATCGGGCTTGATGCCCTATTGGTTGTGAAATCGGGCTCGAGGCCCTATTGATTTGTGGTTTCGGGCTTAGGGCCCAGTTAGCTGTGGTATCGGGCTTGAGGCCCTGTTTATTGTGAAATCAGGCTTGAGTCCCAGTTCGGTTTATGAAATGAGAATTCGGGCATGAGACCCTATTGAACTGTGGATTTAGGCCGAGGCCTGTGAAATGGATTTGAATCGGATTCGAGGAATCCTGTTGAGATGAATCAGGTATGAAACCCAGTTTAAATGTGTTTTGAGAAAGAAAGAAAGAGATTTGAAAATGAATATGAACCCTCCATATGATTATATGGTCTCCTTCAGACGTCGACTTGGAGAGTCATGATCCACAGACCAGAGTGGGTATCCCCATAGGGATCCCGTTCCAGGAGTGGGCGTTATGATGTGGTCCCGGACCAGATTCCGGAGAGATGATCGGACTAGATTCGAAGATGAGCCTCCCAGATGGAGAATTCCTGGGAGAAGACTCGGAGTGAGACCCCGAGTAGTGTGCACACTAGTATAGAGACGATATTGCAACATATATCGGGGATGTGTTCCTTAGGGGTTGTGTGCCCCGAGTTGGCATCTGCTCGGAAGTGCCGCGGATGGGTTATACTATTGTTGATACGTATGTGGTTCTTATGGAAGTGATTTGGGGGCGGAGACCCCATTTTTTATGTTTTAGAAAGTGGTTTGGGGCAGAGACCCCATATTCGACGTTTTAGTATTTCACTGAGAATGGTTTTGGGCTGAGACCCACGTGTCGTGATTTGGGCTGAGTCTCTTTTGATTTCCGTATTCCATGTTTTAAGATTGTGATTCCGGGTCGGGGACCCAAATGGATTTTTATGGTTCATGATGGTTTATGGGGACCGACATGAACCCTTGAATGGTTTTTATGGGTCATGACGGTTTATGGGGACCGGGCATGAACCCTTGAAAGGTTTTGAAAATGTTTGACAAATGGTTTTATGAACGTTTTGATAAACGGTTTTTGAATGCATGCATATGCTTTTAGTGAAGGGCATAAATGTCTTTATGTGAAATGTTTTATTAAAATATTATTTTGTCCACTCACGACTTTTGATGTTTTAATGCCCTTCAGGTTGATCGTGTGGATGCGGGCTGTGGCAGAGACGAGACATCACACTCCTCCTCCTACGATCCTAGCGTACTCTGGAAGCCCCGATGAGAGCTAGAGACGGAATTTTCCCTAGTCTGACACTTCGTGTCAGACAGGATTAGGCGTGTCCCACGTTAATCCCGGGGGATTTGGGACAGGTCCTGATAAGTTGGTATCAGAGCGTGGAGTGCCCGCATGTCGAGGATGTGATGTCACTGAAGTTATAATAGCCCGTCATCAACCTGATAGTTAGGGTATTAGTACGAGGATTTGGTAGAATCGAACCTTAGTTAGATGGTGGTTGGCACGTGATACGATAGTTGAGGTTCGATTGGCATCCAATGCCACGTGTTTTGAAGTTTGATCCCTAGGAGGATCAGTATTCGTGTGAATTCGACAGCCTAGAGCCGTAGTGTCACTATTGAGTAGGATCCAGTGGACCAGTAGACACAGTATGATGACATAAGAGTCGTGACCGCTCGACAGTAGGGTCGTGTCGGATAGAGGATGTACGGATTAATACTAGTGGTAGTCAGAGGTCAGGGTCGCCCAATATACGATGACCCTGTACGAATACAGTCACGACGGTTAGGAATAGGAGCTTGTGATTCTTTTTAGCGGGATGAACCATGTTTCGGTGTGTCGAATCCTTCCAGGATGTCGACTGGCAGGAGATATCCGGAGTAGTTGTTGTGGGGCATGATTGGATATGATTGCGACGTGTAACTGTTGTGAAGTGTTAGGCGCGGAGTATGGCCAAGTTCTTGTGGAGGCCAGCAGCTGAGAGCCATACTGTTGCGAGAGGACGAGATCCTCAGAGTGTGGTTACTGGTTGTTGGGATGCCAGTATCGGAGTACAATGATCCTTCGGAGTCGAGGTGAAGGATTACTCGAGATGAACATGCTGCAGCGAGCAGCCGGATTGTGGTGACCCTAGTGGCGATTGATTGGACGAGTGATCAGGAGAGCGGTGCTTGTCAATCGGATCCTGAGGTGGACCGATAAGTGGATGTTGTGTGTTGAGCAGTTAGTACCGGCGGTGGGTGGACCCCGCAATGTTGGAGTCTCGATAGTATAGTGTTTTTCGAGTTGGTCTGCACGAGGTTGTGGCAGACGCCGCTATTGATGGACGTAGTCGAGTCATATCAAGTTGGATAGGCTCAGGTTGCCGTGACGAGGATACGACGGTGCGTGAGCGACGCACAGTACGAGCAGTGGTTTGGGGAGCTAGCTCGGTCACGACCAAGTGCGATTATAGAAAAAGATGAGCTTCGGGCGTTGGCCAGTGTGCCATGCTACCTTGTGAGGTAACAGAGATGTGTGGTGATTGCTCGGTAGGAGCGAGGTTTTAGGTTTGGTCGATTCGCACTCCGTGTGGCGGTGATGCGATGACGTTAACGAGAAGAGACGACGAGCCACGAGCTGAGGATAGCTCAGTCGTGATGTGCTCATGGTAAGGTTCTACCATTACGCGACGAGAAGGATTCGTCGGATAATATGGATTTGCCTTGGTAATTGTGTGGAGATGGTTTGGTTGACTGCGGTTAACCATACTTCCTGAGTTCGTGTGCGCTGTTTGAGGAGAACCTGATAGTGAGAAATGGAATGGGCCATTACAGTAGTTGTCGTTGGTCGGAAAGAATGGACAACGCAAGGATTGTCGTGAGGATTAGTGACTGGAGGGTCAGACTTGGTAGTACACATAGAGTTGTTTGCAGATCACAGCAGAAGCCTGTTGTGACCTTGTAGTCAGGTGGCCTAGCGGATTGGGATGAATTGACATCCTTTTGGATGTACATAAACGGTCATAAACTGATAGGCAAATTGGATAGTTTGCGGACATGTGGATGATGTCCGAGTGAGTTGATGTGATCGAGTTGGTAGTCATGCCATAGCGTAGTGGCCGTGCGAGTTCAATGGGCACTAAGCGAGACAGGGAGGGTCCCGAGTGGCTCGGTGTGGGATATACGCTATACCTGCATTGGTGATAGGTACCCTAGTTCATTGTGGACGAATGACACGAGTGTTAGATGTTGGATTTGGATCCCATAGGATTGGGAAGTGCGAATTAGGTTACCGACGTGAACGACAAGGGGAGAAGCCGAAAGGAATCACTGGAAGTGTTTAATCCTGAAGGAAGGATTAAGCATTACAGTAATTATCATAGAATACTCTTAGTCAGAGTAGGAGGACTTCTGGCTCAGCCATCAGAAAAGTTAGGTATGTTTCCAACATGGTTGCAACTACTCTCGACTTAGAGGCCGGTGAAGGAGACTTCTCGTTTTCTGCTCTTTAGCAGATAGTGCTGAGTACCTGAGGATGACATAAGATGGACTTGATGTCATCATCTTAAACTTTCCTCATGTGGATTGATGAGGAAGGAGACGACAGTGATGTCAAATTGGATTGATTTGGAGATCAGATGATTCTTGGGGTCACGTCCGGTGATGTGACAGATGAGTACCCAAGACGAGACAAATTGAGTAACGTGAGGATGATCGAGATGACGGAAGTGATTGTGATGACCGTGATGTATTCAGACTGAGGTCTGGTCGTCATTGGAGTGAATTACCTTACTGATTTTGCTAAGCTAGGAGCTGAGGAGAACTTTTAAGGATCCCTTAACATAGTCGGTGAGATGACAGAGTTTGAAAGTGGAAATAAAGGTGAGTTGAGGACGATACGTAGGTATCAATCAGGAAGAGATAAATAGTCGATGCCTCGAGATGTATTTGAGAATAGAGTTTGTGTTGGATTGAGGCTGGCTCGTGATGCACGATTAGACATCAGACCGATGAGTACTATGATCGGATGTGTTCCGACATATTGGTATAGTGACCGAACGTCAAATGCTGTGTGCTTGAGCAGAATTGATAGAGAGGGATTCAAATAGTTGGTGAGCCGAGAGCTCAGGGCCGTATGGGCAGGTGGAACACTAGTGCGTGTGTGTGTTTTCTGCTGAGACAAGTATTCAATTGGGTTTCGTATACGCCCAGGATGGGTGAGACGTCGACCCACAATCGACAGGGTGAGTAGTACGATGGTTGGGACTCAAGGTGAGTCTAGATGGCATCGGAAATCGCTGAGTGACGTGAGATACGATACGGTACGAGGACTCGAGAGCGAGTCGAGATCAGAGTGTGCAGCGGGAGCACAGTGGAGCCAAGCGCTACCGACTAGACACGATCACGCTCGTGGACTTAGTGATAGTGAAGGAAGTTGAGTATCACTCCGCTAGAGAAGTGAGGATAGTTGTTGGATTGGATGCTAATTAGGACATCAGTTCCGATTTTCAAATGAGAAGAACCATCAGATTGAAAAGTCGACGTGATGACTCTCGAGAGCAAACGAACGGAACACAGCTAATGAGAGTTGAGATGGAGCTTGGCAGCTTCGGTGACAGTACGTACCGACGAGTACGGCGTAATGACGGACGTGTACGTGTACACGAGAGCGGCCGTGTGCGGGGACACAATTGAATTTCCACAGTTGTTTGTGGAAATCGGGTCGATTTGAATTTTAAGGAAGAAATTATTTAAGGGGGGAGATTGTGACGACCTATCCCGAATTAGTGAGATTAATTAAGGATTAATGACAAATTAGCAAAACTAATAAGAGATTAGACGAGTATTAACGGACGTTCAAGGCGAAATGACGATTTTGCCCTTAGAATGGGCGAATCGTTGACTATTCGTTCAGGAGGTCAAATGGACTTTGGCCGATGACTGTGACGTAGTTCAGGATGTCACGAGTTCATAGACAGGTGGAACGTTCGATTCCGACGTTCGAGGAAGAAGTTATGATTTTCGGAAGTTCGAGGGCATTTTGGTAATTTAGTTGAAAAGGAGCAAATAGTTGACTTTTGACCTGGGAGGTCAGATGGCTGAGGGCCAAGGATCGTTAAATAGATCAGGACGATACGAATCGGTAGATAGGCGGCATGTCTAATTCGGACGTTCGACGGAAAAGTTACGGTTCACGGAAGTACAAACGCACTATTGCACGAAATTCGAGATGGATGCTTTATGGACTTAAGTGGGCCCAGATATTTTTGGGTAGGCCCAATGGATGAATGACACTTGTCATCCATCCAATGCCCACCCAAATTGGTAATGCATATCATCTTCATTTCCTTTGTTTTCTTCATCGAACCCGATCTCACCACAAACCACTTTGAACACAAACCAATCCAACCCTTCCCATCTGAGCATGCTTGAGAAACCAAGGGATTGTGAGGAGTGCAAGCTGATGATGGCGGCTGGCAGGAGGCAACACCGCCACGGACGGCGGCCATGGACCGTGCAAGGTATCGATAAAACCCATTTTTCCTTCAATTTTCGATTTATACATTATGGACTGTTTTGGATGATTAGGATAAGTTTATTAGGGGTCTTAGGAAGTTTAGAGAAGGTTTTTGACGAGGTTTCACGGCTGAGGAAGCCTGGGAAATTTATGAAAATCTTGGACCGTGAGGGAGGAATCTAACTGTTAGGTTTTATACGTTTTCTCCTAGGTTTCTTGATTAGAATAGATAGAAAATGAGAAAATAGGATGATTGGACTTGAAAGGGAAGAAAAGGACTGAAAATGAGAGAGGAGGGTGGCCGGACCAGTCACGCCGGTCCAGTTGGACCGGACTGCATAGGAAAACCAGCTGGACCGGTTTGATTGCTTGGAGAAGAAGATGAATAGTCTGGTGCGTGAGGCCCACGCGCAGGACCTTCCTTGGGCATGTGAGGGCGCGTGAGCCTTCCTTCGGAGAAGTGTCCAACATGTAATTTCATCTATTCGATGTAATGAATATTTTGGGGCTGGTTTCGTGTCAATCGGATATCGTTTCATTATAGTTTGGGAAGTCCGAAGTTTTAGGTTCGTGTTTAAAACTAGTTAGAAATTCCGGAAAATTACGGGACTTTAGTGAGGGGTTATATAAGTAGTTAGTAACCCTCTAAATTAATTTGGATAGGTTCGGGAATCCAGGAGGCCGCGATTGGCCCGGGAGAGGATTATGGCACGCGTATCGAGGCGCGGCTTTAGTCGGTCTGTAAGTGGACTTGTTTTACGATTTTATACGATGCTTATACGTGCTAGGTTTTCAACGAGGGTTTAATAAATGGATTTTGGATTTGGAAATATGAACTCGGGCATGAGGCCTATTTGATTTACGAACTCTCGAACTTGGAGTCCATTTGATTTGACGAGGAATCGGACCGAGGGTCCATTTGAGATATACAGTCCGACCGAGGGTCCTGTTGATTTATGATCCGGGCTTGAGGACCATTTGGTTGTAATATCGGGCTGGAGGCCCATTTGACTGTAGTATCGGGCTTAAGGCCTATTGGTTGTGAAATCGGGCTTGAAGCCCTATTGATTTGTGGTTTCGGGCTTAGGGCCCAATTAGCTGTGGTATCGGGCTTGAGGCCCTATTGATTGTGAAATCGGGCTTAAGTCCCAGTTCGATTTATAAAATGAGAATTCAGACATGAGACCCTATTGAACTATGGATTTAGGCCGAGGCCTGTGAAATGGATTTGAATCGGATTCGAGGAATCCTGTTGAGATGAATCGGGTATGAGACCCAGTTGAAATGTGTTTTGAGATAGAAAAAAAAAGATTTGAAAATGAATATAAACCCTCCATATGATTATATGGTCTCCTCCAGAAGTCGACCTGGAGAGTCACGATCCACAGACCAGAGTGGGTATCCCTACAGGGATCCCATTCCAGGAGTGGGCGTTATGATTTGGTCCCAGACCAGATTCCGGAGAGATGATCGGACTAGGTCCGAAGATGAGCCTCCCAGATGGAGAATTTCTGGGATAAGACTCGGAGTGAGACCTCGAGTAGTGTGCACACTAGTATAGAGATGATATCGTGACATATATCGGGGATGTGTTCCCTAGGGGCTGTGTGCCCTGAGTTGGCATCTTCTCGGAAGTGCCGCGGATGGGTTATACGTATGTCGATACGTATGTGGTTCTTATGGAAGTGATTTGGGGGCTGAGACCCCGTGTTTTATGTTTTGGAAAGTGGTTTAGGGCAGAGACCCTATATTCGATGTTTTAGTATTTCACTGAGAATGGTTTTGGGCTGAGACCCACGTGACGTGATTTTGGTTGAGTCCCTATTGATTTCCGTATTCCATGTTTTAAAATTGTGATTTCGGGTCGGGGACCCAAATGGATTTTTATGGTTCATGACGGTTTATGGGGAGCGACATGAACCCTTGAAAGGTTTTTATGGGTCATAACGGTTTATGGGGACCGGGCATGAACCCTTGAAAGGTTTTGAGAATGTTTGACAAATTGTTTTATGAACGTTTTGATAAGGGGTTTTTGAATGCATGCATATGCTTTTAGTGAAGGGCATAAATGTCTTTATATGAATTGTTTTATTAAAATATTATTTTGTCCACTCACGACTTTTGATGTTTTAATGCCCTTCAGGTTGATCGTGCGGATGCGAGCTGTGGCAGAGACGAGACATCATACTCCTCCTCCTACGATCCTGCCGTACTCTGGAAGCCCCGGTGGGGGCTAGAGACTGAATTTTCCTTGGTTTGACACTTCGTGTCAGACGGGATCAGGCGCGTCCCACGTTAATTTCGGGGGATTTGGGACGGGTCCTGACAATGGAGGTAGTAACGGGAGTGATGAGGGTGGAGATGCTAGTGGTGAAAGTAGAGGTAGATATGGTTGGGGTGTTGGTGGAAGTAGAAGTAGAGGTAGTAGTGTGGACAATGAGGTAGAGCCAGTAGTGCATGTGGGTGTGGGTGATGGTGACGATAATAAATGGTTGTGATGGTTGGGAATATGATAGTAGAGTTTCGTGTTGGGACTCATTGACAGTGGTAGCAACAATGGGGGTGGTAGTAATACGTAGTAACAACGGTAATGGTAGAAGTGGTGTTGATGATAATAATAAACGATGTGATGGTGGAGATGATGCTAGCAATTACGTCAATAAGGATGATTGTGGTGCTATTGTGCTGGACTATTGTTTTAATTTCATTTGAAATTCTTCCTTAATTTTGCATGCATTTTTTTTGGGGATTGTCAACTTAGAAAACAACAATGTGATGTTTTATAACATATAAAAATTATTGTACACTTCCTTTCATAATATAAATTCATTCTTCAAACATAAGCCACCAACATGTTCTACATGTATAAAAGTATATGAAAAAAAAACTATTATACAAAATGTTACCAAACATGCCCTTAAGAATGCCCAAATTGGTTAATGGTTTGCATATACGATTTTTCAAATGATTATTTATGAGTTTAGAATTCTAATTATAATACATGTATACTAATAATTGATAATTTAGAAAGTGGAATGAGAAAGTTTCTTAAAGTGAAGGAAGTATTGTTCACGAAAGGCTTGAATATCGGCAAATTCGAAGAGTTTCATCATCAAATTAATGTGGTAAAAAGAAAATGAGCTGGTATTAAGGGGGGCGTGTGAAAGAAATCAAAAATAGCTCATATTCAAGTGATGCACTTGGACTTTTGTCTATGAAAACGAAAGGATTATTAGTTGTTAGGTTTATATTGTAATTGTTGAAGCAAAATTCGTCATTGAAACTCAAAAAACTCAAAGATCTCGGAAAATAGCAAATAGTAAGTTATCGTTTGTTCAATAATTGAGACCCGGGAGGTTGTTCGACCAAGAACGCTCCAATATTTAAGTCAACTTTGTAAGAGAAATCTCAAGAGCTTAAGTAGCGTTGAATAAAATTACTTGAAAAGTGAAATGAGCTCCGCTATTTATAGGAAATTCTTGTGAGCCTCGGAGTTTTCTGATTGGTCGGTTGAATTTGTAATTAATAAATAATATATTAATAATAAATATATTATTTAATAATTATAATAATGACTCTTTATGATAATAATGATAATTATTGTGATTTAATATCAATATTAATTGTCCGTTATTAAAAATAATGACAATTAACTCCCAAGGAGAATATTAATATTACGGAGACTTTTAATCCGATTAAATAACGTATTTAGCTGATAAATAGATTATTTAACGTGTGGGTGTCTACAAGTCATTAGTATTATTTCCAGGGGCAATTTGGACATTTTAGGAATTATGGACCACGTGGGAGCTTCACAATTTTCAGGTAATTTATGGTTCCACAAATCCCCCTACATCACTTAGCGATTCAGGGAATCCTAAAGGATTTACATTGTATTGTGGCCCCGATAAATTTTTATATGGGAGAAGGACCCCGTTTGGTCTTCAATTTCATTGTGTCGTTGTTCTTGTGGAGTAAAAATTCTGTTGGATTCAAAATCATACATCAAGTTGGCACATCTTTGTGGTGAACTCGGAGTCTGATATGTGACTGAGTTGTGTTTCCTCGGTTGCCCTTGGTTAATGGTTGGTTTAAAATTAATTCATTTATGTATGAATTTAATCTTATTCAATGAATTTTGCAATATCAAAATTAATTAATTCATGCGCGTAGGCCTCACGTGCCGGCTACTGTTCATCTTCAACCTCAATAGAACCCAGTCCAGACCAGTTTGGTTCAGGCCAGTCCAGCCAAACCGACGAGGGTGGTTCAACGCTCGAATTCATTCGTTTTTGGTCCATTTTCAATTCTTTCTTCTCCTATAGCTTCGTCCAACCATCTACACTAGATCTACGTCCTCAAATCATGAAATTTAAGGCTAGAAGTTACCTCCTAAACCAAGGTACGATCAAACAACTTCCATCATCCAATTTCTTTGTTCCTGGCCACCGTGGGCCTTCACTCAAAGCTCAACAGGTTTCTAAAAACGTCCAGAACCTTACTATATCAATTAATTTGATTTACATCCATCAAAACATAAATTACCATTTTCAAATCCAAATGACACGACCCACCCTCAATCCCCCGGGATTAAGGGCTAAGTCATGCTCCCGTCTAACTTACGCGTGACACGAAGGCTAAACTGACGTCCAACCTCCATGTGACACGTAAGTCGGACAAGGGATTCTTGACTGAACCGCTCAAAACTTTCAGACTTCTTAGAGCGCGCAGATTTTACTATGGATCGCGTATGTGATGTCTCCGTATAACTCAACCAACAGCCCGTACCACGACAACCTGGAGGGTATCAAAAACATGAAGAGACTATGAGTGGACAAAAATAAAGTATAGTTCAAAAATAGTTATCAGAAAACACAATTACATTTATACCCTCCATGTAAAAACCAATGCATGCATATCAAAAACCACGTCATAAAACCATTCTATTTTCAAGTTATTCAAACCATTCAAGAAAACCGAACTCATTGCCTTTTCTCAGATCCCGGGCCTCCGCCCAAAACCATCAAAATCCATATCATCCGGGCATAGCCCAAAACATCGGAAAACCGTTATTAAAAAAAACATCATCATCAAGTCTCAGTGAAATCCAAAACACATTTGAAACCACATTTCCATCCATCGAACCTGTTGGATCTATCCGAGTCTTTAAACTCCTGAGTCTTTAAACTCAATCCAGGCCTCAATATAATCTGAGTCATTAAACTCAATAGGCCTATGGGGGAAATATCAATATCCGAGTCTTTAAATTCCCGAGTCTTTAAACTCAATCCGGGTCTTTAAACCCAATCCGGGTCCGCCCCCGTCATAATCATATCCGGGTCTTTAAACCCAATAACCAGATCCAGCAAATCCATTCCAAAACCATTTGAAAACCTTTTTCCATTTTCGAATCTGAATCCGCAATCTCATCAGGATCCCGAATCCAAACCCAATATCATATTCATCGTCCATTTCCAAATCTGAGTCCGAAACCATCATTCTGTAAGCCGGCATCCGGAATAATCATTCCGAACCCAAACCCGGAAATTCATTTTCAAGTTCCAATCGAATCCCGAATCGTCATCCGGAAATCCGATTCCAAAAACCCAAAATCACATTCTTTAAAACCACTTTTTTTAACTGGGCTTCAAGCCCGAAATCACCTTTAATCCATTTCAAATATTTTGAAAACAAATCGTATTTCAAATCCCAAACTCAAATCATTAAAATCATGTTCAAATCACAATATCAATTGTATTCTCGTAAAACACGTAATTCCGTAAATATCTCGAAAACTGTGCAAAACCGTAAACCATCAAGATCATAAATCAAATCATAGAATCACGTATAGAAAATATATAAAAACATATATGCATGCATCATAAGTTAGAAAACAAAGTCCACTCACAGACCATTAGCGTCGTCGCCTCGATTCCCGGCCAATCCACTATCAACGGCTTTTCCGAACTTATCCAAATCCCATAATAAGGTCACTAAATACTTCATAAAGCTTACACTTAAGCCCCGTAATTTTACCGAATTTTTAACTATTTTTAAACGCACCCTAAAACCTTCGGACATCCCATAATAAGGTCACTAACTACTTCATAAAGTATTTGATGTAACGAACATTTTGGCACTGGTACTGTTCAAATACTTTAAAAGTCATGTTGACAACTTCCCTATGAACAGTACCACGCGCTCTCACGCGCCTCCTAAAGTGGCTGCACATGAGGCCCACGCACAGCTACTATTCATCGTCTTCAAGCTCTGTTCGTCAGCTCTGAACCGATTCGAACCGGTCCGGCTGAACCGAACCGGCGTGGACTGTTCAATAGGTTTCCTTGCGTGTTTTTGTCCCGTTTTTAACCATTAAAGTCGTCTAACCCTTGCCTATGATTCTACATGATTAAAATCGTAATTTAAGTACAATAACTACCTTCCATATCGAAGAAAGAAAACAGAATTCGTCCTTCTCTGTTTCCAGCCACCACAGTTCACCGCAGGGCATGTTTTCGATTCCATCGACTTCTTTGATCTCCAGACCTCACAACCAAACATTAGAACACAATATTTTCCATAGATTCAGGTTTTACTATTTTAAACCGAAATAGGACACTATTCGGGTTATCACCACTTACCGTCGCCTTCGTGCACGACTGTGGCCACCAACATCCTCATCTTGTCCCCTTTACACTCTTTCCTTCACAAATTAACCTCATCAGACAAAAATCCAAGGAGGTCGTGTGGGTTGAATTCATGGAGGCTCTGTTTCTTCATGGTTGCTCACCACCCTCCACGACTTGTTCCTCACCGTCACACTACCACCACCCGTCTCAATAACTGAGGTCTCAACTTCCTACACACATTATGCATACGTGATGAAGATCGAAGGGGAGGGAGTGGGTTCTCACTTTACACGAGCACACTCAGTTTTTCCCAGCCCGTGCAACCCCAAATAGCACCGTCTTTAAATTGAACCAAAAGCGGTTTACAGGGTTCTACGACCCTCCAGAGAAGGGACATGTGTCCCACATCCATTGGGCACCCATCCCAAGAACGACCAAGTGTCACAATTGCACTGGCACAGATCCCAATGTGACAATTTACCAATTTTCCCTTGTCTTCCAGAATTACCATTTTACCCCTCGTAATCCTAGACCTATAATTCTCTCTCCCGAACTCCAAATGACATATGCCGCTTCTCGTTGTATTCAGGGCATCGAGACCTATCTAACGGTCCTTGTAGTTCGTGAAAAGTCCATGTTGTTTGAAAAGTCAACAAATTGCCCATATTCAACAAATTATCAAAGTACCCTCGAACTTCCGAACGTCATAACTTTGTCCTCGGATGTCGGAATCGGACGTGCCACCTGTCTATAAACTCGTGACGTCCCAAACTACGTCACGGTCATCGGTCAAAGTCCATTTGACCGTCTAAACAAAAAGTCAACATTTATGCCCATTCTAGGGGTAAAACTGTCATTTTGCACCGTCCGTCCGAAAGTACCCATCTAATCACGATCAACTTTACTAATCTGTCATTAACCACTAATCTAATCCCGTTTTCAGGTACGGGTCGTTACAATCTACCCCCCTTAAAAGAATTTCGTCCCCGAAATTCTGAATCTCGTACTTTGCAACTAACTGGGGAATCCAATTGATCTTACACCTGGGTCTCCTACCCGATGTGCATCATTTGCAAATTCAAATTAGCTAGACAGTTCCCAAACTGTCACCCGAACTCAACAAACGAACCATTACCAAGTTTCAGTCGATCTGGCGAATTATCCCATTCTCCTCGGGGTTAATACAATTCCAACTTGTACCCAAGGTACCCCGAACAGTGCATCAGCCGACACTCTTGGCTCAGCCAACAGTAGGTACGCCACCACACCACTACTACCAGTCTCATTATTCTTAAGCCTTTTTCGAGTCAAGTGTACCTCGTATCAACACTTTAGTACACTGTGCGGGTTTGCCGTTAATAGGTAGAAAGCTCAAGTACACCAATTCACAAAACGGCACCTGCCGACCTTGGTACTCTCAAGCATCAATATCTATTCCACAATCCGTATGACTTCTGTTCACAATTCTTGCCGACCTCATCGGAGTTACAACATTCCACTAACTATTTCTATACAATAATTCATCTCACAGGTGGTTTCCCTAACCACCAAGACAACCAACCTATGGGAACACCATCCACGTCCCACACTACCTGGCTGTAATCGGACCCTTTTACAGATCTTGTTAACCATGCTTCCACATCTCAATATCAGGGTCCCACCAGCCACTCATGGCTCGGAGCATCCAGCTCATGTCATGGCAGTATTGACTCCTGTCATACCCAAGCAATCACTCAGGATCACCCTGATCCAATCCACAACTCAATCGTTCAATCACCTCGAAACTGTCCTGATTCACCAAGACAACCAACAACATCCCTCGACACTAAGCTGGTTACCAACACTTCTACCCGAACATCACGCTGCACGTCCAATCCAATGGCATGGTGCCGACCACTGTAGAATCAGTACGTACACATTTCAAGTACATGCAGCAATTACTACGAACCAGAACCATGGTGCCTACCACCATACACGCGCAGAGACAACCCTACGAACTTGAATAAAACAAAGATATTTTAGAATACCTCAACCACAGCTCGTAGAGTATATCCTCACGTTCTTCTAACGCCATCCCACGGTACGTCCACTAGTCAACCACATCGACAACAGTCACGCTCTATGACACCCAAAATCCAACCAACAACAGCATAGTGTTCCTCACAGTAAAATCTACAGGCACACAAACTTCCTCGTAACTACTGATTACCACCTGCCTACTAGTAAAACCTACTTCACTTTTGCAGTATGTCGGTTCAATCCTACCACTAGACTGAATTACAGGTCTTTCGGGAAAATCAGACTCAAAACCCTTCCGAGTCTCCTGGTCTCCTGAGTCTCCCGACCAATATGAACTCCAAGTACATCTCAATTACATACATAGGGCTGACCCAGCACTAACTCCAAAACAAAAACCCAGACGTATGCGAGATGGACCACACACGTCCTGCACAACTCAAAGATGGTCAAGATATCTAACTTATGTCTCGCATACGATCCTCCTGATCCCCAACAGCTCAAACTTGAGCCAGAAACGATCCAAACCTGATCCACTCACTCCTAAGTGGATCCCACCTAATGGCTCACTACTTCGCCTTCAATTCCCAAAAATGATCAGACCATCGCGTCGGATCATATCAATAGAGTACTCAACACATCTAAAGGAACGTCTATATTATGGGTTCTCTTCAATAACCTCATATTGACCAGTGATAGTCATTCATTTTCCGTTTCCTTCCGTCATCCTTCAACAAAACACACGATGGTCCTTAACTATGACATCATAAGTCATTCTGCCTTAATCCAACTTAGCACAATTCTATGACACTCGCCACACAGGCCACTCCCGGCGTCACCAAGCACTCCTCCTAGTCCCGAACACATCCATCCGTGTTCACGACCAATGGGGGCCACAATTCCTGAAGTTTCTTCAATGAATCCTCAAATCGCCTCCAAAGTATCCATCTCTCATACTTAACATCTAACACCAACTCGGAATCAACACACATCTCATCGTCTAAACTACACTTCCTGATTCGGAGATTCCAACCAGGTTGGAAGTATATCCAGTTTTCCAACCATGGAACTCAATCCGCAACACGAATACCATCACTGGACTAACCGTCCAAATGTCAACTCTGCTACACTTACGCAATCCACAACTCTTACGGATCAAAACCACGTTTCTGTAACCAAACCAACTCACCAAACAACTCGCATGTTGGTTCACACCGTTTACGCACACCCAAAGGATGTCAATCATCAATCTTTCTGATGATTGCATCCCAATCTTTCCAAGGTTCAATCCCGAGCACAAATCTCCTACGGGTAACCAACGTTCGGAATCACCATCACCGATCACTCACCTCAGACTCCTCAGTAGAATCCTCGAAGTCGTCAATCACCAATCTCAGGAAATCACCTAACACGGGCCTCGGCATCACCCGAATGCCACCCGCGGCATTTCTTAACACAACAAGATAAGCCCACGAAAATCAACCTCACAGATGGTCAAACCCGACCATACCAACCTAGCCCGATCCAACACGAGACATAGGTCCACCGCGCTTCCACTGCGCTACTTTGATCAATTAATGGAATCCTGACCGCTCGTACCGATACATGACCTACCAATGGTCATCACATATCCCTACTCGGTTAATGGTTTCTACCAGACACTGGCACCTCACAACTGGCCACAACCTCGACTCAATATGCCCATACGACCATTTACAAGCATCCCAGCTCGTGGTACATCATTTTGATCTAGTGGTCACAGCACACCAATCCCGAGCCTCTGCTCCTACTGAGCCAAAACCCTCAGTCTACGCTCAGGTCGGGGAACTAACCTCCCTCGTACTCCACATCTCTTAGCAACACAATGCTCAACCAAACGTCATCATCTCATTGGACTCGTCCAGAGTCATCCACCAACCATCCACTACCTCGGCTGCACCTAGCAGCACCATCTCCAATCCGGCCGTAAGTCGGCCCAAGCCACAACCACCAACTCAGGCTTCCGAAACTAAATGCTTCATCTGGGTTCCTCTCCAAGGAACTCACAGTCTAACCCAGTCATCCCATGGGGTTTCTCAAATCATCCCTGTCATACGGGTTATCCAAACCCGCCACAGCCACTGGTTCACTACAACCTTACCACTTGGGTCGTTACACCCGACTAAGACCATCCTTTATCGTAACTCTACATACCAACATCAACCAGTATCCATCGCAATGGGGGGAATCCCTTGAATCTCAAAGTAGTTCCTAAACCCTGCCACTCAAGGCATCCGACTACTCGTAACTGTACAAGTCCAAGATTGAACAATCTGACCAAATGGTCACAAATCCATACTGTCGTCATCCAATCACCATCCGGCCCAACAGGCCACCGTCAACCGGCCTCCTTGGCCCACGTATACCACCAGCTCAATAGGCTACTATCGAGCCCCACAGGCCGACTAGCCTACTCGTAATCGTAGCTCACTGACTATCATCCACGATAAGCACACTGGTATACATCCGACCCTCTGGTCCAACCAAATATCAAGTATATCCAGCGTGAAACACGCTAACTACTCCGGCCCTAAGCCATTATAAGTCAAATCTCGCACCGCGTATCGAGAGACTATTACCCTAGCACTAATAATCACTGCTAACTATCCACTAACGAATGTATTGTCACTATCGCGTCCAAGTTGATGAAGGCTGTTTCGCGTCGAGACATCACATCTACAGTAGCATCACATTACGCTAACCGAAAAACCACCTGATTTGGAACCCAAACTTCACGCAGAGCGCACAAAAACTGCGATGATACCAATTTGACACGACCCACCCTCAATCCGCCGGGATTAACGGCTAAGTCATGCTCCCGTTTAACTTACGCGTGGCACGAAGGCTAAACTGACGTCCAACCTCCATGTGACACGTAAGTCGGACAAGGGATTCTTGACGGAACAGCTCAAAACTTTCGGACTTCCTAGAGCGCGTAGACTCTACTGTGGATCGCGTATGTGATGTCTCCGTCTAACTCAACCAACAGCCCGTACCATGACAACCTGGAGGGAATCAAAAACATGAAGAGACTGTGAGTGGACAAAAATAAAGTATAGCTCAAAAACAATTATCAGAAAACACAATTACATTTATACCCTCCATGTAAAAACCAATGCATGCATATCAAAAACCACGTCATAAAACCATTCTATTTTCAAGTTATTCAAACCATTCAAGAAAACCGAACTCATTGCATTTTCTCAGATCCCGGGCCTCAGCCCAAAACCATCAAAATCCATATCATCCGGGCATATCCCAAAACATCGGAAAACCGTTATTAAAAAAAACATCATCATAAAGTCTCAGTGAAATCCAAAACACATTTGAAACCACATTTCCATCCATAGAACCTGCTGGATCTATCCGAGTCTTTAAACTTCCGAGTCTTTAAACTCAATCCAGGACTCAATATAATCCGAGTCTTTAAACTCCCGAGTCTTTAAACTCAATAGGCCTACAGGGGAAATATCAATATCCGAGTCTTTAAACTCCCGAGTCTTTAAACTCAATCCGGGTCTTTAAACCCAATCTGGGCCCGCCCCCATCATAATCATATCCGGGTCTTTAAACCCAATAACCAGATCAAGCAAATCCAATCTAAAACCATTTGAAAACCTTTTTCCATTTCCGAATCTGAATCTGCGATCTCATCAGGATCCCGAATCCAAACCCAGTATCGTATTCATCATCCATTTCTAAATCCGAGTCTGAAACCATCATTCCGTAAGCCGGCATCCGGAATAATCATTCTGAACCCAAACCCAAAAATCCACTTTCAAGTTCCAAATCGAAGCCCGAATCATCATCCGGAAATCCGATTCCAAAAACCCGAAATCACATTCTTTAAAACCACTTTTCTAAACTGGGCTTCAAGCCCGAAATCACCTTTAATCCATTTCAAATCTTTTGAAAACAAATCATATTTCTAATCCCAAACTCAAATCATTAAAACCATGTTCAAATCACAATATCAATCGTATTCTCGTAAAACGTGTAATTTCGTAAATATCTCGAAAACCGTGAAAAATCGTAAACCATCAAAATCATAAATCAAATCATAGAATCACGTATAAAAAACATATAAAAACATATATGCATGCATCATAAGTTAGAAAGAAAAGTCCACTCACAGACCACTATCACCGGCTTTTCCGAACCTGTCCAAATCCCATAATAAGGTCACTAATTGCTTCATAAAGCTTATACTTAGGCCCCGTAACTTTCCCGAATTTGTAACTATTTTTAAACGCACCCTAAAACCTTCGGACATTCCGAAACATATCGAGACGATGTACGATTGACTCAAAACCAGTGCCAAAATGTTCGTTACATCGAATAATTTAAAAGTCATGTTGACAACTTCCCTATTAACAGTACCACACGCCCTCACGCGCCTCCTAAAGTGGCTACGCGTGAGGCCCACGCATGGCTACTATTCATCATCTTCAAGCTCTATTCGTTCCGTTTGAATCGGTTCAAACCGGTCCGGCTGAACCGAATCGGCGTGGACGGTTCAACAGGTTTCCTTGAGTGTTTTTATCCCGTTTTTAACCATTAAAGTCGTCTAATCCTTGCCTATGATTATACATGATTAAAATTGTAATTTAAGTACGATAACTACCTTCCATATCGAAGAAAGAAAACAGAATTCGTCCTTCTCTGTTTTCGGCCACCACAGTTCACCGCAGGGCGTGTTTTCGATTCCATCGACTTCTTTGATCTCCAGACCTCACAACCAAACATTAGAACACATTATTTTCCACAGATTCAGGTTTTACTATTTTAAACCGAAACAGGACACTATTCGGGTTATCACCATTTACCGTCGCCTTCGTGCACGACTGTTGCCTCCAACATCCTCATCTTGTCCCCCTTACACTCTTTCCTTCACAAATTAACCTCATCAGACAAAAATCCAAGGAGGTCGTGTGGGTTGAAGTCATGGTGGCTCTTTTTCTTCACGGTTGCTCACAACCCTCCACGGCTTGTTCCTCACCGTGACACTACCACCACCTATCTCAATAACTGAGGTCTTAACTTCCTACACACACTATGCAGACGTGATGAAGATCGAAGGGGAGGGGGTGGGTTCTCACTTTACACGAGCACACTCTGTTTTTCCCAGCCCGTGCAACCCCAAATAGCACCGTCTTTAAATTGAACCAAAAGCGGTTTACAGGGTTCTACGACCTTCCAGAGAAGGGACATGTGTCCCACATCCATTGGGCAGCCATCCCAAGAACGGCCAAGTGTCACAATTGCACTAACACAGATCCCAATGTGACAATTTACCAATTTGCCCTTATCTTGCAGATTTACCATTTTACCCTTCGTAACCCTAGACCTATAATTCTCTCTCTCGAACGCCAAATGACATATGTCGCCTGTCGTTGTATTCAGGGCATTGAGACCTATCTAACGGTCCTTGTAGTTCGTGAAAAGTCCATGTCGTTTGAAAACTCAACAAATTGCCCATCTTCAACAAATTACCAAAGTACCCTCGAACTTCCGAACGTCATAACTTTGTCCTCGGATGTCGGAATCAGACGTGCCACATGTCTATAAACTCGTGACGTCCCGAACTACGTCACGGTCATCGGTCAAAGTCCATTTGACCGACCGAACAAAAAGTCAACATTTATGCCCATTCCAAGGGCAAAACTATAATTTTGCACTGTCCGTCCGAAAGCACCCATCTAATCAAGATCAACTTTACTAATCTGTCATTAACCACTAATCTAATCCCGTTTTCAGGGACGGGTCGTTACACCAAAACTCACTTTTCACAGGTTTCATAGCCACCGCCCACGGCAGGCCTCCGTTCCAGGCTTGATCGACTTGTCCAAACCTCCAGAAACTCGTCCAATCATTAAATTCCATTAATAACCCTAAAACGCAGTCTACCATTTACGAATGTAAATAAGGTATTTCACGGGAATACGCACCTGCCGTCGCCGTCGTGCACCGCTGTGGCCACCAGGAGACTCTTCATGATCTCACCTCTTATCCCTATTGAGACACCATGGGCAAAATATCACGTTTGAGGAAGGTTTGGGTTCACGATCACTCACCGTCCTCCCTGTTTTTCTCTGTTTTTCACTCTCACCCGTTTAAATCACAATTGAGGCGATGAGGAAACCTTCCACAGCCATCTAAAGAGGGCCATGTGTCCCAATCTCTGTGGACACCAATCCCAAGGCAGCCACATGTCCAATTACAACTGGGCACAACAAAAATACCAAATTGCCCTTACCCTTGCAAATTACCATTTTGCCCTTAGCACTTTTTAGTCCAAAACCCGAGCCGTCCGAAGTCTGATGACAGTGTGCTGCCTCTCATTGTACTCAGGGGATCGAGACCTACCCAACGATCCGCGAAATGCGTGAAAGATCCATGTCGTATGAAAAGTCAACAGTTTGCCCCTTTTTAACCAAATTACCAAAATACCCCTTACCTTCCGAACGTCATAACTTTTTCCTCGAACGTCGGAATCAGACGTGCCACCTGTCTACGAACTCGTGACGTCCCGAACTACATCACAGTCATCGATTAAAGTCCATTTGACCGCCCGAACCAAAAGTTAACCGTTTGCCCAATTCTAGGGGCAAACCCGTTATTTCGCACCGTCCGTCCGAAAGTACCTAACTAATCATCGATTAATCTCACTAATCCGTAATTAACCACTAATCTAATCTTGAATTTCAAGACGGGTCGTTACAGCGGAGGCTCTCTTTTGATCGCTTCCGGATGGAGTAGAAATGATCTTCCGTTACCTTGACCGTACGAAGTTGTGAGTACTCCTTCATGAACACTGGAGCCAACTCTTCAAAAGAAGCGATCGACCTTCAAGGAGATGATTGAACCCCGTCATGGCATGGCCTTGAAGAGAGGCTCGAAACACTTTGCACATGAGTCCGTCATTGTGTCTATGAGGAACCATGACCCCCCGGTAGTAATCTATATGCTATACCGGGTCAGAAGTTCCTTTAAACTGATTGAAGTTCGGCGTCGCAAATCTCTAAGGGAACGACTCCTCCTCAATGTTTCTCATAAAGGGTGTGGATTGTTGAATTTGGCGGCATAGATCATCTTCTAGGCCGCCATCACGCTGAGATAGGAGGTGTCGATCTAGCATCTTTTAGACATCATTAGCTTGCAGCGCACCTTGCTGAGATAAAGAGTCGTTTTGTGCTAATCGTCGGGAACCTGCTCGAGTTTCCACCCTTGACTTATGAGGTCACGTTGGTGAGTAAGCCTCGTCCTCCCCCTCACTGCCAAGGAAAAATGGTTTTCTGTGGTGTCTGATGTTGTGTTAGGACCCGTCCCAAATATCGCCTCGATACCCGGGACGAACCCTGCTCCCGTTTGACAATCACACCTAAAGTACCAAAAGAACCTCCATACTACAATAAGCATAACTATCAGACGAAGGAGTGAATATATACAACTAGAAGTCAGAGCATGGTTCTACAAAATAGGCACAAAAATCCTACAATGCTAGTCTCGCAACGGAAGAATGTCAAAAGCTCTATGCCTCGATATCTGCCTCAACGTTCATCCCAGCGCTATCACCACGACCTGGAGGGAAGATTTAAAACCAAAAGTGTGAGTGGACTAGAATAACTAAAAGTTTAAAAAAAAAATCAGTTTATCACCAAATCAAAGTTAAGGAAAAATAATAATAATAATTGTTCTCTCCGTTTTAAAAACAGGCATGCCCAATTAAGTATCAGAAAATCATAACATGAAACATCATAAGAAACAGAAACACTATAAAACGGATATAGAATCATAGTATGTATATCGGAACCGTAGCATAAACCAGGAACGTCAAACCATCATTTTCCGATCAAACCTGCTGGACCTATCCGAGTCTTAAAACTCAACCAGGCCTCAAATATAATTCCGAGTCTTTAAACTCCCGAGTCTTTAAACTCAATAGGCCTACGGAGGAAATATCAATATATCCGAGTCTTTAAACTCCCAAGTCTTTAAACTCAATCCGGGCCCGTCCCCCGTCAAATCAGTATCCGGGTCTTTAAACCCACTATCCAGATCCAGCAAATCCAATCCAATTCATTGTAAAACCATTTCTAGATCCATTACCAAACTCGAATCCGAAATCCCCGGTCCGAAGCCCTTCCAGCGTTCAGAACCGACATTTCGAACCCAAATCCGGAAATCCATTATTATACCAAAAACCATATGTAATCACAAATCATATTTCATAACCCATTTATCATCATCAGAAAACACTTATAGATTGAAATCCTCAAATATGGCATCAAAATCCGAAAACTAGCTTTTTCTCGAAAAACGTGCAAAATCCCGAAAATGTCTCGAAACACGTGCAAACACATCAACCATATATAATCATCATTAGAAAGCATAAAAACATATTTAATACCATAAAACATCCATAGAACAGTTAGGAATGCTCGAGTTTAAAGAAAGAGTCCACTCACAAATCAGAACGAGTCAATCGTGCTCCGTGCGCTCCTCGACCATCTCAGGTGCCTCCCGTCCTGTCAATATGCACCAAATAGGGTCACAAACATATTAAGGATACAAACCCTATTTTCCCTATTTTTTTCGGGAATTTATTAATATTTTAATCCTAGACCCTAAACCGTCCGGATTCCCGAACAACCTCCTAACATCGTCCGATTCACCCGAAAACCATACCAATGAACTCCTTATGACATTTAGAACCAAAACCATGTTGGAAGCTTGGCCGGAATCCTCCCCACGCACCTCCCAAAGTGGATGCGCGTGGGCCTCACGCGCATGCTACAGTGCTCCTCCTACCTCGAGCCACCCGGTTCAACACAGTTGAACCGGCGTGACCGGTTCTCCGCCGTTCATCCATCAATTCCGTCCAAATCAATCCCAATATCTTCGTCCCATCCTAAGCAAGCTAACCCTGCCTTAAGATCGAAGAATCACGGCCCAAAACCTCACGACTCTCCCTCGAAAAACTGAGCCCGTGGCCCCTGTTTTGGCCGCTGGCCGCCCAGGTCCTCCCCCGGCACGGCACCACAACCACACGACTCCTGGGTCCTTCAGGAGTCTCACCCTGGCCTCCAAATCCCTCGACTCTAAGCCCAACTCCACGACTTTCGATTTGAACTTCACGGAAAAAACAGAGGAAGTGGGCTTACCTTTCGATTCAGGCTCCGCCGTGTGCGCCGCCGTGTACCACGGTGTTCGTTGGACTCCCTGCAGCCTCCTGAACCTCCCACGGTCTTGGTTTGAACCACTACACGACACAACTGCCACCCATGTCTCACAATCTCCCTGTTTTCCTCAGAACTCCGGCGCACCACCACCGTGTCTCCAGGCACGATTCCTCCACCAAAACACGATCACCAGCTCCGCCTTGCCTCTCTGTCACTCTCTCAGTTCACTCTTCACTCACCCTTGCACGGAATCGATCGCTGGCTCTCCAATTGCTTCTCTCTGTTTCTCTGTGTGTTCAAGCACGGTTGCACGGTTTGAACGTGCACAATGTGTGGCCGTGCACACTTAAGCTTTCCCTAGAACACTCTAGTGTCCCCCACGTGTCCATCATCCATTGGCTCCGCACAAAATATCCCAGCCCACGTCTGCCACTTGTCCTGGTCTGATTGGGCTGAATGTACAAATTACTATTTTGCCCTCACACTTCCTAGACCCATAACTACTTCATCTGACGTCCGATGACAGCGTGCCGCCTGTCGTTGTACTCAGGACGTCGAGACATATCTAACGGTCCTCGGTCTACGTGAAAATCACAAGTTCACCTAAAAGTCAACATTTTCCTCATTTAGTCAAATTTACGGTAACGCCCTCAATCTTCCGAACATCATAACTTTTTCTCCGATTATCCGATTCGAACCTGCCACCTGTATACGGACTCGTGACGTCCTAAACTACGTCACGGTCAAGGGTCAACAGTCATCCAATCGGTAATTCAAAAAGTAAACTTTTGGCTTACTATTCACAAGGGCAAAATCGTCCTTTATATACAAAACTATTACAAAATTACGTTTATACCCTTCCTGAAAGTACGGGTTGTTACAATCTACCCACCTAAAAAGAATTTCGTCCCCGAAATTCAGTGAAACAAATAAGGGTACTGCTCACGCATCAAGGCCTCGGGTTCCCAAGTCGCTTCTTCCACCTGATGATTTCGCCACAATACTTTAACTAAGGGAACCGTCTTCCTCCGTAAGACCTTATCCTTCCGATCCAAAATCGCTACTGGCTGCTCTTCAAAGCTCAAGTCTTCCCTCAATTCAACAGGTTGTGCTTCCAGAACATGCAAATCATCCCGTATATACTTCCGAAGCATAGAAACATGGAAGACATTATGTACCTTTTTCAGGTCTGCTGGTAAGGCCAATCGATAAGCAACAGGACCAATCCGTTCTAAAATCTCATAAGGTCCAATGTAACGAGGACTCAGCTTTCCCCGTCTGCCAAACCGTACGATTCCCTTCCAAGGAGATAACTTCAAGAAAACCCAGTCTCTTACTGCAAACTCCAAATCTCTGATCCTACGGTCGGCGTAGCTCTTCTGTCGGTCCTGAGCTGCCTTCAATCGATCCCTGATCAGTGCCACTTTTTCTTGTGTAAGATCTACCAGTTCAGAAGTAGTCAATCTCCTCTCACCAACCTCAGTCCAACACAATGGTGTCCGACACTGTCGCCCATATAACGCCTCATAAGGAGCCATCCCAATGCTCTCCTGATAACTGTTATTATAGGCGAACTCCATCAAAGGCAAATGTGATTCCCAAGTACCCTGAAACTGCAAAACACAAGCTCGCATCATGTCCTCGAGAATCTGAATAGTCCGCTCAGACTGTCCATCGGTCTGAGGATGGAATGCAGTACTAAAATGCAACTTTGTCCCAAAAGCTTCCTGTAAGCTTTGCCAAAATCGGGAAGTAAATCTCGGATCTCTATCAGATACTATCGACTCTGGAGTCCCATGCAGCCGAATAATCTCATCTATAAACAACTGTGCAAACTGCGTCAACCTGAAGTTCTCCCGTACTGGCAAGAAATGAGCAGACTTTGTAAGTCTATCCACAATCACCCACACACCATCGTGCCCCTTGGGTGTTCTGGGAAGCTTGAATACAAAATCCATCGTCAGGTGATCCCATTTCCACTCAGGGATCGGTAAAGGTTGCATCGCTCCATAGGGTCTCTGTCGCTCAGCTTTCACCTGCTGACAAATCAAGCATCTACTGACATACTCTGCAATCTCACGTTTCATCCCCGACCACCAGTAATGCTCTCGAAGTGTACGATACATCTTGGTCCCACCAGGATGCATCGCATAAGCTGAACAGTGAGCCTCATTCAAGATCACCTTCTTCAAGGCTGTATCTTCGGGTACACACAATCGTCCATCCTTAACCAAAGCTCCATCCTCGCGAATCTCAAAGTCCTGTCTCTCTCCAGCCTCGACCTCAATACGTATGATGCCCAAAATAGGGTCCTCGAACTGAGCATCAATAACCTGATTAATCAAAACAGGTCGCACGTGGAAACTCGCTAGGAGTGCTCCCTGATCATCCACAGTCAACTCTACTCCCAGCCTGCGGAGCTCAACCAACAAAGGTAATCGTACCGTCCTCAAATGCGACAAAGAACTAGCTGACTTCCTACTCAGGGCATCAGCTACCACATTAGCCTTCCCTGGATGATACTCAATAGTGCAGTCGTAGTCCTTAAGCAACTCCAACCATCGGCACTGTCTCAGATTCAATTCCTTCTGAGTAAACAAATACTTCAAGCTCTTGTGATCAGTGAAAATCCTGCACCTCTCACCGTACAAGTAATGCCGCCAAATCTTCAGTGCATGAACCACCGCCGCCAATTCCAAGTCATGTGTAGGATAGTTCATCTCATGGGGTTTCAACTGCCGGGAAGAATAAGCAATCACTTTCCCGTGCTGCATCAATACACAGCCCAAACCTTGCAAAGAAGCGTCACTGTACACCTCGAATTCCCCACTATCGTCTGGAAGGGCCAACACAGGAGCAGATGTCAACCGCCTTTTAAGCTCCTGGAAACTCTGTTAACATTCCTCATCCCAATCAAATCGAACTCCCTTCCGTGTCAACCTCGTCAACGGTGCTGCAAGAATAGAAAAACCCTCAATGAAACGCCGATAATAACCTGCTAAACCCAGAAAACTCTTGATCTCTGTCACCGTCTTAGGCTGTTCCCAATTTGCTACCGCCTCAACCTTCTGAGGATCCACTCTGATGCCCTCGGCCGAAATCACATGGCCTAAGAATCCAACACTGGTCAACCAAAACTGGCACTTACTCAACTTCGCATACAACTGATGCTCTCTCAAGGTCTCAAGCACTATCCTCAGATGTTTCGCGTGCGCCTTTGCACTCTTCGAATACACCAAAATATCATCAATGAAGACAATCACAAAACGATCCAAATACGACCGGAACACTCGGTTCATAAGATCCATAAAAGTTGCTGGGGCATTAGTCAATCCGAACGGCATCACAACAAACTCGTAGTGACCGTACCTGGTCCGAAAGGCTGTTTTCGGTACATCCTCCTCTTTAACCCTTAACTGATGGTAGCCGGAGCGAAGATCAATCTTCGAAAAATACTGTGCTCCCTTTAACTGGTCAAACAAATCATCAATCCGGGGTAAAGGATACTTATTCCGAATGGTTACCTTATTCAACTGTCTATAGTCAACACACAACCTCAACCCTCCGTCCTTCTTTTTCACAAACAGTACTGGCGCTCCCCAAGGTGACATGCTCGGTCGAATGAAGCCTATATCGACCAACTCTTGTAACTGGGCCTTAAGTTCCCTCAATTCTGCAGGTGCCATGCGGTAAGGAGTCTGTGGGATAGGCTTGTGTACCTGGTAAAAGATCAATCGTGAATTCGATCTCTCGCTGAGGTGGTAATCCTGGCAACTCCTCGGGAAAAGCATCGGGAAATTCCCGCACCACTGGTATATGCTCCGCCCTCACTGGCGAAGCACGTGTGTCCACCACATGGGCTATGTAACCCTGACACCCATTACGCAACAGCTTACTAGCCTCAAGTGCCGAAATAACTCCAGTAGGAAGTGCACGCTGATCCCCCTGAAACGAAATCTCTGGTAATCCTGGACTCCAAAAAGTCACTCTCCTATCGAAACATTCGATAGAAGCATGATGTCTCGTCAACCAGTCCATACCCAAGATAACATCAAAGTCATGTAGATCCAATAGTAACAAATCCGCCAGTAACTCAACCTCACCTACCATCACCGGACACTCCCTCAATACCTAAGTCACTACTAAGACCTCCCCAGTAGGTGTACTCACCCCAAAAGCACAATCCAAGGTAGACACCTCCCTCTCCGTCACCAAACTACAACTCCGAGCTATAAAGGAATGGGTCGCCCCGGGATCTATCAAAGCAAAAAAAGTGTGACCAAGTATGGTGAGTGTACCTGTCACCACTCCCGTGCTGATCTGGCCTCCTGCTGGGTCATAGCAAAAACTCGCGCTTGAGGTCCCGATGACCTACCGCGCCCTCTAGAACTACTCGTGGCACCACCGCCACCCCTAGGGCTTGTTGCCCCTGACACTGAAGCAGTACTCCGCCCTGGTTCTGCTGCACCTCTGCCTGCTCCACCCTCCTGAGCTAACAACGGGCACTCTCTCTGAAAATGTCCTCTCTCTCCACAGTAGTAACAAGCATCCCTATTGGGTCCACCAGTCTGCCTCCCAGTAGAAGCAACAGAAGTAGCACTCGCCTGAGGAGTCGGCTGTGCCCTAGCTCCCCGAAATCTAGAGCCCTGAAAACTGCCTGGTCTACCATACCGGGCTTCACCAGCCGATGATGAACCACCAAAATTACCCCGCTTTGGGGTCCTTTGACTCGATGCTCCAGGGAATGAATCCTCTCGACATCGAACACTGCCCGAGTACTGTGGCCTAGTAGGCAAACTGGCCTCCACTCTAACAGCAGCATCAGACAACTCCCGAAATGTAGCAAATGAGCCGGCTGTCACAATGGCTCTAATCTCTCCTCGAAGACCCAACTCAAACCGACGGCACTTCTCCGCCTCGGTCGCCACAAATGCAGGAGCGAATCGGGATAGCATCTGGAATCTCTGCTCATACTCGGCGACTGTCATGTTCCCTTGCTTCAACTGAAGAAATTCCGCCTCTTTAGCATCCCGGAAAGAGCGGGGATAGTACTGATCTAGAAACCGCTCCCGGAAAGTCTCCCACGTCACCGTATGTGCATCCCAGCCGGACAACTCCAGCGTATACCACCACTCATACGCTGCTCCATCCAATAGAAACGTAGCCAACAAGACCCGGTCCTCTGGAGGACAATGCATCACCCCAAAAATACGGTCGAGCGGGGTGATCCATCGGTGAGCTTCCTCTGGATCGGCCCCACCGCTGAACATAGTAGCCCCAAGCCGCTGGGCTCTCTCATTCGAAGCGCTCTCAGTCCCTCTCGCCGCTTCATCTTCAGGTCGTGGAGGGGGTTCACGTCTCGGAGGCATGATCGAACGTACGCTGAATGAGGCATAGAGTTAGTAAAACAACCTAGATACGACACAAACCGACAAACCTATGCTCTGATACCAATTGTCAGGACCCGTCCCAAATATCGCCTCGATACCCGCGACGAACCCTGCTCCCGTCTGACAATCACACCTAAAGTACCAAAAGAACCTCCATACTATAATAAGCATAACTATCAGACGAAGGAGTGAATATATACAACTAGAAGTCAGAGCATAGTTCTACAAAATGGGCACAAAAATCCTACAATGCTAGTCTCGCAATGGAAGAACGTCAAAAGCTCTATGCCTCGATATCTGCCTCAACGTTCACCCCAGCGCTATCAACACGACCTGGAGGGAAGATTTAAAACCAAAACTGTGAGTGGACTAGAATAACTAAAAGTTTAAAAAAAAAAATCAGTTTATCACCAAATCAAAGTTAAGGAAAAATAAAAATAATAATTGTTCCCTCCGTTTTAAAAACAGGCATGCCCAATTAAGTATCAGAAAATCATAACATGAAACATCATAAGAAACAGAAACACTATAAAACGGATATAGAATCATAGTATGTATATCGGAACCGTAGCATATACCAAGAACGTCAAACCATCATTTTCTGGTCAAACCTGCTGGACCTATACGAGTCTTAAAACTCAACCAGGCCTCAAATATAATTCTGAGTCTTTAAACACCCGAGTCTTTAAACTCAATAGGCCTACGGGGGAAATATCAATATATCCGAGTCTTTAAACTCTCGAGTCTTTAAACTCAATCCGGGCCCGTCCCCCGTCAAATCAGTATCCGGGTCTTTAAACCCACTATCCAGATCCAGCAAATCCAATCCAATTCATTGTAAAACCATTTCTAGATCCATTGCCAAACTCGAATCCGAAATCCTCGGTCCGAAGCCCTTCCGGCGTTCAGAACCGACATTCCGAACCCAAACCCGGAAATCCATTATTATACCAAAAACCATATGTAATCACAAATCATATTTCATAACCCATTTATCATCATCAGAAAACACTTATAGATTGAAATCCTCAAATATGGCATCAAAATCCGAAAACCAGTTTTTTCTCGAAAAACGTGCAAAATCCCGAAAATGTCTCGAAAAACGTGCAAACACATCAACCATATATAATCATCATTAAAAAGCATAAAAACATATTTAATACCATAAAACATCCATAGAACAGTTAGGCATGCTCGAGTTTAAAGAAAGAGTCCACTCACAAATCAGAACGAGTCAATCGCGCTCCGTGCGCTCCTCGACCGTCTCAGGTGCCTCCCGTCATGTCAATATGCACCAAATAGGGTCACTAACATATTAAGGATACTAACCTTATTTTCCCTATTTTTTTGGGAATTTATTAATATTTTAATCCTAGACCCTAAACCGTCCGGATTCCCGAACAACCTCCTAACATCGTCCGATTCACCCGAAAACCATACCAATGAACTCCTTATGACATTTAGAACCAAAACCATGTTGGAAGCTTGGCCGGAATCCTCCCCACGCGCCTCCACGCGCCGCCCAAAGTGGCTGCGCGTGGGCCTCACGCGCCTGCTACAGTGCTCCTCCTACCTCGAGCCACCCGGTTCAACACAGTTGAACCGGCATGACCGGTTCTCCGCCGTTCATCCATCAATTCCGTCCAAATCAATCCCAATAGCTTCGTCCCATCCTAAGCAAGCTAACCCTGTCCTAAGATCGAAGAATCACGGCCCAAAACCTCACGACTCTCCCTCGAAAAACTGAGCCCGTGGCCCCTGTTTTGGCCGCCGGCCGCCCAGGTCCTCCCCCGGCACGGCACCACAACCACACGACTCCTAGGTCCTCCAGAAGTCTCACCCTGGCCTCCAAATCCCTCGACTCTAAGCCCAACTCCACGACTTTCGATTTGAACTTCACGGAAAAAACAGAGGAAGTGGGCTTACCTTTCGATTCAGGCTCCGCCGTGTGCGCCGCCGTGTACCACGGTGTTCGTTGGACTCCCTGCAGCCTCCTGAACCTCCCACGGTCTTGGTTTGAACCACCACACGGCACAACTGCCACCCCTGTCTCACAATCTCCCTGTTTTCCTCAGAACTCCGCCGCACCACCACCGTGTCTCCAGGCACGATTCCTCCACCAAAACACGATCACCAGCTCCGCCTTGCCTCTCTGTCACTCTCTCAGTTCACTCTTCACTCACCCTTGCACGGAATCGATCGCTGTCTCTCCAATTGCTTCTCTCTGTTTCTCTGTGTGTTCAAGCACGGTTGCACGGTTTGAACGTGCACAATGTGTGGCCGTGCACACTTAAGCTTTCCCTAGAACCCTCTAGTGTCCCCCACGTGTCCATCATCCATTGGCTCAGCACAAAATATCCCAGCCCACTTCTGCCACTTGTCCTGGTCTGATTGGGTTGAATGTACAAATTACTATTTTTCCCTCACACTTCCTAGACCCATAACTACTTCATCTGACGTCCGATGACAGTGTGCCGCCTGTCGTTGTACTCAGGACGTCGAGACCTATCTAACGGTCCTCGGTCTACGTGAAAATCACAAGTTCACCTAAAAGTCAACATTTTCCTCATTTAGTCAAATTTACGGTAACACCCTCAATCTTCCGAACGTCATAACTTTCTCTCCGATTATCCGATTCGAACCTGCCACCTGTCTACGGACTCGTGACGTCCTAAACTACGTCATGGTTAAGGGTCAACAGTCATCCAATCGGTAATTCAAAAAGTAAACTTTTGACTTACTATTCACAAGGGCAAAATCGTCCTTTATATACAAAACTTTTACAAAATTACATTTATACCCTTCCCGAAAGTACGGGTTGTTACATGTTGCCTTCTGCTCCTGTGTGAGCGTTCCACCCATGAAGTTGCCCCGACCCTACTTCCAAGCCGACCATGTACTGATGGCCTTGGGCGTCGTGGGCTCTTTTCTTTACAGGTGTAACTTTCTTCTCCGAAGTCACTTAACGAGGTGTCCCGAAACATTGTTCGGCATTAGACCTTTTCCTTCCCCGGGCGCCTTGGAACATTCACTTGTCTTTCACGCCAAGTGGAATGTCTCTCTGGTTCTTGGGCTGTTCTTTCTACCAGGAGTCGCTGCAAGAGTTCTAACTGAATTTGAACTTGGTTGCTCAACGTTTCTACTTGTTGAGCTAAGCTGTCCTAAGGAGGTTGGTGGTGGCTATTCCCTAAGACGTCGTGGCGCCCATCCAGGAAATCCCGCAGATCCATATTTGCAGTGGGCTAACTCTGACTTGATGCTCCTCCCTCTAACCACCCGCTTGTTTGTTTCCAGGTTAAAGTTCCTTCCGCTAGTGCGAGCACTTGGGTTGTTGGAGAAGGGAAAACTCTAAAGCTGAAGGTTGGCATCATTCCTTACTTCTCCACGGGCACTTCTATGGACACTCGTCGGGGTCGAATTGGGCATTCCTTGACAGGACGCATCCCAATCCCCCCGGGATTAGTGCGGGATGACCCTGCTCCCGTCTGACACGAAGTGTCAGACAAGGGATATTTCCGACCTTTGCCCTCCCGGGCTATCAGAGTACGCCAGGATCCGGAGGAGGTATATGATATCTCGGTCTCTGCTACAGTCCACATCCGATGTCAACCTGAAGGGCAGTCAAAACATTTAAAAACTGTGAGTGGACAAAACAAGAGTTTGTAAAAACATTTTAACGAGAAGACATTTGTACCCTTCACTAAAAAGCATGCATGCATTGGAAAACCATTTAACTAAAGAAACCATATGTGGGAACTAAGCCCAAATCAGAAATAAACCAAGGTCGAAAGGACCATAATGAAATCGACTATACGGGTCACTGCCCAAAACCTGTGTAACCACACATCACATCCATATATCATATATACATATAAGTCATACAACCAATCCTGTCACGGTATCCAAAGCTACGCGCGTGCTACCCGGGTCTCAATCCGAGTCTTCTCAAAGTCAAGATCAATGTCCGCAGACCACCAACCCTACCCGAGGTAATAGTAATCATAGCCTTCCTGAGAGTAAGGAACCCAACTGGGGGGTAACTCCACTCAGTCGGTGCTCCGTGACTACTCCGGGGTCCACCCAGGCCAACGACCCTCCCCGGAGGAGATAGTAGAACATGTAAAGGAAGGTAGATGAACATATATATACATAACATAGACCTTCATGACCGGTTCCCCTGAACCGTCATGATCCATAATATCCATAACCAAGGTAACATGCCGGTTCCTATAAACCGTCATGTACCGTAATAACATAACCAGGTAACATGTCGGTTCCCATAAACCGTCATGTACCGTAATAACCAACAAGGGTTCATGTCGGTTCCCATAAACCGTCATGAACCTGGGAATCCATTTAAGGTTCCCTGACTTGAAATCAAAACCGTAAAGTGACTGGGTCTCGTGCCCGAACATAGGACATTAGCTGGGCACCGTGCCCGGAATCTGAGGTCATATGCCCGAGACAAAACCAAATGGGTCTCATACCCGAGTTTATCTTTTTGAAATTCAAATCCAGTTCATTTAAATCAATACAGAGATACAGACCCGTATAAGCACCGTATAAGGCCGAACCCTCGAAATACGTGCTTATACGTAACCACATACAAATGCACCCATGGCATTACAAAAAAGCATTTAAAACATATAATAAACATTTATGCATGCACCAATTTAGAAAATAAGGTCCACTCACAGACCGTCCGAGCTGCCGTCTCGATTTGCGTGCCATACGGCTCCCCGAGCCGATCACCGTCGCCGGGACTCCCAAACCTGTCCAAATTGTAATAGAAGGTTACTAACTACTTAATTAACCTCCCACTAAAGCCCCGTAATTTTCCCGTATTTTTAACTATTTTTAATCCCGAACCTAAACCTTCCGATGCCCCGAAACATATCGAGACGGTGTCCGATTGACACGAAACCAGTCCCAAAATGTTCGTTACATCGAATAGATGATTTCACATGTTGAACACATCCCCAAAATTTCCCCCATGCGCCCACACGCGCTGCCTGAAATGGCTGCGCGTGGACTTCACGCGCCAGCTACAGTACCTGCTGACGTCAGCAGTGACGTCAGCATGACGTCATCACTGACAGCCTCTGACAGTGACACGTGTCACGCTCCCATTGGCCCACTGTCTGACATGTCAGTCTGACATGATGACGTCATCCCTGACATGATGACGTCATCAGGATGACGTCATCAGTCATCCCTGCCTCCTCGCCGGGTCGACCCGAATGTCTGCAACCGGGTCGCCGTGACCCGCGGCTTGACCCGGCCGGTTCTCCGCCGTCCGGCCACCAAAATCGTTCCCGTTTGTCCCATTTTCATCCTCTAATCCTAACCTAGGGTTCTATGACATTAAAATGGAAGGAAAACACCGAAAACCATACCTTCGAGCTTGGCCATGGCGGCCGTGCATTCCTCCGCTGTTCATGGCCGTTCCAGGCCATCCCCATCCCCAAAACTAATCCTATTCGACTCCTAGGGCTACCAGCAACCTAACCTAAACCTTAGAATCGAATAAAAAGCAACAAAACTGAGTTTTGAATTTTTGAATATTTTTACCTCACGGGTTCTCTCTCCCCGCCGTGTCCTCCGCCGTGGCTGGCCGTGGCTTGCCATCCTCAACCTCTTTCCACCACCTCACGGTCATGTTCAGCTCACCCAAGCAAGGAATGGTGATGGTGTGTGGTTGTTTCGAATTTGTGAAGGAAAAGGAAGAAAATGAAATGAAAATGGTGGTGGTGCCGTGGAAGAGAAGAGGAAAGAAGGTGATGTGATCAGATGAGAGAAGAGAGGATTGATGGTGAGGATTGATAGTTAGTTGGTAATGGATGGTTAGGATTAATGGTAGGATAGATTAATTATATAATAATAATTATAATATTATTTTATTAAGTAGATCCACAATTTGGGGGAGTTAGCCAATAGGATGAGTGACACTTGTCACTCATCCATGAGGCCCACCAAAATATCTGCTCAAATCAGATTTCGCCAAACCGTCCCCGTCTCGAAGTTCGTGCATAGTGAAATCGAACATCCGTGACCCATAACTCTCCCGTTCGAAGTCCGATTTCAGTGTGCCGCCTATCTATGGATTCGTATCGTCCTTACCTACATAACGGTCTTCGACCCTCGGACCTCCCGGTCAAAAAGTCAACATTTGACCCCCATTTAACCAAAATTACCAAAATGCCCATAGACTTCCGAACGTCATAACTTCCTCCACGAACGTCGGAATTGAACGTGCCACCTGTCTATGAACTCGTGACGTCACGAACTACGTCACGGTCATCGGTCAAAGTCCATTTGACCGCCCGATTGAAAAGTCAACGTTTTGCCACGATCAGGGGCAAAACGGTCATTTCGCATCGTTCGTCCGATTTCGCCCAACTAATCACGGATTAGCCTCACTAATCTTGATTAGTCACTAATCTAATCTAGGAATTTGGGACGGGTCGTTACATTCCTTCGAAGTCTCTATGTGAGCTTCATTCCTCGTCTGAGTAGTTGAGGTAGAAACACCTTCTCCGGCTGATCGAATGGATCAACGAACCCTAACTATGCTGAATCAGAGAATCTTGAACGAAAAGTTGTTGTTAAACGATAAACAACATTCAAGATCTTCGAACAACGTTCGATGAACGATGAACGGAGTAAGGTGAACGATGAACGATCGTGAGAGTTTCTTCTTGAATATTTCCAAGCTCTCAATGAAAAAACCAATTGTTGAAACAGAATTCGTCCTTTTAACTCAAAAGATTCTAGGATCCCTACAAATATCAAAGAGTAAGCTATCGTTCGTTTAATGATCGAGACCCGGGAGGTTATTTGATCAAGAACGCTCCAATGCTTAAGTTAGCTTTGAAAGAGAAATATCAAAAACTTAATTAGCGTTAAATAGAATTACCTGAAAAGTAAAATGAACTCCGCTATTTATAGGAAATCCTTGGGAGCCTTGGAGCTTTCTGATCGGTCGGTTGAATTTGTAATTAATAAATAATTTATTAATAATAAATATATTATTTAATAATTATAATAATGACTCATTATGATAATAATGATAATTATTGTGATTTAATATCAATATTAACTGTCCGTTATTAAGAATAATGACAATTAACTCCTAAAGAGAATATTAATATTACAGAGACTTTTGACCCGATTAAATAACGTATTTAGCTGGTAAATAGATTATTTAATATATGAGTGTTTACAATTTGGATATTTTTGAAATTATAGACCACGTGGCACCAAAACAATTTTCAGTTAATTTATGGTTCCACTTGATTAATTTCGCGAGGGTTTCCTTACATATTGATTAGATGTATATCTTCCTATTCTTAGGTTTGTTTTGTTCGCTTGCAGTGGGTTCTTGCTTAGTTCTGCATCATTTGATGCAGACTTCGTTAATGTGCAATTAGTTAAAGAATAAACATGTTTAGGTGTGCATTTAGTTTGCCTTTACTTTTGATTGATTTTTTTTATTTCGAAATATTCGCTTCATCAACAAGCCTCGGAGACCTTGCTCAAGGAATTCAACCACCGGTAAAGGAAAAGGTTTCACCAAACCACCATCTTCCCTTTATATTAATAGGAGATAATTTTGCAGATTTTAAGTATTTGTCCCAGAATGTTGCCGTCATATTGAACCAACGAATGGATGTCTTTTTCGCAGCGGAAGATGGATGAGCAAAGCTTAGACGGGGGGGGGGGGGGGGGGGGGGGGGGGGCTGTGTTCTAAAAAACGAGGGTCTTAAATCTCGACTGTCTCTCTCCCCCTCTTTCCCTTTCTTTCGAACTAGGGAGAAGTGACTGGCCTTAAACCCTAGCCAGCATTTGCAGTGATGCCTTGGCCCACCTTAGAGATGGAGCCAGTGGAGCCACAGTCGCTGAAAAAGCTCAGTCTCAAATCCCTCAAGCGAGCTCTCGATCTCTTCTCTCCCACCCATGGTCAGTTCCCCCCTCCTGACCCCGAGAGGTACAGCCATTTGCTTTTATTTCTATCTCTTTTGAATAAATAGTCGCCGTATTCTATGTTAATTCATACCTACCCTACATTTTTTTTTTCAGTAAACGAATTCGCATCAACCACAAGGTTAGTGAACTATTAATTTTAATTTTCCTAACTTTTGTTATTTGATTTAGAATGTGGAATTATTGAGCTGAAATTTTTTGCATTACAATGAAAATTTTCAATTAGGTAAGCATGGAGTATGGAGTAATTGAACCCGGGGCTAGTCAAAAACCTACGCGCCGAGCTGAGCCCAATGTAGCTGGTGGCGCTCCTCAAGGGCCTTCCAGGGCCCTTGCCCTTATAGGTATTCTTTGTTTTTGTTAAAATCTCAGAATCATACTTTTAAGCCGTTGCTACTAAGTTATACCTACACGTAGGGATTAATCATCTTATTTGGGTCTGTAATTCTATATTTATTGCAACATGCTCAATATTTTTTTGGTATCATTTCTCATGAAGATTCTAGGAGCTCACAGACGGAAGGAGCTCATAGTGCTTTGGTTGTCGGCCCATCTGCACCAAGGGCACCGTGAGTAGTCTCTTGCTTGCTTGTATATTAAATATGTGCTTATTTTATGTCTTTATGGTGTAGATATTTTGACTTGCCCCCCCCTTCCCAAATATATTTCCACATTCATGCACTATTGTTTTCCATTTCCAATGGCAGCTTTTCTTCTTCAAAGTGATTTGGCTAAAGATCTGAATCATACATGAGACTATGAGTGATTTGTATAGTTTATGTTACTATAATGGAAATGACATATACTACGAATGGAAATGGGGTTTTTCTGATTACCTTGGACACCTTGGATTGTGGAGTAAATTTTGAAAATTATTCTTTCTTATTCCAGGAATGATGTTGGCATTTCGGGTAGAGGCACTTTAGCTGTTTCTGCTTCAGGGTCATCTGAAAGGTATGAGCTTTGTTCTCCTCTGATTTATTTTATGCACATAGAGCAAGTGACTTAAACTAGCAGTATGCCTGCTGTTTAATTTTCATTTCGGACTGCAGAAAATGTTAAGCATGTACGATGCATTTCTTGGATGCTTAGAGTTGGTAGGGAAACTCTTCTGCAATGTTAGATAATTGACGTAGGACAGATCTGAAACCTACGAATTAGCAAACTCTAGGAAACAAACATAAAACTTAAAAGATAGGCCTGGAATCACTCCAGGGGCTTCACACCCGAAATTGGCTTTGTACCAAAACTTGGTTTCACACCAAAATAGTCTGGATTCGCTCCAGGGGCTTCACACCCGAAATTGGCTTCACACCAAAATAATCCTTTGGCAGGAAAATATACTCAAACTTTTATTCATAAACTCATCTCCCTTCCATTGAATTACAATGGGGTATTTATAGGGAATTAAACAAACTAGAAATCCTAATTAAACTAGAATTAGAAAGAACATCCTAATCCTAGTAGAACATGGGAACATGCCTACTCCTAATTAAAACAGAAAACAGAGATAAACTAATCCTAATAGAACATGGAAACTTGTCTTTTCCTTAATAAAACAGAAAACAAAGATATACTAAAACCCTAAAACCCTAAAGACTAAGTTTCCTTGACCATTCCACATCATTCTCCCCTGGTTGAAAAACTTGACTCCGGCAAGTTAAGAGAGGAGCTTGGACATCAGCGGCGAACCAACGTCAAAGGGATAATTCTTGTCGTTAATGGCTGCCCATAGAGTCAGATTTTCCCCCTTCTTTCCCCCAATTTGTTCAATCTCTTGCAGCATAAGTCTTTCACTTTTTTCACATCTTCTTTGCCCAGCTCCCTGTAAAGAATTTGACCTCTGCAAGAGTGCCTTCATTCCTGAAAGTTGCACGTCCCCTTTCCTAAATTTAAGTTGATTGGTCATTGGAGGAATCTGAAGAAGAATATTGCTAGGTTCCTGAATTGAAGGAACATCAATCACTGGTAGAATTGGTGCACAAATAGGAGCTGACTCGAAAATCAGGTTGCACAGCCAACTAAACAAGAATCAATACCAACCCTGGTTCAACCAATAATAGAAGAAATATCCGTTCAATTAGATAAACAAGAGTCAATGTTGGCTGTGCAACATTGACTCTTGGTTTCACACCAAAATAGTCTGGATTCGCTCCAGGGGCTTCACACCCAAAATTGGCTTCACACCAAAATAATCCTTTGGCAGGAAAATATACTCAAACTTTCGTAAACTCATCTCCCTTCAATTGAATTACAATGGGGTATTTATAGGGAATTAAACAATCTAGAAATCCTATTTAAACTGGAATTAGAAAGAACATCCTAATCCTAGTAGAACATGGGAACATGCCTACTCCTGATTAAAACAGAAAACAGAGAAAATAATCCTAATAGAACATAGAAACATGTCCATTCCTTAATCAAGCAGAAAACAAATATATACTAAAACCCTAAAACCCTACGGGCTAAATTGCCCTTGACCATTCTGCATCAAGAATCTTCATAGAAATATTTTTGCTAATATACAGTACCAATCAAAATGTTCAAATAGTTAGATATGATTGAACAACCAATCGCTTAGTCCTATTTAATTTCTTTGTTTCAACTTTAATCTGCATTACCTTGGTGAATCTGTTTGACACGGGTGAATACTTCTTTTCATCCATTTACTTTTATCCTATACCTGAAGTTTAGCATGCCCTTAACATTTTTGCAGCATCTCCATTCATTATGCATGCTTTGGCGTTTATTAGTTTGTACCACATTATCTGCTTCCACATCCTTGGAAGTTTTTTTTTTATTAAGCTTTTGTGATAGTTTTTATTAGATTTTTCTGATCAGATATTTTAGGGAAACAGAAGATTCTAAACGTTGAAAGCTGCATGATGCTCGATACCATCTTGTTGTTTTTTCTCTATTCTTGATGATATTGTAATGGAAAACATATTATTCCTTAAGTGTTAATGATTCTTCTATGTATAGGTATTCAACATCGGCTATAATAGAAAGAATTCCCAGCAGATGGCCACGTCCTGTTTGGCATGCTCCTTGGAAGGTCTACAGGGTAAGCATAATTTTTTTTTTTGGTTATATCTTATTCAGTTAGGTGCAGCAGGAGAAGTGCTGGGATTTTATTGTTTGGGTAACTTTGAGACTTATTAAATAGAAATGATTATTTTTTTTTGGCTTTTCTTGTCTAACAAATTAATGGGAATGGCCTGTACTTCTTTTCTACTTTAACTTGAGTTGTAATCACTTTCTATTATGTTTATGGACTTATACTAATAAACAGGTCTAAAATTTATTTAAAATGTAGCTTATAATCTCATTAAATTGTTGATTTTGATTATATAGGTTCTTAGTGGCCACTTGGGGTGGGTACGATCTATTGCCTTTGATCCAAGTAACAAATGGTTTTGCACTGGTTCAGCAGATCGTACAATCAAGGTATTGAACTTTATGCTTTGTTTTTCCAAGATGGTCTATCTGAACAGGGCTCAAGTGTTGATTGTTGTCAGAAAAATTTAAGTTTCTCCTTTCTGCTTTTTGCTCTACATTTCTCCTTTCTACTAGTTAATCTCAATTACGGATTTTCTTGTTGTTTCTTTCTTATGGTCTCTTGTTATATCAGCAAATGGAACGAGGTTATCTAAGAAGGAATAGAGTTCATTCAACGTTTGATTCAAAGAACTACGCTTTAGAGTTTTTTCTGTTTTAATATTTCACATGGAGAGGATAATGAAGCCATTAGTTTAAATATTTTCTTCCTTTTCTTAGGGAGCATCTTTTGAGTTTTTTTTTTTTTTTTTTAATATTTCGTTTGAATTAGTTGCTCTGATTTTTGTTGATCAGATATGGGATGTAGCAAGCGGACAGCTACAGCTTACACTGACAGGACATATTGAGCAAATACGAGGTTAGTTTCTCTTGAATTGTTGTTAGTGTACGTTGCTTGCTTTTGGTTAACCATGTTAATGATTGTTGGAGTTTCCCAGGCCTTGCTGTTAGCAGTAGGCATACCTATATGTTCTCTGCTGGAGATGACAAATTAGTTAAATGCTGGGACCTAGAACAGAACAAGGTTAGCAATTTCATTGATTATACTGTTTTTTTTTTTGTTTTTTTGGGTCAAGATCTTTATCGTCACTATTTCTGAGTGATGCTGGTCTTTACAACTTATAGATTGCTGTGTAGGTTATCCGTTCATATCACGGTCATCTAAGTGGTGTTTACTGCTTGGCTCTTCATCCCACTCTTGATATTTTACTTACTGGCGGACGTGATTCTGTATGCCGGGTATGTTATTTTATTTTTTTAGTAAAGCTCACATCCAACTTAAATAATGAATTGGGTCTGGAAATTTATTATTGTATTTGTATCAGAGTGGTGCTATGGTGATAATGTCTTTGCTTTGATGCAATAAAACATTCAGGTCTGGGATATCCGAAGCAAGATGCAAGTTCATGCGTTGTCAGGGCATGATAACACAGTTTGCTCAATCTTTACCCGCCCAACAGTAAGGAAAAGAAGTTGTGTTGCGTTCTTTTGCTTTATGGTTTTCTGATTGTATTGTAGAGTATGTATGCAAACAAAAATTCATAATAGTAATGCATATTCTTGCTTATGTCATTTTTAGATTCATTTCATTCATAATATCAACTTTTATTGTTCCTGATGCCATGTATAGGTAATTGGGGAATTTTGTTTTCTTAAGTAATCTTGTGCTGTATTTCTAGTTTCATCCTATCTGGAATACATGCAAAGTGTTTTAACAGTTTTTATTGGCATAGCCTTGAGAATTAGATTATATTTATGTTAGGTGTCTTTTAAGTGTTACATCCTTCTTTTAAAATTTTTGAATCCCAAAATCCTTGGTTCTCTTTTCTACTTATTGTGAAACGAAAATAAGCTGCAGAGAACTTTGAATTTCCACTTTTATGCTAAACATACATGTGTAAGTCTAGAACTACTACTTTTCATGAAGCTAGATATCAATCTTGGATATTCTCCTTATGAATTTTTTCCTGGGCCAGTGTTCTATGCTTAAACTAGGCAATGTTCCTTATATATATATATATATATATATATATATTGTTATCTTATACTTCTAGGATCCACAAGTTGTCACGGGCTCTCACGACTCAACCATCAAGTTCTGGGACCTTAGATATGGTAATTTATTTACTCATAACCAATTTTAACTCGTTCCAGTTTTAGTATATCCTTTATCTAAGTATTCATTTGCATTTCTCGCAGGGAAAACAATTTCCACACTCACACACCATAAGAAATCTGTGCGTGCAATGGCCCAGCATCCTAAGGAGTATGTGCTAATACATATACTTTTCACTTAATGTGTAGCTGTAGTGAAGTCTGAATTGTCTTGCTAATGTTGTTATATTGTGCACTCTTAATTATGTGCCCTGCTGTTGATTCTAATTGTGTTTGATTTGTTTAGGCATGCTTTTGCGTCTGCATCAGCTGACAACATTAAGAAGTTCAATCTTCCGAAAGGCGAATTCTTACACAACATGCTGTAAGTATAAAGACTGAATCTTCTTATATTTGTTGTTGCTTGAATGATAGTTTTGCAATCTCTCTCTTTCATATTATGTGTTTAATTATTTATTTGAAGAATGACAAGTGATCAGTAATTGGATTGATGGTTTGTATTTTTTACTGCATTGGGCTAGCTAGGTAATAAACTCATCGAAGATTACTCGTCTATAATTTTCCTCTTTTGTTTTCTGAAGAAAATTGTACTTAAGTTTCATCATGGGGTGTGCTTTTATGTAGTCATACAAGTGTGCTTGTGATTTAAAACCTCATGCATACAGAATGTCTCATTTTATTTATTTAGAACTGGTTACTTTTTTCTGACAAATTGAACATGTTTGGATTGACTACTGAGTTTTGCTGCTTCATCATATAAGCATATCAATTCAGTGATTTTTGTTGATAATAATTCCAAATACTTTGGTTATATTTGATCAGCTCTCAGCAGAAGTGTATTATCAATGGGATGGCCGTCAATGAAGAGGGAGTTGTTGCCACTGGAGGTATGACAAATCTGTCTTCCATGGACATCTGGATATTTTACTTTGGATGTTTTCTTTTTTTCTGTATCAAATTCAAATGATAGGACATGTTTTAATTCCTTATTATTGTACTTTTTTTTTTTTTAATGAAACTTGGTATTTCCAACCTTTGGCCTGTTTGTTTGATTGAAGGTGACAATGGGAGTTTGTGGTTTTGGGATTGGAAGAGCGGTCACAATTATCAACAAGCCCAAACAATTGTACAACCAGGTATATTTGATCCCCATCTTCGTTTTTTGTCTCCCTAATATTAGTTTTAGGGGTTTTAGGGTTCGGGTGTAGGTAAGAACTTGGAAGTGGGGCTTAACACACAGATTTGTTATTACGCAACAGGTTCGCTGGATTGTGAAGCTGCTATTTATGCTCTTTCGTATGATGTCACTGGTACGAGGCTGGTTAGCTGTGAATCTGATAAGACAATCAAAATGTGGAAACAAGACGAAAATGCCACTCCAGAAACTCATCCTGGCCTCACTTTCAGACCCCCGAAAGATATTCGACGCTTCTAGTATTGACTATTCTACTATGCTTGTTGCTCCGTTCCGCAACTCAATTCACTATTTTTTGTTTTTGTCTCCAAGGCTTATACTTTGTGTTGCTCTGAGATATATTATGAACACCTGTACAAATTTTTCAATGTACTATTACTACTATTACTGAACAAGCGGTGATGTTAGTTAAATGTATTTACAACATGCTCGCGCCTGAATTAATTAATATTCTGACACATTGTTTTTGAGTCCCTCTGTAGTTTCTCAATTATCAGTTTTTAATGAGGATGTGAAATCCAACTGGGTAGTGACAATGATTACTTAACTTCCTGTGCTTGTATTAATCTTCAGAAAGTTTTCCGAAGTTTTATTACAAATTTTTATCCATTAAATTTAAAGATATTTAATCGTTGAAATTAAAGATGATATAAGCCGGAAGCAGCAAGAAGTCAATCGACTAGCATAGCAAGGAGAGCTTGCACAGCAGCTTCTTGCCCTCCTTTCAGCCACACCTTCCTGCCTATTTGGCTTCCTCACCTTCACCTCACCACATCTCCTTGCCCTCCACGGTCTTATTCCTCCATTTGGATTAGTGAATCTATAGTACCCTTCCAGCCTAGTTAATGGTAAGATGATGAATGGATTTTATTTTTTTTCTAGCCCGCTACTGAAGTTTATAGTAGCCTTTCTACTGCTCATTGTTTTCCCGATGTTGGTGGTGCATTGGGTTGTGATATGCATGCACCAATTGCGAGTTTCCTAGTGGCCAACGTTGTTTGTCGCCTCTAGGGTTTACTTCGGCAGCTGGTTCAGATTTACTGTTGGGCACCCTTTTAGGACGCAAGCCTCCTCTATTGCCTATTGCCATACATATGTTGACCTCAACTAGTAGATGGGATTCAAAACTTTCATTCGTACTAGGCTGATATCCCTCAGTTTTTGATGTGGTCTTGTTGATATTGTTTTTGGGTCTCACCTTGTTGGACCCAGCCCACACAAAATTGGGGATGGTCATAATTTTTGGCCCTCATGCTTACCCAGCCCATTTATGCTGACAAAAAATGTTATTAGAACATTTGTGAGTGTCCCACCACTAGGAATCTGATAATAATCATTTGGAACATCTTATTACCCTATCAAATATCAATCAAAAGACCCTATGAGGCCTTCTTCTTACCGCCGGCAGTGCTAATCCCCTCCCATTTCCTTACTTTCCCTGAAATTTGTTCTTCTCAGCCACTATTTCCTACCCCTTTGGCTTCTTCTTCCACCCCTTGTCTCCTTCGTCCTTCTTTTCAAAACCATCACCCCATTCCCCCATAGTACTCAATTGTCTTTGGGACTACCTCTGCTATTCCCTTCCTCTCCCCCAACCCGCCTCACCACATCTCCTTGCCCTCCGTGGTACTAGTCCTCCCACTAGATTGGGAAATCTTTAGTACATGTCTAGCGTAGTCAGTGGTATGATGATGAAAGAGATTTTTTCCCAACATGCTACTGAAGTTGACAATAGCCCTTCTATTACTCAATGTTTGCTCGATGGTGTTGGTGCATCGGGTAGTGATATGCATGCATTGGTTTCGAGTTTCCGAGAGGGCAACAATTTTTTTCGCCTCTAGGGTTTGGTAGGACAGCTGGTTTAGATTCACTATTATGCTCCCTTTTTGCAGGCGAGTTTCCTATGTTTCCTATTGCAAGACATGTGTTGATGAAACCTCAACTAACAGATAGGACGGAAAAACTTCTTTTCTGCGAGGCTGATATTCCCTTCTTTTTGATGTGAGAACTATTTTTGTGCCTCACCTAGCTTGACCCAATCCACATAGAATTGGGGATGGTCATAAATCTAGGCCTTCTCATGCTAACCCAGCCTATTCATGTTAATGGCAAACTTTATTAGAACATTTGTGAGTCTCCCACCACTAGAAATGTAATAATAATCATTTGGGCAGTTCTATTATCCTATCAAATATCAATCGAAACCCCCTTCTCTTTCCCTCATTTCCTTGAAATGCCTTCCTCTCAATCACTTCTTCAAGTGAGGCATTCTTAATGCCGGTAGGGCTTACCCCATCCCCTTTCCCTCATTTCCTTGAATCATCTCGGCCACTCCTTCTTCCCTCTTTGGCTTCCTCTTCCATCCCTTGCCCAATGCAACCTTCTTTCCAAAACCCTCACCATATTCTCCCAAAGTCCTCCATTATCTTTGGGACTACCTTTGCTATTCCTCCCCCTTTCCCCAAACCCAACTCACCACATCTCCTTGCCCTTCGTGGTCCTATTCCTCTATCTGGTTTGGGAATCTTCAGTACACTTCCGGCCTAGTCAATGATAAGGTGGTGAAAAGAATTTTTTTCAAGCTTGTTACTGAAGTTGATAGTAGCCTTCTATTGCTCAGTGTTTTCAATGGTGGTGGTGCATTGGATTGTGATAGACATTCACTGATTGTGAGTCCTAGTGGCCAACATTCTTTGATGCTTCTAGGGTTTGCTTTGGCAGTTGGTTCAGATTCACTCACGTATGTGCTCCCTTTTTAGAGGTGAGTCTCCTATGTAACCTATTGCGAGACTTGTTGATGGGACCTCAGCTAGCAGATAGAACTGTAATTTTTCCTTCATACGAAGCTGATATTCGCTTCCTTTTTGTTGTGGATATTTGTTTGGGCCTCACTGCTGGACCCAGCCGACATGGAATTGGGGATGTTCCTAATTCTGGGCCCTCTCAGGCTGACCCAGCCCACTTATATTTGCGGTACACTTTATTAGCACATTCATGAGCGTCCCAATTTTAGGAATGTTATAATAATGATTTGGACCGTCCTATTATCCTATTAAAAATCAATCCAGATCTGCTCCATTTTTCCCCATTTCCCTGAAATGCCTTCCTCTAAAACACTCCTTCCTGTGAGGCCTTTCCCTAAAATGCCTCAGTCTCAGCCACTCATTCCTACCTCTTTTGTGCTCCTATTTCGGAGGCGAGTCTCTTCTGTCGCTTATTGCCAGACATGTGTTGATGGGACTTCAACTAGCAGTTAGGACTGGAAATTTTCATTTTTACGAGGCTAATATTCCCTTCCCCTTTGCTGTGGATACTATTTTTAGGCCTCACTCTATTAGGCCCAGCCCACAGGGAATTATGGATGGTCATGGTCGCCCTTTCCCCAACCCAACTCACCATATCTCCTTGGCCTTAGTGGTCCTATTCCTCTCTCTGGATTGGAAATCTCCTGTAGTCTTCCGTCCTAGTCAATGGTAAGATGGTGAATGAGATTTTTTTGCAGCCCGCTACTAAAGTTTATAGTAGCCCTTCTATTACTTAGTGCTTGCCCAGGGGTGGTGGTGCATCGGGTTGTGATGTGCAACGTGCCCCAACTGCGAGTCCCTATGGTCGACAATTTTTGCCCCCCATAGGGTTTGCTTCGGCGGTTGGAGGGGAGTCATCTCTATCGCCTATATTTCTAGACATGTGTTGATGGGAACTCACTTATAGATGGGACTGAATGTTTTTTTTAAAGGCTTATATTTCCTCTTTATGCTCCTATGAATACTATTTTTTGTCCTCACCCTCTTCGACATGGTCTTCAATTAATTGTGGATGGTCTTATTTCTGGCCCCTCTCATGCTTACTTTTAGGCTGCGGTTGTGGACAACAATGCTATAATTAGGAGTACCCAAGTTCATTTCCATGAGCCCCAGAGCCAGGGATGAAGAAACATTGTTCGGCTGCCTAATGATGCTCCCGAGCTAGAAGAAGTTGCTTGTCGATTCTTCTTGGTGAGACATTTTATGGAGAAGCCTCTCCCTTAAGTTGCTGTTAAATCTTTGCGCCGGAGAATATGGGGCAAGAAGGGATGAATTAATGTGCTAAGTTTAGAGAAAGGGTTTTACTTATTCAAATTCAAGGTTGAGAATGGGTTCAGATGGCTGGGAAACCTATTTTCCTCACCAAATGGCACGTTGGTGCCCAAGGATTGAAATATCGATATCGACAGATATATTATTAGTCAAATTTACGGATATTTCGTTTTAAATATCGGTATCGATATCGATATCGTTTACGGTCAACAAAAATTACGGAAATTTGGTATAAAAGTTGGAATAAAATTTTGGAAAAAATTTAAGTACCCAATAATGGTTATATAGAACTAACAAAAATTATAAAATGATTTCGATATAATAAATAAATGATGAATAATATGATACAATAAGATTCTGTCAATAACTAATAATATAAATTTTTTAATATAAATATAAATTGAAGTAAATTATTATAATTGAATGTTAATATAGTTAAAAATATAAAAATAAACTTAATAATGGAGTTTACTTTTGCCTAATAATTTAGAAAATCAAGGAGTTCGTATTTACATAATAATTTAGAAAATTGGACATTAAAAAATGAAAATTAGACATAAAATGAATTCTTATTAAACGTATGTTCATCTCATATTTTTCTAAAATCTATTAATATTCAAATTAATCATTCAACATAATTTGCTTCAATTCAACATAATTTGTTTCAATTCAACATAATTTGCTTCAAATTAACGATCTCTACTCTACGAATTCCTCCATTCAACATAATTTGCTTTTAAAATTAATTAATATTCAAATTAATCTTATATTTATATTCCCAAATATATGTTGATAATAAATTAAAAATTATAAATACAAAGGTGAAAGCATGAATAAGAATTATAATTCTAATAAAATAATAATCATAATAAATAATCATAATAATAAAGTAATATTATAATAATAATAATAATGAGTATGACTGAAGTTCTTCGGTCTTCCTAAATATATGCCCAAGGGGGCCACATGGTGTCTCTACTTTTTAAATATATGCCTTATTTATTAATATGCTATATTGCTATCAAAGAAAAAAAAAATTTGTCTTCTCCGCTCATCTTCTCCACCAGCTTCTTCCGCCGTTCCGCGAGAATGACTTTGCCTCTTCCCACTATCCACCATGCCCAGCCTCGTTACCACCCAGTTTCGCCACCACTACCCAAATCCTTCAGCAGGTCGAGGCAATCTCATCCCTGGTCTCCATCACTCCGAGAATTATAGAGAATGAGGAATTAGAGCCAAGGTCCCAGAAATCTTCGACGTAATCGCTTGATGTTTCCGATGAAGACAAGCAGCGAGACAACCACCATTCTACTTGACTCAACAAAGTGAAGAGGATGAGGAAAATGGATAATTTTTGGTATTTTTTTTTTGCTTTGAATATGGGTATCGGTGGGTATCGGTGATTATCGGTCAATTTCGACGATAATCGTCGATATTTGCTGAAATTATGGATATTGGGGGAAAAATTCCTCCCCCCCCCCCCGGTTTAGATATCGGCCTTCCATTTTTCCGAAATTTCGATGGAAATATCGAAGAAATTGCCGATATTTTCATCAGTGATTTATTGGTGCCTACCCATAATGTTTCGTCTCTGGTGCCAGTTTGGGTAAAATTCCATGGGGTGCTTCTGGAACATTGGAATGAAGATGGTTTCTCCCATATTGTAAGTGTTGTAGGGAGACCAATCTGCATAGATTTAAGAACGGAATCCAAAAAACGGATCTCTTATATGCGCATATATGTGGACATTGATGCTACTATTCCTCTAGTCGATTCCTATGATTTAGAAATACTTTCTGGTGAGAAGAGTGATTTGCCAATGCTGATTTAAATCAAGGCGGAGTTCCAGGGGTTTCTTAGCATCTGTTTGAAGTGTTTTACACTTGGGCATCTAGATTCTAAGTGCTTGATCATTTGATCAACCATGATGTCTCTGAGCCCCCGCCATCTTTAGGCTAGAATTTGGGCCAAGGAACCTCTCCTGAGCCAATTAAGCCCATTATGGCCATTGGGCCAAGAGAACCAGCACAAACTGAGGTGTTTCTCACACCTAGTAAAGCAAAGCATCAATCGTCAAAGACGCCTTAAGACATGGGAGGTGATTCTCCAATCCCCAATTTTTTCTCCTCCACCCCTTCCTATGATATACGGCATCTATCTCCAATTTGTTTCTGCTATTAGTCGATTTTGATATGGATTCTACTTTTCGTACCAGTTAATCCCTCTATTGGGTCACCAGTCTCCTCTATAGTCTATATTATGAGATTATCAATGCCATTTCAAGTTCAAGGGTTCTATAGCTCATAACAAAATGAATGGGAAGAAGAAGGCGATTAAGATCAAGCCCAAGGCGGGGGCGTCGGGATTCTAGTTCCTAGGGTACTAAGATTCAATCCTCTCGATGATCTGCGTTGGTGCTTGGAATGTGCGTGGTCTCATTGACCCCGCTAAGCATAGGGAGGTCAAACTTCTTCTTTCTTCCTTCAATTTGTGCTTTGTTGGTATGATTGAGACTAGTCTACACGAGTTATTTATTCCCAATTGCTCGTGCTTTTTTTGGGGAATGGGAGATAAACAATAGCTATAATCATCACACAAATGGCCGTAATTAGGGTGCTTGGAAAATGTTGCTAATGATAAAGGTTGTTCTGTGTTTTGTGGTATATGGTTTTAATTTTGAGGCTACCAGTCATGATTTATGGGCAAACCTCGCTCAGAGAATCCCCATTGTGGGTACCACTCTGTGTGTTTTGGGTGATTTTAATTTGGTGCATTTCCCAAATGAGAATAAGGGTGGTGATAGAGTCAGATTATCAGATGTGGCTGATTTTTTTGATTGTTTGGGTAATGTTGGTCTAGAGGATCTAAGGCACACAGGCAACTTCCTTTCTTGCTCTAATAATCGTCACAATGGTGGTCTCGTAAGACATATGCTTGACTGAGCTTTGGTCACGAAGGCTTGGTTGTCCCAATTTCCCAGCAGTGCTATTAAATTCCCATGTTCTGGAGTGTTTGATCGGTCCCCTGTGGTGGCAAGTGTGGATGACTCTTACCATGAGCTTGGGTACTCATGGTAATTGTTGAAATGGGTACAAATTAGATTTGTAAAAATTTATTCATCATCTAATCAATAGGGTGAGTATTTCTCCACGGCTATTCAATATCCATTAAATTAAAAGTATATTCTTTATTCATTCTTCAAATTATCTATGAATTTTCAACATTCATTCTTCCATTTACTAATTTTATTACTTATTCTTTGTGTTCTTATTATTATTATTATTATTTATTAGATATTACTATTTATAATTTATTCGTTTAATTAAATTTTCGTTATTTCAACTTTGATTTAAAAAATTAAATATAAAAATGTTACGAATTTATATTAACATCAAAATTTTATTGAGAACTTAAATAATTCATTTTAAATTATTTAATAAATTACAACGTAAGCTATAGAAATTTTAAGGATTTCACAACCATGGCTTTACATGTAGCCGTTTGTATGGCTCTGGTTCTGATAAATTATTAACACATGATTATTGTATTAACTAGTTCTTAGACCTGTAGTGAGCGAATTCTATGGAAATATTGAGGTTCTAGGGACAATTTTCATTCTTTGTTTCTTTCTCACGTCTTTATTTATATAAGGCAACATAGTTGACATTGAAGACTACTTTGATAGTGGCGGTGGTTGGCTGAGACGATTAAGATGTTTAATTTTTGAAGAAATAGGTTTTTTGCGCGGAGGTACAGTGGGGAAGCATAGGAGATCTAAATTAAAAACAAATTTTTTATTTGTATTTTCTAATTGAATTTAATATTTTTATATTAGATTTTTTTTAAAAAATTAAATTTTATTAATTTTTAATCTGGAGATAGTGTGTTATTTAATATAATAGAGGAGAAACAAATTGAAAAGAAACAAAAAAAAAAAAAAAATCGGCAGTGATGGTGGCAGGGATGAGGCCATTTTGATGAGGGGAGATAATTGGATGCGGGGATGAGGCTGGTCGTAATCGAAGATGGGTCATGGTTGGTGGCATTCATAGTCGTAGAGAAAAGATGACGATGAGTTTTAAGGAAGGGAAGGGGATTTGTTAGTGAGAGAGAGAGAGCATGGATGAGAAATGGTGATTAGTGGGATTAGATTTAGAGTTCTCGGAAATAAAAAAGATAATTAATTGAAATATAAGGAAATTACAAATAAAAATGAAATAATTTAAAGGTAATTTTATAAATTCTTAAAAATTGTTTAGAATGAAAATTCGAACAAGTTTGGTTTTCAAGTTTTGAATTCCATTTTGACAATTTCTACTCATTCTTCATTTAATTGAAAAGTTTTTGGAGTCAAATTTCTCAAATAACTCTTTCATTAGCCTTGGTCAATTCGAGAAAATTTTGATAATTAAGGATAGGTTGTAGTAGAAACTACAATAGAAATAGAGAGGATTAGAAAAAGAAAACGAAAAAAAAAATGAAATTGAAAGGAAAAAAATTGAAAGTTAAAGAAAAATGAAAAAAAAAGTAAAAAGAAAATAAAAAGTAAAAGAAATTGAATAGATGAGAAATTAGAAGTTAAAACAAAATGAAATGCAAGAAAAAAAATTAAAATGAGAAAATAAATATAAAATGTCATGGGTATACATTATCCAATGACAATGAATAAGGTTTGGGTAAACCCTCAAAAATTAAGGAGTCTAGATGAGTATAAAACTCATTCGTACCCTTATATATACCCTAAAAAAAAACCCAATTAGTCTACATAACTCCATTCGGCCTCATAAGGAACTGTTTAAATTCTTAAACTTCCTTACAGACAATGAGAGGTTTATGCCACTGGTTAATGAGGATTTTGATAGTATTGTTACCAGATCTTTTCAGTTTCAACTTGCCTGCAAATTGACCATTGCCAAAGCTGAGCTCAAAAGGTTAAAAAAGAATTCTTATGCCTCTCGTGATGTCCAGTTTGCCAAAAACGCTTTACGTGATTGCCAAACTAGAATGGATGCCTCCCCCGCTGATGCTGGTTTGGTAAATTTGGAAAAAGAGTCGCTGACTGAATATGGTTCCTGCCTACGAATTGAAGAAACCTTCTTCAAGCAAAAATCGCGTCTCAATTGGATGGCAAAGGGTGATTAGAGCTCGGCTTTTTTGTTTTTCATAAATTCCTTAAGATATGTACGAACCGCAATTAGATTATTGCTATCACTCGTGAGGATGGTATCTTTGCTAAGGCGGATGAGGACATTAAGGGTGAGGCAGTCCCCTGGGCCACTTCGCTAGTGCAGTTTCTTACCTAGTGTGTTTTTTCCTTAGCTCTACATACAATCAAATTTTCCGCCATACTCTGACACTCAAATACACAAATTTAATCCTAAAATAAAAAAATAATTATAATAAGTTGAATTTTTTTTTATAGATTTGATGCCTAGAAGGAATAGTTATGAGACTAACCATTACAGTGGCCACTAGACAAGTTAGTAGGATAAGAGCGTCACTGCAGATATTTAATTAAACTAAATTTAGGGATTATACCAAGATAGTATTCTCCATTTATTATCCAACATTACTTGTGATTTTCAATCTCTAGACATAGATCATAGATTTATCAAAGATCTGATATGATCATAGATCAAAATGAGACCATCTACAATAGACAAAGAGACTTACAATAGAGCACAGAAGAAGAGATAGACTTACAATGGAGGACATACACAAGCATCTAGGCCTCGGTATTGGGCCGGGTCGGGCAAGTCCAACCCAATTTTTTTGGGCTTAGACCGAGCCGGGTCAGGCTTATTACAAATTTTGGAAAATACCGGGTCGGGCCGAGCCGGACGGGCTTAATGACTTATATGAGAGCCCACGGACTTTATTGGGCCGGACTTTTATCGGGCTTAACATGCGGGGCCGAATAAGTCCACTTGGGACAGGTAGAAATGAGCTTTTTTCAAAATAATTGATTCAATGCTAAATTTAGAGTTCAAAAAGACAAATATGAAGATAAAATATTATATTAAAAAGAACAGATAATTGATTCAATCCTCGAGGGTGCACACCAAGCATACTGTGCAGTTGGCTATAGCTCAAGTACTCCAAACCAAGCCATGCATGCAATATGAAAATTATTACATTCATTTTGAAATCATCGATAGGTTTATTGACAGTAATAAGAAACTATAGGTTCATAAAAAAACATCCATATTATTTCCAGTTAATCAATAAAAATCCAGGTTGAAATTAAGCATGTATATATATAAATTATAGATATGTATTAACGGAGGAAAGTTTCTTGACCAGTCTCGTTCACGACTCCAATATTTCAACACACTCTAAACTAAATAATTATTTATCGCATTTCACATTATTGATTATTAGGGTTTTCTTAAATACTAAGTGAATGTACATGGATAATTACCTACTGTATATACATATTACGGGCCGAGTTTATATGGATGTGCCAGGTTGGGCTTATCGGACCTAACACTCTAAGCACAAGTTCGGCCTGCTAACTTTCAGACCGGACCAACCCACGATGTCAGGACCCGTCCCAAATATGGCCTCGATACCCGGGACGAACCCTGCTCCCGTCTGACAATCACACTCACAGTATCAAAAACAAACAAACAACCTTCACACAACTATCAGACGAAGGAGGAACATATACACAACAGCCAGTCAGAGCATAGTTCTACAAAATGGGCACAAAAGTCCTACAATGCTAGTCTCGCAACGGAAGGACGTCGGAAGCTCTATGCCTCGATATCTGCCTCAACGTTCACCCCAGCGCTATCACCACGACCTGGAGGGAAAATTTAAAACCAAAAGTGTGAGTGGACTAGAATAACCAAAGTTGCAAAATCAGTTTATCACTAACTCGAGGTTAAGGAAAAATAAGAATCAGTGTTCCCTCCGTTCTTAAAACAGGCATGCCCAACGAAGTACTAGAAAATCATAACATGAAACATCATAAGAAACAGAAACACTATAAAATCTCATAAGAAATAGATACACTATAAAATACCATAAGAAACAGAAACACTATAAAACGGATAGAGAAATCATAGTTCAGCATCAAATCATCATTTCCGATTAAACCTGCTGGACTTATCCGAGTCTTTAAACTCAATCAGGCCTTAAATGAAATCCGAGTCTTTAAACTCCCGAGTCTTTAAACTCAATAGGCCTATGGGGGTAATATCAACATATCCGAGTCTTTAAACTCCCGAGTCTTTAAAATCAATCCGGGCCCGTCCCCCGTCAATATCAATCCGGGTCTTTAAACCCATATCCAGATCCAGCAAATCCAATCCATATCCAATGTAAACCAATTCCAAAATCGATCGCCAAACTCGAATTCGAAATCCCCGGTTCGAAGCCCTTCCGGCGGTTCGAACCGACGTTCCGAATCCAAATCCGGAAATCCATTCTTATACCCAGAAATCACACATAAGCACAAATCATATTTCATAACCCATTTATCCTTATCAGAAACCATTTATAGGTTGAAATTGTAATTATGGCATCAAAATCCGAAAATCGGCTTTTTCTCGAAAAACGTGCAAAATCTCAGAAATGTCTCGAAAAACGTGCAAACTCATCAATCACATATGATCAGCATTCAAAAGCATAAAAACATATTTAAGATCATAAAACATCAATAAAACAGTTAGGCATGCTCGAAGGAAAGAAAGAGTCCACTCACAAATTCAGAACGAGTCACTCGCGCTCCGTGCGCTCCTCGACTGTCTCGGGTACCTCCCGTCCTGTCAAAATGCACCAAATAGGGTCACAAATACATCAAGGATCCTAATCCTAATTTCCCCAATTTTTCGGGAATTAAATAATATTTTAATCCTAAACCCTCAATCGTCTGGATTCCCGAACAACTCCGTAACACCGTCCGATTAACTCGAAAACTATACCAATAAACTCCTTAGGACATTTAGAACCAAACTCATGTTGGAAGCTTGGCCGGATTCCTCTCCACGCGCCTCCACGCGCCGCCCAAAGTGGCTGCGCGTGGGCCTCACGCGCCTGCTACAGTGCCCTTCAACCTTGAGCAGACCCGGTTCAGCACAGTGGTCTGCAAACTGAACCGGCGTCAGCGGTTCTCTGCCGTACCTGCACGATTCCTCTCCCTTTCTTCACCTAAAGCTTCGTCCAGTTCCAACCTATCCATTCCCCTCACTCTCCTGGTTCGATTCACCACTCAGCTTCACAACTGAAGCTCGAAAGAAACACACAGACGGCCTCTGTTTCACGATCCAGCCACTCCGGTCATCCCCCGTCACGGTGGCAACACCAGACGGTTCCTAAGGTCCTTCTACATCTAACCCGACTCACCTTGACCGTCGACTTGTGCCCAAACGTCACGACTCGAAGTTTGAACCCACGGCCAAAACAGAGTACAGAGTACTCTCCGTCGACTGGCTCCGCCGTGCACGTCCCCGTCACGGCGACCATCCCACACCACTCCTAGAACCTCCCTGAACACCACTGCACTCACCACTCCCTTCGATTCTCATCCTACCTTCACGACTTTTGAATTGAAAAAGCACGGGAAAACAGAGTAAAGAAGCTTACCCTTCGATTCCGTCTCCACCGCAAGCGCCGCCGCGTACCACGGTGTTCGTTGGATTCCCTATAGCCTCCTGAACGTCCCACGGTCGTGATTTGAGCCACCACAAGGCGTAGCCACCACCACGAACTCACGGTCTCCCCTGGTTCCTCAAACCTTCGCCGCACCACCACCGTGCCGCCGTGCACGATTTCACCACCAAAACCCGATCACCAGTACAACCACTCCTCCCTGTCACTTTCACCAATCACTCCTCACTCTCCCTGGCACAAAATCGATTAAGCTCTCACCCTCTGTTTTCTGTGTTCTTCGAAGGGTTGCACGGTTCTACTTGTGCAAAATGTGGCCGTGCACATTTTAGAACCCTGTGGAACAATCCAGTGCCCCCACGTGTCCATCAGCCATAGGTTAGCCCAAAATATCCCTGCCACTTGCCCTTATCTGATTGGGCTGAGGGAAAATGACCAAAATACCCCTTGTACAATTTATTACCGTTTTGCCCTCGAACGTTCTAGACCCGTATCTTTTCCGTCCGACGTCCGATGACAGCGTGCCGCCTGTCGTTGAACTCAGGACGTCGAGACCTATCTAATGGTCCTCGATCTACGTGAAAATCCCAAGTCCTCCAAAAAGTCAACATTTTCCTCATTTACTCAAAATTACGGTAACGCCCCCAATCTTCCGAACGTCATAACTTTTCCTCCGGTTATCCAAATCGAACCTGCCACCTGTCTACGGACTCGTGACGTCCTAACCTACGTCACGGTTAAGGGTCAACACTCATCCAATCGGTAATTCAAAAAGTCAACTTTTCGTCTACTAGTCACAAGGGCAAAAACGTCCATTACACAAACTTTTACAAAATTACCTTTTTACCCTTCCCGAAGGTACGGGTTGTTACAATCTACCCCCCTAAAAAGAATTTCGTCCCCGAAATTCAGTGAAATAAGTAAGGGTACTGTTCCCGCATCAATGCCTCAGGTTCCCACGTAGCTTCTTCCACTTGATGATTCCTCCACAATACTTTAACCAAGGGAACCGTTTTCCGCCTTAAGACCTTATCCTTCCGATCCAAAATCGCTATAGGCTGCTCTTCGAAACTCAAGTATTCCCTCAGTTCAACTGGTTGTGCTTCCAGAACATGCGAATCATCTCGAATATACTTCCGAAGCATAGAGACATGAAAGACATTATGTACCTTTTCCAAGTCTGCTGGTAAAGCCAATCGATATGCAACAGGACCAATCCATTCTATAATCTCATAAGGTCCAATGTAATGAGGACTCAACTTCCCTCGTCTGCCGAACCACACAATCCCTTTCCAAGGAGACAACTTCAGGAAAACCCAGTCTCCTACGGCAAACTCCAAATCCCTGATCCTATTTGGAGTAACTCAACTTCCCAATGTAACGAGGACTCAACTTCCCTCGTCGGCGTAACTCTTCTGTCGGTCCTGGGCTGCCTTTAATCGATCCCTGATCAATGCCACTTTTTCCTGAGTAAGCTCCACCAGCTCAGAAGTAGTCAACCTCCTCTCACTAACCTCAATCCAACACAATGGAGTCCGACACTGTCGCCCATACAAAGCCTCGTAAGGAGCCATCCCAATGCTCTCCTGATAACTGTTATTGTAGGCAAACTCCATCAAAGGTAAATGAGACTCCCACGTACCCTGGAACTGTAAAACACAAGCTCGCATCATATCCTCGAGAATCTGAATAGTTCGCTCCGTCTGTCCATCTGTTTGAGGATGAAATGCGGTACTGAAATGCAATTTCATCCCAAAAGCTTCCTGTAAGCTCTGCCAAAATCGAGAAGTGAATCTCGGATCTCTGTCCGATACTATCGACTCTGGAGTCCCATGTAACCGAATAATCTCATCTATGAACAACTGTGCAAACTGCGCCAACCTGAAGTTCTCCCGTACTGGTAAGAAATGAGCAGACTTCGTAAGTCGATCCACAATAACCCACACACCATTATGTCCCTTTGGTGTTCTCGGAAGCTTGAACACAAAATCCATCATCAGGTGATCCCATTTCCACTCGGGGATCGGCAAAGGTTGCATTGCTCCATAAGGTCTCTGCCGCTCAGCTTTTACCTATTGACAAATCAAGCATCTACTGACATATTCTGCAATCTCACATTTCATCCCTGACCACCAGTAATGCTCCCGAAGTGTACGATACATCTTGGTTCCACCAGGATGCATCGCATAAGCTGAACAGTGAGCCTCATCTAGTATCACTTTCTTCAATGCTTCCTCCTCAGGTACGCACAACCGTCCACCCTTAACTAAGGCTCCATCCTCACGGATCTCAAAGTCCTGTCTCTCTCCAGCCTCGACCTCAATCCGAATGATGCATAGGATTGGGTCCTCAAACTGAGCATCAATCACCTGATCAATCAAAACAGGTCGTACATGGAAACTCGCTAGGAGTGCTCCCTGATCATCCACATTCAACTCTACTCTCAACCTGCGGAGCTCAACCAGCAACGGTAACCGTACTGTCCTCAAATGTGACAAAGAACTAGCTGACTTCCTGCTCAGAGCATCGGCTACCACATTAGCCTTTCCTGGGTGATACTCAATCGTGCAGTCGTAGTCCTTAAGCAACTCCAACCATCGGCGCTGTCTCAGATTCAATTCCTTTTGAGTGAACAAATACTTCAAGCTCTTGTGGTCCGTGAAGATCCTGCACCTCTCGCCGTACAAGTAATGTCGCCAAATCTTCAGTGCATGAACCACCGCTGCTAGTTCCAAATCATGTATAGGGTAGTTCATCTCATGGGGTTTCAATTGCCGGGAAGCATAAGCAATCACTCTCCCATGCTGCATCAAGACACAACCCAAGCCTTGCAAAGAAGCGTCACTGTACACCTCAAACTCCCCACTATCATCTGGAAGGGCTAACACAGGAGCAGATGTCAACCGTCTTTTAAGCTCCTGGAAACTCTGTTCACAGTTCTCGTCCCACTCAAATCGAATTCCCTTCCGAGTCAACCTCGTCAACGGTGCTGTTAGAATAGAAAAGCCCTCAATAAAGCGCCGGTAGTAACCTGCCAAACCTAGGAAACTCCCGATCTCTGTCACCATTTTAGGCTGTTCCCAATTTGCTACCGCCTCAACCTTCTGAGGATCCACGCTGATGCCCTCGGCCGAAATCACATGGCCAAGAAATCCAACACTGGTCAACCAAAACTGGCACTTACTCAGTTTCGCATACAACTGATGCTCCCTCAAAGTCTCAAGCACGAGTCTCAGATGTTTCTCATGTGCCTTCGCACTCTTCGAATACACCAAAATGTCATCAATGAAGACAATCACAAAACGATCCAAATAGGGTCGGAACACTCGGTTCATAAGGTCCATAAAAGCTGCTGGGGCATTAGTCAAACCAAAAGGCATCACAACAAACTCATAATGACCGTACCTGGTCCGGAAAGCTGTCTTCGGTATATCCTCCTCTTTAACCCTTAACTGATGGTAACCGGAGCGAAGATCAATCTTCGAAAAATACTGTGCTCCCTTCAGCTGGTCAAACAAATCATCAATCCGGGGTAGGGGGTACTTATTCCGAATAGTTACCTTATTCAGTTGTCTGTAATCCACACACAATCTCAATCCTCCGTCCTTTTTCTTAACAAACAAAACAGGTGCTCCCCAAGGTGACATACTCGGTCGAATGAATCCTATATCGATCAACTCTTGCAACTGGGCCTTAAGTTCCCTCAATTCTGCAGGTGCCATACGGTAAGGAGTCTGTGAAATAGGCTGTGTACCTGGAAGAAGATCAATCGCAAACTCAAGATCTCGGTGTGGGGGTAGTCCTGGAAACTCCTCGGGAAAAACATCGGGAAACTCCTGCACCACTGGTATGTCCTCCGCCCTCACTGGCGTAGCACGTGTATCCACCACATGAGCTATGTAACCTTGGCACCCCTTACGCAACAACTTGCTAGCCTCAAGTGCCGAAATAACTCCGGTAGGAAGTGCACGCTGATCCCCCTGAAACGTAGTCTCTATTAACCCGGGACTCCGAAAAGTAACTCTCCTGTCGAAACAGTCGATAGAAGCATGATGTCTCGTCAACCAGTCCATACCCAATATAACATCAAAGTCCCGTAGATCCACTAGTAACAAATCTGCCATTAGCTCAACCTCACCTACCATCACCGGACACTCTCTCAACACCTGAGTCACTACCAACACCTCCCCAGTAGGTGTACATACCCCTAAAGCACAATCCAAAGTAGACACCTCCCTCTCCGTAACCAAACTACAACTCCGAGCTATAAATGAATGGGTAACCCCGGGATCTATCAAAGCAAAAACAGTGTGACTAAGTATGGTGAGTGTACCTGTCACCACTCCCGGTGCTGACCTTGCCTCCTGCTGAGTCATAGCAAAAACTCGCGCCTGAGGTCCCGATGACCTACCGCGCCCCCTGGAACTGCTCGTGGCACCACCGCCACCCCTAGGGCCTGCTGCCCCTGACACTGAAGCAGTACTCCGCCCGGGTTCTGCTGCACCTCTGCCTGCTCCACCCTCCGGAGCTAACAATGGGCACTCCCGCCGGAAGTGTCCTCGCTCTCCGCAATAGAAGCAAGTATCCCTACCGGGTCCACCGGTATGCCTCCCTGTAGAAGCAACTGAAGTCGCACTCGCCTGAGGAGTCGGCTGTGACCTAGCTCCTCGAAATCCCGAGCCCTGAAAACTGCCTGGTCTGCCATACCGGGCTCCACCAGCCGATGACGATCCACCAAAATTACCCCATTTCGGGGGCCTCTGACTCGATGCTCCTGGAAATGAATGCTCTCGGCGTCGAACACTGCCCGAATACTGTGGTCTAGCAGGTAAACTGGCCTCAACCCTGACAGCAGCATCAGATAACTCCCGAAAAGTAGCAAAAGAGCCAGCTGTCACTATGGCCCTGATCTCTCCCCGAAGGCCCAACTCAAAACCGGCGGGACTTCTCCGCCTCGGTTGCCACAAATACAGGAGCGAATCGGGATAGCATCTGGAATCTCTGCTCATACTCTGTGACTGTCAAGTTCCCTTGCTTCAAGTGAAGAAAGTCCGCCTCTTTAGCATCCCAGAAAGAACGGGGATAATACTGATCGAGAAACCGCTCCCGGAAGGTCTCCCATGTCACGGTATGTGCATCCCAGCCGGACAGTTCCAGCGTGTACCACCACTCATATGCAACTCCATCCAACAGAAAAGTAGCTAACAAAACCCGATCCTCTGGAGGACAGTGTGTAACGACCCGTCCCGAATATCGGGATTTAATAATATTTAATTGTGATTCACTAATCTGGGATTAGTTGGGCGATTTCGGACGAATTGTGCAAAATGACCGTTTTGCCCCTGGGCGTGGGCAAAACGTTGACTTTTTATTCGGATGGTCAAATGGACTTTGACCGATGACCGTGATGTAGTTCGGGACGTCACGAGTTCATAGACAGGTGGCACGTTCGATTCCGACATTCGCAGAGAAAGTTATGAGGTTCGGAAGTTGAGGGGTATTTTGGTAATTTGGCTTATTAGGGGCCAAATGTTGACTTTTTGACCGGGATGTCCGATGGCCGAGGGCCAAGGACCGTTACGTAGGTTTCGTCGATACGAATCCAACGACAGGAGGCATGCCGAAATCGGAGATTCGACGACGAAGTTATGGTCAAGGAAACGAATTTACGAACCGAGGCTCCGATTAAAATAATAATATAATAATGAACAGTAACTAGTGACTGAACACACTTGGATGAGTGACAAGTGTCACTCATCCCTTAATTTCAGGCATAAGACCAGGATCCATGTTTTGAGGGAACATTATGATTGTGTTTTATTAATTAATTATGTTTAATTATTGTTTAATTTCCATTAAACCTCTTCTAATTTCCTAACCGTGTACAACCCAAAACCACAATTCATTCCACCCTTAATCTCCTCTCCATCAGCTGATCTTGAGTGTGCAAATTGGAGAGAATTCAGAGACTAACTCAACTGGGATTACACGGGGGACTGTTCGGGTGAGGGAGACAGTGAAATCGAAAAATTGATTTTTGGGAGGGAAATTCGAAATGGATGTTTTGAGCCGTGAGGATCGAAATTGATGATTCAATTCGACTTCTGGGATCAAAACGAACATCTTCGCTTCAAGAACGAAGAGAAACCATGGCGGATTGAGGAAGAACTGAGCTTCCATGGCAGCTCAAAGTCGAGCTTGTGTTCAGTGGGTTTGAGGTAAGTAATTCTCAAATTGACCTTGTAGAAATGTCCCTTACACTCTCACGATGCTAATTGAATGAATTAATTCGGAAAACAGGGACGATATCGTGAAACCCGATTTGGAAACCCGTCGAGGATCGATCGAGAGTCGTGAGGATTTAGACCATGATTTGTGTAATTCGATTTACAGAACTTAAATGGTGATTGATTACAAGGGATCAGTTGAAAGAACGGATTGATTTGATGTTGAATTGGGTGAGATTGAACCGGGTCCTATCGCTGGTTTTTCAACCCGTTTACCAGAGAAACGGGCGAGGATGGTGACTGTAGCAGTCACTGTAGCAGGCGCGTGGCTTCCACGCGCAGCCACTCACGGCGGCGCGTGACGGCGCGTGGGCACGAATCTCGAGGTGAGGTCAACATGACTTCTGTCCTATTTAATGTAACGGACATTTTGGAATTGGTTTCGTGTCGATCGGATCCCGTTTCGTTATTGTTCGGGATGTCCGAAGGTTTTAAATCCAGTTTAAAAATACTTAAAAATTCGGGAAAATTACGGGACTTTGATAGAATGTTAATGAAGGGGTTAGTAATCCTCTAATGTGATTTGGACAGGATTGGGAGTCCCGGTGATAGTGCTGTGGCCCGGGAAGGCCTATGGCACGCGTATCGAGGCGCTCGGTTAAACGGTCTGTGAGTGGACATTGGTTTCATAAATTCGATGCATGCATAACTGTTTTATGATTGTTATAATTATGATTAAATGATTTACTTTGGATATCGGTGAATTTAAAATGATTTCACGTATTTTGAGGTGAATTACGTATTTGCACGTAAACCGAGGTTTTCTGGATTTGCACCGATTTCCATAAATGTGGTTGGATATGATTTCATGAAACGGTTACGAACTTGAATAATGTAAAATCGGGCCAGGGGCCCAGTTGAACTATGAAATCGGGCCAGGGGCCCAGTTAACATGTGGATCGGGCCAGGGGCCTAGTTAACTTGTGAAATCGGACCAGGGGCCCAGTTGATTTCTACATACGATTGCGGGTCGGGGACCCTAAAATGGAATTGAATAAATGTTTCCTGGTTTACATTTTATATATGTTCACATGCTGGAATCTATAAATGGTTTTGATGATGTTTCGGTCATGGCACGTTTTACGATTTTGGGCATGAGACCCGTTTGATGAAATGTAACGATCGGTTCGGATTTTACCTATGTATACCTATATGTTTTGCATGTGGATATCGATAAAATGTATTTAGTACTGCACTGTATAGATCCTTCCATATGATACTGTCTCCTCCGGATGAGGTACCCCGGAGAGGTCACGGACGTCTAGTACGTCCAGCGTCTATGACGCTAAGCATCGGGGATGCTGTACCCGAACGGGGTTCGGGGATTGAACTCGGAAATTGAGACCCGAGTGGCACGCGTAGCCTTGTGATTGTGACCTTATTGACGTCAAGGACGTCAGACATCAGGGATGTCGGATTGGAGTGTATAGTGCAGTGGCTAAAATAATGGTTATGGTTTATATTATATGCCTTATGGTTCATATTACTGGATTTATGAAATAACTCTTGGATTTACTTTTGGAAATTGAAACTATGCTTTGGTTTCCGGGCTAAGGCCCTCATGGTTATTTCTAAATAAATATGGGATTATTGGTTTTGGTGCATGCATATGATTTTACTGAGGGGCATAAATGTCTTATAAATGTTTTAAGCAGACTTGTTTATTTTCGTCCACTCACAACTTTTGTTTTCAATGCCCTTCAGGTTGATTCCGGATACGACTGCAGCAGAGACTTGAGCATAGCACACCTCCTCCATCGATCCTTACGCACTCTGGAAGCCCGTCTGGGCAATGGCAATCGGTTATCCCTTGTCTGACGCCTCTTGTCAGACGGGAGCATGATACATTCCATGGTAATCCCGGGGGGATTGGGATGGGTCGTGTCACAGTGCATCACCCCAAAAATACGCTCGAGTCGGGTGATCCATCGGTGAGCTTCCTCTGGATCGGCCCCACCGCTGAACGTAGTAGCCCCAAGCCTCTGGGCTCTCTCGATCGAAGCACTCTCAGTCCCTCTCGCCGCTTCATCTTCAGGTCGTGGAGGGGGTTCACGTCGCGGAGGCATGAGCGATCATACGCTGAAAGAGGCATAAGGTTAGTAAAACAACCTAGACCCAACACAAACCGACAAACCTATGCTCTGATACTAATTGTCAGGACCCGTTCCAAATATGGCCTCGATAACCGGGACGAACCCTGCTCCCGTCTGACAATCACACTTACAGTATCAAAAACAAACAAACAACCTTCACATAACTATAAGCATAACTATCAGACGAAGGAGGAACATATACACAACAGCCAGTTAGAGCATAGTTCTACAAAATGGGCACAAAAGTCCTACAATGCTAGTCTCGCAACGGAAGGACTTCGGAAGCTCTATGCCTCGATATCTGCCTCAACGTTCACCCCAGCGCTATCACCACGACCTGGAGGGAAAATTTAAAACCAAAAGTGTGAGTGGACTAGTATAACCAAAGTTGCAAAATCAGTTTATCACTAACTCGAGGTTAAGGAAAAATAAGAATCAGTGTTCCCTCCGTTCTTAAAACAGGCATGCCCAACGAAGTACTAGAAAATCATAACATGAAACATCATAAGAAACAGAAACACTATAAAATCTCATAAGAAACAGATACACTATAAAATACCATAAGAAACAGAAACACTATAAAACGGATAGAGAAATCATAGTTCAGCATCAAATCATCATTTCCGATTAAACCTGCTGGACCTATCCGAGTCTTTAAACTCAATCAGGCCTTAAATGAAATCCGAGTCTTTAAACTCCCGAGTCTTTAAACTCAATAGGCCTATGGGGGTAATATCAACATATCCGAGTCTTTAAACTCCCGAGTCTTTAAAATCAATCCGGGCCCGTCCCCCGTCAATATCAATCCGGGTCTTTAAACCCATATCCAGATCCAGCAAATCCAATCCATATCCAATGTAAACCAATTCCAAAATCGATCGCCAAACTCGAATTCGAAATCCCCGGTTCGAAGCCCTTCCGGCGGTTCGAACCGACGTTCCGAATCCAAATCCGAAAATCCATTCTTATACCCAGAAATCACACATAAGCACAAATCATATTTCATAACCCATTTATCCTTATCAGAAACCATTTATAGGTTGAAATTGTAATTATGGCATCAAAATCCGAAAATCGGCTTTTTCTCGAAAAACGTGCAAAATCTCAGAAATGTCTCGAAAAACGTGCAAACTCATCAATCACATATGATCAGCATTCAAAAGCATAAAAACATATTTAAGATCATAAAACATCAATAAAACAGTTAGGCATGCTCGAAGGAAAGAAAGAGTCCACTCACAAATTCAGAACGAGTCACTCGCGCTCCGTGCGCTCCTCGACTGTCTCGGGTACCTCCCGTCCTGTCAAAATGCACCAAATAGGGTCACAAATACATCAAGGATCCTAATCCTAATTTCCCCAATTTTTCGGGAATTAAATAATATTTTAATCCTAAACCCTCAATTGTCTGGATTCCCGAACAACTCCGTAACACCGTCCGATTAACTCGAAAACTATACCAATAAACTCCTTAGGACATTTAGAACCAAACTCATGTTGGAAGCTTGGCCGGATTCCTCTCCACGCACCTCCACGCGCCGCCCAAAGTGGCTGCGCGTGGGCCTCACGCGCCTGCTACAGTGCCCTTCAACCTTGAGCAGACCCGGTTCAGCACAGTGGTCTGCAAACTGAACCGGCGTCAGCGGTTCTCCGCCGTACCTGCACGATTCCTCTCCCTTTCTTCACCTAAAGCTTCGTCCAGTTCCAACCTATCCATTCCCCTCACTCTCCTGGTTCGATTCACCACTCAGCTTCACAACTGAAGCTCGAAAGAAACACACAGACGGCCCCTGTTTCACGATCCAGTCACTTCGGTCATCCCCCGACACGGTGGCAACACCAGACGGTTCCTAAGGTCCTTCTACATCTAACCCGACTCACCTTGACCGTCGACTTGTGCCCAAACGTCACGACTCGAAGTTTGAACCCACGGCCAAAACAGAGTACAGAGTACTCTCCGTCGACTGGCTCCGCCGTGCACGTCCCCGTCACGGCGACCATCCCACACCACTCCTAGAACCTCCCTGAACACCACTGCACTCACCACTCCCTTCGATTCTCATCATACCTTCACGACTTTTGAATTGAAAAAGCACGGGAAAACAGAGTAAAGAAGCTTACCCTTCGATTCCGTCTCCACCGCAAGCGCCGCCGCGTACCACGGTGTTCGTTGGATTCCCTACAGCCTCCTGAACGTCCCACGGTCGTGATTTGAGCCACCACACGGCGTAGCCACCACCACGAACTCACGGTCTCCCCTGGTTCCTCAAACCTTCGCCGCACCACCACCGTGCAGCCGTGCACGATTTCACCACCAAAACCCGATCACCAGTACAACCACTCCTCCCTGTCACTTTCACCAATCATTCCTCACTCTCCCTGGCACAAAATCGATTAAGCTCTCACCCTCTGTTTTCTGTGTTCTTCGAAGGGTTGCACGGTTCTACTTGTGCAAAATGTGGCCGTGCACATTTTAGAACCCTGTGGAACAATCCAGTGCCCCCACGTGTCCATCAGCCATAGGTTAGCCCAAAATATCCCTGCCACTTGCCCTTATCTGATTGGGCTGATGGAAAATGACCAAAATACCCCTTGTACAATTTATTACCGTTTTGTCCTCGAACGTTCTAGACCCGTATCTTTTCCGTCCGACGTCCGATGACAGCGTGCCGCCTGTCGTTGAACTCAGGACGTCGAGACCTATCTAACGGTCCTCGATCTACGTGAAAATCCCAAGTCCTCCAAAAAGTCAACATTTTCCTCATTTACTCAAAATTACGGTAACGCCCCCAATCTTCCGAACGTCATAACTTTTCCTCCGGTTATCCAAATCGAACCTGCCACCTGTCTACGGACTCGTGACGTCCTAACCTACGTCACGGTTAAGGGTCAACACTCATCCAATCGGTAATTCAAAAAGTCAACTTTTTGTCTACTAGTCACAAGGGCAAAAACGTCCATTACACAAACTTTTACAAAATTACCTTTTTACCCTTCCCAAAGGTACGGGTTGTTACACACGACCCATAGCGGGTTGGGCCAGGCTTTTATCTATCGGGCCACTCGAGCCCTCATAAGTCCATGGGCTTATTCTGTTTATTAGTAAGTAAGTGCTAGTGATGAACCATGAGAACCCAATTCCAAGAATGCAGCCGATGAATTCCAAGGCATCACTCATCCTTTGGGTGACAAACATCATTCCAAGCTACTTTGGCAAGGTAACCCCCATTAGCCGCACTCGACTAAAGAAACCTTCTAAATGTTCGTTCCACATCTACAATAACCTTCGTTGGAAGAAAAAATGTCCAAACGTATTCAATTGGAATTGTGAAAAAGTTCAACACTATTCAGGGGTACAGAACAAAGAATTTTAAAGGATATGATTAGATTGGGAATTTGAGTGGATTGAAATCCAAGAGGTATAAATACCAAATGGTTTTTTGCCAATTGTTCCAGCCTTCAGATGGTTAAATTAATGTCGCAGGAAGTGACGGTCATGGTATTATAGGAGTCTTGGAAGCTAATTTTATCGAACCAGCTTGTTCGTGCAAATTTCACCCCGCACTTGGGGAGGGCCTAAGTCCAATACACAGCCCATAATATAAAGAAACCCTAGCCTTTTTCTATTTAAGAAAGGCACCCTCCTCATTTGAGAGACAATTTCATAACCCTCACAATATCTCTCTCAATGGCTCAAGGCCACAAACATGTAAACACTATTATTATTAATAATAATCTCACAGAAAGCTTGTCCCGTGGACGTACGGGAAACTATGTACTTGTTTGTGTCCTGATATTTATTCATAGGCTTCTCGGTCTCGTTGATACCATTTTTTAGATCTACAGTTTTGTGTCGTCTGTGGGAATCGCGGCAAAAATCCATATCGGGTCCTCTTTGTTTTCACTTACCTACAAAAACACCATAAACATTCATGAGCACCAAGCAGAAATCCCAGATTGGCTCATTGCCAAGAAACCCACAAAACCCCTTTTCTTTTCTACGGTACATGCCCAAACCTCCTGTCTCCCTAATTCTATCTCAACCAAAGATAGGAAAATCATTTTGATTCATGATTCAACATTAACCCTCTGTTGGGGCATTGAGGAAGAAAGCACAAAATACATGGTTTCAGGCTTGGCATATATGTTATCTGAAAAAAAAACAAACACAAAATCCAATAAAAATAAAATCTCTCTCTCTCTCTCTCTCTCTCTCACTATATATATATATATCTCAGTCTTGTTCTTGGTCTGAATTTGGGTTCCATGGAAAGGCAGAATGAAGATGGGAAGAAAGCTAGTAGGGCCTTGTTTGAGGGATTTGGTGCTCTCACTTCCCCAACTCCAAAGATTGATTGGAAACTCAGAAACATATCTGAGAAAACACAAGGTCTGCACATTGACCAACCAAGATGGGGAGGGGAAGGCGAACTGTAGAACTAGGGAGCTTCTTCGCCACCAAGCATCGCCGTCGTGTCATCGCCCAAATCTTCAACACTCTTGCAGAACCACCATGCAGCCATTGCGCGACGTGCGACTACGACGTCGATGTTAGGCTCGCTCCTGCCTCTGAATCAATGGTGACCGGTCGACATCCATCAGCGTCTCTTGCACCGTGCAGCTCGCGGTGGTTCGATCTACAAACCATGCAAATTGGGCTGTTCATCGTCGTCGGAGGTGGCCACTGTCGTCGCCGCTACGTGCAAAGGTCAACCTTTCTCAATGTTTCCTGTCGACATCACCATCATCAATGGAACCAGGGGACTCTGATCTATTAGCATCTGTGTTCTCCAATCATCATTGTAGTCAATCACACACCATCGCTCCGCCGTCGCACCCATCAACCACTGGTATGTAACGACCCGTCCCAGATATTGGGATTAGATTAGTAGTTAATGATGGATTAGTGAAGTTTATCGGTAATTAGTTGGGTGATTTCAGACGGACAGTGCAAAATGACAGTTTTGCACCTAGAATGGGCAAAAATGTTGACTTTTTGTTCGGGCTGTCAAATGGACTTTGACCGATGACCGTGACGTAGTTCGGGATGTCACGAGTTCATAGACAGGTGGCACGTCCGATTCTGACATCTGAGGAGGAAGTTATGATGTTCGGAAGTTCAAGGGCAATTCGGTAATTTAGTTAAAAGGGGCAAATTGTTGATTTCCAAACGACATGGAATTTTCACGGAATTCAAGGATCGTTAGATAGATCTCGATCCCCTGAATATAACGACAGGCGGCACGATGTCATCGGACGTCGGACGGTTTCGTTCTAGGTCTAAACACACGAAGGGCAAAATGGTAATTTGGAAAAAAGGGTAAAATGGTGATTTGTGGCATTGGGAATTGTGCCTAGAGAATTGGTGACACTTGGCTGCTTGGATTGTTGTGTCCATCAGATTTTAGACACATGTCCTTCTCTAGATGTTTGGAGAACCTTGCACAGCTGCGTTAGTTGTTTTAAATCAGGGTCAAACATGGAGGGGAAAACAGAGAACATGTCGTGTGTGCTTGTGAACCCATGTCCCTCAGACCCAAACCCTGACCCGTGAAGAGTGATTAAGAAAGGGAAGTGAGGCTGAGGGCTGTGGGAGGCTGGTGGTGGTTTAATCACGACGGTTGCAGGGGATGGTGACCCTAACCGTGAAACACCCTGTGAGGAAAACAGAGGAGGCTTGTGTTCTCAAAGCCATACAACCCTCAACTCTCAATATTTGACGGTAGTGTGTGAAGGAAAGATGAAGGAGGTGATGTGGCAACTCTAGTGATGCCACCGTGGAGAGCCGTCGTGGAAGGTGGCTGGCAAACCCGACATGGTAAGAATCTGGTTCAAATTTAGATACTTGTTTTTAGTATCTAATGATGGCTTCTAATGATTGGAACACGATTTGGGAGGTCCTATAGGACGATCAGGACTGAATTCGAGGTCAAGGAAGGACGGTAAGTGAATTTCCCATGAAACTTGGTTTTAAAATTCGAACATGGCAAACTTGGTTAGGATGACTAATAAGTGAAATGGTTAATTGGTTGAGGTTTAAGACATCACAAGGAGGTTTATGGAAGAGGAATGAAGGACAGTGATGGCCGGAAACCCAAGACATGGACGGCGGGAACTTGGACGTTTTGATCGATGAATTGGAAGGTATAAACTTAGTTAGTCTCTATGTTTTAAGGTCATAGATAGCTAGGAAAGAGTTGGACGAAGCTCATGGTAGAAAAAGACTGAAAATAGACTGGAAATGGAGACAAAACCGTGAACTCCGGTTTGGGTTGGACCGGTCTGAATCAGACTGGTCTGGACTGGTTTAACAGAGGTTTAAGATGAACAGTGCCTGGAGCGTGAGGCTCACGCGCAGCCCCTTTGGGCGGCGCATGTGGGCGCATGGCACAGATTTTGAGAAAGGTTCCAACACGACTTTTAAACTATTCGATGTAACGAGCATTTTGGCATTGGTTTCGAGTCGATCGGATATCGTCTCGATCTGTTTCGGGATGTCCGAAGGTTTTAGGACTCGTTTAAAAATAGTTAAAAATTTAGGAAAATTATGCGGTTTAAGTATGATCATTGTGAAGTAGTTAGTGACCTTATTATGGGATTTGGACAGGTTCGGGAAAGTCGGTGATAGTGGATTGGCCGGGAACGGCGTAAGTGCACGCGTATCGAGGCGACGACGTAACGGTCTGTGAGTGGACTTTTCTTTCAACTTATGATGCATGCATATATGTTTTATATGTTTTCTATACGTGATTTCTATATTTGTGAATTGATATTTATGATTTACGGTTTTGCACGGATTTCGAGATTATTACGTATTTGCACGTTTTACGAGGTTTCAATTTCTATTGTGATTTGAGCATGATTTTGATGGTTTGACTCCAGGATTTGAAATATGATTGGATTTCAAGGATTTGAAATGGATTTTGAAAAAGTGATTTCGGTCTTGGAGCCCTGTTCATGTGATTTCAGAAATGAGATTTCAGTTTTGAAACTGGATTTCGGAAACGATGTTTTGGATTCGGTTTTGGAACTTGAAAGGGAAAGTCTGAATTTGAGTTCGGGATGATGGTTCTGGATGCTAGCTTACAGAATCATTTTTGTTAATTCGGATAAGGATTTTCTATGGTTTTCACTTGATTGAAAAATGGTTTTGGGTTTAAAGACCCGAAAAAAGAAAAAGAAAAACAGCTGGATCTGGTTTTGAGTTTGAAGACTCGGTTGATTGATGGGGGGAGGGCTCTGGATTGATATGTTTTGAGTTTAAAGACTTGGTATATGTTTTGAGTTTAAACACTCGGTTATGATACCCCCCGAGGCCTGTTGGTTGTGTTTTGAGTTTAAAGACTCGTTGATATCCCGGGAAGGCCTGATTATTGCGCATGGTTTTGAGTTTAAAGACTTGGGTGCACTTGAGATCCAGCAACTCGCATGATTGATGTTTTTCACTGGTTTTCAGATGCTTTGGGTAGTGTCCCGGATGATTTGGATTTGATCAGTTTTGGGGCTGAGTTCCCGTACTTTGAGATTGATTTGTGATTTTGGGCTGAGGCCCTGGATTTGAATTATGGATGTGAAGAAAGAAATGATTCTGGTTTTCATTGATGATTTTGGATGAAATGGTTTCATAACATGGATTTTATATGCATGCATTGGTTTTTGCGTGGAGGGTATAATTTATGTTTTCTGATAACTGTTTTCTGAAATTACTATTTATTTTTGTCCACTCACAGTCTTTTCATGTTTTCGACACCCTCTAGGTTGTTGCGGTGCGGGCTGTTGATAGAAATGGACGGAGACATCACACATACGATCCACAGTAGAGTCTGCGCGCTCTCGGAAGTCCGGACGTATGGAGTTGTGCGTTTGGAAATCCCTTGCCCGACTGACGTGTCACATGGAGGTTAGACGTCGGTTTAGCCTTCGTGTCTTGCGTAAGTTAGACGGAAGCAGGACTTAGCCCTTAATACCGGGGGATTGAGGGTGGGTCCTGTCAGGTATGCCTTGTGCATCATAACAGGACCCATCCCAATCCCCCTGAATTATCGTGGGATGTGTCTTGCTCCCGTCTGACACCACATGTCAGACCAGGGATAAGACCATAACCCACTTGGGGTTTCCAGAGTACGCATCGTTGTGTGATGTCTCAGTCTCTACTACAACCCGCATTTGTGATCAACTTGAAGAGTATAAAAAAAATTAAAACTGTAAGTGGACAAAAATAAAGAGTTGGAATTTTTTTTTCCTAAATAACATTTATACCCTTCAATTAAAAACATGCATGCATCCAAAAATAAGTATCTCAAATACTTTCTTAAAATAAATAAATTTGCTTTTCCAATCAATAAAAAATGAAAATATTCATCAAATCAAATCAAGTATCTCAATAGGGTCTCAGCCCAAACGTAGGGTCTCCGCCTAAATCCAAATCAAGTAGGGTTTCAGCCCAAATCAAATCTCATAAATCATCTCAATAGGGCCTTTGTCCGAAACATACACATGGACTCAAACTCGGAGTTGTATAAAAACATGAGAAACCAATCCTCAATATCCAATGTCCAGAAAATCATCTCAATAGTCACAATATCAATGCAACGCATACGACTCAGGATTATACGTCCGAGTATACACCCAGGATCTACGCCGTCTGAGTGATGGCATTCCCAATATCTTCGACATCTGGGTAATGTCCATGTAATGACTCGTCCCAGAAATTGGGATTAGATTAGTGGTTAATGACGGATTAGTGAAGTTAATCGGTGATTAGTTGGGTGATTTCGGACGGACTGTGCGAAATGACGGTTTTGCCCTTGGAATTGGACGAACAATTGAATTTTCGTTCGGACGGGCAAATGGACTTTGACCGATGACTGTGACGTAGTTCGGAACGTCACGAGTTCATAGACAAGTGGTACATCCGATTCCGACATGCGAGAAAGAAGTTATGATGTTCGGACGTTCGAGGGTATTTTGGTAATTTGGTTAAAAGGGGCAATTTGTTGACTTTTTACACGACAAGTAATTTTCACGTAATTCGAGGACCATTACGTAAATATCGATTCCTTGAGTACAACGACAGGTGACATGTGTTAATTGGAGATCGAACGACAGAGTTACGGGTCTAACTATGTGAGGGGCAAAATGGTAATTTGGACATTAAAGGGTAAAATGGTCTTTTGGAAATTTTGAAGTGAGTGAGCAATTGGATGAGGACATCTGTCCTTACTGTAGTGGATATTTGCACCAGGTATTGGGTGATAGGGACACGTGGATACCTTCTGGTTGGTTCCACTTTGTTCTCCCGTTTGAATGTTTAAAGAAAGCGGTGATCGATAAACAGGGGAGACTATTTGGTTGGCCGTGCTCTATGTTCGGGTGAGTGAGAAGCTTAGAGTTTGGTTGTGTGAGAGAAGAGACAAGTGAGTCGTGTAGTGTGTGTTTGAGTTGGAGTGAGTCGAGTGGGTGGTGTGTGAGTGAGAAAAACTGAGACAGGGGGGAGGAACCGTGAAACCGTTACCTTCGTTTCCTCATCAATTGAGGCTACCTTGTGAATGGAAGAAAGAGAGTGGCAGCTGAGGACTTTGGTGGTGCCACCGTGAAAAGCCGCCGTGGACGATGGCCACGACACCGTGAAAACAGAATAGAGGACGGGGAAATTTATGAGAAGCCAATTCCTAAGGACGTGATCCGTTGATGGTATTTTGTTCTTCAAAGTGGATCAGGGAGATGAGGGAAAAAAAGTAGTGGCCACGGGTGTGCACGACGACGGTGGAGAGGTAAGGTTTCCGTGATTTTTGTTCATGTTTAAAAATGGCAGTATTAGTTCCAGTGATTAAAAATCAAATTGGATGTTTGGATGATGTTCTTGGAACTCCAGGGAATCATTTAGGACCAGAACCATGGCCAACGGTGGCCTGAGACGCAAGAACACCGAAAGGGGAAAATCAGATTTCTTCCTTCGATTTGAGAGGTAAGTTTGAGCCTTTTAATTCATGTTTTGATTAGAGGAATCAAGTAGAAATGAAAGGACGAACCTAATGGGATTAAATTGGTTAGAAAACGGGCCAGAATGGACAGAAACCATGTGCGCCGGTTCAGGGCTGGACCAGATTTGCAAAAACGGTTCAGATCGGTTGACTTGAGGAAGACGATGAACAGTGCTGAGGCGCGTGGCTCCCACGCGCAGCCCCTTTGGGAGGCGCTTGAGGACGTGTGGCACTGTTCATGGGGAAGTTGTCAACACGACTTTTTATCTTATTAATGTAACAAACATTTTGGCACTGGTTTCGAGTCGATCGGACATCGTCTCGATATGTTTCGGGATGTCCGAAGGTTTTAGGGCTCATTTAAAAATAGTTAAAAATTCGAAAAAATTACTGGGATTTAGTAGAAGCTTAATGAAGTAGTTAGTGACCTTATTATTAGATTTGGATAGGTTTGGGAAAGTCAGTGATAGTGAAATAGCTGGGAACGACGTAAATGCACGCTTATCAAGTCGGCGACACTAATGGTTTGTGAGTGGACTTTGGTTTCTAACGCTTGATGCATGCATAATTTTTTTATATATTTTATATACGTGATTTCTATGTTTATGATTATGATCTTGATGATTTACGGTTTTGCACGTATGTCGAGATAAGTACGTATTTACACGTTTTACGAGCTTACAATTTATGTTGCGATTTGATCATGGTTTTGATGATTTGATTTTGGGATTTGAAATATGATTTGATTTCAATGATTTATAATGGATTTTGGAAAAGTGATTTCGGGCTCGAAGCCCAGTTCATAAAAGTGATTTCGGTAAACGTGATTTCAGTTTTGGAATCGAATTTCGGAAAAAAAAATGATTTGGGATTTGGTTTTGAAACTTGAAAGTGAAATTCTGGATTTGTGTCAGGACCCGTCTCAAATCCCCCGGGATTAACGTGGGACGCGCCTGATCTCGTCTGACACGAAGTGTCAAACCAAGGAAAATTCCGTCTCTAACCCTCACTGGGGCTTCTAGAGTACGCCAGGATCGTAGGAGGAGGAGTGTGATGTCTCATCTCTACTACAGCCCGCATCCGCGATCAACCTGAAGGGTATTAAAACATCAAAAGTCGTGAGTGAACAAAATAAACATTTCATTAAAAACATTTTCACATAAAGACATTTATGCCCTTCACTAAAAGCATATGCATGCATTCAAAAAGCGTTTACCAAAACGTTCATAAACCATTTGTCAAACATATTCTCAAAACCTTTCAAGGGTTCATGCCCGGTTCCCATAAACCGTCATGACCCATAAAAACCTTTCAAGGGTTCATGCCAGTCCCCATAAACCGTCATGAACCATAAATCCGTATATGGGTCCCTGACTCAAAATCACAAAAACCCATAAATCAATACATGGAAACTCAGCTCAAATCATGTCACGTGGGTCTCAGTCCAAAACCATTCTCAATGAAATACTAAAACACAGAATACGAGGTCTCTGCCCCAAACCACTTTCCAAAACATAAAACACGGGGTCTGTCTAAAACATAAAACACGGGGTCTCAGCCCCTAAATCACTTTCCATAAGAACCACATATGTACTCATACATATAACCCATCCGCGACACTTCCAAGAAGATGCCAACTCGGGGCACACATCCCCTAGGGAACACATCCCCGATATATGTCACGATATCATCTCTATACTAGTGTGCACACTACTTGGGGTCTTACTCCGAGTCTTCCCCCAAGAATTCTCCATCTGGGAGGCTAAATCTCTGGATCTAGTCCGAGCTCTCTCTTTCTGGATCTAGTCTGATCATCTCTCCGGAATCTGGTCCGGGACCACATCATATCTCGTAAATCCCACTCCTGGAACGGGATCCCTATGTGGATACCCATTCTGGTATGTGGATCTTGACTCTCCAAGTCGACGTCTGGAGGAGACCATATAATCATATGGAGGGTTCATATTCATTTTCAGATCTCTTTCTTTCTTTCTCAAACCACATTTCAACTGGGTCTCATACCCGATTCTTTTCAACAGAATTCCTCGAATCCGATTCAAATCCATTTCATAGGTCTCGGCCTAAATCCACAGTTCAACAGGGTCTCATGCCCGAATTCTCATTTCACAAACCGAACTGGGACTCAAGCCCGATTTCCCAATCAACAGGGCCTCAAGCCCGATACCATAGCTAACTGGCCCCTAAGCCCGAAACCAAAAATCAACAGGGCCTCAAGCCCGATTTCACAACCAATAGGGCCTCAAGCCCGATACTACAGTCAAATGGGCCTCAAGCCCGATATTACAGCCAACTGGGCCTCAAGCCCGAACTTGTAAACCAACGGGACCCTCGTTCTGACCGTATATCTCAAATGGACCCTCGGTCCGATTCCTCGTCAAATCAAATGGACTCCAAGTCCGAGAGTTTCCAATCAAATGGGTCTCGTGCCCGATTTCATATTCTAAATCCAAAATCCATTTATTAAACCCTCATTGAAAACCTAGCACGTATAAGTATCGTATAAAACTATAAATCTCAAAATACGTGCAAATACGTAAATCCTACGCTACCACAAACAAATGCACTCATGGAATCACAAAACATGTATTAAAACAATTATAAAACATTTATGCATGCATCAAATTCATAAAACAAGTCCACTCACAGACCGTCCGAAGCCGCGCCTCAATACGCGTGCCATAAACCTCTCCCGGGCCAATCGTAGCCTCCGGGATTCCCGAACCTGTCCAAATTAATTTAGAGGGTTACTAACTACTTATAAAACCTCTCACTAAAAGCCCCGTAATTTTTCAGAATTTCTAACTATTTTTAAACGTGAACCAAAACCTTCGGACAGCCCGAACTATATCGAAACAATATTTGATTGACAAGAAACCAGTCCCAAAATGTTCGTTACATCGAATAGATGATTTCACATGTTGGAACTTCCCCCAAAGGAGGGAGCACGCACCCTCACGCACCCCAAAAACGTCCTGCTCGTGGGCCTCACGCGCCAGGACACTGTTTATCTTCTCCAAGCGATCGAACTGGTCCTGCTGGTTCACCCTGTACAGCTGGTTTAACTAGACCGGCATGATCGGTCCAGGGCTCCCCACTCCTCAGTTTTCTTCCAATCTTCTCCTTTTCGATTCCATTCTTCCTATTTTGATGTTTTCTATCACTTCCAATCATCAAACCTAAGAAAAAAACCCCTTAAATTCCTATGGTTCAATTTGAACCCCACGCCCTAACTTTCCATTTTCCTCCCTAGGGCTTCGCAGCCACTAACCACCACCCAAATTCATCTTAAAACCTTCCTAACATCATAATAAACCCATCATAATCAACCAAAACTGTCCCTAACGTTTGAAATCGAAAATAAAAGAAAATGGGCATAACCAGGCTTACCATGCACAGGGGTCCTCCGTCGTCCACGGAGGTGCTCCCTTGGCCGGCCACCATCATTCCAGCATCCTTACTTCACTCTCTGGCCTTAATAATGGTCATAGGGTTGAGGGATTTGGGATTTGAGGTGGAAGGGAGATCGAGTTTGGGTTTTGGAAATGGGAAGATGATCGATGAGAAAGGAATGGGATATGCATGAATGAGAAGGGATGTCCAGTGGATGATTGACACTTGTCACTCATCCATTGTGCAGCACAGAAGTATCTGGGCCTCACTTAATTCCAAAAAGTATCTGTTTCGTAATTCGAGCAATAGTTCCCTCGAACTTCCGTGAACCGTAACTTTCCCATCGAACCTCCGAATTCGACGTGCCATATGTCTACGGATTTGTATCGTCCCGATCTACGTAACGGTCCTAGGTCCTCGGCTATCGGACCTCCCGGGGCAAAAGTCAACGATTTTCTCCTTTTTAACCAAATTACCAAAATGCCCTCAAACTTCCGAAAATCATAACTTCTTCCTCGAATGTCGGAATCGAGCGTGCCCCCTGTCTATGAACTCATGACGTCTCGAACTACGTCATAGTCATCGGCCAAAGTTCATTTGACCGCCTGAACGAAAAGTCAACGATTCGGCCATTCTAGGGACAAAATCGTCATTTCGCCCTGAACATCCGCTAATCCTCGTCTAATCTCCGATTAGTCTCGCTAATTCGTCATTAATTCTTAATTAATCCCGCTAATTTGGGACGGGTCGTCACAATTTGAGTTCGGGATGATGGTTCCTGATGCTAACTTACAGAATTATTATTGCGAATTCGGATATGGATTTTCTATGGTTTTCACTTGGTTTTGGGTTTAAAGACCCGTTGAAAATTGGTTTTGGGTTTAAAGACTCGGATACAGCTGGATCTGGTTTTGAGTTTAAAGACTCGGTTGATTGACAAGGAAAGACCCTGGATTGATATGTTTTGAGTTTAAAGACTCGGTTATTGTGATATCCCTCGAGGCCTGTTAATTGTGTTTTGAGTTTAAAGACTCGTTGATATCCTAAGAAAGCCTGATTATGCGCATGTGTTTTGAGTTTAAAGACTCGGACGCACTTGAAATCCAACAACTTGATTGATTGATGATTTTCACTGGCTTTTCACTGGTTTTCAGACATTTTGGGCAGTGGCCCGGATGATTTGGATTTTGTGGATTTTGGGCTGAGTGCCCGTACTTTGATGAGGATTTATGATTTTGGACTAAGGCCCTGAGTTTGAATTACGGATTTGAGAAAAAGGAAATTATTCTGGTTTTCAATAATGGCTTTCTTATCTTGGATATGAATGGTTTTATGAAAGGGTTTCCATATGCATGCATTGGTTTTTGCGTGGAGAGTATAAATGTCTTTCTGATAAACTGTTTTTTAAACTTATCCTTTATTTTCGTCCACTCACAGTTTTTTATATTTTCTATAGCCTCCAGGTTGTCGCGGTGCGGGCTGTTGGTAAGGAGAGAAGGAGACATCACACACGCGATTTATAGTAGATTCTGCGCGTTCTGGGAAGTTTGGAAGTTTTGGACGGTCCGTTTGGGAATCCCTTGTCCGGCTTACGTGTTACATGAAGGTTGGACATCGGTTTAGCCTTCGTGTCACGCGTAAGTTAGACGGGAGCATGACTTAGCCCTTAATCTCGGGGGATTGGGGGTGTGTCGTGTCAGTCCATATCTATAACTCCTGAGCCTGAGCCTCCCCTCAGAGCTACTCACCTCCAAGTAGTGTAATCGTGACCTCTCCAGGATCTACGATGTCTGGAGGCTATCCAAGATCTACGACGTCTCGAGGATACCACTCCGGGATCTACGATGTCCGAAGGGAACAATCACATCATTGAAGATGGTAGTGTGGAAAACAGTTCACAAACATTTGTATCTCAAATCATCTCAAAACATCTCAATAGGGCCTACGCTCGAAATATAGTTCCATCAAATCACTTTCCACAAAACCATCATAAAAACAGTGTCTAAAAACATTTCATAAATCCAGGATTCATAGAATCCTATCAAATAAAATCTCGTAAATCCACAACGTAGTTCAGTTTCATGTTTGACTATACTTTAAGTCAAACCATACACTAAGTGGGACACAAGCCCGAAAGATTATTTCCAAATCTGAAAACCATTTCACTATTCAAATCACTGTTTAAAATCACATTTGACTGTAATCCCAGTAAAAGTCAATAACCAACTAGGCCTCAAGCCCGAAATGTCCATTTTACGCATCTCCGTGAAATCATTCAAAACCGTTAATCAAATCCTCAATTTCATGCATCTCCGTGAATTCATTAAAAACCGCTAATCAAATCTTCATTCAAATCATTGAAATCACATGCACGTAGAAAACACGGCCTAAGCCCAAAGTATCACATAAAACAAAAATCTCAAAATACGTGCAATATAACATTTTCTACAAAAATGCTCAACATCAACACAAATCATATTCAAATCATATTCCATCAGTGAATCTCAAAAAATGTTCGTAAAACATATAAAACATTTATGCATGCATCATTTTATAAAACAAATGTCCACTCACAGACTGTCCATACTGTGCGCTCACAATCCGCGCCGTAAGTCAACCCAAGGCAAATCCAACGTCTCCAAAACGTCCGGGTCTGTCCAAATCACACTCAAAGGTCACTAACCATCTATACAAGTCCAATCCATTAACCCTAAAAACTCCCGAAGCAGTAAACGTGTCCCGAACACACTTCCCAAGACTAAAAACCTACAAATGACCTATCAAACAATTTTTGATCAACCTAAAACCACGACCATTGGATTCAGATCGTCGACTTTCAAACAAGACCTGTTTGACCTCAAAACTCATGCCCACGTGCCTACACACACCTATCTAACCTCACACGCACCTGGTTAACGCTGACGTCATCTGCTGACGTCAGCCTGCCATTTAATAGCTAATGGGGGCCATGTGTCACCCTCTAACACTGCCACGTCACATGATGATGTCACATGCTAATGCCATCACTGCCACTTGTGCTGCCACGTGTCACTGAAAACTCCGACGAGAAAAGATTGAAGATAGATGACAAAGGCACACCGTGCATCTTTCTCGGGTACCAGAATGAAGAAATGGGCTACCGCATGTGGGATCCGAAGGCCAACAAGTTATTCAGAAGCAGAAATGTACACTCCTTTGAAGAACAGACCGTGGCAGATCTTGATAAGGATATAGTTGAAAATACAAGCCAACTCACCTATGATTCATCACCGCTACAACAAGAACCCAGTGGCAGAGCTCAAGAGGTTTTACATGAAGACGTTCCTGATATGACTGAAGCACGATGTGCTGAGATAGTGTCTGAACCTGAAGACAATGATCAGGACGATCAAATTCAGGGGAAGCCAAGCCAGGCGGAGCAACCAGAGATTTCTCAAGAACCAATTCGTAAATCAAACAGAGTGCCAAAGACGAATACTAAGTATCCTTCTTCATAGTATATTCTCACGACCAGTGATGTGGATGACCCGTATTCCAGATACATTTTGTTGACTGGCGATGGAGAGCCTGAAAATTTTGAGGAGGCAAAGACTCATGCAGACAATGACAAATGGATGTTGGCAATGAAGTCTGAGATGGAGTCTTTATTGAAGAATGACACCTATGAGTTGGTGGAGCTTCCTAAAGGCAGAAAATTACTCAAAAATAAGTGGGTGTTCAAGTTGAAGAGGGACGAGAATGAGCAGTTGACAAAGTTCAAGGCTCGCTTGGTTGTAAAGGGTTTTGAGCAGAAGGAAGGAGTCGATTTCGACGAGATATTCTCACTAGTTCTTAAGATGACTTCTATCTGTGTTATTATGGGCATGACAGCTAGCATGGATCTTGAGGTGGAGCAGTTGGATGTGAAGATTGCATTTCTGCATGGTGATTTGGAAGAGGAAATTTACATGGAGCAACCAGAAGGTTTTGAAGTTGAGAGAAAAGGACACATGATTTGTAAGTTGAAGAAAATCTTGTACGGGTTAAATTAGGCACCGAGGCAATGGTACAAGAAGTTTGACTCATTCATGTTAGGTCATGGGTACAAGAGAACAGATGCCGATCCATGTGTGTATATCCAGTAGTTCACTAGAGGTAACTTCATCATTTTATTGCTCTATGTTGATGATATGTTGATTGTGGGGCACGATGTTGCTATGATTCACAAGTTGAAGTCAAATTTGTCAAAATCATTTGATATGAAAGACTTAGGTCCAGCTAAGCAGATTTTGGGCATGGAGATCACTCGTGACAGGAAGGCGAAGAAGGTATGGTTGTCACAGGAAAGGTACGTTGAACGAGTGCTTGAGAGGTTCAACATGAAAGAAGCTAAGCCAGTGAACTCACCTCTAAGTAATCAATTCAAGTTAAGAAGAAGGTTATGTCCAACTACACAAGAGGATATGGACAAGATGGCAGGTATTCCCTACTAATTAGCTGTTGGTAGTGACAGGACCCATCCCAATCCCCCTGGGATTACCGTGGAATGTGCCCTGCTCCCGTCCAACAAGGGGTGTCAGACAAGGGATAACCAAGAGCCACTGCCCAAACGGGGCATCCAGAGTGCGCAAGGACCGATGGAGGAGGTGTGCAATGTCCCAGTCTCTATTGCAATCGCATCCGAAATCAACCTGAAGGGCATTAAAACCAAAAGCTGTGAGTGGACAAAAACCAATAAGTTCATCAAATACATTTATAAGACATTTATGCCCTCCAATAAAAACGTATGCATGCCACGAAAACCAGTAACCAAATGCTCAACCGAGCCATTAGGGCCTTAGCCCAAAAACCGTTCACCAAAAACCAAGTGTGGGAACTCAGCCCAAAACTGTGGAATACCACCACCAGACATATTAAAACCATGTGGGCCACCGCCCCAAGCCATAAATATAAATCCATAAATCCAAAACCATTTAGGGTCTCCGACCCGACGTACCATTTCATAACCAATAATCCATTTTTACCATATAACACATATCCAACCAATAAGCCATTTTATTTATTAATCCATATTTACCATTACCATCACCAGCATCCCAGATGCTCAGCGTCGCAGATGCTTGACGTCCCTGACGTCATATCTCACGGTATAATAAGCTACGCGTGCTGCCCGGGGTCTCTCCGGGTCCATATATCTGACATCCCTGATGTCTGACGTCCCTGACGTCAATCATAGCAATCCTGCTCCTGAGTCATCATACGGTCCAGCTGCTCCGTATAATGACCCCTCGCAGGCAATGCACCGTGACTTCCCCAGTGTCCCAGACATCTAGAAGAGACCATCATATATCCTTGTATCCAGATGGTATATGGAAAACAGTTTTATTAAATCTTTTTCATCATATCATTACAATGGGCCCTGCCCGAAATTTCCATAAAACCACGTAATTCCATTTAGGGTCCCTGACCCAAAATCACAATTATTAAACATAGGGTCCCTGACCCGAAATCACATTTATAATCCAACTGGGCCTCCTGCCCGATTTTATGAACCACTGGGCCCACGGTCCGATTTGTAAACCAACTGGGCCCGCAGCCCGACTTATAAACCCATTGGGCCCACGGCCCGAATTCGTAAATCAACTGGGCCCCTGGCCCGATAACATAACTCAAATGGGTCTCAGCCCGATTTCATATCAACTGGGCCCCTGGCCCGATTTCATTAACCAACTGGGCCCCCGGCCCGATTACGTACTCAAATGGACTCCAAGTCCGAAATTTCCAAAACAAGTGGGCCTCAAGCCCGAGTTTATATTTGCAATTTCAAAACCATTTCATCATATTATATCCAAGTCATAAATATGGAAAAATCCATGTAAAACCGGAAAACCTCGATTTACGTGCATGCACGTAAATCGCCTCGAAATACGTGAAACCGTACAATTTACCAACAACCAAATCAACATCATACAATCACAATCACAATCCACATAAAACAGTTAGGCATGCATAGAATTTATAAAACCAAAGTCCACTCACAGACCGTTTTAACGGTATGCATCGATACGCGTGCCACCGGCCCTCCCGGGCCACACCACTATCACCGGGACTCCCAATCCTGTCCAAATCACATTAGAGGGTCACTAACCTCAACATTAACATCCTATCAATGTCCCGTAATTTTCCTGAATTTTTACTTATTTTTAAACTTAATTTAAAACCTTCGGACATCCCGAACACTATCGAGACGGTGTCCGATCGACACGAAACCAATTCCAAAATGTCCGTTACATTAAATAGGACAAAAGTCATGTTGACCTCACCTCGAGATTCGTATGTCTGGTAAACGGGTCCAATTTACCCGCGAGACGACCCGGTTCAATGTCCATCAATTCAGCCTTAATTCCTTCAATTGAGCATTCAGTTAGTTTCGTTTTAAGTCTAATTTAAGTTCTGTAAACGCAATTACACGAACACTTACCCAGATTCCATCGATTCCACGATGAACACGAAGAACACTCCGGTCACTGTTCAATCATGGGATTCCTTCAATGGCTGCAGGTTTCTTCCAATTGATGCATCCAGAAGCATCAATGGACCATGAGGAACAATTCCCCCACATCAATTTCGTCGTTTGATCACTAAATGATCACGACTCAAGCTTGAACACCGTCCACTGTGCAACCATGGAGTTTCGTTAACCACAACCGTTTTCTTTCAATTGATGAACCCAGAAGAATCATGGGATCATGAGAAGTAGTTTCCCCACCTCAATTTCATCCATCGAAGCCTCCAACTCCACGACTCAAACTCGATTTTCCTCCTCTGTCATCAAGTGTGATCAGAGCCAAAACAGCACCAATTCCCTTCGTTCCTTCGACGATTCAGATCGTTGTGATCCCAGGAAGCTGAATGTGATCTTCAATTCGATCCTCACGGCTCAATTCCTCCATTTCGAATTTTCCCCCCAATTTTCCCAAAATCCAAAATCCAAAATTCAGTACTCTCACAACGCCTCGTGTTTCCCCGTTAATTCAATCATCTTAGTCTCTCATTTTTCTCTCAGGAACGGCAGAGGAAGGGAGCCAATTCTCCCAGTTCAATCCTCCCCCAATTTGTGCACGGTTTGAAGAAAAATCAAAGAAAAAGAAGGGGAATGATGGATGAGGAATGATGATGTTGTAATGATAGTGTAACGACTCGTCCCGAATTACGGGATTAGATTAGTCACTAATCTCGTGTAGTGAGGTTGAACGGTGGTTAGTAGGGCGGAATCGGACAAATTGTGCAAAATGACCGTTTTCCCCTGGTCGTGGGCAAAATGTTGACTTTTTGATCGGGCAGTCAAATGGACTTTGAACGATGACCGTGACGTAGTTCGGGACGTCACGAGTTCATAGACAGGTGGCACGTTCGATTTCGACATTCGTAGAGAAAGTTATGGTGTTCAGAAGTTGAGGGGCATTTTGGTAATTTGGTATGTTTGGGGCCAAATGTTGACTTTTTGATCGGGAGGTCCGATGGGCGAGGGCCAAGGACCGTTACGTAGGTATCGTCGATACGAATCCAACGACAGGCGGCATGCCGAAATCGGAGATTCGACGACAACGTTATGGTCAAGGAAACGAACTAACGAACCGAGGCTCAGATTAAAATAATAATATAATAATGAATAGTGACCATTGACTGTGCACATCCGGATGAGTGACAAGTGTCACCCATCCCTTGTTTCCAGCTCCATGTTTCCCTCCCAACACCATCATTACTACATCATCATCATCTAATCCACCATTTCCCCTAAATTAATCTTCTTTGTTCCTAAACCGTGCACAAAATGTGGGATTCGGATTAGGGAGAATTGGCTCCCTCTCTCTGCCGTTCCTGAGAGAAAAATGAGAGACTAAGATGTTTGAATTAACTGGGAAACACGAGGGTTTGAGTGTGGGTTGAATTTTGGATTTTGGATTTCGGGAAAATTGGGGGGAAAATTCGAATACTGGGAATTGAGCCGTGAGGATCAAATTGGAGATTACCTTCAGCTTCCTGGGAGTGCCACGATTAGTTTTGTCGAAGGAACGAAGGGATTTGGCCACCAATTGGCTCGGATCACACTTGGTGATAGAGGAGGAACTTCGAGCTTGAGTCGTGGAATTTGAGGCTTCGATTGATTCAATTGAGGTGGGGAAACTACTTCTCATGATCCCACGATGCTTCTGGATTCATCAATTGAAGGAAAACGGCTGTGGTTGACAGAACTCCATTGTTGAACAGTGACGGTGCTCGAGCTTGAGTCGTGACGATTGAGCACAGGATTGATGCAATTGATGTGGGGGAATTGTTCCTCATGGTCCATTGATGCTTCTGGATGCATCAATTGGATGAAACCTGCAGCAATTGACGGAATTCCATGAATGAACAGTGTTCGGAGTGTTCTTGGTGTTCATCATCGAATCGTGGGATTCTGGGTAAGGATTTGTGTAATTGAGTTTACAGACTTGTAATTGAACTAAGAACGAAACTAACTGATTGATCAATTGAAGGAATTAGGATCGAATTGACAAGATTGGAACCGGGTTGTATCGCGGGTGAGTTGGACCCGTTTACCAGAGATACGGGTTGGGCTGGTGACACTGTAGCAGGCGCGTGAGTTTCACGCGCAGCCACTCACGGTGGCGCGTGACGGCGCGTGGGCACAAATCTCGAGGTGAGGTCAACATGACTTTTAATCCATTCGATGTAACGGACATTTTGGAATTGGTTTCGTGTCGATCGGACACCGTCTCGATATTGTTCGGGATATCCAAAGGTTTTAAATTAAGTTTAAAAATAAGTAAAAATTCGGGAAAATTACGGGACTTTGATAGGATGTTAATGTTGAGGTTAGTGACCCTCTAATGTGATTTGGACAGGATTGGGAGTCCCGGTGATAGTGGTGTGGCCCGGGAGGGCCGGTGGCACGCGTATCGAGGCATACCGTTAAAACGGTCTGTGAGTGGACTTTGGTTTTATAAATTTTATGCATGCTTAAATGTTTTATATGGATTATGGTTGTGATTGTGTGATGTTGATTTGGTTGTTGGTAAATTGTACGGTTTCACGTATTTCGAGGCGATTTACGTGCTTGCACGTAAATCGAGGTTTCAAGTTTTACATGGATTTTCCATATTTATGACTTGGATATAATATGATGAAATGGTTTTGAAATTGGAAATATAAACTCGGGCTTGAGGCCCAATTATGTTGGAAATTTCGGACTTGGAGTCCATTTGAGAATCGGGCCGGGGGCCCAGTTGGTTAATGAATGGCTCTGGTCATGGATGACCATATGGATGGCTCTGGTGAGTCTAGTCAGAACTATGGGATTCGATTTACGGATACGGTTCTGAGATAAATTATGGAATCCCGTGTTGGATCGGGTATTGGTGTGATGTGTGGATGCGGATCTCGATAGCAATGACAGTTAGTCGGTAGTCATATGGAGATGACTGGCTATCGAGGGTAATTAGTGTGGTTATAATACTTGGGGATCAGGGGACGTTTAGGGAACGTTCATTTTCCTGATGTAGATTGTCAGAGTGGTAGTACCCATAGTCGTGAGGTACGGGATTGTCGTTCCGTATGAACGGAGATCCAAGGTTGTCGTATTTGCACACGGCGTGCAGTATGGATGTTTGCGTGTTGGTACTTTTGTGCTGATGCTAGTATGGATGCCTGTGTGCTGATACTAGTGTTGTTGATAGTATGTTGGTGCTGGTACTAGCGCTGGTGCTAGTGTCGGTGATGATGTTGACGATGAGCCACAAGTTGGGGTGTGACTCCGTCATGATGAACATATGTTCGGTCTTTGAGTTTTGGTAGTGGTTGAGTGATGGACTGGATGGGATCCAGTTGAGATTGTGATGTGTTGGGATTAGTCCCGACAGGGGTAAAATGACAAGTGATGAGTGGATGGAGAAGGTATAATTGAGAACTTGGAAATCGAGTGTTGAACCGGTAAGGTTGGGGTGTGCGAACGGGACAATAACGGATTGATTGTGGACACGGGGTTGTCCAAGTGAGTTGAGGAGGTAGGAAGTCTAGCGGTTAGACTTGACATCTCGTTGGGAGCATGTCTGTTTCCAACATGGTTGGAACCTTAGATCCGTGGAGAGTTGTGATCGGGGAACGAGAGTGGTGCTCGTTTTTGGTGATTGGTATTCCGAAGTCATTGGGGTTGACTTCTTGTTTTCTGCCCTGGCAGACATTGACTATAGTTATCAGTACGTTGAGCGTGTATTGGTTGGTGGGCCCATGTGTGTTTTTAGGTCATCAGGGGGAGTTGCGTAATCAAATTAGGTAAACGAGATTTCCCATTTTCTGCTTGGTGGCAGACAATGTTGTGGTACATGGCGTGGTGAGTGCATCGAGTTTTGGTTGCATCCACGTAGGATGAGTTTTGGCGTCATTGTGTTGGATCATCCTTGGTTTTCCTAGGTGGGAAGACAAGGATCGATACGAACTTGGGTATGTGAGTCGTAAATGACGGGGTTGAACTTCTTTTCGAAGTGGGGCCCGTATGGTATTCTACTCGGGTGAGTAGGTTTTCAAGGTAGTTGAATTTTGTCAACCTTAGACGTGTGGAGGTTGGATTGGCTTCCCTATGAAGTCAATCAAGTGTATTGAACGGGTAACCGATAGGTTCGGTTTTGGTGTGTCTTGGTAAATGTGAACGAGATTTCGGGATTTGGAATCGAATTTCTGGGTGACGATTCAGGATTCGATTTTGGAACTTGAAAGTATATTTCCAGATTTGGGTACGGAATGATTATTCCAAATGCTAGCTTACGAAATAATGATTTCGGATTCGGATTTGGATAAGAATTAAAATTTGATGTCTGGGCTTGGATCCGGGATTTCTTACGAAATTGCGGATTCGGATTCGGAATTGTAACTAAATTATGGGTGGAGTTTCGTTTTGTCTCATGCTGGATTGGGCAAACGTACTCCATTATAGGAACGCGTTCGGCTATGACCTAGGTGGTTGTAGTCTGGTTATTAGGTAGATGTGTGTACTTCGTACATGGTTCGAGGTACAATACCTTGTAGACTTTTGATGTCTAGTTACGGTATACGGGATATACCCGAGGTGTGTTGGTGAACGTGTTGGTAGTCGGATTGGTTCCGATACCACTGGATTAGTTGTGGGCCGGACATTACTATGCAATGGGTCATGGTATTTCTGATGTGTTTAATTACACACAGATCGTGTAAAAGGTCGGTAAATGTTTATTTAAGTCCAGTAAGTTGGTGGCTTGTGTGGCCACGAGTGAGTCTAGTGTCAGTTTTCGACTGACAACAACTGTGTGGTGATAGATTGTCAAGATGTGTCAACATAGATTGTTGAGTGGGGTCAGCTGACTCCTAGTGGGAGTGGGAAAGGAACCGTCGAGTTGTTGTGTCAACGAGAGGGTTGATTTGACAAGTGGTGTCAAATTCGAAACAAGTAGTTTCAGTCATTCGACGGGGTCGAATGTAATCGTTGCGTTTTGAGTATTAGTGGTACGTTTAGGTGTAGACAAGTTTTGTCTAAGTAGTTGGTGTACGGGTGTACACGTGTTGCGTGGTCGATTCCACTTTCCACGGGGTGTTTGTGGAATCAGGGTAGTCGAGTTTCGAGAGCGAAACTAATTAAGGAGGGAAGAACGTTTGAGTTTAGAGCGGTTGGAATTTCGAGGATGAAATTTATTAAAGAGGGAAGATTGTAACCACCCGTCCCGAATTCCGAGATTAGATTAGTCACTAATCTCGTGTAGTGAGGTTGAACGGTGGTTAGTAGGGCGGAATCGGACAAATTGTGCAAAATGACCGTTTTGCCCCTAGTCGTGGGCAAAATGTTGACTTTTTGATCGGGCGGTCAAATGGACTTTGACCGATGACCGTGACGTAGTTCGGGACGTCACGAGTTCATAGACAGGTGGCACGTTCGATTTCGACATTCGTAGAGAAAGTTATGGTGTTCAGAAGTTGAGGGGCATTTTGGTAATTTGGTATGTTTGGGGCCAAATGTTGACTTTTTGATCGGGAGGTCCGATGGGCGAGGGCCAAGGACCGTTACGTAGGTATCGTCGATACGAATCCAACGACAGGCGGCATGCCGAAATCGGAGATTCGACGACAACGTTATGGTCAAGGAAACGAACTAACGAACCGAGGCTCAGATTAAAATAATAATATAATAATGAATAGTGACCATTGACTGTGCACATCCGGATGAGTGACAAGTGTCACCCATCCCTTGTTTCCAGCTCCATGTTTCCCTCCCAACACCATCATTACTACATCATCATCATCTAATCCACCATTTCCCCTAAATTAATCTTCTTTGTTCCTAAACCGTGCACAAAATGTGGGATTCGGATTAGGGAGAATTGGCTCCCTCTCTCTGCCGTTCCTGAGAGAAAAATGAGAGACTAAGATGTTTGAATTAACTGGGAAACACGAGGGTTTGAGTGTGGGTTGAATTTTGGATTTTGGATTTCGGGAAAATTGGGGGGAAAATTCGAATACTGGGAATTGAGCCGTGAGGATCAAATTGGAGATTACCTTCAGCTTCCTGGGAGTGCCACGATTAGTTTTGTCGAAGGAACGAAGGGATTTGGCCACCAATTGGCTCGGATCACACTTGGTGATAGAGGAGGAACTTCGAGCTTGAGTCGTGGAATTTGAGGCTTCGATTGATTCAATTGAGGTGGGGAAACTACTTCTCATGATCCCACGATGCTTCTGGATTCATCAATTGAAGGAAAACGGCTGTGGTTGACAGAACTCCATTGTTGAACAGTGACGGTGCTCGAGCTTGAGTCGTGACGATTGAGCACAGGATTGATGCAATTGATGTGGGGGAATTGTTCCTCATGGTCCATTGATGCTTCTGGATGCATCAATTGGATGAAACCTGCAGCAATTGACGGAATTCCATGAATGAACAGTGTTCGGAGTGTTCTTGGTGTTCATCATCGAATCGTGGGATTCTGGGTAAGGATTTGTGTAATTGAGTTTACAGACTTGTAATTGAACTAAGAACGAAACTAACTGATTGATCAATTGAAGGAATTAGGATCGAATTGACAAGATTGGAACCGGGTTGTATCGCGGGTGAGTTGGACCCGTTTACCAGAGATACGGGTTGGGCTGGTGACACTGTAGCAGGCGCGTGAGTTTCACGCGCAGCCACTCACGGTGGCGCGTGACGGCGCGTGGGCACAAATCTCGAGGTGAGGTCAACATGACTTTTAATCCATTCGATGTAACGGACATTTTGGAATTGGTTTCGTGTCGATCGGACACCGTCTCGATATTGTTCGGGATATCCAAAGGTTTTAAATTAAGTTTAAAAATAAGTAAAAATTCGGGAAAATTACGGGACTTTGATAGGATGTTAATGTTGAGGTTAGTGACCCTCTAATGTGATTTGGACAGGATTGGGAGTCCCGGTGATAGTGGTGTGGCCCGGGAGGGCCGGTGGCACGCGTATCGAGGCATACCGTTAAAACGGTCTGTGAGTGGACTTTGGTTTTATAAATTTTATGCATGCTTAAATGTTTTATATGGATTATGGTTGTGATTGTGTGATGTTGATTTGGTTGTTGGTAAATTGTACGGTTTCACGTATTTCGAGGCGATTTACGTGCTTGCACGTAAATCGAGGTTTCAAGTTTTACATGGATTTTCCATATTTATGACTTGGATATAATATGATGAAATGGTTTTGAAATTGGAAATATAAACTCGGGCTTGAGGCCCAATTATGTTGGAAATTTCGGACTTGGAGTCCATTTGAGAATCGGGCCGGGGGCCCAGTTGGTTAATGAATGGCTCTGGTCATGGATGACCATATGGATGGCTCTGGTGAGTCTAGTCAGAACTATGGGATTCGATTTACGGATATGGTTCTGAGATAAATTATGGAATCCCGTGTTGGATCGGGTATTGGTGTGATGTGTGGATGCGGATCTCGATAGCAATGACAGTTAGTCGGTAGTCATATGGAGATGACTGGCTATCGAGGGTAATTAGTGTGGTTATAATACTTGGGGATCAGGGGACGTTTAGGGAACGTTCATTTTCCTGATGTAGATTGTCAGAGTGGTAGTACCCATAGTCGTGAGGTACGGGATTGTCGTTCCGTATGAACGGAGATCCAAGGTTGTCGTATTTGCACACGGCGTGCAGTATGGATGTTTGCGTGTTGGTACTTTTGTGCTGATGCTAGTATGGATGCCTGTGTGCTGATACTAGTGTTGTTGATAGTATGTTGGTGCTGGTACTAGCGCTGGTGCTAGTGTCGGTGATGATGTTGACGATGAGCCACAAGTTGGGGTGTGACTCCGTCATGATGAACATATGTTCGGTCTTTGAGTTTTGGTAGTGGTTGAGTGATGGACTGGATGGGATCCAGTTGAGATTGTGATGTGTTGGGATTAGTCCCGACAGGGGTAAAATGACAAGTGATGAGTGGATGGAGAAGGTATAATTGAGAACTTGGAAATCGAGTGTTGAACCGGTAAGGTTGGGGTGTGCGAACGGGACAATAACGGATTGATTGTGGACACGGGGTTGTCCAAGTGAGTTGAGGAGGTAGGAAGTCTAGCGGTTAGACTTGACATCTCGTTGGGAGCATGTCTGTTTCCAACATGGTTGGAACCTTAGATCCGTGGAGAGTTGTGATCGGGGAACGAGAGTGGTGCTCGTTTTTGGTGATTGGTATTCCGAAGTCATTGGGGTTGACTTCTTGTTTTCTGCCCTGGCAGACATTGACTATAGTTATCAGTACGTTGAGCGTGTATTGGTTGGTGGGCCCATGTGTGTTTTTAGGTCATCAGGGGGAGTTGCGTAATCAAATTAGGTAAACGAGATTTCCCATTTTCTGCTTGGTGGCAGACAATGTTGTGGTACATGGCGTGGTGAGTGCATCGAGTTTTGGTTGCATCCACGTAGGATGAGTTTTGGCGTCATTGTGTTGGATCATCCTTGGTTTTCCTAGGTGGGAAGACAAGGATCGATACGAACTTGGGTATGTGAGTCGTAAATGACGGGGTTGAACTTCTTTTCGAAGTGGGGCCAGTATGGTATTCTACTCGGGTGAGTAGGTTTTCAAGGTAGTTGAATTTTGTCAACCTTAGACGTGTGGAGGTTGGATTGGCTTCCCTATGAAGTCAATCAAGTGTATTGAACGGGTAACCGATAGGTTCGGTTTTGGTGTGTCTTGGTAAATGTGAACGAGATTTCGGGATTTGGAATCGAATTTCTGGGTGACGATTCAGGATTCGATTTTGGAACTTGAAAGTATATTTCCAGATTTGGGTACGGAATGATTATTCCAAATGCTAGCTTACGAAATAATGATTTCGGATTCGGATTTGGATAAGAATTAAAATTTGATGTCTGGGCTTGGATCCGGGATTTCTTACGAAATTGCGGATTCGGATTCGGAATTGTAACTAAATTATGGGTGGAGTTTCGTTTTGTCTCATGCTGGATTGGGCAAACGTACTCCATTATAGGAACGCGTTCGGCTATGACCTAGGTGGTTGTAGTCTGGTTATTAGGTAGATGTGTGTACTTCGTACATGGTTCGAGGTACAATACCTTGTAGACTTTTGATGTCTAGTTACGGTATACGGGATATACCCGAGGTGTGTTGGTGAACGTGTTGGTAGTCGGATTGGTTCCGATACCACTGGATTAGTTGTGGGCCGGACATTACTATGCAATGGGTCATGGTATTTCTGATGTGTTTAATTACACACAGATCGTGTAAAAGGTCGGTAAATGTTTATTTAAGTCCAGTAAGTTGGTGGCTTGTGTGGCCACGAGTGAGTCTAGTGTCAGTTTTCGACTGACAACAACTGTGTGGTGATAGATTGTCAAGATGTGTCAACATAGATTGTTGAGTGGGGTCAGCTGACTCCTAGTGGGAGTGGGAAAGGAACCGTCGAGTTGTTGTGTCAACGAGAGGGTTGATTTGACAAGTGGTGTCAAATTCGAAACAAGTAGTTTCAGTCATTCGACGGGGTCGAATGTAATCGTTGCGTTTTGAGTATTAGTGGTACGTTTAGGTGTAGACAAGTTTTGTCTAAGTAGTTGGTGTACGGGTGTACACGTGTTGCGTGGTCGATTCCACTTTCCACGGGGTGTTTGTGGAATCAGGGTAGTCGAGTTTCGAGAGCGAAACTAATTAAGGAGGGAAGAACGTTTGAGTTTAGAGCGGTTGGAATTTCGAGGATGAAATTTATTAAAGAGGGAAGATTGTAACCACCCGTCCCGAATTCCGAGATTAGATTAGTCACTAATCTCGTGTAGTGAGGTTGAACGGTGGTTAGTAGGGCGGAATCGGACAAATTGTGCAAAATGACCGTTTTGCCCCTAGTCGTGGGCAAAATGTTGACTTTTTGATCGGGCGGTCAAATGGACTTTGACCGATGACCGTGACGTAGTTCGGGACGTCACGAGTTCATAGACAGGTGGCACGTTCGATTTCGACATTCGTAGAGAAAGTTATGGTGTTCAGAAGTTGAGGGGCATTTTGGTAATTTGGTATGTTTGGGGCCAAATGTTGACTTTTTGATCGGGAGGTCCGATGGGCGAGGGCCAAGGACCGTTACGTAGGTATCGTCGATACGAATCCAACGACAGGCGGCATGCCGAAATCGGAGATTCGACGACAACGTTATGGTCAAGGAAACGAACTAACGAACCGAGGCTCAGATTAAAATAATAATATAATAATGAATAGTGACCGTTGACTGTGCACATCCAGATGAGTGACAAGTGTCACCCATCCCTTGTTTCCAGCTCCATGTTTCCCTCCCAACACCATCATTACTACATCATCATCATCTAATCCACCATTTCCCCTAAATTAATCTTCTTTGTTCCTAAACCGTGCACAAAATGTGGGATTCGGATTAGGGAGAATTGGCTCCCTCTCTCTGCCGTTTCTGAGAGAAAAATGAGAGACTAAGATGTTTGAATTAACTGGGAAACACGAGGGTTTGAGTGTGGGTTGAATTTTGGATTTTGGATTTCGGGAAAATTGGGGGGAAAATTCGAATACTGGGAATTGAGCCGTGAGGATCAAATTGGAGATTACCTTCAGCTTCCTGGGAGTGCCACGATTAGTTTTGTCGAAGGAACGAAGGGATTTGGCCACCAATTGGCTCTGATCACACTTGGTGACAGAGGAGGAACTTCGAGCTTGAGTCGTGGAGTTTGAGGCTTCGATTGATTCAATTGAGGTGGGGAAACTACTTCTCATGATCCCACGATGCTTCTGGGTTCATCAATTGAAGGAAAACGGCTGTGGTTGACAGAACTCCATTGTTGAACAGTGACGGTGCTCGAGCTTGAGTCGTGACGATTGAGCACAGGATTGATGCAATTGATGTGGGGGAATTGTTCCTCATGGTCCATTGATGCTTCTGGATGCATCAATTGGATGAAACCTGCAGCAATTGACGGAATTCCATGAATGAACAGTGTTCGGAGTGTTCTTGGTGTTCATCATCGAATCGTGGGATTCTGGGTAAGGATTTGTGTAATTGAGTTTACAGACTTGTAATTGAACTAAGAACGAAACTAACTGATTGATCAATTGAAGGAATTAGGATCGAATTGACAAGATTGGAACCGGGTTGTATCGCGGGTGAGTTGGACCCGTTTACCAGAGATACGGGTTGGGCTGGTGACACTGTAGCAGGCGCGTGAGTTTCACGCGCAGCCACTCACGGTGGCGCGTGACGGCGCGTGGGCACAAATCTCGAGGTGAGGTCAACATGACTTTTAATCCATTCGATGTAACGGACATTTTGGAATTGGTTTCGTGTCGATCGGACACCGTCTCGATATTGTTCGGGATATCCAAAGGTTTTAAATTAAGTTTAAAAATAAGTAAAAATTCGGGAAAATTACGGGACTTTGATAGGATGTTAATGTTGAGGTTAGTGACCCTCTAATGTGATTTGGACAGGATTGGGAGTCCCGGTGATAGTGGTGTGGCCCGGGAGGGCCGGTGGCACGCGTATCGAGGCATACCGTTAAAACGGTCTGTGAGTGGACTTTGGTTTTATAAATTCTATGCATGCTTAAATGTTTTATATGGATTATGGTTGTGATTGTGTGATGTTGATTTGGTTGTTGGTAAATTGTACGGTTTCACGTATTTCGAGGCGATTTACGTGCTTGCACGTAAATCGAGGTTTCAAGTTTTACGTGGATTTTCCATATTTATGACTTGGATATAATATGATGAAATGGTTTTGAAATTGGAAATATAAACTCGGGCTTGAGGCCCAATTATGTTGGAAATTTCGGACTTGGAGTCCATTTGAGAATCGGGCCGGGGGCCCAATTGGTTAATGAAATCGGGCCAGGGGCCCAGTTGGTATGAAATCGGGCTGAGACCCATTTGAGTTATGTTATCGGGCCAGGGGCCCAGTTGAATTGTGAATTCGGGCCGTGGGCCCAGTGGGTTTATAAGTCGGGCTGCGGGCCCAGTTGGTTTACAAATCGGGCCGTGGGCCCAGTGGTTCATAAAATCGGGCATAAGTCCCAGTTGGATAATAAATGTGATTTCGGGTCAGGGACCCTATGATTAATAATTGTGATTTTGGGTCAGGGACCCTAAATGGAATTATGTGGTTTTATGGAAATTTCGGGCAGGGCCCAATGGTAATGATGTGATAAAAGGATTTAATAAAACTGTTTTTCCATATACCATCTGGATACAAGGATATATGATGGTCTCCTCCAGATGTCTGGGACACTGGGGAAGTCACGGTGCATTGCCTGCGAGGGGTCATTATACGGAGCAGCCGGACCGTATGATGACTCAGGAGCAGGATTGCTATGATTGACGTGAGGGACGTCAGACATCAGGGATGTCAGATATATGGACCCGGAAAGACCCCGGGCAGCACGCGTAGCTTATGAAACCGTGAGATATGACGTCAGGGACGTCTAGCGTCTGGGACGCTAAGCATCTGGGATGCTGGTGATGGTAATGGTAAAATATGGATTAATGAATAAAATTGCTTATTGGTTGGATATGTGTTATGTGGTAAAAATGGATTATTGGTTAAGAAATGGTATGTAGGGTCTGGGACCCTAAATGGTTTTGGATTTTTGAATTGATGTTCATTTATGGTCGTGGGTGGTGACCCACAAGGTTTTAATATGTATGGTGGTGGTATTCCACAGTTTTGGGCTGAGTTCCCACACTTGGTTTTTGGTTAACGGTTTTTGGGCTAAGGCCCTAAGGGCTCGGCTGAGCAAACGTTTTGGTTACTGGTTTTTGGTGGCATGCATACGTTTTTATTGGAGGGCATAAATGTCTTATAAATGTATTTAGTAAACTTATTGGTTTTTGTCCACTCACAGCTTTTGGTTTTAATGCCCTTCAGGTTGATCACGGATGTGATTGCAGCAGAGACTGAGACATTGCACACCTCCTCCATCGATCCTTGCGCACTCTGGATGCCCCGTTTGGGCAGTGGCTCTTGGTCATCCTTTGTCTGACACCCCTTGTTGGACGGGAGCAGGGCACATTCCATGGTAATCCCGGGGGGATTGGGATGGGTCCTGTCAGATAGTGTTGGGAGGGAAACATGGAGCTGGAAACAAGGGATGGGTGACACTTGTCACTCATCCGGATGTGCACAGTCAAAGGTCACTATTCATTATTATATTATTATTTTAATCCGAGCCTCGGTTCGTAAATTCGTTTCCTTGACCATAACTTCGTCGTCGAATCTACGATTTTGGCATGCCGCCTGTCATTGGATTCGTATCGACGATACCTACGTAACGGTCCTTGGCCCTCGTCCATCGGACCTCCCGGTCAAAAAGTCAACATTTTGCCCACGACTAGGGGCAAAACGGTCATTTTGCACATTTTGTCCGATTCCGCCCTACTAATCACCGATCAACCTCACTAATCGAGATTAATCACTAATCTAATCCCGGAATTCGGGACGGGTCGTTACAGGTAGTCTTATGTATGCTATGGTTTGTACTCGACCAAATATAGCACATGCAGTTGGTGTTGTTAGTAAGTATCTCTCTAACCCCGGTAGAGAGCATTGGGAATCAGTCAAGTTGGAGTATTGCAACAAATCCCCTGGAATGGACTTTAAATAGAAGTCACATCGTTTTGACCCGGTTGGCCTGGAGGGGGAGATTGTAAAATATCCAGGCCCAATATTCACAAAAGATTTTTGGACTTCCATACTTTGGCTTATCTAGAATATACAAGTGATTCTAGATTAATCTTAAAATGCATGAATCTAAGATGTATGTAGAAAGTTCATGAAAGAAGTAGGTGGATCCATAAATGAAGTAGGTGGGTGGATGAAGCATTAATGAAAGCATCTAGATGGTTCCTCCTTGACCTATATAAGGTGAGGTCATTTGCTCATTCCATCAATCTCATCTAAGAGTAACATCTTCCTCCAAGTAGAGAGTGAAGAGTGTCCACTCCAAGTTGAGAGTGTTGAGTGTTGTAGTGTTGGTAGCAAAACAAGTGTGTGAGAGAGTGTTTACTTCAAGTAGTGTTCTTGAAGTTGTGCAACTCTTTGTACCCCTAATTTCATTAGTGAAAGTTTTTGTTGTTGTTGCCCCGTGGATGTAGGTATATTGCCGAACCACGTTATATCGGTGTTCTCTATTCTTTTCTCTTTTATTTCCTTGCATATTTATCTTTTTTTTGTGAATTGAGTTATTATTTCCATTATACCATTTTCCCCAACAGAACTTGCACATTGCACGATTGCACAAGAGCAAAGTAGTTTCTTTCTCTTTGCCTACACTGCTGTGCTGTTTGGCACTTAAATTGTCCGTCTTTTTATTTTATTTTTGAGTCCACTGTATTAATGTAGGACAATTTATTAATGCACTAGGCTTTTGTTTTCCGTTAATTAAGTGACGAAATTTGATTGGAAAGGGAATTTCCAAAGTAACTTGTATCAACCAGTTACTTACAAATCCTTGCAAATGAATTAATGCATCCAGTCATTTGAACTCTCTCCCTCTAATGTTAGGTTTTTGATTTTCAACCTAAATCCCTTGATAATGCTTTGAAGTTCTTCATTCAACATAGGCTTAAACATCCCAACACATACGTTCCGTTAGTAGTGAGCAGAAGATGACCATTACTGGCAAAAATTCTAGGACAATTTTTTAAAAAAATACGTGAGCCTCTGATGTATAAAATCATAATGGAGTGAATTAGTTGTTTTCCTCTATGATTTCTTGTGTCTGTGTGACTTTCTTCAGTGTCATTTCCTTCCTCCATTTTTGGTAACAGATCATTTTGGGACATTGATGGAATGCAAATATGGGCCAGACATATTGGCTAGAACAGATGCGCCCTTTCTTACGACTCCAGAAAATGAAGCAGATTCATGGCAGAAATATGAAAATTGGAAATGAAGTTCTAATTTATTAATTGAGTAAAACCAATGAGTTTGGTAAATAATACTTTCTGTGGGGATATGATGAAGAATGCCTATTTTTATGTTTTAAGTAAGAGCCGCATAAAGAAGTAGATTCCAAGTATCAGGAACTCCAGCCAAACACCAATGGCTGCAGTCCATGCCACTGTGCCCACCAAGGCCGTAGAAAGACGGATGGCCATCTTTTCGAAGTTGTGAAAGAGTCGTGACATTCAGCAAATGCACCGGCGTTGACATGGTTCTTAGGACTTTTTCTGCAACTATCTCTGCAGGATGTGGTTTTCCAGGATAAGCCGGACCCGGTAGTGGTTCTGTTTGTGCACTACAGTTATTTGCTTGAGGATCGCCCCACTCTGTTGCACTGAGGGACATCACAAAGACCTCCGTATGAGAAACCATATATGATGAGAGTAATTACAAAATGGATGCCATGCATGTTCATAATATTGTCTTTGATTTCTGAGTCAAGTCAGTGGCTCACTCATTTCAATACTAACACGATCCCTATGTATTGCATTGTACGATTTATATAGAACGACAAATGTGTGATTTATATCAAAGGTGTCTATTATTGAGAGTAAAGCGTTCATTACTATAAGATTTGTATATAGGGTTTGCTTGTCGCCTAGGTTTCTATCAGAGAGATTTTTCATTTTGAGGTGACTAGTAGGGATTAAGCATGCATGTGCTTTTAGTATTACTATTTTGTCAGAAGTATATTGGATAAGTACTTACTTGCTGTGATCCGGAGAAACTCCCTGGAAGAAGACATTGGTTTTTCCGGAGTCGACCTTAGAATCCACCCATTGAGCCCACGTGGTCAATGCCTTCTCATATGCAACCAAGCGATCCATGTCCTTGTAAGTCTGATTCCCCACTTGAATCAAATCCCATCTGCAAACATTCACAAAAAGCTAAATACCTTGCACAACAAGACGCATACATAAGAGCTGGGAAAACTAAGAAAACTCAAAATTTGGAGATGACATGAGTCACAACTAGGGGTCTCTTACGGTTGCTTCCTTCCGGTGTGAAGCCACCAATGCCACGAATTGAAGATTAGTATGTCGTATTGCAACCAGAGATCCTCGCTTTCAGTTGAGATTGTGTCGAGTTTGAGGACTCGCTGCCCATCAGGCCTCGCTTCAATGTCTACGATAAAGGCATTGCGTGAGAAGGACACCGTAACATTGTACTCCTGCAAATATAGTTCATAATCGGCATTCAAATTGGGCTTTTCGATCCCTAGCTAGGTGTAATATGAGAGAATGTTATGGCTTTTTTGGTGAATGGAATTGGATAATTCATCAAACTCAATGTATTCTAAATGTAAACATTGATGCAGTTTTCATTATAAGGGATTAAAGAAATAAGTTCCATCTAATCTCATTGAATCCTCCGACGATGAAAACTATACCAATATATTCAAAATACATTGAAGTCGAAGAGTTATCTAATCCAATCTAATCTAATTATACCCACTAAATATGGCCGTACAGTTATAAACTCACCGGAAATGCAAATATGGAAAGTCCTCCTTTCCTGATTTGTGTGTATTTGGGCTGTGGAACAGCTGTGTAAAGCATGCAAGTGAGTGACTGCCATTGGTTCAAACTCAACGAGTCCCCAACGAACAACATATTTTTCTTTTTGTACTGCGAAAGTAAGTGACTTCCATTGAAACTGCATCATCATATAGATTGCATTATTAGGGTAGATGTTCTCTCGCTATAGATCTATCGTCTTATCATGAGACTGAGTCAGAACCGCACATTCAAACCTAATGCCTATCTCACATGCCGCTTCCAAAGCTTTCATGCCCAAATTAAGAAGCCTTACTTCTCAAAATATATGCTATACATAGAACCTCACAAAGAAAAAAACAACAAAATAACAAATAAACATGCGATCAATGAGGCGCGCTCATTAGGTAGACTGAACAATGTATAGGGTTTCGACCCAAAAAAAAAGAAAAAAGAAAAGCCAAGTATATGGTGGGCTGAGTTGGCTACATGAAGTAAGAATATTTTTGGAGACATTGATTATTTTCAAGTGGCCTTTAGCCCACCTTAATCCATGCTTTGGGCCCTTCTTTGAACTAGTTTATTACATTACTGTAGTGTTCTTAGTCACGTAAGGTCTTAGCTTTGAAAAAAAAATGACAAAAAAATTATTATGTATTGATTTCCATATCTAATTATATACATCACTTTTATGAATTGACTTCCAATAAAGAAAAAAGTTTTAGTATTCAATTGATGTTAAATTATATTTTTCTATTTTTATATCAACTCGCCTAAATCATAAGACCCATCTTAATTAAGGCGATTTTTATATGTTGAATTTGAATTCAGTATCTAAATATTAACATGGTCTATTGCGTGACTTATCCGTTTTACAATGAAAATTTAAAACGCCAAAAGCAAAAGAAAGACAACATTCTATTTTGTTTTCTTCCTTGTTGAAATAAAAATCTCTAGCGTGTATGGATATGAAATCACTATGGATTAGAGCCATGTGACATCCAAGTTTGCAACCCGTGAACAACTTCAAAGAAAATAAACCTGTCTTTTTGCACAACAATGGGGCAACTAAATGGCAACATGTTTACTCACGGAATGAAATTTCAAGAACAGAAAACTCGGCAATCGTATATATATTGTGAGATTGTCAATTCAGATATCATTTATATGAAGATTAATTTCTACACGTGTCTGTTGAATGAAATTGATACAAACATTAGGGAAATAATGTACCTCGGTAAGTTGCAGTTGGAGGGCTGCCATTTGTACTTGAGGTAGTCGAGGTCGGGGCGGCCATTGGTTACGCAGTCGAACTCCTTCTGAATGAAGGGGCAGCTACTCGCGGCATAAAGAGGATATGAATCATCTAAAACCCAATTCCCATGAGACAAATCGCAGCCATTTCCGTCGTTCACGAGTTCTCCGTGACCTTGATGATGCAGAAGAGAAAGTATGAGAAGTAGTATTGCTGTAGCTCCAACTGCAAAACCATCCATGAGGAATGAAGGAATTGGGAGGTATGTTTTTTAATGGTCCAACTCACAAGAGATAGCATATATTTATATGAATAATGTACATATATGTCACGTAATTTATCAAGCAATTCTGATTATCTATAATGAGAAAGGAAATTATGGAGATAATTTCCTTGTATATATAGATATGGGGAGGCAGAAGAAGGAAATGAAGGAAGAAGAGGGAGCCTTAAAAGGTTTTCGTGGAGTTTGGGCAAGTGTCCATATCTAGGAGGGGACGTTAACTTGTAGTTGCCATTGGTTGGTTTTTGTGGGGTCAGAAGGCCCAAAGATTAAGGTCTTTCTAGCTGCCCGTGTGTTATGGTGACCTAATGATTGAAAATAATTAGGCAATTGTAGGACGGACTCCTCCGATGTAGAGGTATTTCTTTTATATATATAGTACTAAAATTTTAAATTCGATTTTTATATAAAAAGAAATTTTTTATATTTGTATCTGGAGTTTAATAGATGGCGGCTAACAAACTGCATGGCTTAACCCAAGGACTCCTTCATATTAAAGTAAACTCTTAAAAAAATCAAAATTTTTAGTAACTACTGACAAATGGTTGAGTAAACAAACAAAAATACCCTTTCCTAAAAAAGCACAGCAAGAAAAAAAAAAAAAAAAAGGAAACAGGAAACAAACAGGAAAGAAAAAAGAAGAAGCAGCAGATCGAAAAAGAAAGAAAGCAGCATATCGGAAAAAAAAAACAGCAGATCCATTAGTCACAATCCACAGCAGAAGGCACATGCAGCGGATGGCAAAGCAGATTGTTCCGGGAAAGCACGTGCACTAAAAATGATGAAGATCAATCAATCCAGACCTCCTTGCAAATCAACTTTCGGCGTATATACATAATTATTACTAAAAGAAATATATCAAAACTGATTAAACTAACTATAAATCTTTAATCAACCTTATGAGTTAGGATCCACAAATTAAAATGGCTATTTAGCCAATTTTTCCCTTGTACTTGTAACCCTTAATCAATTTTTCCCTGAATTTTATTTCAACCAATTATCCCCTAAACTACTATCAATGGCCAATTTACCTACTATACATTATTTAATTTCTTGTCAAATTTATCATACTTAATAAAATAACTTTGAAACTCAGAATCCTCACATTTATTTTTTTATTTTTAGGAAATTTTAGGATGATCTGGCCATTGATTAGGTGATCCATTTTATAATAAAATAGCTTTGAAACTCAGAATCCTGATCAATCATACCAAATCATATAGACGGTCAAATGAACATAAATTTATTACTATTTTAATTAGTGAAGTAGAATGTGTATCGCTTATTATTTATTACAAAATAAAATTATGTGTTTTTTTGTGTTTAATTGGTAAAAGTTTGAAATTTGCTAAGCGCATTTGTGATCGGAGGCAAACAGAATTCTGAATGAGAATTCGGTTCATCATTGAAGTGTGAAACACCTCATAGTATTTATCAGAAAAAAAAAACCATTAGTTTCAAGTTCAAACTCCGATAACATATTGTATATATAATTTCCAAAAATCTCTTCCTCCCCTATAATTAAAAAATAAAATAAAAATTAAAGACCATAACCATTGCCAATTGATTCTAGTTGCAGTTATATTAAAAGATTTATTTCTAATTTGAATATTGTTAAATTTTATGAAAATAAAAATCATCTTATTTTCCTTTATAAATAAAAAATAAAAGTTTCATTCTCACCATAAATGGGACTTGTCTTCGGCTTAAAAAAAGTGAATATGCGACCTGTACAAGTCATGCCTACTAACGGAAAAAAAGAATTGCCTTGTAAGCCATATAGCCTTTTTGAAAGGGAAACAAAAACGTGCATTCTAACCAATTTTCCTTTTCAGATTAAAAAAACCAATTTTCTTTTAGAGTTAATATATCAAAATATTAATATCTCAGAATAGTACTTGAATTTTATGTCGAGTGTTATTTTTAATCTTGAATTTATTTATTTCATTTTGTAGGAGTCAAAGTGATCCTCCCCCTTTTTTCTGCAAGCCCATTGGAGAGAGGGGTTTCATTTGATCATCTTGGAGTCGAGACGTTAGAAAATTAAAGTAGAAGAAGAGCCGTAAATGGTAAGTGATAGATGAGGTAGGTTTAATGCACAAGATAGTAAGACATGATGAGTGAGAAGTAGCTACACGACTGGCCTTGACACACGTATGGAGGGAAATTCCGTCCAGCAATCCTTGCACCCATCAATTGGCCAACCATGGGGCCAACCTCGGGTGCAGCTCATTGGCAGAAGGGAACGTGTTCTAAGGTTAATAACCACCCCTAGGGAGGATACACCCTAGATATAAGACATAAGAGTATCCATTACCCTTCCAATTCTTGCCCGTTCGTCACAATTACCGTATTCGATTTTAATCTAGAAACATGTTTATGGTTCAACTTCGTGAAATATCTTACCTTAATCCCTGAATTTTCGATTGATGCACGCCGCTCAAATCGAACTCAATCATGGGCTTGTCCTCAACTGATTTTCCTCGAAATTCCAATGGCCCTGCTCGTAAAGGTTCCAGAAAGAGATTCATAACCTCAATACGAGTAATCAAGGTCCAAATCAACAAAACCAGATTCAAAGAAATTTTCAGCGTCCAGTTCCTCTTTCTTTTTCTTCCTTTTTCTTCCTTTTCCTTCTTCTTCCTCTTTCCTCTCTTTCCTTCTCCCTCTCTATTTTTCTCTTCCCCTTTTCTCCCTTCACCATTTTCATCCATTTTGATTTTGGGTTCAACACACAATATAAAGACACACACACACACACACACACACACACACAATACTATGTCGATGCACATAAAAAGTATAAGGGGGAAAATGATAAGGATGGACATTTGTCACCATCTTATGAAACCAACAAATATCTCCACTTGTGAAATTACCATAATGTGTAATGGCCCAGACTTTCAATAAGGGTAAAATCGAAAAGTCAAAATGGAAATGACCACTTTGCCCCTAAAGGGGTCAATAGTTGAATTTTTTATTAGGATAGTTTTTGGATATACTAGAAGGCTATTGCGAAGATCTCGGCCTCCAGAGTACATAGACAGGCGGTATGACAAAAATAGAGTTTGGATGAATTCATTAAGGGTCTAGAAAAGATAGGGGCATTTTGGTAATTTTGCCCCAAGGGTATTTTGGTAACTTAACCATGAGATATTGGTTGAAAGTGACATGTGTCCAAATTTTCCCCTCCCTTATCTCCTCGGCCACTGTCCACCGACTTGGGCTTGTTCAATTATATATTTGGGTGTTTATGGTGACCGTGTATATGCATGTGTGCAAACTATGAGGGAGTGATGATGGAAAACCGGAAGGAAGAGATGGAATGAGGGAGTAAAGTGAGAGATAGAGAGTGAGAAGGAGAAATGGAAGGAGGAAGTACCTCCATACCCAAGAAACCCAGGAAGTTCGAGAACTCAAAAATTGCAAAAACGATGAAAAGCGATCGTATGAGCCTTTAGAGTCTTTTGTCTTGAAACAAGGTACTCTAACTCGCTGGTGGAAATCACAAAGTGAGTTATGAGTTAGTTTTTGGGAGCTTTGGACGTAGGAAACAATACAGGTTGAAAGATGAGTTTTGGCCGAAACTGAAGGTATGCTTCCTTGTTTATCAATTTTCTTTTTGAGTTTTAAGATCATGGATCCATTTGTGGGGTGGATTAGAAGGTAATGGTCTAAAAAAGGAGTGAAAAAGGTTGATTTTGAGAGAGATACGACCAACTCGGGTCTCTGGGTTGGGCGACCCGAAAATCAGAATATGGATGAGGAAGATGAACAGTGTTCATGCGCGTGGGCTCCAAGCAAAACCGCTTCTTGTAGCACGTGGGGGCGCGTTCCAAAGTATCTTGGGATGCAACCAACATATTTTTATAGCTTTCGATGTTAAGAATATAATGGTGCAGGTTTCGAGTCGATCGGACACCATTTCAGGGTATTTTTTATCGTCCGAAGGTTTAGGTGTTATTGTAAATTCATTTTAAAATATGAGATATTGTGATGATGGGTTATTGATGGTTTAAGTATGATTTTTGGATGATTTTTACGGAAATTACATTATTACACATTTTATGATGTTTCTTTGAATATATGTTCTCGGGTTTTTTTTTTAATTGTGAATTTGGATAAAAGTGTAATTAAATAATTTTTTCTCGATAGTGGTGATGGAAATGTTTGTGGTGTGGGATTGTTATAATTACCAGATGATTTTTTTGGAAAAGGCTATTTATGTATGTTTTACGAGGTATGGTGTAAAGCTTGGTTTTGGGCTTAGGCCCATATTTCTTGAACGTGAATTTGAGTATGTAATTGAGGTATGATTTGAATGTGTGATTTCCTCGGTATTGATTGTAACGACCCGTCCCGATATTCCGGATTAGATTAGTGACTAGTTAAGGATTAGTGAGGTTAATCAGTGATTAGTTGAGCGAATTTGGACGGGCGGTGCAAAGTGACCGTTTTGCCCTAGTCGTGGGTAAAATGTTGACTTTTAATCCGAGAGGTCCGATGGCCGAGGGCCGAGGCCGTTACGTAGATCGCGTTGATACGAATCCATAGATAGGTAGCATGCCGAAATCGGACGTCGAACGAGAAAGTCATGGTCACGGAAGTTCGATTTAACTATGCACACATTACGAGGCAATGATTAGGTGGTAATCTCTGATTGGGCAGATATTTAAGTGGGACCCATGGATGAGTGACAAGTGTCTTTCATCCCATTGGTCACTTCCCTAAAAAGGGGATCTAAACCATTAAAATATTATTATTTTATTATTTTATAATTTTACCCATCTCTCATTTCCACCCTCCATATTCATCCTATCAAATTTTCCTCTCATCCTCACCGTTCACTATCATCACTAGCTACCACCTTCATCAAACATATTTCCCTCATCCCTCCCGTGCAAACCTTTTCCATCTTCTTCTTTATTTCTCACAAACCAAACATCAAAAAAATCTCACACACAACCCTCAAACCTTAACTAATGACGTGGGTCATTAAACAAAAGTGAGAGAGTGGAGGGAGAGGAGTCGAACGGTGGCCACGGCTTGCTTCGTCGTGGAAGGCGGCCCGAGAAGCCGAAAACGGTGGGTTTTCGGGTGTAAATTGTGTTTTGGTTTTCAATGCTCATCGATCGATTTTATTGATTGAAGATGGTTTCTGGTGATCGTATGGGTTGGTAGGGATTGAAAATGGAGGCTAAGGTGGCTGGAGTGGACGGCAAGATAAGGATGAAGGGACGTCGCCATTGTCGATCTTTGGAGGTTTGTTTTGTTTTTTTTTTTCCTGTGTTTTAAGGATGTAGATCGATATGGAAGGATATTAGGAACCTTTAGGAATTAAAACAATGGAAAATGGATAAAAAATAAGAGATATTGAACCATGAACCGATCACACCGGTCCAGACCGATCCGGTCCGGTTCAGACTAGTGAACCCAATCGGCTGGAGGTAGGAGACAATGAATAGTATCAGGCGTGTGGGCTCACGCGTAGCCCCTTTGGGTGGCGCTTGGGGGCACGTGAGGGGTCTTTTAGGGATGACTTCATCATGACTTTTAATCAATTCGATGTAACAAATATTTTGGGGCTGGTTTCGTGTCGATCGGACACCGTCTCGATATTGTTCGGGACGTCCGAAGGTTTAGGATCAAGTTTAAAAATAGTTAAAAATTCTGGAAAATTACGGGGCTTCAATAAGAGGTTAATAAGGTAGTTAGTAACCCTCTAAAGTGATTTGGACAGGTTTGGGAGTCCCCGTGATGGTGATTAGCCTGGGGAGGCTTACAGCACGCAAATCGAGGCGGCAGCTTAGGACGGTCTGTGAGTGGACCTTGATTTTTAAACTGTGATGCATGCATAAATGTTTTATATGGTTTATAGATGTGATTCTATGATGATGATTTGGATGTTAGTGATTTACATGATTTCACGCATTTCGAGGCGATTTACGTGTTTGCACGTAAATTGAGGTTTACAGTTTTGCACTAATTATACGTGCTTATGGTTTTGGAAATGATTTAATGAAATGGTTTTGAATTTGAAAAGGTAAACTCGGGCATGAGACCCATTTTTTTGGGAAGCCCCGGACGTGAAGTCCATTTAGTTACGTTATCGGGCTAGAGGCCCAATTGGTTCGTGAATCGATCTCGGATTTAAAAATATGGCATCGGACACGAGACCCATTTGATTTACGAACTCTCAGGCTTGAAGTCCATTTGATTTGACAAGGCATTGGGCCGGAGGCCCAGTTGGTTTATGAATCGGGCTGGAGGCCCAGTTGGTTTACGTATCGGGCTCGAGGCCCAATTGATTTACGTATCGGGCTCGAGGCCTAGTTGATTTATGAATCGGGCACGAGGCCCATTTGGTTTATGAAATCGGGCACGAGGCCTAGTTGGTTTACGAATTGGGCCGGAGGTCTAGTTGGTATATGAATTCGGGCTTAGGGCCCAGTTACGATTTACGATTGTGATTTCAGGTCGGGGACCCATAAATGGATTTCTTGTTCATGACGGTTTATGCGGACCGGGCATGAACCCTTGAAAGGTTTTGAGAATGATTTCAAAATGGGTTTTCATATACCATCCTTATATATTATGGATTGTCTCCTCCAGTAAGTCACCCATCCTTATATATTATGGATTGTCTCCACAGAGCACTGACTGAGTGGAGTCCCCCCGTTGGGTGACTTACTCTTAGTAAGGCTATTATGGATTATAACCCCTAGAGAGGGTCATTGATTTGCGGACATTGACTTGGGTGGACCCTGGGGAGACTTGGGATTTGAGACCCCGGGTAGCACGCACGTAGCTTTAGAAACCGTGACAAGATTGGTTATATGATTTATGATAAACATGATTTCTTGGATTTTCAAAATTGTGTTTTATGATGATAAATGGATTTGGGCTGAGATCCCACATATGTTTGTTTTGAAAATGGATTTCTGTAAATGGTTTTGGGCAGGGGCCCGTGTGACTTGAATTTATGAAACTTGGGGCTGAGACCCTAAATATGGATGTTTAAACATATGTGGTTTGATAAATGGTTTTCCTATACATGCATGCTTTTTAGTGAAGGGCATAAAGGTCTTTTATGAAATGTGTTTTTATCGAACTATTGATTTTCGTCCACTCACAGTCTTTTCTATTTTCAATGTACTCCAGGTTGATTATGGATACGGACTGTAGCAGAGACTGAGATATCACACTCCTCTACCGGATCCTGGCGCGCTCTAGTAGCCGGTCGGGATAAAGGTTTAAATCTTTCTTGGTCTGACACTTCGTATCAAACAGGAGCATGACACATCCCTAGTTAATCTCGGGGGGATTGGGATGGGTCGTGTCATTGATGCATTGTGATGTTAATTGTATATAATCCTCATCGTGATGCGTGCTAGTTGGTTAATCTCAGACATTGAGTAGGGCTCCGGTTCCCAAGTCAGTGTCACTCAAACGTCGAGTTAGGCTCTAGTTCTCAAGTGGGTTGCCTACTGGTGGTGCAGTTTTTATGTTAACTCATATCGTGCCTCAAGGATGGGTCGGATATGGATTGATTGTGTATTATTGATGTGGTGATTTCGTGATGTATGATGTATGTTGTAGAACAGCCACTATTAGTTGGTTAGTCTCAGATGTCGAGCAGTGCTCATTTCTTAAGACTAACACGACTCAAATGTCAAGATAGGCTCCTTTCCTAAGTCGAGTCCCCAGTCAGACGTCGAGTTGGGCTCCTTTCTGGAGTAGTGTGCCTTCCAATAGTGCAGTGGTTATGATGACTGATACTATGCATCGATGATGGGTTGACTATACATGATTTCTATGATGATGTTGGATATGGATTGGTTGTGTGTGGATTTTTATGATGTTGGATATGGATTGAATTTGTGTGATTGCTGTGTCGGATTTGAGTTGACCGTTGTGATGATTTACATATGCTATTTCTTTATTTATGTTTTTCACGTATTTTGGAATCATGAGTTGTGTTTTGTTTTAATCGAAATTTGATGATTTTTGTATGCATGCATGGTTTGAAAAAAAAGAGAGTAAATGCTGGATGTTTTCAAACTATGTTTTAAACTATTTCTTTTCGTACACTCACACGTTTTCTTAATTTTGTAACCTTTCAGGGCTGTGGCATAAATTTCGAGGCAGAACGAGAGGCAGAGGCAGGCATGTTAAGGACGTATGACAATCCCTAATCTGACGAGTGTTAGGGGTAGTGTCGATATTTTTTATTCTTGTGAGACGAGAGCAGGACTCGGATGTGATTATCGAGGTGGTTTTATGGTCGGGCCTTATCGTAATGCCCCTAATTACAAATTACCAAAATGCCCCTAGTAATTTGATACCTTTAACAAACTCATCTGATCTCCAAGCATGACGTACCGCCTGTCTACGGATTGAGGACTCCAAGACCTATGTAACGGTCCTAAAAACGTGCGAGGTCAAAATTGTAAATTTCCTTTTTAAATCTCCAAAATTACCTTTTTTGAATTTTGGGACCGTTACAATCAACTCCCTTAAAGAATTTCATCTTCAAAATTTAAATTTGTCTGTCCAACAAATAGAATTATTGAGCCCGCAATATTATCACCAGCTTCTGCCCGAACCCTTATTCCATATTCGAAATAGTAACTTATTTTTCAACCTTCACGGTTATCCCAAGCCTTAGTTTCCAATTTTGACTCATTCCAAGTCTTAATTCAATATCCTGACTTCGTCCGCATCTTAATCTCATATTTCGTAATCCATGCCACCACTGGCATGCTTAGTCACCAAGAAAAAACGTACCAGATTTGACAGAAGATCTTCTTTCACCTCACAACCTCAATTACTTAAATCGAGGGACTCACTCATCTACCTTGACAGGAGTCATCCCAATCCCCTTGGATTATCACGGGATGTGCCCTGCTCCTGTCTGACACCACGTGGCAGACCAGGGATAAAACCGTAACTCGCTCGGGGTTACCAGAGTGCGCAGTGATTTGCAGAGTACACAGAGGCATGTGATGTCTCGGTCTCTGCTATAATCTACATATGCGATTAATTTGAAGGGTGCTAAAAACAACCAAAAGTGTGAGTGGACAAAAATAAGATCATTTCCAAAATATTTATTTCACCTCCATTTTACAGAGCATGCATGCATATCAATTTAAGAACCTTTTCTTTGCTATAAAATAGTATATACAAAAATTGATGCAATCATCGTAAAACCAACACATGTTAAAATCTCTGGACACAAATCAATGGTCTAAAACCTCGAGACTCATTCTCATATCCAACCTCTGTCACATCTCATATCATCATCAGTCACGTCATCCGTGCAACGCGCACAAATAAGCTCCACTCCCGCTCAGATCCAAGCACGTCGTCTTGAACACATCACGGGCCGACGTTCCAGATTGTCGTGAACGCATCACCGATCAATCTTCATATAATACCAGCACTTCTGAGTGGAGCCTCCCTCGACTGCACAACAACATGTAATGCTTCGTGACCTCTCTAGGTGAACATATCCCATCCCGGAGGCAAGTGTTATTTCCATGGTTTTCTCCGGGGAAACAAATTCACAACCGGAAGCTCTCTCATACTCATCATCTCGGAGAATGGTCATAGTAATAACGGTGGAAACATATTTTCATTGTTCAAATCAAATTAGTTGTATTGTACAGGGTCTCGGCTTAAAACATGGTTTCCATAAAAACTCATAAAATCAGTTTCCAGTTCTCATTTCGCAATCTCAAATCATTTTACAATCAAATCATGTGTTTCACGTGGGATCTCTTCCCAAAACCGAATCTCAACAGGGTCACAAGCCCGAAATTTCATCATAATGGGATCATAAGCCCGACACATCATTTCAATAGGGTCACAAGCCCGAAACATAGTCTCATAAAATATTTGAATATAATCTCAATCAAAACCATAATCCAACTGGGTCTCATGCCGCAAAAGCCATTTTCACGAAAATCCATAAAACCATTCAAAACCCATAATCAACTAGCATACAAAACATTTATGCATTTAATCAATCCAACCATATGAAAACATTGTATTTCATACCATATTTATAAAACATTAAAACATATATGCATGCATCATTTATAAACCAAAGTCCACTCACACACGGTCCACGCTGCGCACTCCAAAACTACGCCGTAAGCCAATCCGAAGCTAATCCACAGTCTCTGGGATGTCCAGACCTGTCCAAATCATACTCAAGGGTCACTATCCATCGATACAAGTCCTAATCATAAACCCACAAAACTCCCAGAACAGTCAATTCTGAGGCTAAAAACGTCCAAATGACCTATCAAACGACCTCCGATCGACCTGAAACACCACCATTGGATTCAGGTCGTCGAAACCTTTTGAACATGACCAGTTTCATCTCGAAATTTGTGCCCACGCGTCCTTACACGCCGATTAAAGTTTGGTCAACTGCGGTCAACGTTGACATCATGCTGACGTCAGCCCTAGCTGAAGTAAGCTGCTGATGTAAGCTTGACAGGTCTGACACCTGTCAGATCTAACAACCTACCACGTGTCACTCCTTGATTGGTGCCATGTGACACCTTCTAATACTGCCACGTCATGTGATGACATCACATGTTGATGTCATCACTACCACGTGCCACTAACACGTCGGCTTTGATAACCTAACATACTGCCACGTGGTACCATGTCACGACCCGACCTTCTCCAACATGATATTGTCCTCTTTGCCCAGCCCTCACGATTTTGTTCTCGGGAGCTCAAGTGCAACTTCCCAGTGGGTCACCCATCTTGAGATTGCACTAGCCCCTACTCGCTTAACTTTGGAGTTCCCTAGGAATCCAAAGCCAGTGAGCTCCCAAAATGCCTCTTTTTGGATAGATGTGCGCCCACACATATAAGGCATATCCCCCAATTCCCCCGGGGGATGTGGGATTGCTAACCATGCCCCCAAGGCACGGGTCCTCACAATACACCCTCTTGGGGCCCAGCGTCCTCTCTGGCACACTCAATTTAGGCTAGGGTTGGGCTCTGATACCAAATTGTCACGACCCGAGCTTCTCAAATAGGATATTGTCTGCTTTGACCCCAGCCCTCATAGTTTGTTCTCGGGAACTCATGTGCAACTTTCCAGTGGGTCACCCATCCTGAGATTGCACCAGCCCCTACTCGCTTAACTTTGGAGTTCCCTAGGAATCCAAAGCCAATGAGCTCCCAAAAGGCCTCCTGTTGGATAGATGCGCGCCCACACATATAAGGTGCATCCCCAGATCCCCCGGGCGATGTGGGATTGCTAACCATGCCCCCAATGCACGGGTCCTCACATGAAATTTCGAACCTACCCATAACACTTGTCAGACAAGGGATACTCGTACTCCTTCACTCCTAATGACTCTGCTTCTCAATCAACCCTCATTTCCTAACAAAAACCTAGAGAGTCAATATGTAACGACCCGTCCCGAATTCCTAGATTAGATTAGTGACTAATCACGATTAGTGACTAATCACGATTAGTGAGGTTAATCCATGATTAGTTGGGCGAAATCGGACGAACGATGCAAAATGACAGTTTTGCCCCTAGCGTGGGTAAAACGTTGACTTTTCGTTTGGGCGGTCAAATGGACTTTAACCAATGACCGTGACGTAGTTCGTGATGTCACGAGTTCATAGACAGGTGGTACGTTCAATTCCGACATTCGAGGAGGAAGTTATGACGTTCGGAAGTTTAGGGACATTTTGGTAATTTTGGTTAAAAGGAGGCAAATGTTGACTTTTGACCTGGAGGGTCCGATGGTCGAGGGCCAAGGACCATTATGTATATCGGGATGATACGAATACATAGATAGGCGGCACGTCGAATTCGGACGTTCGACGGCGAAGTTACGGTTCACGGAAGTTTAAGTGCACTATTGCACGAATAACGAAATAACCTAACTTTTGTACTTTAGTGGGGCCCAGATATTTGTCCTAAGGCCCAATGGATGAGTGACAAGTGTCACCCATCCAATGGACACCAATTTCCCTTCATGCATCTCCCTTCCCCATGCATCTTCATTTTTCATTTCAATCCCAAAACATTTCCCCGATCTCACCATTTCTCTCCATCTCTGTGCAACCCAAAAACCATCCAACCCTTAACCCATGATTAGCTGTGAGGACCAGGGAGTGATGGGAGGATGTTGGATGTTGGTGGCCGGCCTGGACGGCGCCGCCGTGGGCGGTGGAGCCACAAACCCGAGAGGGTGCTCGGTAAGGCCCGAATTCCATTTATTTTCATTATATACATTATGGTTGGTTTTTTATGGTTCCAATTACTTAAATGAGTCATTAGAATTGTGTTAGGACGATTTTAGGAAGATTGGGACGGCTGTGCAGCCATGGAGGAGTTTTGGAAACTTTGAACCGTATGGTTCATAATTAATGTCAGGACCCACCCCGGTTTCACCCCGAAACCCGAGGTAAATCCCGCTCCCGTCTGACTCCCTGACGCAATACTCTACTAATCCCAATTCTCGGAACGGGTTGTTACAATTAAACCATGGGTTTTGTGTAGGTTTAGGTTATTTTAATGAGTAGAAATGATAGGGAATGAAGAAATAGGAATTATAGGATTAATTAGGGTTGAAATCGGACCAAAATAGGGGAGGAAAACCACTGAACCGGTCACGCCGGTTCGGCACAGTACAGGTGAACAGTGAACCGGTTCAGCACAGTAAAAGCTGGAGCTTGATGACGGTAAATAGTGTTCTGAGCTTCTTGGGGCACGTGAACAGTAATTTGGGGAAGTGTTCAACATACAAAATCTTCTATTCAATGTAACGAGCATTTTGGGGCTGGTTTCGTGTCAATCGGACACCGTCTCGATTTGTTTCAGGGCATCGGAAGATTTAGGGTCGACTTAAAAATAGTTAAAAGTTCGGGAATATTACGGGGCTTTGGTAGGAGGTTAATAAGGTAGTTAGTAACCTTCTATTACAATTTGGATAGGTTCGGGAGTCCCGGTGACAGTGATTGGCTCGGGAGAGCCTACACCACGCAAATCGAGGCGGCAACTCGGACGGTCTGTGAGTGGACCTTGGTTTTCTAAATTGGTGCATGCATAAATGTTTATTATATGTTTTCATATATGTTTGATGATGCCATGGGTGCATTTGTATGTGGTTACGTATAAGCACGTATTTCGAGGGTTCAGCCTTATACGGTGCTTATATGGGTCTGTATTTCCTTATTGGTTTTAATGATTTGGATTTGGATTTCCAAAAGGATAAACTTGCGTATGAGACCCATTTGGTTTGTCTCGGGCATATGACCTCAGATATCGGGCACGGTGCCCATCTGATGTCCTATGTTCGGGCACGAGACCCAGGTTACTTTACGGTTTTGATTTCAGGTCAGGGAACCTTAAATGGATTTCCCGGTTTATGACTGTTTATGGGAACCGGCATGAACCCTGGTTATGTCATTATGGTACATGACGGTTTATGGAAACCGGCATGAGCCCTTGTTATGGTATCGTGGTTCATGACGGATTATGGGGACCGGCATGAACCCTGGTTATGTTATTATGGTACATGACGGTTTATGGGAACCGGCATGAACCCTGGTTATGTCATGGTGGTACATGACAGGACTGCGCCCGAAAAGGGCATTGTTAACCGTGCCCGGTATTGCTCCCGTCTGGAAAGACGACTGAAATTCCCAAGTTACCCTCAGTACTTGCCAGACTAGGGACAGCCACACGTGCTTACTCATGCCTCCGCCTCTCGATTAGCCTCGACTAATGCGCCACGACCTGGAGGGTCAATAAAACCAAAAGGTGTGAGTGGACAAAAATAAATCAGTTTATAAAAACAGTTACAAAAAGACGTTTTTACCCTCCGCGTAAAACCAATGCATGCATACAAAATCATTTCGCAGTCGGTTAACATTTTCAACATAAGAAAGCCCGTGTATCAAATTCCAACATAAGGAAAACTCATATGAAACTCAAAATCATTTTTCCTTTCTCAACCATTGGGTCTTAGCCCGCAATCATAAACACCGGGCCTTAGCCCCAACCACGTATCAAACCCCAGAACACAACATAATCCAAAACCATCAACCATAAAACCGGGCCACTGCCCCACACATCAGAAACTAACAATAAATCACAAGTCAAACATTTTGCTGGATATCAAGTGCGCCCGAGTCTTTAAACTCAAAACCATGCGCATAATCAGGCCTTCCCGGGATATCAACAAGTCTTTAAACTCAAAACATAATAGGCCTCGGGGGTATCACAATAACCGAGCCTTTAAACTCACGAGTCTTTAAACTCATTAAGGGCCCTCCCCCGTCATCAATTATCCGAGTCTTTAAACTCAAAACGTGCTCCAGCAATAGCACCGGGTCTTTAAACCCAAAACATTTTTCAACGGGTCTTGAAACCCAAAATATTTGTCAACGGGTCTTCAAACCCAAAACATTTTTCAATCACAACAATGCGGGATCCATCCCGAAATCGCATGTTTCACAACAGGACTCATGGTTCGAATTTCCATATTCAAATCCCCAAATCATACTTCACCAAACATATTCAAATCATCATTAAACACGGGGCATGTATAATCACACCAAATCACTTTATTAAATCGTCTTCCATTCCCGAATTCGAATTCGCAATAATGATTCCGTAAGCTGGCATCCGGAAGCATCATCCCGAACCCAAACCAAGAATCCGTTTTCAAACTTCCGAAAATCGAAATCTCGTTAATCAAAGTTACTTTTATGCCCCGAGCATCAAGCCCGAAATCACCTTTTTCAAAATCCATTTTAAATCCTTGAAAACACCTCATATTTCAAATATCAAGGTTAAGACATCAAAACCACAATCATAATCACCAAAATCACGGTCAAATCACAACATACGCGAATCTCATAAAACGTGCAAAACCGTGTCATTCTCGAAATACGTGTCAAAATCGTGAACCATACTCACAACCGTAATCCAAACATCTTAAAAACATGATACGCACAAAGCATGTGAAATCATTCATTAAATCATCTTCCAAAACATACGGGATACCATATCTCGAAATACGTGCAATTTCGTGTGCATATAAAAAATACGTATAAATACGGAAATCGAAATCAATCACCATTCATAATCATAATCATAGAAATCATAGAAATATTTATGCATGCATTAAATTTTGAAAGCAACGTCCACTCACACACCGTTCTTAAGGCTCGGTTTCACGCCGAACGCATTCCCGTAATTTCCGCCAATTTCCAGAAATCTCAAATCCTATCCAAAATCACTTCTCAGGGTCACTAAGGTCTCAATTAACAACATACTAATTTCCCATAATTTTCCGGGAATTTATCGTTAATTAAAAACGTAACCTAAACCTTCGGACCCTCGGAATAACATCGAAACGGTGTCCGATAAATTCGAAACCAACGCTAAAATGTTCGTTACAGTGTGCAGGACAAAAGTCATGTTGGACTTACCTCGAAAATCGGACCCACGGGCCATCACGCGCCGCCGCAAGAGGTTGCGCGTGACATTTACGCGCCTGCTACAGTGACATGCACTGTTCATCATCGTCCTTGCCCGTTTCCTCTGCAAACGGGTCCTGCAACCCGTGTGACAACCCGGTTAGATTGCTATCAATTCGACCTTGATTTCATCTGATTTTGATCCTAAAACATTCTTTAACTATCTAATTGAAGTTCTATGTCCATAATTCATCAAAATAATCCCACTATCAGACCCACGACCCGTGATCACCCAAATGGGTCGATCACCCAAACTCTGTGTTTACCAAAAGATAATCCAAGTAACATAACATCAAGCTTATTGGGACTAATACGAACTCATTCACAACATTAATTGGACCAGAGGTTACCTCAAACACCACGACTCAAGCCTGGACTTTTTCCCGAAACTAGAACATGTGATCATGGCCAAACCGTGATCGATTCCCTTGCCAATAGCTACGGTTGATCTCCAAATGGTCTCAGAAGACAATTACTGTCCCTGGTTTCGTCCAATTCCTCACACAATTTAAATTCCGATTTTTCCCTCAAATTTTCGATTTTTCCTCCGAACTCAATTTCTCTCAACAACACTCAGTCCTCACTTCACACTCGACCCAGAATGATCCTAACACTCACCAGTCACCCACTAACCGTTCAAAATGGACGACAACCCATGGGAGACACCCTCAGCCCCACTGGGAAATGCTTCCCGTAAACAGCCCAAAACCATATTTAATCCCATCTGTGCACTGCCATTGCTTCCCACTCACAATCCAATTATCAATTGAATAACCATTCAGCCATACCCCACTCCAATTCCAAGTATAAACAATGCACCCGTGCACTGATCGTGTTTCCCATTCACGGTGCTACAGTGGCCGTTCAACAGTGCCCTGTGAAATTACATTTCTGCCCTTGTGTAGAAAATTACCAAAATGCCCCTCATGCCTCCAGGCCCGTAACTCGGTCATCCGGACTCCGATTGATGCGTACCGCCTGTCGTTGTACTCAGGGCATCGAGACCATCCTAACGGTCCTCGATCCTTGGCCATCGGTCCTCCTGGTAAAAAAGTCAACATTTTCCCCCTTTTCGTCCAAATTACGAAAATGCCCTTGGACTTCCGAACGTCATAACTTTCACCATGAACGTCGGAATCGAACGTGCCACCTGTCTATGAACTCGTGACGTCCCAAACTACGTCACGGTCATTGGTCAAAGTCCATTTGACTGCTCGAATTAAAAGTCAACGTTTTACCCACGACCAGGGGTAAAACAGTCATTTTGCATTATTCATCCGATTTCGCCCAACTAATCACCGATTAACCATGCTAATCATGATTAGTTGCGAATCTAATCCCGAATTCCGGGATGGGTCGTTACAGTACATGACGGTTTATTGTAACCGTGCTTGGAGGATGTTATATATATATATATATATATATGAATGGCATGGATGCTATGGATCATGACGGTTCAGGGGAACCGGCCATGGATATTTGTATTATGTATATATATGTGCATATACCTTCCTTTACTTCTATTATCTCTTCCGAGGAGGGTCGTTGGCCTGGGTGGACCCCGGAGTAGTCACGGAGCACTGACTGAGTGGGAGTCGCCCTAGTTGGGTTCCTTACTCTCAGGAAGGCTATGGTTACTATAACCTCGAGTAGGATCAGTGGTTTGTGGACATTGACCTTGACTTTGAGAAGACTTGGATTGAGACCCGGGTAGCACGCATGTAGCTTTGGATACCGTGACAGGATTGGTTGTGTGACTTATATGTATATATGATGTATGCTATATGATATGATATATGATGTGTGTTTACACGGGTTTTGGGCAGTGGCCCTTATGGTTGGTTTCTTATGATCTGGGCTGAGACCCTTATGGATTTGGACAGTGGTCCGCATGCTCGTTTTCATTATGGTTCTTTCAATCTTGGTTTTGGGCTTAGTTCCCACATATGGTTTCTTTGGTTAAATGGTTTTCGAATGCATGCATGCTTTTTAGTGAAGGGTACAAATGTCTTCTTATGAAATGTTTTTATAAACTCTTGTTTTGTCCACTCACAGCTTTTAATGTTTTGACTGCCCTTCAGGTTGACATCGGATGTGGACTGTAGCAGAGACCGAGATATCACATGCCTCCTCCGGATCCTAGCGTACTCTGATAGCCCGGGAGGGAAAAGGTCAGAAATATCCCTCATCTGACACTTCGTGTCAGACGGAAGCAGGGTCATCCCGCGTTAATCCCGGGGGGATTGGGATGGGTCCTGTCAACGTGGTATCAGAGCGAGGTTATCTCTATTCAAGCAATCGCGGAGCTCTTGGAGTAGTACGTAGGTCGAGGATGTGATATCTCAATGGGCTACAGTTTGTGATCAACCTGATAGTTGGGGTGCCGATACGATAGTTAGTAGGATTGGATCGTTTTGGTTCGGCACTAGATGTCGGGGTTGCCATAGTTCTATCAAGGTTGACAGTGTGGGACCCTATGGAAGGATGAACGTATTCGTACGTTAGATTGTGATCGTGAGACGGTTAGTTGGGATTGTCTTTCATGATGTCGTAGGATCGGTTCGACGACTGGTTCGGTGTTATGGCCATTCGATGGTCGGATATTGTTGAGTTAGATGGGCATGCTGCTGGGGGCAGCCGGATTCGAGGAATCCTAGTTGGATTGACTTCTTTACGATGTCCAGACCGCGTAGTCGGTCAATTAGTGGAGTGTACTGCGGTTGGCAGTAACAGTTGGGTTCAGATTGACCCTAAGGCATGATTGTGGAACCCTACATTGGGTTGTATGGTTCGGAAATGTGAGTTGACGAGTGGTTTGACTTGGATGACTATTCGGATTTGGGTTCGTTAGTCGGTCTAGTCATGTCAGCTTGTGTTGGGACTGCACTCGGGAGTCGAGGTTGTATTTTTTGGTTAGACCTACGTGGTGGTCGTACTACCGTAGTTGTGATGGATTGTTGGAGCAGCTAAGTTCGTGGTGACCTGGTAGACGACTTTGGTTAAGTCGAGTTACGACTGGATAGAGATTGGTGGGACAAGTTACCAGGGTTGGTACTTGTCGATGGAATCCCTGAGTGGGATACGGAGTAGTTGGTACAGACGATTGATTCCGTTGGATACGGCGTCTGGATATCGAAATGTCTGGTAGTTTGGTCTGCATGAGGTTGTGGCGGACGCTACTATCGATGGACGTAGTCGAGTCTTATCAGGTCGAGTAGACTCAGGTTGCCGTGACGATTATGACGATGGGATTGTTAGTCGTGACGATGATACGGGGTGCGTGAGTAACGCATATGTACGAGCAGTGATTTTGAATTCGACTCGGTTACGACTGAGTGCGATCTCAGAATGAGACGGGGACGTTCATGGGACGTTTCCTTTTCTCGTATGAGTTGTCAGGGTGACTGTACCCAGAGTTGTTGGGTACGAGGGAGGCAGAGTTTCTCCAATTCGAGCAGAGGTACGGGGTCGTCTCTCGGTATGAGCAGAGATCCAGGGTTATCAGTTTTGCACACGATGTACTAATACTAGCGTGGATGCTTGTGTGCTGATACTAGTGCAGGTGATAGTGCGTTGGTGCTGGTACTAGCGCTGGTGCTGGTGCCGGTGATTGTGATGACGGTGAGTTACGAATCGGGATATGACTCCGTCAAGATGAGTATATGTTCGGTATATGTGGCTCGGGAGTGGATCACGGATAGTGATGGACTGGATTAGATCCAGCAGTAGTTGAGACTCGTGGTGACGAGTGGAATGCGGGTTTTCCGCATTGGTAATGGATATTTCGAAGTCGTTTTGGGTGACTTCTCAGATTCTACCATAATTGATGATGGCAGGTGATGGTAGATGATGGTTTTTGTCACCAGTACATTACTCGTGTATTGATTGATGAACTCGAGATTTGTCTTGGGTCATCAGGAGGAGTTGAGCATATCAAAGTTAGGTGACAGAGATTTCTCATTTTCTGCTTGGTGGCAAATGATGTTGGATTACGTGACGTGGTGAATGCAATGAGTTTTGGTTGTATTCACGTAGGATGGATTTTGATGTCATAGTCTTGTATCATCCTTGATTTTCTAGGTGGAATGCCAAGGATCTATACGAGGTAATCGGAGAGAACCCACAGTCTCGGCGTGTCTCGTCGTTGACTAATCTGTTTAGATGTGGGAGATGGTTGAGGACTTTGGACGTCGTGACGATCGGGGATCGTGACGTTCATGGTCGGGTGACGTAGTGTTGAATCTGGATTGTGACCTTGATAATCCAGATAGGTGGAGAGTTTATCACTCTTATTGGGATGTTTGAGTGGAGCATGATTGGATTGAACTTCTTTTCGAGGTAAATCCCGTATGGTAAATTACTCAGGTGAGTAGTTTTCCGACGAGTTCGGATTATGGTCAACCTTAGATGTGTTCATGTTGGGATTGGCTTCCCTATGAAGTCAATCGAGGTAATGTATAAATTGTTCAAGCAGGTATCCGATAGGTTCGGATATAGTGCGTCTTGGTAGACGAGAACAATATTTCGGGTTTTGGAATCAGATTTCTGGATGACGATTCAGGATTTGATTTTGGAACTTGAAAGTGGATTTCTGGATTTGGGTTTTGGAATCGGATTTTGGGTGACGATTCAGGATTTGATTCTAGATCTTGATAGTGGATTTCCTTTTATGGATTTGGGTTCAGAATGGTTATTCCAAATGCTAGCTTACGAAATAATGATTACGGATTCGGATCTGGATATGCCTATAGATATGATTTCTGGGTTTGGATTCGGAATTTCTTACGAAATTGCGGATTCGGATTCGGAATTGGAAATGGATGTTGGGTTGGAGTTTTGATTTGTCTAATGCTGGATTGGACATATGAACTCCATTATAGAAACGTGTTTGGCTACGACCTAGGTGGTCGTGTTGTCGTGGTTGTTGTGGTTGTAGGCTGATTGATGGGTAGATGTACGTACCTTGTACGTTGTCCGGGTTACGATACTGGGCAGACTTGTCGTGTCCGGTGATGTTATATAGGTTATACAATGGGTACGTTTGTGAGCGTGTTGGTAGTGGGCTTAGTTCCGATACCATTGGAATTATTGAGGTCGGGAACTGGACATTGGATACTGTGCATTGGGTCATAGTATTTCTGATGGATCCAGTTACACACATGTTGAGTGCTTTGTTGGTATGCGTATACTCAGGTTGAGTGAGCTGGTGGTTATTGTAACCACAAGTGAGTATAGTGTCAGTTTTCGACTGACGACTGTCAAGTGGTGACACTTTATCGAAGGTGTCAACGTGGATCGGTTAGTGAGATTTGGTGACGCCCAGTGGGAGCAGACGTCAGGATAGATTGGTGATGGAGCAAGGGAACCTTCGAGTGTTTGTGTCAGCTACTTGGTAGATTTGACAATTGGTGTCAACTCAGAACGTATGACTACTGTTAGTCGACGTGGTCGAATGTAGTCGATACGACATGCGTATTTGTGGTACGTCTGGTTGTAGACAAGTATCGTTCTGGTTAGTGGGTGTACGAGTGTACACGAGTTTCTAGGTCGATTCTACTTTCCTCGAGATGGATGCGGAATCAGGATAGTTGGAGTTTCGAGAACGAAGCTAAATTAAGGAGGGAAGAACGGTTGGAATTAGGTCGGTTGGAATTTCGAGGACGAAATTAATTAAGGAGGGAAGGTTGTAATGACCCGTCCCGAATTCCTAGCTTAGATTAGTGACTAATCACAATTAGTGAGGTTAATCTGTGATTAGTTGGGCGAAATCGGACGAACGATGCAAAATGACCGTTTTGCCCCTGGCGTGGGTAAAATGTTGATTTTTCGTTCGGGCGGTCAAATGGCCTTTGACCGATGACCGTGACGTAGTTCATGGCGTCACGAGTTCATAGACAGGTGGTACGTTCAATTCCGACATTCGAGGAGGTTTTGACGTTCGGAAGTTTAGGGACATTTTGGTAATTTTGGTTAAAAGGAGGCAAATGTTGAATTTTGACCTGGGAGGTCCGATGGCCGAGGGCCGAGGACCATTACGTAGATCGGGACGATTTGAATACGTAGACAGGCGGCACGTCGAATTCGGACGTTCGACGGCGAAGTTACGGTTCACGGAAGTTTAAGTGCACTATTGCACGAATTACGAAATAACCTAACTTTTGGACTTTAGTGGGGCCCAGATATTTGTCCCAAGGCCCAATGGATGAGTGACAACTGTCACCCATCCATTGGACACCAATTTGCCTTCATGCATCTCCCTTCCCCGTGCATCTTCATTTTTCATTTCAAACCCAAAACATTTCCCCGATCTCACCATTTCTCTCCATCTCTGTGCAACCCAAAAACCATCCAACCCTTAACCCATGTCAGGACCCACCCCGGTTTCACCCCGAAACCCGAGGTAAATCCCGCTCCCGTCTGACTCCCCGACACAACACCCAAGTAACACTCACGCAACCCAGTCAGATGCAGGAGTAATTAAACAAAATATTCCGACGTTGACGTTTACAGAGCATAGTACGAAAATACAAGGAACTACAAACCGATAAATCACACGCACACGGAAGTCTGTAAAACTATTCCGGGATCCCTCACGTCCCTTCTATGCCTCTGACACTTGCCTCGACGTCAAGACCCCGCGCTCGCTCCACAACCTGGAGGGCAATTTAAAACAGAAAATGTGAGTGGACCAGAAAGTACAAAAAGTTCAAAACCACTTTATATGAAAACCGAGTTTAACCCTCCGTTTTGAAACCACATGCATAACCAACAGTTATGAACACAGTTATAAAATAATCATTATAAAACATCATAAGAAACAGAAACACTATAAAATATCATAAGAAACCATCGCATGAGTATCAGAAACCGTATCAAATCCTCATTTCCCGATCGAACCTGCTGGACCTATCCGAGTCTTTAAACTCCCGAGTCTTTAAACTCAATCCAGGCCTTAATCATATCCGAGTCTTTAAACTCAAGGCCTACGGGGGAAAATCAATATATCCGAGTCTTTAAACTCCCGAGTCTTTAACCTCAATCCGGGTCTTTAAACCCAATCCGGCCGGTCCCCCATCACATATATCCGGGTCTTTAAACCCTATAACCAGATCCAGCAAATCCAATCCCAAAGCCATGTTAAAACCATTTACCAAATCCTCATCTAAACCCGAATCCGAAATCACTGGTCTGAAGCCCTTCCGGCGTTCAGAACCGTCATTCCGAACCCAAATCCGGAAATCCACTTTCCAACTTTAAAACTAAATCTCGCTTTCCGAAATCCGATTCTAAAATCGAAAACCTTGATTATCAAAAACATGTCCCAAAAACCCCTTAAAATCCTGGAAATCATTTATCTTTCCAAAATCACCATTTTCTCGTAAAACGTGCTAAAACTGTACTTCCTCGTAAAACGTGCAAACATGTAAAGCCAACAAAACATATTCGAGAAACATGAAACCATAAACAAAACCATAAAACAATTATAGAAAACAGTTATGCATGTTCGAGTTTAAAGAAGGGGTCCACTCACAGTACTGAGCCCTACTCGCGCCCCGCACGTCCAGCCCGTTCCTCGGCTTCCTCTGGAAATCCCGATCCTGTCAATCACCGTTAAATTACATCACTAACACGTCTACGAAGGTTCACCTAAATTCCCTCAAAAATCCCAGAATCGAAAACCTAAAACCCGGGACCCTAAACCTTCACTCTCGCGGAACTACACTCAAACGACTTCCGATTGACTCGAAACCAACTCCATTGAACTCACCACAACTCCTGGACCAAAAACCATGTTGACCGTTTCTCCCAGAACCGCCGCACGCGCCTCCACGCGCCTCCCAAAGTGGCTGCGCGTGGCCCTCACGCGCCAGCTACAGTGCACCTTCAACCTCACGTCGACCCGGTTCAACACAGTAGGCTGCAGCTTGAACCGGCGTCAACGGTTCTCCGCTGTGCCTGCACCAAAACACCTCCTTCCTTCTCCTATAGCTTCGTCCAACCTTACTCTAAGCATCCCCAACCTCCAATCACCTCGACACATCCCCTACACCGTCGACTCAGACTCGAAACCAGACGGCCTAATTCCTCTGTTTTCCTCTCCGGCCGCCTAGGTAACCTCCCTTCACGGTGGTAACACCAGACGGTTCCTAGAACCTCAAGGAACCTAACCCGACTCTCCTAGACCTTCGACTCAGTCTCTAGGATCACGACTCTTGGTTTGAACCAAAACGGGAAAACAGGGCACACAGAGTCCCTCCGTCGTGCCAACCTCCACCGTGCACCTCCAGTCACGGCAGCTCAACCAAATGACGCCCTGGACTCAACTGAACTCCCCAAACTCCCCTAGACTCTTCGATTCAACCTCTCAGGCCACAACTTCCGATTTGAAGTTCACGGCCAAAACAGAGCATAGACACGGGGCAATAGAAATTACCTGCAACCTGTCGCCGTCGTGAGCTCCGCTGGTAGTGGTTGACTCCTCGCAACCCGCACGACACCACCACGGTCTCAGTTGCCCCGTACACGGCCGCCACCGCCATGATTCTCACGACCTCCCTGCTAACCCCTGGTTTTCCCGCAGTTCCCAGCTGCCCAACCACACGACTTCCTCACCTCCCAACCTTCTTACCGTCTCCCTTTCCTTCTCTGGACACCCACACACACTCACAACTCACCAGCTCCCTCAATCAACCCTTCACTGCTCTCAATTTCCTCTCACCATCTCCCTCTGTTTTTGTTTCTTCTGCGTACAAACACGAACACGGGCACGGGTACACCCCAATAATAGAACCGTGCACACACCTTAGAATCCCCCAGAACCCACTACACACTTGCCACATGTCACCATCCCCCACTCTCTTTCACCCATGTGGCCCAATCTCAACCCTTCATCTGCTTCTCTCTGCACAAATCCCCAGGTGCCAAAAGACCAAAATACCCTCCTGTTTTACTCATTTTTACGGTTTTACCAAAACCTCCTAGACCCGTAACTCTCGCCTCGTAAGTCCGATGAATACGTGCCGCCTGTCGTCGAACTCAGGACGACGAGAACTACCTAACCATCCTAGGTCAACCTACCAAAACTCGATTATTCAAAAAGTCAACTATTTCCCCTACTTTACTTAAATTACGGTCATGCCCTCAACCTTCCGAACATCACAATTCCTTCCTCGGATGTCGGAATCAGGCGTGCCACCTGCCTATGGATTCGTGACGTCCTAAACTACGTCCTGGTCACTGGTCAACCCCCATTTGACCACCCGAACTAAAAATCAACTATTTTGTCCAAACTAGGGGCAACATCGTCATTCTAAACTTACGGACCTATCGGGACCACCTAACCACGGTTTTACCTCACTAATCACACCTTAATCACTATCTTAATCCCGGCTCTCGGGACGGGTTGTTACAACCTATGATTAGCTGTGAGGACCAGGGAGTGATGGGAGGATGTTGGATGTTGGTGGCCGGCCTGGACGGCGCCGCCGTGGGCGGTGGAGCCACAAACCCGAGAGGGTGCTCGGTAAGGCCCGAATTCCATTTATTTTCATTATATACATTATGGTTGGTTTTTTATGGTTCCAATTACTTAAATGAGTCATTAGGATTGTGTTAGGACGATTTTAGGAAGATTGGGACGGCTATGCAGCCATGGAGGAGTTTTGGAAACTTCGAACCGTATGGTTCATAATTAAACCATGGGTTTTGTGTAGTTTTAGGTTATTTTAATGAGTAGAAATGATAGGGAATGTAGAAATAGGAATTATAGGATTAATTAGGGTTGAAATCGGACCAAAATTGGGGAGGAAAACCACTGAACCGGTCACGCCGGTTCGGCACAGTACAGGTGAACAGTGAACCGGTTCAGCACAGTAAAAGCTGGAGCTTGATGACGATAAATAGTGTTCTGAGCTTCTTGGGGCGCGTGAACAGTAATTTGGGGAAGTGTTCAACATACAAAATCTTCTATTCAATGTAACGAACATTTTGGGGCTGGTTTCGTGTCAATCGGACACCGTCTCGATTTGTTTCAGGGCATCGGAAGATTTAGGGTCGACTTAAAAATAGTTAAAAGTTCGGGAATATTACGGGGCTTTGGTAGGAGGTTAATAAGGTAGTTAGTAACCTTCTATTACAATTTGGATAGGTTCGGGAGTCCCGGTGACAGTGATTGGCTCGGGAGAGCCTACACCACGCAAATCGAGGCGGCAACTCGGACGGTCTGTGAGTGGACCTTGGTTTTCTAAATTGGTGCATGCATAAATGTTTATTATATGTTTACATATATGTTTGATGATGCCATGGGTGCATTTGTATGTGGTTACGTATAAGCACGTATTTCGAGGGTTCAGCCTTATACGGTGCTTATATGGGTCTGTATTTCCTTATTGGTTTTAATGATTTGGATTTGGATTTCCAAAAGGATAAACTTGCGTATGAGACCCATTTGGTTTGTCTCGGGCATATGACCTCAGATATCGGGCACGATGCCCATCTGATGTCCTATGTTCGGGCACGAGACCCAGGTTACTTTACGGTTTTGATTTCAGGTCAGGGAACCTTAAATGGATTTCCCGGTTTATGACTGTTTATGGGAACCGGCATGAACCCTGGTTATGTCATTATGGTACATGCCGGTTTATGGAAACCGGAATGAGCCCTTGTTATGGTATCGTGGTTTATGACGGATTATGGGGACCGGCATGAACCCTGGTTATGTTATTTTAATGAGTAGAAATGATAGGGAATGAAGAAATAGGATTTATAGGATTAATTAGGGTTGAAATCGGACCAAAATAGAGGAGGAAAAACATTGAACCGGTCACGCCGGTTCGGCACAGTACAGGTGAACAGTGAACCGGTTCAGCACAGTAAAAGCTGGAGCTTGATAACGATAAATAGTGTTCTGAGCTTCTTGGGGCGCGTGAACAGTAATTTGGGGAAGTGTTCAACATACGAAATCTTCTATTCGATGTAACGAACATTTTGGGACTGGTTTCGTGTCAATCGGACACCATCTCGATATATTTCGGGGCATCGGAAGATTTAGGGTAGGCTTAAAAATAGTTAAAAGTTCGAGAAAATTACGGGGCTTTGGTAAGAGGTTAATAAGGTAGTTAGTAACCTTCTATTATGATTTGGACAGGTTCGGGAGTCCCGATGACAGTGATCGGCTCGGGAGAGGCTACGCCACGCAAATCGAGGCGGCAGTTGGGTGACCTTGGTTTTCTAAATTGGTGCATGCATAAATGTTTATTATATGTTTTCATATATGTTTGATGATGACATGGGTGCATTTGTATGTGGTTATGTATAAGCACGTATTTCTAGGGTTCGGCCTTATACGGTGCTTATACGGGTTTGTATTTCCTTATTGGTTTTAATGATTTGGATTTGGATTTACAAAAGGATAAACTCGGGTATGAGACCCATTTGGTTTGTCTCGGGCATATGACCTCAGATATCGGGCACGGTGCCCATCTGATGTCCTATGTTCAGACACGAGACCCAGGTTACTTTACGGTTTTGATTTCAGGTTAGGGAACCTTAAATGGATTTCCCGGTTTATGACAGTTTATGGGAACCGGCATGAACCCTAGTTATGTCATTATGGTACATGATGGTTTATGGGAACCGGCATGAACCCTTGTTATGGTATCGTGGTTCATGACGGATTATGGGGACCGACATGAACCCTGGTTATGTTATTATGGTACATGACGGTTTATGGGAACCGGCAGGAACCCTGGTTATGTTTTGGTGGTACATGACGGTTTATGGGAACCGTGCATGGAGGATGTTTTCTATATATATATATATATATGAATGGTATGGATGCTATGGATCATGACGGTTCAGGGGAACCGGGCATGGATATTGTATTATGTATATATATATGTGCATATACCTTCCGTTACTTTTATTATCTCCTCCGGGGAGGGTCGTTGGCATGGGTGGACCCCGGAGTAGTCACTGAGCACTAACTGAGTGGGAGTCGCCCCAGTTGGGTTCCTTACTCTCAGGAAGGCTATGGTTACTATAACCTCGAGTAGGATCAATGGTCTGTGGACATTGACCTTGACTTTGAGAAGGCCCAGATTGAGACCTAGGTAGCACGCACGTAGCTTTGGATACTGTGAAAGGATTGGTTGTGTGACTTATATGTATATATGATGTATTCTATATGATATGATATATGATGTGTGTTTACACCGGTTTTGGGCAGTGGCCCTTATGGTTGGTTTCTTATGATTTGGGCTGAGACCCTTATGGATTTGGGCAGTGGCCCGCATGGTCGTTTTCATTATGGTTCTTTCAATCTTGTTTTTGAGCTTAGTTCCCACATATGGTTTCTTTGGTTAAATGGTTTTCGAATGCATGCATGCTTTTTAGTGAAGGGTACAAATGTCTTCTTATGAAATGTTTTTATAAACTCTTGTTTTGTCCACTCACAGCTTTTAATGTTTTGACTGCCCTTCAGGTTGACATCGGATGTGGACTGTAGCAGAGACCGAGATATCACATGCCTCCTCCAAATCCTGGCGTACTCTGATAGCACGGGAGGGCAAAGGTCGGAAATATCCCTTGTCTGAAACTTCGTGTCAGACGGGAGCAGGGTCATCCCGCGTTAATCCCGGGGGGATTGGGATGGGTCCTGTCACATTAAAACCATGAAAAAGTGTGAGTGCAAACAAAAATAAACATTTAAAACATGTTTTTTGAGTAAAACAACATTTACCCTACAATTTCTAAAATATGCACGCATATCAGAATAATCATACAATCGAATTTCAATTAAGAGTACATCATAAACTATGGGACCAAAAAAATCATAAAACACAGTAAAAAAACGTGTGTCCCACATGTCTCGAAATCCATATTTGTCACATCATATAAAATCACTTGGACACAAATTGACACGACCCATCCCAAATTTTCCCGGGATTAATGCGGGATGTGCCATACTCCCGTCTGACACGAAGTGCAAGACAAGGGATAAATCGAAATTGCAACCAATGAGGGGCTTCCAAAGCACGCTAGGATCGGTGGAGGAGTGTGATGTCTCGGTCTCTGCTACAGCCCGCATCCGCGATCATCCTGAAGGGCACTAAAATCATTTAAAAGCTGTGAAGGGACAAAAATCAATAGTTTAATAAAACACATTACATAAGAAGGCATTTATGCCCTTCACTAAAAAACATGCATGCATTCGAAAACCAATAATCAAACCATTTACTTTAATTAAATCATTAGGCTCATAGCCCAAAACCATAAATCCAAGTATGTAGGAACTCAGCCCAAAACCGTAAATCCAATCATATGGGCCACTGCCCAAAACCACCAACACTGAAATACCATTTCATAAATCCAATAAATCTAAAATCGTCATACATAATGTAGTAAAGCCATGGATCACAATTCAATCCAATACCATCATATACCAATCCTCGGCATCCCAAATGCTTGGAGTCCCAGACGCCTGACGTCCCAAACTTCATGTCACGATCCAAGCTACGCGTGCTACCCTAGATCTCAACATGAGTGAATCTCTAACATCCCAGATGTCTAGCAATCCTGCTCCTGAGTCACAATACAGTCCGGTTGCTCCGTACAGTGACCCCTCGCAGGCAATGCGTCGTGACTACTCCAACATCCCAGACGACTGGAGGAGACAATCTATGGATATAAGGATGGTATATGGAAAACATTTCATAAATCATCTGAAACCGTTCAAATGGGCCTATTCCCAGGTTTCCATAAAACCATCGTAATCCACCAATCAGATTTTTCAAATCCAAATCCATTTATCCAAATCCGTTCATCCAAATCCATTTATGGGTCCCCGACCTGAAATCACATTCATACAACACAATTGGGCCTCGTGCCCGATTTAGTAAACTAATTGGGCCCTTGGCCCGATGATATAACTCAAATGGACTTCATGTCCAACGGTTTCCAAAACCAATGGGTCTCATGCCCGAGTTCATCTTTCCAATTCAAAAACCATTTCATCAAACCATCACCGAAACCACAAGCACGTAAAACTACAGTATAAAACTATAAACCTCGATATACGTGAAAATATGAAAATCATTTCGAAATACGTGCAAATATGTAAATCACCAATACCACAATCATCATCATAGAAATCACATATATAAAACATATAAAACTGTTATGCATGCATCACAATTTAGAAAACAATGTCCACTCACAGACCGTCCTAGCTGCCGCCTCGATATGCGTGCCATAAGCCTCCCCGAGCTAAATCACCATCCTAGGAATATCTGTGTAACGACCCATCCCAAATTTCAGGATTAGATTAGTGACTAATCATGATTAGTGAGGCTAATCAGTGATTAGTTAGGCGAAATCGGACGAACGATGCAAAATGACCATTTTGCCCCTAGTCGTGGCAAAACGTTGACTTTTAATTCTGGTGGTTAAATGGACTTTGACCGATGACCGTGACGTAGTTCGTGACGTCACGAGTTCATAGATAGGTGGCACGTTCAATTCTGACATTCGAGGAAAAGTTATGACGTTCGGAAGCTTAAGGGCATTTTGGTAATTTTGGTTAAAAGGGGCAAATAGTTGACTTTTGGACTGGGTGGTCCGATGGCAGAGGGCCGAGGACCATTACTTAGATCGGGAGGATACAAATCCATAGACAGGCGGCACGTCGAATTCGGAAGTTCGACGACGAAGTTACGGTTCACAGACGTTTCGAAGTACTATTGCACAAACTACGAAATGAGTTAACTTTTGGACTCTAGTAGGCCCCAGATATTTAGTTCCTGCCCTATGGTTGAGTGACAAGTGTCACCCATCCACTGGCCCTTCCCTTACATACATGCATCGATCATTTTCTTGCTTTCCATTATCCAAACAAACCCACCCGATCTCACTTCCACCGACATCCAAACCTGCACCCCAAACCATCATCTGTGAGACTCAAAGAGAAAGTGAGAGACTGAGGGATCTATGGACGGTGGCTGGGAGTGTCTGGACTGTCGTACACGGCGGTGAAGGCCTGGGAGAAACCGATTTCCCGGTAAGGCCCATTTTTCCCCTTGTTTCAATTTTGATGTTATGTGTAACGACCCGTCCCGAGAGTCAGGATTAGTAAAGTGATTAGTAACGGAATAGTGAGTCTAAGCGGTGTTTCATTGGTTACTTTTGGTCCGTTAGCGTAGAATGACGATTTTGCCCCTAGAATGAGCAAAAAGTTGACTTTTAGTTCGGGCGGTCAATTGGGCATTGACCGATGACCGTGACGTAGTTCGGGACGTCACGAGTCCGTAGACAGATGGCACGCCCGATTCCGACATCCGAGGAGGAAGTTGTGATGTTCGGAAGGTTGAGGGCACTTTCGTAATTTGGGTAAACGAAGGGGGAAAAGTTGACTTTTAGCACGATCGAGTTTTTACGCGTAGATCGAGGACAGTTAGGTAGATCTCGTCGTCTTGAGTTCAACTACAAGCGTCATTCTTTAATCGGACGTCGGACGAGCGAGATACGGGTTTAGAACTTGAGGGGTAAAAACCGTAAAATTGAACAAGAGGGGCATTTTGGTCTTTTTGGCACATTGGGAATTGGGCCAATCTGATAAGGCCAAGTGTACAGAAAAGCTTGGATATTTTGAGTTTGGGCCAGGGGATGTTGGACACGTGGGGAGTGTCTAGTGGGTTCTAAGCAATTGCACGGTGCAATTAAACGTGCTGTGTGTGAGTCGTGTTGTGTGAAGAAAGAAAAACAGAGACTGAAGACAGTGAGGTGAAATCGATCCAATTGAGTGGTTGTGTGAGTGTTGAGGGATTCTATTGTGTTTGAGTGAGAGTTGGGAAGTGTGTGATCGTGTTTGAGAGGAATTGGGAGTGACTGAGTTTGTGAGTGGTGGGGAAAAACCAGAGAAATAGAGAGGGAGTCTTGGTGGTGGTGCAGTGTAATCGATCAATCGAGGCTGCTGGTGGTGGTCAGGGACCGTAGTGGAGCTTTAGGGACCCAGTAGACACGGTGGAGCTCGCGGTGGAGCACGAACAGTAGGTCATTGCTCTTCTTTCCCCTGTTTGCTCTGTTTTTCAGTTTGGGTTTAAACTTAAAGTCGTGGGTTTTGAGGTTGAGTCGAACTGTTTTAGGGGTTTTAAGGAGTCCAGTGAGTTGTCTTTGAGCTCAGCGAAACAATTCGAGGTTGGGAGGAGGAGTTGGTGGCTGGGAACAGAAATAGGGTTTTTCTGGGTGTCTGGTTCGAGCTTTGGAGGTGAGTATTAAGGCCGTGATGTTATGTTTTTAGTAGTGGAATTGGTTGCTAGGAAGAGGACGAAGCTAGTGGGTTTGAAAGGAACAAAAATAGATGGAAAACGGCGAGGAACTGGGAACGCCGGTTCAGACCGGTAGACCCATCGAAGACTATGATGAACAGTGTTCACTGTTCAGGCGCGTGAAGCCCACGCACAGCCACTTTGGGCGGCGCATGGAGGCGCGTGCGGTGGTTTCTGGGAAAACTTCCTACTAGGTTTTTAGTCTACTCGTTGTAACGAATCTATTGGGATAGTTTTCGGGATGATTGGACGTTGTTTCGGGTTAGTTTTGCGGGATCGAAGGTTTAGGGTTTCGTTTAAAGTACGCTTAGAAGTTGGGGAAAATTATGGGATTTGCGTAGGACTTTTGTGAAGTACTTAGTAACCTCGTTATGGGATTTGGACAAGTTCGGGAATGCCGAGGATAGCGGAAGTGCTGGGGACGGTGTAAGTGCGCGCGTATCGAGGCGACGTCGGAATGGTCTGTGAGTGGACTTTGCTTTATAACTCTTGATGCATGCATATATGTTTTTTATATGTTTTCTATACTCGATTCTATGATTTGATTTATGATTCTAATGGTTTATGGTTTTCGCACGTTTTTCGAGGAAATTACAGTATTTTACGTTTTACGAGGTATGACGGATATTGTGATTTGAACCTGATTTTAATGATTTGATTTCGGGATTTGAAATACGATTTGATTTCAAAGAAAGTAAAAGGATTTCGGGAAAGTGTTTTTGGAAAAGGGTTTTCGGGCTTGAAGCCCAGTTCAGAAAAGTGGTTTTGAGAAATGTGATTTCGGGTTTTGGAATCTGAATTCCGGATGACGATTCGGGATTCGATTCGGGACTTGGAAATGGATTCCGGGTTTGGGTTCGAAATGGTTATTCCGGATGCCGGCTTACGAAATGGTGGTTGCGGACTCGGACCTGGAAAGGAAATGGATAAAGGTTTTCAAACGGTTTTGGATTGGATTTGCTGGATCTACTTATTGGGTTTAAAGACCCGGATTATGATTGACGGGGGACGGGCCCGGATTGGGTTTAAAGACCTGGATTGAGTTTAAAGACTCGGGAGTTTAAAGACTCGGATATATTGATATTTTCCCCCGTAGGCCTGTTGAATTTAAAGACTCGGGAGTTTAAAGACTCTAATTATATTGAGGCTTAGATTGAGTTTAAAAACTCGGGAGTTTAAAGACTCGGATAGATCCAGTAGGTTCGATGGATGGAAATGCGGTTCAATATGTTTTGGTTTTCTCTGTGATTGATGATGATGGTTTTCGTTGGTTATAATGGTTTTCGGTGGTTTTGGACTGAGGCCCGGGATTTGAGAAAAAGGAAAATGTGTTTGATTTTCGTACATGGTTTTATGACATGAATTTAATATGCATGCATTGGTTTTGAACCGGAGGGTATAAATGTCATTTTTTTATGAAATGTTTTTGAACTTAAACTTTATTTTTGTCCACTCACAGTCTTTTCGTGTTTTTGATACCCTCCAGGTTGATGCGGCGCGGGCTGTCGATCGAGAGAGATGGAGACATCATACCCGAGATCCACAGTGGTTGCAACGCACTCTGTGAAGTTCGAATACTTCGAGCATGGTTCGATCGAGAATCCCTTGTTCGACTTACGTGTCATATGAAGGTTGGACGTCAGTCTAGCCTTCGTGTCATGCTTAAGTTAGACGGGATCGGGATTTAGCCCTTAATCCCGAGGGATTAGGGGTGGGTCCTGACATTATGGGTTGTTTTGGATGTTTGGAATAGGACTAGGGGGTTGTTAGGATGTTTTTAGGAGGTTTTGGAGGCTGGTTCACGGCGGAGGAGGCGGTGGGAACGGCTAGGAAAAACAAGGTCGTGTGGTTCAAGATTGAACCATGGGATTTAGACGTTTTTGGTTGAGTTTAGGGATTTGAATTGATAGAAAACATGAAAATAGGAAGAAAGGAATCAAAAAGGAAGAAGTAGGATGAAAAATGGGGAGTCTAGAGCACCGAATTGGTCACGCCGGTCGAACTGGACCGGCCAAACCAGGTGAACTGGTCGGCTGAAGCTTAGTGGTGCAGGAATAGTGCCCCGCACGTGGGCTCACGCGCAGGGACTTCAGAGGGCGCGTGGGGGTGCGTTCCTTACCTTTTGGGGAAGTATTCAACATAAAAAATCATCTATTCGATGTAACGAACATTTTCGGACTGGTTTCGTGTCGATCGGACATCGTCTCGATAATGTTCGGGGCATCGGATGGTTTCAGACCGAGTTTAAAAATAATTAAAAAATACCGGAAAATTACGGGGCTTTAGTGGAAGTTTAATAAGGTAGTTAGTAACCTTCTATTACGATTTGGACAGGTTCGGGAGTCCCGGTGACGACGATTGAATGTGAAGGTTACTAACCTTCTAGTTAGTAACCTTCTATTACGATTTCAGAGCCGTATGGCACGCGTATCGAGGCGCTGCTTCGGACGGTCTGTGAGTGGACCTTGATTTCTAAAATGTGATGCATGCATAAATGTTTTATATGGATTATGAATGTGATTATATGATATGGATTTGGATATTGGTGAATTATATGCTTTCTCGCATTTCGAGGCGATTTACGTGCTTGCACGTAAATCGAGGTTTTCAATTTTACACTGATTTTCCGTACATATGGTTTTGGATATGATTTCATGAAATGGTTTTGGATTTGAAAAGGTAAACTCGGGTTTGAAACCCATTTGACTCATGAACTCTCGGACTTGAGGTCCATTTGATTTTACAAGGCATCGAGCCGGAGGCCCAGTTGGTTTACGATTCGGACCAGAGGTCCAGTTTGTATGTGGATTCGGGCCTAGGGCCCAACTATGTGTTACAAATGGTTTTTATGGTTCATGACGGTTTATGGGAACCGGCATGAACCCATGAAATGGATTTACGGGTCATGACGATTTATGGGAACCGGCATGAACCCTTGGAAAGGATTTTATGGTTCATGACGACTTATGGGGGCCGGGCATGAATCCTTGAAAGGTTTAAAGAATGATTTCAAAAGGTTTTTCATATTTCATCCTTCATATATGATTGTCTCCTCTAGGGAGGGTCGTTGGCCTGGGTGGACCCCGGAGTAGTCACGGAGCACTGACTAAGTGGAGTCGCCCCCCAGTTGGGTTCCTTACTCTCAGGATGGGCATGGTTCGTTACCTCCAGGGAGGGTCATTGATCTATGGACATTGACCTGGGTGGACCCTAGAGAGACTTGGGTTTAAGACCCCGGTTAGTACGCGCGTTGCTTTATTTTACCGTGAAAAGTTCTTGGATATGAAATATAATGGATAAACATAATTTCAAGTGGTTTGGGAAATTGTGTTTTATGATGATAAATGGATTTGGGCTGAGATCCCACATATGTTTATTATGTTATGGTTTTCTATAAATGGTTTTGGTCAGGAGCCAGTGTGACTTGTATTTACGAAACTTGGGGCTGTGACCCTAAATATGGTTGTTTAAACATATGTGTTTGGATAAATGGTTTTACTATGCATGCATGCTTTTTAGTGAAGGGTACAAAGGTCTTTATGGAAATGTTTTTATAAACTGGTTGTTTTGTCCACTCACAACTTTTAATGTTTTAACTGCCCTTCAGGTTGACATCGGATGTGGACTGTAGCAGAGATCGAGATATCACATACCTCCTCCGGATCCTGGCGTACTCTGATAGCCCGGGAGGGCAAAGGTCAGAAATATCCCTTGTCTGACAATTTGTGTCAGACGGGAGCAGGGTCTTCCCGCATTAATCCCGGGGGGATAGGGATGGGTCCTGTCAGCGTGGTATCAGAGCGAGGCTGACTTATATCGGAGCTCAGTTAGCTCATATCAGAGCAGGCTTGCTCTTGGAGTAGTACGCAAGTCGAGGATGTGATATCTCAACGGGTTACAGTTCGTGATCAACCTGATAGTTAGGATGCCGATATGATAGTTAGTAGGATTGAATCGTGGGTCATTTTGTTTCCGCACTCGATGCCGGGGTTGCCATAGTTCTGTCGTGGATGGAATTGTGGGACCCTATGGAAGGATGAACGCAGCAGTACGTTAGCGTTGTGATCGTGAGACGATTAGTTGGGATCATCTTTCACGATGTCGTAGGATCGGTTTGGCGATAGTTCGGAATTGTGATCATCTGATGATCTGATTTGGTTGAGTTAGATGGATTTACTGCAGTCGGCAGTTAGCTGTCGGTTTCGTGGAGTCCTAGTTGGATTGAGGGTAGGATTGTATTGAAATCTTTGCGATGTCGGGACCGCCTAGTCGGTCAATTCGTGGAGTGTAATGCGGTTGGTAGATTGCAGTTGGGTTCAGGGAGACCCTAAGTGTGATCGTGGAACCCTACATTAAGTTGTATGCTTCAGAAATGTGAGTTGGCGAGTGGTTTGACTGTGACGACTATTCTGATTTGGGTTCGTTAGTCGGTCTAGTCATGTCATTTTATCGTTGGGACTGCACTCTGCAGTCGAGGTTGTACTTATCGGTTAGACCTAGTTGGTCGTCGTACTACCATAGTTGTGATGGATTTCTGGTGCAACTAAGGTCACGAGTGACCTGGTAGGCGACATTGGTTTAGTCGAGGTACGACTGGTTAGAGTTTGATTTGGACAAGTTATCAGGGTTGGTACTTATGGATGGAATCCCTGAGTGGGATACGAAGTAGTTGGTACAAGCGATTGATTCCGTTGGATCCGGAGTCTGGATATCGAGATGCCTGGTGGTTAGGTCTGCACGAGGTTGTGGCAGACGCTACTATCGATAGAAGTAGTCGAGTCTTATCAGGCCGAGTAGGCGCAGGTTGTCATGACGATTGTGACAATGGGATTGTCAGTCGTTACGATGATACGAGGTACGTGAGTAACGCATATGCACGAGCAGTGATTCTGGATTCGACTCGGTTACGGATGAGTGCGATCGCAGAATGAGACGGGGAAATTGAGGGGACGTTTCCTTTTCTCGTATGCGTTGTCAGGGTGACTATACCCAGAGTTTTTGGGTACAATGGGGAGGCAGAGTTTCTCCAATTCGAGCAGAGGTTCGAGATCGTCGCTCGGTATGAGCAGAGATCCAGGGTTTTCTGATTCGTACACTTTGTGCTAATACTAGGGTTGGTGATAGTGCGCTGGTGTTGGTGCCGGTGATTGTGATAACGGTGAGTCACGAGTCGGGATGTGACTCCGTTGAGATAGGCATATGTTCGGTATCTGTGGTTCGGGAGTGGATCACGGATAGTGATGGACTGGATTGGATTCCAACGGTAGTTGAGACGTGAGGATCTAGTACTGTCATGTTGGATTAGTGACCGGTTGGTCAGACTCGATATGTTGTGGGGTGTAGCGACCAGTTGGTCGGTGTTGGTTAGAATTGGTCAGGTACGGTGGTATGCATAGATTTGACTGCAGATCACAGCAGGGGTCTGTTGTGACTTTCTAGTCTAGAGGTACATATACGGTCGTAAATGGGCATGTGTCCATAAATAGTCAAAAAGGGCGACACGTGGATGATGTCCGAGTGTGTTGGTTCCGACATGGTTGGTGCTTCGGAATCGCGAGAGGTTGCGATTGAGGTGACACGAGAATACGGGTTTTCCGCATTGGCAATGGGGATTTCGAAGTCATTTTGGGTGACTTCTCAGATTCTACCATGATTAATGATGGTAGATGACGTTGATGATGTAGATGTTGTTGGTTGCCACTAGTACACCGATCGTGTATTGGTTGGTGGGCCCGTGGTTTGGCTTGGGTCATCAGGTGGAGTGAGTATATCGAAGTTAGGTGACTGAGATTCCTCATTCTCTACCTGGTGGCAGACGATGTCAGGTTACATGACATGTTGAGTGCAGCGAGTGTTGTTTGCATTCACGTAGGATGGATTTTGATGTCTTTGTATTCGATCATCCTTGGTTTTTCCTCGGTGGAATCACAAGGATCGATACGAAGTGATTGGGGAGAACCCACAGTCTCGACGTGTCTCGTCGTTGACTGATCTGTTTAGATGTGGGAATTTGTTAAAGAGTGATGTGACTGACAAAGCATTCAGGAGGGTGTAATACCCTATGATCAGATCTCAGGTGGATTGTTAGCTGAGTGAGCATGTGTGGATCCTAGATGGATCGAGATTTTGATGTTGAGGACTTTGGACGTCGTGACGATCAGGGATCATGACGTCTATGGTCGGTTGACGTAGTGATGGATCTGGATCGTGATCTTGATGATCCAGATATGTGGAGAGTTTATCGCTCTTACTTGAACGTTTGAGTTGAGGACGTTCGGAATGAACTTCTTTTCGAGGTAAATCCCATATGGCTTATTACTCGCTCGAGTAGTTGTCCGACGAGTAGTTGTCCGATGAGTAGGTGTCCGACGAGGTCGGATTTGGTCAGCCTAGATGTGTTGATGTGGGGATTGGCTTCTCTATGAAATCAATCGAACGTATTGAGGTAATCGTTTGAACTGGTAACCAAAAGTTTCGGTTTTGGTGCGTCTTGGTAGACGTGAACGATATTTCGAGTTTTGGAATCATATTTCTGGATGACGATTCAGGATTTGATTTTGGAATTTGAAAGAGGATTTCTGGATTTGGGTTTTTGAATCGGATTTCTGGGTGATGATTCAGGATTCGATTTTGGAACTTGAAAGTGGATTTCTGGATTTGGGTTCAGAATGATTAATCCAAATGCTACTTACGGAATGATGATTTCGGATTCGGATTTGGACATGGTTATGAATATGATTTCTGGGTTTGAATTCGGGATTTCTTACGAAATTGCGGATTCAGATTATTCGGAAATAGATGATGGGTTGGAGTTTCGATTTTTCTAGTCCAGGATTGGACAAATGAACTCCATAGTAGAAACGTGTCCTCGATTTGTCTACCCTGAAACGGTGTCCGATCAATACGAAACAAGTCCAGAAATATTCGTTACATCGAAATGATGATTTCATATGTTGATCACATCACTTAATTCTGACCCACTCGCCCCCACGCGTCGCCGCAAGCAGCTTTGCATGAAGCCCACTCGCCGAGTTTTGTTCATCATCAACCTCCAACGAACTCAGTCTGAACCGGTTCGCTGGTTTCCGGTTCAATTGGACCAGTGAGATCGGTTGTCAGCTGTTCCTCCACAATTTTCAATCCTGTTGATCCCTAAACTTTCGTCTAGACCTCCCCTATTTATCTACGGGTTCAAAATCATAAAATCAAGTCTAAATCATACCCGAGATCGCGTGAACAGTGACCCATGCTCTGCAACTGCACTCCGCCGTCGACTCCGGCCACCGTTGCCCTTTCCAAAATGGTCCCCTGAGTTTTCAGGATCCCCTAGAACCTTGCCGAACCCATTAAAACCGTTAGTAATTATCCCAACTCAAAAATCCATTTTTAAACTAAAAACCATACCTCACGGGTTTGCAGGCCACCACCCACAACGGTCCACCTTGATAGCCTCATCGTCAGCGACCTAGTCCCCTCTCTCTTTTTCATTCACGGTCCATCATCATTTGATGGAGGATTGAACGTGTTGTATATGATGGGTTCACAGTTATGGGTTTTTGGGTTAGTTCCGCCGTGGCTCATGCCGTCTCACCGTCCCCATTCATTTTCATTCATGGTTTACAAGCATTTGGTGAGGTTTAGAGGGGGTTTTGTGTGTGGGGGTTCACGGTTTGAACAAGGAAACGAAGAAGACGATGAAGAGCATATGTGCGGGGAGGGAAAGAGAAATGAGAGAGAAAATGTGAAATAAAAATAAGATATATATTAATGCAAATGTCCCACATTAATTAATTAGCCAATCATATTTTAATTAATATTCAATTCGAATCTCGAGTCGTAAGTTCCGAATTTCTATCCCGTGACCATAACTTCCCTATTTCACGTCCGATTTCGATGTGCCGCCTGCCCATCCCTAATTTTAAGGATTAATTAGGGATTAATGACGAATTAGCGAGACTAATTGGGAATTAGTCGAGGATTAACGGACGTTCAGGGTGAAATTACGATTTTGCCCCTAAACGAGGGAAAAAAGTTGACTTTTGACCCAGGAGGTCTAATGGCCGAGGGCCAAGGACCGTTGCATAGATCGCGTCGATACGAATCCGTAGACAGGTGGCACGTCGAATTCAGACGTTCGACGGAGAAGTTACGGTTCACGGAAGTTCGAACGTACTATTACACGTTTTACGAGCCGAGAGACGTTTGGCAACAAGTGGGCCCCAGATTTTTAGGACAGGACCAATGAATGAGTGACAAGTGTCACCCATCCATTGCCCAGCCCAAACAACTCATGCATATCCCTTACCCTTTTCTTGTTCAACCATTTCCCAACCAAACACGATCAATCCTTCAACCCTAATCCAAAGCCTTACCCCATATGATCATATGTGAGGCCTAGAGAGTGAGGTGAGGATGATGTGATGGTGGTGGCTGGCCAGGACGGCGCCGCCATGGACGGTGGAGGCAACTTGAGCAAGGTAAGCTCGGTTTTGTCCAATTTTTATTTTCTTTGGATTCAAGCACTATGGACGGTTTAGGTCGATTGGAATGGGCTTATTAGGTTGCTAGGAAGGTTTTAAGATGAATTTGGGTGGTGGTTCATAGCTGAGGAAGCCCTGGGGAATTTCCGGAAAAACTGAACCGTGAGGGTTTTTTGGACCGTTGGGTTTTTGTAGGTTTTAGGCTGTTTTAATTTCATATTTAGGTTCCTGGGATCAAAATATGTATAATGGAATTGATTAGGAAGAAAAAGGACGAACATTGGACAGTTTAGGAGCCTGGACAGGTCACGCCGGTCCAGTTGGACAGGATTTGAAGGGAAAAACCGAACTGGCTGGTCGGACTGGTCGGCTGAAGGTAGGAGTCGACACTGTTCATGGCGTGTGGCTCCCACGCACGGCCACTTTAGACGGCCCGTGAGGCGACGTGGGGGAGAATTTGGGAAAAGTTCCAACATATAATTTCATCTATTCAATGTAACGAACATTTTGGAACTGGTTTTGAGTTGATCGGACATCGTCTCGATATAGTTCGAGATGTACGAAGGTTTCAGAGCGCATTTAAAAATAGATAAAAATCCCAAAAAATTAGGGGAATTTGGTGAGGGGTTAATTAAGTAGTTAGTAACCCTCTAAAGTGATTTGAACAGGTTTGGAAATCCCGGAGACGGCGTTTAGCCCAAGAAAGTGTACGACGCGCGTATCGAGACATCATCTCGGACGGTCTGTGAGTGAACTTTCTTTTATGAATCGATGCATGCTTAAATGTTTTATAAGTGTTTTAATATGTGTTTGTGATGCATTGAGTGCATTTTATGTGTGTTTACGTATTGGCACATATTTTGACGTTTTCGGCCTTGTACATGCTTATACGCGTTTATGGTTCGATTTTCGATGAAATGGTTTTGAAAAGTTAAACGACCAATTTGGTCTTGGTTTTGACTCAGGCATGAGACCCATTTGGTTTTGGTTTAACTCGGGCATGAGACCGTACTGATGACCAACGGGTCTGAGTCGTGGTTGCGACGGGTGCTGTGTGTATGGCAACGAACGACGTAACGCTCGCCTCCGGACTGGATACGTGTTCCCTCCGGAGAGGTCATTATGCACGTCTTGTAGTCGAGCAGTCACTAGAGGCTCAACTTCGGAGTGCTGACGGTATCAGAGATCAGTCGGTGACGTGTGCACCATGTTCTATAGATGATCGCGGTAGTGATATGTTCACGGCGACATACCAGGATTAGGAATAGTCCTGGACTGATGGTTGCAGGCATCACTATGATCGAAATCGTGACTGACCCTGAGATATCGGGCTCGTTGCCCCGTTGATTTACGAGTTCGGGCATGAGTCCTAGTTAATTGTGAAATCAGGCTAGAGGCTCTATTGAGTCATGAGTTCGGGCTGGAGACCCAGTTGACTTGTGTTATCAGGCGTGAGTCCCGTTTATGGTTTTCAATACTAGTATTTATATACCCTCCTTACGAGCGTAATTATTGGTCTCCTCTAGACGTCGACCTGGAGGGTCCCGATCCACTACCTGGAATGCGTGTTCCCCATGGGGAGTCCATTTCAGTAGTGGGAGTTATGACGTGGACCCAGACCAGATTCCAGAGAGATGCTCGGACTAGATCCGGAGATAGAACCTCCCATATGGAGAATTCCTGGGAGTAGACTCGGAGTGAGATCCTGAGTAGTATGCATACTCATATATAGAGAAATCGTGACATATATCGGGGATTTTTTCCCTAGGGGCTGTGTACCCCGAGTTGACATCAGAGGATGTCTAGGATGGGTTATATATGTATATATGTATATGTGTATGAGATTTCACAGAGATAAGTTTGGGCTGAGACCTACGTGTATTGGATTTGGGCTGAGACCCTATGTTTCATGTTTTGAGAAAGAGACTCGTTCTGGGTTCCTTATTTTGGATTTTGGGCCAAGGCCCTATGTTCTATGTTTGAGAAATGGTTTTCGAATGCATGCATACTTTTTAATGAAGGGCATAAAGATCTTTTTATGAAATGGTTTTATAAAATATTATTTTGTCCACTCACAACTTTCGTGTTTTGAATGCCCTTCAAGGTTGATTGCGGATGCGGGCTGTAGTAGAGATGAGACATCACATTCCTCCTCCAGATCCTAGCGCCCTCTGATAGTCCCGGTTCGGAAAAGGACTGAATTATCCCTAGTCTGACACATCGTGTCAGATGGATTAGGATTCAATTGGCATAGGATGCCACGTTTTCTGAGAGGTTGGATCCCGAGCGGGATTAACGAGCGTGTGAATCCAACGGCGTAGAGTCGTAAGGTTATGTGAGATGGAATCCAGTGAATTGATGGATGCAGTAGGACCACTAGAGAGTCTGGATCGTCGAACAGTCCTGACTGACATGGATTGAAACGAAGTGGAACCGATAAAGATCGGATGTTGGGTTCGTCCACGATAGAACTACATGGATAGAAAATGGTGCTGCAGGGAGCAGTTGAGGTCATAGAGGACCTAGTGGACGACTTTGGTTGAGTCTAGTTGAGACTTTTTGGGATAGGGATGTTGACCCTATTTGGCATGAGATGCTATGTTTAGAGGTGTCGAATCCTGCAGGGATGTCGACTGGCAGAGGATGCCCGAAATAGTTGAGTGTGACGTGGTAGGATGCGATTGCGACATGTGGTGCTTGTGCAGTGTTTGGTACAGAGTTAGGGCGAGTTCTTGTGAAGGCCAACGGTTCCTAGCCGAAGGGGTACGTGGGGGTGAGAACCGTAGGGTTACGAGGAGGCGAGGTCCTCAGGTTGTGGATACAGGTTGTTGGGATGCCAGTATTGGAGTACGATCATCCTTCAGATTTAAGGAGAGGGATCACTCGAGAGAGACATGCTGTAGGGAGCGGCTGCTGCAGCGAGCAGCCGAGTTACGATGACCCTAGTTAGCAAGTGATTGGACAAGCTACCAGGAAGTGGTACTTGTTGGTTCCGAAGTGGACTGATCGGTGGACGTTGTGTGTCGAGCAATTGGTGTTGTGCAACGACCCGTCCCGAATTTGGGACTTGATTAGTGATTAATCGAGGATTGGTGAGGTTAATCGGTGATTAGTTGGGCAAAATCGGACGAACGATGCAAAATGACCGTTTTACCCTTGATCATGGAAAAAATGTTGACTTTTGACCTGGGAGGTCCGATGGCCGAGGGCCAAGGACCGTTACATAGATCGAGTCGATACGAATCCATAAACAGGCGGTAAGCCGAAATCGGACTTCGAACATGGCAGTTATGGGTCAAGGAAGTTTGATTTCACTATGCATGCATTTCGATATGGGGATGACGTGGCAATATCTGATTAGGTAGATATTTTAGTGGGACCCATGGATGAGTGACAAGTGTCACTCATCCCATTGGCCAATCCCTTAAAAAGTGGATCTAAACCATTAAAATAATAATATTTTATTATTTTATATTTCTCACTCATCCCATCTTTTAATCCTGACCCTTCATCTATATTTCTTCCTCCAATCCTCACCATCCATCTCATCTCTCTCTCTCTCTCTCTCACCTGATCATCATCTTATCTGTTTCTTCAAACAAACCCGAAAGCCCATTCCCCTCCATTTTCTCCATTTCTCTTTTGGAACAAACAACCACACACACACCTCATCATCACAACCATTTCTATGTGTTGGTGGAGGGCTGAGAGAGAATAAGGAGGACTTGGGAATGGACGACGGGCCACGGTGGTGGCCACGGCGGGGAAAACCAGAAAAATGTGAGGTAAGGATTCGAATTTTGGACTTTGATTTCTAGGGGTTTTCAATCGATTATAATGGTTGGGTCGTGTTCCTCGGACCTAGGGGAGTCGAATAGGACCGGTTTGGTGGACTGGGGTGGCTGGAAAAGCAAGAACACGGCAGTTGCAGGTGGCCGGTTCAAGCTTGGATTTTCAAGGTGAGTTTTCGACCCGTTTTTCCTATTTTTAATGGATGGCTTAATTGGGTTTAGTGTTAGGAACATTTAGGGATCAATATGGGAAGAAATGGAGTGAAAATGAGTGAGGAATAAGGCTGAACCGTGATCACCGGTTATGTTGGACCATACCGGTTTGAACCGGTCCGAACCCGGCTGGCTAAAGGTTGAAGATGATCTACAGTACCTGGCACATGGGATTCATGCACAGGGGCTTCAGGCCACGCGTGTGGGCGCGTGGACCACATTTTAGGGATGCTTCCAACGTACTAAATGATCCTTTCGACATAACGAACATTTTGGGAGTGGTGTCGTGTCGATCGGACATCATTTTGATAGGTTTCGGGGTGTCTGAAGGTTTAGGATAGGGATTAAAAATAGTTAAAAATTTGAGAAAATTACGGGGCTTTAGTGAGAGGTTAATTAAATATTTAGTAACCCTCTACAGTGATTTGGACAGGTTTGGGAGCGCCGGTGACGGTAATTGGCACGGGAGAGCCGTATGTCATGCGTATCGAGGCGGCATCTTGGACGGTCTATAAGTGGACCTTGTTTTCTAAATTGATGCATGCATAAATGTTTTATATATGTTTTAATACTTGTGTGGTGATGTCATGAGTTCATTTGTGTGCGTTTATGTATTGGCACATATTTTGAGGTTTCAGCATTATACGGTGCCTATACGGGTTTGTATTTCTTCGATAGTTTAAATGAAATGGTTTTGGGTTTTAGAAAGGATAAAGTCGGGCATGAGACCCATTTGGTTTTGTCTCGGGCATGTAGCCTTATTGGTGACCTATAGGTCTGAGTCGTGGTCGCGATAAGTGCAATGTGCACGACGACGGACGATACGACGCTCGCCTCCGGACTGGGATGCGTTCCTTCCGGAGAGGTCACGATGCACATACAATTTTTGAACAGCCATGGGAGGCTTGACTTCGGAGTGCTGACGGTTCAGGATATCGGCCGGTGATGGGTACACCATGATCTAGAGGTGGTAGCGTTAGTTGATATGTTCACGGCGACATACCGAGCTTGAGAGAGGTCCTGGACAGATGGTTGAACACATCACTAGAATCAAAATAGTGACTAACCTTGAGATATCATGCACGATGCCCAGTTGAGTTATGAGTTCGGGCACGAGGCCCAGTTACTTTACGTTTATGATTTCGGGTCGAGGACCCTAAATGGATTTCTAGCTTCATGACAATTTATAGGGACCGGGCATGAATATTTTCTATATATATATATATATTCATATACCTTCCTTATTTGGATTGTCTGCTCCGGGTAGAGTCGTTAGCTTGGGTGGACCCCAGAGTAGTCACGGAGCACTAACTGAGTGGAGTCGCCCCCGTTGGGTACCTTACTCTTAGAAGGGCTTGGATTATAACCTCTGGGAGGGCCATTGATATACGGACATTGACCTGGGTGGACCTTGAGAGACTTGGGCTTTGAGACCCCGGGTAGCACGCGCGTAGCTTTAGAAACCGTGACAGGATTGGTTATGTGATTTATATGTATATGTTATACTATGTGTGATGTGTACAGGTTTTGGGTTGTGACCCGTATGGTTGGTTTTGGTTATGGTTTTGGGCTTAGTTCCCACATATAGTTCTTTTGGATAAATATTTTTTGAATGCATGCAGGCTTTTTAGTGAAGGGTACAAATGTCTTCGATAAAATGTTTTTATAAAATTATTGTTTTGTCCCCTCACAGTTTTTAAATGTTTTGACTGCCCTTCAGGTTGACAGCAGATGCGGGGGGTAATAGAGACCGAGACATCACATACCTCCTCCGGATCCTAGCGTACTCTGAAGCCCGAAAGGGCTAAGCTTGGAATTTCCTTTGTCTAACACTCTGTGTCAGATGGGATCAGGAGCATCCCGCATTAATCTTGGGGGGATTGGGACGGGTCCTGACATGTGGTATCATAGGAGGGGTTCTCATGTTACTCTGAGTTCCAGAGTGGGGTTTTGCTCTCTGAGTGATGCGCAGGTCGAGGATGTGTTGTCTCTATGGGCCTCAGTTCGTCATCAACCTGATAGTTAGGATATCGGTACGATAGTTAGTAGGATTAAATCATAGATCGTCTTGGTTCAGCACTCGATGTCGGGGTTGCCATAGTTCTTTCGTGGTTGGCAGTGTGGGACCCTACGGAGTAGTTAGTACAGGCGATTGATTCTATTGGATGCGAAATCTCGATAGAGATGTCTGGTGGTTAGGTCTGCACGAGTCTGTGGCAGGCACTATTACCGAGAGTGGTTGTAGTTACGATTATTGGGATTCGGGGACGTTCAGGGGACGTTTCCTTTCCGATGTATGAGTTTTCAGGGTGACTGTACTCAAAGTTTTTAGGTACGAGGTAGACAGAGTTTCTCCATTTTCAGCAGAGGTACGGGGTCGTCACTCGGTATGAACGGAGATCCCAAGTTATCTCATTCGTATAGTGTGTGCTGGTACTGGTGCTGGTGCCGGTGATTGTGATGACGATGAATCACGAGTCGGGATGTGACTCCATCGATATGGGCATATGTTCGGTATCTGTGGACCGAGAGTGGATCACATATAGTGATGGATTGGATTGGATCCAGCAGTAGATGAGACGTGAGGATCGAGTATTGTCGTGGGGATTAGAGACCAACTAGTTAGAACTGGTCAAAATTGGTCAGAATTGGTCAGATATGGTGGTATGCAGAGATTTGACTTCAGATCACAGTAGGAGCCTGTTGTGACTCTTCAGTCGAACGGTACAGCAGGTTAGGATGAATTGACATCCTTTTGGATGCGCATAAGCAGTAGTCACAGACGCGTGGATGGTGTTCGGATGAGTTGAGGACTTGAGAGTCCATTTCGGATTGGTTATGGTTGACTGCGGTTGACCGCACCTCTTGAGTTTTGGGTAGGCTTGTTTGAGGAGAAATTGGATTGTGAGAAATAGAATGGGTCATTACAATAGTTATCGACAGTCGTCGTTGGTCGGAGAAAGAGAACTTCTAGCTCAGTATTTGGGAAAGTTGAGTATGCATCCAACATGGTTTCAACTTCTCTTGATTCTGAAGGTAAAATTTTCCCAAGCTTTTAGATTTAACATCAAATTTGAAGGGTTGATGTAAGGTCGGATTCATTTTGATTTTGGGTTGATTTTCTCATGTAACAATGGAGTATGACTGAGGTGGCTGTGGCGAGCTTGAGGTGAGTGACTGAGGTCTAGTAATTAGTAGGGTGAATTGCCTTGCTGATTATGCTAAGCAAGGAGCAGAGAAAATTAATTAACGCGGGGACGACGGTTGTGGAATTATGTTGGTTGGAATTTCGAGGATGAAATTATTTAAGAGGGAAGGTTGTAACGATCCGTCCTGAATTCCGGGATTTGATTAGTGACTAATCGAGGATTAGTGAGGTTAATCGGTGATTAGTTGGGAGAAATCAGACGAACGATGCAAAATGACCGTTTTGCCCCTAGTCGTGGGCAAAATGTTAACTTTTGACCTGGGAGGTCCGATGGCCGAGGACCGTTACATAGATCGAGTCGATACCAATCCGGAGACAGGCGGCATGCCAAAATCGGACTTCGAATGGGAAGTTATGGGTCACGGAAGTTCGATTTCACTATGCATGTATTTCGAGACGGGGATGACGTAGAAATATCTGATTGGGCAGATATTTTAATGGGACCCAATCCCCTAAAAAGTGGATCTAAACAATTAAAATAATAATATTTTATTATTTTATATTTCTCTCTCATCCCATCTTTTAATCCTGACCCTTCATCTATATTTCTTCCTCCAATCCTCACCATCCATCTCATCTCTCTCTCTCTCTCTCTCTCTCACCTGATCACCATCTTCTCTGTTTCTTCAAACAAACTCGAAAGCCTATTCTCCTCCATTTTCTCCATTTCTCTTTTGGAACAAACAACCATACACACACCTCATCATCATAACCATTTCTATGTGCTAGTGGAGGACTGAGAGAGACTAAGGACGACTTGGGAATGGACGATGGGCCACGGCGGGGGAAACCCGAAAACCGTGAGGTAAGGATTTGAATTTTGGACTTTCAGTTCTAGGGGTTTTCGATCGATGCTAATGGTTGGGTCGTGTTCCTAGGACCTAGGGGAGTCGAATGGGACCGGTTTGGTGGACTGGGGTGGTCGAAAAAGCAAGAACACGGCAGTTGCAGGTGGCCGGTTCAAGCTTGGATTTTCAAGGTGAGTTTTCGACCCGTTTTCCATATTTTTAATGGCTGGATTAATTGTGTTTAGTGTTAGGAACATTTAGGGATAAATATGGGAAGAAATGGAGTGACAATGAGTGAGGAATAAGGCTGAACCGTGACCGTCGGTTCGGTTAGACTGAATCGGTTCAAACCGGTCTAAACCCGACCGGCTAAAGGTTGAAGATGATCTACAGTGCCTAGCACGTGGGCTTCACGCGGAGGGGCTTCAGGCCAAGCGTGTGGGTGCGTGGCCCACATTTTGGGGATGCTTCCAACACACGAAATCATCCTTTCGATGTAGCGAACATTTTGTGACTGGTTTTGTGTCGATCAGACATCGTTTCGATAGGTTTCGTGGTGTCCGAAGGTTTAGGATCATGATTAAAAATAGTTAAAAATTTTGAAAAATTACGGAGCTTTAGTGAGAGGTTAATAAAGTAGTTAGTAACCCTCTAAAGTGATTTGGACAGGTTTGGGAGTCCTAGTGATGGTGATTAGCCTGGGAGAGCTGTATGGCACACGTATCGAGGCGGCAGCTCGTACGGTCTGTGAGTGGACATTTTTTTCTAAATTGATGCATGCATAAATGTTTTATATATAATTTAATACTTGATTGGTGATGCCATGTTTTCATTTGTGTGTGTGCATTTGTGTGCATTTTTTTGTATTTCTACGATGGTTTAAATGAAATGGTTTTGGGTTTTAGAAAGGATAAACTCAGGCATGAGACCCATTTGGTTTTGTCTCAGGCATGTAGCCCTATTGGTGATCTACGGGTCTACGTCGTGGTCGCGGCAGGTTCTATGTGCACTGGGACAGACGATACGACGTTCGCCTCCGGACTGGAATGTGTTCCTTTCGGAGGGGTCACGATGTACATACCGTTGTCGAGCAGCCATGGGAGGCTCAAATTTTAAGTGCTGATGGTTCAGGATATCGACCGGTGATGGGTGCACCATGATTTAGAGGTGGTCGTGTCAGTTGATATGTTGACGGCGACATACCGGGATTAAGAGCGATCCTAGACGGATGGTTGCACACATCACTAGGATCAGAATCATGACTGACCCTGAGATATCGAGCACGATGCCTAGTTGAGTCTTGAGTTCGGGCACGAGGCCCAGTTACTTTACGTTTATGATTTTGGGTCGAGGACCCTAAATGAATTTCTAGTTTCATAACGGTTTATGGGGACCGGGCATGAATGTGTTATATATATATATATATATATTCATATACCTTCCTTATTTGGATTGTCTCCTCAAGGGAGGGTCGTTGGCCTGGGTGGACCCTGGAGTAGTCATGGAGCACTAACTGAGTGGAGTCGCCCCCGTTGGGTACCTTACTCTCAGGAGGGCTTGGATTATAACCTCAGGGAAGGTCATTGATCTACGAACATTGACCTGGGTGGACCTTGAGAGACTTGGGCTTTGAGACCCCGAGTAGCACGCGCCTAGCTTTACAAATCGTGACAGGATTGGTTATGTGATTTATATGTATATGTTATACGATGTGCTATGTGTATAGGTTTTGGGCTGTGGCCCGTATTGTTGGTTTCGGTTATGGTTTTGGGCTTAGTTCCCACATATGGTTCTTTTCGATAAATGGTTTTTGAATGCATGCAGGCTTTTTAGTGAAGGGTACAAATGGCTTCGATAAAATGTTTTTATAAAATTAATTTTCTGTCCACTCACAGCTTTTAAATGTTTCGACTGCCCTTCAGGTTGACAGCGGATGCGAGCTGTAGTACAGACCGAGACATCACATACCTTCTCCGAATCCTGGCGTACTCTGAAGCCCGAGAGGGCTAAGGTTGGAATTTCCCTTGTCTGACACTCCGTGTCAAACGGGATCAGGAGCGTCCCGCGTTAATCCCGAGGGGATTGGGACGGGTCCTGACATGCCGGCGGTGAGTTGACCACTTATGTTCAGTGTCGCAGTGATGTTGTGTGTGGTTGTGTCTACACGAACTCGCGGTAGGAACCACCATCAAAACTGGATTTGTTGGTGGTTATTGAGAATCGGGAAACGTTCGGGAAACGTTCATTTTCTCGTACGGATCGTCGGGGATGGTCGTACCTGGAGTGTGGGGTACGAGAGAGGTAGAGCCTTCCGACCCAAGTAGAGATAAGCGGCAATTGCTTGGTAGGAGCAAGGTTTTTGGATTGGTTTGATTTGCACTCCACGTGGAGGTGATGCGAGGACGTTAACGAGAGGAGACAATGAGCCACGAGCCGAGGGTTGCTCAGTCGTGATGTGATTATGGTAAGGTTCTACCACTACGCGGCAAGAAGGATTCGTTGGTTAGTGTAGATTCTTGGGAATCGTGATGGAGTTGGTTTGGGTGACTGTGGGTCACCGTACCTCCTGAGTTCGGGTACGTTGGTTTGAGGAGAATCTGATATTGAGAAATAGAATAGGTCACTATAGTAGTTATCGATAGTTGTCGTTGGCAAGAAAGAATGGACAATGCGAGTACTGTCGTGAGGATTAGTGACCGGAGGGTCGGTGTCAGGGCTCGACCCTCCTCGGTCAGGACCCGACTTATCTAGCACGATATTGTCCTCTTTGGGCACACCTGCGCCCGCAAGGTTTTGTTCCTGGGAGCTCACGGTGCAACTTCCCAGTGGGTCACCCATCATGGGATTGCACCAGCCTCCACTCGCTTAACTTTGGGGTTCCAATCCCCACCAAAGCCACTGAGCTCCTAAAAGGCCTCATGCTAGATAGGTGTGTGCCTACACCTTTAAGGCACACCACCATTCCCTTCCCAGACCCTTCCCCCTCGCAGGAATGTGGGATTGTTCACCGTTCCCTCAAGGACACGGGTCTTACAATCCACCCCCCTTAGGGCCCAGCGTCCTCGCTGGCACACTTCCCGGTCGGGGTCTGGCTCTGATACCAAATTATCAGGGCCCGACCCTCCTCGGTCAGGACTCGACTTATCTAGCACGATATTGTCCTCTTTGGGCACACCTGCGCCCGCAAGGTTTTGTTCCTGGGAGCTCACGGTGCAACTTTCCAGTGGGTCACCCATCATGGGATTGCACCAGCCCCGCTTTGGGCCTCGTCCTCACGGTTTTGTTTTCGAGAGCTCATGGTGCAACTTCCCAGGGGGTCACCCATCATGGAATTGAACCAGCCTCAACTCGCTTAACTTTGGGGTTCCAATCCCCCCCAAAGCCACTTGAGCTCCCAAAAGGCCTAGTTTAGATCAGAGTTGAGTAGCGACACCCTCTATCTAACCCTATATTGTCCTCTTTGGGCACACCTGCGCCCGCAAGGTTTTGTTCCCAAGACCTCACGCCTGGAAGGTAACCACCTTAACCTGCGCGGCCAAGGGAGGCCTAGTGCTAGATAGGTGTGTGCCTACACCTTTAAGGCACACCACCATTCCCTTCCCAAACCATTCCCCCTCGCAGGAATGTGGGATTGTTCACCGTTCCCTCAAGGACACGGGTCTTACAGTCGGATTTGGTAATAAGCAGAGTGTTGTCTGTAGATCACAGTAAGAGCGTGTTGTGTCTCTTCGATCAAGCAGTACATCGGATTAGGATGAATTGACATCATTTTCGATGTGCATAAACGGTCAAGAACGGATAGGCGAATTGGATTGTTTGCGGACATGTGGATGATATCTGAGGGAGTTGAGAGCCTAGTTGTGACCGAGTTGGTAGATATGCCCTAGAGCAGTAGCCGAGGGACTTCAATGGGCACTGAGCGGGACAGAGAGGATCCCAAGTGGCTCGGTACAAAATATGGCCTATACCTGGAGGGGTGATAGGTACCATAGGTCGTTGTGGACAGACGGCACGAGTGTTAGGTCCTGGAATTCGATCCCATGAGGATTAGGACGTACGAATTAAGTTACCGACGTGAACGGCGATGGAAGAAGCCGAAAAGAATCAATGGAAGTGTTTAGTCCTGAAGGGAAGGATTCAGCCTTACAGTAATTATCATGGAATACTCTTAGTCAGAGTAGAAGGACTTCTAACTCAGGAATTGAAACAGTTGAGCATGCTTCCAATATGGTTGCAACTACTCTCGACTTAGAGACCGGTGAAGGAGACTTCTCGTTTTCTGCTCTTTCGCAGATAGTGCTGGGTGCTGGAGGATGACATAGGATGAACTTTGATGTCATCATCTTCAACTTTCCTCATGTGGACCGATGAGGAAGGAAACGACAGCTAAGGGTTGAAAGAAGGTGTAAGAACCGAACACCTAGGCTATGGGTCAAATTTGAGTGACTTGGAGATCAGATGATTCGTAGTGTCACGTCCATTGACGTGGCAAGTGAGCACCGAGGTGAGTCTGATTGAATAGCGTGAGGATGATCGAGATGACAAAAGTGATTGTGACGACCTTGAGGCGTTTAGACCGAGGTCTGGTCGTCATTGGAGTGAATTGCCTTGCTGATTATGCTAAGCTAGGAGCAGAGGAGTACTATAGTGAAAGACTATTGAAGGATCCCTTAGCATAGTTGGTGAGATGACAAGATAGAGATTGGATATGGGAATAAGGATGAGACGAGGACGATACGTGGATATCAATTAGGAAGTGATGAATAGCCAATGGCTCGAGTTGGATTTAATGATAGAGATTGTGTTGGATTGAGGGTGGCTCATGACGTACCATTGAGCATCGAACCGATGAGTATTATGATCGGATGTAGTCCGGTATAGTGGTATATTGACTGGACATCGAATTCTATGTGCTTGGAGCAGATTTGATAGAGGGGGTTCAGAGATTTGGTGAGCCGAGAGCTCCGGGATTTGCGGGCCAGAGGAACCCTAGTGCCTGTGTGTGTTTTCTGCCCAGACAAGTATTCGATTGGATTCCGTATACACCCCGGATAGGTAAGACGTCGATTCTTTGTCGGCAGGAGGAGTAGTATGACGGTTGAGACTCAAGGTGAGTCTAGTTGTCAGCGGAAATCACTGAGTGATGTACGATAGGAGATCAGAGTGTGCATCGAAAGCGCAGTGGAGCTGAGCGTTATCGACTAGTCACGATCACTATCGTGGACTTAGGGAGTATTAGAGGAGAATGGTATTCCTCCGAACAGGGAATTACGGTGGCGAACTGGTCAGTGTCAGAGGTTGAGTATCGCTCCATGGGAGCAGTGAAGGTAGTTGATGAATCGGGTACTGCATAGGACATCAGTTTCGGTTGTCAGATAGGAAAGGTCATCAGACTGAAAAGCTGACTTAGGTGTCAGATAAGAAGAACAATCAGGCTGAAAAGCCTATTGGACGACAACTTAGTATAATCGACCAGAGTGAACGACATGCGAGATTGGTGAGACGTCTACATTCTGTCTTGAGTGAGACTTACGAGCTGAAGTGTGGCTTCGAGAGAGTTGAGTTGGAGCTTTGGAAGCTCCGGTGACAAGCGAGACCAACGAGTACGATGGTTAGGTCGGACGTGTACTTTTACATGGGTACTCTCGTGTGTGTACAATGAACCGAGTAGGGGGACATACTTGGATATCCACAGTTGGTTGTGGAATTGGGTCATTTTGAATTTCGAGGATGAAATTTCTGAGAGGGGGAAGTTTGTAATGACCCGTTCCTAATTTTAAGGATTAATTAGGGATTAATGAAGGATTAGCGAGACTAATCGGGAATTAGTCGAGGATTAACGACGGAGGCATACCAAACCCCGATCAATCCTTCAACCCCATTCCAAACCCTTACCCCATATGATCATATGTGAGGCCCAGAGAGTGAAGTGAGGATGTTGGGATGGTGGTGGCTGGCCAGGACGGCGTCGCCGTGGACGACGGAGGCAACTCGAGCAAGGTAAGCACGGTTTTGTCCAATTTTCATTTTCTTTGGATTCAAGCATTATGGACGGTTTAGGTCGATTGGAATGGGCTTATTAGGTTGCTAGGAAGGTTTTAAGATGAATTTGGGTGGTGGTTCACAGTTGAGGAAGCCCTGGGGAATTTCCGGAAAAACTGAACCGTGAGGGATTTTTGGACTGTTGGGTTTTTGTAGGTTTTAGGTTGTTTTGATTTCATATTTAGGTTCCAAGGATCAAAATAAGTAGAATGGAATTGATTAGGAAGAAAAAGGACGAAGATTGGACGGTGTAGGAGCCTAGACCGGTCACGCGGGTCTAGTTGGACCGAATTTGCAGGGAAAAATCGGACCGGCCGGTCGGCTGAAGTTAGGAGACGACATTGTTTATGTCGTGTGGCTCCCACGCGCAGCCACTTTAGACGCGTTCGGGCGCGTGGGGGAGAATTTTGGGAAGGTTCCAACATGTAATTTCATCTATTCGATGTAACGAACATTTTGGAACTCGTTTCGAGTCGATCGAACATTGTCTCGATATAGTTCAGGTTGCCGAAGGTTTCGGAGCGCGTTTAAAAATAGTTAAAAATCCTGGAAAAGTAGGGGGCTTTAGTGGGGAGTTAATTAAGTAGTTAGTAACCCTCTAAAGTGATTTGAACAGGTTTGGGAATCCCGGATACGGCGTTTGGCCTGGGAAGGCGTACAGCGCGCATATCGAGGCGGCAGCTCGGCCGGTCTGTGAGTGGACTTTCTTTTATGAATCGATGCATGCATAAATGTTTTATAAGTGTTTTAATATGTGTTTTGTGATGCCTTGAGTGCATTTTATGTGTCTTTACGTATTGGTACGTATTTCAAGGTTTCAGCCTTATACGTGTTTATACGCGTTTATGGTTCGGTTTTCGATGAAATGGTTTTGAAAAGTAAAACGACCCATTTGGCCTTGGTTTTGACTCGGGCATGAGACCCATTTGGTTTTGGTTTAACTTGGGCATGAGGCCCTACTGATGACCTAAAGGTCTGAGTCATGGGAGCGACGGGTGTTGTTTGCACGGCGACGGACGACGTGACGCTCACCTCCGGAATGGGTATGTGTTCCCTCCGGAGAGGTCATTATGCACGTCCCGTAGTCGAGCAGCCACTGGAGGCTCAACTTCGAAGTGCTAACGGTATCGGAGATCGGTCGGTAACATGTGCACCATGTTCAAGAGATGGTCACGGTAGTTATATGTTCACAGCGACATACCAGGATTGATAGCGGTCCTGGACTGATGGTTGCACGCATCACTATGATCAGAATCGTTACTAACCCTAAGATATCGGGCTCGATGCCCCCTTTATTTATGAATTCAGGCTTGAGTCCCAGTTAATTGTGAAATCGGGCTGGAGGCCCTGTTGAGTCATAAGTTTGGGCTGGAGGCCCAGCTGACTTGTGTTATCGGGCGTGAGTCCCGTTTATGGTTTTCTATACTAGTATGTATATACCCTCCTTACGAGTGTATTGATTGATCTCCTCCAGACGTCCACCTATAGAGTCACGATCCAGTACCCGAAATACGTGTTCCCCATAGAGAGCCCATTCCAGTAGTGGGTGTTATGATGTGGACCCGGACCAGATTCCGGAGAGATGCTCGGACTAGATCTGGAGATAGAACCTCCCAGATGGAGAATTCGTGGGAGTAGACTCAGAGTGAGATCCCGATTAGTATGCATACTTATATATAGAGAAATTGTGACATATATCGGGGATTTGTTGCCTAGGGGCTGTGTGCCACAAGTTGACATCAGAGGATGTCTAGGATATATAGTTATATAATTATATGTGTATGAGATTTCACAGAGATAAGTTTGGGCTGAGACCTACGTGTATTGGATTTGGACTAAGACCCTATGTTTCATGTTTTGAGAAAGAGACTCGTTATGGGTTCCTTATTTTGGATTTTGGGCCAAGGCCCTGTGTTCTATGTTTGAGAAATGGTTTTCGAATGTATGCATACTTTTTAGTGAAGGGCATAAAGATCTTTTTATGAAATAGTTTTATAAAATATTGTTTTGTCCACTCATAGCTTTAGTGTTTTGAATGCCCTTCAGGTTGATCGCGGATGCGGGCTGTAGTAGAGACGAGACATCACATTCCTCCTCCGGATCCTGGCGCCCTCTAATAGTCCCGGTTGGGCAAAGAACGAAATTATCCCTAGTTTGACACTTCGTGTCAGACGAGAGCGGGCACGTCCCACGTTAATCCCTGGGGATTTGGGACAGGTCTTGTCAGTCTGTCTACGTACTCGTAACATCCTGATCTACGTAACGGTCCTCGGTCCTCGTATGTTTGTCTCCACAAGTCAAAAGTCAATATTTTTCCCAATTTCAGGGGCAGAATAGTCAATTTACACCGTCCGTTCGAATTCAATCAACTAATCCCCGATTAGTTATTCTAAGTCCATAATTAAATAATATGTAAACTAAAACAATCCAATATTAGTAAATCAGACCAACCAATCAATACCAACCATAATAACAATATCCCCAAGCTCTGGTAGCGTAGGAAATCTTCATAACAACAATGAATATAATTCTTCGATTAAATCTCACAATCCTTATAACCAAGCACAATTAGTCCTCAAGCTCAAGTACCAGCAATAATGAATAACCACTCAATGCGTAGGTTAACTCGGGAACATCATGTAGCACCATTTGAGTCAAGTCCAGAAACTGCACTAAACGCACCATCTTGATACATTTGGGAACCATATATAGCACCATCTAGACTGTAATAATAACACCAGGAACTGCACACATGCACCATCCGGGTCATGTCCGGGAACTGCACTTACACACCATCCGAACACGTACTAGTATCACATAGGATAACTTTTGTGAAAAACGATTCACAAAATCAAGAAACTCATTTAATACGTATCATTGACTTAATACCAAGTCAAAACATATTCAAACCTAGGCCTAAGCCCAAAACACAATTTCCACAAATAATCGTAAAATCTATGTCCATAAACCATTCAGAAAATCGAGAAAAACATTCAACAATCATTTCAAAATCAAATTCAAATCATTGCAACATGAATAAGGAAATTAAGCAGCTAAAACATTAGACTATGCATGCATAATAATTTATAAAAAAAAAAAATAGTCCACTCACACAGCGTCCTCGCAGTACAATCTCGAACTGAGCGTTCCTCCGTAATTCTGGAAGCCATATCGCCTATCATAGATCACCACCAGGGTCAATAAAGTCAAAAATAATCTTATATTTAAATTCCCTAATTATTGGACACGAAAACTACCCTGAGACGACGATCGACTCAAAAAATCTACAAAAATATCTGCAATGTCAATTACATGGTACGCGTCCTCAAGCGCAACCTAGCTTCCCTGCGTTTGGGCCTCACGAGCACACATATGGAGTCGCAGGCTCAGTCGCCTTCTTCCTTGAGTAGGTCTGTGACTCGTGTTCGACCCGGTAACATGACCTGTTTCCATTTCCCTTCCAATTCTTGCCTGCTCTTCAAAATTGAACCCACTATCCTTCTTGATTTTAACCTAATAGCATGTTTATAATTTTAATTTCATGAAATTTCTTACCTTAATCCCTGATTTTTTGATTGATGCATGCGGCTTAAATCAAACTTAATCACGGGTTTGTCCTCGAATGATTTTCCTTGAAATTCCGATAGTCCTACTCGTAAAGGTTCTAGGAAGAAATTTATAACCACAATTCAAGTAATCAAGGTCCAAATCAACAAAACCCGATTCCAAGGCTCACAAAAGGTTTTTTGGGCTTTCTCAAGTTCATGTTCTTCCCCCCTCCAATTCCTCTTTCTTTTTCTTCCTCTATCCTTTCTTTCTTTTTCTCTCTTTCCTTATCCCTCTCTGTTTCTCTCTTCCCTTTTTCTCCCTTCACAGTTTTCATCCTTTTCAGTTTTGGGTTTAAAACACAATATAAACACACACACACACACACACACACACACACACACACACACACACACACACACACACACACACACACACACACACACACACACACACACACACACACACACACACACACACACTTGTCACCATCTTATGAAATCAACATAAAATCTTCGCTTGATAAATTACCAAAATGTCCCAAATGCCAAATTACCAAATACTCCCAGTAAATTTAGAATCGTAACAAACTCACTCGATCTCCGATCATGACGGGCCGCATGTTTATGGAGTCAGGACCCCGAGAGCTTTGTAACGGTTTTCACAAAAAATCCAAAAATTTCTCCAGAAAAAAAAGTCAATGTTTTGACCTTTGAGGGAAAAATCATCAATTCCCTTTTAAAATTTTCAAAATTGTCTTTTTCGAACTTCCGAGTCGTTACAATTTACCCCCTTTAAAGAATTTCATCACCGAAATTCAAATATGTCTATCCAACAACCAGCATTACCGGGCCCCCAACAATGTCTCAGGTCTCCTACCCGAATCCTCATTCCGTTTTCAGAATGGTAACTAATTTTTAACCTTCTGGCTCCTCCCGAGCCCTAGTTCCTAATTCTGACTCCTTCCAAGTCTTAGTCAAATATTCTAACTTCATCCTAGTCCTAATCCAACATATGAAATCATGCATGCCCCCGCTGGCATGCTTAGTTATCAAGTAAAAATGTCGATATAAGTTCCGTCACCTCACAACCTCAGATACTCTAATCAAGGAACTCACCCATCTATCTTATTTGGGACAAACTTACATGTAGATGTTGTGACCCTGGCCTTTGGGCTTGCTCACTATCTGAGTCGACACAACTCCTCCTTTACTGGAGCATAGTATCCAATATCTAACCCAATAATCTAGGGTCTATCTAGGGTCCGTTCTAGCCCTAAGCCTATCCTGGGCTCGTATACTCGTATCGTTTTCTGACTGTACACAAGGCTCGCGTCTTGGAGGCTTGACGTTGGAAACCATAAATAAGTTTCAAACTTGGCTCTAGTACCAAGTTGACAAGACCCGCTCCTAAGACACTTTGATAATTGAGTTCAGTCTTACTCCCATTTGACAAACGATCTTAAATTTTGAAGCTACCTTCAACACTTGTTATAAAAGGGATACTTTTATTGCCTCATTACTCATGCCTCCACCTCTTGATCATCTCTGATTTTCAAGCAACGACCTAGAAGGTTAATAAAACCATGAAAAAGTATGGGTGAACAAAAATAAACGTTTAAAACACATTTTTCGAGGAAAACAAAATTTTCCCTCCAATTTCTAAAATGTATACATATAAGAAAAATTAGATAATCAAATCTCATTTAAGAACAAATCATAAACCGTTGAACCACAACAATCATAAAACACAGTAAATAGCCCGTGGCCCATATATCCCGAAATCCAAGTATGTCACATCATATAAAAATCAACTGGACACAAATATCAATAAAGTAAACCAAGATAATCCAATATCAGTAAATTAGACTAACCAATTGATAACAACCACAATAACAACACCCCAAGCTTCGGTCATCTGGGAACTCGTCACAACAACAATGAACATAATTCGTGTATTAAATCACACAAGCCTAATGAATAAATTCTCAAATTCAAGTACCAGTCATAATGAACAACCAAACTACGTGTAGGCTAACTCAGGAATTTCACTTAGCACCATCCGAGTCAAGTCTGGGAACTACACGAACGCACATGTGCCATCTCTGTTTGGAGGTCCTCTAGCAACTGGCGAGCATCCCTATAGTGTTTTTGGCTAGGAGGGACCAGCATTGTTGAAAGGTTGGATGATAAGTCGCCAGATGAGGTGGGGCTAGCCCCAGGCTATTGCCTTCTTGACCTATCAGATGATGTATGCTTGATTATAAGTTAAGGGGTTGGAATGTGGTCATCCATAGTTTGGCTAGTCATGGTTTGGTCGGCTAACCTCATTTCTCGACTCCACTCGCGTTGGGACATCCTTGCAATGGCGAGGGTCCTCGCGTATTGCTCTGCTAGAACCTGGTTCCTAGTGTGGATCGTGGCGTTGTGAGCTTTAAGCTCAACCACATCTCGTATTAGATCTTCCAAAGTCTATCTGTAGACATCGGGGACGTTGTCCCAAGGGTTCCTTTGCAAAAAGGAGGTGTGATTAAGCTCTCCTTTGTCTTGTTCATCCAACATGATTTCGGGAGCAATTGGGACAACTGAGGTTGTGAGTGAAAGTCTAGGAGGTGGTTTCAGAATTCCCACAGACAACACCAAACTATCGATACAATAAATGTGCCAACTTAGACTTGTCTTGCTGAGCTCTTTTGACCACTCTTCTCGTGCTGGTGGGACCTGCGAAAAGAATGCAAGAATAAAAGAGCACCGATGTGGTATCGACCTAATAGTCTTCGTTACTCAAGTAAGATTAAGTATGGAGGGTAGTGTAATAATTTAGGCAGCATAAGGGCAAGATTGTCATTATATTTTGGAGTGGAGGCTCCCTTGTATTTATAGTAGCATTAATGTTGTTAGCGAAATAGTTCGATGTGAGATTAATGTTGCTGTGATCATGAGTAATGTTTCTGACTCGATCGGACGGATAGGAGGTAGGCCAATCAAATGTGGTTGGCCTAGGAGGCGTACATATAGCATGAGATTCGGTTGGAACTGCACGTGTGGTCGAGGACAGGGCTGGTTGAGCATGATACTGACTGATTAGATGTGCTCGGCTTAGTCGTCCTTTATGTTACGTTAGGCTTGGCCTTGTATGTTTAATCTAACCAAATGCTTGAACTCATTTTTAGTTGTTGAATCAAAAATTGAACTCGCCGCGAAAAGTTCTCACAATTCCTGCAAACAGTAAATAATTAGCTATCGTTGCCTCGATCGATTTTCCTGGGAGGTTGTTCGACCTAGAACACTCTGATGCCTAAGTTAGCTTTGAGAGGGGAAAAGGATATACTTCGAAGCGAAGAATCGACGTACCTTAGAAATGAAATGTGCTCCATTATTTATAGGAAAATCTTGGGAGCCTTGGAGCGTTCTGATTGGTCGGTTGAATTTGTAATTAATAAATAATATATTATTAATTAAATATATTATTTAATAATTATAATAATAGCTCATTATGATAATAATGATAATTATTGTGTTTTAATATTAATATTAATTATCTGTTACTAAGAATAATGACAATTAACTCTCGGGAAGAATATTAATATTACGGAGATTTTAACCCGATTAAATAACGTATTTAGCTGGTAAATAGATTATTTAATGTGTGGGTGTTTTTCAAATGACTAGCGTTATTGCCAAGGGCAATTTGGTCATTTTGGGAATTATAGGCCACGTGACAGCTCCACAGTTTTCAGATGATTTTGGGTTCCACAAATGCCCCCACATCGCTTCGGAATTCAGCGAATCCGAAGGGATGTACGTTCTTAGAATTTCTTTTTACTTTACTCTTTCTTCATGTTTGTTGAAACACGTTGAGTTTGTAAATAAATTTGTAAGGTTTGTATATATACATTTATTCATACATTTATATTTGTGTTGGAGTGAGAAATATTGCCATTTTTATTTTGAACTAAGTTTTTATGGAAAAAATTTAGTCAACTTTAACTAAATGCGATTTAAATGAAATTTAAAACAATTAAATCGGTAATGGTTTTTTTTTTTATTTAAAGAATTTCCAGCTGCAAAGTACGAAGTCCCTAAACCTAATCTCTGTTTTGGTTCAAAAAGAGAAAACATTTGCTCTGTTTGGAGGCAAAAAGGCTAGGGAGCTTGGTGGAAAAGGAAAAGGTAATATTTTATTTTTTCCCTACTGTTTTTTTTTCTTGGTTTGTCAATTAGACATAGTGTGAAAGATCTCGTGAAGTAGCACATAGGTTTGCAGGAGACCACTTTTTTGTAGGACATGTGGCTTCTTGTGGTTGGAGAGATGCTGGCCAGGGGGCCCGCGTATCGGGTGCCGTCGGTTGGCATAGAAACACAGACACATGGTGTCCCGCCTCCTATTGGGATCTGATCCAAAGGGTGTGAATCCATGAGGCATGGAAGCTTGTAGGGCTGGTTGAGCTGAAGGCGCCACGCGGCAGGCGCCAATTGGTGGAACAAACCAGACGTCCTAGAGTACAACACACAGCGAAATTTGATTGGAGGATTAGAAGAGCGTCTGACGGCAAATGTACGACGTGTCGCGTACAGAGGAGCTGGAAGTCAAGGGCCCACACGTCAGGCGTCAGGAGCTGTCGGCCACGCAGCGCATTCGTCAGGCGCCTGTCAGGCGTGTCGCAGCAGTATTGGACGCACGGTGTTGAGCGTGCCACGTGTGCCTGTGCAATTGGATGGGTCCTGCGAACTGTTCACTCCGGTTGGGCAGTCTCTTAGCTTTGGTGACCGATCAGTGAAGATAGAGTTCCCATGTCCTCAGATTTGCCCTCACTTCCACTTGAAGGGTTCTGATCGTGCTGTCTCGGGGCTTTGGTGACTGGCAGGTGAGGGTAGCTCAGCTCATTTTGAATCCTCCATTTACTGGCTGCCACGTGGCGCACAATGGGCTTATTCGGGCACACATCCGGAGTCGGTTTTGGCCTGCTTTTTGCCCCAAAATATTTATATAAATATTTATAGCCCTTGATTTTTTTTGGCAAGAGTATTTACTCGTATAAATATATTGATATATTTTGGAAGTGTATTTTATACCTAAATAACTGCTGTTTATATAACCCAAAGTCATATATTTGATTGTTTTTTTTTTGCAGGTATATGTATTTGCGTATTTAATGCATATATATATTAGTATATTATAATATGTATTTAATATATTATTTAAGTGCTTGATAATAGCATATGTATTTTGAATAACCATATGCGTATATACTCAAGTATGTATATACGTGGTATGTATTTACTTCCAGAAACTAATGAATTTTTCCTTTCTTGTAGGTGAACGTTTCTGCTCATTCCGAGAGTTCAGGACATCTGTTGGGTTCGATTCAAGCGGCACCCACTTTATTTGTTTGAGGCGGTCATTTCAAGATGTGTCAAGGTGCACTTCTCGAGAGACCTAGCAGGCTCGCATTGTGGGAGAGTGGCGGTTCTCGTAGCTAAAGTCCATTCCGAGGGAAAGATATAGAGTTTGAGAAGCCTGAAGACTTCATGGAGTGGAAAGCTCGCAATCAGATCGCCTTTCGGATGACGTCTTTGCGGAGCTTGGCGACATATGTTCTTCCATGGAGGCTCTTAAGCATGGAAGAGGAAAAATCCCTGTCGGCGGTCGATGGACTAAATTCCACCCTTTGATCATTGGGTGGGGTTTTTGAAGTTCTTCTCCAAGATTATTGGCCAGATGGGATGCAACCCTGCTCAACTGGACGTCGATGGCTATCGACACATCATGTGCTTCGAGAAGCTGAACAAATTCTTTGACCTGGGACTCACTGAAGATGAATTCTGGCATTGTTATTTCGTGTCGCACAACGGAAATACCAGCGGTCGGCTTTCTCAAGTCGTACCCAAGGTGGTGCTATTTTTGAGGACGGAGTTCGATGACAATACGTACAGATTCGACTGCATCGAAGTTTGTGGCGCATGGGACAAACACGCCTCCCCGGACTTGAGGATTACCTGGCACTTCCGCATGTTTGATGAGCTGTACAGCGGGTTTGGAGGTCATCCTGATCTCAAAAAGATTGACATGGCTCTGAAAATTCCTCCAGAGTTTCGAGACATGAGCTGGCTACTCTCTCCACTCAGAGACATGAATGGCGGGAGGCCTTCAGACATCCTAATCAAGGAGTGGTTGAGCGCTCCACTGCGCTTAAAAAAACCTGTTACCCAGAAGAAGAACAACAAGCAAGGTCCCATTGGCTCTTTGGAGAAATAGCATGATCATCAGCTTCCTTCCAAGCCCGACTGTTCTAGTCCTACAGAGTCATCTAGCAAGCGCAAAACCTCAGACGGTCCCTGTGAGGATGCAGCCAAACAACTTAAGAAGCTGAAGGCGATTCCCACTTCCCATGAAGTGATTGAAGTGTTGAGAGATGAAGGCCCAGATCGAATAGTGGAGGAGACACGGTCGTCATCCAAGACTCCTGATGTGATAGGTGCCCCCATCCTAGCAGAGGAAAGTCAAAAAACTGTTCCACAAGGAGCTTACGACAAGGTAGTCCGAGACCTTAGGATTGCGAAAGCTAGGGCCCACAAGTTGGTTGACATGCTTCGTGGAAATGCTAATTTGGAAGATGAAAACAAGTGAATGAAGAGCGAATGCAAACGCCTTCGAGAAGCCCGATATCACTCTAGACGGAACAAGAAGCCTTGGTCGGAAGAATCCATACATTGGAAGACAAAGTGGGCGAGCTGGAGACAAGCCGTGCAGAGAGGATGCTGATAGAGAATGAGCGAGATGTTGCCCGAGACAAGGTCACTTTGCTGCGCAAAAATTTGCAAGACTCAGATGAGAGAATCAAACTTTTGGAGGTGGAAATCCAGAATCTGAAGATTGGAAGGCTTCCGAGACACGACCATTTACAGTCACCACATGCCCCCACAAGTTTGTGCCAAAAAGAAAGTGAGGCACAAAAGTTGGGCATGGCAAGCTACAGTGGGATCACCACTAAAGAGCGGGAACCCGAGCTAGAGAAAGAGTATGAGCCTGCTCCGGAACCTGGCCTAAAGCCTGAGACCGAGACTAGAAAGGAAGCTTCCCCTGAGACTGCTGAATCATTGTTTAACGACACTTCCCTACTTTCAGCAGAAGAGTGGGAAAAGTTTAGAAAAACAATGGGTTTTGAAAACTTGCATCCATAGTTCCTTTACATGTGTATGTTGACTATTGCATTTTCATTTTTGTATTGAATAACTGGTTTGAGCAATCGAGATGTGATTAGCAAGCCATTCCTCAAATGAATAAATGAAAACAATATTTATGAAGAATTTTGCTCTCCCGGCTTTTTGTCAAAGTTTTTCCAACTATTTGATGTATCCCAAACTTATTTGTTCATCAAATGCCCCATGTTGTAGCCATGGACGTTCAATGTTGTGGTTTAACTAACTTTGTTAGCATTTGCATTGGTGTTGCCTTCAAGGAAGGGCTTGCGCTTCTTAAGAGAAGGCTTGAAGTGCTTCCATGAGGAAGACTTAGGGTGCTTCCAAGAGGAAGGCTTAGGGTGCTTCCTAAGAGGAAGGCTTGAGGTGCTTCCTAAAGGAAGGCTTCGGGTGTTTCCTGGCAGAAGGCTTTAAGTGCTTCCTGAAGGAAGGCTTCGGGTGCTTCCTAGTGGAAGGCTTTAAGTGCTTCCTAGTGGAAGGCTTTGTGTGCTTCCTGGTAGAAGGCTTTGGATGGTTCCCGAAGGAAGGCTTGAGTGCTTCTCGGAAGAAGTCTTTGGATGGTTCCCGGAGGAAGGCTTGAGTGCTTCTCGGAAGAAGGCTTCGGGAACCTTGCCGAAAGTACAATAACACATAGGTGAATTAGGAATGACTTGACAGCTTTATTTGTAAGACTAAACACATCATTCTTGAAAATAAAGTCTATATTTGGCACAAAACAATGACTAGTTTAGCTTTGAGCTCTAGTTTGCATTATACATAATATTTTCGGGGATGATGAGCATTCATGGAACTACTCATTAACTTTCCGTCCATTGTCTCTAAGGTGTAGCTTCCCTTTCCGCCTACTTGGTAGACTCGGTAGGGTCTTTCCCATGGGGACTTGAGTTTTTGAGAGCCTGGACGATTGGGTGTTGCAAACTTGTTCTTGAGAACAAGGTCACCTGGGAGAAAGTGCCAGAGTCGGGCCTTCTTGTTGTAGGAACTTTTCACTTGCTGCTGGTAGCTGGAGATGCGCTTCACCACGTGCTCTCTTAATTCCTTGCTGAGATCAAGTGAAGTTCTTGGAGCGATGGAGTTGACTGCTGGATCATCAAGCTCGGTAAAGGGCGCTGGAACAACAACATGTGGAGGAATGACTACGTCAGTACCGTATGCAAGGGTGAATGGGGACTCTCCTATTGCACGACGTGGAGTGGTGCGGTAAGCCCAGAGCGTGCCATCCAACTCCTACTCCTACAAGCCTTTTTTTATCATCGAGTCGCTTCTTGATACAGTCGAGGATCGTCTTATTTGAAGCTTCCACCTGGCCATTACCCTGGGGGTAATATGCAGTTGAAGTGAAATGCTTGATCTTCCAACACTCAAAGAACTCGTTGAGTATGGCGCCAGTGAACTGAGTTCCATTGTCTGTTAGAATGACTTTAGGAAGTCCAAATCGGCAGATGATCTGGCTCCAGATGAATTTTTGAACATCAGCCTGACTTATGGTGGCCAAGGCCTTTGCCTCTACGCATTTGGTGAAGTAGTCAGTGGCAACAATCAAATACTTTTTGCTTGGGACTGGAGTACTTGGAAGCGGTCCAACGATGTCAATTCCCCATTGCATGAATGGCCAAGGACTCGTCTGTGCATACAGCTCCTCCGGTGGAGGCAATTGGTTAGGCTTGAACCTTTGACATTTGTCGCATTTCTGAGCATACTGCAAAGCTTCCTGGCGTAGAGTAGGCCAATAAAATCCTGCACTAAGCGTCTTTTGAGCAAGCGATCTTCCACCAAAATGATTCCCACAATGTCCTTCATGAATCTCAGCCAAGACTTTCAATGTTTCAAAATGCTTTAAACATACCAAGCTTGGCCCTGTGAAGCTCTTTCGAAAGAGTCTACCCTTGTCAACATAGTATCGTGCAACCTTCATCTAGATTTTGCGGGCTTCTAATCGTTCATCCGGCAATCTACCATGCTCTAAGTAGTTGATAAAAGGGTCCTGCCAACTCGGAGATGAATCAATTTGTCTTACTTCAATCTCCTTCGTATCAATGCTTCTCTGCTCGAGATACTCAATTGGGATTGAGCGCTTGAAACGAAAGTCAAGTGATGACGCTAGATTGGCCAACGCATCTGCTTGTGTATTTTCGGCTTGTGGAAGTTGATAAAAAGTGAAAATCGAGAAAAAAGTAAGCATTTCATGGACCTTATTGTTATATCTGAGCATCCTTGGATCACGTGTAGCATATTCACCGATCGATTGGTTAGTGATCAGCTGCGAATCCGAATGAATAGCAAGTTTTTTGACTCCCAACTCCTTGGCAAGTGTGAGCCCACAAATCAAAGCTTCATACTCCGCTTCATTGTTAAAAATCCGAACTGTACTGCCTGCTCCATTATTGAGCCATCAGGAGTGATAAGGACAATCCCCGCTCCTAGCCCCTTCTAGTTCGAGGAACCATCAACAAAGAGCTTCCATAGATGATTGGAAGTTGAGGGTTGCAGAGAAGAGGAACTGTCTCCATGATCTTGTCACAAGGAAGTTTCGGCGGCACTAAGGGCATTGCCAAGCTTATTGCCATTGCTTCCTTCTAGTGACGCTGGAGTGAACTCCACAACAAAATCCGCTAAGGCTTGGCCTTTGACAGCTGTTCGTGGACGATAGAGCAAATCATGCTGACTCAAATATATGACCTATTTCATTACCCTTGTCGATGCATCAGGTGCATGAAGTAACGAACGAAGTGGATACTCTGTCATGATGATTACCCGATGAGCTTGAAAGTAAGGCCTCAACTTCCTTGTGGTAACTAGTAATGCCAAAATCATCTTTTCGAACTTCGGATATCGTGTCTCAGCATCAAGGAGGGCTTTGGATGTGTAGAACACAAGCAGTTGTATCCCATTCTATTCCCAGATAAGTGCGGAGCTTATAGCAACATCAGAGATCCCCAGATATAGGAACAGGTCCTCGTTATCTTTGGGTCTTTATAGTAGCGGTGCAGACGTCAAGTAGGCCTTGAGATCTTGAAACGTCTTCTCACAACCTTCATCCCACTTATCTCTGGATGCCTTCTTTACTCCTTGGAAGAAAGGTCGAAATCGGTCAGTTGACTTGGACAAGAACCTGTTCAATGCTGCTGCTCGTCCAGTGAGACTTTGAATCTCCTTCAAACTTGATGGGGACTTCATCTCGAGAATTGCCTTGATTTTCTTTGGATTTGCTTCAATCCCACGCTGAGTCACAAGATACCCCAAGAACTTCCCAGCTGATACCCCGAATGTACACTTCAGAGCGTTGAGCTTCATTTTGTACTTCTTCAGCAAGTTGAAGGTCTCTCGCAAGTTGGTGATATGATCCCCTCATTTTTCCCTTTTGGCCATGATGTCATCCACATACACCTCCATGGTTTTGCCAATGAGATCTTTGAATATCCGATTGACGAGTCTCTGGTACGTTGCTCCCGCATTCTTGAGGCTAAATTGCATGACCTTGTAGTAGTACACACCTCGGTCGAAGACGAAGGCAGTTTTGTCCTCGTCTTTTTCATACATGAAAATCTGATTATAGCCCGAGTATGCATCCTGGAAGCTTAGTACCTCATTTCCTGCAGTTGAGTTCACTAAGAGATCGATTATAGGCAGAGGATAGTTATCCTTTGGGCACGCAAGATTGAGATCGGTGTAATCAACACAAACTCTCCATCGTCCAGCTTCCTTTTTCTTAACAAGCATGACGTTTGCTAGCCATTCAGAGTGCGGAACTTTTTCAATGGATCTAGCAACGAGTAACTTGTCAATCTCCTCTTGGATGATAGCAATTTTCTTGGGGGAAAAATTGCGTCTTTTCTGCTTGACCGACTTGTGGTAGGGATTGACGTGTAGCTTGTGGTAAGCGATGGTAGGATCAATCCCCGACATGTCAGACGGAGACCAAGCAAAAACTTCTTTCCCCTCACGTAGGAAAGCTATGAGTTCTTCTTTTTCTTTGTCACTTAACCGAGCACCAATACGGGCTTCTAGCTCAGGATATTGAGGGTCAAGTTGAATGAGGGTGACATCATCCTCCGACTGCCATCCTTCCGGAGTTAGTGGTTCCTCATGTATGTCAGGATCTTGACCCGTGATTAGTTGCTATTTGGGAGACGAAGAAGAAAGCTTGCCCTCAGAGGATGATCCTGCTTGGGGAACAAACTCTACCTCTTTAACCTCCTTCAGCCATTCTGTACGACATCGTCGATCCATCGCCTGATCTCCTTTGATCTCCCCGATTCCACCACTGGGAATAGGGAACCGAATCTTATGGTAAAGGCTTGACGTGGTTGCGAGGATCTTGTGAAGCCATGGTCTTCCGAAAATTCCATTGTATGGAGAGTACTCGTCCATGATGTAGAAAGTCTGGGACGTGACTACGGGATCCGAATGTACATCCAGCTGGAGAGTGCCTAGGGTCATACTGGTCGACCCGTTGAAACCTCGGAGCGGGACAGCCCTTTTTGTTATGAGGCTTTCTAACCCCATCTTTCGCACTGCATCCAGGCTGAGGATATTTACTGCGCTCCCTTCATCAACGTGAATCCGATCAACTTAAGCATGAGCAATCTGAATTGACACGACTAATGCATCATCGTGCGCCCAATCAAGTCCTACCTTGTCCTTCAAAGAGAAACCAACGACAAGGTCGTTGGCCACCCCGGGGTGGTAACATGGGAGACCTGAGAGACGGCAAGTGCATCTCGTATGTTTCTTTTCTTCTGCTTGGAGGTGGTTCCTAGCAACTCCGATTCAGCTATGATGGTGTTGATGCGAATCATCTTTGCTGCAGGTTCCTTCGGTCATTTGTCAGCTGGTCGATCCACAGGCTTCCCCTTGATGTACTCAGTGCAATGTTCTTCTTTTATGAGATTCCGGAGATATCTCTCGAAAGATATGCATTTTCCAATGTTGTGCCCATAGCACTCATGGTAGGCACACCACTTCGTCTTATCGGTCTTTTCTTGATCTGCTTTGACTGGCTCCAGCTTCTTGAACCATGGTTTGTCCTTAATTTAATTGTGGATCTGATGGTAGAGATAGCTGCAAGTTAGGCTTCCCCATAGCCGGTGTTTAGGAAGGTTTTCCTGCCTTGCGCTTGTTGGACTTTCCAGCCGCAAACTTTCCATGAGACTCTTCTTTATTGGAGGCCTTTTCACTCGCCCCAGCATGGTCCTGAGTATGGGTGGCGTTTTTCTCGTCCTCCCAGCTTGCATGTCGCTCTGCTAGCGAAAGAATTTTGGTGAGACTTCGCGCATTGCTCATGACGATGTCCCCGTAAAGCTGGTTGTCCTGAGGGAGTCCTTGTTTAAATGCCATTGCCGCAACAACGTCGCTATAGCCGACAATCCGAGACTTCTCCTCGCAAAATCTTCGTATCTATTGCCGCAGAGTTTCTTTTGCTCTCTTTCGGACAGAGAAAAGATGGTCATCCTTCACCTCGATTGTCCGAAGTTGTTCGTACTCCTTCACAAATGCCAGAGCCAACTCTTCAAAAGATGCAATCAACCTCCGGGGGAGATGATTGAACCAAGTCATGGCTTGGCCTTGAAGAGAAGCTTGAAAAAATTTGCACATGAGTGCATCGTTATGCTTGTGGGGGACCATGACTCCCCGGTAATAATCTATATGTTTTACTGGGTCGGAGGCTCCTTTGAATGGAGTGAAGTTTGGCGTTGCAAACCTTTAGGGGAATGGCTCCTCCTCAATATCCCTTACAAAAGGCGTAGAGAGCTGTATCTGGCGACGTAAATCATCCTCTAGATCGCCATCTCGTTGAGCACGAAGGTGCCTGTCTAGCATTCTTTGAACATCATTAGCCCGCAACGCACCTTCCTGAGGCGGTGAGTCATTTCGTGCCAATCGCCGAGAAACTCCATGAGCTTCTCTCCTTGATTTTGGGATCGTGCAGGGGATTAGACTTCATCTTGCCTCTCACTTCCATGGGCAGATTGTCTTGGGTCTTTGTCTAGAGCCTGAGGTTGCCCCTTACTCCCATGTGAGCGCTTCACCCTTGAAGTAGCCCCAATCCTACTTCCTAGCCGCCCATGTGGGCTCTTTGCTCGGCGAGCGTGACTTTCTTCACCGGAGTCGCTTAGTGAAGTGTCTCGTGACATTTTTCGGCAGCGGACCGGTTCTTTCCCGGGACGCCTTGGAGCATTCTCTTGCCCTCCATGTGACGTGGAATGTCTGTCTGGCTCTTGGACTAGTCTTTCTGCCAGGTGTCACCGTAAGAGCTCCGACTGGAGTTGAACTTGGCTGCTCAACCTTTCAACCAGCTGCGCCAAGTTGTCCTGTGGAGGTTGGTGGTGACTTCTCCCTAAGATGTCGTGACGCCCATCCAGAAAGTCCCTTAGGTCCATGTTTGTTGTGGGCTGATCATGCCGTGATGCACTTCCCATCAACCGCCCGCTTGTTTGTTGCAAAGCCGAAGTTCCTTTCCCTAGCGCGGGTACTTGGCTAACTAGAGAGGGGAATGCTCTGAAGCTGAAGGTTGGCCTCCCTCTGAGCGTCTCCATGGGCGCCTCTATGGACACACGCCGGGGTCGAGTTGGCTACTCCTCCGGAGTCTCTATGCGAGCCTCATTCCTCATTGAGCAGTTGAGGCAGAAACACCTTCTCCAGCTGAGCGAACGGATCGACGAACCCTAGCCATGCCGAATCAAAGAATCTTGGGCTGGAAAGTTGTTGATGGATGATTTGAACAACGTTCAAAATCTTCGAACAATGTCGATGAACGACGAACGAAAAAAGATGAACGATGAACAATTTCCTGATGAACGATGAACACCGTTGAAGAACGATGAACAACCGAGAGATCTTCTTCTGGGTATTCCTCAATTGCTCTCAATGAAAGCACCAATTGTTGAATCAAAAATCGAACCCGCCGCTAAAAGTTCTTACAATTCCTGTAAACAGCAAACAATTAGCTATCGTTGCCTCGATTGATTTCCCCGGGGGTTGTTCGACCAAGAACACTCTGATGCCTAAGTTAGCTTTGAGAGAGGAAAATGATATACTTCGAAGCGAAGAATCGACGTACCTTAGAAATGAAATGTGCTCCGCTATTTATAAGAAAATCTTGGGAGTCTCGAAACGTTCTGATTGGTCGGTTGAATTTGTAATTAATAAATAATATATTATTAATTAAATATATTATTTAATCATTATAATAATAGCTCATTATGATAATAATGATAATTATTGTGTTTTAATATTAATATTAATTGTCCATTACTAAGAATAATGACAATTAACTCTCGGGGAGAATATTAATATTATGGAGATTTTAATCCGATTAAATAACGTATTTAGCTGGTAAATAGATTATTTAATGTGTTGGTGTTTTTCAAATGACTAGCGTTATTACCAAGAACAATTTGGTCATTTTGGGAATTATCGGCCACGTGGCAGCTCCACAGTTTTTAGATGATTTTGGGTTCCATATAAGTGGAACTCTTCGGCCTTTAAACAAGCGGATCAAATTAAATACAAACAAACAAACAAAAACACTAGCTTTAAGCTACCATACATACATACATACGAGCAAGGGTCACTTAGGAAGTGTTGCTGACTTGCTGAATAACACAAAATATTCAAAGTCTATAAAGACTTTAGTGGGTTGTGATATTCGGCCTCGTGAAGGAAAGAGGAATATTTATTAATCACACATACTGTTTTTTGTCTTGGTCAACTAGTCATACAAACTTTTGTACACGAGATATCTTGATAGTTATACACTTATACGTATCTTACAACAACTCAAACACATTGAACACTTCTATATATATTATAATTAAAACCGTTTACCTTTAAATCATCAATTCAATCATTTAATTGTGACAGTTTTAATTGTCAATAAAATTGTTAATTTTTTTTTATATATATATCAAGTAAATTCTGATTTTATTGATTTTTTACGAAGATAATCTTAAAATTATGATTTAAATAATGAATATGTAAAATGATGATTTAGAGAATAAACGGTTCTAAATATGAGATATTTAAAAAATAAATTTGATAAATAAAAAAAAGTGATATAAATAAAAACCATTAAATTAGGATGCAAGTATTGACAATCAAGGAGTAAAGAAATCTTATGCATTTTGTGCTTCATATTTTCTTTGATAATTATGTCTTATGCATGATACACCCTATATACAAAGTGAAACGATAAACTTATTATTGCGTGGTAATGTAGGCATTTTTTTTCCTCAAAAATTAGGGGAGACATCTTGAATTTTTCTTATCGTTACCTGTTTGTTAGTTTTTTCAGTAAGTTTCAGCGTAAGACTCTTTTAAAATGGGCAATTTGACCATTCATTTCGTGAGACGATGGTGCTTAGCTAATACTTTCTCGATAACAAGAATGTGGTGGCAGCCAATGATTGGCAGAGTCCTTGCATTAGTAAAACACTAAAACCTATAAAAAATTGGTTTCTTGTGTCATAAAACAAAAAATGATATCTTGCTTCTTCTTGACTAACAGAAAACGGCCAATATTGAGGGCATTAACATATTCATGACAAAAATTCCGGTTGAATAGGGTTTGTTTATAGGACTCGTGGTACATAGGGGGATTTCTACAAGTGTATGACCAATCCCATTTATTTGGATTTCGGACCAAAACCATGTCCAAGGGTATGACCTCATATGATGTAGAAATCAGACAAGGAAAAAGAGAGCACATAACTTGATGAAGGACCGTCAAGGATTGATCTATAGAGTTACAATCAAATTGTAATTTTTTCCATTGTAAGTTAGATATCTTGCGTTCAATTCATATGAAGGATATGTACAATCCAAACACGAATTTAGGATTGAAATTATAGATGAGTTAACTCAAAGTCAATTTTACTAATACAAAACTCTGCGACCATCTTTTAAAGAAAGCTTTTTTGATTCAAAAATATTGAAAATAAGTTATTGATTTCATCCGATTAGAGTTGAATTCGAAATCTCTCACCTAATATGTAGAGATGAATATTATTATGTCATAACACTAAATTATAATTAGATTTATGTAATTATAGATTGAGACCTCCAATCGATAGGAAACATTAATAAGAGGTCACTTGAAACTTCAAATGAAACAAGAAAAGAATCTTGAATATAGCATATATAGGATAAGTGGTTGGCTGGGCTTGATGAGAGGAATTCTCTTCTTATTTCTTTGAAGGTCCTGGTTTTTATCCACTTTATAAATTAGTTCGTAAATAGTTTGATACTTAATTAGTAATGAATATATTACGTGGTTTAATCTAAATTCATACATCGTTGTAGAAAGAAAGAAACAATATGGTAAAACATCCAAATTGGGTGGAATTATTGATCGGGAACATTAATAATCCCTTGACTGAATGGACTATGACTTATGAATCTTGTGATAACTAACCAACTAGCTAGCCATTTGCAGCTATAATCAAACTTGATAATGTAGTGATAATGGAGGTGTATGCCGGTATGTGGTGTTAGAGAAGCATAATAAAGAGTCAGAGTAAAGACCACTTCTCTCCTCCACTTCTCTCCAACTCGATGAAAGTTGAAAGTTGAAAGTTGAAAGTTGAAGTTGAATGGAAAGGCTATCACCAATTATCAATGGCTGCAGTCAACGCTGGTTTGCTTTACAGTGCTGCCTAATAAACTAATAATTATAAATGTATTATTTATCCTCCAATAGAAATAAATCAAAGACCATCATTTTCTACGACCATTCCAATTTCCAAGTCCGTGTCCCTTGGAGACATTCAAACCCAGCAAACATACAAAAGAGCCACAGTTTACATATAAAAATGAAGAAATAAAACCTGCTAACCACCCAAAGCATCGATTCACGACTCAAAATATTTCAAACTCCACGCTCACACAGAGCCAGAAAATTCAAATAAACTGATCCTTTCTTTGCCTTCTCTCCAAGTTGCGCGTTTAGATTGGGTCAGAAGTCTCAAAGTCAAAGCTTTTACACACACAAAACCCGACTTCCTTTGTCCCTCTCACAATCTTTGCTGATTTGATTTCCTCTGATTATATAATTCACAGCCCACTTGCTGGGATTGGCCTAAATACTTCATTTTTCTTGTTTCTTTGATTTTGGCTTGATTTGTGGCAGTCCCACTTTGGGTTGAGGAAGAAAGCAATTCCCTTTGGTTGGTTTGGATTCTTGTCGGGTTTTAAATTCCACAAAAAGCAGATTTGGATGCCAATTTTCTTTTAAATTAGTTTGAGAGGTTGAGAATAAAAATCAGAAGAAAACCCAGCTTTTAGATTCTTTGGATTTGATGCTCAGAGGGTCTACTTGCCATTAGCTGATTGATTTGAGGTAAGTTTCATTGCTTTGTCAATCTTGGATTGCGTAAACTTCCAAATCCAAGGTTTGTGGGTTTTGAAACTGGGATTGATTGAAGTTGAGAGTATATCTGATTCTAAACTAGTTTTCAAATTCTGATAGAATCTGTGGTTTATAAAGTTTGTGGGAGTTGCGAGTTATGGATGGTTCTCAAGGTGGTTCAAATGCACCAGCACCTTTTCTTACAAAAACTTATGACTTGGTCGATGACCCTTCATCCAACCATGTCGTGTCTTGGAGTGAAACTGGTTGCAGTTTTGTAGTTTGGGATCCCACAGAGTTCGCTAAAGAAATGCTTCCCATGTATTTCAAGCACAACAATTTTTCGAGTTTCGTCAGACAGCTTAATACATATGTAAGTTTTGTTTGGTGTTTCTTTACTTATGAAGCAATTTATTGATTTCAATTTGGCTGTCTTACTGTTTTGTTTTGTTTTGTCGGTTTGCAAAACTATCCATTTTTAGACTCAACATGTAACTGGTATAGCTTAGACTCAACACGTAATTTGGCAGTTTTTATGTTCTGTTAGAAATTTCTTGTGAATTTTCATGTTTGTACATGCTTTGTGCTTGTAGACACTATGTTCCTTAGTGTTTCTTTACTTTTGAAGCTATTGATTTATTTTCAATTTACTGTCAATTTTTTGCCTTTTGTGGAAACTTGTGCATTCACAATCAACTTCTAATTTGTATATGTGATTACTTTTAGCGTTATGGGTTCAACTCTAATGAAGGACAGCTTAGTGGCATTATAAAGGTCAGAAATGGCCAGTATTTTTCGGCTTTTATGTTCTGTATGAAATTCCTTGCCAAGTTTTGTACTTATATACGCTTTAGTGCCTTGTCTGGTTCTTTTAATCCTTGTCTTCAAAATTTTATATAGTTTGTCTTCTTGCCTTATCGTTTTCTAGAAAGGATACAAAGCTGTTGTAACAAGGTTTTGTAATAAAAAAAATAAAAAATTCAAGGTTCCTTTAGCTTGTTTATCTCATGAACCCAACTTAGTTGAGACCTCCTCCTAACTTAGTTGAGTTTGTAAAATAAAACGGAAAATTTTTTGGTTATGTGAAAAGTGGAATATGTCAGGGACCATGGACCTCATGTACCTACTAGTCATAAATTCTTTACCTTTGTAGTCCAAAAAAATACAAGATTGTTAACTGGGGAATGCGAGTACTCGGAGTTTAAAGCTGCCGAATTAAAGGAACCTGATCTAGGAGACAACATCTAAAATGGCGGAGAACCTACTCTTGTAATTTGATCAATGTGGCAATTTAAAAGCCGTCCATGTGGGTGTGTTTATATAGGTTTTAGGTAGGGTAGCTAGCTATTCAAGGTAGACTACAGGATAAGTATTTTGGCGGATAAGGGAGTATAAATGGTCGTGCTGCCCTGCTGCTGAAAATCTTAGGGCAATGCCTGTATTGAAGGGTTGCATTTTCGGTGCTGATGGGAAGTGTTCTTAATATGCAGGCATGTTTCCAACTTTCCATGGTTTTCTAAACAATTTAGGATGGGTTTTCATGTTATAGACAAAAGTATACTTCAGCTCTGACCTTTTTTTCTTGCAGAAGAAACTAGAGAAGGTCATTCGGTTGCACGTTAAGCGCTGAGATGTTTAATTCCTAAACTGGAATATTCACATTCACTTTGCAGATAAAAAGGTGTTTATAGGCCTAAAACCTTCGTTAATTTTCTATTCTTAGAGAGGCAAAGTCTAAGTTGTGATTCACTGGACTAGTTCTACCATGTGTTTGGGAATCAGAAAACTGCTCGAAGGAGAATATAAACTATCCCAGTATATTTTGGGAGCTGAAAATAATGTATGATTGTATTAGTGTGTACCCCGTGATTTATACGTATGTTGCACATTGTCGTGTTTGTTTAATGTAGCATCATCCATACACTTTCCTTTTCTTTTTTATGTATAGGCTTTTATTTTTGAGTTATTAATTTGTATATTTATGGCTGTTAATTGTTAAAATTTTGTGTTTTGTATGAGCAGGGGTTTAGGAAGATTGATCCTGAACAGTGGGAGTTTGCAAATGAGGAATTCTTAAGAGGTGGTCGACATCTGCTGAAGAATATTCACCGCCGCAAGCCAATTCACAGTCATTCCCTGCAGAATCACGAATACTCTTCAGCTCCTTTAAGTGATACAGAAAGAGAAGAATATGAGAAGAAAATCAATAAACTGAATCATGATAAAAGCTTGCTTGAGTTGGAGCTACAAAGGCATAGAAAAGAGAATAAGGAATTTGACCTGCAAATACAGTTATTACATGAACAACTGCAGAACATGGAAAACCGGCAGAGGCAATATACGGCCTTCTTGGGTCAACTGGTGCAGAGGCCGGGTTTTGCTTCTATACTTGTGCAACAGACGGAAATCCATAACAAAAAGAGGAGATTATTGAGTTCTAACCACTTTCCTGATGACTTCAAGATGGAAGATTTGGATTTGAATTCTCAGAAACAAAACCTTGGTTCAATTTCAACTCCCATAATGAAGTTGGACCAGTTTGAGAAGATGGAGTCTTCCTTAAACTTTTGGGAAGATTTTCTACATGGGATTGGGGAAGCAATGCCTATAAATGATATTAGCCCATTGTCTCATGCTTCTCCCATTGTTGTTACCGATATACAAGACCCTAACATGAATAGCTTGCCTTGCTCACCTAGATCCCGGTTATCTTCTCCAAGTTCAATGAATGCTCATTCGTCGCCAGAGATGGCTGGTTCTGCAAATCTTTTTGATATCCTTGCTATAACATCAACATATCCCAATGTGGATTTCAGGCCCAAGTCTTCAGGACTTGATATGAACTCTAAGCCCGATGGTGCTCCTGCAGTGGGGGCCTCGAAAGAAAGGAACTCCGAGCCTGCTGGGACAAACGATGTGTTTTGGGAACAGTGCCTGACGGAGACACCTGGTTTAGATGATGCACCGGAAGTTCAGTCAGATGGGAAGGATAGTGACGGGGGTGGAGTGAGTGATTCAAATTCAGGTGTTCAGAAAAAGCTTTGGTGGAACTCAGGCAGTGTAGATAACTTTACAAGCCAAATAGGGCGCCTGACACCAGCTACATAATTTTTGGTTGACCCATATATGTATGCTATTTACACTGGTTAAGGTGGAATAACTTACTCATGTATTTTCTAGCCTTTTTATAGCTCGTTGTTGTGTTGCATATATTCTGGTGTAGCTTGGAATTATAGGCATTCATTAGTTTTTGTATGTAAATTATATGAAAGATTCAGGTAGTTTTTATAACTCAATCCTTCCCTGAATCCATTTTTATTTAGCTCTCTTATGGGGTTGATGAGCGGCCTTGCCCTCCCGTATCTTTTGTACGTTTCTTGATCCATTCTAATCAAGTTCGAAATGGTCCAGGCTAGCAATGGGTCAGGTCATATGACATTTGTATCGTGTCATAAATTATGTTTTATCCTAATGCCCTTAATTTGAATCCAACATGTTTAATAATTGTGTGATTAATGACCAACATGAAGCCCAGGTAACTCATATAACCTATTTAATAAATAGGCGTATTCAATACTCAATTGACTTGTAATCTGTTTAATCTATTTAAATTATTTAACATTTGTTGTAAACTCAAGAATCTGTTCAAAAAAAAAAGAATGTTTTTGGAGGCTCTCAATCATATGGAATTAATTCATTCAGAAATAGAATAAACAATATTATATAGTTAGGGTTTGGCATATGTGTGTAATAACACGTATGCCCTTTACACATTAATAGTCATAATAACTTATTATTTACAGCACACCCCCTTGGATATTTCATATCAAAAGTGCTACTTGGCGGTGCGCCTCTATGTTGGCTCGTTAAAACCTTATTAGGTAATAAAAAACTTGTGGGACAAAAGAAACCCTGGCCGAAGGAGAAAAAAAAAGTACAACACATATGGATACGGAGTAGTCACATCTAGATCTCCAAAGGCACTTGAAGTCATCTCTTATGGACAATGAGCATATATTCCACATATGGGATATGATGCATTATAGTTGCTACACCATAATCTTGCATGGTAAACCCAGTGGGAAAAAAAATCGTGGTTGAAGGGAAAAGATGGGTAAATAGATATGAGTCGAATCATGGAATGTTTGGGATGTATTGTTAACGGGGTGACTATACCAAAATGTGCCTTGTTAAAACCTAAACAAGTAACAAAATCAAACGAGACAAAATAACCCTGGTGATAGGACAAAAGGGTACACAATGATTATGTGAGTATACTTGAAGATACTCAGTATACTTCAGGATACTCCCCCTAATCTCGACTCCCCTTGAAATCTACAAAGTAGGTAGATCAGCCCATCTACATAAGCCAATACCTCGCAAGTGCTGCTAGAATGTGGCTTTTGGTAATGACTTGTTGAAAATGTCTTCATAGTTGTCTTGAGATCGGATTGACTTGATCTCAATCTTTTGATACTCTTGCTGCTTTTGGTTGAAGAAGAAATTTGGTGCAATATGCTTGGTGTTCTCCTTTAGTGAAACTGGCATTCATTTCCTTGATGCAGGAACGATTATCTTCGTAAATAACCGTCTATTTATTATTGGTGAAATGTAGTCCACAAGTACTTGGAATATACCTCGTAATGGCTCTCATTCATATACATTCATGAACTGCTTCATGAAGAGTTAGAATCCCTACATGATTTGAAGATGTAGCAACAAGGGTATGTTTCGTAGACTTCTAAGATATTGCTATGTTCCCAATGGTAAAGACATAACTGGACTGGGTATGTGCCTTGTGTGGATCTGATAGATAACTTTCGTCAGCATACCCAACAAGTTGTGCATCATTCCTAAGACCAAGGGGGGTTTGATTCATTCCTCAATGCATATGCATAGAATAAGCTCATATCTGTTGTACCCCTAAAGTATCAGAAGATTCCTTTTATGCCATTTCAGTAGCGGAATGTTGGCGCAATGCTAAATCTAGCTAGTAAGCTCATATCAAATGAAAGGTCCAGTCTTGTATATTGAGCCAAGTACAATAATGCTCCTATTGCACTTAGATATGGCACTTCTGGTGTCAATATCTCCACGTTATCATCTCCGGGATGAAGCGGGTCCTTCTTCGGAGCTAGACTACGAACGATCATGGGCATGCTTGCAGGTTTTGCTTTATCCTCATTAAAGCGTCTCAACATCATCTAGTTTTAATTCGATTGATGAACTAAAATTTCATATGCACGGTGCTCGAGCTCTAGACCGAGATAGAAGAGTGTTCTCCCAAGATCCTTCACTTCAAATTCAAACTTCAGGTGCGCATCGTTTCTTTGATCTTTTCAGGAGTACCAATCAGATTCATGTCATTGACAAAAATTGCCATTATAACGAACCCATAACTTGTTTTCTTAATAAAAACTCATGAGCATAATTCATTAGTCACATATCCCACTCTAATCAAATACTCACTTAGACGGTTATACCACATATGTCTAGATTGTTTCAATCCATAAAGTGAACGCCTCAAATGAATGAAGAACATGTTTTGTGGTCTAGAACTATTTGCATCAGGTATCTTAAGTCTTTCAAGAACTTTCATATATATATATATATATATATATATATGTATATGTATATATATATATATTCAGATTCCTATAGAGATAAACAATAACCACATCAATACGATGCATACTTTGTTTTTTGGAAACTAGCAAACTGATAAGGTAGTGGAATGTTATGATGTCTATTACAGAAAAATACGTCTCCTTGTAATCAATCCTAGGGCATTGAGAAAAGTCTTCCACCACTAGACGAGCTCTGTATCTCACAATCTCATTCTTCTCATTATGGTTCCTTACAAATACCCATTTAAATCCTACAGGTTTAACATGGGGAGGTGTGGTGTAACGACTCGCCCCAAATTATCGAGATTAATTAAGACATAATGACTAATTAGCGAGACTAATCGGGAATTAAACGAGGATTAACGGACGTTCAGTGCTACATTACGATTTTGCTCCTGAACGAGGGCGAAAAGTTGACTTTTGACCCGATAAGTCTACTGGCCGAGGGCCAAGGACCGTTGCGTAGATCGAGTCGATATGAGTCCGTAGATATGCGGCGCGTCGAAATCGGGCGTTCGACGGAAAAATTACGGTTCACGGAAGTTCCGTGGAACTATTACACGTTTTACGAAACGAATGCCTTTTGGCATTAAGTGGGCCCAGATATTTGTGCCAGGACCAATGGATGAGTGAAAAGTGTCACCCATCCATTGCCCATCATTTCCCATACTTGTATATCCATCCCACTTTCCTGTTTGATCATTCCACCAACCCGAACAACCCCTTCAAACCCAATCCAATCCTCTCCCCATTTGATTCAACTGAGGCCAAGAAAGGGAGGCTGAGGATGTGTTGGTGGTTAGGCGAGGACAAGATCTCCGTGAACGATAGCGACGACTGAGGAACCAGGTAAAAACCCGAACCCCTGTATAGTCCCCAGCGCCGGCCTAACCGAACCGGACCGGAACAGCTACCGAAGGTCAGGGACAATGAATAGTCCTCAGCGCATGGCTTTCACGCGCAGGGAGTTCAGGCCGCGCATGTTGGCGAGTGAGCCATCCTTTGGGGAAAGTTTCAACATGTGAAATTATCTATTTGATGTAACGAATATTTTGGGACTGATTTCGTGTCGATCAGACACCGTTTCGATATAGTTCGGGACGTTCGAAGGTTTAGGATCGGGGTTAAAAATAGTTAAAAATTCCGCAACATTACAGGGCTTTAGTGAGGGGTTACTTAAGTAGTTAGTAACCTTCTATTACGATTTGGACAGGTTCGGGAGGCCTGAAGACAGTGATTGGCCCAGGAGAGGCTTTTGGCGCGCGTATCGAGGCGGAGCTTCAGACGGTCTATAAGTGGACTTGTTTTATGAATTCGATGCATGCATAAATGTTTTATATGAGTTTATGAACATTTTTTATGATGCCATGAGTGCATTTGTTTGTGGTAGCTTAGGATTGACATATTGGAACGTTTTTTGAGGTTTTTGGCTTTATGTCGTACCTTTGCGTACTGCGTTTTCAATGATAATTTGATGAATGGGTTTTGGATTTGGAAATATGAAATCGGGCATGAGACCCATTTGATTTACGAACTCTCAGATTTGGAGTCTATTTGATTTGACGAGAAATCGAGCTAGAGGCCCATTTGAGTTATACGATCGGGCCGAGGGCCCTTTTAGTTTACGAATTCGGGCATGAGGCCCAGTTGATTCTAGTATCGGGATTGAGGCCCAGTTAAGTGTGAAATCGGCTTGAGGCCCCGTTCGTTGTGATTTCGGGTTAGAGGCCCAGTGGATAATGAAATCGGGCTCGAGGCCCTGTTATAGTGATATCGGGCTTAAGTCCCAGTTTGGTTTATGAAATGAGAATTCGGGTTTGAGACCCTGTTGAATTGTGGATTTAGGCCGAGGCTTGTGAAATTGGATTTGAATCGGATTCGAGAAATCCTATTGATATTGGGGTATGAGACCCAGTTAGGAAAGAAAGTATCTTCAAAAATGTATATACCCTCCATATGTTTTGATTGGTCTCCTCCAGCCGTCGACCTGGAGAAACACGATCCACTACCCGGAATGAGTATCCCCATAGGGAGCGTATTCCAGGAGTGGAAGTTATGATATGGTCCCGGACTGGATCCGGAGACAGCCATCCAGACGTTGTAGATCCTGGATGTTAGATAGAGCCTCCTAGATGGATAATTCCTGGGAGTAGACTCGGAGTGAGACCCCGAGTAGTATGCATACTGATATAGATGAATCGTGACATATATCGAGGATGTGTTCCCTAGGGGTTGTGTGCCTCGAGTTGGCATCTCATCTGAGATGCCGAGGATGGGTTCTATGTATGCATATACGTATGCGATTTCACGGTAAGTGGTTTGGGATAGAGACCCCGTGTTCTATGTTTTGGAAAGTGGTTTGGGGCGGAGACCCCGTGTTCTATGTTTTGGATATGGTTTTGGGCTGAGACCCACATATGTTGATTTGGGCTGAGTTTCTATGTGAATGTTTTGTGAATGTTTGATAAACGGTTTTCGAATGCATGCATGCTTTTTAGTGAAGGGCATAAATGTCTTTTCGTGAAAATGTTTTTATTAAAATATTTTTTTTATCCACTCACGACGTTTGATGTTTTGAATGCCCTTCAGGTTGATTGCGGATGCGGGTTGTAGTAGAGACCAAGACATCACACTCCTCCTCCGGATCCTGGCGCTCTCTGGTAGTCCCAGTTGGGCTAAGGACGAAATTATCCCTAGTCTAACACTTCGTTTCAGACGGGAGCAGGCACGTCCCACGTTAATCCCGGAGGATTTGGGACGGGTCCTGTCAAGTGGTATAAGAGCGTGTTTTGCTGTTAGAGTGACGCGCAGGTCGAGGATGTGATGTCTCTGCAGTCGTAACAGCCCGTCATCAACCTGATAGTTAGGGTATTAGTACGAGGATTTAGTGGAATCGGATCCTAGTTAGAGTTGTTTGGCACAAGGTGCGATAGTTTAGGGTTCGATTGGCATAGGATTCCGCGTTCTCCGAGAGGTTGGATCCCGAGGGGGATCAATATTCGTGGGAATTTAACGGCTTTGAGCCGTAGTGTTACGGGAGATAGGATGTAGTGGATCAGTAGAGACCTTATGACGACCCGAGAGTCGGGACCGTCGAGTAGTCATGACGAACCTGGATCGGACCAAAGAGGAATCAGTGGAGGTCGAATGTCAGAGTCGTCCATGACAAAAGTGCAAGGATCGGAGACTGTGCTGCTAGGAGCAGAGAGGCACCCGAGGACCCTAGTTGAGATTGGTTGGAATAGGAACGTCGACCCTATGTGGCATGAGATGCCATATTTCGGTGTGTCGAATCCCAGGGGAGGGATGTCGACTGGCAGGAGAAGCCCCAGAGTGGGCTCCGTGTGGAACGATAGGATGCGATTGCGCACGTAGCGCTTGTGTAGTGTTAGGCACGGAGTATGGCCATGTTCTTGTAGAGGCCAGCGGCTGGGTTGTGGACGTGATCCTCAGAGTGTAGTTACGAGAGGACGTACTGTTACGAGAGGACGAGATCCTCAGAGTGTAGTTATTAGTTGGTTAGACACCAGCAGCAAAGTGAGAAGACTCTTCGGAGTCGAGCACGAGGGATCACTCGAGTGGACGTGCTACAGGGAGCAGCTGGGTTGTGGTAACCCTAGTTGGTGATTGATTGGATGAGTGACCAGGAGAGCAGCACTTGTGAATCGGATTCCAAGGTGCACCAATCGTTGGACATTGTGTGTTGAGCAATTGGTGCCGGCAGTGAGTTGACCGCTTAGGTTTGGAGTCTTGGTGGTGATGTACGTGGGTTGTGTTGGTACGAGCTCGCGGTAGGTACCACCATCGAGGCTGGAAATTGTTAATGGATGTTGAGAATCAGGGAACGTTCATTTTCTCATGCGGATTGTCGGGTTCGTCATACCCAGAGTCGTGGGGTACGAGTAAGGTAGGGCCTTCCGACCCGAGCAGAGATTAATGGCTATTGCTCAGTACGGGCATGGTTTTCGGAATGGTTTGCTGACGAGGGAAGACGACGAACCACGAGCTGAGGGTATCTCAGCCGTGTTGTGGTCATAGTTAGTTTCTACCACTACACGACGAGAATGATCCGTCGACTAGTGTAGATTCTTAGGAGTTGTGTCGAGATGACAGGTACGATGGAGGTGAAATGGGTGGAACCCAGCGGTGATTGGACTGGATGGGGACTCTGTTCTAGTAGTGATGGAGATGACCACTAATGGACAACACGAATACTATCATGGACATTAATGACCGGTTGGTCAGAGAGTGAGATGCAAGAATGCGACTGAAGAGTCGAACGGTACATCACATTGGAATGAATTGACATCCTTTTGGATGTACATGAACGGTAGTAAACGGATAGGCGAGTTGGCTGATTCACGGACATGTGGATGATGTCCGAGTGAGTTGATGTGATCGAGCTGGTAGACGTGCGCTATAGGGGTAAACATGTGAGTTCGATGGGCACTGAGTGGGATAGAGAGAATCCCGAGTGGCTTAGTTCGAGGTATGGGGTATACTTGGTTTGGTGGACTGCGGTTGACCATAGCCCCGAGTTGAGGACTTGGCACTAGTTGCCTTTAAGACATGAATACTCCTGTAGAGAGTAAGCTGAGTAATCGGAAAAGGAATATGTTTCCATCGTGATTGGAACTTCGGAATCAAGAGAGGTTGTGTTTGAGAAAAACTGAAGGATACTTGATTCCGAAATTAGTTGGAGATGGGTATTCCGATGTGATAGTTCAAGGTTTCAAGAGGGTGTAAGAACCGAACAGCTAGACTGTCAGTCAAATTTGATTGACTTGAAAAGCAGATGGTACTTAACGTCACCGGATGTGAGAAGTGAATGTCTGAGGTAACAAACCCATGTTGGTCTTATGGGTCATCTTACGTCGACCGAGGAAACTGATAGTGGATCCTAGGTGGACTAAGGGGCGTGGTGACGATCTAGTTGATCGAAATAACTAAGATGATTGTGGCGATCGTGAGTCGAGTAGACCGAGGTCCGGTCATCATTAAATTGAATTACCTTGCTGATTTTTCTAAGTTATGAGCAGAGGAGAACTGTAGTGTGAGACAATTATGGAATCCCTTAGCATAGTCAGTGAGAAAACAAGACGGAAGTTGGTTATAGGAGTGTATGATCTGTCTTGGGTATGAGAGCAAAGAGGGTGCTGGATTGAGGTGCACCTGGTGATGGAAGGTTGAGGTCCGAGCCGCGGTTAGAACACGGACAGTAGTGCGTGATTAAACATTACGCAAGTGTAGGACTAGAGCAGGCTGAGTAGGGCCTTGATGATTGGTGATGGAGGTGCACGGTGAGTAGTGCACGTTAGACAATGGAATTGACCACGGTCAATCAGCATGTCGGGTTGAGAGTTCCCCGAGAGTATTAATGTTTGTCGAAGGGTTAGAATCCTAGATGGACATGAGACGGTGATCAGATTTGATCTGATAGTTGCGGTTCAACGAGGATGATGTTCGATGTGTTCCGACATAGGGGTGAGTTGACTGGACGCTAAAGACTGTGTACTCGAGCAGAGTGGTGTGGTAAGGTTCAGTGATTCCCTTGAGCAGGGACTCAAGTCGTGAATGACTAAGGGAACCCTACAGTGCATGCATGTGTTTCCTGTTGAGACAAGTATTCGATTGGGGTCCAGATACACCCCGGATGGGTGAGATGTCATATGTGTGTCGACAGGAGGAGTAGTACGACAGTTGAGACTCGAGGTGAGTTTAAATGTCAGCAGAGATCGCTAAGTGTTCCGAGATATGATACGAGGACTCGAGAATGAGTTAAGATCAGAGTAGCGCATCGAAAGCGCAATGGACCCGAGCGATGCCTGCTGGCCATGATGGTTGTGACATATTGTGGTAATGAAGTTATTAGGTATCCGATTGCGTTGGGAGTGATACCGATTGTTGTGACTCTCACTGGAGTCAGTAAGAATTGATGAGGGAGCCGGTACGAGTACGAGGAAACATGAGTGCTGGATAATGCGAGTATCAATGTCGGTAGATTCCATGGGTTTGAGGATGATCTACGAGATGGGATTCGTGCCATTGTGATGGCAGGATCTAGAGGATGTTGTTCGAATCAGAGGCTGAATAGGATATCACCCCAATTGTCGGATAAGAAAGGTCGTCAGGCTGAAAAGCCTATTGGATGACGATTTAGTAGGATTGACCTACCAAGAGTGAGTGACAAGAGAAATCGACGAGTGTCGATGTCTCGAGTGAGACGTACGAGCTGACGAGTAGTTCGCAAGAATAAGTTGGGGCTTTGGAGGCTCCGGTGACCGCGAGCACTGACAAGTACGAATTTTGGGACGGACGTGTACGTGTACAGGAGAATACCCGAGTAGAGGAGACATGGTTAGATTTCCACAGTTTGGTTGTGGAATTTGGTCGGTTTGAATTTCAAGGACGAAATTCTTGAAGAGGAGAAGATTTAACGACCCGTCCAAAATTATCGAGACTAATTAACACTTAATGATGGATTAGCGAGGCTAATCGGGGATTAAACGTGGATTAACGGAAGTTCGGGGTGAAATTACTATTTTGCCCCTAAACGAGGGTAAAAAGCTGACTTTTGACCTGAGAAGTCCGATGGCCGAGGGTCGAGGACCGTTGCGTATATCGAGTCGATAGGAATCCGTAGACAGACATCACGTGGAAATTGGACGTTTGACGGAAAAATTACGGTTAACGAAAATTCCGTGGAACTATTGCACGTTTTACGAAATGAATGCCTTTTGGCATTAAGTGGGCCCAGATATTTGGGGTAGGCCCAATGGATGAGTGACAAGTGTCACCCATCCATTGCCCACCATTTCCCATACATGCATATCCATCCCCCTTTCCTGTTCGATCATTCCACCAACCCGAAAAACCCCTTCAAACCCAATCCAATCTTCTCCCCATTTGATTCAACTAAGGCCAAGAAAGGGAGGCTGGGGATGTGTTGGTGGCTAGGCGAGGACAAGACCGCCGTGAACGGTGGCGACGACCAAGGAACCAGGTAAAAACCCGAACCCCTATATATCACGAAATTTCAAATTCGAGTTTTGGACATTAGGGGAGTTAGATGTTGGTTAGGATGTGTTTAGGGGATTTGTAGGAGGTTTAGGAGAAGGTTTTGGACCGTGGAAGGTGGCTGAACAGCCCGGAACGGCAGCTGGGAAGTTTTTGGTGGCTGCCCACCGAATTCTAATTCCGGTCATGTTAACCCTAATCAAACCTCCTAGTATACTTTTAGGGATCCTAGGAACCTATTGGAACCCTTAGGTTGAAGGTTGGACCTCTAGAAATGCCGTGAACTTGGATTGGAAGTTTTGGTTCAAATGGTTTAGTTGAACCAATGGGTTTTAGGCTTGGTTTCTAGGATTTGATGACATAGATAGATTGGAAATGAAGAGAGGAAGCTATAGGAATTAGAATGGGTGAAAAAGGAAGAAAAATGGAGGAGTTATGACACTGAACCGGACCGAACCGGCTGCCGAATGTCAGGGACGATGAACAGTACCTGCGCGTTGGTTTTAAGCGCAGGGAGTTCAGGCCGTGTGTGTGGGCGCGTGAGCCATCCTTTGGGGAAAGTTCCAACATGTGAAATCATTTATTCGATGTAACGAACATTTTTGGACTGGTTTCGTGTCGATCGGACACCGTTTCGATGTAGCTCGGGACATCCGAAAGTTTAGCATCGGGTTTAAAAATAGTTAAAATTCCGAAAAATTACGAGGATTTAATGAGGGGTTACTTAAGTAGTTAGTAACCTTCTATTACGATTTGGACAAGTTCGGGAGCCCTGAACACAGTGATTGGCCCAGGAGAGGCTTTTAGCGCGCGTATCGAGGCGCAGCTTCGGAAGGTCTATGAGTGGACTTGTTTTATGAATTCGATGCATGCATAAATGTTTTATATGAGTTATGAACATCTTTTATGATGCAATGAGTTCATTTGTTTGTGGTAGCTTAGGATTGACATATTGGAACGTTTTTTGAGGTTTTTGGCTTTATGTCGTACCTTTGCGTACTACGTTTTCAATGATGATTTGATGAATGGGTTTTGGATTTGGAAATATGAAATCGGGCATGAGACCCATTTGATTTACGAACTCTTGGAATTGGAGTCCATTTGATTTTACGAGAAATCGGGCTAGAGGCCCATTTGAGGTATACGATCGGGGCGAGGCCCCTTTGGTTTACGAATTCGGGCTTGAGGCCCAGTTGATTCCAGTATCGGGCTTGGGGCCCAATTAAGTGTGAAATCGGGCTTAAGGCCCTATTTATTATGGTTTCAGGCTAGAGGCCCAGTGGATTGTAAAATTTGGCTCGAGGCCTTGTTATCGCAATATCGGGCTTAAGTCCCAGCTTGGTTTATGAAATGAGAATTCAGGTTTGAGGCCCTGTTGAACTGTGGATTTAGACCGAGGCATGTGAAATTGGATTTGAATTGGATTCGAGAAATCCTGTTGAAAGTCGGGTATGTGGCCTAGTTAAGAAAGAAACTATCTTCAAAAATGTATATACCCTCCATATGATTTTATTGGTCTCTTCTAGCCGTCGACCTGGAGAGTCACGATCTACTACCCGGAATGAGTATCCCCATAGGGAGCGCATTCCAGGAGTGGGAGTTATGATATGGTCTCTGACTGGGTCCGGAGACAGCCATCTAGACGTTGTAGATCCTGGATGTTAGATAGAGCCTCCCAGATGGGTAATTCATAGGGGTAGACTCGGAGTGAATCCCCAAGTAGTATGCATACTGATATAGATGAATCGTGACAAATATCGGGGATATGTTCTCTAGGGGCTGTGTGCCCCAAGTTGGCATCGCATCTGAGATGCCGAGGATGGGTTCTATGTATGTATATACGTATGAGATTTCACGGAAAGTGGTTTGGGGTGGAGACCCCGTGTTCTATGTTCTGGAAAATGGTTTGGGGCGTAGACCTCGTGTTCTATGTTTTGGATATGGTTTGGGGCTGAGACCCACGTATGTTGATTTGGGCTAAGTCCCTACTGAAAATGGTTTTGGGCTAAGTTCCTATGTACTTGCTTTACGTTTTCGGGCCAAGGCCCAAATGGTTTTGTGAATGTTTGATAAACGGTTTTCGAATGCATGCATGCTTTTTATTGAAGGGCATAAATGTCTTTTCATGAAAATGTTTTTATTAAAATATTTGTTTTGTCCACTCACGACTTTTGATGTTTTGAATGCCCTTCAGGTTGATCGCGGATGCGGGCTGTAGTAGAGACCGAGATATCACACTCCTCCTCCGGATCCTGGCGCTCTCTGGTAGTTCCGGTTGGGCTAAGGATGGAATTATCCCTGGTCTGACACTTCGTGTCAGACGGGAGCAGGCAAGTCCCACGTTAATCCCGGGGGATTTGGGACAGGTCCTGTCATGTGGGCATTACGGGTCCAAGCACCTTCCTTTTTTTCAAGGAATCTAACTCGACTTGGATTGCTTCTTTCCATTTTGGCCAATATTCTCTAAGTTGGAATTCACCAACAGAGTGAGATTTGATATCATCACTAGTAATTCTTTTGGTAGCCATCGTGAATACAAATATATCATCGATGATAATATCCTTCTGATTCCATATCTCATTTAAGAATGCATGGTTTATCGAGATTTCTCAATTCTTTGGGAGTGGGTTCAGACGTTGGAGTGTCTCTCAACGTCTTCTCTTATAGGACAGATCCCTAATCTAGAATTATCTCATGAGATCGATAAGTTAATATTAAGATACCTAAGAGATTTAATTGTGCTAAATTTATCCTCTTTCGAGGATGAGAATCCTTCGAACCTATTGTCCTACCTCGTTTCTAGGCAGGGACATGAATGCTTAGCTACCATGGCTATACCTCTCCTGTTTGGGACAACTCGTCCATCTGGGACGACGCATCCTACAAAGACGTCTATCCTTGCGGGCACGTTTGCAGCTGGTACATGTCATCTCGTCACTTTAACTAGATCAGAGAAAGCGTCTGGCATATTGTTAGCTACACTCTATAGATCTAGAATTCTTTGCAATTCGTTCTCACTTTGTGCTATTCGGGGATCAACTTGAGACTTAGTGGGGAAATTCGACATCAATTCACATCATTCTTTAGAAACATTGACATTCTTATCTCCACCTAACAGCGGGAAGACTGTCTCATCAAAATGACTATCTGTAAATCTAGCAGTAAAGTGATCACCTATCGAGGGCTCTAAATAGCTATAATGGAAGGGGATTCGTAATCGACATATTTGCCTCTCTGACATTGAGGTCCTACTTTTGTACGTTGTGGCGGTGCAATGGGCACGTAATGACACGACCCATCCCAATCTCCCCGAGATTAATACGGGATGTGTCATACTCCCGTCTGACATGAAGTGTCAGACATGAGATAATCCGAAACCTACAGCCTGACTGGGCCTCCAGAGCGTGCCAGGATTCAGTGGAGGAGTGTGATATCTCGGTCTTTACTATAGCTCGCATCCGTGATCAACCTGAAAGGTATTAAAACATAAAAAGCTGTGAGTGGAAGAAAATAAATACATTAATAAAAACTCATTTCATAAAAAGACATTTATGCACTTCACTAAAAAGCATGCATGCATACGAAAACCATATATTCAAATAACCATTATTAGGGTCTCATCCCCAAATTCTGTAAATCCAAATCATACAGGCCCCTGCCCAAATCCATTTGCACAAATTCATAACATATCAACCATATGTGGGAACTCAGCCCAAAACTGTAAATCCGAGTATGTGGGTCATTGCCCAAATCCATAAAACACGGAACTACCATTTCTGAAATCCAATTACCATTTCATAAATCCAATTACCATTTCATAAATCCAATAAAACCATGTTTACCAAATATCATATAACCAATCCTGTCACGATTTCCAAAGCTACGGGCGTCTTACCCGGGGTCTCAAATCTCAAGTCTCCCTAGGGTCCACCCAGGTCAATGTCCTCAAATCAATGACCCTCCCTGGGGGTTATAATCTATATATGCCTTCTTGAGAGTAAGGTACCCCACAGGGGCGACTTCACTCAGTTAGTACTCTGTGACTACTCTGGGGTCCACCCAAGCGCATGACCCTCCCCGGAGAAGGCAATCCATAAATACAAGGATGGTATATGAAAAATCATTTTGAAATCATTCTCAAAACCTTTCAAACCTGTCAAAGGTTCCATGCTCGGTCCCCATAAACCGTCATTAAACCAGAAATCCATTTAGGGTCTCTGAACCCGAAATCACCTTTATAAACCATAAATGGGACTCATGCCCGATATCATAACCAATTGGGCCTCAAGCCAGATCATGAAAACCAACTGGGCCTCAAGCCCGATTTCGTAAACCAACTGGGCCTTGAGCCTGATTTCGTAAACCAACTTCGTATCTGGCCCAATGCCTTATTAGATCAAATGGACTCCAAGTCTGAGAGTTCGTAAATCAAATGGGTCTCATGCCCGATTCCATATTTCCAAATCTGAAATCAATCCATCAATCCACAAACCAATTGGGCCCCTGGCCCGATAATGTAACAAAAATGGACATCAAGTCTGCGGGTTTCCAAAACAAATGGGTCTCATGCCCGAGTTTACTTTTTCAAATCCAAAACCATTTCATTAAATCATTACCGAAACCATAAGCACGTATAATCAGCGTAAAACCATAAACCTCAATATACGTGCAAATACGTAAATAGCCTCGAAATACGTGTAATCATGTAAATCACCAATCCATAATCATCATCATAGAAATCACATATGTAAAACATATAAAACATTTATGCATGCATCATAGTTTAGAAATCAAGGTCCACTCACATACCGTCTTAGCTGCCGCCTCAATATGCGTGCCATAAACCTTCCAGGGCTACTCACCGTCACCGAAACTCCCAAACCTATCTAAATCATACTAGAAGGTTACTAACTACCTCATTAACCTCTCATTGAAGCCCTATAAATTTTCCAAATTTTTAAACATTTTTAAACTCGATCCTAAACCTTCGGACACCCCGAACTATATCGAAACAATGTCCGATCGACACGAAACCAGTCCCAAAATGTTCGTTACATCGAATAGATGAAATTATATATTGAACACTTCCCCAAAATAGGTCCCCACGTGCCCTCACACACCTCCCAAAGGGGCTGCGCGTGAAAGCCACGCGCCTACTATAGTGTCACCACTAACCTATCGTAGACCCGGTCCACACTGGTTCAGATCGGCCCAGTCCAACCCAAACTGGCATTCCCGATTTTCAGCTAATATCTAACCATTTTTCATCCAGTTTGATCCTAATGCTTTGCCTATCCATTTCTAATCGTTCTATAATCTCAAAAAGTAAAGAAGCACACGAGAAAGTACCTCCTTGATCGAAGAATGGCGACGGTCCCTGCAACCTCATTCTGCCGTCGACTCCGGCCACCAATCCCTTCGAAATCGAGTCCCCTGTGTTTGTCTTGATCCCTAGATCACGTCCTAGTCCAGTTATTTGCACCTTCTTGCTCGTCTCCTTCTCCCCCTTCCAATTCATTCACGGGTCATCAGTGTTGGATGATGTCTTTTGGTGAAGTGGGGTGTGCTTGTGTTTGTTTGTTTAGGAAGAAAGGTGGTGCACGGTTTGAAGAAGAAGAAATGAAGTTTATTTGTGATTATGATCATATGAGGGAATGAATGGTGAGGATGAGGGGCTTGAGGGAAATGAACGGCTGGGATTGGGAGAGAGTATGTGAGGGAAAATATAAAATAATCAAATAGTAATATTTTAATATAAAACCCACCAATCAAGATTGAGATCCACAATTTGGGGTTAAGGACCAATGGGATGAGTGACACTTGTCACTCATCCATTGGGCCTGAAATAAATATCTGGGCCCACATGAGTACAAATGTAATCCATCTTGTAATTCATGCAATAGTGTCCCCGAACTTCCGTAAACCATAACTTCTCTGTTCGACGTCCGATTTGGACGTGCCGCCTGTCTACGGACTCGTGACGTTCTGATCTATGTCATGGGCATCGGTCCTCATACGTTTGACTCCCCGAGTCAAAAGTCAACATTTTGCCCAAGACTATTGGCAAAACAGCCATTTTACACCGTCCGCCCGATTTCGCTCAACTAATCACCGATTAATCTCATTAATCCTCCATTAGTCACTAATCTAATCCCAAAATTCGGGACGGGTCGTTATAACCTTCTCTCCTTGAATAATTTCGTCCTCGAAATTCCAACCATTCTGATTCCACAACCACCTCGTGGAAAGCAAATTCGACCTAGCATCATGTGTACACTTGCACACCCACTAACCAGAACAATACTTGTCTGCACCTAGACGTTCCACCAACACTCACGTCGCAATGACTACACTCGACCACGTCAAGTGACATTGATCACACGTTCCGAGTTGATACCACCTGACATTTCTGCCATTACACCGACACTTCCCACACTGTCACCACTAGACAGTCGCTAGTCAAAACTGACATTATACTCATTTGTGGTTACAGTAACCACCAACTCACTCAACCTGAGTATACGTATACCGACGTCTGATCGACCTATGTGTAATTGGACCCATCAGAATCACCCTGGCTAGTGCATAGTATCCAATGTCCAGTCCACGTCCTGAACCAATCTAATGATATTGGAGCTAAGCTAATTACCAACACGCTCACCAACATACCCCCGGTATATCCCATATACCGTCACCAGACATCACTCAGGCCTATCCATCATCAGTCCTCGCACAACGTACCCTGTATGTACATCCAACCACCAACCAGTCCACTACAAGGCTCGTAGTCAATCACACTTCAATTCTGGAGTCCATAAGTCAAATCTCACATAAGATAGACCATACACTCCCAATTTCGTGTCCATTCCAAGTCCCCTAGTCACCCGACCAGCATCAATACGTCTACTCCCATTCACGTCATCCAATACTTACCAATTCGACTCACGCACATCAAGGCGTACCCATTCATGTCAGGACCCACCCCGGTTCACCCCGAAACCCGAGGTAAATCCCGCTCCCGTCTGACTCCCCAACACAACACCTAAGGAACACTTACTCGAACCCAGTCAAACGCAGGAGTAATTACAAAATATCCCAGAATCCTTATCGTTTACAGAGCATAGCACTACATGACAAGAAAACTAAAAAAACCGAGAAGGTACACGCACACAGAAGCCTTTAAACTCTTCTAGAATCCCTCACGTCGCTTCTATGCCTCAGACTCTGCCTCGACGTCAAGACCCCGCGCTAGCTCCACAACCTGGAGGGCAATTAAAACAGAAAATGTGAGTGGACCAAAAAGTACAAACCCCGCGCTAGCTCCACAACCGAGTTAAACCCTCCGTTTTGAAACCACATGCATAACCAACAGGTATAAACACATTTATAAAATAATCATTATAAACATCATAAGAAACAGAAACACTATAAAATACCATAAGAAACCACACACGAGTATCAGAAAACTGTTTCATAAACCATAACCACCAAATCATCATTTTCCCGATCAAACCTGCTGGACCTATCCGAGTCTTTAAACTCCCGAGTCTTTAAACTCAATCCAGGCCTTAATAATATCCGAGTCTTTAAACTCCCGAGTCTTTAAACTCAAGGCCTACGGGGGAAAATCAATATATATCCGAGTCTTTAAACTCCCGAGTCTTTAAACTCAATCCGGGTCTTTAAACCCAATCCGGCCGGTCCCCCGTCACATATATCCAGGTCTTTAAACCCAATATCCAGATCCAGAAAATCCAATCCCAAAACCATTTGAAAACCATTTACCAAATCCTCATCCAAACCCGAATCCGAAATCACTGGTCTGATGCCCTTCCGGCGTTCAGAACCGTCATTCCGAACCCAAATCCGGAAATATCTATTTTCATACCGAAACCACATGTAATCACAAATCATATTTCATAACTCATTTATCATGATTTGAAAACCTTTATCGGTGGAAATCCCCGAATGTGGCATCAAAATCCGAAAACCAACATTTTCTCGAAAACCGTGCCAAAACCGTCTTTTTCTCGAAAAACGTGCAAACACATAAAATCATCACTTTATATTCAATAAACATCTAGTCATAAGTAAAACCATAAAACACGTATATAAAAATAGTTATGCATGCTCGAGTTTAAGGAAAGGGTCCACTCACAGTACTGAGCCCTACTCGCGTCCCGAACGTCCAGCCCGTTCCTCGGCTTCCTCGGGAAATCCCGATCCTGTCAAACACCGTCAAATTACGTCACTAATACATCTACCAACACTCTCCTAAATTTCCTCAAACATCCCCGAACCGAAGACCTAGAACCCCGGGACCCTAAACCTTCACCCTCGCGGAACTACAGTCAAACGACGTCCGATTAACCCGAAACCAACTCCATTGAACTCACAACAACTCCTAGACCAAAAACTATGTTGACCGTTTTCCCCGTCGCCGCCGCACGCGCCCCCACGCGCCGCCCAAAGTGGCTGCGCGTGGCCCTCACGCGCCAGCTACAGTGTCACCCCCAACCTCGAGTGCACTGTGCTGAACCGGCCGCTGCAACTGGACCGGCGAGAGGCATTCTCCACCGTCCGGCCACCTTTTCCTTCCCTCTCTTCTCCTGCAGCTTCGTCCAAACACCACGAATCCATCCCTCAACTCTTCTAACCTCGACACAGCCCCGTCATCGTCGATTCAAGCTCGAACCAGACGGCCACTTTTCCCCTGTTTCACAAATCACCTGTTCCGGTAACCTCCCGTCACGGTGGCGATACCAGACTCACCTCACAACCTCACTGATCCACGTCCAACACCCCTAACCCTTCGACTCACCCCAGAAGTCCACGACTTTGGGTTCGAAGTTCACGATCGAAACAGGGTAACAGAGACTCCTCTTCGCCTGAGCTCCGCCGTGTACGCCCCCGTCACGGCGACCATCACAACCCACTCCTAGGACCTCCCTGAACATCACCTCGACCTTCTAACCTCTCGACTCTCAGCCAAACCTCACGACTTTCCAAATGAAGTTTACGGGAAAAACAGAGTAAAGAGATCTCACCTTCGATTGCAGCTCCGCCGTGCGCACTGCCGCCTTCCACGGTGGTCGTTGGACTCCTTGCAGTCTCCTCAGCCTCCCCTGGCCTCGATTTGCCTCGCCTCACGGCGTAGCCACCACCTCAACCTCACAGCTCCCTGTTTCTCCCCAAAATTCCTCCACACCTCCGCCGTGCCGCCGTGCACAATTGCACCTCCAATTCACGGCCACCAGCTCCGCCTTGCCTCACTAACACACTCACAACTCCCTAAACACTCACCCTTGCACCCAGATCGATCAATTCCTCTCACTTCTCACACTCTGTTTCCCTGTGTTTGTCGAAGAACAACCCACACAATCACACACGGGCTCACCTAAGTAGTTGGAGCCGTGAACACACACGATCGCACCAGAAGCCTCTACACACCTGCCATGTGTCACCATCCCTTCAACCTTTATTCCATCTGTTTAAACCTCAGTCGTCCATTCTTTTATCTGTGCACAGATCCCAATGTGCCACAATGACCAAAATACCCTTCTTTTTAACACATTTTTACGGTTTTACCAAAACTTCCTAGACCCGTAACTCTCACCCCGTAAGTCCGATGAATACGTGCCGCCTGTCATCGAACTCAGGACGACAAGAACTATCTAACCCTCCTAGGTCAACCTACCAAAACTCGATTATTCAAAAAGTCAACTTTTCCCCCTATGTTATCAAAATTATGATAATACCCTCGACCTTCCGAACATCACAACTTCCTCCTCGGATGTCGGAATCAAATTCATGACGTCCTAAACTACGTCCTGGTCACTGGTAAACTCCCATTTGACCACCCGAAATAAAAGTCAACATTTCTGCCCGACCCAGGGGCAAAATCGTCATTCTAAGTTCCCGGACCCCTCGGGACCACCTAACCCTTGATTAACCTTACTAATCACACCTCAATCACTCTACTTATCCCAATTCTCGGAACGGGTTATTACAATTCATGCCAAAAGAGCATCCAATCTCACCCACGTCTACTGAGACGCACCAACTCTGAACATATCAGTTACCTGCTCATTCAATTACCATACTATATTCGATTAACTTTGAAAGGAAGCGAATCCCATCATTCACACATCTAAAGCTGACCAAATTCGACCCCGTCGGACACCTACTCGTTCGATTAATACACCATACGGGATTTAGCTCGAAAGGAAGTTCAGTCCCAACATTCCCATATCCAAATATCCAAGTAAGAGCAATAAACTCTCCACCTACCCTGATAAACAAGATCACGATCCAGATCCATCACCGTCATCACCTAATCATTATCATCACGATCCTAGTCCACATCGTTATCCAGATCCACCTAGGATCCACACATGCTCACTCCGTTAATGATCCACCTGAAATCTGGTCATAGGGTCTTACACCCCCTTTGAATCCGCATACTATCACATCGTTCCTTCATCGTTTCACATCCAGTCATTTAGTCAAAGACGGAACACGTCTAGACTGTGGGTTTTCTCAAATTACCTCATATCGATCCTTGTCATTCCACATCATCTTTCTCATCATCTTACCCTAACCAGACTCCCTCGTCATAATTCACCAGGTGGAATGATGACCTCAACAATCACCACCAATTCAGAATCAAACACAACTTCACTCGATTCCGAAGTTCCAACCATGTTAAAACTAACACACTTGTGCATCAACGACGTGTCTGTACCAACCTAACTTGGTACCCCAACTCGCCTATTTGTTCATACCATTTCATTCATTTACCACTTAATCAATCTAAACACATCAGTCACCACACTCACGGTTGGGTTAGAATCCCAACACATCTCAACCACTGCTGGATCTCGTCCAATCCAACTCCTCCACTGCCGGATCACAGATACCGAACATATGCCCATCTCGACGATGAGTCACATCCCGACGTGGCTCATCGTCATCACAATCACCAGCACCAGCACCAGCACTAGCATCTACACACAGTGTTCAAATCAGAAAACCCTAGATCTTTGCTCATACCGAGCAACGACCCCGTACCTCTGCTCAAATTGGACAAACTCTTCCTCCCTCGTACTCAACAACTCTGGGTACAATCATCCTGACAATTCGTACAAGAAAAGGAAACGTTCCCTGAATTTCCCCCGATTCTCAACACCCACAACTGCAACCACTCTCGATAATAGTGCTTGCCACAATCTCATGCAGACCCAACCACCAGACATCACTATTGAGACTCCACATCCAACGAAATCAACCCCTCGTACTAACTACTCCATTATCTCGTCAGCATTATCAAGTCGTATGGACTGTATATGATAATTCGGGTGGTAGGTTCTCAACTTAATGATTTGGGCGAGGAGTTTAGCGAACACAACATTGCGTGTGGAAAATAAGTGACCACCGTGTCGATGCATCAACCAAAACCATGAAATATTTAAATGGCTCACATGGTGGTTGGATAGGTCCACAAATATCCCATTGTATTCTGCACAAGAAGCGGGTGGATTCATTACTTATCTTTGCATGTGTTGATCTAGTGTTCAATTTTCCCATTAAGGAAACTTGGTATAGTGTTTCGCTAAATACAAGGTCCTTATTAGCAAGGGGGATGCATGTATGATGTATTGAGGATACGGCGCATCATACATTGACCTAGGCATCCCAACCGATCATGCCATAATAAGTAGTTGTTTGGGTTTGGTAGCTTTTGGCTAGCCATGTAATTTGCCTCAGTTGTTCTAATAGCGGTCTTATAGAGACTACTTAAGAGGCATTTCAATTTTTCCAATGTACATGTTTGGCTGTACAGATTGGATGCTATGCAAAGATATTCCACATTTTTTTCCGTTTGTGGTTTTAAAGTGATAACCATTAGCTCGAAAATTCTTATAACTCAACAATGTTCTTCTGGAATGTGGGGAGTATAACGCTTCATTAATGGTAAATACAGTACCATTGGGAATCATAAAGTGGGCTCCGCTTGAGCTTTCAACCAAGTTCGATTGGCCATATATAGTTGTCATAGGGTTGTGGTTAGGTATTAAGTTTGTAAAGAATATCTTATCTCGAAGGATAGTATGCATGGTTGCATTGTTGGCCACACACAAAACTTCCTCACTTCACATGCCTAACCATAAATTTAAATAAAAATTAAATATCATACTTATGAAATTAAATAAATGGATGAAAATGAAGAATATTCGAATAGAAAACAAACCAAGTGCAAAGTAAACAAAAATCACCAAATATTATCAAAAAAATAAAAACAATATATCCATAAAAAAAATGGCATAAACACTGATTGTATCCATGTATTCGAGGTCTCAAGCCTCATCATGTTCAGCGATAGTTTGGAAATCAGCAATCTATAGGGGGATTGGATAGGAACTGGTATTTCAACAACATTGGTCTCTCGAGTTCTGCGTCTGGCGTGATACTATTCGACAACCTGAGCTGAGGCATGACAAGTGTGAGAAAAATGATCATGTCCTTTACATTTATAGCATAGGTTTTGCAGGTGTTGATTCTGGGGTCAATCGCCCGAACTAGGGTTCCTCTTATTTCGAGCTTTCGGGGCTAAAGGAGTGCAGTTCCCACCACGTAGACCTCGACCACGATTACCTTGGCCATGTGGGCCATGGTTACCTTGATTGCGGTCATAGGGATGTCCATCCCTTCTAAGGTAGTTACGTTATGTGCCTCTGCCATGACCCTGATTTCTCTACTCACAATTTGAATCGCGATGGGCAACATCATTTGCTTCAGGCAAAGGTTTTGCTTTTGTACCAATATGTCGGGTGACAGGACCCGTCCCAACTGGACTTTGATAACCGTGCCCGGTCCTGCTCTCGTCTGACAAGTCAACTGAAGTCCCGAAAGTACCCTTCAGCACCTGTCAGACCAGGGATAACTGCACTGATTTCCGCTTATGCCTCCGCCTCTCGATCAGCCCCGAACGTCGTGCCACGGCCTGGAGGGTCATCAAAACGGAAAAGGTGTGAGTGGACAAAAATAATATCATTTAAAATATGTTTGAAACACATCAATTACCCTCCAGTTTATCAAACCATGCATGCATAGGGGAAAACATATGAATCACAAGCACCGGCTTTCCAGCCAAATCACAAAACAAATCAAATCCCAGCTCTCAGGCCAAAACAGATGAAAACATAAGCACCTGGTCACACAGACCAAAAACCCGTACTCAATACCAGTACGTAATCACAATCAACATCAAACAATACAACCAATCAATTAATCAATTCATCAATCTGCACTATTCATAAGTGCACAATCAATCACACAATCACATCTGCACTACTCACAAGGGCACAATCAATCACACAATCACATCCGCACTACGCGTAGGCCAATCTCGGGAACTGCACTCAGGCACCATCCGAGTCATATCCATCATGTCTGGGAACTGCACACGCACCCTCTAGACGTACCACATACTCGGGAACTGCACTCACGCAACATCCGAGTCACGTCTAGGAACTGCACTCGCACCATCCAGCACATGATCCAGTATCCAGGATCAACAATCACAAATACAATCCATACCACAACACATATCAATCATATCCATGACCTCAAACCAAGTCAAAAGCATTCCCGATAGGGTTTCAGGCTCAAATACCAATTATACGTAAATTCGTAAAATCACATGGAAAACATTAAAATAATAACATTAAAATAATCCATAAATCATCAATAACTAAACAATTAAGTCAAATTATCCTTTTCAAAACCTTTTTGACTCCGGGCCTAGCCCAAAATAACATTTGCATATTTTCTCGAAAAACGTGCCCGAAAGACCGATTAAAATAATCATTAAATCACACATAATCATGCCACATCATCAAGACATCAATACAAGTCAAATCATGCAATCAATAATGTAAAACATTTAACTATGCATGCATCATGGTTTATAAAACAAACATCCACTCACACACCGTCCAAACTGCTCGCTTCCCGAGCTATACGCGTTTCCGTAATTTCTGACATTTTTCAGGAATCCTGAATCCTATCCAAAATCATTACTCAGGGTCACTAAGGACTTAATTATCATCATACTAATTTATCATAATTTTTCGGGAATTTAATATTAATTAAATACGTAACATAAACCTTCGGACCTTCGAAACAATATCGAAACGGTATCCGATCAACTCGAAACCAAAGCCAAAATGTTCGTTACATTAAATAGGACAAGTTTCATATTGACCTTACCTCGAAAAGACCGCTCACGCGCCCTCACGCGCCGTGAACAGTGTCAGCACCTTCACCTGTTTCTCTGTCATTCGGGTCCTGCAACCCGCGAGGTGACCCGGTTCGATTGCTATCAATTCGACATCATTTCCTTCAATTCAATCGTCTATTAGCATCGTTAGAGCCTTACTTTGGGTTCTGTAACTCAAATTACATCAAACATTACCTTAATCTCATTGAATTGAACTTGATTCCGCGAAGAACACAGAATACTGTGCAATCGTCGAAGGTCCTCATTCTCTATCGTTTCCTTTCAATTGATGCATCAAACAACATCGTGAGGTCCTAAGAAACACATTTCAAAGATCAATTTTGTCATTCCTCGTCTCAATTTCCTCGACTCAATCTCGAACATCCCAAGTATTTTCCTTCTGTGTTCTGGGGCAAAACAACCTTAATTCCCATCAATTTTCGGTGGTTTCGATTCGTCTCAATCCCAGGGAGCTAAGGGCATCCTCAATTTCATTCGTAAACAGCTAGCAAATCAAAATTGATCTTAAGGCCCTTTAATGGTTTTCGGGTTTTATGTTGGGTTTCAGTTGAGTTCGAGGTCCCTAACTACCCATTTCATTTCCTTTCTTTTCTTCTCTCAATCCCCCATTTACTCCCTTTGTTTCTCGTTTGAATCAAACCATCAATACATATATATTGATCAAAAACCAAACGGTTTAGTTCATATCCTTTTTGAATATTCAAACCATGCTTTACACTAACCTTTCAATTATGGTGACAAGTGCCATCAAGAGATCATCCCTCATCCTCATTAACTGACTCAGCCACTTAATTATCCAATTATCCCTACTGTGGCAAATTATTTTACCCTTGTCATAACAAATTACCAAAATGCCCCTCATAGTTCTAGACCCATAACTTTTTCGTTCGGACTCCGATTGACGCATGCCGCCTGTCTACGAATTCAGCGTCCCGAGACCTATCCAACGATCTTCCCGGAAAGTCCAAACAATGTCTCGATCAAAAGTCAACTTTCGGCCCTTATAACCAGGGGCAAAATCGTCATTTTCCTCAAATCTTCCAACTTTTCGTTTTTCGAATTTTCGGGGCGTTACATCAGGATTGATCATTATTCATTAGTAGACTCTTGTTCATTTCAATGAGCAATAAAATAGTGATTAACTCCACGAACTTGGTGAATTTTCTATCTCTGTATTGTTGCTGCAAGACAATACATGAGGTAGAAAAGGTGGAGAAAGTCTTTTCAAGGAGGTCAGTTTCAGTGAGCTCCTCCCCACAGTATTGGAGAAGAGACTTGATACAACATATTTCAGAGTTATATTTGTTCATAGATTTGAAATCCTGAAAACGAAGGTTATGTCAGCCATGTCTTGCTTTAGGAAAGAAGATATATCATTTTGGTGATCGAATCGATCTGCTAGCAAAACTCATACTGTTATCTGGTCTTCTTGACTGAGGTATTCAGGTTGTAGTGCTCGATCCATGTGCCTCCAAATGAGGATCATAGCATCAGCTTTCTGATGCTCAGAAGTCACATTGTCTTTTTGGATGGTGGAGCTAATTCGTTTCGTAGTGAGGTGAAATTTCACATCTTCAGTCCACTAATAATAGTTTCTTCTGGAAACTTCCAACACATAAAAGTTGAGCTTGTTGAGATGGGCCATTTTTTACAATGATTAAACAACAATGTTAGGTTAACGGGTTTAGAAAACTGAACACCGAACTTGGTTCCAAAAACTGGGAGAGCTGCAAGATTTCCATATTTTCTAGTAAATGAGGAGGATTTTAATGTGAAATTTTTTGTGAGGGAGGTACGTAGGTCCAAGAGGTGAAGTTTGCTAACTAGGTCATAAAGCTAGCTTAGGGTGGCGAGTTTGGGACTATGTTATATTTTATTGTCTCCGGTAGTTGAGGACTATGTTATGTTATTTTACAATTATTTAATATCTCAGTTAGTTTAATAAATCAATAAATATACTAAAATCACATCTTTATTCATTTTCGGATATATGATCAAATAAAAATATTTTGCATAAGATTTTTTTATATCAAGTGTCAGCTCGTGAAAGTCGGGTTTTCTATTATAATTTATTTAAAAAAAAAAACAAGATTGGTTAGATATTGATAAGATAGCTTTCCATCTATGAATATCTGATTAATTCTTGAAATTTCTTATCAATTAGTTTCCACAACTTATCTTCAGCCGAGTAACAAAAATCCTATAAGATATTGATAAGATACCATTTAACTTAAAAAAACAATAACAAATTGATAAGATTTTTTACAACAAAATTTACTACGTATAAGCACCTGATTGAGTGTTGAAATTTCTTGTCTCTTTACCGTCCTACCTTATCTTCATTTGAAGTCCATATGAAGTTGTGTTGTGCCTATAAATCTCGCTTTCTCATCTTTACTTCATCTTCATATTCATCTTCTCTTTTCGTATTGTGGTTTTTCATTCATTCAAATCTAATTCTACAATGAATTCCAACCGGGGTTCTAGTTCCAATCCTGACATGGCATCAAAATGACATAAGGAGGGGCGCCAAATGGTGGAGCAAGTTGAAGCCAAGATGAGGTCGAATATGCAAATGATGGTTATTGCAGTGAGTTGATATTATCTACAAACCAGCATTCAACAACAACCTCAATGGGATGCCTCTATTCCTAATCGCCAAAATAAATCACATGACCATGAAGGTTCGCATAAAACTCTTACGAACTAATATTTCGACCCAAATCCAGTGTATACACCTGAGGATTTCTGGCATCATTTTTGGATGCGCCTCTTTTTTCCTCCACATGCTAGATGATGTCGCAAGGGCCAACCTTTACTTCCAAGAAATGAACAATGCAGTTGGTCTTCCTAGTTTCTCGTCCCACCAAAAGGTGGCTTGTACTATGCGAATGCTAATGTACACAAGCTCAACATATTCAATACATGAAACTTTTGGTATGCCTCAATCTAATGGCATTGAAAATCCTTGTAAATTCTGTCATACTATTGTTCGGATCTACAAAGGACATTTGGAATTTTACAAATGCAATTTACAATTAAACTACAACTAGGAAAAGGGTGAAGTCTAAGAAAAACTAAATTTCATCATGATTACAAGCATAATATTGCATAATATGATTGTGGAGGATGAGAAACATGACTACTATGATGGAAGCTCTGAAGATGACGAGTGTAAACCAAATAGATTTCAGAGGCCGAGTGCAAAGATATACCATAACCAAATTTGGTTCACAGCCCTCGAACTAGTAAAATGTCTATATAAGAATACATGCCTGGTTATAAAATGATACACTGTTGTAATGCAAACGAAAACCTCCAAAAGGATCTTGTATCGCATCTTTGGGCTATGCACGAACAGTGAATATGAGTGGAGTCACACTTAATTTATATTGGATGTAATAAATGGAAATTCATTGTCAAAAGAAACATGTTTTTCCTAATTTCTGTCTAAATATTTGTATTTTGTTTTTTGGGTCTTGCTTTTGTATTTGTTTTAGTATTAAATGTACCAATTATTGTAATAAATAAATTCGAAGTTTTGTAACATTTGAATATTAATATTAAATTGACTACAATTTAAATTAATTAAAAAATAATTTATCTATTAATTTAAAAAGGAAAATCTTAAGCATAGAAATTTAAATTTATATACAACTTAAGAATAAGATATTAGCTAGAATAACTTGAACATAAAAAGTAACTTCCAACAACTAAAACATAAATTACTAGAAGCCAAAATCGAAATCATATCCCATCATTGTACGATTGAGGTGAGATGTTGAATTGAAATTTGGAAACAACTCAAATGCTTGGGAACGGTCCCGAATTTCTGTCTTTTTCCCAGAAAAATACTCACTGTTTTAGTAAAGGCATGTTCGTAGTATTCCTAACCATAATCATCTCATCTAGTTTTGATGTCGAGTCGTTGCATCGTACCTCACTTTTTTCTATTGTTCTACTCTGCATTTTGTTCTGCGATCTCCTGCTATTTCCCTTTTTTTTTTATTGAATCGGCATTGGCGAAGAGATTTTGGTCATTTTTCCTTTAACTGCATCGGTATGCCACAACTAAGCGAAAGGTTGGCTTGGATGAAATGTTATTTTGATGAAATTTGGAATGCATCAGTGAATCTAACTTCTCACCAAGTGATTGTTCAACTGACATAGGAGCCCCTTCTTTGCCTAAGTTCTTTCACTACCTTAGAGTTAAGACTTTAAATGAACAACCAATTGATACGAAGATGGAAGTGAAGATTGAAAGAAAACTTAAGATGAAAAAAAAGGTAAATGAGCCTAAAGTTAAAGTAAGTGCAAATAATTCAAATTAAATAACAAAAAGACCATAAAAGTAAATTGCTTAATGTAAATTAATTTAAAATGACAATGACACACCCTTACTCAAAAAGGGTCAAATGGGCACCAAAATCGAGGTATATTAAACAACATCTAGATAATGACGGCTAAATGTCGAAAGTCAAAGTTAAAATTATGTGTTTTAGGAGATCAAAAAATGATAGTAATAGAATCACTATGTAGTTACCATTAAGGTATAATTTATAGCCACACATGTTTCACAATAATATAATAATAATTAAATATTGAGTAGTTTAATAATCATCCAGAAGCATAATTATAGAACATATAACTCACTAACTGTGCTCTTGAGCCGCTCGAGTCACAAAACACATGACATGCTCAGTATCTATGGTTCGCTCGTGTAACTCGACCACATGAAGGTTGGGTGCTAAGCACCGTCACCTCATATCTCCTAGAACTCGAGGACAAACTGGTACTGTTTAACTACTATTCAAATGAGTGCATGTGAATAATCACGTCAAAAACGGCCCACAACCAATAAATGAGTACAAAAATACGGGGACTTTTAGGTGGGTATTTCACATCTCATGTGCCTATCACATCCATAATTACTCATAAAGTAGATATCACAATCTAATCTAAAAAAATATACCATGCTTGGGAAAATAAATACTAGTCAACGACATCTTAACTACCAACTATAAGCATATCCACCAATCACGATTCAAGAGACATTAACGCATAAACACATAACTAAACATTCAAAAATAGTAGGGTAGGATTTAAACAGATGATCGCACACCAGAAACAGCTTCCACACGTCGCCAAATTGCGGCTGTCGGATTTTGCAGATTTCGCTGGAAAAGCCGAATTCTCCTACGAGTCCTAAATTTCTCAAATATTCAACATATTGGACATGCAATTTGTCCAAATTAATCTGTTCAAAGCCAAGAATCCAAATATCTAGTTTTTATGTTGAAAAGCTAATGAATTGGCCAGAATCTTACTTGAAAGTCTTAGCCACCATGGGACATTATCCCTCTATTCACAAGCTATTAGCCACATCGATGGAGACGAAGGACAAGTTTAGCTTCGCCTCGTCTAGACAAAGGGAATGGGGGTAGTCTCACAATGAAGGGTGAAGAGAGCATGAGAATGATTGAGTGAAAGATTGGATTTGTAGGAGGATCATAGTAGGGCATAGGTGGCTTTTGGCTAGTGTCTCTGTTATGGGTCTTCTTCATACGGAGAAGACGTCTGGAGGAGAGGAATACGTGTGGGTGAGTTGAAGCGTGTGCGTGCATTGTTAGAGAAAGATAATTAGTAATAATCGTGTGGGTTTGGCTTCCCAAGTGAATTATTATTTGGGTGATTTTGGGCTTCAAGAATCATGGGCTCAAATAAATCAGTTCGATTAAAACATCGACGTCTAATAACCACTCGTAGGGGCTTTTTAATCAAGAAATTTGGGTTTTCGTATTCATGGGATTGAGTGTAGCAGACTATTCCTATTAAAAAAATTTCGTCCTCAAATTTTGCTCGATGTAAGTCGAAGGTACAACTTCTATTACCAAACTTCTTATGTGAGTAATCAATTGACACTCCTCACTCAACCTGTTGACTACAGGGTCAAGTCATAAGTGGAAAAGGTTAAGTGTCAATTAATGATACCAACTAATTACGAAGCTTCCTAAAACGAGGCTCCAATACAACATTGACAAACCCCAACCTGAAAATAGCAATGTGGGCATCGAAATCGAGGTTTGCTAACTGACATTTGGACGGTGTTGTCTAGATGATGAAAGCCAAAGTTGAAATTGTGTGTTTTAGGCAGTCGTTGGGGATAAGTATACGAGAGAAACAAATAATAATAAAATAACCACAAAGCTACCATCGAGGTGTAACTAACAACCATGTACATTTTACGAGAAAATAATAATAATAAAATTTTAAGTTGTCAAATAATCGTCCCTAAGAATAATTAAAGAACATATAATCTGCTAACTATGCTTTTAAGTCGCTTGTGTCACAACTACATTACATGTTGGGTATCTAGGGTTTAATTGTGTACCTCAACCAAGTGAAGGCTAAGCACTAAGCACCGTCACTTCATGTCCGCTAGAGCTCGTGGACAAGTAGATGCTATTTAATTAGTATTCGAGTAAGCGCAGGTTAACAATCGAGGTGCTTAGTGCATAAATGTTAAATACCACTTAGAAGTCGCAGTTATCTTTGGTACCCATTTGCTAACTGGCATTTGGACGGTGATGCCTAGATAATGAAAGCCAAAGTTGAAATTGTGTGTTTTAGGTGGTCGTAGTGATAAGTATAGGAGAGAAACAAATAATAATAAAATAACAACAAAGCTACCATCGAGGTGTAACTAACAACCATGTACATTTTACGAGAAAATAATAATAATAAAATTTTAAGTAGTCTAATAATCATCCCTAAGTATAATTAAAGAACTTATAACCTACTAACTATGCTTTTAAGTCGCTCGTGTCACATCTACATTACATGCTGGGTATCTAGGGTTTGATTGTGTACCTCAACCAAGTGAAGGCTAAGCACTAAACACCGTCACTTCATGTCCGCTAGAGCTCATGGACAAGTAGATGCTATTTAATTAGTATTTGAGTAAGCACAGGTTAACAATCGAGGCGCTTAGTGCATAAATGTTAAATACCACTTAGAAGTCGGCGTTCTCTTTGGTACCCATTTGCTAACTGACATTTGGACGGTGATGTCTAAATAATGAAAGCCAAAGTTGAAATTGTGTGTTTTAGGCGGTCGTCGTGATAAGTATAGGAGAGAAAAAAAATAATAATAAAATAACAACAAAGCTACCATCAAGGTGTAAGTAACAACCATGTACATTTTACGAGAAAATAATAATAATAAAAGTGCATTTTATTATTATCCTAGTATTTACGAAAAGTGCATTTTAAAAAAGGATAAATTTAGGATATTTTGGGTTGGTTGGATAAGGTTGGACGAGATTCACTCCCATCTCTCTCCTCTTTCGCGTCCAAGTAAACACACACAAAAACCATTAAACACCCAATCTTTTAATCTTGAGTATGAAGGTTTTTGAGAGAAACCATGGATGGAAACAAGTTCTAGGGAACCTAAGGATCAAGTAGAGCGCAGGTTTCAAGGGAAGAACGACTGGAATAGCACGGTTTGAGAGCTTGGAATCTAGCCAAAACTTTCAAGGCTCATATCTTCAAATCCAAGTGAGATTTCTCAGATCTGGTTTCAGTTTTGGAATCCTTGGCTCAATTAGATGAATTTCCATATAAATTTTGTAAGATTTTGTTGAGAAATGAAGAGGATATGAAGGTTTGAAGTTTCGGGAAAAAATGGGGTTTTCTGGCAGGCTAGGCGGCGGCGTACGATGGTACCGGTCATCTTCTTCGGCAAGTGTTGATGTCAGTGTGACGTCATGATGATGGCACCAGATGATGTCATGTGGATTTCATCTGACACGTAGCAGGGGTTCCACGAGGTAGTGGATGGTGCCACCTGGCAAGTGCCAAGGGGTTCCATGTGGTAAGTGATGTCAGAAATTGTCAATGCGACGTCTGCTGACGTCGACATTGACCAACGTTGACTAAACTTTGATCGACGCATGTGGGGGTGTGGACACAAATTTCGAGGTGAAAATGGTCTTATTTGAAAGGTTTTGACGTTCTAAATCTAATAGTGGTAATTTCAGGTCGATCCGAGATTGTTTGGCTGGTATTTTGGAGGTCTTTCTCCTTGGTAAACGTGTTCGGGACACATTTTCAGTTTCAGGGTTTTTGAGGGTTTATTGTATGGACTTATATGGATATTTAGTGACCCTCGGGTATGACTTTGACCGGCCCGAATGTCCCGAAGGCTTCAGATTGGCTTACGACTCATGTTTGAGCAAACAGCGGTATATGTGAGTGGACTTTCCTTCCCTAAAATTTTATGCATGCATACTTATATGAATTAAATGTGTTTTTATGTTGGCTTACGACTCATGGTGTAAACTGTGGTGATGATTATTGTATGTTGTGATACTTGTCAATTAAGTAATCTCGGACGTCGAGCCTGATGCTCCGAATATTGAGGTAGGGCTATGTGTCGATGTGACTATGGGTGTGTGATCAGATTGCAAGAGGATATGTTCTAGTATTGTGATAGGTAGTCTCGAACATTGAGCATGGCTCTATATCCTGGGTCTATTGTATGATGGTGACTCGGACGTCGAGCTGGGATCTGTATCTTGAGTCGGTTTACACTCAGACATCAAGCTGGGCTCTGTATCCTGAGTGAGTGAATTATATGCCTACCAGTAGTGCACTTGTGATATGATGACTAATATGATGAGATATGTAGTGCTTTGTGATGTGATGATTGATGTTGTGCATATGTATTGATGATGAGTTGACTACTTCTGAGTTCTATGTCAATGTTGGTTATGGATTGATTGTGTGAATTGATATGATGTCTTGTGAGATTGTGTTTTGATGACTCGGACGTCGAGTTAGGCTCCGAATCCCGAGTGAGTTTATGGTGTACCTGTTAGTGGGGCAGTGGTTTTGTGTGTGACAATGTGATGATGGTGCTGTGATTGTTTGTGGTTGATGTGCTATATTCTTGTAGGGATGGTTATATCGACTTACCGAGGTTTTAGCTAGTTTAATGAATTTTGATTTGAGAATTCTTTCACGTATTTCGAGATGATAAACTGGATTTGTTTTAATCGAAAAGTATGGTTTGGGAATGGCTTTTCTTGTATGCATGCATGGTTTTGGCAAACGGAGGGTAAAGAATGCATTTTTTCAAATTTTGATTTTCAACTGTTTCTTTTTGTCCACTCACACGTTTTTTTTTTATTTGGTAACCCTCCAGGATTGCTACACATGAATTGAGGTTCGAAAGGTGGAGGCAACTATAAGACGAGAGCATGACTAGAATGTACGATTCTTGTGTATCTAGGTGGGATCCTATCATGGAAGGTCTCGAGGATGGATGACGAGAGCATGAGAGTGATTGAGAGAGAGGCACGAAAGAGATTAAGTTTACATGATGATTAGACTGTGGAGTCAGTGGTTCTCGATCGCAGTCCCTATTCTGATTTTTTTTTTTTTCACATGAAGATGAGTGGAGGAGAGGAATATGTGTGGGTGAGTTGAGGAGAGCAGATCCACCATCCCATAATTGTCTCCTGTTCCATGCCATCTTTATTGTTTTGTCACATGTTATCCCATTTAACTAACTAATTAACACTGTTAACTTCTTGCAATAAAATAATAATTAATAAACACAAAAATGAACCTTCATCGTCTTTCTTCCTGTAAGTATATGCATAATCACTCAATTGAAAAGTAACTATCAACACTTTATCCTCTGGAAGACATTGCATAACCTCAAAAATTCTTTCTTTGCAAGTAATCCATTCTTCCGCCTGTTTCGGGCCCCCATCACCCGTATAAATAATAGCCTATAACCGTTGAGCTCCTTCAATGTCACGACCCTCTCTAACTCTCTCTACATAATCTTCAGACCAGGCACGGGGATCTCGTCTCGGAGGCATCGTCATTAATTTTCTTGTAATTTGGACACCTTAGTACACATCATGCACCTCACACGTGTAGGGAATAACAATAAACTTATGCTCTGATACCAAGTTGATAGGACCCCTCCAACAAATTTTAGATAACCATGAGAGATCCTGCTCCCGTTTGATAGTCAATATGCAAACGCTTAGAGTAGCCTCAAAAGATTGTATAGTAACCACGAAACCATCTAACTATTAGACTATGGATACTTATACAACAGCTCAAACCATAGTACACAGAGCACAAGTGTTACAACGTAATTCAAATTATAGAGATTTACCCTAAATGACCATAAGCACACGATATTTAGTTTAGGCCTCTGCTCCTAAGTAGGTCCCCGTTTTCGTGCCACGACATAGAGGGCAAATATAACCATAAAAATGTGAGTGGGTGAAAATAACCTTTGAAATATATTTGGAAAACCTAAGTTTATACCCTCTGTTTTATAAAACTATGCATGCATATTAAGCCGGTTAAAATCAAGTGAAAATATAATATAGTTCATGACCTCGAAATACATATAAAACATTCCTAAAGCAAATAACATCAATAAATCAACGCAACAACCATAATGTCACCACATCAATCAAATATAATCAACCCATCATCGATGCCCAATATCAATTACCATATGATCCGCACTACTAGTAGGCACACCACTTAGGAACCGGAGCCCAGCTTGACATCCGAGTCACTAGTCTCAGAAACCAGAGCCTAACTTGACATCTGAGACTAACCAACTAACACGTATCTCGAGGAGGGTTGTTGTAATGACCCATCCCGAATCTACGATTTTAATTAAGGTTAATGACAAATTATCGAGAATTAATTGAGTAATCAAGATTAATTGAGGATTATCGGACGATTTGGGAAAAATGACAATTTTGCCCCAAAAAAGGTGAAAAAGTTTACTTTTAAACAAGTAGTCAAATGCACGTAGACCGAGGTCCATTACGTAAATCAAGACGTATCAAGTCCGTAGATAGGCGGCACGTCGAAATTGGACATCGTACGAGATAGTAACGGGTCTAGAACGAATCGTGGCATGATTACACGATTTATGAAGTAGATTGAATTTTGTATCTAGTAGGCCAGATATTTGTGTTCAGGCCTAATGGACGAGTGACAAGTGTCACTCGTCCATTTATTCCCATCACACATATATGCATCATCCCATTTTCCCTTTCATTGTTTCAAACCTACCCGAAAACCCCTCCACATTTCCTTCCATTTGAACTAGCAGCTAGGCTGACTGAGGTTCGACGAGTTTGTAGGCTGGAAACCCAGAACCTAGGTAAAAACTCGAAACCCATTTATGTTTGAATTTTCGAAATTAGGTTTTGGACGTTTGGGGTGCATTCTGATGATTGTGTTGTGTTTTCTAAGGTTGGACGAGTTTGTAGCTCAAAAATCGAGGAGGAAAACATGGGATTTCAAGATTGACCATGTAAATTTTAAGCCTTTTCTTCCTATTTTGAGGTCAGGGATCACTTCCTGGGAGGAAGATGATCATTTCGGTGAAAAAATGGTGGAAAATGGTTGAGAAATGAAGAAGATAGGACCAAGTTAGGGTCACAGGTCAAACGACCCGTTATTGAGGTTCGGGTCCACCCGGCGAGAGGTTTACGATGATGACATGGTAGTCCACATCATCATCGATCAGATCTGTTAGGCCACGTGGGAAACTAGTGGGTGACACGTGGCCAGATGTTAGGTTGAGTGAGTAGTGACGTGGTAGTGCCACGTCAGACATGTCAAACCAAGTGGACCAGTGAAATAGTGTCATGTGGCGTACTGTCAGAGTGTGTTAGATGACATGGCAACTGACATGTTAGGTCCACGTCAGCATTGTTAGACCATGTGGACCAGTAGGGTGGTGCCACGTGGTATTATCAAGTTGTCAGAGCTGATGTGTCAGTGACATGTGGCGCCAATTAGGGTGTACCACGTGGTAAGTTGTCAGACCTGACAAGTGTTAGACTTGTCAGGCTGACGTTAGCAAATGACATCAGCATGATGTCAGTGTTGACTGGTGTTGACCAGCGTTGATCGTCGTTGACCAGCGCGTGTGAAATTTGACAGTTGCGTGAGGGCTCATTAGCATGAATTTGGAGGTCAAATTCATCTTGTTGAAAATTTGTCGACGTTCTGAATCAAATAGTGGTGGTTTTATGTTTATCGGAGATCGTTTCATAGGTCATTTGGAGGTTTTTATCCTCGGGAAGCATGTTCGAGACACGTTGACCTTTCCGGGAGTTTTGAGGGTTTCTGATTAGGACTTGTATAGGTTGGTAGTAACCTTTGAGTATGATTTGGATAGGTCCGGACGTCCCAGAGAGTATGGCATTTGAGTATGACTTAGACAGGTACAGACGTCTCGGAGAGTATGGATTAGCCCCGAAGTGGCTTACTACACGGGTTGTAAGCGCACAGCACGAACGGTCTGTGAGTGGACACTTTGTTTTATTAAAATGATGCATGCATAAATTTTGTTTTATAAGTTTTATGAACATGATTTGAGATTCAATGATTGCATATGATTTAAATATGATTAGTTGGTGTTTTCGTAGCAAATGCAATATAACACGTATTTTGAGATTTCTATTTTTATGTGATACTCGGGCTTAGGCCGAGTATTCTACATACTTGTGTTTATGAGATTTGACGGTTTCACGGAGAGGCGTGAAATCGAGGATTTGATTTATGATTTGAAGGATTTCACGAAGATGCGTGAAATCGACATTTTGGGCTTGAGACCCAGTTGAATATGGACATTGACTTGGATTAGAGACAATGACAGGACCCGTCCCAAATCCCCCGGGATTAACGTGGCACATGCCTGCTCCCGTCTGACACGAAGTGTCAGACCAGGGATAATTCCGCCCTTTGCCCAACCAGGACTATCAGAGGGCACCAGGATCCGGAGGAGGAATGTGATGTCTCGTCTCTGTTACAACCCATAACCGCGATCAACCTGAAGGGCATTCAAAACACGAAAGTTGTGAGTGGACAAAACAAATATTTTATAAAAACATTTTCATCTTTATGCCCTTCACTAAAAAGTATGAATGCATTCGAAAGCCATTTCTCAAAAAAAGAACACGGGGCCTTGGCCAAAAATCCAATCAAAGTACTTGGGACCTCAGCCCAACCAAATCAAATGGGAACTCAGCCCAAATCCGACACACGTGGGTCTCAGCCCAAAACCTTGTCTGTGAAATCTCATACACATATACATATATACATATATAACCCATCCTAGACATCCTCTGATGTCAACTCGGGGCACACAGCCCCTAGGCAACTCATCCCCGATATATGTCACGATTTCTCTATATATAAGTATGCATACTACTCGGCATCTCACTCCGAGTCTACTTTCAGGATTTCTCCATCTGGGAGGTTCTGTCTCCAGATCTAGTCCGAGCATCTTTCTGGAATCTGGTCTGGGACCACATCATAACTCCCATTCCTAAAATGGGCTCCCTATGGGGAACACGCATTCCAGTTAGTGGATTGTGACTCTACAAGTCGACGTCTGGAGGAGACCAATCAAATCATACAGGTGGGTATATACATACTAGTATAGAAATACCACACTCGGGACTCACGCCCGATAACACACGTGAACTGGGCCTATAGCCTTAACTTATGACTCAACAGGGAATCAAGCCCGATTTCACAATTCAACTGGGCCTCGAGCCCAAACTCGTAATTCAAGGTGGTATCGAGCCCGAAACCTCAGGGTCAGTCACGATTCTGATTATAGTAATGCGTGCAGCCGTCAGTCCATGACCGCTCTCAATCTTAGTATGCCGCAGTGAACACATCACTGCCGTGACCACCTCTAGAGCATGGTGCACACGTCACCGACCGATCTCCTAAACCATCAACACTCCGAAGTCGAGCCTCCAGTGGCTGCTTGACAATGGAACGTGCATCGTGACCTCTGCCAAAGAAACATATCCCCAATCCCGAGGCGAGTGTCACGTCATCCGTTGCCGTGCACACAGTACTTGTCGCGACCACGACTCAGACCCATAAGTCATCAATAGGGCCTCATGCCCAAGTCAAACCAAAACGAAATGGTCTCATGCTCGATTTTACCTTTTCAACACTGTTTCATAAAAACCGAAAGTATAAGCGCGTATAAGCACATATAAAACTAAAAATCTCGAAATACGTGTCAATACATAAACACACGCACAAAATGCACTCAAGGAATCACAAAACATGTATTAAAATACTTATAAAACATTTATATATGCATCGATTTATAAAAGAAAGTCCACTCACAGACTGTCTGAGCTGCTACCTCGATACGCGCGTCGTACGCCTTCCCAGGTCAATCACCGTCTCCAGGGTTCCCAAACCTGTCCAAATCACTTTAGAGGGTTACTAACTACTTAATTAACCCCTCACTAAAGCCCCATAATTTTTTGGGATTTTTAACTATTTTTAATCGCGATCCTAAACCTTTGGACAACCCGAACTATATCGAGACGATGTCCGATCGACTCGAAACTAATCCCAAAATGTTCGTTACATCGAATAGATAAAATTACATGTTGGTATTTTCCCCAAATTCTCCGCCACGCACCGCCTGAAGGCCCTGCACGTGGAAGCCACGTGTCACTGCACAGTGGTCATCTTCAACCTCTAGCCGACCAGTCCGACCAATCTGTCCGATTTTCTTCTGTAATCCGACCCAATTGGGCTAGCGTGACCGATCCAGGCTCCTAAACCGTTCAATCTTCGTCCTTTTTCTTCCTAATCAATTCCAACCTTCCTATTTTGATCCTAGGAATCTATTTGTGCAATCAAAACCATGAAAAACCTATTAAAATTCATCAGTCCAATTTTCCCTCACGTTTCAGTTTTTCCCAGTTCCTCCCCAGCGCTTCACAGCGGTCAACCACCACCACAAACCATCTCTAAACATCCTAAACAATCTAATAAACCCATTCCAAGCAACTAAAACGGTCCATAACGTCACAAATCAAAAATGGGAGAAAATAGGCATAACCGGGTTACATTGCACAGGGGTCCCTGCCGTTCATAGCGGCACTGTCCTTGGCCAGCCACTACCATCATCCTGCCCTCATCTCACTCTCTCTTGGTCTCAAGCATGACCTGATGGAGAAGGGTTGGATTTTGTTGAAGGGTGCTCGGGTTGGTGGATGGGGAAAATGATCGAACAAGAAAAGGGGAAGGGATATGCATGAACATGTTTGGGATGGGCAATGGATGGGTGACACTTGTCACCCATCCATGGCCTGTCCAAAATATCTGGCCCCCACTTGCTGCCAAAAGTTCCTCGCCTCGTAAAACGTGCAATAGTGCGTTCGAACTTCCGTGAACCGTAACTTTTCCGTCGAACGTCTGAATTCGACGTGCCACCTGTCTACAGATTCGTATCGACGCCATCTACGTAACGGTCCTTGGACCTCCCGGTTCAAAAGTTAACTTTTTGCCCTCGTCTAAGGGAAAAATCTTACTTTTGCCCTGAACGTTCGTTAATCCTCGATTAATCCCCGAGTAGTCTCGCTTATCCATCATTAATCCCTAATTAATCCTTAAAATTAGGGACGGGTCGTTATAGACAAAGATGGTTTTGAATAAAGATTTGAATAAAAGAAATGGTTTTCGAATTTGGAAATGATATTCGGGCTTGTGACCCAGTTGAGTTGAGGCTTGATTTAGAGTATAGTCAAACGTGATATATCAGGCTTGTGGCCCATTTCATGATATTTCGTGCTTGTGACCTTATTGATGATATTCGGGCGTATGTCCCAGTTGATTTTTGGTTTGATTTAGAGTATAGTCAAATGTGATATATCGGGCTTGTGACCATTTGATGATATTTTGGGCTTGTGACCCTATTGAGATGATATTTGATCTTTGTAACCCTGTTGGAAAGATATGGACTACGTGTTTGAGTCCATCGGGCTTGTGACCCTGTTGAGGTTTGGTTTTGGACTGAAACCCTACTGAAGAAATAGATTTGATTGATTCAAATGACATTTTTGTGAGGGCCTCCAGTAGCGGATGTGTTCCATGGAGCAGACCCTATGTTATGATGCTCGCCTCCGGGATGCGCTGCATACCCCCTTAGAGCGGTCACGATGCACTGCTTGTTATCGTGCAGCCGAGGGAGGCTCGACTCAAGAGTGCTAATGTTATATGGTGTCGTTCGTTGATATGTTCACCACGACATGTGTAACGTCGGCTGATGATGTGTTTACAACGGCGTGCTCAGACCTGAGTAGTCTTGGAGCTTATATGAATGTGTTACTTGGATTGGATATCATGAATAATGATGAGGATATGATGAGATGAGATGTAACAGATGTTTTTCACTAATGAATTATTTGAAAAGCCAAATGATTTGATTTGAAAAGCAATACGACTTGTTTTTAAGAAAGTATTTGAAATACTGTTTTCTGATGCATACATGCTTTTACATGAAGGGTATAAATGTCAATTTCGATAAAACAAATTTTAACATGATTATTTTTGTCCACTCAAAGCTCTTATGTTTTTTTATACCCTTCATATTGATCGCGGATGCGGGCTGTAGCAGAGATCGAGACATCACATGCCGATGCGTAACCCCACAGATCCTTGCGTACTATGGATAACCCCAAGTAGGTTATAGTTTTATCCCTTGTCTGGCACGTGGTGTAAGATTGAAGCAAGCACATCCCATGTAAATCTAGGGGGATTGGGATGAGTCGAGTTAGGGTGGTATTAGAGCACTAGATTACTATTATGATGATTATGCATGTGCTGGATGTGATATCTCTACGATAAGAACAACCCGTCATCAACATGATAGTGAGGGTAAGGATAGGAAAGTTAAGTGGGAATGAACCCCCGAGAAATCCTTTTTGGTATCCTATGTTGTGTTTTGTCTATGCCGTGTTTTGGATATACCATGTTTCATTGGGGTCAGACCTCGAGTAGAGCCGAGTAACCCCGAGTAGGGACGAGTAGACCCCGAGGAGGGATGAGTATAATGACTTTTGGAGTCATGACCGATGATTGGTCAGGATGGATGTGCTGCTATAAGCAACCGAGATCATAGAAGACCCGAGTTGAGATTAGGTGGACAAGTTACCAAGAGATTGGTACTTGTGGATCGAATCATGAGGTGACCGATTAGTGGATTATACTCGTTGAACGGATGGTACAGGCAATGAGTTTTCTGCACTCATGTGGAGTCTTGATGGTGGAGTTTTCTTTGATTGGTCTTGAAAGGTGAAGTACTAAGCTACATGCATCACCTCTCGAGGTTCCTAAATTTGATGCAGAGGTATGTGAGGGGTGTCACACTAGAGAGATGATGATGGACACGATAATAGGAAACGATGAGTTTTGGTTAGTGGCGATTGTGTCGGGATGTCACACTATCCTAGTTAAGATGACCTAGCTGACTGAGATGACTAGGATGAGTGAAACGAGTTGGATGGAATCCAACATCGATCGAGATGAGTTGACAGAATCTCAGCCGTGACTAGATGATTTCGGAGGACGCCGAGTGCGTCAAGAGGATGTGATTACCATTGCAATGATCGGTGAGTGGGACATAGAGGATGCCGAGTAGCTCAGTGAGATTCTAGTATCTAACCCAACAAGGAGTGTGCTTAGATTATTGGAGGCACAGGGCATGCCTGGAGTGGTACTTGTTACCCTAGCTACTTGCGGTTGGATTTCACGAGTGCGGTGTGCAGTAGAAGTTTATCCCATAGAGTTGGGACGTGCGAGATAGTACTACGACTAGTACGGTGGTGGAGCCACCTAGCAGTTGAGACTCATGAGGAGTCAGGATCACATCGTTGATTGTGGAATGGTACGAGGTATCTTGATAGGATGAGAAGCGTAGTGGAGCCAAAGAGTTACCAGTTCAACACGACGCACCGTCGTGAATGTGTTGGACGTCGTGAGTGTGTTGGACGTTGGGAGCTATCTAGTGACACAAAGACTTTTGATGCTTCTGTTGAGTAGGATGAGAAGCAAGACTGAATCGGATGCTGAGCAGAAAGTCAGCTTGGATTGTCAGCTGAGAAAGATCGTCAGGATGAATGCCGAACAAGATGTCAGCTTGGTATGGAGGATTTTCGGCCTGGATTGTCAGCCAAGCAGGACGGTAAGATTAACTTGTCAGTTTGGATTCTGAGCATACCTGCGTAGGTGACAGGTGGGATCGAAGAGGTCAATGTCTCGTTGAGGCTTGAAATTGAGCATTGGAGGTTTCTAGTAATAATTGGTCACTCTTCGATACGGTCACGGAGGATGAGCTAAGTTTCAGCATTGACCGTTAGATTGTCGAAATGTCGAGTGACGTTGATGGTGGTGCATATTGTGGATAGAGGTTCTCATGTGTGCCTCAGGTTAGAGGAATGATTGGATTTCCACAGTGGATGGGTTAGTGTGAATATCGAGGATGAAATTATTTAAAGGGGGAAGATTATAACGACCCATCCCGAATCTACGGGATTAATTAAGGTTAATGGCGAATTATCGAGAATTAATTAAGGACTAATCGAGATTAATCAAGGATTATCGAACGATATGGAAAAAATGACGATTTTGCCCCTAGAAAAGGTAAAAAAGTTAACTTTTGACATGGGAAGTTAAATGCGCATGGACCGAGGACTATTACGTAGATTGAGATGATTTGAGTCCGTAGACAGGTAGTACGTTGAAATTGAACATCGTACGGGAAAGTTACTGGTATGGAATGAATCGTGGTACAATTACACGATTTACGAGGCAGGTTGACCTTTATGTCAGACCACGTGAACCAATGAGATGGTGCCATATTGTGAGCTGTCAGATGAAGTGGCATCTGTGGTGTCAGGTCCATGTCAGCATTGTCAGACCACGTGGACAAGTGGGGTGGTGCCACATGGCAATGTGTCAAGTTGTTAGAGCTGAAGTGTCAATGACACGTGGCACCAGTCAAGATGTACCACGTGGCAGTTTGTCAAACCTAACAAGCGTCAGACCCGTCAGGCTTACGTCACTAGATGACATTAGCATAACGTCAACATTAACCGTCGTTGATCGACATTGACCACCATTGACTAGCGTGTAAGGACTTTGACCAGTGCGTGAGGACGCATAGCCACAAATTTCAAGGTCAATTTTCTCTTGTTCGAAAGGTTTCAATGTTCTTAATCCAACGGTGGTGGTTTCAGGTCGATCGGAGACTATTTCATAGGTCATTTGGAGGTTTTTAACCTCGGCAAGCATGTCCGGGGCACGTTGACCTTTCTGGGAGTTTTGAGGGTTTATAATTAGGACTTTTATAGGTTGTTAGTAATCTTTGAGTATGATTTGGACAGGTCCGGACGTCCAGGAGGGTATGGATTAGCCCCGGAGTGGCTTATGGCGCGAGTTCAAGTGCGAAGTATAGACGGTCTGTGAGTAGACACATTGTTTTATGAACATGATGTGAGATCCGATCATTGCATATGATTTAAATATGATTAGTTGGTATTTTCGTAGAAAATAAAATATGGCACGTATTTCGAGATTTTTATTTTTATGTGATACTTGGCCTTATGCCGAGTATTCTACGTACATGTGTTTATGAGATTTGACGGTTTCACAGAGAGGCGTGAAATCGAGGATTTTATTTACGGTTTGAAGGATTTCACGAAGATGCGTGAAGTCGACGTTTCGGGCTTGAGACCTAGTTAAATATGGACTTTGACTTGGATTAAGGTCAAAGATGGTTTTCAATAAAAAAAAAATTTGAATAAAGAAATGGTTTTTGGATTTGGAAATGATATTCAGGATTGTGACCCAGATGAGTTGAGGTTTGACTTAGAGTATTGTCAAACGTGATATATCGGGCTTGTGATCCATTTCATGATATTTCGGGCTTGTGGCCCGATTGATGATATTCGGGTTTGTGTCCCAGTTGATTTGTGGTATGATTTCAAGTATAGTCAAACGTGATATATCGGGCTTGTCACCCATTCCATGATTATTTAGGCTTGTGACCATATTGAGATGATATTGGAGCTTGTGACCTTGTTGGAAAGATATGGACTACGTGTATGATTCCATCGGACTTGTGACCCCATTGAGATTTTTTTTTTTGGGCTGAGACCCTACTGAGGAAATAACTTTGATTGATAAATGTTTTCATTGTTTTCAAATGACGTTTATAAGAGGGCCTCTGGTAGCAACTGTGTTCCACGAAGCGAACCCAATGTTATGATGCTCGTCTCCGGGATGCGCTGTGCACCCCCTTTGCAGAGGTCACGATGAACTGCCTATTGTCGTGCAACAGAGGGAGGCTCGACTCAGGAGTGCTGATGTTATATGGCGTCGTTTGTTGATAGGTTCATGACGATATGTGGAACGTCGGCCGATGATGTGCCCACTACGACATGCTCGTACTTAAGTAATCCTGAAGCTTATATGCACGCTTTGCTTGGATTAGATATCGTGACTACTAATAAGGTTATAATGAGATGAGATGAGATGTGACAAATGTTTTTCACTTATGAATGATTTGAAAAGCCAAATGATTTGATTTGAAAAGCAATACGTGTCAGAACCAGTCCCAAATCCCCCCGGGATTAACGTGGGACGGGTCCTGACAAGTGGTATCAGAGCGAGGTTTTTGCGCTCTGGGCAGGGTTTTACCATAAGGTACCCTAATGTCTGTTTGGTCTTGCACGTCACTCTATGCACAGGTCGAGGATGTGATGTCTCTGCAGTGGTAACAGCCCGTCATCAACCTGATAGTTAGGGTAAGAGTAGGAGGATTCAGTGGAATCGAATCCTGGTTAGATTTCGTTTGGCAAAGGTGCGATGGATTAGGGTCTGATTTGGCATAAGATGTCGCGTGTTATGAGGAATTAAATCCCAAGTAGGATCAATATTCGTGCGAATCCAACGACTTAGAGCCGCATAGTTACTGGAGATAGGACCAAGTGGACTAGTAGACACCGTATGACGACCTGAGAGTCGGGACCGTCTAGTAGTCATGATGGACATGGAATAGGGCAACGTGGAATCAGTGGAGGTTGGACGTTAGGGTCGTCCATGATAGAATTTTGAAACGGAGATTTTACTGCTGGGAGCAATCAGGCGCACGATGACCCTAGTTGAGAATGTCAGGAATAGGAACGCGTGATTTTATTTGGCATGAGGTGCCATGTTTTGGCATATCGAATCCCAGAGAGATGTCGACTGAGATGCCCAAAGTAGTTGTTGTGTGGCATGGTAGGATGCGATTACGACTTGTAGCGGTTGTACAGTGTTGGACACGGAGTATGGCCAAGTCCTTGTGGAGGCTAGCGGCTAGGAGCCGTAGAGTTACGAGGGGACGAGATCCTCAGACTGTGGTTACTGGGTGATTGGATACCAGTACTAGAGCGTGACGACCCTTCGGAGATGAGAGGGATGGGTCGGTCAAGACGGATGTGCTGCAGTGAGCAGCCGAGTTTGCAATAACCTTAGTTGGTGAGTGATCGGATAAGTGACTAGGAGAGTGGTACTTGTCGACCGGTTCCTGAGGTAGTCCAATCGGTGGATGTTGTGTGTTGAGCGGTTGGTGCCGGCGGTGAGTTAACCGCTTAGGTTCGGAGTCTCGGTGGTGATGTACGTGGGTTGTGTCTGTACGAGCTCGTGGTAGGTACCACCATCGAGGGTGGCTTTGTTGATGGTTGTTGAGAATCGAGGGACGTTCGGGGAACGTTCATTTTCTGGTATTGATTGTCGAGATAGTAATACCCAGAGTCATAGGAGTACGAGGGAGGTAGAGCCCCTCCGACCTGAGCAAAGATAAGTGAAGATTGCTCTGTTTAAGCAAGGCTTAGGATTAGTTTGATTCGTACTTCGTGTGGCGGTGATGCGATAACGTTAACGAGGAGAGACAACGAGCCACGAGCTGAGGGTGTCTTAGTCGTGACATGCTCATGGTAGGGTTCTACCACTACACGACGAGGAGGATTCGTCAGCTAGTGTAGATTCTTGGGAATTTTTTTGAGATGACAGATTCGTTGGAGATTAGTTGGATGGAATCCAGCAGTGGTGGAACTGGACGGGAACTTTATCCCAATAGTGATTGAGATGACGGAGCGATGAGTAGACAGCTTGGATAGATGGATGAAGGAGTAATATCGAAGGGATTAGTGACTGGTTGGTCAGAGTGGTATGTAGAGATTTGACTGTAGATCACAACAGGAGTCTTTTGTGACACTTCGGTCGAGTTGTACATCTAGTTAGGATGAGTTGACATCCTTTTGGATGTAAATAAACGGTCAGAAATGGATAGGCGAGTTGGATTACTTACAGACACGTAGATGACGTCCGAGCGAGTTGAGGGATGGATTGGTACTAGGTACCCTAGTTCGTTGTGGACGGACGACACGTGTGTTCGGTGCTGAAAATTTATCCCATAAGGGTTGGGACGTGCAAACCAATAGGCCGACGTAAACAATGATGGAGGAAGCCGAAGAGAATCCATGGAAGTGTTTAGTTCAGACGGAAATGATTAAGCATTACAGTAATTATCAGAGAATACTCCTAGTTGGAGGAGGACTTCGCTTTTGTTTTCCACTAGCTTAGTAATGGAAAAGTTAGGTATGCTTCCAACATGGTTGCAATTACTCTCGATTCCGAAGTCAGTGAAGGAGATTCCTCGCTTTCTGTTCTTAGCAGATGGTGCTTGGTGTCGTAGGATGACATAGGATGAACTTTGATTTCATCACCTTGGATCCTCCTTGATTCTTCCCTAGGTGGGATGACGAGGAGTGATAGGATAGCTAAAGGGTTCAAAGAGGGTGTAAGAACCGAACACCTAGGTTGTGGGTCAAATTTGTTTGACTTGGTGCAGAGGGTATTTAACGTCACTGTATGTGACGAGTGAGTGCCCTAGGTGAGTCAGGTTGAGGGGTGTGAGGACGATCAGGATGACTGAGGTGATTGTGGCGACCGTGAGGCGAGTAGACCGAGGTCTGGTCGTGATTGGAGTGATTTGCCTTGCTGATTATACTAAGCTAGGAGCAGAGGAGAATCGTATTATGAGACAGTTGAAGAATCTGTGGAATAGTTGGTGAGGTGAGAAGACAGAGGTTGGATATGTGAAGAGCGTATACGATATGTCTTGGACGCGAAGACGGAGTAAGTTGGTAGGGTTCAATGGTTGATGTGAGCGGGGACTCAAGTAGCGGATGACTAAGGGAACCCTTCAGTGCAGAGTGTTTTCTCTACTGAGACAAGTATTCGATTTATGATCCAGATACACCCCGGATGGGTGAGACGTCGATTGTGTATCGACAGGACGAGTAGTACGACAATTGAGACTCGTGGTGAGTCCAGATATCAACGGAGATCGCTGAGTGATGTGAGATGTGATACGAGTACTCAAGAGCGAGTCAAAATCAAAGTAGTGCAACGAAAGCTCAGTGGAGCCGAGCGTTACCGGCTAGTCACGATCGTGATCGTGGACTGAGAGGATGTTAGAGGGGAAATGGTGCTCCTCTGAACGATGGATTATGGTTGCGAACTGTTTAAGTGACAGGAGGTGAGATATCGCTCAGTGGGAGCAATGAGGATAATTTTCGGATCGGGTGCTGAATAGGATATCAGCTCCATGTTTCGGATGAGAAGGGTCATCAGACTGAAAAGCTGACTTTGGGTGTCAGATGAGAAGAACCATCAAGCTGAAAAACCAATTTGTACGACCACTTAGTGTAACCGACCTGTCAGAGTGAGCGACATGCGAGATTGACGAGTGTTGATGTCTCGAGTGAGACTTACGAGCCAAAGTGTGGTTGTGTCGGGCGTGTACTTTTACACGAGAGTGCCGTCTGCGGAGACATGATTGGATTTCGCAGTTTAGATTGTGGAATTGGGTCGGTTTGAATTTCTAGGATGAAATTCTTTAAGGAGGGGAGGTTGTAACGACCCATCCCGAATTCCGAGATTAGATTAAGACTAATAATGGATTAGCCGAGGATTAAAGAACGTTCAGGACAAAATTAAAATTTTACCCCTAAATAAGGGTAAAAAGTTGACTTTTGACCTAGGAGGTCAGATGGCCGAGGGCTGAGAACCGTTACGTATATCGGGTCGATACGAGTCTGTAGACAGGCGGCACGTAGAAATCAGACTTTCAATGAAAAAGTTACTGTTCACGGAAGTTCCGTGGAACTATTGCGCGTTTTACGAGATGAGGGACAATTGTCATTAGTGGGGCGCAGATATTTTATTTCTAGTCCAATGGATGAGTGACAAGTGTCACTCATCCATTGCCCACCAGATTTGATACAAGCATATCCTTTCCCCTTTCTTCTTCATTCGACCATCCCATCCAAACCCAAAAAGCAGTGAACCCAAAACCATACCCCGTCTCCCCATTTGATTATGTGTAAGGATATAGTGAGAGAGGGACTGAGAGACGGTGGCAGGACGGTGGAGGAAGCCCAGAACAAAGGTAAAAATCGAACCCTTTTACATTTCAAAATTGAAATTTTGGTTTTGGAAGTTAGGGATAGTTTCTGGTGATTGGGGGAGGTTCGTTGGGTTAATAGGAGTGTCTAGAAATGGTTTTGGACGGTAGAGAAGGGCTAAGCATCCCTGAGGATGGCCGGGAAAAACAAGGCAGTGAAGAGGGGCTTGAACAATCGATTTCTAATCGATTTTCTTGATTTTTATTGTGTAGATAGGTAGATATTGATGAGACAAATAGGTTAGGATTGGATTGGACGAAAATGGACGAAAAATAAGGAAGATATGGGCTTGGACTAGTCACGCCAGCCCAGCTTGACCGGAATCGTAAAATTCAGTTCGGACCGATTCAATTGCTAGGAAGACGATGAACAGTCCCCGACGCATGAAGCCCACACGCAGAGCCTTTAGGCGGTGCATGGCGGCTCGTGGGGAGGATTCCGAGGAAGTGTCCAACATGTAATTTCATCTATTTGATGTAATGAACATTTTGGGATTGGTTTCGAGTCGATCAGACATCGTTTTAATATAGTTTGGGATGTCCAAAAGTTTAGGATCAAGATTAAAAATAGCTAACATTCCTAAAAATTAGGGGGCTAAATGAGGGGTTATTTAAGTAGTTGGTAACCCTCTAAAATTATTTGGACAGGTTTGGGAACCTCGGAGATGGTGCTTGGCCCGGGAAGGAGAGGCGTATGAAACGTGTATCGAGGCGGCAGCTCGGACGGTTTGTGAGTAGACCTTGATTTCTAAATTGATGCCTCCATAAATGTTTTATATGTGTTTGTAAACATGTTTTGTGATTCCACGAGTTCATTTGTGTGCGTTTACGTATTTGCACGTATTTCGTGGTTTCGGTTTAAATGAAATGGATTTGGATTTGAAAAGGTAAACTCGAGCATGAGACCCATTTGGTTTTGTCTCGGGCATTTAGCCCTATTGATGACCTATAGGTCTGAGTCGTGGTCGCGACGATTGCTGTGTGCATGGCGACGGACGATACGACGCTCGCCTCCAGACTGGGGATGTGTTCCCTCAGGAGAGGTTACGATGCACATCCCGTTGTCGTGCAGCCACTAGAGGCTCGACTTCGGACTGCTGACGATTAGGAGATCGATCGGTGATGTGTGTACCATGAGCTAAAGGTGGTCGCGGTGGTTGATATGTTCACGGCGACATACTAGGATTGAGAGCGGTCCTGGACGGATGGTTGCACGCATCACTATGATTGGAATCGTGACTGACCCTGAGATATCAGGCTCGATGCCCAGTTGATTTTGAGTTCAGGCTTGAGGTCCAGTTGGTTTACGTTTGTGATTTCGGGTCAGGGACCTATAAATGGATTTTCTAGTTTCATGACGGTTTATGGGGACCTGGTATGGATCCTTTGAAAGGTTTGAAAGGTTTTAAGAATGAATACAAACTAGTTTTCATATACCATCCTTTATTTATCGATTGTCTCCTCCGGGGAGGGTCGTTGGCTTGGGTGGACCCCAGTGTAGTGAAGTTGCCCCTGTTGGGTACCTTACTCTCAGGAAGGCTTATGGATTATAACCCCTAGGGAGGGTCATTGATCTACGGACATTGACCTGGGTGAACCCTGGGGAGACTTAGGACTTGAAACCCCGGGTAGCACGCGCTTAGCTTTGGAAACCGTGACAAGATTGGTTATATGTTATATGATATATATAATGGTTTTGGGATGAGTCCCATATGGATTTGGGCAGTGGCCCGTATGATTGGTTTCATTTACGATTTTGGACCAAGGCCCTAGTGGTTTGGTAAATGGTTTTCGAATGTATGCATGCTTTTTAGTGAAGGGTATAAATGTCTTCTTGTGAAAATGTTTTTATAAACTCTTTTTTTGTCCACTCACAGCTTTTAATGTTTTGAATGACTTTTAGGTTGATAGCGGATGTGGGCTGTAGCAGAGACCGAGACATCACACTTCTTCTCCGGATCCTGGTGCTCTCTGAAGCCCCGAGTGGACTAAAGTCGGAATTTTTCCTTGTCCGACACTCCGTGTCAGAAGGGATCAGGCGCGTCCCGCATTAATATCAGGGGGATTTGGGACGGGTCCTGACAATACGACTTGCTTTTAAGAAAGTATTTGAAATACTGTTTTCTGATGCATGCATACTTTTACATGAAAGGTATAAATGTCATTTTTGATACCCTTCATGTTGATCACGGATGCGGGCTATAGTAAAGATTGAGACATCGCATGCCGATGCATAACCACACAGATCTTTGCGTACTCTAGATGACCCTGAGCGAGTTACGGTTTTATCCCTTATTTGGAACGTGGTGTCAGATGGGAGCAGTCACATCCCGCGTAAATCCAGGGGAATTGAGATGGGTCGTTTCAGTTGTTCACACACATTACTTCATATCACCATGCACGAATATTGAGGAGTCACATATTTATATCACACATCCATTTCATAAACCAAATCCACGTTTCCGAAACCCGAGCCTAAGCCCAAAAACCACACTTTACACCAATCTCGTAAAAAGCGCACAAATAATATTTACCGTGAAAATCATCCAACAATCATACATAATCCTAAACAATACAACATCATGACATCTCCCATCACAAATATTGAGAAACACACTTTAACCATACTTCAACCCAAATCCACAATTTAAGAAAAATCCGGAAATATAATCTAAAGGAAATCTCATAAAACATGCAATGAAACAATTTTCGTAAAATCGTCAAAAATCACAGAAAAATCATTATCAACCAAATATCACCAAACTCATATAGAAAAATATTTAAAATACATAAATATGCATGCGTAATATTTTAATAAAAGTAAAAGTCCACTCAAAGTGTAATTTCGCCATTTATTTTTAAGTCAACCTAGGAAGGGATCTATAAAATCAAAATCGTAAAACTTACCTCACAATGCGTCCACAACCTCCCATTTTCTCGATACTTTGTTAACCTTATTGTCTGGGTTGTTTCAACGTCCAAAGATTCGTACCAACGGCTTATTAGAGTCGTAGGATCTCAGAGAAGACGTTAGTAAGCTTGTTCTTAGAGTTCCTAGTCGAAAACTTTATAGTGCAATCCAAACCCTCAAATTTCCTTCTCAGGTTCTCTCTCTCTCTCTCTCTCTCTCTCTCTCTCTCTCTCTCTCTCTCTCTCTCTCTCTCTCTCTCTCTCTCTCTCTCTCTCTCGGGTCTGAGCTCACCACCCTCCTTTCTTCTCTCATTTTTTTCTTCTTCCCTCTCTTCTTTCTTTTTCTTCCCTCTCTTCTTTCTTCTTCTTCCCTAGTTCTCCCTCTTCTTTTTTTTTTTTTTTTAATTTCTTTTCTTCTCGTCCGCACAACACACACACTTAAAACATCCACATACACACAAAAACATGCCAAGGTTGGTGCAGACCTCCATATGAGATAAGTGGACCTAGTTCTCCCTCTTCTTTTTTCTTTTTTTTATTTCTTTTCTTCTCGTCCGCACAACACACACACTTAAAATATCCACATGCACACAAAAACATGCCAAGGTTGGTGCTGACCTCCATATGAGATAAGTGGACACTTGTCACTATCTCAAACCATCCACAAGAAAAATCCTCAAAATCAAATTACCAAAATACCATTGTTGCCAAATTACCAAAATGCTCTTATACTATTTAAACCCAAAGTGAATTCATCCGACCTCCATTTTTCGGCTTGTTGCGTGTCTACACACTCAAGAGGCCGAGACCTTCACAATAGCCTTTACAGAATATCCAAAAATTATCTTTCAACCATTGACCCTTTAGGGGGCAAAATGGTCATTTCCTTTTAGACCTTTTCCAATTTTACCCTTTTTAAAATTTCGGATCATCACAGTTATTGCCCTTCTCACATACTCTTCTGTTATAAAGAAAAACTTTTTAATAACATCAACTATATTCAATAAGACACTTGAGCTAACAAGGGTGTACTTCACAAACCTCAAACTCAAACAGACAACCTGCAGTAGTCCAATACTTTGATTTGAAGCGTCCTTTTGGAGATTGACGATTCCGAATCAAATTGAATGCAACATCCATATACTATACATTATAGCAAAAGTAAATAATCTTAATTTCACGTACTGGACTTCCACGGCCAATAGGCAAAATGTACAAAAATTAATAACTTCACAGTTATAGTCAAATTATTAATTAATTTAGGTGAAAGGAAAATGCGGTTTCGTCAATGTGGACATCTCAATTTTTTTTCATATATTTTGAAATAATAGGCCAACAGTCAAAGTACACTTCCAAATATACCATAACATAAAGACAAAGAAATCAAAATCCTACACCGTGTCCAACTATTTGATGTCCAACATCAGCAGTATTAAATAGTCATTCCTCAAAAAGTATTCCTCACCTCCAAATTAATCCAGCTACCTTCGTTCAACAAAAGGTAAAAATAAAAAATAATGTCCACTGTAACCAAATTCATTGGTAGTCTTGGTAGACCATCACTACAAGAAAAAAAAAATGAAATGGTAAACAAAATAATGTAATTACCTTCAAAACTGCCTAATTCATAAATTGACTTTCTATTTTTTTTCTCTCCCCACTCCTTAAGGCAAGTAATCATAACCACATCGCCCATCAAAATCTCACCACTTGGATGGGCTTCATACATTGAATGCCTTCGATCGATGGTTTTACCCTCTATTATTTGATGCTTCTTAATCGGAAATTGCACAAAGGGGGAACAAAAAGGATGGGCAATGCATTTTTCGCTCACAGTTTTGGCTGGGGGTGTATCTGCCACGATTATGACCCCTCTTGAATCAGCATGACAACTTACCACCTCTTCTCTTCTGTAATGTTGAATCAAAAATCGTACCCACTGCGAAAAGTCCTCATAATTTCTAAAAACAGCAAACAATCAGTTATCGTTATCTCGATCGATTACCCAGAAGGTTGTTCCACCAAGAACACTCTGATGCCTAAGTCGACTTTGAGAGAGGAAAATGAAATACTTCAAAGCGAAGAAACGAGTTACCTTAGAAATGAAATGAGCTCCGCTATTTATAGAGAAATCTTCGGAGTCTCAGAGCAATTTGATTGGACGGTTGAATTTGTAATTAATAAATATATTAATTGTTCATTATGATAATAATGACAATTATTGCAATTTAATTTTAATATTAATATTAATTGTACATTATTAATAATAACAACATCAACTCTCGAGGAGAATATTAATATTTCGGAGACTTTTAACCGGACTAAATAACGTATTTAGCTAGTAAATAGATTATTTAATGTGCGGGTGTCTACAAGTCATTAATATTATTGTCAGGGGTAATTTGATAATTTCGGGAATTTTGAGCTACGTGGCAGCTCCAAAATTTTCCGGTGTTTTATGGTTCCACAAATATCCCCGCATCGCTTCGGAGTTCAGGGAATTCGAAGGGATGTACATTTTTTGGAATTCTTTTATTTTTGCTCTTTCTCTATGTTGAGAAAAAGTGTTGAGCTCATAAATGAAAGATGAAATGCAAGTTAGAATGAAAGATGAAATGCAAGTTAAGAATTAAATAAATGAAGAAAAAGAAAATAATTTATTTACGTATGAAAAATTTTTTTTTAATAATTAATTTTTTTTTTTCGGAATTTAAAAATTAAATAAATGAAGAATTTTTATTTATTTTTATTTTTTTACGAATTTTATGCTCTTTTAAAAATATAAAAAAAAAAATTTACCAAAAACAAAATAAAAATAAAAATAAGGAAAAGTGAATATTTACTAGAAGCATTTATGAACAATTAAAAAGAATGAACATTATGTACAAGTATGAACAAGAATAAAATAACAAGTAAGAGAATTATAAACAAACATAAATGAAAGACTATTATGAACAAGTATGTATGTATACTAAGAAATATAAAAGTTATGAACATGTATAAAGGGTAACAAGTAACATATATACAACATTTATTTACAAGTATGAATTAATACTAACATAAAGCTAAGATAAGATTTTTTTTTTTATTTCAAATTTCAAAAAAGTTAATGGAATAAAAATTTAATGAAATAAAGTTAATGGAATAAAAAGTTAGTGGAATAAAAAGTTAATGGAATAAAAAGTTAATGGAATAAAAAGTTAATAAAATTAATGAAAAAGAAAGTTAATGGAATAAAGTTAAAGGAATGTATTTAAAGTGTAATAAAGAAAAAAAAAGTGTGAATATAAAGTAATGGAATAAAGTATAATGGAATAAATAAAAGTAAAAGTAAAGAAAAGTGAACATATAAAATATGCATTTATGACAAGTATCAATTTTAATATGAACAAGTAAAAGTAAAAGTAAACAAATGAAATTAAATTATGAACAAGTATCAATTTTAATATGAACAAATATATAAAAAAAAATTATGAACATTTATGAACAAGTATAAATTAGAAATTAAGAGTAAGTAAAGTATGAGCATTATAAACAAAAATAATAAGAACAATAATAAGATGAATAAATAAAATATAAACAAGTAAGTAAATGTTATAAACAAATATAATATTAACAAAAGTAAAATTTATAAACAAGTATAATATGCACAATTTATACACATACACTAACAAATTAAAAATGATTTTCAATTTCCCCGGCAACGGCGCCAAAAATTGACTACGACCAAACTACGCATTAAATTAAACACGCAATTTGAGTATTGTGCAATTTAAACCCTTTTTGTGTAGGTGTAGTATTGGTAAATAGGGATCGTTCTTAACCGGGGAAATTAGGGAACATTAATAATGTGTTAGTGGGAAAGAGTAATGAATAAATGAATAATGAATAAATTAATGAATTAAATAATTAAAGAATTAACAAATTAAAGAATTAATGAATTAAAGAATTAATTAATCAAAGAATAATAAACTAAAAGTATTAAAGAATAAAAGAATAAAGAGATGAAAGAATCAAAGAATAATAAACTAAAAGTATAAAAGAAGAATAAAAGAATAAAAGAATAAAAGAATAAAGAATAAAAAGGATAGAAGAATAAAACAATAAAAGAATAAAGAATAAAAAAGAATAAAAGAATAAAAGAATAAAAGAATAAAAGAATAAAGAATAAAGAATTGAAAAGGGGGGTTTTGAAAAGAATTGCAAATATAAAATAAAGAAAACAAGTAAAAATAATTAAATACTTAATTTTACTTCTATTTTAACCTTTGTACTAGTGAACTTTCTTCAAACACATATTTTTACCAACACTCTAACATCATGCTCATATTAAACCAATCACGAAATCATACCTTAATCATCTCAAATACATGCATACATTTTTCATATTATAAATGCACCGAACAGCGGATTATTACTTACAATATGATCCACCTTAAGTAAGTGATTTAATGCGCCGAACAGCGATCAAACATTAAATCTCTTCAAGTCTATTCTAAATGCCCCGAACAGCGGATCAACATTTAGCTTCGAATTGAAGTTTAAGCACTAAAACATATGAAGTAAAAGAAACTCAAAAAGTAAAACACATGGAGATTGCATTCTTACTTACAAATGTTAGAAAGAAAATACCAACACATATATTGAATTATAAGTAAAACCAATAACAATAACAAGAATTTAAGTAGAGAAGTATGGATTTTCACAAGAATCACCGAACAGCGGCAGGAAACTTGTGAAGATGGTAGAAGAAATACGAGGAATTCGGTCTTAAAACTCTTGAATTGCCTTAGAATTACTTGGCCTAGGTATTTCTTAAGGAAAGCATAAAAATGTGTTTAAGAGATCTCAAAGAAATATCACAAGAACAAAGTAAAGAAGAAATGAAATTAAGAAAAATAAAAATAACATAAATTAAGAACAAGAATTAAAAGAAAGCTAATTAATAAGAAAATCTACAAGAAGTTAAAATGGTCCCCAAAAATGTCTCTCAAAAGAGAGAAACAAAAGAACTAACTAAGAACTAAGAACTAAGAACTAAGAAAGAAATGGAGGAATGAAACTAATTGGGGACTCCCCAAATACATGAATTGAACCCCTATTTATAGGGGGGGAAAAGCTAATTACACTCTAAAAAATAAATAAAAACAAATAAAAGTTACAATAAAAATATAAAAAGTGAAATGATGAGATTGGGTGGTGTTTGTGGGGAAAAAAATGTAAAAAAAACAAGGGAAAAGCTTAAAAAAACAGCAAAGAAAGCATATTAAATAGTGTTGTTTGGTGGATGGCAGAAATCAGCTGGAAAAAGGATGGAGATTCGGTCAGAGGGAGCTGGAAAGTGGAGGCGTGGCCGACATGTGTGCGCTGGAAAGGAAGAGAGAAGCCGGCTGGGCGGTGCTGAAGTGAAGCTATGAGGTTCGGTAGGCGGGCGTCGAGGAGGGGAGTTGGCTGCCGGTGAGCGCGCGCCGAAGCGGGATAAAGCAGTTCGGGATCGGGCTGCAGGCGCAGGAGCTGGGCTGCTGGAATTTGGGCCGGAGACGCGGGCCTGGGCTGGGGCAATCAGCTGCGCGGACTGACGTGATTGGGCTTCGCATGGGCCGCGCATGTAGGGCTGCTGGGCTGGGTTTGTAACTTGGGTTTGGGCTGCCAAAACAAATAATAATCAATTAATTTAATTAATTTAGTAACATTTCACCGAAAGTCGTCCATAATATTTTCGTTAAAATTCCGATCGAGACGATTCTTTCGCCAAAATACTCCAAATTACAAACTTTATTTATTTAAACAAAAATAACACAAAATAAATTAATTTATCTAATTATTTATTATTTTAATATTAAAAGCTAAGTATAAAGGGTATAAAATAATATAAAATAATGCTTATTTGATGACCTATCAACGTCAGTATGACATCATTATGTGACATGTGGCCCATGTCAGAGGGTGAGACATGGCACCAATCAGGAGATGCCACCTTGCAAGCTGTCAGAAGTTGTCAGGATGTCAAATGTCAGACTGACGTCAGTGTTGACCAAGTGCGTATGAAGTTTGACTGGTGTGTGACGGAGCATGGGCATGGATTTCAAGGTCAAATTGATCTTGTTCGAACGGTTTCAACGTTCTGAATCTAATGGTGATGGTTTCAGGTCGATCGGATATTTTTTGGTTAGTGTTTTAGAGGGTTTTCTCCTCGAGAAGCGTGTTTGAGACGCATATATGGTACTGGGGTTTTGGGGGTGTTTACGTATAAACTTATATAGATTGTTGGTGACCCCAAGTGTAACTTTAACAGGTTAAGTGGTTCTGAAGGCTTTGGATTGGATTAGGGCGCGAGTTTGGAGCGCGTAGCGTGGATCGTGTGAGAGTGGACATTGTTTTATAAATGTGATGCATGCATAAATGTTTTAGATGTTTTACGATTGGTGGAAACTATGTTTTGGGATGAGACTCTGTGTGAAATGATTGATTTGATTTGAAATTTTATGAAAATGTATTTCAACTGTTTCCACCTTGACCATCCTCCGTGATATTGATATGACTCTGGTAGGAATGTTTTTCCCCGAAGAGTGACTCCGGTTGTGAATATGTTTCCTCGGAGCGGTCCCTATGATATGTTGCTCGCCTCCGGGATGAGCTGTTTCCCCTCCCCCCACCTCCCACCCCCCGGGCGGGAGAGGTCACGATTCACTGCCTATTGTCGAGCAGCCGTGGGAGGCTCGACTCAGGAATGCTTATGATGTATGAGATCGGTCGTTGATATGTTCACGATGATATGAATGTCGGTTGATGATTTGTTCACGGCAACGTGTTTGGACGTGAGCTGTCCTGGAGCTTATTTGCACGCGTTACACGGATGACATGACTGATGATGATATGAGATAAGACAGATGTGGGTTATGAGGATTGGTCATGTTTTCGAGTATTGCTTTATGTCTAGATGTTTTCACATATTTTGATTTGAAAAGACATATGATTTGATTTTAAGAAAGCATTTGAGATTACATGTTTTCTGATGCATGCATGCTTTTAATTGGAGGGTATAAATGTATTTTCCCGAAATGTTTTTGAAATGCTTATTTTTATCCACTCACAGTTTTAATGGTTTGTGATACCCTTCAGGTTGATCGCGGATGCGGGCTGTAGTAGAGACTGAGGCATCACATGAAGTTATGTACTCTGAAAACCCCGAGTGGGTCATGGTAATATCCCTAGTCTGACACGTGGTGTCAGACGGGAGCAGGTCATCTCACGTTAATCTTGAGGGATTGGGTTCTGCTAGTAACTAACTAACTCAACTATCTATTTGTTTACTTCTCACCTCTTTCATTAAGTATATTATTTTTGCCAAGTATAAATTTAATATTTGATTTTACAATTGTTTCCTGTTTATTAAATAATTTATTTTTAAAAAAGTATTACTTAAAGGGTAGTTTTGTCTGAAATATATGATGAAGCATACTCACCCCCCTTGATATTATAATAAAAATTACTAAACTGTACTACTAGTTGGTAATTCTCAATTTCGGTTGTTAAATTTGTTCCTTTCATGTAACTTCCAATGAAACCAAGTTGGTCAAAAATCACGATGGCAATGTATGAAAATGAGGTGGGTAAACTATAATGTTTATCTTACCTACAAATCGCCGGGCCTCATAACGTGGGCATGTCACTAAGTAGGGCATTAAGATGATTGGTGTAAAGAAACTTATCATCAGATAGCCTATTAACATGATATCTTAACAAAATTTGCCCTGAATCTCTACTAACCCGCGAGACAAAGCAAAGAAAAAAAACTTACGGACAAAGCAATAAGGCATTTCTTTTAGTTGACTGTTGACGTACCCTTTTCAATTCTTGAAGGATGAAATCCCACCAAATAAAAGCAAAATCGTACCAAAAATAATCCAAGGCTTTTTACTTCAAATACACCCTATTCTCAGACAAAAGTTCCACTTTGCACCACATTCTCATTATTGGTGTTAAGTACACCATATTCTCACCGAGTCGGCGCAAGTCAACTAAGGCCATAATTGGAACTTTGATTAAACCCTAAATCCCTAAATTCGTTCGCACCCAATTATCCCAAATTCGTCAATGTATCCCTAAATCCCCAATCTCCTTCTCATATCTCATCGTCTTCGTCTTCGTCCCCAAATTCCTTCTTCGTCTTCATCATCATCGTCTTTCTTCATTCGCGTACTTCATCTTGTCTTTTTCTTCGTTATCGTTCTTCATCGTCTCGTTAGTCGCACTTTAGTTTGTCATCTTCATCTTCGTTCTTGGTCGCAGTTCTTCAATCTTCATCTTAAACCCATAATCATCAAAAACCCAGTTGTAGCAAAAACCCAGCGGCATCAAAAGGATGAACAGCGTTGCAGCCAATATGAACAACGTTGAAGCCAAGATGTGTTTTTGTGGAAAACCCTATAGGGTGAGGACATCTTGGACTGATGGATATCCTGGGAGGCGATTCCAAGTTTGTCTAGTAGCTGGGGTAAAGTTCTGAGTGAGTGATCAATGTAGGCTTTTTTTTGTTGATTTTGGTGATTAATTTAGGCTTGTTACATTGATTTGGTATGAGTGAGTGAGTGTTGAATTTAGGATCTTCGGTTTGAATGTTTATATTAGGCTTATTACATTGAATACTGGATGTAATTTAGACTTCTTACATTGAGCCTACATTGAATGTTGAATCTTAGTTGATTATAGTTTATAAGATGTGTTATATTGATTGCAGGGAGGTAACTGTGGGTTCTGGGAATGGTGTGATACTGATAACTGTCATAGATGCAAGTCAATTGTACAAGGGCTGGAGCAGGGGCTGAAACAGGGGCTGGAGTAGGTTTTGTGGTTCTTGACTGCCTGCTAGTTGAGGCAGCTTTTGCTTTCCACCTGTCTTTTGCCTCCTTTATTTTCTTCCTTAGAGCCTCAGCCTTCTTTGTAATAGGCACCTACATGTCAAATGTTAAATGAGATCGAAATAGTTGCCACCCTAAACTCATATTAAAGTTCCAGTTTACACCCTAAACTCATATTACAGTCACCCTAAACTAACCTTACAGTTCCAGTTTACACCCTTCAGTTAATTTGAATTCCCACTTTGATTTCTAAACTCATCTTAAAGTGAAGGCAATAAAACTCAGATTACACCTTATAGTTAAATTGTTCCATATTGCGAATCACCTTAAACCTAATCATTTCACAATAATCATATCTAGGAAAATGTGAAAGCATTTTTCCACATTTCACATGTCAAAGTGGCATCTTTCCATATTTCACATGTGAAAACATGGCTCCACATGTGAAAGCATCTCACATTTTTCACTAAGTATAATGATCACGCTCCAACTACGCATTAAATTAAACACGATATTCGAGTATTATGCAATTTAAACCCTTTTGTGTAGAAGTAGTATTGGTAAATAGAGATCGTTCTTAACCGGGAAAATTAGGGAACATTAGTAATATGTTAGTGAGAAAAAATAATGAATCAATGAAGAATGAATAAAAGAATTAATTAATTAATTAAAGAATTAAAAAAAATGAATAAAATAATTAAAAAATTAAAAATTAATGAATAAAAAAAGAATAAAGAATTAAACGAAGGGTTTGAAAAGATTGTAATCATAAAATAAAGAAAACAAGTAAAAAAAAATTAAGAATTTAATTCTAATTCTACTTTAACATTTGTACAAGTGGATTTTCTTCAAACGCAATTCTTTACCAACACTGTAACATTATGCCCATATTGAACCAATCACGAAATCATACATTCATCATCTCAATTACATACATACATTTTTCATATTATAAATGTACCGACATTCATCATCTCAATTACATACATACATTTTTCATATTATAAATGTACTGAACAACGGATTATTACTTACAATATGATCCACTTTAAGTTTGTGATTTAATGCGCTGAATAACAGTCAAAAATTAAATATATTTAATTCTATTCTAAATGCCCCGAACAGCGGATCAACATTTAGCATTGAATTGAAGTTTAAGCACTAAAACATATGAAGTAAAAGAAATTCAAAAAGTAAAATACATGGAGATTGCATTCTTACTTACAAAAATTAGAAAGAAAATACCAACACATATATTGAATTATAAGTAAAACCAATAACATTAACAAGAATTCAAGTAGAAATATATGGCTTTTCACAAGAATAACCGAATAACGGCAGAAAACTTGTGAAGATGGAAGAAAAAATCCGAGGAATTCGGTCTTAAAAACTCTTGAATTGCCTTAGAATTACTCGGCCTAGGTATTTTTTAAGGAAGACTTAAAAATGTGTTTAAGAGCTCTCAAAGAAAAGTCACAATGTCACGACCCAACCCTCTTCGGTCAGGACTCGACTCATCTAGCAAGATATTGTCCGCTTTGGGCCTCCTCACTCTCACCGTTTTGTTTTCGGGAGCCCAGGGTGCAACATCCCAAGGGGTCACCCATCATACAATTGCACCAACCTCAACTCGCTTAGCTTTGGAGTTCCAACCAAACCCAAAGCCACTGAGCTCCCAAAAGGCCTCGTGCTAGATAGGTGTGTGCCTACACCTTTAAGGCACACCACCATTCCCCTCCCAGACCATTCCCCCCTCGCAAGAATGTGGAATCGTTCACCGTTCCCTTTAGGACACGGGTCTTACAATTCACCCTCCTTAGGGCCCAGTGTCCTCGCTGGCACACTTCCTGGTCGGAGTTTAGCTCTGATACCATTATATCAGGACCCGACCCTCCTCGGTCAGGACCCGACTCATCTAGCATGATATTGTCCACTTTGGGCCTCTTTACCCTTACCCTCACGGTTTTGTTTTCGGGAGCTCGCGGTGCAACTTCTCAGGGGGTCACCCATCATAGAATTGCACCAACCTCAACTAGCTTAACTTTGGGGGTTCCAACCGAACCCAAAGTCACTGAGCTCCCAAAAGGCCTGGTGCTAGATAGGTGTGTGCCTGCACCTTTAAGGCACACCAGCATTCCCCTCCCAGATCATTCTCCCCTCGCAGGAATGTGGGATCATTCACCGTTCCCTCCACGACACGGGTCTTACACACAAGAACAACGTTAAGAAGAAATGAAATTAAGAATAAAAAATGTAAGAATAAACTTAAGAACAAAATTAGAAGAAAAATTAATTAAGAAGAAAATTTTTAAAAAAAAGTTACAAATGGTCCCAAAAATAAAGAATAGAATAGAAAGAAGATGAACTAAAAGAAAAGGAAAATGAACTACAAAATGAAACTAACATGAACAAAATTGGGACTAAGGGAAACTAAAAAGGGACCCCTTTACAAAGAAGTGGCCTCCTTATTTATAAAGGGAGTTCCAAAATTAAAATAATAAAATACAAAAATAAACTATAAAAATGAAATGATGAACAATGATGAAAAATGATGAAAGTGTGCTGATTTTGGGCTGACTTGCTGCAGGAAAACAGTGCAAGGTATGGAGGGTCTGGATCAGTGGCAGGTGGCTGAGAGGAGGTATGGGTCTCGGCAGGTGCAGGCTGATTGAAGAAAATGGGCTTCAGCGTGGCCTACTAACAGACGGCGTACGGACTCGCGCGTTTGGCGTTAACATAAACTGAGATATTTCGCCACACGCGTGCCGAATAGGAAATCTTTACTTCAGCAGACGTGCACCGAAGGTTTCTGATGGGCTGGCGAAGGAAAACAGCTCAGAAGTAGCTCTTTTGGCGGTCCTGCGCTGCCTTCAATCGATCCCTAATCAATGCCACTTTTTCCTGAGTAAGCTCCACCAGCTCAGAAGTAGTCAACCTCCTCTCACCAACCTCAGTCCAACACAGTGGAGTCCGACACTGCCGCCCGTACAAAGCCTCGTAAGGAGCCATCCCAATGCTCTCCTGAAAACTATTATTGTAAGCGAACTCCATCAAAGGCAGATGTGATTCCCAAGTACCCTGAAACTGAAGCACACAAGCTCGCATCATATCCTCGAGAATCTGAATAGTCCGCTCAGACTGCCCATCAGTCTGAGGATGAAAAGCAGTACTGAAGTGTAATTTAGTCCCAAAAGCTTCCTGTAAGCTCTGCCAAAAACGAGAAGTGAATCTCGGATCTCTATCAGATACTATCGACTCCGGAGTCCCATGCAAACGAATAATCTCATTCATAAACAACTGTGCAAACTGTTCTAGCCTGAAGTTCTCCCGTACTGGCAAGAAATGAGCAGACTTCGTAAGTCGATCCACAACAACCCACACACCATCGTGTCCCTTCGGTGTTCTCGGAAGCTTGAACACAAAATCCATAGTCAGGTGATCCCATTTCCACTCGGGAATCGGCAAAGGTTGCATTGCTCCATAAGGCCTCTGCCGCTCGGCTTTTACCTGTTGACAAATCAAACATCTACTGACATACTCTGCAATTTCACGTTTCATCCCTGACCACCAGTAATGCTCTCGAAGTGTACGATACATCTTGGTCCCACCAGGGTGCATCGCATAAGCTGAACAGTGAGCCTCATCCAGTATCACCTTCTTCAAGACTTCATCCGCAGGTACACACAACCGTCCATTCTTAACCAAGGCTCCATCCTCACGGATCTCAAAATCCTGTCGTTCTCCAGCCTCGACCTCAATCCGAATGATGCCCAGAATAGGGTCCTCAAACTGAGCATCAATCACCTGATCAATCAAAACGGGTCGCACATGGAAACTCGCTAGGAGTGCTCCCTGATCATCCACAGTCAACTCTACTCCCAACTTACGGAGCTCAACCAGCAAAGGTAACCGTACTGTCCTCAAATGCGACAAAGATCCAGCTGACTTCCTGCTCAGAGCATCGGCTACCACATTAGCCTTCCCTGGATGATACTCAATAGTACAGTCGTAGTCCTTCAGTAACTCCAACCAACGGCGCTGTCTGAGGTTCAATTCCTTTTGGGTGAACAAATACTTCAAACTCTTGTGGTCCGTAAAGATCCTGCACTTCTCACCGTACAAGTAATGTCGCCAAATCTTCAATGCATGAACCACCGCAGCCAGTTCCAAATCATGTGTAGGGTAGTTCACCTCATGGGGTTTCAATTGCCGGGAAGCATAAGCAATCACTTTCCCGTGCTGCATCAAGACACAACCCAAACCTTGCAAAGAAGCGTCACTGTACACCTCGAACTCCCCACTATCATCTGGAAGGGCTAACACAGGAGCAGATGTCAACCGCCTTTTAAGCTCCTGGAAACTCTGTTCACAGTTCTCATCCCACTCAAACCGAACTCCCTTCCGTGTCAACCTCGTCAACGGTGCTGCAAGAATAGAAAAGCCCTCAATAAAACGCCGGTAATACCCTGCCAAACCCAGAAAACTCCGAATTTCCGTCACCGTCTTAGGCTGTTCCCAATTGGCTACCGCCTCAACTTTCTGAGGATCCACACGAATGCCCTCGGCCGAAATCACATGGCCAAGAAATCCAACACTGGTCAACCAGAACTGACACTTACTGAGCTTCGCATACAACTGATGCTCCCTCAGCGTTTTAAGCACGATCCTCAGATGTTTCTCATGCGCCTTCGCACTCTTCGAATACACCAAAATATCATCAATGAAAACAATCACAAAACGATCCAAGTAGGGCCGGAACACTCGGTTCATAAGGTCCATAAAAGCTGCTGGGGCATTAGTCAAACCAAAAGGCATCACCACAAACTCATAGTGACCGTACCTGGTCCGGAAAGCTGTCTTCGGTATATCCTCCTCTTTCACCCTTAACTGGTGATAGCCGGAGCGAAGATCAATCTTCGAGAAATACTGTGCTCCCTTGAGCTGGTCAAACAAATCATCAATCCGGGGTAGGGGGTACTTATTCCGGATAGTTACCTTATTCAGTTGCCTGTAATCCACACACAATCTCAATCCTCCATCCTTTTTCTTGACAAACAAAACAGGTGCTCCCCAAGGTGACATACTCGGTCGAATGAATCCTATATCGACCAATTCTTGCAACTGGGCCTTAAGTTCCCTCAATTCGGCAGGTGCCATACGATAAGGAGTCTGAGAAATAGGCTGTGTACCTGGTAGAAGCTCAATCGTAAACTCAAGATCTCGGTGTGGGGGTAGTCCTGGCAACTCCTCGGGAAAAACATCGGGAAACTCCCGTACCACTGGTATATCCTCTGCCCTTTCTGGCATAGCACGCGTATCCACCACATGAGCTAAGTAACCCTGACACCCCTTCCGTAACAGTTTACTAGCCTCGAGTGCCGAAATAACTCCCGTAGGAAGTGCACGCTGATCCCCCTGAAATGTAGTCTCTGATAATCCGGGACTCCGAAAAGTCACTCTCCTATCGAAACATTCGATAGAAGCATGATGTCTCGTCAACCAGTCCATACCCAAGATCACATCAAAGTCCCGTAAATCCAAGAGTAACAAATCTGCCAGTAACTCCACCTGGCCTACCAGTACCGGACACTCTCTCAAAACCTGAGTCACTACCAACACCTCCCCAGTAGGTGTACTCACTCCTAACGCACAATCCAAAGTAGACACCTCCCTCTCCTTAACCAGACTACAACTCCGGGCTATAAATGAATGGGTAGCCCCGGGATCTATCAAAGTAAAAACAGTGTGACCAAGTATGGTGAGTGTACCTGTCACCACTCCCGGTGCTGACCTAGCCTCCTGCTGGGTCATAGCAAAAACTCGCGCCTGAGGTCCCGACGACCTACCGCGCCCTCTAGAACTGCTCGTGGCACCTCCGCCACCCCTAGGGCCTGCCGCCCCTAATACTGATGCCGTACTCCGCCCGGGTTCTGCTGCACCTCTACCTGCTCCACCCTCCGGAGCTAACAATGGGCACTCCCGACGGAAATGTCCTCGCTCCCCACAGTAGAAGCAAGTGTCTCTACCGGGTCCACCGGTATGCCTCCCTGTCGAAGCCACTGAAGTCGCACTCGCCTGAGGAGTCGGCTGTGACCTAGCTCCTCGAAATCCTGAGCCCTGGAAACTGCCTGGTCTGCCATACCGGGCTCCACCAGCCGATAGTGATCCACCAAAATTACCCCGTTTCGGGGGCCTCTGACTCGATGCTCTTGGGAATGACTGCTCCCGGCGTCGAACACTGCCCGAATACTGTGGTCGAGCAGGTAAACTGGCCTCCACCCTGACAACAGCATCAGACAACTCTCGGAATGTAGCAAAAGAGCCGGCTGTCACTATGGCCCTGATCTCTCCCCGGAGACCCAACTCAAACCGGCGGCACTTCTCCGCCTCAGTCGCCACAAATGCCGGAGCAAAACGAGATAGCATCTGGAACCTCTGCTCATACTCAGCAACTGTCAAGTTTCCTTGCTTCAAGTGAAGGAATTCCGCTTCCTTCGCATCCCTGAAAGAACGGGGATAGTACTGATCTAGAAACCGCTCCCGGAAAGTCTCCCAGGTCACAGTATGTGCATCCCAGCCGGACAGTTCCAGCGTATACCACCACTCGTAGGCAGCTCCATCCAACAGAAAAGTGGCTAACAATACCCGATCCTCGGGAGGACAGTGCATCACCCCAAAAATACGTTCTAGTCGGGTGATCCATCGGTGAGCTTCCTCGGGATCAGCCCCACCGCTGAACGTAGTAGCCCCAAGCCTCTGGGCTCTCTCAATCGAAGCACTCTCAGTCCCTCTCGCCGCTTCATCTTCAGGTCGTGGAGGGGGTTCACGTCTCGGAGGCATGATCAATCGTACGCTGAAAGAGGCATAGAGTTAGTATAACAACCTAGACCCAACACAAATTGACACAACCTATGCTCTGATACCAATTGTCAGGACCCGTCCCAAATATCACCTCGATACTCGGGATGAACCCTGCTCCCGTCTGACAATCACGCTTACAATACCAAAAATAAACTTAATACCACTATAAGCATAACCATCAGACGAAGGAGTAAATATATACAACAGTAAGTCAGAGCATAGTTCTACAAAATGGGCACCAAAAGTCCTACAAGTCTAAGTCCGCAACGGAAGAACGTCGGAAGCCCTATGCCTCGAAATCTGCCTCAACGTTCACCCCAGCGCTATCACCACGACCTGGAGGGAAAAATTAAAAACAAAAGGTGTGAGTGGACCCAAAAGAATAAAAGTTTTAAAACCGTTTACCAGCAAATCAACGTAAGGAAATAGAATCATTTGTTCCCTCCGGTTTAAAACTAGGCATGCCAATGAAGTATTAGAAAAAAAAAATCATAATATGAAACATCATAAGAAACAGAGACACTATAAATACCATAAGAAACAGATACACTATAAAACATCATAAGAAACCAGAGTATAACCCGATCAAACCTGCTGGACCTATCCGAGTCTTTAAACTCAACCAGGCCTCACATATCAATCCGAGTCTTTAAACTCCCGAGTCTTTAAACTCAATAGGCCTATGGGGGTAATAATCATAATATCCGAGTCTTTAAACTCCCGAGTCTTTAAACTCAATCCGGGCCCGTCCCCCATCAATATCAATCCGGGTCTTTAAACCCATATCCAGATCCAGCAAATCCAATCCATATCCAGTGTAAAACCAATTCAAAATCCATCGCCAAATCCGAATTCGAAATCCCCGGTTCGAAGCCCTTCCGGCGTTCAGAACCGACATTCCGAACCCAAATCCGGAAAATCCATTTCCATACTAAAAACTATAGGAAATCCCTAACCATGTTTCATAACCCATTTACCATCATCAGAAAACAGTTATAGGGTGAATTTCTCAAATATGGCATCAAAAGCTGAAAACCGGCTTTTTCTCGAAAAACGTGCAAAACCCCGAAAATATCTCGAAAAACGTGCAAACATCTCAATCACGAATAACCATCATTTAAAGCATAAAAACACACATAGAATCATAAAACAGTAATTAAAACAGTTTGGCATGCTCGGAAATAAGAAAGAGTCCACTCACAGTTTACAACACGTCACTCGCGCTCCGTGCGCTCCTCAACCGTCTCTGGTGTCTCCCGTCCTGTCAATAGATACCAAATAGGGTCACAATAACATCAAGGATACCTTCCCTATTTTCCCCAATTTTTCGGGAATTTAATAATATTTTAATCATAAACCCTAAACCGTACGGATTCCCGAACCATTCCGTAACACCGTCCGATTAACCCGAAAACTGTACCATTGGACTCCTTAGGACATTTAGAGTTAAACTCATGTTGGACGCTTAACCGGATTTCTTCCCACGCGCCCCCACGCGCCGCCCAAAGTGGCTGCGCGTGGGCCTCACGCGCCTGCTACAGTCCACCTTCAACCTCGAGTCAACCGGTTCAACTGTGTTGAACCGGCGTGACCGGTTCTCCGCCGTTCAACCACCATTCTTCTCCATTTCAATACCACGAGCTTCGTCCAGTCCCCTGCAATCAAACCCAATCCTAAAATCCAGAAATCACGGCCTAAAACCCTTCGTCTTCAACCTCGAAAAACCTTGCCCGTGAGCTCTGTTTTCCTTCCCGGCCGTCCACAGCTTCCCCCTTCACGGTGGTGATACCAGCACCACCCTAGGACCCTACTTAGTCCTACCCAACTCACAGAATCCGTCGATTCATCCCCGAAGTCCACGACTTCAAGTTTGAAACTCACGGCTAAAACAGGGTACAACGGACCAGCCGTCGAACCACCAGCCACCGTGAACCTCCCGTCACGGCAACCACCACAAACGACGCCTAAGACCTCCATGAACAACACCCTGACTTCCTAATCCCTCGACTCTAAGCCCAACGTCACGACTTTGCAATTGAAAAATCCACGAAAAACAGAGTAAACGAGCTTACCTTTCGATTCCGGCGCCGCCGTGAGAACCGTCACCCACCACGGTGCTCGTGGGACTCCCCTCAACCTCCTGAGTCTCCTACCGCCCTGGTTTGCCTCACCACACGGCACAACAGCCTCCACCGTCCACGGTCTCCTCTGTTTTCCTCAAACGTTCGCCGCACCACCACCGTGCCACCGTGCACGATTCCAGTCCCAACACACGATCAGCACCTCACCCACGTCTCTCTGTCACTCTCACCAGTCACTCCTCACTCTCCCTAGCCTCCAGATCGATCACCGCCTCACCCAAACTTCTCTCTGTTTTCAGTTTCCTTCGAATTGGTGCACGGTTCAAAAAGGACCAAGTATGGCCGTGCACACTTAAGTTCCTCCTAGAACCATCTAGGGTCCCCCACGTGTCCCTCAGCAATTGGCCAGCCCAAAATATCTGCCACTTGCCCTTATCTGATTGGGCTAAGGAAAAATGACCAAAATGCCCTTCTGCACAAAATTACCATTTTGCCCTCAGACTTCCCAGACCCGTATCTTTTCCGTCCGACGTCCGATGACAGCGTGCCGCCTGTCGTTGTACTCAGGACGTCGAGACCTATCCAACGGTCCTCGGTCTACGTGAAAATCACACATCCTCCAAAAAGTCAACATTTCCCCTTTTAACTCAAAATTACGGTAACGCCCCCAACCTTCCGTACATCATAACTTCTCCTCCGATTGTCCGAATCGAACCTGCCGCCTGTCTACGGACTCGTGACGTCCTAACCTACGTCACGGTCAAGGGCTAACACTCAGCCAATCAATATTACAAAAAGTCAACTTTTTGTTTACTATTCACAAGGGCAAAATCGTCCTTTTTACAAAACTTCATAGAAATTACATTTTTACCCTTCCCGTAGGTACGGGTTGTTACATGGGTTGCAAGAATTTGGGCTAGACTAGGTTTATCGGGCTGCTGCAAATGAATTTCAAAAATGGATTTATATCCACCGAATTTCGTCCATAATTTTTTCGTTCGGACTCCGATCAGGACGATTCTTTAGCCAAAATACTCCAAATTCCAAGTTTTCTTTAATTCTACAAAAATTCAACAAAATATATTATTTTCTCCAATTGTTTATTATTTTAATATTAAAAGTCAAGTATAAAGAGTATAAAATAATATAAAGTAATGCTTATTTGAAGACCTATCAAATACCCCTACACTTAAACTTTGCTAGTCCCTAGCAAATACTAAAATTAAACTACGAATTCAAAACAAATAAACCCTTAACCAATTGTCTCAAAACTTCATTATTATAATCATGGCATAAAAGATTTTCACTAGAAGACATTTAAGCATATGAAATTCAAGAGTTAATACATGGTAACAAAATGTTTAAACAAGTAAGACAATGAGTAAATATGGTGTAATGGATCTCAACATGAATAAAAAAAGTATGAATCAACTCACAAGGTATGCACTCATAAATTCACTCAATTTGTAAGGGTATGTGTTTGTACTCAAAGTATGTGAGAAAAATGCTCACATAATAGAAACAAAGTACTTTTACAAAATTTCAAACAAACACCTCATTATAAAAAATAAAACATACTTGCACAAATGAACCAAAACCATAAGCTTACTCAAGTGATTGACTCAACTAATCAAAATTTACTATCTTGAGGATCATAAGGTCTTTATGAAGGTTGTAATGGGGCTAAATTTAGAAGCAAAGAATGTATAGGATAAGTGGTGCCCAAATTCGTTCTAAGACTCAATAGACTCTCAAAACATATCATAACTTCCCAACCTTAGCGCAATGATGTTAGTAATCCATCCCTTCGAACATAGGCCTAATTTCATCATATTGGGCCTCGAATTCATTCTTTGTGTCAGATTTACAAAATGTAAAAAACTTAACTCAAACCTTACAGAATCAAACCTTATTATCTTGGTAGAGACTAAAACATTGTGTTTTTTTTTTCTTTTTTTTTTCATATATCAAGGTAATAACATGTGTCAATAATACAACAAATTTTGAGTAAGTAAATCCATATAATACACATAAAAGTCTTCAAAAGATTATCATTTTCTCTTTACACCATTTTCATGTCTTCAACCGAGTCCTTGGAACAAAGGTAAAGGATGTCTATACTAAGCTCAAGTGTTTAGATAATCATGGTAATGAAAGAAAGGCTTAATGTGGGCTCAAAAGGGTTAAAACTAAGGGGGTAGCAACTTGTGCGCACAAAATAGGGAACATGGATGTTTGAATTTATGGTGTTAACCCTAATGCCTAAATCATATCCAAAATCAGAGAGTTTATTGACTTAAAAACTTTGAAAATCACATAGAATAAGTTTTAGTACTCTTAAGTTCATTAAAAGCTATGACAAGCTGTTATGAGGCATATGTATATCAATTTAAAGAACTTATGAATCACTCATCAAAGATGTATATAAAGTTTTAAAGCTCACATAAGGTTCAAATGATTCATACTTATCTTATCATGCTCGTTTATATATCAATTTACATGCATTATCTACAAATTATAACACTTAATCACAAAGTATTAACAAACGAATTCAAGTTGTAGTGATCATCTTAATAACCATAACGTATTCAATTCCCTTCATTTATATCATTGACAGGTTCAATGGCAACTTTAGACTCTTAAAAACAATAGTTTTTTTTTTTAATTTTATAAAACAATTTTATTGCACAAATAAAATTGTAAACTATTCCCCCACACTTAAATTCTTCATTGTCCTTAATGTAAGCAAGTAAAAAGTAATTGAACCTAGAATCAAAGTACGGAAGAGGATTTAAGAAAATAAAAAAAAAGATAGACATTAAGTAAACAAAGCAAAAGAGAGTGAAGGGTTGAAAGATAGCAAATCTCCGTTATTGACTCCTTCACATCCCGGGAACACATTGGATTGCCTCCCAAGAAGCGCTTGAAATTTATGTCCATCCAGTCTAGATAGAGATGCAAGTTAGATTGTCAGAAATGTACATTTATCAAGAATGCAAGTTAGAGATGCAAATTTGAGTTAGGGATGCAAGTTAAGTTAAAAATGTAAGTTAAATAAAAGATACAATGCAAGTTAAACTGAAGATGCAAGTTAGAGATGTAAGTTTAAGTTAAAGATGCAATGCAAGTTAAACTAAACATGTAAGAGAGTTAAAAATGCAAGCTAAAGTTGTCCGTACAAGTAATGTAAGAAAATGTATAAACAATGTAACCGACATATATACATGTAATAAATAACATATATACATGTAAGAAATAACTAAGTACATACAAGTTCAGAATGCACAAAGTAAAGTCACGATAAAATCAAGCCAATGCACAAGTTCCAAAAACGTCTAAACTAATGCAACACAAAGGTATATACATGAAGAATAATGTGAATGCATATGAGAGAAATTATTAGAACCTGCACAAGACATAAAAGTTACATGACAATGCATGAAAGAATGACCTACACCTTTGATCTCACTTCCCTAGATTCACTTAGTCTAGGGGGCCCGCAGGTGAAATTCGAGCATCATGAAACCTTAGGGAGGTTATGCAATGAAACAATATTTACACGTTGGGGGGAAGTCAAAGATATATATGGTTCACATAGCTTCAAAGTTTAGATGGAGCAAAGTTTAGATGGAGACTTCTACGTCTGTGCGGTCCAAGTAAATATCTTAAATTTATTCAATTGTTTGGGCAAGTTCAAAGATGACCAGGTTAGATAGAATAAACATAAGAATCATCGCTAATTTCAAGACATCCCGAGGCTTAAACTCCATTGATATCCCTTTCTTAGACCCAAAGCCCGTTATGAGTATCGTCTCTTGTCCTAGACATCACCCTTGAAAATTTCTTATTCCAGAGGAAATAAGATAACTCAAGTATTAACAATCACCGCATGTGAAAGTTAACAAATGAGACTTCACCTATTCCATTAAAGATCAAAATCTAAACTTCAAAGCACAAGTGATCTACATATAGTCGAGACTAATGCATGAATGCAAGAATTATTTACAAGTATGTTTTTATGCACAATTTACAAGTATAGCATGACAATTTACATAAGAACAATTTATACAAGTATGAACAATTGATAAGGCTCAAATTACGCATTAAATTAAACATGTAATTCAGGTATTATGAAATTTAAACTCTTTTTGTGTAGAAGTAGTATTGGTAAATAGGGATCGTTTTTAACCGAAAAAATTAGACAACATTAATAATATGTTAGTGAGAAAGAAGAATGAATAAAAGAAGAATGAATAAAAGAATTAATTAATTAATAAAAGAATTCAAGAATTAATAAATTAAATAATTAAATAATTAAATAATTAAATAATTATTTAATAAAAATAAAATAATAAAATAATAAAGAATTAAATAGGGGGGGTTTGAAAAGATTGTAATCCTAAAATAAAGAAAACAAGTAAAATCAATTAAGAACTTAATTCTACTTCTACTTTAACCTTTGTGCGAGTGGATTTTCTTGAAACAAAATTATTTACCAACACTCTAACATTATGCTCATATTGAACCAATCATGAAATAATACCATCATCATCTCAATTACATGCATATATTTTTCATATTATAAATGCACCGAACAGCGGATCATTACTTACAATATGATCCACCTTAAGTTTGTGATTTAATGTGCCGAACAAAGGTCAAACATTAAATCTATTCAATTCTATTCTAAATACCTCGAACAGCGGATCAACATTTAGTGTTGAATTGAAGTTTAAGCACTAAAACATATGAAGTAAAAGAAATTCAAAAAGTAAAACACATGGAGATTGCATTCTTACTTAAAAATGTTAGAAATAAAATATCAACACATATATTGAATTATATGTAAAACCAATAATAATAACAAGAATTCAAGTAGAAAAATATAACTTTTCACAAGAATCACCGAACATCGGCAGGAAACTTGTGAAGATGGAAGAAGAAATACGAGGAATTCGGTCTTTAAAACTCTTGAATTGCCTTAGAATTACTCGGCCTAGGTATTTCTTCAGGAAAACATAAGAATGTGTTTAAGAGCTCTCAAAGAAAAGTCACCAGAACAACGTTAAGAAGAAATGAAATTAAGAAACAAAATGTAAGAATAAACTTAAGAACAAAATTAGAAGAAAACTTAATTAAGAAGAAAATTAAAAGAAGTTACAAATGATCCTAAAAATAAAGAACAGAAAATAAAGAACAGAATAGAAAGAAGATGAACTAAAAAAAAAAAGTAATTACAAAATGAAACTAACATGAACAAAATGGGGACTAAGAGAAACTAAAAAGGGACCCCTTTACAAAGAGGTGGCCTCCCTATTTATAGAGGGAGTGCCAAAATTCAAGTAATAAAATAAAAAAAATAAACTATAAAAATGAAATGATGAAAAATGATAAAAGTGTGCTGATTTTGGGCTGATTTGCTGCAGGAAAACAGTGCAGGGTATGGAGGGTCTGGATCAGTGGCTGATGGCTGATGGCTGACAGGACATATGGGTCTCGGCAGGTGCAGGCTGATTGAAAATAATGGGCTTCGGCGTGGCCTGCTGACAGACGGCATATAGACTCGCGCGTTTGGCGCTGATAGGAACTGGGATATTTTGCCACATGAGCACTGACCAGGAAATCCTTTTTCCTGTAGCATTCATGTACTTACGTTTCTTCTTGCCTATTCAACCTACTGAGTGTTAAGCAAGCATGTGGGCATGGGATTCCATTCAGATCCCGTTCCCTACATGAACATGTTCTTGCCTTCAAATCCACCTTAAATTGCCTCCGAGCTTGGTGAGTCACATCAAAGACTGCATTACCTACATGCCTTGGAATATACCACTCCTCTTCTTGCTTTTTCTTATCTACAATTAAATTTATCCTTGGCCCAAGATTTCCATTCTAATTAACAGCTGCCAACTTCCTTGTTGAGAACAATAACAACACATAAGTTCTTATTCTCTCCAACATAGTTATAATTGGCTTGTCCCTAGCAGGCAACATAGCCTTGTTGAATGCCTCATTGAGATTGTTGAGTAAAATATCCACTTTTTAGTCTATGCTTAAATGAGACCTTGTCCATTGCCACGGATCCATCTTGCTTAACCAATCATGGGCTGCAAGACTCAATTCTGCCATTGCCTTCATTTCTGCTTTGTACTATGCAATAGTTGTTCATCTTGAGATTTTCTCAAATTGTAACTTCAGTGTTAATTCTTTGTGTATTGAATTGAAGTTCCCATACATATGTCTAGTACAGTGCATATGATCAGCCTTTGGAAACATCTCATTAATAGCCTCAATTAACCATTTCTGTTTGTTAGTCATGAACAAGGATCTTGCGATATGACCCATCACAATCCCCCTGGATTATCGTGGGATGTGCCTTGCTCCCATCTGACACCACGTTCTAGACTAGGGATAAGACCGTAACCCACTCAGGGTTACCAGAGTACGCAATAACTTGTTGAGTTCGCAGCGGCATGTGATGTTCGGTCTCTGCTACAGCCTGCATCTGTAATCAACCTGAACGGCATCAAAAACCATAAAATCTATGAGTGGACAAAAATAAATAGTTTATAAAAACATTTAACAAAAATGACATTATACCCTTCACTTGAAAGCATGCATGCATCAAAAAACAAGTACTTCAAATACTTTCTTAAAAGAAAATCATATGGCTTTTCAAATCAAAACATAGTGAAAAGTGCTTCTCAATCAAAGCCATTTCCTCAGTAGGGTCTTAGCCCAAATAAAATCACGTGGGATATCAGCGCAAAACAATCTCATGAATCAACTCAATAGGGCCTCTTCCCGAACATAGACTCACATCCGTAGTCGTATGTAAACGTAAGTAACACATCCTTTTATCATCTCATATCACCGCTAGTCACGTTGCAGTGCTACGTATGCGACTCGAGATTACTCATCCGAGTATACACCAGGCTCGGAGCCCGCGGTTTGATGTCTAGGTGTTTTTTGACACTCTTGAGCTTGAGCCTCCCCTCAGAGCTACTCACATCCAGGAAGTATACTCGTGACCTCTCTAGGATCACACATCACATAAGATGGTTGACGTACATAGGTTATCATCATGTTCTCTCCAGGATCACACATCACACATGATGGTCGACGTCTAGAAGCTATCATCACATCCTCTCCAAGATCACACATCACACAGGATGGTCGACATCCAGAGGCTATCATGTCACGACACGACCTTTTCCAATAGAATATTGTCCTCTTTGAGCCAAGCCTTCACAATTTTGTTTTCGGGAGCTCACGTGCAACTTCCTAGTGGGTCACCCATTGTAGGGTTGCACTAGTCCCTACTTGCTTAACTTTGGAGTTCCCTAGGAATCCAAAGCTAGTGAGCTCCCAAAAGGCCTCATGTTGGATAGATGCGCGCCCACACATATAAGGCATATCCCCCAGATCCCCCCGGGCGATATTGGATTGCTAACCATGCCCCCAAGGCATGGGTCCTCACAATCCACCCCCCTTGGGGCCCAGCGTCCTCATCGGCACACTCAATTCCGGTTGGGGTTGGGCTCTGATACCACTCTGATAGAACCCATCCCAATCCCCCTGGATTATCGTGGGATGTGCCTGCTCCCGTCTGGCAACACATGTTAAATAAGGGATAAAAATGTAACCCGCTCAGGGTTATCCAGAGTACGCAAGGATCTGTGGCAGCATCTGATGTCTCGATCTCTGCTACAACTCACATCCACGATCATCCTGAAGGGTATCAAAAACATAAAAGATGTGAGTGGACAAAACAATCAGTTTATTTAAAAAAATTTATCAAAGACATTTATACCCTTCATGTAAAGTATGCATGCGTCAGAAAACAGTGTTTTAATACTTTCTCTAAAGTAAAATGTATTGCTTTTAAAAAAAGGCAGTAAAAAGTGCTTCTCAATCGAAACCATTTCCTCAGTAGGGTCTCAGCTTAAAACCAAATCATACAGGGTCTTAGCCCAAATAAAAAACACATGGGACCTCAGCCCATTACCATCAGTATCATCAGTCACGATTCCAATCTCAACAACGTGTACCCATAAGCTCAAGGACTACTCTGATCTTGAGCATGTTGCCGTGAACACATCACCGGCCGACAATCATCAGATCGTTGTAAACATATCATCAATCGATCTCATATACAGAACTCCTTAGTCAAGCCTCCCCCAGCTGCCACCTCTCTCGGCTGCTCGACAACAGGCGCATTGTAACCTCTTCGTATCTCGGAGGCGAGCATTATCTCCATGGTGCTCTTCGGGGAAACATATTTACAATCGGAGACCCTATTTGAGTCTTTAAACTCAAATCATAATCATCATTTAAAAGCAGTGGAAACATTTAATACGGTCTACACCCGGCTATAATTCATCAAACCCGTTTCCACAAAACCATGGTAAAAACAGTGTCTATCAACACTGCACAACCCCAGGATTCCTCGAATCCTATCAAATCCACAACTGGGTCTCATGACCAAAATACCTTTCATAAATCTCATAACTGGGTCACAGCCCTATATATCTCACATTTGACTATACTCTAAGTCAAACCATAAATTAATTGAGTTATATGCCCGAAAGATATTTCCAAATCCAAAAACCATTTCATGATTCAAAACATTTTTCCAAAATCGTCTTTAACTTCAATCCAAGTCAAGTCTTATCAACTGGGACTCATGCCCGAATTTCAATTTCACGCATCTCCGTAAAATCACTTAAAATTGACAATTAAATCGTCGGTTTCACTCATTTCCATGAAACCATTCAAATAATATAAATCACATGCACGTATGAAACTCGAAATACGTGCACATATAAGACAATAATTCTCGAAATACGTGCATATTAACATTTGCTACGAAAATGCCAAATCACCAACACAAGTCATATTTAAACCATATGCAATCAATGCATCACAAATCATGCTCATAAAACATATAAACATTTATGTATGCATCATTTCATAAAATAAAGTCCACCCACAGACCGTCTGTGCTGTGTACTCCGAAACCCGCATCGTAAGCCACCACGAGGCTAATCCATACTCTCCTAGACGTCCGGACCTGTCCAAATCATACTCAAATGTTACTATCAACCTATACAAGTCCTAATCATAAACCCTTAAAACTCTCAGAATAGTCAACGTGTCACGAACACACTTTCCGATGCTAAAAACCTCTAAATGACCTATTAAACGATCTCTGATCGACTTGAAACCACCATTATTGGATTCAGAACGGCAAAACCTTTCCAACATGACCAGTTTGACCTTTAAATTTATGCCCACGTTCCCTCACGCGCTGGTCAAAGTTCTAGTCAACAAAAGTCAATGGTTAACACTAACATCAGCTTGACAGGTATGACACCAGTCAGATCTAACATAACACGACCCACCCCCAATCTCCCGGGATTAAGGGGATAAGTCATGCTCCTGTCTGACCCATGTGTGACACGAAGACTAAACACCTATCTAACCTCCATCGAACACGTAGCCAGACAAGGGATATTCAGGTCAACGTACCAAAAACCAACTTGAGTTAATCAGAGTTCGCAGCATCATTGTGGATCGCGTGTGTGATGTCTTCGTCTTTAAACCCATCACATCAATCAGAGTTCGCAGACAAGGGCCCTTCCCCGTCACATCAATCAACCGGGTCTTTAAACCCAAAACCAGACCCAACAATCGCAACCGGGTCTTTAAACCCAAAACCAAGTGAAAGTCATAGGAAATCAATTCCAAAACCAACTACGAAATCTCGATTTCAAATCCATAAATCACATGAAAATCGAAAGTCGAAATCATTAGAAACTGGGCCTCATGCCCGAAAGCACTTTCTGAAATCGATTTATAAATCCTTGAAATCAAATCATAATTCAAATCCCAAAATGAAATCATCAAAATCGCCTCAAATCATAACTCAAGACAGAATCTCGTAAAACGTGCAAATACGTCAAATATCTCGAAATACGTACAAAACGGAAATCATAAAGATCATAATCATAAACATAGAAATCACATATAGAAAACATATAAAACATTTATTCATGCATCATAATTTAGAAAGCAAAGTCCACTCACAGACCATTCCCGATTCTGCCTTGATACTCATGCAACACGCCGTTCCCGGCTAATCCACTATCACCGGACTTCCCATACCTGTCCATATCACATTTTAAGGTCACTAACTACTTCAATATGCTTCTACTAAATCCCCGTAATTTTTTCCAAATTTTTAACTATTTTTAAACTTCATCCTAATCCTTCGGACATCTCGAATCATATCGAAACGATGTCCAATCGACTCGAAACCAGTCCCAAAATGTTCGTTACATCGATTCCATTAAAAGTCATGTTGAAAACATCCTCAAAAGACGTGCCACGCGCCCCCATGCGCCACCCAAAGAGGCTATGCATGGGCCTCACATGCCTGCACTGTTCATCGTCTTCAACCTCTGCAGACTAGTCCAGACTAGTTCAGACCGGACTCTGCAACTCAAATCGGTGTTCCAGGTTTTGTGCCCATTTCCAATCCAATTTCACTCCTTTTTCTACCATTAGCGTCGTCCCACTATTCCTAATCGATCTAGCTACTTACAACATGAAATTAAGGCTTGTTTATTACCTTCCCAATCAAGAATCCAATCCTGTTTTCCTCCTCTCTGTCCGGCTGTCACAGACCACCATAGGCCATGGTTTTGGTCTCGATTAGCTCCATTCAACTCCCTAAACACATTTCTTTCATCAATATCGATCAACACACATAAAAACCCATAGTTCCATTTTTGCACCCAAAAGAGATGTTTACGGGAATTCTTACCTACCGTCGCCGTCGTACCCCGCCGTGGCCACTAACATCATCCACTCGACTCCTTTTCCATCCTTCCTTCACGAGTCATAGACAATTGATGAGGATTTGAGGATATTAGGTCCAAGGCCACACTTAACTCTCTGTTTTCCACGGTCCTAAGGCCACCATCCACGACGGTTCTTGTGGCAGCACCACCACCAGGACCACCTCATTATTCTCTTTCACATTCATCCACACTTCATGGGTCAGTGTTTGAGGGAAAGGGATTCACGATCACACACACTCACAACCCCTAAGTTCTTCTCTGTTTTATCTCAGACCTGTGCAACCCATTGTCATCCCTGTTTTGTTTTTAAACAAATATTCCAAGCTTCCACAGCCTTCCAGTAAGGGACAAGTGTCCAAAATCTGGTGGGCATAAATCCCAATGCACCAGGTGTCCCAATTTCACTGGGCAGAGATCCCTAAGCAACCAAATGACCAAAATGCCCTTGAGGCTAAATTACCAAAATACCCCTCAACTTCTGAGACCCATATCTTCTTCCTCGAACGTCGGAATTGGACGTGCCGCCTGTCTATGGACTCGTGACGTCACGAACTACGCCACAATCATTGGTCAAAGTCCATTTGACCGCCCGAACTAAAAGTCAACATTTTACCCATTCCAAGGGCAAAATCGTCATTTCGTAACGTCTGTCCGAAATCACCCAACTAATCACCGATTAACTTCACTAGCTCGTCATTAATTACTAATCTAATTCCAAAGTTTGGGACAAGTCGTTACATAACACATGTCAGGTCTGACGGCCTGCCACGTGGCACTCATTGGCTAGTGCCACGTGACCTAACACGTGTCTCTGACATCTCTGACACACTATAATGACCCGTCCCGAATATCAGGATTAAATATTAATGAATTATGGTTTAGAATGACTAATCTGGGATTAGTTGAGTGAATCGGACAAAATGTGCAAAATGACCGTTTTGCCCCTAAGCGTGGGCAAAATGTTGACTTTTAGTTCGGGTGGTCAAATGGACTTTGACTGATGACTGTGACGTAGTTCGGGACGTCACGATTTCATAGATAGGTGGAACGTTCGATTCCGACATTCAAGGAAGAAGTTATGACGTTTGGAAATCGAGGGGTATTTTGGTAATTTGGTTGAAAAGGGGCCAAATGTTGACTTTTATCCCGAGAGGTCTGTCGGACAAGGTCCAAGGACCGTTACGTAGATCGAATCGATACGAATCCATAGACATGCGGCACGCCGAAATCGGAGATTCGACGACGAAGTTATGATCATGGGAGTGAAATCGATTAATCGAACGAACTGGGATTTCGATTAAAATATTATTAAAATGGTGAACATTGACTGTGGATTGTGGACGCTTGGATGAGTGACAAGTGTCACCCATCCCTTGTTCTGAGGCCTAAATTCTGCTCCATGTTTTGGGGAAACATCATCTTCAAGTTTTATCATTTTTCAACCATCTTTAATCATTCTTAATCAGCACCATTAGTTTTCTTCTTTGTATTTTCTTCAAACCGTGAACAACCATGGAAGCAGAGCTTGGGAGAATTGGCTTCCTCATAGCCGTTCTTGAGATGGAAAAATTAAGAGATTGAAGACACTGAGTTAGAGAGGGAAACATGGTGACAGAGAGAGAGTGGTGAACCAGAGAATCGAATTTTAGAATTTTGGGGGGAAAATTCGAATTCCAAGCTTTGAGCTGTGAAACTTCAAATTGAGCTTGGATTTAGCTTCCTGAGGTTATTACGAGTCGATCCACATCAAGAATGAAGAAAATCGATGGCTTTTGGGCTCTGAACGGACCTGGTAACAGAGAACCAAAGTCGAAGGTTGAGTCGTGATCTTGGAGAGATCAAACGATGAAATTGAGTTGGGGAATGAGTTTCTCATGGTCAAACAAAGCTTCTGGGTGGATCAATTGAAGGAAATCTGTTGAGATTGATGAATTTTGAAAAAGGAGCAGTACCCAGGTGTTCTTCGACATTCATCTTCGAATCGTTTGATTTAAGGTAAGGATTAGAGAAATTAAGTTTACAGAACTCTAGATGGACTTAAATCGAAGCTATTTGAATGTTCAATTGAAGGATTGGATGTCGAATTGATAGGAAACGAGTCGGGTTAAGACGCGGGTTGCAGGACCCGTTTTACAGACAAACGGGTAAGGACGAAGGTACTGTAGCAGGCGCGTGGGTTTCACGCGCAGCCACTCACGGTGGCGCGTGATGGTGCGTGGGCACGAATCTCGAGGTGAGTTCAACATGACTTTTGTCCCATTTAATGTGACGAACATTTTGACACTGGTTTCGAGGAAATCGGTTATCATTTCGATAGTATTCTGAGTATCCGATGTTTTAATATACGTTTAAAATACGTATTTAAATCTCAGAAAAATTGGGGAAAATTATATGAGGTATATTGAGATGTTAGTGACCCTTGTTAATGATTTTGGACAGGAATTTCAATTTCCAAAAATTACGGAAAAACGTGCAGCTCGGAAAGCGAGCGATATGGATGGTGTGTGTGAGTGGACTTTGTTTTCTAACCGTGATGCATGCATATATGATTTAAATGCTTTATTATGTGATTTGGTATGCTTTGGCATGATTGATGTTTCAATTCGGTGATTTCTCGATTTTCTGGATTATTATATTATTTTTGGCACGATTTTCGAGAAATTGTGAAATTGATGTTTTGGGCATATGCCCGGGATTGAAAATGATGTTTTGACTCGGGTTATGAGTCAGAGATTGAAAAAGATGTTTTGACTCGGGTTTTGAGTCAGGAATTAATTTGATGTTTTCCGGACATATTTTATGGTTTTACGTGAAAATTGCAACTCGATTTACGGTTGCACGAATTGGCGTGAAAATGATATTTTAGGCTTGAAACCCAATGGAATTGTGATTTTGATTGGATTTGTATTTCCATGTGATTACATGATGAGATTGATGATTTTCAGATTTATAAAGTAAATCGGGACTTTGGCTTTCTGGATTTGAGAAAACAATATTTTGGGGCTGAGACCCTATGTTAATAAATTATTTGGTTTTCAATGTAACTGTTTTTCACTGGTTTTCATAATGGTGATGTGTTGCGGATATTTAGGGCTTTCGGGTGGAAATATGTCTTTCTTGTTTCCCCGGAGTGCACCCTGGAGATAACGCTCGCCTTCAGGAGGGAAGTGTTTACCCCGAAGAGGTCACGTAGCACGATCTGTTGTTGTGCAGCTGAGGGAGGCTCGACTCAGACCAGAGATGTGATGGATTATATGTAGATCGGTAAGTGAGGTGTTCACGATGATCTGGATTGTCGACTGTTGAGGTTTTCACAGCGACAGATGCTCGGATTTTGAGCGGTCCTTGAGCCTATTTGATTTGCACGCGTAGCAGGGATAAACGTGACTATATGAGATTGGATATGGAAATAAGTCCTGTGGTTTTATGGAAAATGATTTTGAGGAAAATGTGGTTTTATGGAAAATGATTTTGAGGAAAACGTGGTTTTAAGAAAAATGATTTTAAGGAAAACGTGGTTTTATGGAAAGTTGAAATGATTTTGATGAACATGAGTCTCAGGGAAAATGTGGACATGGAATTTAGAAAAATGTTTTGATTTTATCGGTCCACTATTCATACTTGATTAATTGCACACTATTACTCATGTTTTATGATATGCATGCATGTTTGTGAAAATTGGAGGGTAAGAATGCGTTTGGTAAACGTATTTATAAAAGTTTGTTTTTTTCCACTCACACCCTTTTCTGTTTTATTGACCCTTCAGGTCGTGGCGCGTTGATCGAGGCTATTCGAGAGGTGGAGGTATGAGTGGGCACAAGTGCACTTATCCCTTGTTTGGCAAGGAACTGGAGGGTATTTTCGGAACTTCAGTTGACTTGTCCGACGGGAGCAGGACCGGGCGCGGTTATCTATGTCCCTCGGGGACGGGTCCTGTCAAATTGGTATCAAAGCACTAGGTTGCTGATGCTGTTGCCACGTCATACCTCCGAAATGTAAGCCTCGTGCGCGACCTGGTAGTGAGATGGGTATATTAGGGTATTTTGAGACCTCTTGATAGATCTCGGAATGAAATTGACTCTGGTTTAAAGGTCGAATGTTAATTAGTGTATAGCTGTCGAACCAGGATTTTTTGTGGGTCCCAAGAATGAGTGAACCCAGAGACTAGAAAGGTAGCACAATTAGGTAAATCGGACCCAAGATAAAATGAATCTCAGGAAATTCCGTAAGTGGAATGTGTGTTCCAGAGTCTAGGGTGTGATGGGGTATCCCTTAGGCTTAGTAAGTGGTATAAGATGTGGTTCACCCGCGATAATTTTCTAGGTGACCGGGTATGCCAAGGATGGCATGAATGATTGAGATATGATTGGACTCTAGATGAGTCATGACTAGACTCAAAATGAGTCACAATTTTGGTTAGGACTCGAGATGAGTCATGGTAATATCTAGGACTCGGGAGAAGAGCCGGGAAATGTTGAACAGGACTATGGTTTCTGATACGACCGACCCATGTGATTGGGAAATGTTTGGCACCTGGGATGCCAAGGATTAGTATAAAGTTAGACACTGATGGAGTATGGGTTTATGAATTGGTATTGATTAACCCTGTGTCTTGGACTTAGGGATTTGGATGGATCGTGTCAGTTTCACTTAGTGATTAAAGGTTCAGGTAGAGACCCGTAGAACACAAAGATTGGGACTTAGAGATGGTCCAGTTCAGTGGGACGCCAGTTGGGTCCACTAGGAGTGATAAGGTTAAGTGCACAGAGATGCTCAAGAATGTGGGTCGTCTGGTCACATCATAAAGAAATGGCTATCTAGTTTGAGAAAGTGATAGAGGCACTAATGGAAGTGCAATAGAGCAGGGATTGACACTTGGATTGACTGTTGATATGACGGGCAAGGAAAGAGTTGGTAGGACCCGTGTTGGACCGTAGAGATATGGTCGGATTTGGGATCATGTACCTGAGGATTGAGAAATTCTGAGCAGAAGGCTTGATTTGCCACTGGAGTGATGACCTAGATGATTATTACTTGTGGCCATGATGCATGTATTTGGTAAATTTGATGATATCTTTAGGGTCACCTTGGTAGTTAGATTTGGTGAAATTGGTGACATAATAAGGGAGTAGACCCCCTTTTTTATGTAAAGATACCTAGGATGACTGATGATACTAGCCTAGTAGCTGAATTGGGTATTCGTGGACTTGGATTGAGTTGGACGTAATCCTTGGGATGGATTGGTTAATGACTCATGATACCTTTATCAAGAATTTCGATTAGAGAGTGATATGTGGAGTCTAGGATTCCCAGGGGTAATTACTGGGCACATGTATGATACTTTTGGGTAGTGTTTGCGATGCCTAGTAAGGGCTGAGGATGTACGGATTACTCAATAGATTTCCAGAAGTGTTGCCAGAATGATAGGTTGAGTTGATTGGAGATCATGTCGAGTATGCGAGTTGTTTCTCGGACACTTTGGTATGTGACACCTACGAAGTCATAAGAACTGAAGGTGCAAGTACCGGACTTGATAGATACGAGTTCATTCGGCCGAGTGTCGCCATGGGGAACCCAGTGTTGTTAAAGAGGAGAAAGGGATGATGGTCTGTGACGACCCGTCCCGAATTAACGGGATTAATTAAGAATTAATGATGGATTAGCGAGACTAATCACAGATTAGACGAGGATTAGCAGACGTTCGGGCGAAATGACGATTTTGCCCCTGAAATGAGCGAATCGTTGAATTTTTATTCAGGCGGTCAAATGGACTTTGACCGATGACTGTGACGTAGTTCGTAACGTCACGAGTTCATAGACAGGAGGCACGTTCAATTCCGACGTTCGAGGAGGAAGTTATGACGTTCGGAAGTTGATGGGCAATTTGGTAATTTTAGTTAAATGGGGTAAATAGTTGACTTTTGACCTAGGATGTCCAATTTCCGAGGGCCGAGGACCGTTAGGTAGATGAGGACGATACGAATCCTTAGACAGGCGGCACGTCAAAATCGGACGTTCGACGGAGAAGTTACGGTTCACGGAAGTACGAAAGTACTATTGCACGAATTACAAAACGGGTTACTTTTGGACTTAAGTGGGCCCAGATATTTTGCTTCTGGCCCAATGGATGAGTGACAAGTGTCACTCATCCATTTCCCAGCATGATTACATACATGCATCTCCTTCCCTTGCATTTTTCATCGATCGTTTTCTTTGTTCCCAAACAAAAGCGATCAACCGATTTCCCCCAAACCCAACCCTCCAACCCTGTGATCATAACTGAGACCCAGAGAGTGAGAGAGGGGCTGAGGAAGCAGAGGATGGTGGCTGGGCCGCCCTGCACGGCGGTGGAGCCTTGAACCCGAACATGTTTCACGGTTAGGCCCATTTTTCCCATATTTTTGATTCTTGCATTATGGGCTGTTTTGGGTGATTAGGAAGTGGTTTTTACGTTGTTAGGAAGGTATTAAGAAGGGTTGTGTGGTGGTTGGACGGCTGTGGAAGCCATGGGAGGTTTTGGAAAACTTGAACCGTTTGGTGCAAAATCAAACGAAGGGATTTAGATGTTTTTGGTTGTGTTTATGATTAGAAAGTGATTTGGGGCTGCGACCCCGTATACGAGATTTGGGGCGGAGACCCCGTATTCGATGTTTTAGAAATGATTTGGGGCCGAGACCCCGTACTTGATGTGATTTGGGTCGGGGACCCAAATGGATTTATGGTTCATGACGGTTTATGGGAACGGGGCATGAACCCTTGAATGATTTTGAGATTATGTTTGATAAATGAAATGGTTTTATTAACGTTTTGATAAAACGGTTTTTGAATGCATGCATATGCTTTTATTGAAGGGCATAAATGTCTTTGTATGAAATTGTTTTTAATAAATTATTATTTTTTCCACTCACGACTTTTAATGTTTTAATGCCCTTCAGGTTGATCGCGGGTGCGGGCTGTACCAGAGACGAGACATCATTCCCCTCCTTCTACGATCCTGACGCACTCTGACAGCCCCGACGAGGGCTAGAGATGGAATTTTCCCTGGTCTGACACTTCGTGTCAGATGGGATCAGGCGGGTCCCAAGCTAATCCCAGGGGACTCGGGGCCGGTCCTGACAAGTTGGTATCAGAGCATGTTTTGCTCGTGGAGTACGCGCAGGTCGAGAATGTGATGTCTCTGAAGTCGTAACAGCTCGTCATCAACCTGGTAGTTAGGGCATTAGTACGAGGTTTCGGTAGGATTCTGTGCGGTTGGCATAGAATGCCACGTGTTTCGAGGAAATGGATCCCGAGTAGGATCAGTGTTTGTGTGCATCCGACGGCTTAGAACCGTAGCGTGACTGGCGAGTAGGATCTAGTGGATCAGTAGTGACCGTATGAAGACTTGAGAGCCGTGACCGCTCGACGGTAGTGTTGTGTCGGATAGAGGATGGACATACTAATACTAGTGGTGGTCAGAGGTCAGGGTCGCCCACTGTACGATGACCCTGTACGACTATAGCCACGATGGTTGGAAATAGGAATGTGTAACTCTGGTTGGCATGTATTGCCATGTTTCTTTGTGTCGAATCCCGGTGGGATGTCGACCGACAGTGGATGCCCTAGTGTGACTGACGTGATAGGATACGATTGCGGCGTTTAGTCGTTGTGCAGTGTTAGACACGAAGTATGGCCAAGTTGTTATGGAGGCCAGCGGCTGAGAGCCGTAGAGTTACGAGAGGACGAGATCTTTAGAGTGTAGTTATTGGCTGGCTTGGCACCAGTATTGGAGTACGACGACTCTTCGGAGTCGAGAGCGAGGGATCGCTCAGGATGGTTGAGCTGCAGTGGGCAGTCGGGTTGTGGTAACCCTAGTTGGCGATTGATTGGACAAGTTACCAGGAGTGTGGTACTTGTGATCGGATCTTGAGGTGGACCAACCAGTGGATGTTGTGCGTTGAGAGGTTAGTACCAACGGTGAGACTCCCGCATGGATTGGGAGTCTCGGTAGCAGAGTACTTCTGAGATTGGTCTGCACGAGGTTGTGGCAGACGCTGTTATCCATGGATGTAATCGAGCCTAATCGAATTGGATAGACTCAAGTTGCCTTGACGATTGTGGCGATAGGATTCGTCAGTCGTGATGGTGATACGAGGTGCGTGAGGAACGCACAGTACGAGTAGTGATTCTGGATCCGACTCGGTGACAGCTACGTCCGATCGCAGATTGTGATGTTGAGGTGGAGGTTGGCATACTTGCCATACTTCAGTGAATTTGGTTGTTAAGAATGGGACAGAGAGGATCCCGAGTGCCTCAGTGCGAAGTACGAGAGTACTTGGAATAGAGACTAGTTCCCCCAGTGCTGCCAGATTGAGTCGCGAGGATGTACTCAGAAGTTGTAAGTATTGAGGTGAAACGTGAGTTACTGGTGCGAACAGATGACGTAGGGGTCAGTTTTTTTTTTCAGATTGGTAGTACGCAGAGATTTGGCTTCAGATCACGACAGACGTTGTGATCTGTTTAGCCTACCGACCGAGGTCACTGAGTGTGACTCTTTAGTAGGTGGTGCTGAGTGTCAGAGGGTGACATGGGATGAACATGGATGTCACCATCTTGGATTTGTCCCTAGGTAGGACGACGAGGAGTGTTGTGATAGCTAGGAGTTCAAGAGGGGGTAAGAACCGAACACCTAGGCTGTGGGTAAAATTTGATTGACTTGACGAGTAGATGGTGTTTAGCGTCACGAGATGTGACGAGTGAGTGTCTGAGGTGATGGATTGACGTTCGCTTGGTAAAGGACGGTTGGGGTCCGGACCATAGTTGGAGTGCGGACGGTAGTACGTGGATGGACGTTGCCAGAGAGCAGTCCTTGTGTAGGTCGGGGGCGCCCCGATGTTTTTGTGGTATAGGTGCATCGGAGTGTTATGCACGTTAAATGGTGAGATTGATCACGATCAATCGGTATGTTAGGTTGAGAGTTCCCGAGAGTACGAGTACGTTGTAGTTTGGATAGAGTCCTAGATGGACATGAGTGACGATCTGATTTGATCCGATAGTGAGTGTGGAGACTCGAGGTAAGTCTAGATGAAAAGTGGTATCGCTGAGTGATGTGAGATGCGATGCGAGGACTCGAGAACGAGTCGAGATTAGAGTAGAGCAGCGAAGCGTGGCGGAGCCGGGAGTTGCTAGCTGGTCACAATGGTTGTGACCTGTGAGGGTAATGGATGGATAGATATCCGATGCGTTCGGATCGATGTGGAGTGATGGGACTCTTCTGAGTGTCAGTTTGGGCATAGGTCTAAGGATGACCTGTGAGATGGGATTCGTGCCATTGTGATGGCAGAATTTGTAGGGTGTTGTCAGATCGGATGCTGAGCAGGATGCCAGCTTGGTTGTGATAACCCTTAGTGGGAATGCATTTTTCAACCTGACGATTGTCGGTTGAAACATGTCAGAGTGCTAGACTGAAAGCCGTTAGAATGTCAGTTTGGTATTGCTGACCTGTCAAAGTGAGTGACAGGCGGGATCGACGAGCGTCGATGTTCTGTCTCGAGTGAGACGTACGAACTGACGTATAGTTCTCAGAAATAAATTGGAGCTTTGGAGGCTCTGATGATGATACGTACCGAGGGTCAATACGATGAGTACGGTATGTATGTTGGACGTGTACAGCTACACGAGTATTCTCGTGTGGGTGCAACGATCTGTTTCGAGGAATAAGGTTGGATTCCACAGTATAGTTGTGGAATCGGGTCGCTTTGAATTTCGAGGACGAAATTCCTTAAAGGGGGAAGTTTGTGACGACCCGTCCCGAATTAACGGGATTAATTAAGAATTAATGATGGATTAGCGAGACTAATCACGGATTAGACGAGGATTAGTAGACGTTCAGGCGAAATGACGATTTTGCCCCTGAAATGGGCGAATCATTGAATTTTTATTCAGGCGGTCAAATGGACTTTGACCGATGACTGTGACGTAGTTCGTGACGTCATGAGTACATAGACAGGAGGCACGTTCAATTCCGACGTTCGAGGAGGAAGTTTTGACGTTCGGAAGTTAAGGGGCAATTTGGTAATTTTAGTTAAATGGGGCAAATAGTTGAATTTTGACCTGGGATGTCCAATGGCCGAGGACCGTTACGTAGATGAGGACGATACGAATCCGTAGACAGGCGACACGTCGAAATCGGAAGTTCGACGGAGAAGTTACGGTTCACGGAAGTACGAAAGTACTATTGCATGACTTACAAAACGGGTTACTTTTGGACTTAAGTGGGCCCAGATATTTTTCTTCTAGCCCAATGGATGAGTGACAAGTGTCACTCATCCATTTCCCTGCATGATTACATACATGCATCTCATTCCCTTGCATTTTTCATCGATCGTTTTCTTTGTTCCCAAACAAAACCGATCAAACCATTTCCCCCAAACCCAACCCTCCATCCCTGTGATCATAACTGAGACCCAGAGAGTGAGAGAGAGGCTGAGGAAGCAGAGGATGGTGGCTGGGCCGCCCTGCACGGCGGTGGAGCCTTGAACCCGAACATGTTTCACGGTTAGGCCAATCTTTCCCATATTTTCGATTCTTGCATTATGGGCTGTTTTGGGTGATTAGGAAGTGGTTTTTAGGTTGTTAGGAAGGTATTAAGAAGGGTTGTGTGGTGGTTGGAAGGTTGTGGAAGCCATGGGAGGTTTTGGAAAACTTGAACCGTTTGGTTCAAAATCAAACAAAGGGATTTAGACGTTTTCGGTTGTGTTTAAGGATTAGAATGGATAGAAAACATCAAAATAGGAAGAAATGAATCAAAAAGGAAGAAGTAGGATGAAAAATGGGGTGTCTAGGGCCGTGAACCGGTCACGCCGGTCCAGTTGGACCGGCCAAACCAAGTGAACCGGTCCAGCACAGTAAAACCGGTCTGCTGGAGGTTGGTGATGATGAACAGTGTTTTGGGCCTTCTAGGAGCGCGTGAGGGTGCGTGGGCCATAATTTGGGGAAGTTTTCAACATATGAAATCTTCTATTCGATGTATCGAAGATTTTGGGACTGGTCTCGCGTCAATCGGATATCGTTTCGATAGTTTTCGGGGTGTCGGAAGGTTTAGGATCGGTTTAAAAATAGTTAAAAGTTCAGGAAAATTACGGGACTTTGGTAGGAGGTTAATTAAGTAGTTAGTAACCTTCTATTAAAATTTGGACAGGTTTGGGAATCCCAGAGGTGACGTTTGACCCGGGAGACGGTTATGGCGCGCGTATCGAGGCGCGGTTTCGGACGGTCAGTGAGTGGACCTTTCTTTCGAATTCGATGCATGCATAAATGTTTTATAATTGATTTAATATATGTTTTGTGATTCCATGAGTGCATTTGGTTGTGGTAGCCTAGGATTTACGTATTTGCACGTATTTCGAGATTTCCGATTTTATACGATGCTTATACGTTCTAGGTTTTCAACGAACGTTTAATAAATGAATTTCGGATTTAAAAATATGAAATCGGGCACAAGACCCATTTGATTTATGAACTCTCGGACTTGGAGTCCATTTGAATTGATGAGGAATCGGACCGAGGGTCCATTCGTATTATACGATCGGGCCGGGGGCCCAGTTGGTTTATGATTCGGGTTTGAGGTCCAGTTAGTGGTACTATCGGGCTTGATGCCCCGTTGATTTATGATATCGGGCCTGAGACCCATTTAGTTGAGATATCGGGCTTAAGGCCCCGTTGGTTGTGAAATCGGACGTGAGGTCCCTTTGAGTTATGGTTCAGGCTTAGAGCCCAGTTAGTTGATGTTGAAATCAGGCTTGAGTCCCAGTTCGGTTTATGAAATGAGAATCGGGCATGAGACCCTGTTGAACTGGGGATTTAGGCCGAGGCCTGTGAAATGGAATTGAATCGGATTCGAGGAATCCTGTTGAGATGAATCGGGTATGAGACCCAGTTTAAAAGTGATTTGAGAAAGAAAGAAAGAGATTTGAAAATGTATATGAACCCTCCATTTTGATTATATGGTCTCCTCCAGCGTCGACCTGGAGAGTCACGATCCACATACCAGAGTGGGTATCCCCATAGGGATCCCGTTCCAGGAGTGGCGGTTACTTATATTGATGTGGTCCCGGACCAGATTCCGGAGAGATGTGTGGACTAGATCCAGAGAGAGAGCTCGGACTAGATCCAGAGATTGAGCCTCCCAGATGGAGATTCCTGGGAGAAGACTCGGAGTGAGACCCCGAGTAGTGTGCACACTAGATAGATATGATGATATCGTGACTATTTCGGAGATGTGTTCCCCAGGGGTTGTGTGCCCCGAGTTGGCATGTTCTAGGAAGAGTCGCGGATGGGTTATACGTATGTTGATACGTATGAGGTTTTATGGAAACGTGATTTGAGGGCGGAGACCCTGTGTTTTATGATTTAGAAAGTGATTTGGGGCTGCGACCCCGTATACGAGATTTGAAGGCGGAGACCCTATGTGTTACGATTAGAAAGTGATTTGGGGCTGCAACCCCGTATACGAGATTTGGGGCGGAGACCCCGTATTCGATGTTTTAGAAATGATTTGGGGGCGGAGACCCCGTACTTGATGTGATTTGGGCTGAGTCCCTATTGATTTGACTTACGGGTTTCGAATTGTGATTTCGGGTCGGGGACCCAAATGGATTTATGGTTCATGACGGTTTATGGGAACCGGGCATGAACCCTTGAATGATTTTGAGATTATGTTTGATAAATGAAATGGTTTTATTAACATTTTGATAAACGGTTTTTGAATGCATGCATATGCTTTTATTGAAGGGCATAAATGTCTTTGTATGAAAATGTTTTTAATAAATTATTATTTTGTCCACTCACGACTTTTAATGTTTTAATGCCCTTCAGGTTGATTGCGGATGCGGGCTGTAGCAGAGACGAGACATCACTCCCCTCCTCATACGATCCTGACGCACTCTGACAGCCCCGACGAGGGCTAGAGATGGAATTTTCCCTAGTCTAACACTTCGTGTCAGACTGGATCAGGCGGGTCCCACGTTAATCCCAGGGGACTCGGGGCCGGTCCTGACATGGTCCAAGCTTACATGTCGATTATTAGAAAACTTAATGAGGTAATGGTAAGGGATAAGTATCCCATATCACGAGCTAATGATTGTGGTTCTACTGGAAAAGTGTGATTATTGGGCCAAGGCTGCTCCAATTTGCATCATCGATGTGATGATGAGAAGTTACGAGTGAAGGAGGAAAAGCTAAGGTTTGAATTTGATATGACTAAGGTTAGTCGATGGAGATGCCTTTGGATGGGCAAATGAACTGGTTTTGGCTGTGAGTTGATGAGACAGGTATTCTGACCACAGTTGGATTGGTTATGATAACATGATGGATAAGATGTTGGTGTGCCTACATCTACGGATGGGCATGTGATGTGCATGATGAATGTGTTGACTATCCTAAGAGAAAAATTAGTGGTGTTAGGTTTAGTCGACCAAAGTAGACTTGTGACATAAGTGATAGTAGTGGCCGGGGTTAGTGTGAATCCTGGGAGAAACATACGTTCTTTCCTGTGGACACATTGATGTGTCACTATGAGATTTGTGATTTGGAGAGGTGTTTTCGGCAGCATAGGACAAGGATTTCCAATGCTAGCTAAACCCTCAGGAGTTTTACTTTCCCCTACATGGTTTGGGATCGACCATATTGATCTATGGGCCGAGTATGCAGAGGTCATACTTCCGGAAAGGACGACCATCAGGAATGGTAATGGATGATAAACAGAAAGGCCTATTGTGTGTGAAGGCGATGGTCGGGAGACTTTGAGATTACGACCATATAGTCGGATCGGGTATTATTTCGGAACGGTTAGCTAGGTAGTCGATATACTAAGCAGAGAGTTAAAATGTTTGATGGCGTAAGGACAGGTGGAATCATGTTATTGATGGAACTCCATGGGATTGGAGTAATACTTGACATTGGATCATTTGGACTACTGGGGGTCCAACTGTAGGATCATATTTAGTGTATGACTTGTGGTATCGTATAAATGATTGTACTTGATGCCTAGTGACGATACATGGGATGTACCAGTGGTGTGTAGATGAACGTGTTAGTAATTGGCTTAGTATCGATACCATTGGATTTGGTTGTGAACGTGAACTGGACATTGAACACGATGCACTGGGTAGAGTGATTTTGATGAATTCAGTGACTATATGAGCAGGTGCTCTTAGCCATGGATGGCTAGTGAAACTCTAGTGTTGAGATGTGTGATCACTGCTGGGCTGGTGTTCAACGTGTTCCAGTTACACCACCTGAGTGAGTGAGATGACGGTATACGTATACTTAGGATGAGTGAGTTGGTGGTTAGTGTAACTACAAGTTGCTTTGCGAGATGTTATCATGTCGTAACTTTACTAGCATCTTGGATCGCTGAGGGGGTGACAGTTGTGGATACTAAGGTTGGTATTTGTCGTAGGATTGAGCTTGCCCTGCAAGGTGAGATCATGTTGTTGATCTTATGCTACAATGAGGAAGTTGTAGTACGAGGTGATGTCACTGATTGGTTAACGATTGGAGCTTTAATAGGGTGGTAAAGCTTAGAGGTGACAATTTGGCTGGTAGTGTCAGCATGGGCTGACAAGTGAGATTTGGTGACTCCCAATGGGAGCGGAGGTCAGGGTCTATTAGTGATTGAGAGGAACCGTCAAGCTGAAAGAGTCAGCTAATGGTGAAATTGTCAATTTCAGGTTATCAATTTCACTCGAGGTGGTCAAGTGTAGTCGGTACGATGTGAGTCTGTGATGGGACGTCTGAGTGTAGACGAGTTTTTTGTTGGTTAGTGGGTGTACAAGTGTACACGTGTTGTGAGGCCAATTTGTTTTCCACGAGGTGGATGTGGAATAAGGATTTGTGGAATTTCGAGGACGAAATTCTTTAAGGGGGAAGATTGTAACGACCCATCCCGAATATCAGGATTAAATATTAATGAATTATGGTTTAGAATGACTAATCTGGGATTAGTTGAGTGAATTGGACGAAATGTGCAAAATGACCGTTTTGCCCCTAGCGTGGGCAAAATGTTGATTTTTAGTTGGGCTGTCAAATGGACTTTGACCGATGACTGTGACGTAGTTCGGGACGTCACGAGTTCCTAGACAGGTGGCACGTTCGATTCCGACATTCGAGGAAGAAGTTATGACGTTCGGAAGTCGAGGGGTATTTTGGTAATTTGGTTGAAAAGGGGCCAAATGTTGACTTTTTACCCGGGAGGTCCAATGGATGAGGGCCAAGGACCGTTACATAGATCGAGTCGATACGAATCCATAGACAGGCGGCACGTCGAAATCGGAGATTCGATGACGAAGTTGTGGTCACGGGAGTGAAATCGATTAACCGAACGAACCGGAATTTCGATTAAAATATTATTAAAATAATGAACAGTGACCGTTGATTGTGGACGCTTGGATGAGTGACAAGTGTCACCCACCCCTTGTTTTGAGGCCTAAATTTTGCTCCATGTTTTGGGGAAACATCATCATCATGTTTTATCATTTTTTAATCATCTTTAATCATTCTTAATCAGCACCATTAGTCTTCTTCTTTGTATTTTCTTCAAACCGTGAACAACCATGGAAGCAGAGCTTGAGAGAAAGTCGAATTCCAAGCTTTGAGCTGTGAAACTTTAAATTGAGCTTGGATTTAGCTTCCTGAGGTTATTACGAGTCGATCCACATCAAGAATGAAGAAAATCGATGGCTTTTGGGCTCTGAACGGACATGGTAACAGAGAAGCAAAGTCGAAGGTTGAGTCGTGATCTTGGAGAGATCAAACGATGAAATTGAATTGGGGAATGAGTTTCTCATGGTCCAACAAAGCTTCTGGGTGGATCAATTGAAGGAAATCTGTTGAGATTGATGAATTTCGAAGAAGGAGCAGTACCTAGGTGTTCTTCGACATTCATCTTCGAATCGTTTGATTTGAGTTAAGAATTAGAGAAATTAAGTTTACAGAACTCTAATTGGACTTAAATCGAAGCTATTTGAATGTTCAATTGAAGGATTGGATGTCGAATTGATAGGAAACGAGTCGAGTTAAGACGCGGGTTGCAGGACCCGTTTTACAGACAAACGGGTAAGGACGAAGGTATTGTAGCAGGCGCGTGGATTTCACGAGCAGCCACTCACGGAGGCTCGTGACGGCGCATAGGCAAGAACATCGAGGCGAGTTCAACATGACTTTTGTCCCTTTTAATGTAACGAGTATTTTGACACTGGTTTCGAGGAAATCGGTTATCGTTTTGATAGTATTCTGAGTATCCGAAGTTTTAATATACGTTTAAAATACGTATTTAAATCTCAGAAAAATTGGGGAAAATTATATGAGGTATATTGAGATGTTAGTGACCCTCGTTAATGATTTTGGACAGGAATTTCAATTTCCAGAAATTACGGAAAAATGTGCAACTCGGAAAACGAGCGATATGGATAGTGTGTGTGAGTGGACTTTACTTTCTAACCGTGATGCATGCATATATGATTTAAATTCTTTATTATGTGATTTGATATGCTTTGGCATGATTGATGTTTCAATCTGGCGATTTCTCGATTTTCTGGATTATTATATTATTTTTGGCACGATTTTCGAGAAATTGTGAAATTGATGTTTTGGGCGTAGGCCCGGGATTGAAAATGATGTTTTGACTTGGGTTATGAGTTAGAGATTGAAACAGATGTTTTGACTCGGGTTTTGAGTCAGGAATTAATTTGATGTTTTCCAGACATATTTTATGGTTTTACATGAAAATTGAAACTCGGTTTACGGTTGCACGGATTTGCGTGAAAATGATATTTTGGGCTTGAAACCCAATGGAATTGTGATTTTGATTGGATTTTTATTTCCATGTGATTACATGATGATATTGATGATTTTCGGATTTTTAAAGTAAATCGGGACTTTGGTTTTCTGGATTTGAGGAAACTATATTTTGGGGCTGAGACCCTGTGTTAATAAATGATTTGGTTTTCAATGCAACTGTTTTTCACTGGTTTTCATAATGGTGATGTGTTGCGGATATTTAGGGCTTTCGGGTGGGAATATATTTTTCTTGTTCCCCCGGAGTGACAGGACCCGCCCCGATCCCACAGGGACCACAAGGGGACGTGCCTTGCTCCCGTCTGACACCCAATAATTCATACCAATTTTTAACCTCAAAACATCAAATGCATAAATAACTAAATTAAAGTCATACATCAAATCCGAATTAAACGAATGTCAGACAAGGGATGAAATCCAAAATTACAAGTTGCGAGCACGACTCTATAGTAAACCTGCGGGTACACCACCCAACAGGGGTTCAGGTACGCAGAAGTAGATCTATGCCTCAGTCTCAGGTTCCTCCTCTACCTCAATAGCACGACCTGGATGGGTTACCAAAAACATTAAGGGTGAGTGGACCGAAACTCAAGTTTATAAAATCATTTGATAAGTAAAACATATAATTTACCCCTTCCGTTTTCCAAACATGCATGCATCATCATTTAAAATCATAAATCATATAACATGAATCATAAGGCATGTAATAAAACCATAAGTATAATTTTAGCCACTGCACTATACACTCCAATCCCGACATCCCTGATGTCTGACGTCCCTAACGTCCTATAAGGTCACAATCACAAGGCTACGCGTGCCACTCGGGTCTCAATTCCGAGTTCAATCCCCGAACCCCGTTCGGGTACAGCATCCCCGATGCTTAGCGTCATAGACGCTGGACGTTCTAGACGTCCGTGACCACTCCGGGGTACCTCATCCGGAGGAGACAGTATCATATGGAAGGATCTATACAGTGCAGTACCAAATACGTTTTATTGATATCCACATGCAAAACATATATGTATACATAGGTAAAATCCGAACTGATCGTTACATTTCATCAGACGGGCCTCAAGCCCAAATACCGTAAAACGTGCCATAACCATATTTTCCATATCATCAAAGCCATTATTGTTTTTAGCATGTGAATAAGCATAATAAAACCAGAAAACATTTATGCACGCAAGGGTTTAAGAAAACGGCCCACTCACAGTACGGTCCTGCTGAAAACCGAACGTATACCCTCGTTCCGGTACGATTATTCAATCCCTGTCATATCCAAAGCATATGGAAAGGTCAAAACAAACCCCTAACATTCAATCATGAAACCCTAGACCGAAACCGATCCGGAAAAGCCGCCCGAACGCGCTTTCCAAGGCAATAACTCTCATTTTGACCAACTTAATGATCTCCGATCAACCCGAAACCACCGCCATTGGATCCGGATCGTCGAAACCTAAGGAATGGTGGTGGTCCCACCAAAATTACTGTTCACACGCGCCCCCACGCGCCTGGTCAACCCTCTGGTCAACCGTGCTACAGTACTGATGACGTCAGCATGACGTCACTGCTGACGTCAGCATGACGTCATCACTGACAGTGTCAGAGGACACGTGTCAACAGTCCATTGGTCACTGGTCTGACAGTTTTGACATGATGACGTCATCATGACGTCACTGCTGACGTCAGCATGATGATGTCATCAGCTACAGTAACCGGGTCAGAGAACCGGGCCACCGCAGCCCCACGGCTTGACCCGATCACAGATCGCGATTCCGATCACCATTTCAGGTGAGGTTTGTTCCTATGGACTCGTCTCAACCTCCTCAACGGTTCTGTGCAATTAGAACTGGATTCTAGGTCGAAGAGATTACCTGAAAATCGACTGGAAGGTTGGCTGCCGGTTCTGGTTATCTTCTCCGGCGAGTCGACGACTTTCCAGTCACGGTCCTGGGTTCAGACTGGTCGTCAAGATCCCCTGAATGTGTCCTAACAATAACCAACCAATGTCAACGTCAAAAACAGACGTTTCGAAGCAGGGAAGGAAAACGGGCACTCACGGGTTTATCATCCTATCGTCGCCGTGTCGCCGCCGTACACCGTCCAGATCAGTTCCTCGTCGTCCTGTCGTCACGGTGAACCCAACTGTACGTTGGTTCGAGTCCCAGAGTGAAGGTTTGGATGGTTTGGTGACTTGGGCTGTTCGGGTTTCCTTCTCGGGTCTGAGGGAATGCCGGCCGTGCAGGGCGGCCGTGGAGTGGTGGCCGGCGTCAGGGAGGTGGTGGTTGGTTGCCTGAGGTGTGGGGCTGAGTGGTGAGGGCTGGTGAGTTGGTTCCAAGAGGGAATCGTGCAATCGGGTTGAGAGAATGAAAACATGGGTGTATGATTTCATGAATTTTAATACAGAACAGGAGCTTAAATCAAGGGCCAGGATTGAATCTCAGAATGAGATCAAGGGCTGAGATCAGATCTGGAGGTTTCAGATCAATGGCTGGAATTAAAAGTTGGTTTTAATGGTATTTAAACCCATAGTGGATCTGATCCAATCTAGCCAATGGGTGAGTAGGTGTCCTCCAATCAGATTTCCAGAATAAAATATTTGGCACAAAAACCGAGACACGAACCCCCCGATTTCACGTTTCTGACCATAACTTCCTCGTACGAAGTCCGATTTTGGCGTGCCGCCTGTCTACAGACTCAGGACGTCGAGACCTACCTAACGGTCTTTGAGTCAATTGAAAATTAGTTGCCAAAAGAAAAGTCAACATTTCCCCCCCCCCCCCCCCCCGGAAGTCCAAATTATGATAATGCCCCTGAACTTTCGATAGTCATAACTTTTTCCCTGATCGTCCGAATTGGACGTGCCACCTGTCTATGAACTCGTGACGTCCCGAACTACGTCACGATCATAGGTCAAAGTCCATTTAATTCATCAATCAAAAAGTCAACAATTGGCCATACCCATCACAAGGGTAAAAGCGTCAAATCACACATTAAATTACAATATTGAAATCCTCGAATTTCTGGGGTGTTACACAGAGTGCACCCTGGAGATAACGCTCGCCTTCGGGAGGGAAGTGTTTACCCCGAAGAGGTCACGTAGCACGGTCTGTTGTCGTGCAGCCGAGGGAGGCTTGAATCAGACCAGAGATGTGCTGGATTATATGTAGATCGGTAAGTGATGTGTTCACGATGATCTGGATTGTCGGCTGGTGAGGTTTTCACAGCGACAGATGCTCGGATTTTGAGCGGTCCTTGAGCCTATTTGATTTGCACGCGTAGCAGGGATAAACGTGACTATATGAGATTGGATATGGAAATAAGTCCCGTGGTTTTATGGAAAATGATTTTGAGGAAAATGTGGTTTTATGGAAAATGATTTTGAGGAAAACGTGGTTTTGAGGAAAATGATTTTAAGGAAAACGTGGTTTTATGGAAAGTTGAAATGATTTTGATGAACATGAGTTTCAGGGAAAATGTGGACATGGAATTTAGAAAAATGTTTTGATTTTATCGGTCCACTATTCATACTTGATTGATTGCACATTATTACTCATGTTTTATGATATGCATGCATGTTTGTGAAAAATGGAGGGTAAGAATGCATTTGGTGAACGTATTTATAAAAGTTTGTTTTTGTCCACTCACACCCTTTTCTGTTTTATTCACCCTTCAGGTCATGGCGCGTTGATCGAGGCTATTCGAGAGGTGGAGGTATGAGTGGGCACAAGTGCACTTATCCCTTGTTTGGCAAGGAACCGGGGGGGGGGGGGGGGGTATTTTTGGAACTTCAGTTGACTTGTCAGACGGGAGCACGATCAGGCGCGGTTATCTATATCCCTCGGGGATGGGTCCTGTCACACACTGCCACGAGGCACCTCTCTATTGGTCCACATGTTTTGACAGTGATGACTCGGCCTGACACGTCAGCTACCACGTATGCCTGACAAATCCTAACACCCTTCCATGTGGACGTGGTTTGAGATGTTGATTGGACCTGACATGTCATCAGCTTCCCACGTGGAATCACCTAATTTGCCACGTGAACTGACAGCTTTGACAAGATGTTGACGTGGATTGCCACGACATTGTCGTCAATCTCCAATTGGGTCGACCCGATTCTCTATTACCCTCGACCTGACCCGACTCAATCTCACTCATTCCTCAACCATTTTCGACCATTTTTCTTCCTATATGCTCGCAATGATCCCAAAAACAGTTCTATAGACTCAAAATGAACTAAAAGCGTCTAGAAATCACCTGTCACCAATGAACATTCACGACCAACCTTTGAACCACCATCTAGGGTTGCTCAGCCGTCCATTCCTGTCCATTTTTTGATCCTACGAACTCGTCCAAACTCAGAAAACACAACCTAATCATCATAACCGTTCCCAAATGTCCTAAACGCCAATTTCAAATTTCAAATTTCAAAAGGGTTTTGGGTTTACCTTTTCCTCAATCGTCCACGGCATTTCCGCCATCCATGCCACCGTCTCTCTGTCTCTCAATCTACCATCTCACTCTGTCTCCCTGTGGCCTCAAGCAAGGGGATGGGGATATGGTTTTGGGTGGGTACGGGTAGGAGGAAATCAAGAAGAGAAAATGGTAGATGCATGTATGTGTTTGTGTGGATCAATGGATGAATGACCTTTGTCACTCATCTATTGGTCCCCACAACATATTTTGGGCCCCATTGTTCAAACACAAAAAGTCAACTTCTCGTAATTCGTGCAACTATGAATAATTCATGTACATTGTCTGAATTCAACGTGCCACCTGTCTACAGACTCATATCGTCTTGATCTACGTAATAGCCCTCAGTCCTTGTGTATTTGATGTGATAACTCGGAAATTTGAAAAAGGGAATTTTGGACATTTTAGATGGAAATGACGGTTTTACCTCTAATTTCAATAGTCAAAAGTTAACTTTTGATCGTATTACTTTTTGTACATTCCTCTAGGTCCGTTGCGTAGGTCTCGAGACGATGGGTCCGTAGACAAGTAGCACGTCAAAATTGGAGATCAGATGAGGAAGTTACGGCTATAGGAAGGCTAGGGGCATTTTGCTAATTATGCAAGGAAGGGAAAAATGGTCATTTGATTGGATTTTGCTGAGTCCACACGTTTTACAGATTGGCGACTTGTGTCACCATGAAAAATGGATTGATGGCACCACGTGGGGGATTATGTGTAAGTTATGTATTTAGGTTTCATTTGAATTCGGGTTTGAAGGGAATGGAAAACAGAGAACAAAAATTTGAAAGCTAATCCAGATCAATTGGGAATTGATCTTCACATTAACCATTCGAGAGATTTAGATAGATTGAGAGTAAAACCAGAGAGGAAAACTGAGAGGAATTTAAAGAAGAAGAACCTAAAACAGACCCGAAACTCAAACCCATAAACCTTCGAAATCTTAGAATTTTGAATTTGAACTTCTAGATCATGATTGTTAAAATTGAGTTTAATTTAAGGTCCCTAAGACCTTTACGAGTGTGACCATTCGAAAATCGAAGGAATTCGACGAAGAACAGGCCAAGAACAGACCTTGTGGAACTTGGAAAATTTCGAGCTTGAGTTTGTGTAATTGAAGGTAAGAAAGCATGAAATTGATTTCGAATTCATGTTTAGAATGATCCTACGATGGTTCCTGGTTGATTAGAATAAAGAAAACAATCGAAATTGAATAAGATTGAACGATGAACAGGACCTGCGATACCTATGAATTTACGAGCTCGTGTTGGACCATCTTGAGGTCAGGATTCATAAAATTAAGGTCAAGGATCTTAAATTAAGATTGATTAAATGCTAATGGACATTTGAAACATTGAAATTGATGCAGAATTGATTGAAATTCAGCCGGGTTGAACACGCGGGTCAAACGACCCGCTTTCTAGAGAACTAGGTTGCAATGACAATGAACAGTGCTAGGCGCATGACTTTCACACGCTGCCACTTGCGGTGGCACGTGGGGGGGGGGGGTGTGGGCACTATTCTCGAGGTAAGATCAACATGGCTTTTAATGTAATTGATGTAACAAACATTTTGGCACAGGTTTCGAGTCGATCAGAAACCATTTAGATATAGTTTCGAGGGTCCGAAATGTTATGTTACGTTTTTAATAATTATTTAAATCCCGTAAAATTAGGGGATTTTAATGTGAGATTACTTGGGGTGTTATTGACTCTCGATAATGATTGTTGACAGGATCGGTGATTCCTGGGAATTACGGAAAAGCGAATAGTTCAGAATTGAGCAGCTTGGATGGTGTGTGAGTGGACTTTTGTTTATAACTGTGATGCATGCATAAATGTTTTAAATGCTTTATCATATGATTTGAGTTGAAATGATTTGAATGATGATTTGATATCATTGCTTGATGATTTTGTGGATTTAATTATCGATTTATGGATGATTTTATGGATTTTCGTGAAAATGGTTTTTGGGCATGAAACCTAGTCGGAATATGGTTTTGACTGAGATTATTGTCAAATATTTCTTTGAAACTATGTTTCGGGCCTGTGACACTATTGAAATGATGTGTTGGGCTTGTGACCCTATTATGTTGAAATTACGGGCTTGTGACCTTGTTGAGATTCGGTTTGGGCAGAGATCCCACATGAAACATATGATTTGATTGTGAAATGATTTGAGATTACGAAATGAGAACTAGACACTGATTTTTTGGGTTTTTGTGGAAACCATGTTTTGGGCCGAGACCCGGTGCAATGCAACTGATTTGATTTGAATAATGAAAATATGTTTCCACCGTTTTTACTATGACCATTCTCCTAGATGATGAGTATGATAGGGTTTTCGGTTGTGAATATGTTTCCTCGGAAAGAACCCTGGAGATATTGCTCACCTCCATGATGGGATGTGTTCACCCGGAGAGGTCATGTAGCACTTCTTGTTGTCGTGCAACCGAGGGAGGATCAACTCAGGAGTGCTGGTATTATGTCGAGATCGATCGGTGATGTGTTAACGACAATCTGGAACATCGGCCAGTGATGTGTTCACGGCGACGTGCTTGGATCTGAGCGGTCCTATAGCTTATTTGCACGTGTTGCATGGATGACTTGCATGATCATGATATGAGATGTGACAGAGGTTGGATATGAGAATGAGTCTATAGGTTTTATACCATTGATTTGTCTCCAGATATTTTTTATCATGATTTAGTTGGTGAACATGAGTTTTGGAAAAATGTGTGCCAAGCGAATTTAGAAACATGTTTTGATTCGATCGGTCAAGTGTTTATACTTGATTTGATTTCACATTATTACTCATGTGTTATGATATATGCATGTTTGCGAAACTGGAGGGTAAGAATGATTTTCCTCAAATGTATTTATAAATGTTATTTTTGTCCACTCACAAATTTGTTGTTTTTATTGACCCTCCAGGCCGTGGCACGATGATCGGGGCTGATAAAGAAGCAGAGGCATAAGTAGGAATTAGTGCAGTTATCCCTTTTCTAGAAAGTATTGAGGGTATTTTTGGAACTTCAGTTTACTTGTCTGACGGGAGCAGGACCAGGCACGGTGATCAAAGTCCTTCCGAGACGGGTCCTGTCGAAATGGTATCTGAGGGTATTTTTCGGTTGCTGATTTGTGTTGCCACGTCATGCCTCCAAAATGGAAGCCCCATGCACGACCTGGTAATGAGATGAGATACGAGGGTATATGTGTTCCCTGGATAGATTTCAGGATGGAATTGAGCCTGGATTGGGGATCGGATATTGATCATTGTACTCCGTTAAATAAGAACTTATGTGGGTCCCGAGAGTGAACGAGCCCAAAGGCTAGAAAAGTAGCATGAATGGGCGAGTTGGACCCGGGATGAGATGGTTCAGTAAATTCCTCAGTGGGAATGCGTGTTTGATGGTTTAGTGTGTGATGGGAGATCCTTAGTAGGATGTTGTTCACCCAGTAGTGTTTGCTAGGTGACCAGATATGCCGATGGTGGCATTGATAATAGATGTTGGATTTGGAGTCGAGATGAGTCAAGATATTGAAATTGGACTAAAAAAGAGTTAAGATATTGGTTAGGACTTGAGAAGAGTTATTATAATGTATCGGGGCTTAGGAAGAGCCGAGAAGGTTGAAATACGATTACCGTTTTACATAGCGAATGAGGGTTCAGGTGGAAACCTACGGTACACAGAGATTTGGGTTTAGACCCCAAAAGACAGCTCAGTCCAGTGAGACGTTACTTGGGTCCACTGGGAGATAGAGTGGTAGAGCTGGTCGTACAGTGATTTGTTATTCTTTTGGACAGCTTGGTCACATTATGAGAGAGTGTCCACATCGACTAGGTAGTAGTGGTACAGGTTGGGGTCTAGTTGAGTAGGGTCCGAATACGGTCTCAACTTCTGATGTGACAAGTAGGAGAGGAGTTGGTAGGGCTCGTGGTGGACCGAGAGGACGTGGTCAAACATCGGAACGAGATACCCGAGTGTTTGTGTCACGACCCGTCCCATCTAGCACAATATTGTCCTCTTTGGGCCCAGCCCTAATGGTTTGGTTTCCGGGAGCTCACGTGCAACTTCCTAGTAGGTCACCCATCATAGGATTTCACCAACCTCAACTCGCTTAACTTTGGAGTTCCCAAGGAATCCAAAGCCAGTGAGCTCCCAAAAGGCCTTGTGTTAGATAGATACGTGCCCACACATATAAGGTACTTCACCTTTCCCTCCCTGAGCGATGTGGGATCGTTCACCGATCTTACTTTTCTAAGCTCATGGATCTTGCTCACCGTTCTTTCTTCTCAAACTCACGGGTCTTACTCACCATTCTTGCTTCTAAGACCGGGTATTACAGTTTGTAGTTACTCAGCAGGAGGTCTGAGTAGCTGCTGGAGTGGTGACATGTATGCATGCCATTTTTGGGTCATGCATTTGATAGATTCCGGGCTACCCACTTTTTTATTTCTCGAGGTTATGCATTGTTAGCGGATATAGAGGTGTCCGTAATTGGTTGAGATATGGGAGTCGATACACCGACTGGAGATATATATGTGGTAAACCTAGTTATATGTGGTTACCTAGTGATGATAGGTAGTATTAACCTACTGACTGATTTGATATTCCTGGACTTATATGATTTGATGTTATCCTTAGGATGGATTGGTTGACGACCCATTATAACTCAATCGAGTGTTTCGATAAGAGAGTGATATTTTGGAGCCCCGGATTTCCAGAGGCTATATTTCAAGGAGATCAGAGAGTGTTATCCTCCGGAGTTATATCGGCCTTCATGGCAGATAGATTGTTGAGGAGAGGTTGCAAGGGTTACTTGGCTCATGTGATCAATGTACGAGATACCCCAATAAAGGCTGAGGACATACCGGTGGTACGAGAGTTCCTAGATGTATTTTCGGAGGATCTGCAGGATTACCGAGTTTATCATCAAGCTTATCCCAGGTATATGACCTATCTCTCAGACACCATATCGTATGGCACCTGCAGAGTTAAGGGAACTGAAGGTGCAGTTACAAGACTTGTTGGATATGGGATTTATCTAACCGAGCATATCACCCTAGGGAAGCCACAATGTTATTTTTTAGGAAAAATAATGGTAGTTTGAGATTGTGTATAGACTACAGGTAGATCAATAAGGTGGTAGTGCGGAACAAGTATCCTCTATCACGGATTGATGATTTGTCAAGCTTTTTGAGAGGGGCCAAGCACTTTTCGAAGATGGATCATCAGTCTGGTTACTGTCAGTTGTGAGTAAAAGAGGAAAATGCTCCGAAGATAACATTTCAGACTCGATATGGCCATTATAAGTTTCTGGTGATGCCGTTTGGACTGATGAGTGCACCAGCGGCACTTATGGATTTAATGAAAAGAGTGTTCTAGCCATATTTGGATTGTTTTATGATAGTGTTTATTGATTATATTTTGGTGTATTTAAAAGTGTGAAGGGGCACGAGAAGCACTTGAGGATATGCTAAACACACTAAGAGATAACCATTTGTATGTGAAGTTGAATAAGTGTCCATTCTGGTTGGCCAGTGTAGGCTTTTGAGACATGTGATATCAGTTGAGGCGATTAGTGTAGACCCCTGAAAAATAGATGTAGTGGTCAATTGGGAGCAACCAAGGACTGTATCTGATATTAGAAGTTTCTTGGGATTTATTGGTTACCACAAACGGGTTGTAGAGGGATTCTCTATTATATTTGCCCCATTGATTTGATTGACCTAAAAGGGAGTGAAGTACGTATAGGATGAGAACTGTGAACAGAGTTTTTACAAACCGAAAGGACAGTGACTTATGCTCGATGTTGACCCTTGCTGACGACAGTGGGGAATTTGAGATGTATGGTGATGCGTCCGTACAAGGTTTAGAGAGGTGTTCTCATGCAGCATAGGAAGGTGATTGCATATGTCAGATAAAACCTTGTGAGTTCAATTATCCCACACATGATTTGGGATTGATTGTAGTGATCCATGTGGAGGAAATATTCTATGGAGAGACCTGCAAGATTTTGATTGACCATCAGAGTTTGTAGTATTTGTTCCATCGAAAAGACTTGAATCTAACGTGATAGCCGATGTCCTAAGTAGGAAGTTAGCAAGTTCTATAATTCACCTGAGGATGGTTTATTACTGGTAGAACTCCACGGGATTGTAGTCATTCTTAAGTTAGATGATTAGAGAGCCTTGTTGGCTAGCTCCCATGTGTGGCAGGTTCTAATAGATTAGATTATTGGACTCCAACTTCAGGATCATATTCGGTGTGTTATGAGGATTGGATTTGAGACTAACAAAAGCAGCATGACTTTGCTCTCAAAGATGATGGAATTTTGGGTGATTGTGGATCGAATTACGAAGTCAACCCAGTTCCTATTAGTCGAGTATTGGAATGGCTCCATTTGAGACACTATATGGACAATCATACTGGATGCCAATTATTGGGTCTAGACGAGTGGGCATTACTGATGCATTTGACGGTAGATATAACAGAAGAAAATATTGGAATTATCAGAATTAGACTAAAAGCCACTCAGGATCGTCATAAAAGTTATGCTGACTGCCGGATCAAAGATCTAGAGTTTGAGGTAAGAACTTGAGTATTCTTGAAATTAACCTTTGGAAGGGTATGATGTGATTTGGTAGACGCAGGATGTTGAATCCTCGTTTTATTGGGCCTTATGAGATCATTGAGAGGATTGGCCCAGTGGCATATAGATTAGCGTTACTCTCAGAACCTTCCAGAGTTCATGATGTATTTTATGTGTCGATGTTTCAGAAGTATGTTCATGATGAGCCTCATGTACCTGAGAGACCATCCTTGGAACTAAAAGAGGATCCGATCTTTAAGGAACATTCAGTACGGATTCTGGGTCGGAAGGATAATGTAACGCCCCGGAAATTCGAAAAATGTAATATTGTAAAATATTGAATAAAATGACGTTTTTACCCTTGTGATTCGTATGGTCAAATTGTTGACTTTTTATTTGAGGGTCGAACGGACGTTAACTGATGACCGTGACGTAGTTCGGGACGTCACGATTTCATAGACAGGTGGCACGTCCGATTCGGACGAACAGGGTGAAAGTTATGACGTTCAGAAGTTCAGGGGCATAATCGTAATTTGGACGTTATAAGGGAAAAAGTTGACTTTTTGTTTGACAATTGGTTTTCACACGACTCGAAGACCGTTAGAATCGTCTCGAAGCCCCGAGTACAACGACAGGCGGCACGCGTGAAACGGACATCGGATGACCGAGTTACGGGTCACGGAAGTCGGAGGGCATTTTGGTAATTATTGCACTGAGGGGTATTTTGGTCTTTTGCACGGCGGTTACTGTAGCACCACCGTGAAAAACTGAGTGCACAGCCATGCCGTGGTGTTTTGTGCGTGCAATTTGTTTAATCGAGTAGTGGTCTGTCTGGGATGGATTGTTTATGTGAATTGAGGCAGTGGGAAGCACACATGGGTGACTGAACAGAGCTCAGAGCACGAGCTGGGATTAAAAATGGCCATGGTTTCTGTGTTTGCGGGAAGCCATTTTCAGAGACCTCAGTTGGTCTCCCACGAGCGGCTGGCCACACTGATCGACTAACCGTGTAAGGGAGAGGAAAGAGGATTCATTTGGGTCATTTGTGCATCAGTTGTGAGGGCTGAGATTGAGAGAAACCGTGAAGAACATTTTCGTGTTTTTGGGGGAAAAATTCAGAGTTCAATTTCTACGGGTTATGGGACCAATCTAAACACTGAGGGAGTTTCCTGGGAGTGACAGAACCACAGCCGTGCAAGAGTTAAAGAGATTTGAGCACGGATTGCTCAGGAACCCAAGTTCCAGTTCAGAGAAAAACCAGTTGGAGGGAAAAATCTAAGTTTGATTTATACGACCTATTGGACAAAACTAATCACTGATTGAGTCTTCTGGGAGCAAAAGGAAACCGACCACATCGATTTCGAAGGACATCACTCACGAATTGGCTCAGAACTGAGGCCCTGGTTCTGAGAATTTTCCAGCTTGAGGACGGCTACTTCCAGGTTAGTATTGGGTCAATTGGTTGGATGTTATGGTTCGTCTAGGTCCCCTTAAGCTACTGGTGAAGTTAATTGGATAATGGAACTGTTTTGGGTGAGTTCTAGATGAAGACCCGTTCGACTGTTCAAGCTTAGGTTGGTCGATTTAGGGACAGTCGAGGTTAATCGATCATACATAACTAAAATTAATGGATTAGAGAAGATGATAGGATTGAAAATGGGAGGAATTGATTGAAAATTGAAGGTTAACTGATCGGGTTGAGTCGCGGGTAATAGACCCGTTTAACAGGCTATCCGGGTGAGGGAGAAGACACTTTGGGCGGCGCGTGACGGCGCGTGTGAGGTCCTTTCCGATCCCGGTCAACTGAGGTTTTCTTCCTTTTAATGTTTTTAACATTTTATCTTTAAGGTTCGAGTTGATCGGGAGTCATACGGGATAAGTTCGAGGGTTCGGAAGTTTAGGTCCTTAAGTTTAATTACGCGGAAAAATCCGGAAAATTAGGGAAAATCTTACGAGTTATGTGGGGATGATTGTAACCCTCCTTGTACGTTTTTACAGGCCTGGACATTTCCGAAGCTACGGAGGAGCGCACGGGGCGCGATTGACGCGTCCTAAAACCGTGAGTGGACTTTTGATTTCCAAATTGTGCATGCATGACTATTTTACTTAATTACCTTGCGTTTTCACTTATGATTATATGATGATAAATATGCTATTTCGGTTTTACGTGGTTTCACGCTTTTCGAGATAAATATCGTATTGCACGCATTTCGAGGTTACGGTTTTCTCCTATGCATGAATGATGTTTTGATGAAGTCATTGGATATGATTATGCATGTTACGTATTTATGACGTTTGATTATGTTTGTGAAGTGATTTCGGGAATTGCATGTTTTGAAATTTGCACGTGAATTCGGACATAAGTCTTTTTTTGATAAGTTATGGTTTCGGAATGATTTTTGGGAAAATGGATCATGATGAATCGTGTTTATAAATGGTTTTGGGTTTAAAGACCCGGTTGATTGTTGGATCTGATTTTGGGTTTAAAGACCCGGTTAATTGATGACGGGGCGGGCCCGGTAAATTGAGTTTAAAGACTCGTGAGTTTAAAGAATCGGTTATTGTGATACCCCCGAGGCCTATTGATTATGTTTTGAGTTTAAAGACTCGTTGTTATCCCGGGAAGGCCTGATATGGAGTTTAAAGACTCAGATGGATCCAACGGTTTAATTGTGATTGTTGATTCACTCTTTACTTGACTTGCGTAATTGATGTTTCAAAATGACGGTTTCTGGATTTTGGTAATCTTACATGATTTTTACACGAGTTATGATGGTTTTCTGCAATGTTTCCATGTGTTTCGGAAAAAGGGATTTCGAACGTTTAATACGCGGTTTTTGAATGTCTGGTTATGCATGCGTGTTATAAAACTGGAGGGCGAACCCCGATTTCCTTAAACTATTTTCTGCAACTTTTGTTTCGGTCCACTCACACTTTGTTGTTTTAACTACCCTCCAGGTCGTGGTACGAGTTCGGGGGCTAGCGCCGAGGCAGAGGCATAAAGTTTTCTGTTGCGGAGTAGTTAGTTCACAGAGTAGGATTTGTTCTTTAACTTGTTTTGCAATGTTATGCTCTGTGAAACTATGGACTTGAGGTCCAGTCGGTTGTATTTGTTTAATCTCCCTGGTCTGACAATGGGTGTGTTGTAATATTATTTTAGTTTTCCAGTCTTTTGGATTTGATTGTCAGACGGGAGAAGGATGCTTCCCGATTATCGAGGCGATAATCGGGGTGGGTCCTGTCAGATAAAGTGTTACTATGAAAAACTATTCCCCTTGTGAAAGTATTGTGAAAGAACCACATTGGAAGCCGAAACATTTTGTGTAATGTCTATGATGAATGATGTGTTGTATGGATTGATTATATAGCTTATTGTGACAGTTGTGTGTTGTGAGGACTCGGACATTGAGCTAGGCTCCGTATCCCGAGTGAGTTCTTAGTGTGCTTGCCTATGGGATAGTGGTCTGATGAGAAACTTTGTGATGATGAGAACTAGTTATTGGGAATTGTTGTGTGGTTCTTTTGATGTTGATTGTGATCTTATAAGGTTGAACGTACCTTACCTTGAGAAATATTATCCACACATGTTTACTTGAATTTCGAGGAAAAAATTCTTTAAAGAGGGTAAATTGTGACGACCCAGAAATTCGAAAAAGGGAATTTTGGACATTTTAGAAGGAAATGAAGGTTTTGCCCCTAATTTTAGTAGTCAAAAGTTGACTTTTTGATCAACTTACGTTTTGCACATTTTTCGAGGATTGTTGCATAGGTTTCGAGATGCTGAGTCCGTAGACAGGCAGCACGTCAAAATTAGAGATAAGATGAGAAAGTTACGGGTCTAGGAAGGCTAGGGGCATTTTGGTAATTATGCAAGGAAGGGCAAAATGGTCATTTGGTTGGATTTTGCTGAGTCAACACGTTTTACAGATTGGCGACATGTGTCACCATGAAAAATGGATTGCTGACACCACATGGGGGATCATGTGTAAGTTATGTATTCAAGTTTCATTTGAATTCGGGTTTGAAGGGAATGGAAAACAGAGAACAAAAAATTGAAAGCTAACCCATATCAATTGGGAATTGATCTTCACATCAACCATTCAAGAGATTTAGAAAGATTGAGAGTGAAACCAAAGAGGAAACCCGAGAGGAATTGAAAGAAGAAGAACCTGAAATAGGCCCAAAACTCAAACCCAAAAACCTTCGAAATCGTAGAATTTTGAATTTGAACTTCTGGATCATGATTGTTAAAATTGAGTTTAATTTAAGGTTCCTGGGACCTTTACAAGTTTAACCATTCCAAAATAAAAGGAATTCGACGAAGAATAGGCCAAGAACAGACCTTGTGGAACTTGGAAAATTTTGAGCTTGAGTTCGTGTAAATGAAGGTAAGAAAGCGTGAAATTGATTCTGAATTCATGTTTAGAATGATCTTATGATGGTTCCTAGTTGATTAGAATGAGGAAAACAATCGAAATTGAACAGGATTGAATGATGAACAGGACCTGCGATACCTTCGAATTTTTGAGCTCGTGTTGGACCATCTTAAGGTAAGGATTCATAAAATTAAGGTCATGGAGCTTAAATTAGGATTGATTAGATGCTAATGGAAATTTGAAATGTTGAAATTGAAGCAGAATTGATTGAAATTATGCAGGGTCAAACATGCGGGTCAAACGACTCGTTTGCAGACAACCGGGTTGTAGGGAAAGTGAACAGTGCCAGGCGCGTGGTTTTCAAGCGCAGCCGCTTGCGGCAGTGCGTGGGCACTATTCTCGAGCTAAGTTCAACATGAATTTTAATGTAATCATTTGTAACGAACATTTGTGCATAGGTTTCGAGTCGATCAGACACCATTTCGATACAATTTCGAGGGTCCGAAGTGTTATGTTACATTTTTAATACGTATTTAAATCCCAAAAAAATTAGGGGATTTTAATGTGAGATTATTGGGGATGTTAGTGACCCTCGATAATGATTGTTGACAAGATCATTGATTCCTGGAAATTACAGAAAAGCGAACAGCTCGGAATTGAGCAGCTTGGACGGTGTGTGAGTATACTTTTTTTTATAACTGTGATGCATGCATAAATGTTTTAAATTCTTTATCATATGATTTGAGTTGAAATGATTTGAATGATGATTTGATATCATTTCTTGATTATTTTGTGGATTTAATTATCAGTTTATGGATGATTTTACGGATTTTTCGTGAAAATGGCTTTTGGGCATGAGACCCAGTCGGATTATGGTTTTGACTGAGATTATAGTCAAATATTTCTTTGAAACTATGTTTCGGGCCTGTGACCCTATTGAAATGATGTGTCGGGCTTGTGACACTATTGTGATGAAATTACGGGCTTGTGACCTTGTTGAGATTCAATTTAGGCAAAGATCCCACATGAAACATATGATTTGATTGTGAAATGATTTGACATTGCGAAATGAGAACTGAACACTGACTTTATGAGTTTTTTGTGGAAACCTTGTTTTGGGCGGAGACCTGGTGCAATGCAACTGATTTGATTTGAATAATGAAAATATGTTTCCACCGTTTTTACTATGACTATTCTTCGAGATGATGAGTACGATAAGGCTTCTGGTTGTGAATATGTTTCACTGGAACGAACCCTGGAGATAACGATCGCCTCCGGGATGGGATGTGTTCACCCGGAGAGGTCACGTAGCACTACCTGTTATCGTGTAGTTGAGGGAGGCTCGACTCAGGAGTGTTGGTATTATATGGAGATCGATCAGTGATGTGTTAACGATTATCTGGAACGTTGGCCAGTGATGTGTTCATGGCAACGTGCTCGGATCTGAGCGGTCCTGGAGCTTATTTGCACGCATTGCATGAATGATGTGACTGATCATGATATGAGATGTGACCGAGGTTGGATATGAGAATGAGTCCCGAGGTTTTATATCATTGATTTGTCTCCAGATATTTTCTATCGTGATTTTGTTGGTGAACATGAGTTTTGGAAAAACGTGAGCTATGGGAATTTAGAAACATGTTTTGATTTGATCGGTCCACTGTTTATATGTCAGGACCCGTCCCAAATCCCCCGGGATTAACGTGGGACGCGCCTGATCCCGTCTGACACAAAGTGTCAAATCAGGAAAAATTCCGTCTCTAGCCCTCACCGGGGCTTCCAGAGTACGCCAGGATCGTAAGAGAAGGAGTGTGATGTCTCGATCTCTGCTACAGCCCGCATCCGCGATTAACCTGAAGGGAATTCAAAACATTAAAAGTCGTGAGTGGACAAAATAATATTTTAATAAAGCATTTTCATCAAAAGACATTTATGCCCTTCACTAAAAGCATATGCATGCATTCAAAAACCATTTACCGAAACGTTCATAAAACCATTTGTAAACATTCTCAAAACCTTTCAAGGGTTCATTGATACGTTCCTTATTTGATACATTTTTATAACCCTTTTCATTAGACTTTTGCTATGATTTAAGTTTATTTAGTCCATTTTGATTTAGTTTTGTGTTTTAATAGGATTGAGGAATAAAAGAGAAATATGCATCCTAGGAGCAGAAACTGCCTCTGCACAGCCATCCACTTTGCTGAATAAACTGTACCTGCTCAGGGTGAACTAGCTATTGAACCATACATCGTTGGAAAGATACGGAAGTCAGCTTTCCGAGGAATTTTACGGATTATGATTTGGAGTTTTCTAGAAGGATTTATGATTGTTTACGTACAGACTGCGCAACAGAGAAAAACCCGCGCGAATTTAAGTTAATATCTCACTTATTAGCAATTATTTGGCCATCAATGGGGAGACTACAAGAGCTGAACGGAAGGAAGTGGGAAGGGGGCGGAAAATTGAAAACAAAATCTGCTCTTTCTACTGGGAGGTGAGATTCTTGAAGGGGGTGTGGAAGAACTCTAAGAACTCTGCAAAAAGCCTTGAAGATTTGGGCAGTTGGAGTTCCAAAATCATTATCACTTTTCTTATCCTTTAATTTCTGATTTTGTTGTGTTTTCTTCATAATTATGTACTAAGCTTTCTTTGCTAGAGCTAGGATGAAACTCTAATTTGATTATTCAAATTTTCTGAATGTTTGGTTATTGAATTTCAATTTAGCTTGATGAATTCTGATTCTCTGTTTTAATTGGGATTTATTTGTATTATTTTGTTGATTCGCGACCAATAAAATTCTCATTTAGATGATTTGTTGTGTGGTGGATGAATGACCATTGTATTGCACTACATTTAGCTTCAAGAGATTATGAATTGCAATTGACACATACTTGACCATAGATTGTGTGATTGTATGATTTCTTGCTTTCATAAAGATTAAGGCATCCTTATATTTAACTCTATACTAGACCAGGGATAGATTACATTTAAGGATAGTTGATTCTTTACCGGACCAAGGATTGAACTCATACATAAGGAAAGCTAGGCCTAAAACTAGACCAAGGTTTTAGGGGTAGAAATCTTCCCAAGTGAATTGGTAAAATTTATAACTTGCATTCAAAAATTTGAATAAGATAATTAGTGACTAATCCAATGCTCTAGTGTTAACTACAACCCAAGAAACTTTAAGTTGTTGTGATCTTTCAAATTGACTTTTGAAATTATTTTTGTTGTTTAAAATCTGGTTTGGTGCTCCGTCAATAATTCCCTCACTCGATTCACCTTTTTATTTTATTTTATTTTCAACTTGTGTTTGTTAGCTTAGAAAAGAGTCATAGTTAGGTTGAATTGATAAATTGAATTTAAACATCACTCCTTGTGGAACGAAACCTGTTTTAGTGAGCTATACTACATATCAACTGTGCACTTGCAGGATAAACAAAAGATAGAATAGTCTAAATTTAGGCTAATCAAAATCTTACATCATTCATGCCAGTCCCCATAAACCATCATGAACCATAAATCCATTTGGGTCCCCGACTCGAAATCACAATCTTAAAACCGTAAATCAATACATGTTGGAACTCAGCCCAAATCAACATACGTGGGTCTCAGCCCAAAACCATATCGTCAGTCAAATACCAAAACATAGAATACGGGGTCTCCGCCCCAAACCCTTACCAAAATATCAAATACAGGGTCTCCGCCCCAAATCACTTTCTAAAACATGGAACACGGGGTCTCCGCCCCAAATCACTTTCCGTAAAACCTCATACGTATCAACATACGTATAACCCATCTGCAGCACTTCCAAGAAGATGCCAACTCGGGGAACACATCCCCGATATATGTCACGATTCATCATATCTATACTAGTGTGCACACTACTCGGGGTCTCACTCCGGGTCTTCCCCTAGGAATTCTCCATCTAGGAGGCTCTATCTTCGGACCTAGTCCGATCATCTCTCCGGAATCTGGTCCGGGACCACATCATAACTCATAACTCGCACTCCTAGAACGGGATCCCTATGGGGATATCCATTCTGGTCTGTGGATCGTGACTCTCCAGGTCGATGTCTGGAGGAGACCATATAAATCATATGGTGGGTTCATATACATTTTCCAAATACTTTCTTTCTCAAAATATTTCTCAACTGGGTCTCCTACCCGATTCATCTCAACAAGATTCCTCGAATCCGATTGAAATCCATTTCACAGGCATCGGCCTAAATCCGCAGTTCACAAACCAAACTGGGACTCAAGCCCGATGTTACAATCAACTGGGCCTCTCGCCCGATATCACGAATAACTAGGCCCTAAGCTCGAAACCATAACTCAACAGGGCCTCAAACCCGATTTCACAACCAATAGGGCCTCAAGCCCGATACTACAGTTAAAGGGGCCTTAAGCCCGAGATTACAACCAACTGGGCCTCAAGCCCGAACTCGTAAACCAACGGGGCCCTCAGCCCGATCGGATAACTCAAAAGGACCCTCGGTCTGATTCCTCGTCAAATCAAATGTAATCCAAGCCTGAGAGTTTGTAAATCAAATGGGTCTCGTGCCCGAGTTCATATTTCCAAATCTAAAACCAATTCATTAAATCCTCATTGAAAACCTAGCTCGTATAAGCATCGTATAAAACAGGAAATCTCGAAATACGTGCAAATACGTAAATCCTAGGCTACCACAAACAAATGCACTCATGGCATCACAAAACATATTCTAAAACAATTATAAAACATTTATGCATGCATCGAATTTATAAAACAAGTCCACTCACAGACCGTCTGAAATCGTGCCTCGATACGCGTGCCATAAGGCTCTCTCGGGCCAATCGTCGTCTCCGGGGTTCCCGAACCTGTCCAAATTAATTTAGAGGGTTACTAACTACATAAATAACCCTTCACTAAATCACCGTAATTTTCCGGAATTTCTAACTATTTTTAAACCCGAACCTAAACCTTCGGACAGTTCGAACTATATTGAAACGATGTCCGATTGACACGAAACTAGTCCCAAAATGTTCGTTACATCGAAAGGATGATATTACATGTTGGAACCTTCACCAAAGAAGTTCTCACGCACCCTCATACACCCCAAGACGGCCCTGCGCGTAGGCCTCACGCGCCACGCTACAGTGCGTCTTCTTCCTCTCGACGGCTGGTCCGGCTGGTTCACGGGTTCGGCTGGTCCAGTTGGACCGGCGTGACCGGTCTGGCCATTTATTTTCCATGTTTTTGGACCGTTTTCTTCAATTTTCATTCTATGATCTTTGTTGCCTTATTATCTACTTGTTTATACGATTAAAACCAAGGGAAAACGTCCAAAACCAACCCGTCCAATTTTGTTCCTCACGGCCCAAATTCCAGCCCTTTCCATGGGCTGCTGAGCCATCCCCCCGTCGTCCAAACCTCCTCTAATTCATCATACAAACCTCACAAACGCACTCCACTCATCCAAAATAGCCCCCCCCAACGTCCAATACAAAATTTTGAATTTGAAATTACAAAGGAGGGGTCTCGGGTTACCTCTGTCGTGGCCTTCCTCCGCCGTCCACGACGGCTCAAACAGCCCCTCAGTCACCATCTTCATCCCTCATGGTCTCCATCTTAGGCCCTCTGGGCTCATAGTCGATCAACAAGGTAAAGGGAGTGGGGTGTGAGATCGGGTTCATTTGGATGAATGAACAAGGGAATGATCGATGCATGTATGTATGTGGGAAGGTGGGCAATGGATGGGTGACACTTGTCACTCATCCATTGGGCCTGCCAAAATATATGGGCCCCACACTAAAGTCAAAACTTAAGTTGTCTCTTAAGACGCGCAATAGTTCTCTCGAACTTTCGTGAACCGTAACTTTTTCGTCGAACGTCCGAATTCGACGTGCCGCCTGTCTACGGATTCGTATCGTCCCGATCTACGTAACGGTCCTCGGCCCTCGGCCATCAGACCTCCTGGGTCAAAATTCAACTATTTGCTTCTATTCAACCAAATTACCAAAATGCTCCCAAACTTCCGAAAATCCAAACTTCTTCCTCGAAAGTCGGAATCGGGCGTGCCACCTGTCTATGAACTCGTGACGTCCCAAACTACGTCACAGTCATTGGCCAAAGTCCATTTGACCGCCTGAACGAAAAGTCAATGTTTCGCCCATTCTAGGGGCAAAATTGTCATTTCGCCTTGCTCGTCCGTTAATCCTCGTCTAATCCCCGATTAGCCTAGCTAATCTGTCATTAATTCTTAATTAATCCCGCTAATTCGGAACGGGTCGTTACAATCTTTCCCCCTTCAAGAATTTCGTCCTCGAAATTCAAATCGACCCGATTCCACAACCAAATTGTGGAATCCAACCATGTCCCTCGACTCGGGTATTGTACCCACACGAGAATACCCTTGTAACAACACACGTCCGACACACATGCCGTACTCATTGGTACGTACGGTCAGTAGAGCTTCCCAAAGCTCCAACTCACTCTCATCAACAGTGTTCCGATCGTCGACTCGTTAGAGTCATTACGTCGGCTCGTAAGTCTCACTCGAGACAGAACGTCAACGTCTCGCCTGTCACTCACTTTGACAGGTCAACAATATCAAACTGACATTCAAACGACTTTTCAGTCTAACACTCTGACACGTTCCATCCTACAGTCGTTAGGCTGAATTACGTACTCCCACTAAGGGTTATCACAACCATGTTGACATCCTACTCAGCATCCGATCAGACAACATTCTCTAGATCCTGCCATCACGATGGCACGAATCCCATCTCACAGGTCATCCGCAAACCTATGCGTATAACACTCCGAACTCTTCGGATATCGATCAATCCATTACCACGATATGTCACGACTTCGTGATCAGCTGACGCTCCCGGCTCCACTGCGCTTCGCTGCTCTACTCTTATCTCGACTCACTCTAGAGTCCTCTTATCGTATCTCGCATCACTCAGCGATCTCTGTTGACATCTAGACTCACCTTGAGTCTCAACCTGTCACTATCGGATCTAATCCGATCGCTACTCATGTCCATCTAGGACTCTATCCAATCTACAACACATCTCCGACATACCGATTGACCGTGGTCAATCGCATCGTCCAACATGCACAACACACCTGTGCACCTCCATCACAACAATCATCAAGGCCCTACTCGGCCTGCTCACAGACTGCACTCTGGCAATGTCCAACCACATACTACTGTCCCCGTTCCAATCATGGTTCGGACCCCAACTGTCTGTCACCAGGCGAACATCAATCCATCACCTCGGACACTCACTCGTCACATCCTGTGACGCCAAATACAATCTACTCCTCAAGTGAATCAAATTTGACCCATAACCTAGGTGTTTGGTTCTTATACCCTCTTTGAACCCATTATCTGTCATATCACTCCTCGTCATCCCACCTAGGGAAGAATCAAGGATAATCCAAGATGATGACATCAAAATTCATCCTATGTCATCCTCCGGCATCCAGCACTATTTACCAAAGAGTCACACTCAGTGATCTCGGAATGTCCATCTCCAATGCGGAATCAAGCACTCCTCTCAACATCTCAGTCACAACTTCTCTTGATTCCGAAGTTCCAATCACGTTGGAAACATGCTGCTTTTCCAATTACTGAGCTCACTCATTACACGAGCATTCCCTCATCCTATAGGCGAACGATTTCCAAGTCTCCAACTCAGGAGGTATGGTCAACTGTAGCCAACCAAAACCAATCCGCAATGGACTCTCAAGTCCTCGGCTCAACCAGACACCATCCACGCGTCTGTGAATACTGTTTATGTAGGTACACTTATTCCGAGTGGAATTCGACCCAAGGTTAAACCTTGTATACTATTTACGGATGTGCATAAATGGCCTCCAAACTCTCGTATCTCGTACCTTTAATCATCCTGATCCAACTCTGACTCACATAATTAGTCGGAATCCACGGACATCGGTTAGTAGGCTAAACAGATCGCAACGTCTATCGTGATCTGAAGCCAAATCTCTGCGTACTACCATATCTGACCAACCGACCCTCACGTCATGAGACGTCACTTACGTCATCCGTTTATATCTTCTCATCTGAATGCCACCTAGGCATTTCAACCTTTAACGTTACTACTCCTGGGTACACACTCGCACCCCAAGTCTCGTATCATCAGGGAACTGGTCACTCAACCAAGTACTCCTGGCGCCTCGCACTGAGCCACTCGGGATCCTCTCTGTCCCGCTCAGTGCCCATCAAACTCACCTGCTCGCCACTCTGGGCACATCTACTATTTCGTCTGCATACCCGGTTCGCACGTCCCAACTCTATGGGATCAACTCCAGCACTCACACTCGTGTAATCCATCCAAGGATATCTAGGGCACCTGTCACTCATCCAGGTATATCCTACTCGTCACAGTCACCTCACAGAGGTAGTGTGGCAAGTGTGCCAACACCCAATGTCAGCGTCTCATTCTGCGATTGTACTTAGCCGTAACCGAGTCGAATCCAAAATCTATGCTCGTACTCTGCGTCACTCATGCACCTCGTATCATCATCACGACTGACGAATCCCATCATCACAATCGTCACGGCAACCTGAGCTCAAATCATTGCGGTAGAATCACCACAGGTACCAACAATTCGACGCAACATCCACCGATCGGTCTACCTCAGGATCCGGCCGACAAGTACCACACTCATGGTAACTTGTCCAATCAATCGCCTACTAGGGTTACCACAAAACCGGCTGCCCGTTGTAGCCAAACCATCTTGACTGATTCCTCGCTCTCAATTCCGAAGAGTCATCATACTCCGATACTAGTGCCCAAACAATCAGTAACCACAATAAGAGGATCTCGTCCCCTCGTAACGCTATGGCTCTCTGCCACAGGCCTCCACAAGAACTCGGCCATACTCTGTGCCTAACACTGCACAATAGTTACACGTCACAATCGTATCCTATCGTGTCACACCACAACTACTCTGGGCATTTCCCGCTAGTCGACATCCCTTCGGGATTTGACACCTCGAAACATGGCAACACATGCCAAATAGGGTCAAATGTTCCTATTCCCAATAATCTCACTCGGGTCAAACATGACCTCAGCTGCACTCTGCAGCACACTCTCCAATCTGACATGACACGACCGACAACGGTCTCGACTCCGGAAGTCGTCATACGGTGTCTAGTGATCCACTGGGTACTACTTATCAGTGACACTACGGCTCTAAGCCGTTCGATTCACAAGAATACTGATCCTACTAGGGATCCACTTCCTCGAAATATGAGACATGTACGACATTGGATGCCAATCTAACCTCAAACTATCGTACCGAGTTTCGTTTAGCACGTGGTGCTTGCTACTCTTACCCTAACTATCAGGTTGATGTCGGGCTATAACGACTGCAGAGACATTACATCCTCGACCTGCGCGCACTCTGAGAGCAAAACACGCTTTGATACCATTGGTATCATAGTACCATGAGTATCACATGAGCCAACCTGCTCTGATACCACTTTGTTAGGACCCGTCCCAAATCCCTAGTAATTAACGTGGGACGAGCCTGATCTCGTCTGACTCGAAGTGTCAGACTAGGGAAAATTCCGTCTTTAGCCCTCACTGGGGCTTCAAGAGTACGCCACGATCGTAGGAGGAGGAGTGGGATGTCTCGATCTCTGCTACAGCCCGCATCCATTATCAACCTGAAGGGCATTCAAAACATTAAAAGCCGTGAGTGGACAAAATAATATTTTAATAAAGTATTTTCATCGAAAGACATTTATGCCCTTCACTAAAAGCATATGCAAACATTCAAAAACCATTTACCGAAACGTTCATTAAACCATTTGTAAACATTCCCAAAACCTTTCAAGGGTTCATGCTGGTCCCCATAAACCGTCATGAACCATAAATCCATTTGGGTCCCCGACCCGAAATCACAATCTTAAAATCGTAAATCAATACATGTGGGAACTCAGCCCAAATCAACATACTTGGGTCTCAGCCCAAAACCATATCGTTAGTGAAATACCAAAACATAGAATACGGGGTCTTCGCCCCAAACCATTACCAAAATATCAAATACGGGGTCTCCGCCCCAAATCACTTTCTAAAACATGAAACACGGGGTCTCCGTCCCCAAATCACTTTCCGTAAAACCTAATACGTATCAACATACGTATAACCCATCTGCGACACTTCCGAGAAGATGCCAACTCGTGGCACACAGCCCCTAGGCAACACATCCTTGATATATGTCACGATTCATCATATCTATACTAGTGTGCACACTACTCGGGGTCTCACTCTGAGTCTTCCCCCAGGAATTCTCCATCTGGGAGGCTCTATCTTCGAACCTAGTCCGATCATCTCTCCAAAATCTGGTCCGGGACCACATCATAACTCATAACTCCCACTCTTGAAACGAGATCCCTATGGGGATACCCATTCTGGTCTGTGGATCGTGACTCTCTAGGTCGACGTCTGGAGGAGACCATATAAATCATATAGAGGGTTCATATACATTTTCCAAATACTTTCTTTCTCAAAACATTTCTCAACTGGGTCTCCTACCCGATTCATCTCAACAGGATTCCGTGAATCCGATTCAAATCAATTTCACAGGCCTCGGCCTAAATCCGCAGTTTAATAGGGTCTTATGCCCGAATTCTCATTTCACAAACCAAACTGGGACTTAAGCCCGATGTTACAATCAACTGGGCCTTTTGCCCGATATCACGAATAATTAGGCCCTAAGCCCGAAACCATAACTCAACAAGGCCTCAAGCTCGATACTACAGTCAAATGGGCCTCAAACCCAAGATTACAACCAACTGGGCCTCAAGTCCGAACTCGTAAACCAATGGGCCCCTCAGCCCGATCGTATAACTCAAAAGGACCCTCTGTCTGATTCCTCGTCAAATTAAATGGACTCCAAGTCCGAGAGTTTGTAAATCAAATGGGTCTCGTTCATATTTCCAAATCCAAAACCAATTCATTAAACCCTCACTGAAAACCTAGCACGTATAAGCATCGTATAAAACAGAAAATCTCGAAATACATGCAAATACGTAAATCCTAGGCTACCACAAACAAATGCACTCATGGCATCACAAAACATATTCTAAAACAATTATAAAACATTTATGCATGCATGGAATTCATGAAACAAGTCTACTCACAGACCGTCTGAAGCCGCGCCTCGATACGCATGCCATAAGCCTCTCTCGGGCCAATCGTCGCCTCCGGGGTTCCCGAACCACTCCAAATTAATTTAGAGGGTTACTAACTACTTAAATAACTCCTCACTAAAGCCCCATAATTTTCTGGAATTTCTAACTATTTTTAAACGCGAACCTAAACCTTCGGACAGCCCGAACTATATCGAAACGATGTCCGATTGACACAAAACCAGTCCCAAAATGTTTTTTACATCGAAAGGAAGATATTAAATGTTGGAACCTTCCCCAAAGGAGGGCTCACGTGTCCTCATGTGCCCCAAGACGGCCCTGCGCGTGGACCTCACGCGCCACGCTACAGTGCGTCTTCTTCCTCTTGACGGCTGGTTCGGCTGGTTCACTGGTTCGGCCGGTCCAATTGGACTGGCGTGACCGGTCAGGCCATATATTTTCCATATTTTTGGACCGTTTTTTTCAATTTTCATTCTATTATCTTTGTTGCCTCATTATCTACTTGTTCATACGATTAAAACCAAGGAAAAACGTCCAAAACCAACCCGTCCAATTTTGTTCCTCACGGCCCAAATTCCAGCCCTTTCCATGGGCTGCTCAGCCATCCCCCCGTCGTCCAAACCTCCTCTAATTCATCATACAAACCTCACAAACGCACTCCAATCATCCAAAACAGCCCCCCAACGTCCAATACAAAATTTTGAATTTGAAATTACAAAGGAGGGGTCTCGGGTTACCTCTGTCGTAGCTTTCCTCCGCCATCGACGACGGCTCAGAAAGCCACTCAGTTACCATCTTCATCCCTCGCGGTCTCTATCTCAGGCCCTCTGGGCTCATAGTCGATCAACAAGGTAAAGGGGGTGGGGTGTGAGATCGGGTTCATTTGGATGAATGAACAAGGGAATGATCGATGCATGTATGTGGGAAGGTGGGCAATGGATGGGTGACACTTGTCACTCATCCATTGGGCCTGTCAGAATTTCTGGGCCCCATACTAAAGACAAAACTTAAGCTGTCTCGTAAAACGCGTAATAGTTCTCTCGAACTTTCGTGAACCGTAACTTTTCCGTCGAGCGTCCGAATTCGACGTGCCACCTATCTACGGATTCGTATCATCCCAATCTAAGTAGCGGTCCTCGGCTCTCGGCCATCGGACCTCCCGATTCAAAAGTCAACTATTTTCTCCTATTCAACCAAATTACCAAAATGCTCCCGAACTTCCGAAAATCATAGCTTCTTCCTCGAGAGCCAAAATCGGGCGTGCCACCTGTCAATGAACTTGTGACGTCCCGAACTATGTCGCAGTCATCGGCCAAAGTCCATTTGACCGCCTAAACGAAAATTCAACGTTTCCCCTCTTCTATGGGCAAAATTGTCATTTCGCCTTGCTCGTTCGTTAATCCTCGTCTAATCCCTGATTAGCCTCGTTATTCTGTCATTAATTCTTAATTAATCCCTCTAATTCGGGACGAGTCGTTACAATCTTTCCCACTTAAAGAATTTCGTCCTCGAAATTCAAATCGACCTGATTCCACAACCAAATTGTGGAATCCAACCATGTCCCTCGACTCGGGTATTGCACCCACAAGAGAATACCCTTGTAACAGTACAGGGCCGAGGATCGTTACGTAGATCGGGTCGATACGAATCCGTAGACAAGCGGCACGCCAAAATCGAACTTCGGACGGAGAAGTTATGGTTCACGGATGTTCGATTTCACTATGCACGCTTTACGAGGCAGAGACACTTGGAAAAATCTGATTGGTTGACTTTTTGGTGTGGGACCCATGGATCATATTGGCCATTAATCCCAATTTGTGGATCTAAAAGGTGATTGGTGGGATTTATAATATAATAATGGTTTTGTGATTATTTTATAATATCCTTAACCACACTCTCTCAATCCCAGCCGTCCATTCCATCACTCAATTCATCCTCACCGTCTACTCCTCTGATCAGCATACCAAACTCACCTTCCCTCCCCCCTTCAACCGTGCAAATATCTTCTTCATCTCCTTCATTTCTATTCTTCTTCAACAGAGAACGAACACACACATATCACCCCCACAAACCTCACAACATGACCCCTATCGGACTTAGGGAACTGGGTTTTGTTGACCAGTGGAATATGGCGAGCACGACGGTGCAAGTGGTTGGGACGGTGGTGCACGGTGGCCAGATTCGGAGGCCGGGCACCGAACGGCCGTTTTTCGAATAATTCAAAATGGAAAGGCAAGAATGAGGGTTTGTCGACCATTTCTGGGTTATGAAGGTTTCTTCTGGGGTCGAGGCGACCGTGACAGTGGCCACGGCAGGGCCCACAGCGACGAGATAGGTAAGAACCGGGTATGGTGCCCTGTTTTAGTTCCAAAATGGCGTTTTGAATCCTAGCTTATGTTGGACGATTTTAACATAGGGAAATGTTTTCTGAGGGTCAAATGAGTCGACTTGGAACCTGAGCTAAGGCTGGGGGTGGCCGGAGAATGGAGGACACAGCGGTGGAAAATGGAGGAGTTTTGGCCAATCGAGGAGGTATGATTTTGTATGTTTTCCATGGATTTGAAAGCATAAATGAATATGAAAGGATTAGAGGAACCTTCAGGGATGAAAATGGGTTGAAAATGATCGAAATTGGGGGAGAAATGGCCGTGAACCGTGATCGTTGGTTCGGTTGGATTGGACCGGTCTGGACTGGTCTGAACCAGCCGGGTTGCCAAGGTTAGGGATGACACTGTTTGGTGCGTGGCGGGCCTTTTGGGGAAGTTTTCAACATGTGAATTAATCTATTTGATGTAACGAACATTTTGGGACTAGTTTCGTGTTGATCAGACACCGTCTCGATATTGTTCGGGACTACCGAAGGTTTACTATTGAGTTTAAAAATAGTTAAAAATTCGAAAAAATTACGAGGCTTCAATGAGAGGTTAATAAGGTAGTTAGTAACCCTCTAGATTGATTTGGACAGGTATGGGAGTCCCGATGAAGACGATTAGCCCAGTGAGGCTTACGATACGCAAATCGAGGCGGCACCTTATGACGGTCTGTGAGTGGACCTTGATTTCTAAACTATGATGCATGCATAAATGTTTTATATATTTTATGGATATGATTCTATGATGTTGAATTAGATATTCATGAATTATATGATTTCACGCATTTCAAGGTGATTTACGCGCTTGCACGTAAATCGAGGTTTTCGGTTTAACACTGATTTTCCGAACTTATAGCTTTGGAAATGATTTCATAAAATGGTTTTGGATCTGAAAAGGTAAACTCGGGTTCGATACCTATTTGTTTTGGAAACCCTGGGCCTCGAAGTCCATTTAGTTACGTTTTCGGGCTAGAGGCCCAATTGGTTCTTGAATCGATTTCGGACTTGGAAATATGGATCGCGCACGAGACCCATTTGATTTACAAACTCTCGGACCTGAAGTCCATTTGATTTAACAAGGCATCGAGCCGGAGGCCCAGTTGGTTTACGTATCGGGCTCGAGGCCCAATTGCTTTGCGTATCGGGCTCGAGGCCCAGTTGACTTACGAAATCGGGCACGAGGCCTAGTTGGTTTACGATTCGGGCCGGAGGCCCAGTTTGTATGTGGATTTAGGCTTAGGGCCCAGTTATGTTTTAAGATTGTGATTTCGGGTCGGGGACCCGTAAATGTATTTATGGTTCATGACAGTTTATGGGGACCGACATGAACCCTTGAAAGGTTTCTATGGTTCATGACGGTTTATGGGGACCAGGCATGAACCCTTGAAAGGTTTTGAGAATGTTTTCAAAAGGTTTTTTGTATACCATCCTTTATATATGGATTGTCTCCTCCGGGGAGGGTCGTTGGCCTGGGTGGACCCCGAAGTAATCACGAAGCACTGACTGAGTGGAGTCGCCCCCGTTGGGTTCCTTACTCTCAGAAAGGCTATGTATTATAACCCCCAGGGAGGGTCGTTGATCTACGGGTATTGATCTCGGTGGACCCTAGGGAGACTTGGGCTTTGAAACCCCGGGTAGCACGCGCGTAGCTCTAGATACCGTGATAGGATTGGTTATATGATATATATATATATATATGATAAACATGATTTCTTGGTTTTACGAAATTGTGTTTTATGAATGATAAATGGATTTGGGCTGAGATCCCACATATGTTTACTATGCTATGGATTTCTATAAATGGATTTGGGCAAGGGCCCGTATGATTTGAATTTACGGAAATTGGGGTGAGCCCCTATAAATATTTGTTTAAACATATGTGGTTTGATAAATGGTTTTCCTATGCATGCATGATTTTCAGTGAAGGGAATAAAGGTCTTTTATGAAATATGTTTTATAAACTCTTTTATTTTAGTCCACTCACAGTCTTTCTGTTTTCACTACCCTTCAGGTTGAATACGGTGCGGACTGTAGCAGAGACCGAGACATTACATACCTTCTCCGGATCCTGGCGTACTCTGAAGCCCCGAGCGGGCTAAAGTCGGAATTTCCCTTGTTTGACACTCCGTGTCAGACGGGATCAGGAACGTTCCGCGTTAATCCCGGGGGGATTGGGACTGGCCCTGACATGCATGTTTGTGAAAATGGAGGGTAAGAATGATTTTCCTCAAATGTATTTATAGATGTTATTTTTGTCCACTCACACATTTGCTGTTTTTATTGACCCTCCAGGTCGTGGAACGAAGATCGGGGCTGATCGAGAGGCGAAGGCATGAGTAGGAATTAATGTAGTTAGCCCTTATCTGGCAAGTACTGATGGTATTTTTGAAATTTCAGTTGACTTGTCAGACGAGAGCAGGATCAGGCACGGTGATCAAAGTCCCTCCGGGACGGGTCCTGTCATTTGACCTCCCGGATCAAAAGTTAACTTTTTCCCCTTTCCAAGGCTAAAATCATCATTTTACCCAAAATCGTCCGCTAATCCTCAATTAGTCCTTAATTACTTCTCGATGATCCATCATTATTCTTAATTAATCCCGTAGATTCGGGATGGGTCCTTACAATCTACCCTTCCAACTTTGATACCACTTTGACATGATCCATCCCAATCCCCCTGAATTAACGTGGGATATGCTTGCTCCCGTCTGATACCATGTGTTAGACAAGGGATTAAACCGTAACCCGTTTAGGGTTATCTAGAGTACGCCAGGATCTGTGGTGACATGTGATGTTTCGATCTCTACTACAGCCCGCATCCGCGATCAACCTGAAGGGTATCAAAAACATAAAAGCTGTGAGTGGACAAAAATAATTAGTTTACAAAAAAACATTTATCAAAAAGACATTTATACCATTCACGTAAAAGAATGCATGCACCATAAAACAGTATTTCAAATACTTTTTCCAAAACCAAGACGTATTGCTTTTCAAAATAAATCCGATAAAAACCAAATCAGTAGGATCTCAACCCAAAACCAAATCATACTGGGTCTCAGCCCTAATCAAATCATACGGGGTCTCAGTCCAAAATATCAACCATGTGGGATCTCGGCCCACATCAAATCACATAGGATCTCAGCCCAAATATAAAACATGTGGGACCTCAGCCCATCATCATCATTATCATTAGTCACGATTCTAATCCCAGCATGTGTACCCATAAGCTCCAGGACTGCTCTGATCTTGAGCATGTTGTCGTGAACACATCACTGGCGAGTAATCACCAGATTGTCATGAACATATCACCGATCGATCTCATATATCGCACTCCTAAGTCGAGCCTCCCTCGGTTGTCGTCTCTCTCGACTGCTCGACAGCAGGCATATCGTGACCTCTCCGTACGTCGGAGGCGAGCATCATCTCCAAAGTGCTCTCCAGGGAAACATATTCACAACGGAAGGCCCTCTAATAAAATCCGAGTCTTTAAACTCAAAACCATAGGGACACAAGCCCGAATATCATCAAATGGGTCACAAGCCCGAAAACTGTGTCTATCAACACTTCATAACCTAGGATTCCTCGAATCCTATCAAATTCACAACTAGGTCTCATGCCCGAAATATCTTTCATAAATCCAGGATTCCTCGAATCCTATCAAATCCACAACTGGGTCTCATGCCTGAATCATAACTAGGTCAAAACCCGATATATCAAACCATAAATAACTTGGGTCATACGCCCGAAAGATATTTCTAAATCCGAAAACCATTTCATCATTCAAAATCACCTTTGACTATCCTCTGAGTCAAAGTCCAAATCAACCGGGACTCATGCCCGAATATCGATTTCACGCATCTCCGTGAAATCATTCAAAACCATTAATCAAGTCTTCGATTTCAAGCATCCCCGTGAAATTGGTCAAATAGTATAAATCACATGCACTCAAGGTATCTCAAATCATGTTTATAAAACATATAAAACATTTATGCATGCATCATATTTCATAAAATAAAGTCTACTCACAGACTGTTCATGTTGCGCGCTCCGAATCCCGCGTTGTAAGCCACTGTGGGGCTAATCCATACTTTCTGGGACGTCCGGACCTATCCAAATCATACTAAGTTCACTAATCATCGATACAAGTCCTAATCATAAACCCTCACACATCCTGAAATAGTCAACGTGTCCCGAACATGCTTCCCAAGACTAAAAACTTCCAAAATACTATCCAAACGACCTCTGATTGACGTGAAACCACCACCATTGGATTCAGATCGTTGAAACCTTTCAAACATGATTGATTTCACCTTGAAATTCATGCCCACGCGCCCTCACACGCTGGTTAAAGTTCGGTCAATGCTTGCCATCTCCAGTCAACGACAACAACGCCGGTCAACGTCTGACGTCATGCTGACGTGAGCCTAATATCTGACACCTGTCAGGTCTGACAACCTGCAACATGGCACCACCCGATTGGCCCACATGTCTGATAATGTCAAGTTTGATAACCTGCCACGTGGCACTACCGGATTGGTCCACGTGTCTAACATGTTGACTGGACCTGATAGCATGCCACATGGCATCACCTGATTGGCCATGTGGACTGACAGCTCTTACAGATGCCACGTCATCATCGTCAACCTCTCGCGGGTCGACTCGTTTTCCTACAACCGAATCATTTGATCCACGACCCTGACCCAGTTCGTTCTTTCTCATTTCTGCACCAAAATCCTTCATTCTTTCACCAATCTCATCATCTTCAACCCAGAAACAATCCTACAATGTTAAAAGTGAGAAAATGTACCTGAAAACCTTGAGCCAAGTTTATTCTTCACGGGTCAACTTCAAATGTCCACCTAGGCCCATTTCAACGTCCTTCCTTCCATTTTCTTGGTCCTACATGCTCGTAATGGCTCAGAGAACAAGAAAGGGATCAGAAACCAGGCCCCCAACATCCGAAAACTCAAATACAATTTCCTAAGTTTTTTGGGTCACGAATTTACCTGATTTCCATGCTTTTCCAGCCAGCCACCGTGACTCCCATCCATCCTCTGTCCCTCTCAGTCTCTCTCACATTCTCAGTCTCCCTCAAACGAAGGCAGATAGAGAGGATGACAATGATAATGGTTGGGGGTGGGTTTTCGGGTTGTTCAAAATCAAATAGGGAAAGGAGATGTACAAGGATGGGGGTGATGATGTGATAATTACTAACACACAATTTAATACCCTGCAAAAGTTGTAGTATATAGTATAGGATAAGCAAGGATCGTTCTACACTAGGGATTAGAGGGTATGCTAACTAACATGAAAGAAAAAAGAAATGAAAACCAAAGCAAATAATTATATTGGGTTAGTTATGAGAGTTGGATTTAAATCTAACAAAACTAATGCAAATGTAATAAAATCAAGGTTAGATTGAAATGTGAGAAACTAGCTAAAGGTTCAATCTCCACACACCAAACATATGCACATGAATTAATTTACAGATATTTCTTTACAAACTAGTGAATGACAAAGTCTAGAATCAATTGTGAAAAGCACTAATTAATCTTATTATTTTCCCAACTTTTGTTGAATTAAACTTGGCGTCCCTTTCAACCTATTCTCTACATGTCATTTAATCATGAATTGCAGGTTAAATAAACAAGTAGAGATCATTAAACTTTATGGAAAATTTAGACATTATCTAGGCAAACATAAGTATGAACTGGATCTTAGTTGAACCTAGGTTTTGCTTAACATACCAACGTCCATTGATAGTTTCTACTTATGAACATAAGATCATAACTATTAAGTGAAACTCTCTTATATTCTAGCATCAAATCCTAGCATGCTTACTGACCTACAAGCAAACAAGAATAAGTTATCTATAAAAAAAGATAAGCAAAACACATTCACTAATGAGTAAAGAAATACTGAATAAAATTAATTTATTAAACACATGTTTGGGGCTTTGAAATCACCCCTAGCTATAAAAGAAAATTAGCTAGACATATTCATTATGTTTGAAACACAATACATAATCAAATATGAAAGTGAAAATAAGTGTAAGAAAAGAAAAGAAAAGATAAAGCTAGGGAGAGAACGACAAACGCCACAGTCAATCTTGGAATGGTGGAAAATTTGCTTCTTGGCAAACGACAAAAGTTGCCCTTGAAAAAGATGGAAACTTGCTACCCAAAAGCTCTCCCCTTGTCACTGTCGAATCCCTTTAGACTTTTTACTGTTGCTCTTCGTGTGTTTGGACAACAATTGTTGTTGCGTTTTATAGAGGAAAATGAGAGAACAGTTTCTTTTTCACCTTTCAATGTTGAGGCGTTTCAGCTGATTATTAAGGAGTTTTATGACTCTTCATTGCTGTCGGTACCAAGTAAATGTGAGGTTTGAATGCTCCAAATAATGGAGAGGAAATGTTTGTTTCTGACCGAGTTATTGCCATAATGAGGGAGAGCAAGCATTTGTTTCTCTTGTGTGCATGTTCATTTCTTGAAATAAACGGAATGCTAAATTCCCGCCCAGGCTGACTTTGAAGTACTAAAACGCCCATAACTCTTTCTAGAAAATTCCAATTCACGAACCATAAAATTCTCTGGAAACTAGACTCTGTATCTTTCCAATGATATATGGCCCATTAGCTAGTACTTCCGGAGCAGGTGCAGTTTATTCTAAAAAGTTGACACATAATTTGCAGATAGTTTCAAAATTTTTACTTTAATTTTCTAAAACAACAACTAATTAACTCCTTTTGTTAATTGTCTTCCAAAATTCTTACAAAACACGAAAACTAGCTTAAGTACTAAGAAAACATAGAAAACAAGCTAATAAAAAAATAAGAAAACAAGTTAAAATGTCGCATAAATATGCTTCTGTCAGGTGATGGGCCAATGGGATGAGTGACACTTATCACTTATCCATTGGTCCAGCTAGATATTTTGGGCCCACTAGCAAACAAAGCAAAATTCAACTCTTCTCGATTTTTCATGCAAGCGTAAATAGTACGTGCAATCGTTTCTGACCCGTAACTTTCCCGTACGATATCCGATTTCGATGTGCCGCCTGTCTACGGGCTCGTATCATCGCGATCTACATAATGGACCTCGATCTACGTACATTTGACATCCCGAGTCAAAAGTCAATATTTTCACCCATTCATGGGCAAATTTGTAATTTCATCCCGAACGTCGGATAATGCTTGACTAATTCCCGATTAGACTTACTAAACCTCAAGTAATTCTCGATAATCCCGTAAATTTAGGACGGTCGTTACAATCTACCCTTCTTAAAGAAATTTCGTCCTCAAAATTCATATTACTCCAAATCCACACCAAACTACGAAAATTGAATCATGCCTCTGACCCGAGGCTCCTATGGGTATACGTACACGTCCAACATCCATCCACAGTACGCATACCGAATCAAACGTTACTCGCGTATCTCTTGGATACGGTCACCAAGGATGAGCTGGGTTTCAGCATTGACCGTTAAATGGGATTGTGAGGACCCGAGCCTTGGGGCATGGTTAGCAATCCCACATGACCTAGGGGGATCTGGGGGATGCGCCTTATATGTGTGGGCGCGCATCTATCTAACAGGAAGTTTTTTGGGAGCTCACTGACTTTGCATTCCTAGGGAACTCCAAAGTTAAGCGAGTAGGGGCTAATGCAATCCCATGACAGGTGACCCACTGGGAAGTTGCACGTGACTCCTGAGAACAAAACCATGAGGGCTGGGCCCAAAGCGGACAATATCATGTTGGAGAAGGTCGGGTCGTGACATATCATCATATCATAGATGATGGTCGTGTGGAAAACATTTCACAAACATTTCAAATCATTTTAAAATATCTCAATAGGGTCCACACCCGGAATATAGTTTCATCAAATCCTTTTCCACAAAACCATCATTAAAAACAGTGTCTAGAAACACTTCATCAATCCAAGATTCCTAGAATCCTATCAAATCCAATTTCGCAAATCCGTAACAGGGTCATATGCTAGAAATCTCACATTTAACTATCATCTAAGTCAAACCACAAATCAACTGGGACACAAGCCCAAGACATATATCCAAATTCAAAAACCATTTCATTATTCAAATCATTCTTCCAAATCACAAACAATCAAAGGTGATTTCTAACTAGAACTCAAGTCCGAATATCGATTTCATGCATCTCTGTGAAATCATTCAAAACTAATAGTCAAATCCTCGGTTTCATGTCTCTCCGTGAAACCATTCAAATCACATCAATCACATGCACGTAGGATACTTGGCCTAAGCTCAAGTATCATATGAAAGCAGAAATCTCGAAATACGTGCAATAATAAATTTTCTATGAAAATGCCAAATCATCAACAAAAATCATAATTAAATCATATGCAATCAATGCATCTGAAATCATGTTCATAAAACATATAAAACAGTTATGCATGCATCATTTCATAAAACAAAGTCCACCCATAGATCGTCCGTGTTGCGCGCTCAAATCTCGCACCATAAGCCACTCCGAGGCTAATCCACAATCTTCGGGATGACCAGACCTATGCAAATCATACCTGAAGGTCACTAACCATCTATACTAGTTTATACAATAAACCCTCAAAACTCTCGGAATATTAAACGTGTCCCGAACACGCTTTCCGAAGCTAAAAACCTCTAAATGACCTATCAAATGATCTTTGATTGACCTAAAACCACCACCATTGGATTCAGATCGTCAAAACCTTTTAAACAAGATCGAGTTCACCTCGAAATTCGTGCTCACACGCTCTCACGCACTAGTCAAAGCAATGTCCACGATGATCAACGCTGACGTCACCTACTCACGTCAGCCTGACAACTATACATCTGACAACTCTAACAGCCTGCCACGTGGCACACCCTGATTGGTGCCACATGTCACTGACAAGTGTGACATCTCTCTGACACACTACCACATGGCACCATCCCACTAGTCCACATGGTTTGACAATACTGACGTGGACCTGCCACATTAGCTGCCATGTCACCTAAGAGATCCTGACATACTGTCACATGGAATCCACTCACTAGTCCACGTAATCTAACATAGCTGACATGGACCTGCCACGTCAGTAGCTTACTAGACTAACATCTAACCACGTGCCACCCTCTAGTTGACCACGTGGCTTGACAAGTGATGACATGGACTACCACGTCATCATCGTCTTCCTTCAGAGTTTGACTGTAACAGGTCGTTCGACCCGCGAACTTGACCCTGCCAGAACTCAGTTGTCCAGCCACCGTTTTCCTCCATTTTCTTCCTAATGAATTGTCTACTTCCCAGAAAGGGATCTAGGACCTTAAAACCACGAAACAAGGCCTGAAACTCACATGTCGCCATCGATCTTCACGGGTTTAGTTTCAAACCTCCACTTAGGGTCGTCTAGGGGTCCTCTGACATCCGTCCATGTCCCTACCAGCTCGTATGAGCTCAGAGAAGCCAACCAATGTATCAAAACGGGTCTCAGATGTCCAGAAACAAAACCCAAATTCAAATAAAGTGGGTTTTGGGTTTTTACCTTTTCCTCAGTCCACCAGCGTGCTCAACCACTCACTGTTGTCCTTTCCGCCTCTCAGCCTCACCCTCAACCCCTCTTAGTCCCTCTGTGGCCTCAAGAAAGAAGATGGAAAATCGTGAGGGTGGGAATCAGGTTTGGATCGAAATGGAAGGGAGAAAGGGTGATGCATGTATGTGTTTGTGTGGATCAATGTATGTGTTTGTTTATCCTACTAAAGACAAACCCAAAAGTCAACCGTCTCGGTTTTCATGCAACTGTGAATAGTATAAAAACCGTCCTTGACTCGTAACTTTCCCGATGACGTTCGATTTTAACGTGCCACCTGTCTACGGACTCGTATTGTCTCAATCTACGTAATGGACCTCGGTCCATATGCATTTGACTTCCCAGGTTAAAAGTTAATATTTTCACCCTTCTAAGGGCAAAATCGTCATTTTATCCTAAGTAATCCCGATTAGTCCCGATAATCCTCAATTAATTCTCGATAATCCCATAAATTCAGGATGAGAGGTTACATCCTGTTCTGTTTTCAAGCTTCAAGTCCACATCTAACAACCCAAGGAATCATTTCTAGGTAGATTAGCTTTCTACCTCAACAGTGGAATAGGCTATTGGGAACATGCCGTTGTTAGCATCAACACCAACAACAGTCAAAATGTGGCTGAGTAGGGTTTCTTGATGTGAGCACCATCCAATCCAATAAATGGCCTACATCCTTTCAGCCAACCCTTTTTACAGGCACCTAAGTACACATAAAAACCTTTGGAATCGTGGCTCACCATTACCCTTAATCTCATATGTAATGACCCGGAAATTAAAAAAAAACGAAAATTTGGAAAATTTTGAGGAAAATGATGATTTTGCCCATGGAATTAGGCGAAAAGTTGACTTTTAATTTGAGCGGTCAAACGGACTTTGACCGATGACCGTGACGTAGTTCGGGACGTCATGAGTTCATAGACAGGCGGCACGTCCAATTCCGGTATTCGAGGAGAAAGTTATGACGTGCGGAAGTTGGTAAAAGGAGCCGAAAATTGACTTTTTGATCGGGACCTTGTTTGGACTTTTCGGGAGTACCGTTGGATAGGTCTCAGGATGCTGAATCCGTAGACAGGCGGCATGCGTCAATCGGAGCCCGGACGAAAAAGTTGAGGGTCTGGAAAGTTCAAGGGCAAAATGGTAAATTGTGACATGAAGGGTAAAATGGTAATTTGGGCCGTCAAAGTCCTAGGCGGTGAAATTAGTTGATATTAAATGGGCTAAAGGGCTGATTCAGCTAAATGGGGATAAAGATTAATTCTCAATTGACATTTGTCAAGTGTTAGAATGAATTAGTGGCTAAATGCCTAAATGACAAAGGAAACCGCCCATTTGCATTCGTTTAAAAATTGACCAAATTGATCGATGGAGAGGGAAAACAGAGAGATTCTGAAACGGGAAGAGGAACCCAGAGAGAAAACGAGTAAGATTGAAGGAACAATTGAGAGGAAATTGAGCTGGAAACCCAAGAACAAAACCTGAAAATCACCTAAGAACACCAAATGTCGATTTTGATTTTGTACAACGTTTCGGATGCAATTGATTAGATATTTAGCCTTCTGGGAGCTCAACGAAGAGAATCAAATCAATTGGACAAGAAATTGGAGGCGAATCGACAGAGAACAGACTCTGCGACTTCCATGGAACTTGGAGCTTGAGTTCGATAACTTGGAGGTAGTAATTCTTGAAATTGATTTCAATTTCGTGTTTAGAATGACTGTTATATGCTTCTGGTGTAAACAATTGAAGGATATAGGTCGTTTTTGGGTAGAACCCGAGTGAGGGCCCGTCGGGTTTCAATGTTGAGTCGTGGAATTCTGGGCATAGTTTCATTAAATTGAGGTCACAGATCGATTATAAACATGGAATAGATGGTAATGCATGAAAGAAACGATAAAATTGAGTCAGAATTAGTAGAGAATGAATCGGGTCTGATCGCGGGTCGTAGGCTCCGTTTATCAGAGAAACGGGTAAGGAAGGACACTATTCACGGTTACTGTAGAAAGGCGCGTGAACTCACGCGCAGCCGCAGCCGCTTGCGGCGGCGCGTGAGGGCGCGTGGTGACTTTTCTGAGAAGGTGGTCAACAGATGTTTTATTCTATACAGGGTAACTATCATTTTGGTTTTGGTTTCGAATCAATCGGATACCGTCTCGATAATGTTTCGAGGGTCCGAAGATTTAAGTTACGTATTTAATTAATATTAAATTCTCGAAAAATTATGGGAAAATTAAATGATGTAAATTGACTTGTTAGTAACCTTGAATAATGATTTTGAACAGGATTCGAGATTCCGAGCGAGTGTCGGAAATTACAGAAACGCGTGCAGTGCGGGAAACGAGCAGTTGGACGGTGTGTGAGTGGACGTTTGCTTTATAAATTGATATGCATGCATAGTTAAATGTTTTACATGATTTCTAACATGATTTGAATTGCAATGATTTGATATGATTATTGTGTGATTTATTGATTATTTTAATCGATGTTGCGGGCACGTTTTTCGAGAAAATGTGAAATGATTGTTTTGTGCACATACCCGGAATTTGTGATTGGTTTTGGCTTGGATTATGAGTTGGGAAATTGATTTAATGGATTTGTGATGTTTTCGGATATAATTTTACGGATTTGCGTGTATTGAATTATTTAATGATTTTACGGATTGACGAGAAATGAGATTTGGGCATATGGCCCCGTGATAATGGTTTTGACATGGTTTTGATACTTGATTTGACATAATGCTTTTGATTGTGTATTGATGTTTGATGACTCCAGATGTGTAATTCCTGGAGGGACTCCAGATGTGTAATTCCTGGAGAGACCGGATGTGTAATTCTCGGTGAGGCTGGATGTGTAATTCCCAACATTGGATGACGACTCTGGATGTGTAATTCCCAGAGGATCCTCGGATGTGTAATTCCCGAGTTATATGCTTTATTATGTGGTGAACTGATTTTATAAAATGTTTTAAATGATTTATGTGTTTTTCCCTATGCATGCATGGTTTGATAAACTGGAGGGTAACGAATGTGTTTCAAATGTGTTTTACATGATATTATTTTTGTCCACTCACACCTTTGTTTTTAATGACCCTCCAGGCCGTGGCACAACATTCGGGGCGGATTACGAGGCGGAGGCATGAGCAGAAATCAGTGCAGTTATCCCTGGTCTGACAGGTGCTGAAGGGTACTTTCGAGATTTCAGTGGACTTGTCAGACGGGAGCAGGACCGGGCACAGTTATCGAGGTCCAGTTGGGACAGGTCCTGTCAAAGTGGTATCAGAGCATTTGGTTATTGATTTCTGTGTTCCGTGATGCCTCCGAGACGTGCGCCCCGTGCACGGCCTGAAGATGAGAGGGACGAGGATCGGGTTAGAGAAGGCTCGGCTATCGAGAGAGCTCAACGATTGGGAGCTACTGTATTTCGTGGTGATTCGGGACCGGATGGTGCTGATGATTGGATTACTTGTTTGGAGCGGATCTTTGACATTTTGGGATGTCCCCCAGAGGACATGGTATTATTAGCCACTTTTCTTTTGGATGGCCATGCATACCGGTGGTGGCATGCTTTACAGTTAACAGGATGGGATGCTCGTACGTTGACATGGGACGTATTCCGTGAGCAATTTTTGGAGCAGTTCTACCCTCGTTCATACCGTGATGCGAAGGAAATTGAGTTCCTTCGATTACAACAGGAGGGTATGACGGTGGCCGAATATGAACAACGATTTTTGGATATGGCTCGCTTTGCTTCAAGGGTGGTAGTCACAGAGGGTGATAAATGTAGACGTTTTGAACTTGGTTTACGAGATGAGATTCGAGCCGTTGTAACTGTGGGATCCTATGGCACTCTCCGAGATCTCTCAGATGCCGCTATCCGTGTTGAGGCAAGTTTGCCAGCACGCGAATCTGGACGACGTCGAGAGCGTCAGGAAACTGAGACAATGAGTTATGGAACGTCGTCAAAAAGAAGTTCTGGCTCCGGATTTTCTGGATCTCGGTCGGGTTTTAGTAAGGGTGGACAAGGACATTCCCTTGATCCTACAGCAGTCCCTCAGGCATCTGTTCAGTCGAGTAGAGCTTCAGTACCGTCAACTGGCAGACCTTATAACCGAGCTACCCATTTCAGTAGGGGTACTTGTTATTTTTGTGGTGAGTTTGGACATATCCGGAGAAATTGTCCACACCAACCGACGGGTGGTAACCCGAGTGGCAGTCATACAGAGCAAGGTTCGAGGATGGCCTCAACTTCTGGAGCTGCAAGTGGGAGGGGAGCTGGCAACACGAGAGGTGCACCACGAGGACGTGGTCAAACTTCAGGCCCACTTGCTCGGGTATTTTCTCTTCAACAGCAGGATACTAATGACCCACCCGAGGGGAGCTCAGCATAATGGTAGTACTCTGTGGATTAATGTACATTTGTAAATGTTGTTGTGTTTTGTACGGTTGTTTTATAAATAAAGTGGTTGTATGTTTACTCCATAACTCTTGTGTTTGAATTTCAGGGACGAAATTCTTTAAAGGGGGAAGGTTGTAATGACCCGGAAATTCGAAAAAACGAAAATTTGGAAAAATTTGAGGAAAAGGACGATTTTGCCCTTGGAATTAGGCGAAAAGTTGACTTTTAATTTGAGCGGTCAAACGGACTTTGACCGATGACCGTGACATAGTTCGGGACGTCATGAGTTCATAGACATGCGACACGTCTAATTCCGGTATTCGAGGAGAAAGTTATGACGTGCGGAGGTTGGTAAAAGGGGCCAAAAATTGACTTTTTGATCGGGACCTTGTTTGGACTTTCTGGGAGTACCGTTGGATAGGTCTCAGGATGCTGAATCCGTAGACAGGCGGCATGCGTCAATCGGAGCCCAGACGAAAAAGTTGAGGGTCTGGAAAGTTCAAGGGCAAAATGGTAAATTGTGACATGAAGGGTGAAATGGTAATTTGGGCCGTCAAAGTCCTAGGCGGTGAAATTAGTTGATATTAAATGGGCTAAAGGGCTGATTCAGCCAAATGGGGATAAAGATTCATTCTCAATTGACATTTGTCAAGTGTTAGAATGAATTAGTGGCTAAATGCCTAAATGACAAAGGAAACCGCCCATTTGCATTCGTTTAAAAATTGACCAAATTAATCGATGGAGAGGGAAAACAGAGAGATTCTGAAACGGGAAGAGGAACCCAGAGAGAAAACGAGTAAGATTGAAGGAGCAATTTAGAGGAAATTGAGCTGGAAACCCTAGAACAAAACCCGAAAATCACCTAAGAACACCAAATGTCGATTTTGATTTTGTACAACGTTTCGGATGCAATTGATTAGATATTTAGCCTTCTGGGAGCTCAACGAAGAGAATCAAATCAATTGGACAAGAAATTGGAGGCGAATCGACAGAGAACAGACTCTGCGACTTCCATGGAACTTGGAGCTTGAGTTTGATAACTTGGAGGTAGTAATTCTTGAAATTGATTTCAATTTCGTGTTTAGAATGACTGTTATATGCTTCTGGTGTAAACAATTGAAGGATATAGGTCGTTTTTGGGTAGAACCCGAGTGAGGGCCCGTCGGGTTTCAATGTTGAGTCGTGGGATTCTGGGCATAGTTTCATTAAATTGAGGTCACAGATCGATTATAAACATGGAATAGATGGTAATGCGTGAAAGAAACGATAAAATTGAGTCAGAATTAGTAGAGAATGAACCGGGTCTGATCGCGGGTCGTAGGCTCCGTTTATCAGAGAAACGGGTAAGGAAGGACACTATTCACGGTTACTGTAGCAAGGCGCGTGAACTCACGCGCAGCCGCTTGCGGCGGCGCGTGAACTCACGCGCAGCCGCTTGCGGCGGCGCGTGAGGGCGCGTGGTGACTTTTCTACGAAGGTGGTCAACAGATGATTGTGAACAGGATTCGAGATTCCGAGCGAGTGTCGGAAATTACGGAAACGCGTGCAGCGTGGGAAACGAGCAGTTGGACGGTGTGTGAGTGGACGTTTGCTTTATAAATTGATATGCATGCATAGTTAAATGTTTTACATGATTTCTGACATGATTTGAATTGCAATGATTTGATATGATTATTGTGTGATTTATTGATTATTTTAATCGGTGCTGCTGGCACGTTTTTTGAGAAAATGTGAAATGATTGTTTTGGGCACAGACCCGGAATTTGTGATTGGTTTTGGCTTGGATTATGAGTTGGGAAATTGATTTAATGGATTTGTGATGTTTTAGGATATGATTTTACGGATTTGCGTGTATTGAATTATTTAATGATTTTACGGATTGACGAGAAATGAGATTTGGGCATATGGCCCCGTGATAATAGTTTTGACATGGTTTTGATACTTGATTTGACATAATGCTTTTGATTGTGTATTGATGTTTGATGACTCCATATGTGTAATTCTTGGAGGGACTCCAGATGTGTAATTCCTGGAGAGACCGGATGTGTAATTCTCGGTGAGGCTGGATGTGTAATTCCCAGCATTGGATGACGACTCTGGATGTGTAATTCCCAGAGGATCCTCGGATGTGTAATTCCCGAGTTATATGCTTTACCCTGATTCCACGAACACCCCGTGGAAAGTGGAATCGACCACGCAACACGTGTACACCCGCACACCAACTAACCAGGCAAAACTTGTCTGCACTCTACGTACCACTAATACTCAAAACGCAACGACTACATTCGACCCCGTCGAATGACTGAAACTACTTGTTTCGAATTTGACACCACTTGTCAAATCCACCCTCTCGTTGACGCAACAACTCGACGGTTCCTTTCCCACTCCCACTAGGAGTCAGCTGACCCCACTCAACAATCTATGTTGACACATCCTGACAAACTGTCACCACACAGTTGTTGTCAGTCGAAAACTGACACTAGACTCACTCGTGGCTACACATGCCACCAACGTACTTAACTTAGTAAACGATTACCGACCTTTCAAACGACCTGTGTGTAATTAAACACATCGGAATTACCATGACCCATTGCATAGTAATGTCCGGTCCACAACCAATCCCATGGTATCGGAACCAATCCGACTACCAACACGTTCACCAACACACCTCGGGTATATCCCGTATACCGTAACTAGACATCACAAGTCTACACGGTATTGTACCTCGAACCATGTACGAAGTACACACATCTACCTAATAACCAGACTACAACCGCCTAGGTCATAGCCGAACGCGTTCCAATAATGGAGTACGTTTGCCCAATCCAGCATGAGACAAAACGAAACTCCACCCAACATCTAGTTCCAATTCCGAATCCAAATCCGCAATTTCGTAAGAAATCCCGGATCCAAACCCAGACATCACAGTTTAACTCATTTCCAAATCCGAATCCGAAATCATTATTCCGTAAGCTAGCATTTGGAATAACCATTCCGTACCCAAATCCGGAAATATACTTTCAAGTTCCAAAATCGAATCCTGAATCGTCACCCAGATATTCGATTCCAAATCCCGAAATCTCGTTCACATTTACCAAGACACACCAAAACCAAACCTATCGGTTACCCATTCAATACACTTGATTGACTTCATAGGGAAGCCAATCCAACCTCCACACGTCTAAGGTTGACAAAATTCAACTACCTTGAAAACCTACTCACCCGAGTAGAATACCATACGGGCCCCACTTCGAAAAGAAGTTCAAACGACTCACGTACCAAGGTAAGAGTGATATACTCTCCCCCTATCTGAATCATCAAGGTCACGACCCAGATAGACACTGTGTCCCTGACAATAACGTCAACATCCTAGATCGCCACAACGATCGACAACCGTCTCCCACAACTAGACAGATCAGTCGACGACGAGACACGTCGAGACTGCGGATTCTCACGGATTACCTTGTATCAATCCTTGTCATTCCACCTAGGAAAAACCAAGGATGATCCAAAATGATGACGTCAAAACTCATCCTACGTGGATGCAACCAAAACTCACTGCACTCACCACGCCATGTGACACCACATCGTCTGCCACCAAGCAGAAAATGAGAAATCTCGTTTACCTAATTTCGAATACGTAGCTCCTCCTAATGACCCGCAATTACACCTGGGCCCACCAACCAATACACGCTCAACGTACTGGTAACTACACTCAACGTCTGCCAGGGCAGAAAGCAAGAAGTCAACCCCAATGACTTCGGAATACCAATCACCAAGAACGAACACCACTCTCGTTCCCCAATCACAACGCTTCTCGAATTCAAGGTTCCAACCACGTTGGAAACAGACATGCTCCCAACAAGACGTCAAGTCTAACCACTAGACTTCCTACCTCCTCAATTCACTTGGACAACCCGTGTCCACAATCAATCTGTTATTGTCCCGTTCGCACATCCCGACCTTTACAGATTCAACACTCGTTTTCCCAAGTTCTCAATTACAAATTCCTACCTTTATACCACTAATGGTTTTCCTCGTCTTTTCCAGTTTTAATCATTTCCATGTACATTTTAGGGATATTTAAAAACATAAAAACGCACAAATTTTGGAGTTGCCAACAACTCCCCCAAATCCACTAATCATCCCAAAATTCCTTAAGTCTTAATTATACCATTTTAATCCACTCATCACTGGTTATCTCACCACTATTGGGACTTATCCCAACACAACACAATCTTAACTGGATCCCATCCAGTCCATCCCTCAACCACTACCGAATCTCAAAGACCGAACATATGTTCATCATGACGGAGTCACACCCAATTTGTGGCTCATCGTCAACACTATTACCGACACTAGCACCAGCGCTAGTACCAGCACCATCACTCTATCAACAACACTAGTATCAGCACACATGCATCCATACTAGCATCAGCACAAAAGTACCAACCCCGCAAACATCCATACTGCACACCGTGTGCAAATACGACAACCCTGGATCTCCGTTCATACGGAACGACGATCCCGTACCTCACGACTATGGGTACCACTATTCTGACAATCCACATCAGGAAAATGAACGCTCCCTGAACGTCCCCTGATCCCCAAGTATTATGACCACACTGATTACCCTCGATAGCCAGTCATCTCCATATGACTTCCGACTAACTGTCATTGCTATCGAGATCCGCATCCACACATCACACCAATACCCGATCCAACACGGGATTCCATAATTTATTTCAGAACCGTATCCGTACATCGAATCCCATAGTTCTGCCTACTCACCAGAGCCATCCACATGGTCATCCATGACCTCAGCCACTCCTCGCAGCACAAGTTCTCACCCGCTAATCACAATTGAGGTTTACCTTTTTAATACTAGGGTTCCACAATCACACCTTATGGTTCAACCGAACCAAACAGCTCTCCGTAATATAAAATTCACAACCTGACCGACCCCGCGGTCTAGACATCGAATAGACATCAAATCTAATCCTACCATCCCATCAACGTGGGTTCCACCACTAGGTCATCGGCCAACTCCGATGAACCAACATCCCTCACACTAGAAACCACCACAAGGGTTCACATTTTAGACCATTACTCACATGAGGTTCCCCGAACCTAGCTGCACCTAGCAGCACAACAATCCAATATCACATGACCGAACCGACGGTCCCACTATACCAGTTCACCACAATCAACCCCACTTGGGTCGAATCACATTAACGCACGGCGTATCGGGCCAATTGCACTCCATCCACTATCCAAACCCAAAAACTATCTATCAGGTTGATAACGAATTGCAGCCCAATGAGACATCACACCCTCGACCTGCGCGCACAAATAGAGCAACCATGCTCTGATACCAAGTTGACAGGACCCATCCCAATCCCCCCGGGATTACCGTGGAATGTGCCCTGCTCCCGTCCAACAAAGGGGTGTCAGACAAGGGATAACCAAGAGCTACTGCCCAAACGGGCCATCCAGAGTGCGCAAGGACCGATGGAGGAGGTGTGCAATGTCCCAGTCTCTGCTGCAATCGCATCCGTAATCAACCTGAAGGGCATTAAAACCAAAAGCTGTGAGTGGACAAAAACCAATAAGTTTACCAAATACATTTATAAGACATTTATGCCCTCCAATAAAAACGTATGCATGCCACCAAAAACCAGTAACCAAAACGTTTGCTCAACCGAGCCATTAGGGCCTTAGCCCAAAAACCGTTAACCAAAAACCAAGTGTGGGAACTCAGCCCAAAACCGTGGAATACCACCACCATACATATTAAAACCATGTGGGTCACCACCCACTACCATAAATGAACATTAATTCATTAAAATCACACAATCATAAATCCACCCGGAAAGCCATTTCATTAATTCATATTTTACCATTACCATCACCAGCATCCCTGATGCTAGACGTCCCTGACGTCATGTCTCACGGTTTCATAAGCTACGCGTGCTGCCCGGGGTCTCTCCGGGTCCATATATCTGACATCCCTGATGTCTGACGTCCCTGACGTCAATCATAGCAATCCTGCTCCTGAGTCATCATACGGTCCGGCTGCTCCGTATAATGACCCCTCGCAGGCAATGCACCGTGACTTCCCCAGTGTCCCAGACATCTGGAGGAGACCATCATTTAACCTTGTATCCAGATGGTATATGGAAAACAGTTTTATTTAATCCTTTTATCACATTATTACCATTGGGCCCTGCCCGAAATTTCCATAAAACCACATAATTCCATTTAGGTTCCCTGACCCAAAATCACCATTATAAAATATAGGGTCCCTGACCCGAAATCACATTTATTATCCAACTGGGCCTCATGCCCGATTTTATGAACCACTGGGCCCACGGCCCGATTTGTAAACCAACTGGGCCCGCAGCCCGACCTATAAACCCACTGGGCCCACGGCCCGAATTCACAAATCAACTGGGCCCCTGGCCCGATAACATAACTCAAATGGGTCTCAGCCCGATTTCATACCAACTGGGCCCCTGGCCCGATTTCATTAACCAACTGGGCCCCCGGCCCGATTCTCAAATGGACTCCAAGTCCGAAATTTCCAAAACAAGTGGGCCTCAAGCCCGAGTTCATATTTCCAATTTCAAAACCATTTCATCATATTATTTATTTAACCACAAGCACACAAAACCACAAATAAACCGTTAATCCCGATATACGTGAAATACGGAAAACACCTCGAAATACGTGCAACATATCCAAAATCAATGCTCACAAATACCATCACAGAAATCATGTATATAACCCATATAACACATTTAAGCATGCATAGGATTTATAAAACCAAAGTCCACTCACAGACCGTTTTAACCGTGTGCCTCGATACGCGTGCCACCGGCCCTCCCGGGCCACACCACTATCACCGGGACTCCCAATCCTGTCCAAATCACATTAGGGGGTCACTAACCTCAACATTAACATCCTATCAAAGTCCCGTAATTTTCCCGAATTTTTACTTATTTTTAAACTTAATTAAAAACCTTCGGACATCCCGAACAATATCGAGACGGTGTCCGATCGACACGAAACCAATTCCAAAATGTCCGTTACATCGAATGGATTAAAAGTCATGTTGACCTCACCTCGAGATTCGCGCCCACGCGCCGTCACGCGCCGCCGTGAGTGGCTGCGCGTGAAACTCACGTGCCTGCTACAGTGTCACCAGCCCAACCCGTTTGTCTGGTAAACGGGTCCAATTCACCCGCGACACAACCCGATTCCAATCCTATCAATTCAGCCTTAATTACAACAATTGATCATTCCATTAGCTTCGTTTTAAGTTTAATTTAAGTTCTGTAACATTGATTACACAATTCATTACCTACAATTCCACGATTCGATGATGAACACCAAGAACACCCGTCCGTTGTTCATCCTTCGAACCCCATCCATTTCGATCGATATCCTGAAATTGATTCAACCAGTAGCTTCCATGGACTCCGTAGATCATTTCCCCCAACCCAATTGCTTCAATCCAGTGTTCAATCGTCACGACACAAACTCGAGCACCGTCACTGTTCATCAATGGAGGTCCATCGATCTCGATCGGTTTCCTTCAATTGATGAACCCAGAAGCATCGTGGGATCATGAGGAGTCATTTCCCCACAACAATTGAGTCAATCACAGCCCCAAACTCCACGACTCAGCCTCGATTTCTTCCTCTGTCACCAAGCTCGATCAGAGCCAAAACGGCACCATTCCTTCTCGTTTTTGATGTGGATCGACTCGTCTCAACCTCAGGAAGATGTTTGTAACCTCCAATTCGATCATCACAGCCCAATTCCTTCAATTTGATTTTCCCTCCCAAAACTCAATTTTTCGAATTCTCAGTTCTTCCTCACTGCCACTCTCTCGTGTTTACCCAGTTGAAATCACACTCAACTCACTCACAATTCGCACTCTCAAGTTCAGCAATGGAAGAGGAATCAAGGGTGGGAGAAAACTGGATTTGGTTGTACACGGTTAAGAAAACACAAATGGAATTAATGGAAATTAAAATGATTAATTAATTAATTAATAAATATTAAAACATCATAATGATGTTTCCCCTAAGACAAGGATTCTGGTTTCAAGGGATGAGTGACACTTGTCACTCATCCAGGTGGGTAGGGTCAACGGTCACTATTCATTATTATATTATTATTTTAATCCCGGCCTCGGTTCGTTAGTTCGTTTCTTGACCATAACGTCGTCGTCGGATCTCCGATTTCGGCATGCCGCCTGTCGTTGGATTCGTATCGACGATACCTACGTAACGGTCCTTGGCCCTCGTCCATCGGACCTCCCGATCAAAAAGTCAACATTTGGCCCCTAATAAGCCAAATTACCAAAATACCCCTCAACTTCCGAACACCATAACTTCCTCTACGAATGTCGGAATCGAACGTGCCACCTGTCTATGAACTCGTGACGTCCCGAACTACGTCACGGTCATCGGTCAAAGTCCATTTGACCGCCCGAACAAAAAGTCAACATTTTGCCCACGACCAGGGGCAAAATGGTCATTTTGCACAATTTGTCCGATTCCGCCCTACTAACCACCGTTCAACCTCACTAATCAAGATTAGTCACTAAACTAATCCCGGAATTCGGGACGGGTTGTTACAACCTTCCCTCCTTAATAAATTTCGTCCTCGAAATTCCAACCGATCTAATCTCAACGTACTTCCCTCCTTAATAAGTTTCGCTCTCGAAACTCGATTACCCTGATTCCACGAACACCCCGTGGAAAGTGGAATCGACCACGCAACACGTGTACACCCGCACACCAACTAACCAGGCAAAACTTGTCTGCACTCTACGTACCACTAATACTCAAAACGCAACGACTACATTCGACCCCGTCGAATGACTGAAACTACTTGTTTCGAATTTGACACCACTTGTCAAATCCACCCTCTCGTTGACGCAACAACTCGACGGTTCCTTTCCCACTCCCACTAGGAGTCAGCTGACCCCACTCAACAATCTATGTTGACACATCCTGACAAACTGTCACCACACAGTTGTTGTCAGTCGAAAACTGACACTAGACTCACTCGTGGCTACACATGCCACCAACGTACTTAACTTAGTAAACGATTACCGACCTTTCAAACGACCTGTGTGTAATTAAACACATCGGAATTACCATGACCCATTGCATAGTAATGTCCGGACCACAACCAATCCCATGGTATCGGAACCAATCCGACTACCAACACGTTCACCAACACACCTCGGGTATATCCCGTATACCGTAACTAGACATCACAAGTCTACACGGTATTGTACCTCGAACCATGTACGAAGTACACACATCTACCTAATAACCAGACTACAACCGCCTAGGTCATAGCCGAACGCGTTCCAATAATGGAGTACGTTTGCCCAATCCAGCATGAGACAAAACGAAACTCCACCCAACATCTAGTTCCAATTCCGAATCCAAATCCACAATTTCGTAAGAAATCCCGGATCCAAACCCAGACATCACAGTTTAACTCATTTCCAAATCCGAATCCGAAATCATTATTCCGTAAGCTAGCATTTGGAATAACCATTCCGTACCCAAATCCGGAAATATACTTTCAAGTTCCAAAATCGAATCCTGAATCGTCACCCAGATATTCGATTCCAAATCCCGAAATCTCGTTCACATTTACCAAGACACACCAAAACCAAACCTATCGGTTACCCATTCAATACACTTGATTGACTTCATAGGGAAGCCAATCCAACCTCCACACGTCTAAGGTTGACAAAATTCAACTACCTTGAAAACCTACTCACCCGAGTAGAATACCATACGGGCCCCACTTCGAAAAGAAGTTCAAACGACTCACGTACCAAGGTAAGAGTGATATACTCTCCCCCTATCTGAATCATCAAGGTCACGACCCAGATAGACACTGTGTCCCTGACAATAACGTCAACATCCTAGATCGCCACAACGATCGACAACCGTCTCCCACAACTAGACAGATCAGTCGACGACGAGACACGTCGAGACTGCGGATTCTCACGGATTACCTTGTATCAATCCTTGTCATTCCACCTAGGAAAAACCAAGGATGATCCAAAATGATGACGTCAAAACTCATCCTACGTGGATGCAACCAAAACTCACTGCACTCACCACGCCATGTGACACCACATCGTCTGCCACCAAGCAGAAAATGAGAAATCTCGTTTACCTAATTTCGAATACGTAGCTCCTCCTAATGACCCGCAATTACACCTGGGCCCACCAACCAATACACGCTCAACGTACTGGTAACTACACTCAACGTCTGCCAGGGCAGAAAGCAAGAAGTCAACCCCAATGACTTCGGAATACCAATCACCAAGAACGAACACCACTCTCGTTCCCCAATCACAACGCTTCTCGAATTCAAGGTTCCAACCACGTTGGAAACAGACATGCTCCCAACAAGACGTCAAGTCTAACCACTAGACTTCCTACCTCCTCAATTCACTTGGACAACCCGTGTCCACAATCAATCCGTTATTGTCCCGTTCGCACATCCCGACCTTTACAGATTCAACACTCGTTTTCCCAAGTTCTCAATTACAAATTCCTACCTTTATACCACTAATGGTTTTCCTCGTCTTTTCCAGTTTTAATCATTTCCATGTACATTTTAGGGATATTTAAAAACATAAAAACGCACAAATTTTGGAGTTGCCAACAACTCCCCCAAATCCACTAATCATCCCAAAATTCCTTAAGTCTTAATTATACCATTTTAATCCACTCATCACTGGTTATCTCACCACTATTGGGACTTATCCCAACACAACACAATCTTAACTGGATCCCATCCAGTCCATCCCTCAACCACTACCGAATCTCAAAGACCGAACATATGTTCATCATGACGGAGTCACACCCAATTTGTGGCTCATCGTCAACACCATTACCGACACTAGCACCAGCGCTAGTACCAGCACCATCACTCTATCAACAACACTAGTATCAGCACACATGCATCCATACTAGCATCAGCACAAAAGTACCAACCCCACAAACATCCATACTGCACACCGTGTGCAAATACGACAACCCTGGATCTCCGTTCATACGGAACGACGATCCCGTACCTCACGACTATGGGTACCATTATTCTGACAATCCACATCAGGAAAATGAACGCTCCCTGAACGTCCCCTGATCCCCAAGTATTATGACCACACTGATTACCCTCGATAGCCAGTCATCTCCATATGACTTCCGACTAACTGTCATTGCTATCGAGATCCGCATCCACACATCACACCAATACCCGATCCAACACGGGATTCCATAATTTATTTCAGAACCGTATCCGTACATCGAATCCCATAGTTCTGCCTACTCACCAGAGCCATCCACATGGTCATCCATGACCTCAGCCACTCCTCGCAGCACAAGTTCTCACCCGCTAATCACAATTAAGGTTTACCTTTTTAATACTAGGGTTCCACAATCACACCTTATGGTTCAACCGAACCAAACAGCTCTCCGTAATATAAAATTCACAACCTGACCGACCCCGCGGTCTAGACATCGAATAGACATCAAATCTAATCCTACCATCCCATCAACGTGGGTTCCACCACTAGGTCATCGGCCAACTCCGATGAACCAACATCCCTCACACTAGAAACCACCACAAGGGTTCACATTTTAGACCATTACTCACATGAGGTTCCCCGAACCTAGCTGCACCTAGCAGCACAACAATCCAATATCACATGACCGAACCGACGGTCCCACTATACCAGTTCACCACAATCAACCCCACTTGGGTCGAATCACATTAACGCACGGCGTATCGGGCCAATTGCACTCCATCCACTATCCAAACCCAAAAACTATCTATCAGGTTGATAACGAATTGCAGCCCAATGAGACATCACACCCTCGACCTGCGCGCACAAATAGAGCAACCATGCTCTGATACCAAGTTGACAGGACCCATCCCAATCCCCCCGGGATTACCGTGGAATGTGCCCTGCTCCCGTCCAACAAAGGGGTGTCAGACAAGGGATAACCAAGAGCTACTGCCCAAACGGGCCATCCAGAGTGCGCAAGGACCGATGGAGGAGGTGTGCAATGTCCCAGTCTCTGCTGCAATCGCATCCGTAATCAACCTGAAGGGCATTAAAACCAAAAGCTGTGAGTGGACAAAAACCAATAAGTTTACCAAATACATTTATAAGACATTTATGCCCTCCAATAAAAACGTATGCATGCCACAAAAAACCAGTAACCAAAACGTTTGCTCAACCGAGCCATTAGGGCCTTAGCCCAAAAACCGTTAACCAAAAACCAAGTGTGGGAACTCAGCCCAAAACCGTGGAATACCACCACCATACATATTAAAACCATGTGGGTCACCACCCACTACCATAAATGAACATTAATTCATTAAAATCACACAATCATAAATCCACCCGGAAAGCCATTTCATTAATTCATATTTTACCATTACCATCACCAGCATCCCTGATGCTAGACGTCCCTGACGTCATGTCTCACGGTTTCATAAGCTACGCGTGCTGCCCGGGGTCTCTCCGGGTCCATATATCTGACATCCCTGATGTCTGACGTCCCTGACGTCAATCATAGCAATCCTGCTCCTGAGTCATCATACGGTCCGGCTGCTCCGTATAATGACCCCTCGCAGGCAATGCACCGTGACTTCCCCAGTGTCCCAGACATCTGGAGGAGACCATCATTTAACCTTGTATCCAGATGGTATATGGAAAACAGTTTTATTTAATCCTTTTATCACATTATTACCATTGGGCCCTGCCCGAAATTTCCATAAAACCACATAATTCCATTTAGGTTCCCTGACCCAAAATCACCATTATAAAATATAGGGTCCCTGACCCGAAATCACATTTATTATCCAACTGGGCCTCATGCCCGATTTTATGAACCACTGGGCCCACGGCCCGATTTGTAAACCAACTGGGCCCGCAGCCCGACCTATAAACCCACTGGGCCCACGGCCCGAATTCACAAATCAACTGGGCCCCTGGCCCGATAACATAACTCAAATGGGTCTCAGCCCGATTTCATACCAACTGGGCCCCTGGCCCGATTTCATTAACCAACTGGGCCCCCGGCCCGATTCTCAAATGGACTCCAAGTCCGAAATTTCCAAAACAAGTGGGCCTCAAGCCCGAGTTCATATTTCCAATTTCAAAACCATTTCATCATATTATTTATTTAACCACAAGCACACAAAACCACAAATAAACCGTTAATCCCGATATACGTGAAATACGGAAAACACCTCGAAATACGTGCAACATATCCAAAATCAATGCTCACAAATACCATCACAGAAATCATGTATATAACCCATATAACACATTTAAGCATGCATAGGATTTATAAAACCAAAGTCCACTCACAGACCGTTTTAACCGTGTGCCTCGATACGCGTGCCACCGGCCCTCCCGGGCCACACCACTATCACCGGGACTCCCAATCCTGTCCAAATCACATTAGGGGGTCACTAACCTCAACATTAACATCCTATCAAAGTCCCGTAATTTTCCCGAATTTTTACTTATTTTTAAACTTAATTAAAAACCTTCGGACATCCCGAACAATATCGAGACGGTGTCCGATCGACACGAAACCAATTCCAAAATGTCCGTTACATCGAATGGATTAAAAGTCATGTTGACCTCACCTCGAGATTCGCGCCCACGCGCCGTCACGCGCCGCCGTGAGTGGCTGCGCGTGAAACTCACGTGCCTGCTACAGTGTCACCAGCCCAACCCGTTTGTCTGGTAAACGGGTCCAATTCACCCGCGACACAACCCGGTTCCAATCCTATCAATTCAGCCTTAATTACAACAATTGATCATTCCATTAGCTTCGTTTTAAGTTTAATTTAAGTTCTGTAACATTGATTACACAATTCATTACCTACAATTCCACGATTCGATGATGAACACCAAGAACACCCGTCCGTTGTTCATCCTTCGAACCCCATCCATTTCGATCGATATCCTGAAATTGATTCAACCAGTAGCTTCCATGGACTCCGTAGATCATTTCCCCCAACCCAATTGCTTCAATCCAGTGTTCAATCGTCACGACACAAACTCGAGCACCGTCACTGTTCATCAATGGAGGTCCATCGATCTCGATCGGTTTCCTTCAATTGATGAACCCAGAAGCATCGTGGGATCATGAGGAGTCATTTCCCCACAACAATTGAGTCAATCACAGCCCCAAACTCCACGACTCAGCCTCGATTTCTTCCTCTGTCACCAAGCTCGATCAGAGCCAAAACGGCACCATTCCTTCTCGTTTTTGATGTGGATCGACTCGTCTCAACCTCAGGAAGATGTTTGTAACCTCCAATTCGATCATCACAGCCCAATTCCTTCAATTTGATTTTCCCTCCCAAAACTCAATTTTTCGAATTCTCAGTTCTTCCTCACTGCCACTCTCTCGTGTTTACCCAGTTGAAATCACACTCAACTCACTCACAATTCGCACTCTCAAGTTCAGCAATGGAAGAGGAATCAAGGGTGGGAGAAAACTGGATTTGGTTGTACACGGTTAAGAAAACACAAATGGAATTAATGGAAATTAAAATGATTAATTAATTAATTAATAAATATTAAAACATCATAATGATGTTTCCCCTAAGACAAGGATTCTGGTTTCAAGGGATGAGTGACACTTGTCACTCATCCAGGTGTGTAGGGTCAACGGTCACTATTCATTATTATATTATTATTTTAATCCCGGCCTCGGTTCGTTAGTTCGTTTCTTGACCATAACGTCGTCGTCGGATCTCCGATTTCGGCATGCCGCCTGTCGTTGGATTCGTATCGACGATACCTACGTAACGGTCCTTGGCCCTCGTCCATCGGACCTCCCGATCAAAAAGTCAACATTTGGCCCCTAATAAGCCAAATTACCAAAATACCCCTCAACTTCCGAACACCATAACTTCCTCTACGAATGTCGGAATCGAACGTGCCACCTGTCTATGAACTCGTGACGTCCCGAACTACGTCACGGTCATCGGTCAAAGTCCATTTGACCGCCCGAACAAAAAGTCAACATTTTGCCCACGACCAGGGGCAAAATGGTCATTTTGCACAATTTGTCCGATTCCGCCCTACTAACCACCGTTCAACCTCACTAATCAAGATTAGTCACTAAACTAATCCCGGAATTCGGGACGGGTCGTTACAGGTAATCCCTCTTATTCACCCTAGAGACATATACAAACAAAGTACAACCTTCTGAAGTAGCTTTGGCACAAATAGCTCTGATTTTGTCTGAGCAGTTCTTCTTGAAAACAAGCAACCTCTTAGTATTCACTGAATAGGTTCTCACAGCCTCTTTGAAGATTGCTGCAGTAGCGAACATCATTCCAAGCTGGAACTAGGAATTTTTCCCATCAGTTTTAGGGTTGAACTAGCTACCTCCAACTTTCATTGGCCTTGATTTTTTCCGAGGAGGCTCATCTTCCCCATCATCTGATTCTGGTTCTAGATCAAATGAATACAACCTTGGAGAGCTTGGACCATCACATGCTTGCTCATTCTCACCACCACCACTAGAATGTGCACAATCAAAGGCAACATCAAGGTCTACATAGGCTGCAAACATGTTGTCATCATCTTCTTCCAAAGCAACCTCATGTGTTTGTGCATAATCTTCATCAATAGCATACTCTGGATCACTGGTGGAATCATCATCACAATCTCTATTTTCACTCTCACTTGTACTTGAACTAACATAACCTCGATGTTCAAATCCGCTTCTTGCAGCAACAAGATTACCCCTACCCTTCACTAGTTCGGCAATAAGAGCATCTCCTAACTCCACATGTTTTGGTAGTTTAATCCCATCACTACCTCCGGATTTCAAATAAATAAGTACACATTGCCTTCTTTTTGCATAGTTGACACAAAGTCTGAATAAGTCTGCATCCGAGTACACTTTCATCAACTTACCACTATCCAAGTCCACAAAAAATATAGATACGGTGCTAGGGGTATAACCAAGCTTAGCCCCTAAGCTCTTAAGTTCCAATTCAACTGTGTATCAATCAATGTATACTAATTCACCTCCATTGTAGAACCAACTCGACTCTTCTATACAAAGTGTCCCATCATAATGAATCTTCATAGTGAATAAGTCTTCATCATCTGCATTCAAGAACCACCCCATAAACAACTAAGTGAAAAAGGCCAAAGTCTATATCTAGCAGCAGGTTTCAATATGACAACAAGTTCCAATATGACAGTAGGTTTCAATAAGCACCCTATTTTCCCTAAACCCTACTCCAGGGCCTATTCCAGCCCCAATGTTCCCTATTGATGCACCTTGTCTCCCTATTCTAGTGCTTATTCCCAATTCCAGTGTACCTTACAATTCCAGTCCCAAGTACCTATTCCAGTCTCAAGTAGCTCTATTAATTGGTTCGAAACAACCAACTGAAAAACCGCACCGAACTATAATCGAACCGAAAAATACCAAACTGAAGGAAAACCAAGACCGTTTGGCGAAAACTCAACCAAACCAGACTGAACCGGTTCGGTTTCAGTTTTTGGTATAAGTACACCAGACCAAACCGAATCGAACCGAAAGGAGCTTAAAATCGGACCGGCCCAAAATGCTTTAGGTTACATTGTACAAACTTCGTCGTTTTATTTCTATGTTGTATAAAACTAGCTGAAACCCTAGAGTCCTTCCAGTTTTCACTTCTTGAGTTCCTTCGGTCCTTCCCACTTCGACAGCCTTCCTCTCCCTTAGACGACCGAGACAACGAGACCTCCCTCCATCCCTCTTTCCTCGTTCATCAATTCCAGAGACTCAAACTCAGAGACAGAGAGTCCTTCAAAGCGCAAAACACCATCATGGTTCTCTGAAATTCGAGCCCTTTTTGCTTTTCTGCCTCAATATATTCTTATAGAATTTGTATCAAACAATTTTCTATCAACAAAGATGAAACGATGCTTCGAACCCCAAATTTGTGCGATTCGACTGTCACCAAGTTCCTTCTTTTGCCATCATCCTTCTCAACTCATACTGGTGCTTCTTGTGCAGTAGCTTCTCCTGTCCTTAACATGGGGTAATTATTTCTTACATTTATGCTCTGTTTCTTTCTTGATGCACTCTATGAAGGTGATTGAATTTTTGAGTTTATTGCTTTGAATTTCATTTATGTTCATTATTATGCTCCTAGAGAAATTTTATGGAACCAACCATGGTGGGGTTTGTTTAAACTTTAATAAAGTTGAATACTATACTTGAGTTATAAAAAAAAATCATCATACAATTCTACCAAAACGTATTTGCAGCAGTGAGACACCGAGTAATTTTAGTAGTATGCTTTATGTTGATTATTGATAATGACGTAATACATAGTGAAAGTGGTATTTTCTGAGTTGGAATGATTAGTTTTGTACTATGGTACCATAACGATTTGTGAAGAATTAATGGGTTTTTTAATTTTTTTTTAATTTGTGCATTAATGTTTTATTAGATTGAAGTGGAGTAAACAAGCATCGGGTAGCAATCAGCAAGGAATTGTCAGGAAGACATGTTCATCTTTCTATAATACACTTAGATTAGCCATCATTTTGTTTTTAGCACTGTTACTGATTATATGGATGGATGTACGTTAAACTTCAAGCGCTTGTTGGGAGGCAACCCAATGTATTCCCGGGATGTGAAGGAGTCATTAAAGCAGATTTGCTATCTTTCAACCTTCACTAGCTTTATTCTGTTTACTTAATGTTTTTCTTGTTTTATTTTTGTAAATCATTTTCCTTACTTCAATTCTATGTTCAATTACTTCTTATTTTCCTACATTGAGGACAATGTAGAATTTAAGTGTGGGGAAGTGGTTTACAATTTTAATTGTGCAATAAAATTATTTTTTAAAAAAATTATAAAAAAAAATCAAATAAAAAAATTAATTATTCAAAAAAAAAATTGTTTATTTCTTTCTTTCTTAAATCTTTTTTGTTTTAACTTAGTATTTTTACGAGTATTAAGTTGCCCTTTAACTTGTCAATGATATAAATGAACGAAAATGAATATGTTATGGCTATAAAGATGATCACTAAAATTTGAATTTATTTGTTAATATTTTGTGATTAAGTGTTATAACTTGTAGATAATGTATGTAAATTGGTATATAAACGAGCATGATAAGATAAGTATGAATCATTTGAACCTTATGTGAGCTTTATAACTTTATATACATCTTTGATGTCAGGACCGGTCCCAAATCCCCCGGGATTAATGTGGGACCCGTCTGATCCCATCTGACACGAAGTGTCAGACCAGGGAAAATTCCATCTCTAGCCCTCGCCGGGACTATCAGAGTGCGCCAGGATCGTAGGAGGAGGGGAGTGATGTCTCGTCTATGCTACAGCCCGCATCCGCGATCAATCTGAAGGGCATTAAAACACGAAAACTGTGAGTGGACAAAAATAAACATTTCATTTAAAAACATTTTCGCATAAAGACATTTATGTCCTTCAATAAAAGCATATGCATGCATTCAAAAAACCATTTAGCAAAACATTCATAAAACTATTTGTCAAACATTCTCAAAATCATTCAAGGGTTCATGCCTGGTTCCCATAAACCTTCATGACCCATAAAAACCTTTCAAGGGTTCATGCCCGGCCCCATAAACCGTCATGACCCATAAATCCATTTGGGTCCTCGACCCGAAATCACAAACTGACAAACCATAAACCAAAACATGTGGGAACTCAGCCCAACTCAACGTACGTGGGTCTTAGCCCAAAACCATTCTCAAAATATCACAAACGGGGTCTCCGTCCCAAACCACTTTCACAATTTCAAATACGGGGGTCTCCGCCCAAAATCACTTTCCAAAACATAAAACACAGGGTCTCCGCCCTCAAATCACTTTTCCATAAAACCTCATACGTATCAACATACGTATAACCCATCTGCGGCACTTCCGAGAAGATGCCAACTCGGGGCACACAGCCCCTAGGGAACACATCCCCGAAAAATGTCAAGATAAATCTCTATACTAGTGTGCACACTACTCGGGGTCTCACTCCGAGTCTTCTCCCAAGAATCTCCATCTGGGAGGTTCAATCTCTGGATCTAGTCCGAGCTCTCTCTCTAGATCTAGTCCGATCACATCTCTCCGGAATCTGGTCCGGGACCACAACATAAATAGTAACCCCCACTCCTGGAACGGGATCCCTATGGGGATACCCACTCTAGTCTGTGGATCGTGACTCTCCAGGTCGACGTCTGGAGGAGACCATATAATCATATGGAGGGTTCATTCATTTTCAAATACTTTCTTTCTTTTTCTATTTCTTTCTCAAAACTCAATTCTCAACTGGGTCTCATACCCGATTCATTTCAACAGGATTCCTCGAATCCAATTCAAATCACTTTCACAGGCCTCAGCCTAAATCCGCAGTTCAATAGGGTCTCATGCCCGAATTCTTATTTCATAAATCGAACTGGGACTTAAGCCCGATGTTACATTCAACTGGGCCCTAAGCCCGAAACCATGACTCAACAGGACCTCACGTCCGATTTCACAACCAACGGGGCCTTAAGCCCGATATCTCAATTAAATGGGTCTCAGGCCCGATATCATAAATCGACGGGGCATCAAGCCCGATAGTACAACTAACTGGGCCTCAAACCCGAATCGTAAACCAACTGGACCCTCGGTTCAATCGTATAGCTCAAATGGACCCTAGGTCCGATTCCTCGTCAATTCAAATGGACTCCAAGTCCGAGAGTTTGTAAATCAATTAGGTCTCACACCCGAGTTCATGTTTTTAAATCCGAAATCCATTTATTAAACCCTCGTTGAAAACCTAGAACGTATATGCATCGTATAAAATCGGAAATCTCGAAATACGTGCAAATACGTAAATCCTAGGCTACCACAAACAAATGCACTCATGGCAACACAAAACATATATTAAAATAATTATAAAAAATTTATGCATGCATCAATTTCGAAAGAAGGGTCCACTCACAAACTGTCCGAAGTAGCGCCTCGATACACGTGTCATAATCGTCTCCTGGGTCAACCGTCGCCTCCGGGATTCCCGAACCTGTCCAAATTCATTTAAAGGGTTACTAACTACTTATATAACCCATCACTAAAGCCCCGTAATTTTCCGGAATTTCTAACTATTTTTAAATGCGAACCTAAACCTTCGGACTTCCCGAACTATATCGAAACGGTGTCCGATTGACATGAAACCAGTCCCAAAATGTTCGTTACATCAAATAGATGAAATAACATGTTGGACACTTCCCCAAAAGATGGGACACGCGCCCAAGACAGGCCCTGCGCGTGGGCCTCACGCGCCAGGGTACTGTTCATCTTCTTCAAGCTTCTACACCGGTTCAGGCCAGCTGGTTCACTGGTTGGCCGGTCCAGCTGGACCGGCGTGACCGCTTCAACCCTCATACTCCCTCATTTTTCGTCTGTTTTCCTTCAAATCAATCCTAAAATTCCTATTTTAAGGTTTCCTACCCATTCCAATTAACAAAACTAATCAAAACCTCCTAAATCGATCCATAAAAATCACCCCCACGGTCTCCAATTTTCTGATTAGCCCCCATGGCGTCTCAGCCGTTAAACCCCATTGAAACCTTCCTAACACAGTCCTGATAACATATTTAACAAATGAAAACCGTCCAAAACGACCCATAACAACTAGAACTGAAATGGGATTAAATCGGTCAAAACCGATTACCTGGGTTCGACTTCCTCCTCCGCCGTCCACGACGGCTCTGCCTGGCCAGCCACCACGTCCCAGCAACCACACTCACTCTCTGGCATCTCAGTCATGATCACTGGGCAAGGGTTTGAAGGGTTGGATTTGGGTGAAGGTTAAACGGGTTTGTTTGGGAACAAAGAAAATGGTCGATGAAAAATGCAAGGGAATGGTGAGATGCATGAATGGGAAGGGTTGACCAGTGGATGGGTGACACTTGTCACTTATCCATTGGTCCACTAAAAGTAACTGGGCCCACAAAGGACAAAACTTCACTTTTTGTCTCGTAAAACGTGTCGCCTTAAATAGTTCCCCGGAACTTCCGTGAACCGTAACTTCTCCGTCGAACGTCCAAATTCGACGTGCCACCTGTCTATGGATTCGTATCGTCCCGATCTACGTAATGGTTCTCGGCCCTCGGCCATCGGACCTCTCGGGTCAAAAGTCAACTTTTGGCCCAAATTACCAAAATGCCCTCGAACTTCAGAACATCATAACTTTTTCCACTGACGTCGGAATCGAGCGTGCCACCTGTCTATGAACTCGTGACGTCACGAACTACGTCACAGTCATCGGCCAAAGTCTATTTGACCGTCCGAATGAAAAGCTAACAATTTGCCCATTCTAGGGGTAAAAACGTCATTTCGCCCGAATGTCCGCTAATCTTCGCCTAATCTCTGATTAGCCTCACTAATCCTTAATTAATCCCATTAATTTTGGACGGGTCGTCACATTTGATGAGTGATTCATAATTTCTTTGTTTAAATTGATATACATATGTCTCATAACTACTTGTCATAGCTTTTAATGAACTCTATAGTACTAGAACTTATTCTATGTGATTTTCAAAGCTTTTAAGCCAATAAACTCTCTGATTTTGGATATGATTAAGGCATTAGGGTTAACACCACAAATTCAAACATCCATGTTCCCTATTTTGTACGCAAAAGTTGGGGCCGCCTTAGTTTTAACCCCTTTGAGCCTACATTAAGCCCTTCTTTCAATACCATGATTATCTAAACACTTGAGCTTAGTATAGACATCATTTACCCTTGTTCTAAGGACTCGGTTGAAGACCTAAAGATAGTGTGAAGAAAAAATGATGATGTTTTGAAGATTTTTATGTGTATTATGTGTATTTACTTACTCAAATATTGTTGTATTATTAACACATGTTATTACCTTGATATATGAAAAAAAAGGGTAAAAAAAAAATGAAATGAAAAAAAAAAGTGTTTTGAGTCTCTATCAATGTAATAAGGTTTGATTATGTAATATTTGAGTTAAGTCCTTTACATTCATAAATCCAACACAAAAAATGAATTCGAGGCCCAACATGATGAAATTAGGCCTATGTTCGAAAGGATGAATTATTGAGATCATTGCACTAAGGTTGGGAAGTTATGATACGTTTTAGGAGTCTATTGAGTCTTGGAACGAATTTGAGCACCACTTATCCTATACATTCGTTGTCTCTAAACTTGACCCCATTACAACCTTCGTAAATACCTTATGATCCTTAAGATGGTAAATTTTGATTAGTTGAGTCAATCACTTGAGTAAGCTTATGGTTTTGGTTCATTTGTGCAAGTATGTTTAATTTTTATCATGAAGTGTTTGTTTGAGATTTTGCAAAAGTACTTCATTTCTATTATGTGAGCATTTTTCTCACATACTTTGAGTGCAAACACAAACCCTAACAAATTGAGTGAATTCATGAGTGCATATCCTTGTGAGTTGATTCATAATTGTCTTATTCATGTTGAGATCCATTTCACCATATTTACCCATTATCTTACTTGTTGAAATATTTTGTTACAATGTATTAACTCTTGAATTCCATATGGTTAAATGCTTTAAGTGAAAATCTTTGATGCCATGATAATAATGCAATTTTCAGACAAATGGTTAAGGATTTACTTGTTTTGAATTCGTAGTTTAATTTTAGTATTTGCTAGGGACTAGCAAAGTTTAAGTGTGGGAGTATTTGATAAGTCGTTAATTAAGCATTATTTTATATTATTTTATACCCTTTACACTTGACTTTTAATATTAAAATAATAAATAATTAGAGAAATAATATATTTTGTGATATTTTTGTATAATTAAATAAAGCTTGGAATTTGGAGCGTTTTAGCGAAAGAATCGTCCCGATCGGAATTATAACGAAGAAATTATGGACGAAATTTGGTGAAATTCATTTGCAAACCCAATCTAATCCAAGCTTGCATGTAACGACCCGTCCCGAATTCCGGGATTAGTTTAGTGACTAATCTTGATTAGTGAGGTTGAACGGTGGTTAGTAGGGCGGAATCGGACAAATTGTGCAAAATGACCATTTTGCCCCTGGTCGTGGGCAAAATGTTGACTTTTTGATCGGGCGGTCAAACGGACTTTGACCGATGACCGTGACGTAGTTCGGGACGTCACGAGTTCATAGACAGGTGGCACGTTCGATTCCGACATTCGTAGAGAAAGTTATGGTGTTCGGAAGTTGAGGGGCATTTTGGTAATTTGGCTTATTAGGGGCCAAATGTTGACTTTTTGATCGGGTGGTCCGATAGGCGAGGGCCAAGGACCGTTACGTAGGTATCGTCGATACGAATCCAACGACAGGCGGCATGCCGAAATCGGAGATCCGACGACGACGTTATGGTCAAGGAAACGAACTAACGAACCGAGGCTGGGATTAAAATAATAATATAATAATGAATAGTGACCGTTGACCCTACCCACCTGGATGAGTGACAAGTGTCACTCATCCCTTGAAATCAGAATCCATGTTTTTGGGGGAGACCTCATCATGATGTTTAATTAATTTTTAATTAATTAATTAATCTTTTATTTCCATTAATCCCCATATTTTCCTTAACCGTGTACAACCAAATCCAACACTCTCCCAACCAATTCCTCTCCCATTGCTGAACCTGAGAGTGTGAATTTGTGAGCATTTTGAGTGTGATTTCAACTGGGTAAACACGAGAGATTGACGGTGAGGAAGAACTGAGAATTCGAAAGATTGAGTTTTGGGAGGGAAAATCAAATTGAAGGAATTGGGCTGTGATGATCGAATTGGAGGTTACAAACATCTTCCTGAGGTTGAGACGAGTCGATCCACATCAAAAACGAGAAGGAATGGTGCCGTTTTGGCTCTGATCGAGCTTGGTGACAGAGGAAGAAATCGAAGCTGAGTCGTGGAATTGGAGGCTTCGTTGGATGCAATTGAGGTGGGGAAACTACTTCTCATGATCCCACGATGCTTCTGGGTTCATCAATTGAAGGAAACTGATCGAGATCGATGGACCTCCATTGATGAACAGTGACGGTGCTCGAGTTTGTGTCGTGACGATTGAGCACTGGATTGAAGCAATTGGGTTGGGGGAAATGATCTACGGAGTCCATGGAAGCTTCTGGTTGAATCAATTTCAGGATATCGATTGAAATGGATGGGGTTCGAAGGATGAACAACGGACGGGTGTTCTTGGTGTTCATCATCGAATCGTGGAGTTGTAGGTACGGTCTTGTGTAATCAATGTTACAGAACTTAAATTAAACTTAAAACGAAGCTAATGGAATGATCAATTGTTGTAATTCAGGCTGAATTGATAGGATTGGAACCGGGTTGTGTCGCGGGTGAATTGGACCCGTTTACCAGACAAACGGGTTGGGCTGGTGACAGTGTAGCAGGCGCGTGAGTTTCACGCGCAGCCACTCACGGCGGCGCGTGACGGCGCGTGGGCGCGAATCTCGAGGTGAGGTCAACATGACTTCTGTCCTATTTAATGTAACGGACATTTTGGAATTGGTTTCGGGTCGATCGGACACCGTCTCGATATTGTTCGGGATGTCCGAAGGTTTTAAATTAAGTTTAAAAATAAGTAACAATTCGGGAAAATTACGGGACTTTGATAGGACGTTAATGATGAGGTTAGTAACCCTCTAATGTGATTTGGACAGGATTGGGAGTCCCGGTGATAGTGGTGTGGCCCGGGAGGGCCGGTGGCACGCGTATCGAGGCACACGGTTAAAACGGTCTGTGAGTGGACTTTGGTTTTATAAATTCTATGCATGCTTAAATGTTTTACATGGATTATGATTGTGATTGTATGATGTTGGTTTGGTTGTTGGTAAATTGTACGGTTTCACGTATTTCGAGGCGATTTACGTGCTTGCACGTAAATCGAGGTTTTCCGGTTTTACATGGATTTTCCATATTTATGACTTGGATATAATATGATAAAATGGTTTTGAAATTGGAAATACGAACTCGGGCTTGAGGCCCAATTATGTTGGAAATTTCGGACTTGGAGTCCATTTGAGAATCGGGCCGGGGGCCCAGTTGGTTAATGAAATCGGGCCAGGGGCCCAGTTGGTATGAAATCGGGCTGAGACCCATTTGAGTTATGTTATCGGGCCAGGGGCCCAGTTGATTTACGAATTCGGGCCGTGGGCCCAGTGGGTTTATAAGTCGGGCTGCGGGCCCAATTGGTTTACAAATCGGGCCGTGGGCCCAGTGGTTCATAAAATCGGGCATGAGGCCCAGTTGGATAATAAATGTGATTTCGGGTCAGGGACCCTATATTTTATAATGGTGATTTTGGGTCAAGGACCCTAAATGGAATTATGTGGTTTTATGGAAATTTCGGGCAGGGCCCAATGGTAATAATGTGATAAAAGGATTTAATAAAACTGTTTTCCATATACCATCTGGACACAAGGATATATGATGGTCTCCTCCAGATGTCTGGGACACTGGGGAAGTCACGGTGCATTGCCTGCGAGGGGTCATTATACGGAGCAGCCGGACCGTATGATGACTCAGGAGCAGGATTGCTATGATTGACGTCAGGGACGTCAGACATCAGGGATGTCAGATATATGGACCCGGAGAGACCCCGGGCAGCACGCGTAGCTTATGAAACCGTGAGATATGACGTTAGGGACGTCTAGCGTCTGGGACGCTAAGCATCTGGGATGCTGGTGATGGTAATGGTAAAATATGGTTTAATGAATAAAATGGCTTATTGGTTGGATATGTGTTATGTGGTAAAAATGGATTATTGGTTATGAAATGGTATGTCGGGTCAGGGACCCTAAATGGTTTTGGATTTTTGAATTGATGTTCATCTATGGTAGTGGGTGGTGACCCACATGGTTTTAATATGTATGGTGGTGGTATTCCACAGTTTTGGGCTGAGTTCCCACACTTGGTTTTTGGTTAACGGTTTTTGGGCTAAGGCCCTAAGGGCTCGGTTGAGCAAACGTTTTGGTTACTGGTTTTTGGTGGCATGCATACGTTTTTATTGGAGGGCATAAATGTCTTATAAATGTATTTGGTAAACTTGTTGGTTTTTGTCCACTCACAGCTTTTGGTTTTAATGCCCTTCAGGTTGATTACGGATGCGATTGCAGCAGAGACTGGGACATTGCACACCTCCTCCATCGGTCCTTGCGCACTCTGGATGGCCCGTTTGGGCAGTAGCTCTTGGTTATCCCTTGTCTGACACCCCTTGTTGGACGGGAGCAGGGCACATTCCACGGTAATCCCGGGGGGATTGGGATGGGTCCTGTCATTGCAAACCCAATCTGTGCAGCCTACAAACCCAAATTGCAGCCATAGGCCCACGCAGCAGCCCGGCATCCTAAGCCTAGACGCGACCCAGTCTTCAGCCCAAGGCGCAACCAGTTCAGTAGTCCCACACCGAACGACCACTCCATACTTCAGCGCAAGCGCGCCGAAAAGTTCTGAGTCCGTCAACGCCCATGCCCTGATCTCACCTGCTCTTCCTGGCAGCAGCTCACCAACTCATTGCCCTCTGTCAGCCAGGCCTTGATGAAAACCAGAATGCAATTTCAGCAGGTCCTGTGCAACTCATTTCTTGCACCAAAATTGTTCCAACTGCTCCCTTTGCAGCAGATTTTTCAGCCATTTTTCTGATTTTTTTCAACTCTACACCATCCCTAAAATCATCATTAATCATCAATGTTCATCATTATATTTTTATATTATATTTTTTTATTTTATATTTGGATTTTTGACACTCCATCTATAAATAGCGAGACCATTTCATTTGTAAAGGAGCCCCCCTTTGTCTATTTTTTCTCTCTCTTTTGTAGCTTTTATTTTAGTTGTTTTCTCTCTACATTGTAGAGTTATTTTGGGGACTATTTTAACTTCTTGTAGATTTTCTTCTTAATTAATTTTCATTTAAATCTTGTCTTTTAATTTATGTTTTTAGATTCATTTCTTAAGTTTCATTTACTTTTAATTTTAGTTCTTAGATTTTCTTTGTAAACTTTTCTTTTTAACTTCTTTAACTTTTCTTTTAGATATGAATTTATGTTTTCCTTAAGAAAATCTTAGGCCGAGTATTTCCGAAATAATTCTAGAATTTAAGTTCGAATTCTTATGTTTTATCCTCAATCTTCATAAGGTTCCTTCTATTGTTCAGAGAATTTTATGAATAACATTTCATTGTTTCCATCCACTTTCGGAATCACAAGCTGTTCTTGGGTTTCGAAAGTGTAACTTTATTCCCTTTACTTAAATTCTTGTTAATGTTTCGGTTTACTTATAATTCAATACATATGATGGTATTTTCTTTCTAAACTTTTGTACGTATGAATACAATCTCCATGTGTTTTACTTTCTGAATTTCTTTTACTTCATATATCTTAGTGCTTAAATTTCAATTTGATACTATATGTTTTATCCGTTGTTCGGTGCATTTAGACTAGAATTGAATAGATTAAATGTTGATCGTTGTCGGCGCATTTAATTATAAATTTAAGATGAATCATGTTGTAAATGTTTGAAGCATATTGATGTTTGACGCACATTAATGATTGATGCATTTATAATATTGAAAGATATATGTAAGTATTTGAGATGATGAAAGTAGGATTTCATGATTGGTTTATTATGAGCAAAATGTTAGAGTGTTGGTAAAATTTGTATTTGAAGGAAGTCTATTTTTAGGAGTAGTTTAAATAATATGATTGTTAATTTGAAATTATTTACGTAAAAGTGTCGGTTTTGTCTATGAAACTACTCTATGGTTTGTAAGTTCAAATTATCATGAGCATTTGCACTTTAATTCATAGTTTGGTTAACGATGCAGTTTAGATTACAATATTCCTAAAACCCTCCATTTCATTCTTTTATTCTTTAATTCTTTATTCTTTAATTTTTTAATTCTATAATTCTATAACTCTTTTATTCTTTAATTCATTTATTCTTTAATTCTTTATTATTTAATTATTTAATTGTTTAATTCATTATTCTTTTATTCATTATTCTTTCTCACTAACATATTATTAATCTTCCATAATTTACCCGGTTAAGAACGATCCCTATTTACCAATACTACATTTACACAAAAAGGTTTAAATTGCATGATACTCGAATTACGTATTTAATTTAATGCCTAGTTTGGGCATTATCATATGGCCCATAACAAAACCATTTATCAGATTTTTTTTTCTTGATATCATCTTTGACATTTTGGAGAGAGTATGGGATAACCTTGTTGACTTCTTCAGTGATGAAGGCATTTTTGTCTTGATTAGAGGGAGTTTTGTTATGAAAGTAGTTTTTTATTTGTTTCAAGTTCAAATAGTAGTTTTGATTTGGATGTACATATTCTTTATAGTTTTTTTTTTCTTGTTTTTTGTTGTTTTATCAGAAGGATCTTGTCATATATGAAATGAATGTTCGTGCATTTACAGTTGACGAATCCAGTGGCCTGGATGCAAATATTCGTGGTAGCTACCTTGGTGTAATTGATAAGGTATTAGGTTTTTCTACAAGATGAATAAGAATATATGCATTTGAAACGTCATCTGATATGCAGTCCATATTTGAGTGAATTATGTGAATACTCCCTTCAACTCTATCCTGCTTTACCTTGATTTTGTAAGGTTTTGGTTGTATTTCTTGAAATCTCAATGGTCATTCTAATGTGCTGAAAAAATTATTTACATTGTAAATACGTCTACTGCTTTCTTAGGTGAAATGCAGTGTGGTAAAGTGAAGATGGGTCATGAATAATGACAACACATGCTGTCTAATGTGCATAGACTTATGCCCGTTCCTTTGATTATTTTTTAAATAAAATCATAATGATTTAGTAGGTTTTTTTTTATATGATGGACTTCTTTGATTCCCCCCATCCATTTCAATTCTTAGATTCCACACCTTCTAAATGGTGGTTCTTAACTACAATTGATTTTGTTATTTGTAATGGACATTGATTAGTTGTAATAAACATTAATTAGGTTGTAATGAACATTAAATAGGTAATAAATATTGATTATTGTATAAAAGTACAAAAAAATCGGATTTTAGAGAATAGTTGAACCGGTTCGCCACGATTTGAACCGAAAAAAAATTGGTTTTACCCGAAACCAAACCGAATCGAATATTTCAGTTTCGATTTTAGTCGGTTTTTTGAGGAAAAATTGAACCGAACTAAAAAACCTACTAACATGGCTTGTCCCAAGTACCTATTCTAGCCCCAATTCCCTAATACAAATCCATACTACAATTATCCTAGCATAATGCAACACACAAGTGCCTACAATTCCATAATGCAGCATACAAGTGCCTACAATTCCAGTCCCAGTTAACAACGTACATTTCCATTCCCAATTCCAGTCCCAAGTGCTTACAATTCCACAATCATTAACAACATGCAATTCCATAATCATTAACAACATGCAATTCCACATTCATTAACAATATACAATTCTATACATACAATTCCATACATACATACATACAATTCCAGTCCGTACGAAAACCAATCGAAATCAAGCAAACAAAGTGCATATTCTTCTAATTGAAAATGAAGAAGCAATTACCATTAATAGGTTGCTCAGTCCCTCCGGTTCACCAATCATCCTCGCAGTAGTCTTCGGACTTCTCAAACGAGTCCAATTTCGAGAGTAGGGCTACCAATTTCCTCAACTTCTGAAATCCTCAAATCCTGATTCTCCAAACTCTAGAATTCCCCAATCATGCAAAATGGAATCCCCAATTTCCAGATTTCAAATTTACTTCACGAAGGAGAAAGTAGTTCGATTCCAAGTCGGCTCCACGTTGACTTCGTCTATATTAGCATCGACCACTTCCATGTTAACCTCTTCTATTCGACGTCCCTATTTTACCCCTGTTTTGGACGCCCATTTGACTGTATTAATGGAAATAGACCGATTTGTACCGACTCGGTGAGAATAGGGTGTACTTAACACCAATAATGAGAATGTGGTGCAAAGTGGAATTTTCGTTTGAAAATATGATGCATTTGAAGTAAAAAGCCAAATAATCAAATACCATATAATATTATTTGTTTAATCGTTATTATTTTTTTGATGGAATATTTCAGGATGACCTCGAGATCTTTATAAAATGCAAAATAAATAATATATATACCATTCTACTAACATCTTTAAAAAGAAATACCAATATATAATAATTCTTTTGTAGATACTTGCTATTATAACCTAATTTGTCTTCATTTATTGTGTGATGAGAGATAAAATAATATGCATAACATAATTTTTTTTTCTTAAAAAGGAACTAATTAGTGGCAAATTATAACAGTTAGACTTCGTTTGGTATGCCGTACTATACTGATTATTTTAGTCGGATATACTGATTATTTAGTCGAGTGTTTGATACTTTACCGGATTAGAATGCCGACTATATTATACTGGCCGGATTATATTATAGTAGTTGATACAAAATAATTATATCTTAAATAATAATTATGTATGTTGTTATTATTATGATTTATTTTAATATTAATAATAATTATTACTATTTATGAATTATGAATTATTAATTTTTATCATTATTAGTATTTATTAAATTATCATTAATTATTATTTTATTATTATAGTATTTATTAAATTATTATTATTATTATTACACTTTTCAAGAATACTAGTCATCCGACTATTTAATATGAAAATTTTTGAACGTATTATTTTTGTTTGTATAAATATATTCAACCGTATTAATATGACTGATATCACCTATATTATCCTATCTAATCCCTTATACGGCATAGCATACGGCGTACCAAATGTAACCACAACCTGTCTGGAAACAAGGAAAATCCACAACGTAACATAATTTTCTCATTTAACATTTTTGTATAAAGAAAAAAACTATTTACTGAATTTTATATTCGTAAAAAAAGCGATTTTGATAAAAAAGGAGTAGCAATTCAATAGAAAAAAAAAACATAAGTACGTATAAGATGAGAAACATCATGGTGCCTTGGGCACAGACAACAAGACGCCCAAATCATAAACAAAAACTCCATTGCAGTTTGCAATTTTGCATTTGCATAACTCTAGACTGTTACTCCTACAAAAGCCAATTACAAATCTCAAATAAATTTAAATTACCGAACACAATCCAGATTGGATCTTTCTGCTCTCCCAGCTATAGATCTCTCGCTCCCTCTTTCTAACCCAACAATCTCTCTCTTTCTTCAATAATTGAGGTCAGTTGAATGTTCTTTAACAATCTATCGTATTCAAACCTGTATGCGCACACACCATCATATAAATATATATATATATTGTAGGAATGAAACTAAAGATGTTGGCTTCAGAGTTTCTGGGTTGTTCTTATGATCTGAGCTACTTTATGTATATGAATATCGTGTTTATTTTTGCCTGAATAGTTTAAAGGAACAGACGCCAGCATTAGTTTTTGGGTTTGGTTTTGGTTTTGGGTTTTGGTATCTGCTCGCGAGGTCTAATTCTTTCATTTGGTTCGACGCTCTGTTTGGTTCCCTAGAATTCTATAACCAATGAAATTTTATTGGAAGGACTTAGAAGAGCTTAACTCAGCTAAAGAATTTAAAATTTTGAGTAGGTTGTTGTTATTCTAAATTTTCTTACAGTTTAGCATATATTTGGCATTTTGAGCTTTTGTTGATGGGCGTTTTGAATCTGATTAGGAACTGTTGGAGGAGTCTTCATATAGACCCGTGTATAGCGGAGCACCTGTTTGAGAACTGAATATTGCTATTTCTGTTAGTTGTTGGAAATTCTAGACGGGCTTCTAAGGATTCTTGAGATTAGGCCTAGAAATCAAAGCTTGGGAATGCTGTTTATGTGCCAGATTGTGTAATGCACATAAGTTAAACAATGCTGTGGACTGATTTTAGGAGGACGAAATATATTCGGAGGCCATTTGGTAGATTGGATTGTGTATAGATGGCTCTAGTTTAGATCCTGATAGGAGATGGTATAGAGTGATTTTGACCCAAAGAAGGTTGAGTACACGGAATCCAACTACGCTCAGAGTGGAAGCCAAGCATCAGGCCTTCGCAGGGAGCTCTCATTCTCTGGCTGGTGTGATGAAGATGGGACAGTGCATTTTGATTGTGAATTAGGAGATACGGATGCGACTGTAGAAGAAGACTCAGACTTTGCATTGCCAATGCTCCAGCAGGGTGAGCTAGAAAACAATATTATAGATAGGGACGCATACCACAGTACTAAATCTCAGAAGAGAAATATGCGCTTGAACAGTGGTGATACCTTGGATGATGCTTCTATCCAGGCAGGTGGGAATCGAAATGAGGAGTATTTGCCATTTGATATTGAGGATGGATCTAAAAGGGACATAGATGCTATTGACATCTCCAATTCCATGCATAACCATAAAGAATTACCCCTAGATTCGAAGAACCCTCTTTCTGTTGCCAATGTGTTGAGGACTTTGTTCTTCGTACTTGTGTGGTACACTTTCAGCTTGTTTTTGACCTTGTAAGTCCCTTCTGTACTTTATTAATAGATCGATGTGTATAACTTATCAATTATTCAACTGATCTAATGATGAAAAAAATAAATTTTCTTCTTTCATTGTCTACTGTTATTTTTAGGTATAACAAAAGTCTGTTAGGGGATGATTTGGGGAGGTTCCCTGCTCCCTTATTGATGAATACCGTTCATTTCACAATGCAAGCTGTTCTATCAAAGGCAATCACATGGTATTGGTCTCATAGATTCCAAGCTGGTGGTTCTATTTCATTGAGAGATTACTTTGTGAAAGGTAAATTCATAGTCCTTTTGCTTTTTTATACTAGTTTGCTAAGTTTTTGGTGATTATGTTCTATGGACATTAATTTTGCCAAATAATCCAGTGCGTATATATTAAAATTCAAATGCTAGATAGTTTTCAGTTTCCATTTTCTTTTAGTTTTGTTATGAACTTGGGAAGGTACATATGTTTTTAGATAGGAACAATTATTGTGAATAAGGTTTTTATTTTTATTTTTATAATGCCTAAAAAATTCTCTTTTCTTTCCTTTCATCTAGAAAATTGAAGGGATGGAGCGGGAACTTCCCATTAAGACCTTTCAATACTTGTGAAAACCTGAGTCTCCTTAGCCTCCTTTTCTTCACTTTGTCTTATTTCTTGGAACCTTCGGATTTGCAGAAAATATGGATAGAGAATTACAGGAATAAGCAGACTTGTCTTCTCGTGTGAGTGGTATCGTTGGATCCTAATTGAGTAGACTGAAGATCTTGGTCTCCTCATCCTTCTGGTGCAAATATTTTCTTATTCATGTGGTCACCAATCGTTTGGATGCTCCAATCAAGCATTTAAGTTCATTTGGAGGGGTGGTGTTCATACTAGTTGCAATTTTTCTCTAGGTTTGTGGTTCATTGAATGATTAATACCCATGATATTTCCCAGAGAATTGTCCCTTTGCATGTTTACCTCCAGTTGTGGATCGTACAAACAGGAGGGGAATCAGATGGACCATTTATTGTTGCATTGCAGATTTATCAGACAGAGTTTGAATGACCTGCTGAAGGTTTGGTTTTGCGTGGGTGTGGCCGAGAAACTGGAATTTGTTGCTGTCAGAAGGCTCACTCATTACCGTAGATAGTAAGAAGGTGCTTACCTTTTAGCGATTTGCTATTCTCTTCTCTAGTGGTGTATTTGGTGGGTACGGAACAAGGGAATTATTCGACAATACGGAGGAAGTGGAAACTATTTGGGATAGAGTTAGATTATGTGCTTCTCTCTTCGATTTTCTGTCAAAACAGTTCAACTTCCTTTTGGTGTAATTTTTCTGTTAGGTTTTTTCTTTAGCATAGTGTGTTTTTTCTGTTGTTTTAGGTCTTTGATGGATTGCTCGTCCATGTTGCTTGTAGTTCCTTTTTGTTTCCTCTTGAAAAACTTGTGTTTCTTGTAAAAAGAGTTCTTGTAAAAACATGTGTAGCTTATGATAATGACATGACCCTCAGACCAAGGTAGATAGATTTCATTAGATTTTAAAGGGAACCTATTTGTTGACCTAGGCTGTGAAGCATGTAGGTAATGCAGGTTCTCTCATGATCTGTGAAGCATCAAACGAGCAAACAAGAATGACACAGCTGGAGTCCATGCCCAGCATATTCTTTAACAGATTAGGCTAGCAGAAAGTAGGTACCCATCCTCCAGGAGACGAGAAACCTATTTATAAACAATAAGCATGAAATATAAATAGTTATTGACATTGGATGCAATATGTATGCAGTATAGGCTGAATTAGGCACTATTAATTTAGATTATTTATTTTCTTGTTTGAAAGGTGCTATTTATTTCTATGATTTTATCAAGTTTGCAGACTAGTGTGCTTTAATAAAATCTTAGTTGGCTACGTGTGGGACATACTTGTGGTCATTGGTTGTTTCTTGTGTATCCAATTGGAGCCCATTCCATGCTAAGAGTATGAGATTCCTATAGATGTGAAGTTAATTCCTTTACTTAGCTGGATTGCAAGCTCTGGAAGGTATTTTCATCTCTGGAAGTCTTGTGGATTGTATACGTCTGAAACACGTACGTGGTCATCCATCTTGGTTATTGTAGAGCTTTAGTTTAATCAAATTTGTTTCTTCTAAAGAAAAAATAGAAAAAGAAAGAAAAAGAAAATAGAAAACGTCCGAAATATGTAGGCAAGATCAGTAGGTAATCTTCCTTCTCATAATTAGTTATAATTCCTTTGCAACTGCACATTTACATTTTCAATCCAGTCACCACCTGTTTCTGCTGCAACCATCACTTTCATTTTTTTTGAGGTACCCGTGTTGCAGCAGTTGTTATCTTGTTAGATACTGAAGGGCAGGGTTAGAAATAATTTTGAGAAACTTGGAATTTTCTGTAGTTGAGACATGGCTCAGATCAAGAGTGTTCATGCTATGACAAATGGATGAGTGGTTGTCCTGGACCATCAGATGTTGAGTTACTAGATTAAGTAGAGAAAAGGATTATTAAGTTTAAAAAGAGATGAAAGTCGGCCATAGTGGTCCGGGGGGTGCTGTAGATTCCTGGCTTTATTTTTCTCCTTCCTGCGGGTATTGATTATATATTTTGTATTTTTCTGGTTGAGAAACAAAGTTATTGTTTGTATTTGGATAACGTGCAGTCTTATATTAGGTTGCACTTTTACTTGCATAAATGAGGAATTAATTTCATTCAGCAGCTGGTTTATTATTGTTTGCAAATGACAATTTGGTCAAAGAAAGTAGTTGCTAAAGCTTTACGTTGGAATCTGAATTCTTTGCCTGGCACTGGATATATAATACTCACTTTCTTTATTCCCTGCTGTTTATTATCTTAATGGGATATGTTTCAATTCTCTCAAGTACGTGGTCACATGATTGATACTACTCTGTTAGTAAATTAACTTTTCTATCAACTAATGCTACAGATGGACTTTGCCTTTCACAGTTGTACCAACGGCTCTGGGAACCGCAATGGATGTTAATCTAAGCAATGCATCTCTTGTTTTTATATCTGTCACATTTGCCACAATGGTTGGTTATCTTTCTTTGCACATTCAATCCTTAACATGTTTCATTCTTTCAGTTAATTACTGACTTCTCTTTTGTCTTTTGCAGTGTAAATCTGCTGCTCCTATATTTCTCCTTCTATTTGCTTTTGCTTTCAGGTGAGTTTCTTGCCAGTAGAGCTCTGTAACAAGTTTCCCTAATCATGGGCATAATACCTGTAGAATTTACTGGAATTCCATTTGAAGAATTTGCTAGAATGTTGTGTTTTCATTCATAGCCGAAAGGCTCTATTTATACGGTGTGAAGGGAGAGAACTGTGAACAGTTATCTCTCCTTATCTGTTTCTAGGACATAACTGCCTAGACATCTGTCCATTAACTACTTTATCTGTTCTAAACTGTTCACAAGTGTACAAATATAAGTATGCTGATGAATCTAGCTAGGATGATGTACGACTAGGATATACTATCTAACATCCCCCCGCAAACTTGGCACCCTTTGGGTGACAAGTTTGGATGCAAGAGTGAAGTGGCGACTGATAGAGACCACCCGTTCTCATAGAAAATGGTAGTCCAGGGCTATAGGCTTAGTCCAGGGCTATTGGCTTAGTGCGCATCAAAAGGGATGAACATGACATGATGTGTTCCTGAAGCCACCCGTTCTCGTAGAAAATGGTAGTCTAGGGCTATAGGCTTAATGGGCAGGGCAGGGAGAACACCTAGACCATCGACAGTGTTGTTGGCCTCTATTCCCAAGAAATAATGCAGATGACCGAGGTCCTTGATGGCAAAAGCTTGAGCTTAGGTAGCCATGAATAAGGAGACAACATCTTGTGAGTTCCTTTTTAAGATAATGTCATCGACATAAAGTAGATACATAAGAGTAGTGTCTTTACTGAAAATAAATATTGAGGGATTTGCTCTGCTTTGCATGAAGCCATAGTTCAGTAGGAAGGTGCGAACAAAATGGTATTCAACATAGATTTTCTTGTCCCCACACACCCCAACAGAATGGCCTGGCTGAACGCAAACATAGGCACATCTCTGAAATGTGGCGAACATTACTCTTTATCTGCTGGTTTGCCCTATTCTTATTGCGCAGAAGCAGTTTCCACTGCTGTTTTCTTAATTAATATGCTTCCCACCCTACCTTCAAATGGTCCAACCCTTACTTCACTCTCAATGGTAAACAATCACCTTACCACTCTACTTGTCTTCGGTTCCACTTGTTATCCATACCTTGGCCCATACAACATCCATAAACTTGAACCCCGCTCACTACTCTGCACCTTTCTGGGGTATAGCCAGCACCATGCTGGCTATAAATGTCTTCATGTACCCACTGGCCATGTCTACGTCTGTCGACATGTTATCTTTAATGAGCAACAATTCCCATTCAAAATCTCTCAAACTGAGCCTCCCTCAGATTTCTTCTTCCTCCCTGTGCACCATTCACCCACCACCCCCCAAAACCAAGCCTGTCCCCTTTACCAACCACACCACTAGAGGGTTTTAAAAGAGCCATCATCAAACTCTTCCCCACCATCACTCTGAAAGTGCTTGATGGTGGTGGAAAATTGGTTTTGGACATAAGCTAGGAACTTGGAAAAGTGGGAAAAGACCTCAGATTTGAGGCGCTGGGGAAAAATCTAGATGGACCTAGTGTAATCATCAGTTAATAAAAGATAGTATCTAAAACAAGAAACCGAGGGGACATGGGATATCCATACTTCTGAATGCACCAAATCAAAGGCTTTTATTGATTGGTGTACAATAGGGGAAAAAGACAGGCTAGTTGATTTTCCTATTGCATAACTATTATAGTAATGAAAATTGTCTAGGCAGGAAGGAGCTGTTTGTGGGAAGGCAGCACATGCAGGACTTGAGGAGATGGATGGCCTAAGCGGTTATGCCACAGGTTGGAACCGGTGGTCGGTAGGGCTTGAGGGGTGGATGAACCTTAAGGAGTGATAGGGTACAAACCATCCTTACATAGGCCCGGAAATAGAATAAAGTTTGTGGTTAAATCTTTAATGATGAAATGAGTGGGGAAGAAGGTGATGCTAACTTGATAGTCTTGAGTAAGCTGGGCAATATATAAGAGATTTTTGCGAAGGGAAGGGACGTGTAGGACATCTGAGAGATTAAAAACATAGGGTCATGAGGAAAAACAGACGTTACCAGTGTAATTGATGGGCAGAGTGGCTTTGTTGCCAACCATCACATTGTCAGTGGCAGAGGGTGTGCTTTGACGGGTAGGAGCAGGGTTCATGGTCATGTGGTGCGTGGCACCACTGTTTGGGTACCAGTTAGGATCAGCAGCTGCGGTTAAATGAAGGCTAGCAAAAGCCTGACTGAGGTCATAGTAATTTGTCTGTTGGAGTTGAGGGCATTGGGCGGCAATATGGCCATGGCGATTGCAAGACCAGCATTGAGGCCCAGAGGGTCGTAGATTAGGGTTGGGGTAAGATCCAAGTATGACACGACCCATCCCAAATCCCCTCGGGATTAACGCGGGATGTGCCATGCTCCCGTCTGACACGAAGTGTCAGACAAGGGATAACTCAAACCTCAGCCCGTTCGGGGCTTCCAAGTGCGCCAGGATCAGAGGAGTGTGATGTCTCGGTCTTTGCTACAGTTCGCATCCGCGATCAACCTGAAGGGCATTAAAAAACCATTAAAAGCTGTGAGTGGACGAAATAAATAATTTAATTTATAAAACACATTTCATAAAAAGATATTTATGCCCTTCATTAAAAAGCATGCATGCATTCGAAAGCCATTTGTCCTTAATTAAATCATTAGGGACTTAGCCCAAAATCGTAAACCAAAGTATATGGGGACTCAGCCCAAAACCAATCATGTGAGAACTCGGCCCAAAACCAAATACATGGAAACTCAGTCCAAAACCAAATCCGTAGGGACTCTGCCCAAATCAAATCTCGTAGGTCTCAACCCAAAACCAATCCTCGGCATCCTTGATGCCTGATCAACACCAATGTCACAATCAATACCGTCACGGTTCCAAGCTACGCGTGCTACCTGGGGTCTCAATCCCAAGTCTCCCCAGGGTCCACCTAGGTCAATGACCCGCAGATCAATGACCCGCAGATCAATGACCTTACCTAGAGGGAGATTTTAACCTCTAGCAATCCTGCTTCTGACTCACTATACGAACCGGTCGCTCCGTGTAATGACCCCTCACAGACAATGTTCCGTGACTACTCCAGGATACTACGTGATGTCTGGAGGGAAACCACTCATGAGGATGGTATATGGAAAACCATTTCATAATTCATCTCAAAACTGTTTAAAGGGCTATACTCGGGTTTTCCATAAAACCATCATAATTCCACAAATCCAATTTCTCAAGTTCAAATTCCATTTTAGGGTTTTCGAACCCGAAATCACATTTTATAAACTACTGTGGGACTCATGCCCAATATCATAAACCAATTGGGCCTTAAACCCGATCATGTAAATCGAATGGGCCTCCAGCCCAATATCTCATTAAATCAAATGGACTTCAAGTCCGATAGATTCCAAATCAAATGGTCTCATGCCCGATTCCATCTTTCCAAATCCAAAACCATTCCATCAAATCATCATAGAAATACCAGCACATATAAGCACAGTATAAAACTATAAATCTCGAAATACGTGTAAATACGTAAATTGTAAATACCACAATCATATGCACTCAAGGCATCTCAAATCATTGATATAAAACATATAAAACAATTATGCATGCATTAATTTAGAAATCAATGTCCACTCAGACCGTCCTAGCCGCCGCCTCGATATGCGTGCCATAAGCCTTCCCGGTCAAATCATCACCACTGGAACCTCCGGGCCTGTCCAAATCATACTCGAAGGTTACTAACTACTTCAAATAGGCTAACATTGAATCCCCCAATTTTTTCGGAAATTTTTAAACGTATTTAAAATAAACCCTAAGCCTTCGGACACTCAAAACTACTTCGAAACGGTGTCCGATCGACTCGAAACTTGTCCCAAAATGTTCGTTACATTGAAAGGATAATTTCATGTGTTGACCTCATCTCCAAACAGTGCCTCACACGCCCTCACGCGCCGCTAAAAGTTGCTGCTCGTGGAGCTCACGCGCTACAGCACTGTACATCTTCAACCTTGCGACAGCCGGTCTGAACCGGTCCACTGTAACATCGGTTCAACCAAACCGGCGTAATTGGTTCAACCGAACCGGCGTAATCGGTTCAACCGAACCGGCGTAATCGGTTCACCCCCACTTTCTCCACCTTTTCAACCCGTTTCATTCTTTTAATTCCTATCTCTTCGTCCCATTATTTGCAATCGATCTAACTACTCAAAACCATGAAAATTGGTCTAGAATCATACCTCCAATTCGAAGAATGGCCGCCCAAATTTCCAACCCTCTGTCTGGGCTGCTCAGCCGTCCTCGGCCACCGTTTCTGATCCCCCTCGACTCGCTAAGACCCCAGAAGCGCAACCCAATCGTTAGAACAACCCTTAAATGTCCAAAATTGGAATTTGAAAATTCAAAATCCAAATGGGTAATCGGGTTTACCTGGGCTCTGGGTTTCGACGGCGGTCATGCGGCCTCCCACAACGTCTCGCAATTGCTCACACACCCTCAGCCACTCTCTTGGCCTCACATTGGGTCAGATAGGGGAAAGGGTTGGATTTGGGGCTTTCGGGTTTTGGTGAACAAATGAGAGAGACAGAGAGGTTTGGTGCATGAATGCAAAAGGGATGGGCAATGGATGAGTGACACTTGTCACTCATCCATTGGGCCTGGTAAAATATCTGGGGCCCACTCAGGACAAAAGTCCACCTGTCTCGTAAAGCGTGCAAAAGTACCTCGGGACTTCTGTGATCCGTAACTTTCCCGTCGAATGTTCGATTTTGGCGTGCCGTCTGTCTACGGACTCGTATCGACTCGATCTATGTAACAGTACTCGATTCTCGTACATCGAACCTCCCAGGTTAAAAATCAACTTTTTGCCATCGTTCAGGGGCAAAATCGTAATTTCACCCTGAACGTCCGATAATCCTAGACTGATCCCCGATTAGCCTTGCTAATCCATAATTAATTCTTAATAAATCCCAAAAATTTGGGACGGGTCCTTACAAAGTATCCCTGCCGAATAGTTACGATTAGAACCCCTGCGATAGGAAGGCCTGGGAGTTCTGTTTGGCGAGGACCACTCTGGAACTGTGGTCTCCCGCGAGCACTGTAGTAGGCACTGGGAGTAGGAACTTTTGTAGGGCTTACAGGTGTGGCATAGAAAGCTGTGGGAGGAACAGTCAGGGCATGATTAGCAGTGGAGGTTTGTTGGGCTTCAAATGAGAGCAAACGGGCTCTTTGGTTAGAAAAGGGAGAGAGGGGAGGGGAGGGAAGTTCAACGTTGCTGTAAAGCCAAGGCCACAAAGTATACAAGTGTGCAATTTCTATAAGTATACTGATGGAGCTAATGTATACAACTAATGTATGCTATTGTACAATACCTTTGCCTGAATTCTATCCACTCATTGCTATAACCTTCTATGTCCGGAATTCAGTATGCTTTTCTAGGAATTCTCTTTTTTCCTCATTTATTTTAGTTATATAATGTGTTCTTGTTCAAAAGTAGTTTATGAACTATAACTTTCATGATGCAAGTCATTGTCTTGTCACCCTTTATATTAGTGCTTATTCTTTTGTTCTGCCATGCAATGCAAATCCTCTGCTTGGAAGATTGGAGTCACCAAGCATTAGACTTTCAGGAATCATATTAATTATCTCCATCGGAATACTATTAACAGGTATTAAGCTGAAGCTTATAATCATTTATTTAAGTATACTTATATGCACATTTTACTTTCTTTATATATATATATATACACACACACACATATTTTCAATTCTCTGGATGAAAGATTGTTCCCATTTGTACCCTATTATTTCCTCCTTGTTTCCAATTTTTTGGGTATAGGCTATAGTTTATACATTTCTCTCTGTTTCATTTTCTTTTATCAGTCTCTTCAATGCTTTTTTTCCTCCTAGATTTCCAAGAAAATGTAGGTATACTCCCAAAATATTTCTATAAGTATTGTGATTATCATGACTGCTTGAATGAAAGTGGAATGGATGTGTTTTACTTATAATATTTATGAACTGTTGATAGGGGTAGGATTTTCGATCATCTTTTGTTCAATTAATTCTCTCTTGATTCTGTTCTTTCGTTCATTACAATGTTGGCGGAAGAAATTCTGTGAGATCTGAGATAATCTTATTAATCTGCCCGAAGGGCATATTTATAAAAATTCTGGGATTGAGATAACTACAGGCATTTATCCCTCCCTTATTTGATTCTAACATATAACTACCTAGTAACTACTTGAATAACTATCTAGGCACCCGGTGTGTGACTAGTTTGGATGTAAGGTTGCAATGGAAAGCAGTGCAGAGTCCCTTGGTGAACAAGTTGGCTAGTTGATTAAGAGAAGGAACAAACTGTTGAAGAATTGGCTCGGCAAATACCAAGAATTAGTGTTTGACCAGGAATACTAGTTTAACTAGGATTCCAAGTTAATCTAGTGTTTCCATATAGGATTAGGAAAAGTATTCCATAGCCCTCTAGAGATTAGGAAATAAGTTATCTTTCCATCTCCAAAGAGGAATAGGAATTGTAATATGCTAAGGAGTGTAACCTAAGTCCTATACATTATAAATAGGCCTCTTAGGAGTCCTTACATACACAGAAAAATAAGACAGCAGTAAACTAAGAAGTCATACACGGGTATAAGAGCAAAAGAGTGATTTGAGAGATCGTGAGCAAGGGTTTGGGGATAAGGTCAGGATTCTACATAAGTTCTTGTAATCTTGTTATCTTCATAGTGCTAGTGATTTCTCAAGGAGGTCACACGAGGACGTAGGCAAAGATTAGCCGAACCTCGCTAAATTCTTGTGTTCGTGTGTGTGGCGTGTTTACTTTATTGTTCATCTATATTCTGCATTATCTTAGCATCATCCTATTGTTTGCATAGTCACCTAAGTCTATCAAGAAACAAGATCAGTAAAGGGACAAAATTTACAACAATTGGTATCAGAGCTCCCGGGAAAGTGTTTTTTTGAGATGGCGGGTGTCAAGGCAAACACGAGCAACGACGTGAAGACTGTGATCAAGCCGTTTGACGGGAAAGAGAACTTCACGTTATGGCAGAGGAAGGTGAAAAACGTCCTGATCCAACAAGATCTGCAGGAGGCTCTTCTCGGTACAGAGAAAAGGCCAACTGGCATAACAGATGCGCAGTGGCAGAAGATGGACAGGAAGGCGAAGAGTTTTATAGAGCAGCACCTAGCGGATAATGTATTGCTTCATATCGACGAGGACATGAATTCTAAGGAAACATGGGATAAGCTGGAGAAGCTCTTTAGGGGTAAAACTTTATCCAACAAACTCTTCTTAAAAGATGAACTATTCAGCCTTCGGATGGAAGAAGGGGGAGACTTGCAAGAACATCTAAGCAAGTTTCAGAATTGTGTTGCGAATTTATCCAAGGTGGATGTAAAATATGAGGACGATGACAAGACACTCTTAATGCTAAGATCTCTACCGCCTTCGTTCAAGCACCTCAGAACCACATTGATGTTCGGTAAGGATACTCTGAAGTTAAATGAGGTTACCGAAGCCATTCAGTCCTATGTCAAGATGGACAAGAACACTGAAAGCTCTCAAGCACAAGGCCTTTATGTTAAAGGCACAGAGAGAGGCAGATCAGAGAAAAGACCGGATAAACCAGGCAACAGAGGTAGGTCAAAATCCAAAGGAAAAGATAAAAAGGGTTGTTTCGTATGTGGTGCTTCAGATCATTGGAAGAAGAACTGCAACATATGGAAAGAAAGGAAAGCAAAGGCGATGGCAGGGAACTCAAACACAGCCAGTGTTGTAACTTCTGAGGATTACAACAGAGAGCTCCTTGCAGTATCATCCAGCTCCAGTGTTTTCGAATTTTGGATTTTGGATACGGGATGTTCATTCCACATGTGTTCTATCAAAGAATGGTTTGATACATATGAGGAAACCAGCATCGGAGAAGTGTTAATGGGAGATGACTCACCACTTATGATCCAAGGTATTGGATCAATTAAAATCAGAATGCACGACGGGGTTGTTAGGACATTGGACAAGGTCAGACACATTCCAAAATTGAAGAAGAACCTTATATCTCTCGGTACCTTTGACAAGGCAGGGCTAAGATACTCAGCTGAAGGAGGGATACTCAAGGTTGTCAAAGGGTGAGGGTCATAAGTTGGAAATGAAGGTTTGTAGCATTTGCAAGTGATGTTGTGCGGAAGCGTCTCAAAACAATATAACAAATATGAAGGCAAAATATGGAAACTAATAGTCCACAAAAGAACACGAAGGATTTACGTGGTTTGGCTATAAAGCCTACATCCACAGGCGAAGCTGGCGAGGAAATCCCACTAATAACAAAGGAGATTACAAAAGAGATTAACTCTCTCAAACTCAAAATCCTTAAACCCAAATATACCCAATGTCTTACTAACAAACGGTGCAGCACTACAGATTTTGTAATGGAACACCAACAAAAAGACTAGGGGTGGCAATGGGTCGTGTTGTGTCGGGTTCGTGTCGTGTCATGAATTCTGTTTTATCCATTTATGCCCAACCCGAATCCGACCCGTTTAATAATCGTGTCAAGAATGTCTAACCCAAACCCGACCTGTTAATGACCCATGTAACCCATTTTCCATTTAATAAACAGGTCATACTCAAAACCCAATTAACCTATGACCCATTTAACCCGTTTAACATATTTAACCTATTTAAATTATAAAATTTAATAGATATTTAGGTAGATAAATGGGTAGATATATGGGTTAGTAATGACACGTTTATTAAATGGGTCAATATATAAGCCAATATACGGGTGAACTTGTTAACCCGAAATCTACCCATTTATTAAACGGGTTAATAGGTCATTATACGGGTTAACAGGTTGACCCGAAACCCACCCGTTTAATAAACGGGTCATAATGGGTTGACCCGAAAATGACCCGAAATTTTAATCGTGCGGGTTGACCTGGATAAATTTTGTGCGGGTTTCGAGTCGTGTCAAAAATTGCCACCCTTAAAAAAGACAGCTAAAACTAAAAGCCTAAGCACCTATTATATACTACTCTTAGCTTATCCTAATCCTATAAGGAATACAAAACCAGAAGCCTTATAAGACAGGAAACAGAGTCCTACAAGGATTAGAAAAATCTAATCCTTATAAAACACAAAACTAAAAACAGCTAACAATAGTACTTACTAATTGACTTATAATTTAAGGCAAATTACAACAATCTCCACCTTGACTGAAATTTACTCAAGTCTTCAAACGGATTTTTCCTCCAACTTCTTCTCCAACACAAAACATACAAAAACATGCTAACCAAAAAAATGCCTTGATAAAAAATAAAAATAAAAAATAGAAGTGATTCAAACGAGAACCTGAATTCTCCAAACTTCACCAAACAAAACCAAGCACACCAAAACAAAGATGAATGAAGCACCAAATACTTGAACTTCAAACTCCACCTGCTCACAAAAGCCATGGTTCGAAACCAAACAGTCTTCCAAACAGTTGCCAACAAGCCAAATAGCAAGGACAAACAAATTCAGCCAAAAAAGTCCATAGACCAACCAAATTAGAAAGCATGAAGCTTTCCCCAAGAGGATCCACTTATATATTCTACACTTATGCAGAATCTAACAAATTAGCCCTCACAAATTATACACCTATCAAAACCTCCACCAACGTCTGAATTTGACAAAGAACAAATTGATGTAGAAACCCACATCAAAGTTTCTCAAATTCCGAACAACCAAATCATCAAATTGGTTTTGCATAGGTCAACTTCGAATCAAATAGAAAGTACAAATGCTACTTCAACTGTAGCCAAATTGGTGAGGGATTATCCAAAATCTCCAAGTCATTCCTCGCGTCAAATTTTCCAATTTTATTATGCCATCATACCAATATAACCCCAAGTCAAAACTCAAGCTCTGACACCAATTGTTGTGCGGAAGCGTCTCAAAACAATATAACAAATATGAAGGCAAAATATGGAAACTAATAGTCCACAAAAGAACACGAAGGATTTACGTGGTTTGGCTATAAAGCCTACATCCACAGGCAAAGCCGGGGAGGAAATCCCACTAATAACAAAGGAGATAACAAAAGAGATTAACTCTCTCAAACCCAAACGCCTTAAACCCAAATTTACCCAATGTCTTACTATCAAACGGTGCATCATTATAGATTTTGTAATGGCCCACCAACAAAAAGACACAGCTAAAACTAAAAGCCTAAGCACCTATTATATACTACTCTTAGCTTATCCTAATCTTATAAGGAATACAAAACCAGAAGCCTTATAAGACAAGAAACAGAGTCCTACAAGGATTAGAAAAATCTAATCCTTACAAAACACAAAACTAAAAACAGCTAACAATAGTACTTACTAATTGACTTATAATGTAAGGCAAATTACAACAACTGATTGCTGTGAGAAATTCTGATGCACACTCCCAGATGTCTCTGGAAGTGTTGAGACCAACAACTTGAGAGAGGATGGGTTCAGTGAGGGACCGAGGGTGGCTCGTAACATACTGATTAGAGCTTGATCAATTTGAAACCATTGATTATAGGCTAGGTTGGGAACATGACCAGAGGTAGAACTGAGGGCAGAATCAGAGGCTTCGGATTGAGGGGAAGAGATAGCAGGTGTGGAAGGTTGTAAGCTAGAGTGTGGAGGGGGATAAGTTCCATCAATAAAGCGCCAATAGTTGTGTCCAATCAGGAAAGCTTTGATCTGACTTCCCCAGAGAAGATAATTAGATTCAGTTAATTTGATAAAAACTAGGGTAGAAACATGAGTGGGAGAGATTGTAGGTGAGGAGCAAGAGTCAAAAGCCATGATAGGAAGAGGCAGGTGACATAGACAGTTGTGGTGTTCAGAGGACAGAAAAAGGGGTTGAAGTAGAAGATAGGATCAGTTATGGTGGTCAGATTTATGGCTTTGATACCATGAAGAAATTCTGTCAAATCTGAGGAAATCTTATTAATCTGCCCGAAAAGCATATTTATACAAATTCTGGGATTGAGATAACTACAGGCAGTTATCTCTCCCTTATCTGATTCTAACATATAACTGCCTAGTAACTAAAGAGGTAGGAAATTTCCTTGTATTTCTTGAATAATAACTTTACAGTGTAGAGAGGTATTTATACAGATGCTAGGTTAAACTAACTAGGAAATAAATACTTAGACTAGGAAGGAAATCAGAGACCTAGACTAGGAAAGTATCTACAGGATTTAATGTACAAGTTTAGGAAAGAATCAGGGAGATTCTTTGGGCCTAAGATAACACAGGATCAAGGAGATTGATCCTCAATCTCCGTGGATTCTGGGGGATCCTTATTACGCCCCCGCAAGACGGTGGTGTCGTCGGCAACGCCGATCTTGGTGCGGAGCAGGTGAAAACGCTGCCGGGGCAGGGGCTTGGTAAGTGCATTTGCTAGTTGATCATCAGTGGGCACATGATGGACTTGTAGGAGGCCACGGGTGACCTGGTCACGGACGAATTGAAAGTCTATGTCCACGTGCTTCATCCTGGAATGTAGAGCGGGGTTTGCGCAGTAGAAGGTAGTTCCTATATTATCGCAGGAGATGGTGGGTTTCTCGTTGGGGGTGATGCCAAGTTCCTTCATGAGGGATTGAACCCAAAGGAGTTCCGCAGTTGTGGATGCGACTGCGCGGTATTCTGCCTCTGTGGAAGAGCGGGAGACTGACCTCTGTTTGCGGGAGCTCCATGACACCAGGTTTCCTCCGAGATACACAAGGTAGGCTGTAGTGGATTTGCGGTCGTCTTGATCACTTGCCCAATCCGCATCGGAAAAGGCAGTGAGAGTACTGAAGGAATGGGTGACGGCATGAAGTTGGTTGGACGCTTGGCGATGAAGATGCAGGCCAAAGAGGAGGGTGCCTTTGAGATAATGAAGCACATGCTTCAAGGCCTGCCAATGGAGCTCTGTGGGAGCGTGCATGAACTGAGAGAGGCGGTTGACAGCAAAGGAAATGTCAGGTCTGGTGAGGTTCAGATACTGCAGACTGCCCACAACTCTTCGAAATAGGGTGGCATCAGCAGGTGGGGAGCCATCTTTGAGGTGGAGGGATGGTGAAACAGCAAGGGGGGTGGAGACAGGTTTGGCTCCGTCCATGTGCACCAAGGTGAGGATATCTTGGAGGTACTGGTGCTGTGATAAGAAGAGGCCATCCGTGGTAGGGATGACCTCCACGCCAAGGAAGTAGTGCAAAGTGCCCATGTCTTTGACTGAGAACCGGTTGGCCAGTGCAGATATGAACCGGGAAATAAGTGCTGAGTTGTTGCCTGTAACATTAAGGTCGTCAACATAAACCAGAAAATAAGTTGTGTTGGAACCTTGCCTGAGTAGGAAGAGAGAAGCATCAGAAAGGGCATTGACAAAGTCCTGGGCCAGAAGAAAGGAGTGCAGTTCCTTGTACCAGGCCCGTGGGGCCTGTTTGAGGCCATATAGGGCTTTCCGGAGTTGGCAGACATAGGTTGGGTTGTGAGGGTCCACAAACCCAGCTGGCTAGGCCATGTAAACGGTGTCATGAAGAGTACCCTGCAGGAATGCATTATTCACGTCCAGCTGACGTATAGGCCAGCCATTGGTCACGGCTAGATGAAGAATGATCCGGATGGTGGTGGGCTTCACCACGGGGCTGAATGTGGCTGAGTAGTCCACTCCGGGACGCTGGTGGTAACCCTGGGCCACTAAGCGTGCCTTGAACCTGTCCACGGTGCCATTGGGCTTTCGTTTGATCCGAAAGACCCATTTGTTTCCAATAACATTCTGGTTGGGCTGTGGGGGTACAAGGGTCCAGGTGCCATTGGCTATAAGAGCATTGAGCTCATCGGACATTGCTGCACGCCACTGTGGGTGTTTCACGACCTGGGAGACACAGGTAGGTTCAGGGAGGTCTGGGAGAGGATGGGCAGTGGCGGTGAGAGCATAGGTGGGCACAGGGGGAAGACAGCCTGTTTTGCTGCGGGTTAGCATGGTATGGGTGGGGGCTGGGGGAGCTGGGGCCGGGGGAGTAGGTTGTGGAAGGGTAGAGGCCAGCGGTGGTGAGGAGGCGGATGTGGAAGGCGGCCGAGGGGGTCGCCGTGTGTAGGTTCGAAGAGGAGGAGGTGGTTGTGCAGGAACAGAGGATGCAGCAGTGGTGGTGGCTGGTTGGGGTGGTAGGCCGGTTGCTGTGGTGGTGGAGGGGGACCGGGTGAGCAGTGGGACGGGCTGGACCGTTGCTGGAGCAGTTGCTGCGTCAAGGCCTGATGAGGAGGACATGTCGGAGGGTCCTTCTGTTGAAGTGGCAGCCGGTGTGGGCACTGGTGGAGCAGCAGAGACAGGGGCAGGGAGGAAGGTGACAGGGGGTAGGGAAGAGAGCCAGCTTTGGATATTGTGGGGGGTGACAGGAGGGACCTGGGAGGAGTGGTGGAGACTTGGATAGGTGGACTCATCAAATTGAACATGGCGGGAGACATAGAGCCGATGGGCAGAAGTGTCATAATACAAATATGCACTTTGGTTGAGAGAGTAACCAAGGAAGAGGCAGGGAGTGGAACGGGGTTGCATTTTGGTTGTGTTGTACGGACGTAACCAGGGAAAACAGAGGCAGCCAAAGGTACGGAGGCGGTGATAGTTGGGTGGAAGGTGAAAGAGAGCCGTGTATGGTGACTGGTTTTTGAGAGTGGAAGTGGGGAGGCGGTTGATGAGGTAGGTTGCTGTTTTGAAGGCATAGGTCCAGTAGGAGAGTGGAAGGTTAGCTTGATGGAGGAGGGTGAGGCCAGTTTCAACAAGGTGGGGATGGCGACGTTCAGCCATGCCATTGTGTTGGGGAGTGTGAGGTGGAGTGAGGAGATGATTAATACCATGGGTGGCAAGGAAGGGTTTGAGCTTTGTGAATTCACCACCACCATCTGTATAGAGTGTTTGAATGGGGTGCTGAAAGTATTTTTCAACGAGGTTTTTGTAGTCAATGAAAGTGGAGAAAACATCTGATTTTTTTTTTGAGAGGGTATAACCATGTATATTTAGTGAAGTGGTCAACAAAGATGATATAATATGAAAAACCATCAACAGAAGTGTAGGGGGCAGGGCCCCAAACATCAGTATATATTAGTTGAAGGGGACGGTGACTCTTAAGGGAAGAGGTGCCAAACGGCAACCTATGACTTTTATTACAGAGACAGGACAGACACTTAGTTTCAGGAAGCTGGGAGGATAGTTTGATGGATGACTGACGAAGAATGGTGTTGAGAACTTTGTCATGAGGATGGCCAAGGCGGCGATGCCAGAGGTTGGGAGAGACCACTACACCCACCAGTGCTTGAGGTTGCTGCAGGGTTGTAGACGACCACTCATACACGCCATCCTTACTCGGGCCTTGAAGAAGAACCGCCCCCGTGCTCAGGTCCTTGACATGAAAACAATGAGGAAAAAGTTCAATAGAGGTATTGTGAGCTTGATTAAACTTGGAAATGGAAAGAATGTTGCGAGTTATTTTAGGAGCACACAGCACATTAGTAAGAGAGAAAGTGTGAGAAGAGGGAGAGGGAAGAGTGGCAGAGCCGACATGGGTGATGTCAAGCCCTGTCCCATTACCAATCAGAATCTCATCGGGCCCCTAGTACTCAGAAACAACAGAGAGGTTGTGTGGGGAAGCAGTGACATGGTGGGAAGCGCCGGAATCAAGGAGCCAGGGTGAGGAGGAGGTGGAGTGGCCGGGAAAGGTGGGATTGGCCACTGGTGGAACAGCAGATGGACGTTGCAGCTGGGGACAACGTTTGGCACTATGTCCTTGAGTGCCACACCATTGGCAAAAACCACGGTAACCACCGCCCTGGTTGCTGTTGGTCCTGTGTGGATAAGCCTGGGGCTGGGCAGAGCGCTGAGAAGCAGAGCCACGGCTGTCAGAAGTAGGGTTGAAGGTGCGGTGGTCAGATGAGCCGCGAGGAGAGCGGTTGTAGGAGGAGTTGCGGGTGGTTTGGGCAGCATTGGCTGTGATGACAGAGTGCGGGGAAGCAGGGGCTTCACGAGAGGTGGCTGCCTCATGTTGAACCATCATATCATGGAGGTTTTCAAACGAGACAGAGGTGTCTCGAGAGCGTACTGCAGCTGCAATGTCTTTGAAGGCTGGGCCAACGCCGTTGAGGACATTGAGGAGTAGGTCATCATCGGAAAGTGGGGCATCAATAGCAGCGAGTTCGTCTGAAATGAGACGAACCTCCTGCAGGTAGTCACTGACTGGTCGGTTGTCACGGCGAAGAAGAGTTAGCTTCTCTTTGAGGCCTAAAACACGGGCTCTAGCTTTGCTAGCATAGAGGCGTGTGAGGCATGTCCAGGCGGCTGCAGAGGTTTTTGCAGCGGCAATCAGGGTAACAACTTGAGGAGAAACAGAGCCAAGAATGGCATGGAGGATCAGCTGATCCTGGCGGTACCAGAGAGCATGAGGAAGGGTTTCAGTGGGGGGTGGGCAGGGGCGAGTGCCATCAACGTATCCCATAAGGTCATAACCTTGCAGGAGATCATTAAACTGTGCTCTCCAAGGGAAAAAATTGGTTGCTGTCAGTTTGAGTGTAAACTGAGCAGCGTTAATGGAGATAAGAGAGGAGAAAGGGTTAGTGATATCGGGGTTTGGTGAGGGAGTTTGGATGACAGGTGCTGGCGATGGAGCAGCCATGGAAGGAGGATTTTTGGGAAGAAAAAGAAAAAACGGAAGGGTTTTCTGCTCGGTGGAGCCTTAAGGCTTTGATACCATAAAGAGGTAGGAAATTTCCTTGTATTTCTTGAATAATAACTTTACAGTGTAGAGAGGTATTTATACAGATGCTAGGTTAAACTAACTAGGAAATAAATACTTAGACTAGGAAGGAAATCAGAGACCTAGACTAGGAAAGTATCTACAGGATTTAATGTACAAGTTTAGGAAAGAATCAAGGAGATTCTTTGGGCCTAAGATAACACAGGATCAAGGAGATTGATCCTCAATCTCCGTGGATTCTGGGGGATCCTTATTAGTAACTACTTGAATAACTGTCTAGGGACATCTGTTCAAAAGTATGTGTTTGTCTAAAGTATACAAGTGTCAGTGTACTATACCTACAGATGTAAATACTATTCTACATTGGCTATTACTGATGGAAACAGCGAACCCTCCTGATAAGTTCCGTCCCTCAAGACCACTTTTTCATCACATAAAATGAAGTTATGAGCAATTTTTTAATAAAAGAATTCATAGTTTGTTTAGTTTAGCAGATTGTGAACTAACTTTTGGAAAAAAGGTTTGTTTCCTGCTTTCTGGCTGGATTGCCACTCATAAGGAATTTTGGTCCTTTAGGTCGAAGCCAGATTTCACCTGGCCATAGTTCTCTTCGACTATCATCCAGTCGGTTCCATTTATTGGGCTTGGCCCAGTTGAGCTTACAACCATCTTTGAGGTTTAGAAAATCTCAAAACCTGATGTTAATCCATTTCCATTGTTGATGTGTTTTTCTTCCACTAGACATTGCTTTTGTTAGTTATTTAGTGAGTTATTTTGCGAGGATCTTTTAAGCACCTATTATTTCTTATGTTAATGTTTCCATATGTTCGTATGTCGAAATTCGCAGTTGCAAAAGAGACGGAATTTGAATTTTGGGGGTTCATTTTCGTCATGCTTGCTGCTGTTATGTCTGGCTTTCGTTGGTGCATGACTCAAATTCTTTTGCAGGTGTGCTTTCTTTGTGTATGAAATTTCGTACCAATTTACTTTTTTTCGGTTTTACTAACTATTTGTTCTTACATATTATATTGGTTGCTTTGTTATGCATCCCGGTCGTGAACGTTTTCCCAAAATCAAAATAAAGAAAGAAGATTATGGTAAGTGCTATATGCTGTTATTGCTATCTCGTTTCGTAATGTTTCAATAATGAAATTCACATATTTGTCTTCAAAAGATCTCTTGCACTATGTATAGGGTTATCAGTTGCTGCTATGACAACATCCTTTCATGTAATGTATATAAAATGTTAATATGGTCAGTCTTTGCCAGAGTTAGAACTTCTTATCAGTAATTTCTTGACAAGTAAAAGAGCTTTACATGTCTGTTTTTAATAAATTGAGAAAATAGTTTGACTAGTAAATTGTACAGTTCTCTTTAAAGAGAGAGAGAGAGAGAGAGAGAGAGAGAGAGAGAGAGAGAGAGAGAGAGAGCATCTATGTAGTTGTGCTTCCTTAAAAAAAAAAAGAGCATCTGTCTTGGCCAGGCCTGTAATTTTATTTTTTTGAGCAAAAAAATTTGTTTCATTCCAAAAAGAAAAAACGAAAAAAAAGAAGAAGAGCACCTATGTTTTATAACCAATAATATTAATTAGTGCAAGGTTTTATTTGACTTTGCATATTCCAACTACAAGATTTTATGAGATTGTTTATAAAGTTTTGTCCCAATCATAGTGCAATTGGTGTAGCATGCTTGCTGCCTATACCTATAAGTGTATGTCCTAAAGATATTCAATTTTTGGTGTCCTGTTTATTTTCTTACCTAAAATATGTCAATTAATTCAATTTCTGTAGCTTATGTTATTTGTGAGATATTTCTATATCATGCATGATAAAAAGAGAACCTATTGATTTTATCACATGAGTCTCCTGTAAGATCCTCAGCAGCATAGGTTGGGTCAGTATACAAACTCAGCAATTTATACTGGATTTAAGTTTTGGAGGGAATTTAAATAGAATATTATGGTGTGTTTTTCACTACATTGTAGCACTTTAATTTAAACTTGGATTGAAGAAATTCTGAATTACCTTCAAATGAAATCACTTGAGGGATCAGCATTGGTGACTAGTTTAGATGAGTTTGGCACTTCAACTATGTTCTTTAGCAAATAAAATCATAGAAGATACAGTTTAGTGGGGCCATAGAAAAATACAGTTTAGTACTTCATTACTGGAAAGTTATTCAAGGTGTTATGAATCTCATTGTCATGACTGTGTTACAAGCTACCTTGAAGCAGTTAAAATTCTAGATTCTATCCCAGTTCAGGACTTTTTGTGACTTTTTTCTTGGAGAATTTTATTTGATTAAGTAGTCGTTGTAAAGTACAAGAGTAGTGAACTATAACTACAGGTTAGAAAAGGAACTATCCGATGTGTGGAAGTGAACAAGGAGTGCACATTGGATTCAGCTACATAAGCTTCAACAGTGAACCCATCATATAGCTAACTTTCTCCACTTAGAGATGTAATTCATTAACTGCCTTATATCCTGCATGTGGATCCATGTGATTTCATGGAACCTTCAGAGGTCTTTGTACAGTTTTTACTTGATTGGTAATATTATAAGAATGCGTATATCCTCTAGAAACTCATGCGGTAATGTGCATGGGATTTGGAAACGGGAATAGTCAAATGTTAATATCCATTAGTCCATTTGTTTTCTGATATACTTGAAGGTTAGAAGGTAATCAACTTGTTTCTATCACTTGAGGCTGTATGAGACAAGTAACTGGTAAAGTTATAGTTCTGCATCCAGTTGAGTTGCATTCAATTCTCATCAGGATAATTCATGTGTTACAGTATGTATATATGTATCTATATAGTATATGTATATATATATATATGTATGTATATGTATATATATATGTATGTATATGTATATATATATGTATATATATGTATGTATAAATGAACGCTTAATTTTTTTTCAAAAATTTCTGAATTTTTTTTTCTTTTCAAATTTGTAAGTATATGAATGCTTTTGTTTGCATAACTTACTCTAAGAATAGGTCTGTTCAATTGTTGTAGGTTTGAGAAATCCACTTGTTTTGATGAGCTATGTGACTCCGGTGATGGCTGTGGTGACTGCCCTTCTCTCTCTTGTTTTTGATCCGTGGGATGAACTTAGGAGAAATAATTACTTCGATAATCCAGCGCACATAAGTCGAAGCTGCTTGCTGATGCTTTTTGGCGGAACCCTTGCCTTTTTTATGGTAGAAGAAAGCCAAGTTTTTCTTATTACATATTGATTTCTTTAATATCACTATATATTCTATGATTGTTTTTTACTTTAAATTAGGGTAGTTTGTGGGGGGCATGGAACTTCTTTAAACTTACCGGGCTATATGTGCGGGCTACTTTACTGCCTTAAGTTACATTTCTTTTAATAACCCTTAAGTCTGCGTTCTTTTATTCTCTGTTAATGTCCTTGAATGAAGAATTAGTTTTTTGATAGTGGTTAGATTGGATATTGATGGCTGAGATGCATTTCATTCTTCTCCTCTATTCTTATATGACCGAACGGTTGAAAAATAGGTCCTCATTTAAGGATCTTATAAAAGAAGAATTATAGAGTGTGATATTCATCAATCTGGATTTACATCGACTAAGCTTGCCTTTGGCTGCAGGTATTAACAGAATTCATTCTTGTCTCAGTAACTAGTGCTGTCACAGTAACAATAGCTGGTGTTGTTAAGGAGGCTCTCACTATATTGGTAAGTTTTTTTCTTTATGGTGGTTCTTTCTTCTAATTTATTTGCTCTCTTAGGCCATCTCCAGTAATGGGGGGCTGAAGGCTGTCTAGGCTAGCCCCTAACATTAGTCTTTGATGAATAGTGGGCTATATTTTGAGGTCTCCAACAATTCGGGACCAGGCTATAACTCCATATAATTCTACATCTTCTGGTTGCTATTGTGAACATGTGGTTCTAAAATTTTGGTAATTAGGAAGCTTTAAGTCTTAATCCACTAAAAGATTGGGGCCATGCTTTTCAAAACTTCTTTACGGTATGTTTGGATGAGGAACTTCAAAGTTCCCAAATATTTATGGTATGTTCGGATGAGGAACTTCAAAGTTTCAAGGGATTTGGACAAAATTAGTTAAATGAGGAGCTTCAAAGTACCAAGGAATTTTCAAATGATTAGATGCAATGTATTTAGAGGGATTTGTAATTAACACCATAAGTGTTTACTTTGGAAATCCCTTGCTTAGTGGTTTTTCTGTGCTCAGATGTTGCATGTGCTTCCTTCTTAGTTACTCAATTAGTTATTTAGAAGTACACTATTCAGTTGCTTTTAATTACTAATGTAGCCTAAATTCCTTAAACCTTTGAAGTTCCTCATCCAAGCATACCCTTAATGTTATTTGTGTTTTAGCTTCAGAAGTGCCTTCTCCAGTTCTTTTTATGCAGAATGAACAGGCTGTCCTCAAGATTTTCTGCTAGTGGCTGGCTGTTTACAAGCTTTACGTGTCTGTTGGTTTGTAGTTCCCATTGTCTGTATGCCTATAATGTATATACCAGAGGAAGAGCTATATGTGTCTATCACTATGGTTCTTTGTCAAGATTGTATGGTTATCCTTAGACGAGCTGGTTACATTTGGTTACATTTTTAAGGAAGAAGGCATGGTTGGGATGACTTGAGTGGTATGGAAGCGGAGGCCAATGCTAGGAATATGCTTAATTTCTAAGATCTACGTCTGATCATTTAGTATATTTTTTATGCATGGACAATAAACCATAAAGTAGCAGCAAACTAAAGGCATTCTTTTGGTTGTGAAAGACTAATGTAGTTGTATTCATATGATATCGTCATTTTACCTTTCAGGATAATAAGCTATCAAGTAGCAGCAAACAAAAGGCTTCCTTATTGTAGAATTCATAGAAATCGGATGAGATCATTCACAAGCTGAGGGGCTGATTTATACAGGTTTTGGGATTGAGATAACTATCAACAGTTATCTCTCCTTATCTATTTCTAGGAGATAACTACCTAGAAACCACCTAATTAACTGACTAGGGACATCTGTCCAATAAATAACTTTGTCTAACTATGCTGTACTTAGGTATACAATTCTACAGTATACTATAGTGTACATACTAGTGTACAGATGTATATTATTCTACATCCTCCCGCAAATGTGGCACCCCGTGGGTGACAAGTTTGGATGCGAGAGTGAAATGGCGATTTACAGGAAGCCCTTTCGTAAATAGGTCAGCAAGCTGTGCTGCAGAGGGAACAAACTGGACTTGATAAGTTCCTGAAGCCACTCATTCCTTGAGAAAATAGTAGTTCAAGGCAATGTGCTTGGTGCGGGCATGGAAAACAAGGTTGCTGGTCATGTAGGTGGCACTGAGGTTGTCATAGTAGAGGTGAACGGGAATGGCAGGTAGAACATGGAGCTCGCGAAGAAGACTTAGGAGCCATAGACTATCAGCACAAGTATAGGCTAGAGCGCGGTACTCTTCCTCAGAACTGGAGCGAGAAACAGTCTTTTTCTTCTTGGCACACCAGGAGATGAGAGTGGAGCCAAGGAAGATGCAGAAGCCTATGACAGATCTGGGAGTGTCCTTACAACTAGCCCAGTCTGCGTCTGAAAAGGCTCGAATGCGCATGGGAAAGAGAGAGCGATTGATTTTGATGCCATGGCCAAGAGTACCCTTCGGGTATCGAATAATCCTTTTGACAACTGTCAGGTGGACATCAATAGGAGCACTAAGGAATTGAGTAACTTGTTGAACAACAAAAGGGATGTCTGGGCGTGTTAGAGCCAGATAGAGGAGGGCACCCACAAGTTGGCGATAGGCTTAGGCATCAGGTAGTTGTTGGCCAATGGTGGCAGATAGAACCTGTTTAGGAGCCACAGGGGTGAGAGCAGGCTTGCAGTCTGAAAGTTCACTACGCTGGAGGATGTCCAGGGTGTACTTGTTCTGAGTGAGGTGAAGACCAAAGGGAATGTAGGTGGCTTCGACTCCCAGGAAGTAGTGAAGAGAACCTAAGTCCTTGATGGAAAAGGCAATGGCTAGTGTAGCCATGAAGGAGGACAACGCAACCTGCTAGTTTCCTGTCAAAATGGTGTCATCGACATAAAGTAGGAGATACATAATAGTGGAGTTCTGTCTGAAAAGAAACATTGAGGGCTCTGCACGACTTTGGATGAACCCATAGCAAAGGAATGAGCGAAAACGGTCAAACCAGGTGCGGGGAGCCTGTTTCAGCCCATAGAGTGCTTTTTGTAATCGGAAAACATGGTTGGGATGGGCAGGATCAATGAAACCAGGAGGCTGGTCCATGTAGACTTTCTCAATAAGAGTACCATCCATCTGCCTAATAGGCCAGCCTTGAGAGACAGCAAGAGTGAGGACAACTTTGATGGTTAGTGGCTTCACAACTGGGCTGAAGCCTGAAGGTTTCTGTGTAGTCTAGGCCAGCCTTCTGGTGGAAGCCCTTGGCAACTAGACGGGCCTTGTGATGCTTGATGGTGCCATCAGCATGTCTCTTGAGACGGAAGACCTGTTTCCCTATGTCAGGATACCAGTTTGGATCAGCAGCAGGGGTAAGGTGAAGCCCAGCAAAGTCTTGAGTGAGGTCGTGATCATTGGATTGGCTAAGTTGGCGACATTAGGCCGCAATATGGCCATGGCGATTGCAGGACTAGTATTGAGGTCCATTAGGGAGTGAATTTGGGTTGGGATAAGAGCCAAGAATCCCTGCAGAGGATGGGGAATTGGAGTAGTGGCCAGAGCCTCTGCGATAGGATGGCCGTTGAGTGCGATTCTGGCGAGCACCACATTGGAACTAGGGCCGCCCGTGAGTCTTTTAATAAGCACTAGCATAGGGAACTGGTGCAGAAGGTTGAGAATTGGCATAGAAGGCCGTGGGAGGAATAGCGGCTGCAGGATGGCAGAAAAGGTTTGTTGGGCCTCAAAGGAGAGCAAGCGGGCTCGCAGGTCAGAGAAGGGAGACATGGGTGGGAAATTTAGCATGGCCATAACCAACATTGTGTACTCAAGACCTAGGCCACGAAGAATGGCAGTAACTAGGTCATTGGAAGAGAAAGGAAACGCCAGTAATTGTGCCCAATGAGGAAAGGTTTGATCTAGCTTTCCCAAAGAAGGTAGTTAGTTTCATTAAGTTTAACAGAGACTAGGGTTGAAACGTGAGTAGGAGAGATGGTGGGAGAAGAGCAGGATTTTGTTGCCATGACAAGGAGAAGGATAGGAAGAGGATCGGTTTATGGTGGTCGGACTTAGGGCTCTGGTATCATGTAGAATTCACATAAATCGAATGATATCATTTAGAAGCCAAAGGGCTGATTTATACAGGTTTTGGGATTGAGATAACTATCAACAGTTATCTCTCCTTATCTGTTTCTAGGAGATAACTACCTAGAATCCACCTAAGTAACTGACTAGGGACATCTGTCCAATAACTAACTTTATCTAACTATGCTGTATTGAGGTATACAATTCTACAGTGTACTAAGGTATAGTATACGGATGTATATTATTCTACACTTATGATTATGAAAGACTAATGTAGTTAATATTTAATACGATATCCTCATGTTTGACATCTTCATATTTTATATTCCATAAATTATTTTTGGAATTGCATGAACTAGCTGCAAGTTGCGGTTGCAACTTAGATAAGCTTTGCCATTCCCAAACTCTATGGTTGATGATTGACTGGCTCTAAAGTCACGTGACAATCCATACATGTTCTACTTTTTCTTGTATGATTCTTCTTACTATACACATCATGATTTTCTAGCTCTAGCTACATCATGATTTTCTAGCTCTAGCTCCGAGATCTAATTTATATCAGATTTTTCTTATATAATTTGTACATCTCGGTTTCTTTTTTGCACTTGGATTTCCATGGAATTTAATGCACAAAAGTTAAATATTAATGTTAATCATATGGTATCTTGTCTTCTTGATTGTGTTCTTGTTTCTGTACTTCAAAACATTTATTCTGGAGGCTGCCAAAATATGTATTGATTTCTAATCCTATGATTTTGAATACTCAGGTTGCAGTCATTTACTTTCACGATGAGTTTACCAGGTTGAAAGGAGCTGGACTCTTCATAATTATTGTTGGTGTCACTTTGTTCAACTGGTACAAGTAAGTTCTCATTTCTTACTATGTTCAACAGCAAACTATTCCTTTGAATTGTTTATTTATTAATTTACACTTCTTATAAGAAAATAGGCTGGTGGGTAGAGAAATTAGGATGAATGCATTTTAATTCTCTGCAGTTATTTGGATGGAGTTGTGTGGAATGGTTTTCTATTTGAATGGACGTAGGACACTAGCCTTGATTGCTTATGATTATTTACCATATGGCATTTATGCATGCCTACCACACGAGTATTTACTATACCTCAAGTCATCCCCATGTATCTCTATGTCAATGTGTTGCGTTATATTTTATAGATACGAAAAGTTAAAGGGTCAAACAAGTGAAGATGACATGGAGGAATCAGCCACGAGAAATTTCGCTGCCAAATATGTTATTCTTGAGGAGACAGATGAGCAAGATGATGGCAGATGAAAGCTTCAGTAAGTCCACGCATCTAAATTCTTCATCCATGTAGGGCTCATACACAATAGTCATGGCATCATATACATGTCAGATAGTCTTGGTTTAAAATTTAACGCTAAATATATGTAAATTGCTTGGGATGTCATGGATGTACTTCTTTAGTCATCCAAATGCACAGCTTTTGGAACAATCTTTCTTATTTTGAATTAATGCCTTTTAACTTAATAAATTTGGTATGTTCTAATGCGGCTGGCTTGTCGCTTCTTTAATGGTTTATTTGTAGATGCAGTCATTAGTATTTCTGTAGTTATTTTGTAATAAGGATTGTTATACCCAGAATATGTATCTTAAATGTAAGATACGGTTGATTTTCAATGAGTTTAATATGAAACTTATCATAGTTCTGGTCATAAGTTTCGTAATGATGGGGTTAGAGCTGAAAAGTTTTGGTACTTGGAATGCGATCTTAGTTTTCGATATGCTCATTTGCTTCCGAAGTGTACAGTTTCCTGTTTTGATAGTGTCTATCACAAATTCTTATTTGAGGTTGATTATATAAGGTAATTTGCGCAGGGAAAGTTCATCTTCATGCATCTGGGTGAAGCTTTTAGCAAGAAACACATTAGGCTGTCTCCATTTTCACCATTTTTCGTATTCTCGTCTTCTTCAAGCTTGGCCTTTAGAAGAGTTGATCCTAAATCCATACGGTCGAGATTTTGCAGCTACTGCCCAAGAATCAGAAGATATTAATAGCATATAGTATATATATACGGTGAATACGAAGTATTGTTTGTAAGGGTAAATGTACCTGTGGATGTGAAATTCAATAATTCTTCAATTTTGTTATTTTTGTTAAGGTAGAGGGTGGTGTTTGCAACTGAAAGTGTAAGCTACCTGAGTTGGAATTCTATCATGCTTCTGATGGACTGTCTCACTGCTTTGATGGCTTCATGTATATTATTAATTGAGCTTTTTCTTGTATCAAAATAAAAAATACTATTCTTGACAAGAGTCGCCAGCTGTGATTGTCTCGTGTATCCAAACATATATATATATATATAATGAATTATGTGATGGGCATGGTTTAAATTGATACGGTAATTATTCAAAATTAGATTTAAATTGTTAAAATTAACCATTCAGGATGGTTTGAATTTTCTAAAAATAAAATTGAAATCATTTCAATTTAAGTTGTTACTAATAGTTTGTTATCGATCCGTTTAGAAATATATACATAAAATTTCATTCAATTTATTCACAATTTTTTTTCTTTTACTATCATTTTAAAAATTCGATAATTTTTATTTTATTATCAGACAATTAAAAATATTTATTAGTAGGAAAAACAAGTACAAAATATTCAAAATCCCAGAATAGTCTAAAAAGACAAATTAAATATAAATGTAACCGAGGAAGGTTCATTAGTATAAAATAAGTCGAAAAATATAAAAAATAAAAAATCCATTAGCATCAAATAAAAACATTTGATTATGAATCCACAACCAAAACCTCAACGCATAATTCTGAAAATTAGAAAACCTCTACAACTCTAGGAGGGCTCCATCAATCTGCCATTGTTGCCACAATACTGAAAACTCATAACTAAAGATGAAATAAAAAATCATCTGAAAAATGAGTATGAGCAAATCATCGCACACAAAGCGCTCTTATAATTCATTTTACGAGTACAACTTCCACTTTAAATGCAACTCGAAATCACCACAGGCAACTGATGAAGGCCAGTAGTTAGAGCTGCCGCTTGGTCGTGGGGTGGGAACCAATGGCAGAGTCCAAAGCAAATCTCGACAAATGGCATTTGGTGAGTGAAGAGGATTGAGGCCAAGTGGATGAGATTTGAAATGAAGATGGGAGCTTAGTTCGGATAAGCATTAATGGTTACCAAAAGAGGTAAAACAAAAGTCATAAGAAAGGGAGGAGCCGAGAGACTGCTACGGAGGGCAGAGCGGCAAGCAGAGAGCATGGCAGGGATGGAGGAAATGGATGAGAAGGAGAAAACAGAGAAAAAGAGACGAGAGAGAAAAGGGAAAATGAGAAAAATAAGAGGAGATAAGAGAGGAGAAAAAAAAAAGAATGGAGGGGATGGGAGGAGAGGAGCGGAAGAGAGGGGGTGGTGGGGTGGTGGTGGTGGTGTTGGTGGGGAAGAGGCGGCTACGTTACTCTTTAAACCTTTCCACTTAAAAATCCTTCAAAAATTCGACCAGTCACGGTTAAGATTTCCTTCATCCACTACAAAAATTGGAACCTACCTAACCCATTCTTTTAGACAGGGCTTCATCACCTTTTGTTTGAACATATCACTTCTCCATCACTCTACAAAAAAAAAAAAATATGAAATCCAACACTTCTCTAGAGTTTCAGAACAAAACATGGTAGTATACACACAGGCCATAAATATAACACCAGGAAATATCATACCCTTCCGAATAAAACCACTTGAAAACAACAATTTTATAGCAAAATTTATAAGTTCAATTTGGAGGTAACTGAAATCCTCAACCATATACATATATGCATGTCTCGATCAAAAAAATACATATATGCATGTATGTGTACAATTTACAGACTAAAACTGAGACAGAACATCGTGACTTTCAACAACCAGTTCTTATGTTAACCGGCCTTTTTCTTCCGTAATAAGTTCATTACAGATGCTGGATGGGACACACAACACAAGTGCACAGGAATAAAGGAAACCAAAAGACCAAAATCTATCATCTTTGCTCAATACACCGGGTTAGGATCATGTTCATACCTATTGAGCCGAATCTTCAGAAAATCTACCATCGAAAGGAGTTGACGGATGAGAATGTGCTGAACCAGCGGCAGTTCCAGAACCATGTTGAAGTTCTATGACAAGCCATCGAACAGCTTTACTCATCTGTTCCAAACGAACTGCACTAATGGGTGGAAGACCAGTCGAGGTTTGCCTAGACTTCCCAGCCACCAAGCCGGTTGCCTCATCCACCAAGCACTCTGAGCCAATCCTTTGCTTCACAGACTCCACAAACTCCTCCGCTTGATCACATCTGACTCTGAAAAGCTCCCACATCTGCTTAAAATTCTCAAGAGCAGCATCTGTGGATGCTGTTTTCTGGGCGCCAGAAGTTTCCTTGGCTTCAAGCACATTAGCTGCTGAAACAACGAACTCTTGGTATGCATTGTTTAGAGAATCTACAATATTGTCCATTGCGGTTGGTAGTGGTGGCTGAATTTAGCGCAATGTTAAGAAACTATGTACAACTGAGATACGAATGATACGGAAAACAAAGAATGGCACAAAGACGGATAATTGATATTAAAACTCAGGGTTATCCATCACTTTACATCCAAAGAATACGGTGAGCCAACAAGACAAAGCACAAAAGATAATAGCTTTAGTCCAATTTCCTCTTTTTCTATTTTAATTTGAACACAAATTTCATATTACATTACAATCTCTGTTTATACTTTAAACCTGGCTTCGCATTGATACCCCTACATATGAAAGACAAAACTTAAAGGAAAAAATCCAACAATTAGAGCTAGCAAAGATTCATAAAATAAATAGAAAATCAAGCTAAAAAAGGGGATTTATTAAGATATTAAGAATACCCAGACCAATTTGGCATCCATGTACATGTTTTACAAGACTACAGCATTTTGATTAACAAAATCTTATATATTAGTATCCCTCAAATCTATTTATGGAGCATTTCAATTAATAATTTATGTTGTGATTATCCTGGTAAATGGAGTTGATGAAAGGAAAAGCTGAAGGCAATGTATACATGGCAATGAGGCAGAAAACACACCCTAAACAATGAAATTGAAAGAATTGAAATTTACCCAGTACAAAAAGGACCGATTGAAGAATTTACAGCTGAAGAATAAGGTGGTGATGATGAGGTTAAAAGGTAAAATTTAGAAGAAATTCAAAAGAAGAGGAGAAGATGAAAAGACCGGCTGGGATTAATCGCCGATCATGGGAGTGATTTTGAACTTGAGAGGATATGGAGGACACTTCAGGGAAGCTATTGGGCCAAAACTAGGACAACAATGGAGGCCTTAATTCTGAAGTTGGTCCAAATGGATGTACCTGCCTATGGCGTCGGCCTTTAACTCCCTCATTCCAAAGATTAAAATCATGTCTTCCATAGATTTACATTCTTCGGAGGTTACTTCGGAATACAAAGCAGCTACAACTGGCTGAGCAGCTTCTATCCAATCTTGACATATAATTTGTGGTATATACTAACGAACTCGCATGATCATACTAACTTGAATTCACATATCATGCAAACAAAAGACCAAGAAAACAAAGTGTCACACACATTATTTCTCAGCATGTTTCTTTCTTCCAGCATCCAATGAGGTACGGAACAAGGATTTGAAAATGAAGTTATTTTTATTTCCTCATTGACTAAAAAAAGGCTATTTTAAGTTCTATTAATTTCAAGCACTTGTCTATTCAAAAATTTTAAGTAGTTGGATATTTCAGCTAACTTCTTAAGCTCCAAATAAACTAAACATTTGAGGGGGCATAAGATGGAAAGTCATGTAAAAACGAAGCGAAAGTTGACAGTGCAGCAGAAATTTCATGACAGAAGTCAATGGGGCTTTCTTTACCACACCTTGATTAAACCCAAAATTTAAACCTCAGAGAAGTCACAAATCAAACCTAAAAGTAAAATTCAATCATAACAGCAACCCTAATTCCCAAGTAGCAAAACACTAAAAATTGAAAGAAAAAAAAAAACAACTAAAAGAAAATTAGATAGAATATTTTACCTGATCGAGAAGGTGAAGTATCTGACGATTATGAAAACTTGGAAGCAGAAGAGTGACAGTCTCAGGGAGTCCAAGAAGAAGAGGATTGAGAAAAGAAGACTTCTAGTTTGAGAAGAGAAGAGGAGAGGAGAGGGACAGCCAGAGAGAGGAAAGTAAGGGTAAATTGGTACCAAACAAAGTTCGGTAAAAAAAAGTCTGATAAAAATAAATAAAAATTGGACAATTAGAGTGTGTTTGGATAAAAGATTTTTAGTTTAATGAGAATTTACAAATTCCATGATTTGTAATTCCGTATTTACAATTTCTATAATTTGCAAATTCTAGTGTTTGGATATTATGATGTAGAATTTTAAAAATCATGAAAATTACAATTTCACATGTTTGGATCATCATAGGATTTAAATATATGAAAATGAAAGTTTCATTTTTACACAAAAACAGCACACAAACATCAAATTTGAATACAAAGATCTCAAACACATTATGTAAAAGCTAAAAACTCCAAAACCCCTTCTTATCTATCACTATCTCTAATCTAATTTCGGAAATCAAATTAAAATTCAAACTAAATCTGCTAAACAATAAGCAACGTTGCAAATCAACTCTCTTAAAATAGAGCAACAAATCAAAAATCACTTTTAGAACAAGTATAAAATATGATTAATGTTCAAAATATCCCATCATAAAATAAACTCTAAAGTAAATATAAGAATAACTAACAAATAAAATGTTCCACCATTTATGAATAAACACGAAAGATCCTAACATAGTAAAAACATATTCTATTTTGTTGTTGAAAGAAACATCAACACCATGCTATGTTTTTCGTCAACCGGAAGCCCCTTGAACATGGGAAAGTGTTTCGAATTTTCTACAAACCAAGAGTATGCCTTCAGTCGATCATTTCTACTAAGATCAGGAATTGCAGTAAGTTTCTCAGTGCGAATAAAATTATGCAACACAAAGCAAGCATTGATAATCCTAATTTGTGTTTTGATGTTGAAAAATGATGATGTACGCAATATACTCCATCGTTTTTTTAACAGCCCAAATGACCTTTCAATGACATTCCTTGCAATTGAATGACACAAGTTAAATAACTCTTTGTAATTTTCAGGCCGATTGTTTCCTCTCCATTCATTTAAGTGATATCTAGTTCCTCTGTAGGGTGCTAGAAAACTTGGTCCATTAGCATATTCAGCATCTACAAGATAGTATTTATCTACAAATAAAAAGCCAAAAAAATACATTAACTTAGTCATTTAGTCATAAATTTTTCCATTATTAAGAATTAGTATACTTCAAATTATTGGATCAATAATAGTGAAACCCAATGACTCTATACTTCAAATTATGAGCAAGTATATTTAAAAAAATTGCGACGGAATCTTCAATAGAAACGTATCTTGTTCGGACCAATCCACCCCTTTCACACAAAATGGCACATAACCTCCTAAATGCACTCTTACTAACTCGCAATTGTTCAATACAATCAACCTCCCGCCCATTGTACAAACAATTCAATTTACATTGTCTTTTTTCATCCCAATCACGAGCAGGCTCTCTAACTAAATAATGTTCATTCTACCAAGATACCACTATGGAAACTATGGTGGTGAGCATACTAACAATAATTATCATTCTCTTCTTAGTTTCTTCTTCCTCTCTAGCACGCTTGCGAGTTAAGTGTGTAAAGAAGTTATCTACATCCTCACTAGCCATACCTGTTTAATTATATGTACTTGTGTGACAACGTGAAAAATGTGAATGATATGTATAAATAAAAAGTAAAAATTATATTTATGTTGACTTTAATATATATAACAGCTAGCGGACTAAAATTCTCTGCATATTATTTATCATTCTCTTCAATTCGGTCTTTTTATCAGGCTTTTATCAATCCACCAAATCCATTAAACTATTAAGGAAAGTGCATACAGTTTCTTTTTGTTCCAAAAAAATTGAAGCAGTTTTACATGTGTCAATACCCATAAAACCCATTTATTTATCAAACCTAATGCAACAAAGCAAACATCAAGGGAAGAGAAACTCAGAACATTCAACCAAATCCTGATGAGCAACGATAGTCCTACAAACAATTCGTTAGAAGAAAAATATACGCCTACAGTTTCTTTTTATTTTAGTCTTTAGCAAAACAAATAACTTTATATAACTTTACCCACCCTGTACTTATTGCAATGACAGATTCAAACAAGCATGGTGCAGCTTGCCTTGGAGTGAAGATATATCATACAAGAGTTTTGTAGAGCATCATAATCATGCTAATCTTATCCTTTGTTCACAATTTGCTGAAATAAAATATGATATATAACTCATTCAATTGAGTGGACAATATTGCAATCTTAATCTTTAGCTTAAGAGGAAGAGAAAGATTGTCGTTCAACCATAAAAAGACCGAATCAAACCATCAGAGGAAGAGAAACTCATTCAATCGATTAGTTTCACGATTTGCTAACATTAGAGGAAGAGAAAGATCCTTAAACCATAAAACCCATAAAACCCATTTATTTATCAAACTTAAAGCAACACAACAAACATCAAGGGAAGAGAAACTCAGAACATTCAACCAATTGAATCATTATGGAAATAAAAGACCGAATCAGAGATTGAACAAACCAAAGACATGTTTGTATGCAAAGAAACAAAATAAAATAGGACCAGAGATTGTAGTTCTTACCTTTGATTTGCAGTTTTCGTGGATTGACCCAAGTAAGGGCAGCACGGGAATCTTGGAAATTGACCCAAGTAAAGGCAACTCAGCACCTTGGAAGATTTTCGCTTAGTTTGGGAACAAAACTCTGCAACATAAGATGGGTTTTTATAGGTTGATTTTGGCGGGCAGCTTGGAAGATTGCCACTCATAATTTCTTCCCTCCCTCAGAATTACTAAATCCCTTCTTACTTAGAATTGGAAAATTCTGTCTATTAGGCAGAATTTCAACAAGTCATTTGAGGGCCTCAAATCCCCCCAAATTTTCCTCCCCAAATTTACCAAATACTAACCAATTTTCCCAAACAAAGGAAATAGGAATTTCCGCTCACCAAATCCTGTGTTCACCCTAAATGATGTGTTTTTTCCTAAAGCCAAACACACGCTTAAGGAAGACATTAGCCAGTATGCCCCACTTGTCAATTTTCTACCGAAGTTTCTATTCCAAGCAATTTCTTCATGAATTATTTAATGGCTAATTTCACCATTATGTGATATTTTGTGTAATTTTTTGGTTACATTTATCACATGTCAAGAAATAATAACCAAAAAAGAGCATTCCCCTATAGTCTATTAACAATATATACTATTTATTGTTGACTCTATGTGTAGACACGGTGTGATTCGATATAAATATTAAAAATATCTAAATTCAAACTGTTAAAATTTTAATGGTTCGATATGATTTGAATTTTTTTAAATTAAAAATAAAATCGTTTTGATCCAAAAAACTACTAACGGTTTGGTTTGGATCGAAATGATTTGAAACCGTTTAGGTAAAAAAAAACGGATATTAAAAATAAAAAGTAAAGATATAAAAAAATAACAAAATAATCAATACTCAAATTTTTGTATGTTAAGTTTGCGGAAGATAGGATTGTAAATATTACCCATACATTAAGATTTACCACTATATTAGGAATTTTCAAACAAACATTACCACTTAATAATATTTTATTATACTCTTATCTGGGTATACATGTATTTATCTGGATATATATATATATGGGTATTTTTTATTATTATTTTTACTTTGTATTTTTAATAAATTTAGAAATTAATAAAAATCAATATATTCATTAACGGTTCGGTTTGGATTTAACGAATTTCAAAATGAAAATGAAAATCCAAACCATTACTAACAGATGAGTTTTGATTCTAAAACCGTTTGACTTATATCCCATCAAATCTAAACCGTTGGATAAATAACAGTTTCAAACGGATGGATTAGAGGTTTTATCGGATTTATATCCACCCCTAATTGACTCTGAACAACTATGGCAATCAATCATCAATGATCCACTGGGTGACATACGTATCTATGAAATTAAAATTATACATAACAAATCATATTTCGTGTTCCTTATTTCATTTTCTTATAAAATTTTGATGAATTGTGAGTAAATTGTAATTATGTAGAAACGAAAAATTAGCAACACCTGATAATATAAGTGATAAATTAGCAATAAATGATAGTTTAAAAGGATAAATCGGTTTAAATAAAAATTTACGAGAGAAATTGTCAACGCTTAGACGTTTAGGAAGTAAATTGAAAAAATACTCTCTCTATATATATATAAAATTTTAAAATTAAGAACAATTTCAGTTCATCAACTTTTACTTTTTTGTCAAATTTGAATTTGATATGAATTTTCAGTCAAATTTGGTTAGACGGTCTGTATTCTATACTCTATAGTAGTGAAGGGCTAAAGGGCTCTACTTAAACCAAGGAAGCTGAAAAAAAAATTATTTAATAGAAATATATAGCTATTCTACTATTTCCATCAATAAATGACTGTATTATATTTTATTGAATATTTTTTCTATATATCCTTTCGTTTACCGAATTAATAAATAATCAAAGTCATAACTTAACTAAATTTCATACATTTGACCCAATAAATATTTTTGGTACAAAATTTTTGTTACAACACGTTGACAGGATCCAACTTCTATGACACCTTGTAAAGTGCTTCCGGGCCTTATTCCCATCTGACAAGTAACTTAAAGTACTAACATTACCCTTGCACTTGTCAGACAAGGGATACTTGTAAGTCTCGCTAACTCATGCCTCCGCCTTCCGAGCCTCGGCTCCCGTGTAAAGACCCGGAGGGTCACACAACCAGAAACCGTGTGTGAGTGGACAAAAAGAAAGAGTTATATCATAGTTTGAAAACAACCGATTTTTACCCTCCATTTTTCAAAACCATGCATGCATACAAAAACCCTTTCAAGAATCATTTCACATTGATTAAAACAATACACATTTTATATTCTCGAAATACGTGAAAACATTCGTTAAAAAAAAAATAACCGAAAATCAATCGTTAACCATAAATTAGTTTAACCACAAAATACTAACACGTCACAACATATTAATCTATCACATCAATGCCACATACCAACCCACATTCATTGTCACATCAATCCATATATTTCACAGTCAATCCATCATTGACTCATAATATCAAACATTAAGCCACTGCCCCTTGGCAGGCACATCACAATTCACTCGGGAACCGAAGCCCAGCTCGGTGTCCGAGACTACTAAATCCGACAACAAACATCATGAGGAAGGTTACTCATCATAAAATCATAAACCAGATCAGTAATAGACAATCAATCCATATCTAACATTATCACAAAATTCACACAAATTCAACTCAACATCACTGCATAAACACAACATAAGTCATCACATCACAAGGGCACTATTGGTTAGCCATCATATACACAATCGCTTGGGAACTAGAGCCCTAGGCTCGACGTCCGAGTAATCACAATACAGTCTCAGGAACCGGAGCCCTAAGATCGACGCCTGATACTCACATCCAATCAATATAATCACAATCATACACAATACTAGTCTCGGAATTTGAAGCCCAAGGCTCGACGTCTGAGACTAATCAATCAACGGGCATCATCGCACATAATCAACTAATTCCATACTATAATCATCATCATAACTCACCATCAATGCTAATAACACATACACATGTCACATCTCAATATCACAAGTCAAAACCACAATTAGAATCTCGGGCCTAAGCCTAAAACCATAATCCACATCATTCTCGTAAAACGTGTCATTTACTTAACTTTCATAAAAATCGATCGGGCAACACATGAAAATCATAAATATTTCAAAATCACATTATTGCATGTCATAATCCACATGAAATTCAAAACCACATTCAAAATGGTGTTCAAAATATAGTTTACTGAAACCTCATAAAAGTGCAATAAAATATTAATAAAATAATCATAAATCACCGAAAATCCAATAAAATTCTCAATCACTCAATATTATCAAAGTTCGATAAGCCTTGAATTAAGGATCAGTTTATATCCTTTATACTTATCTTTTAATGTTTAAATACCAAATAATTATAGGAAATAATCTATTTTGTGAGACATGTACAAAATTGGATTAAGAACGGAATTACAAGAATTTAGGCTAAAAAATCACCTCAATCAGAGTTATATTGAAGAAGTTATGATCGAATGAAGGGAAGCCACCGAAAAGGAAAGGAAATTCGGTAGCAAAGTCACATATAAAACCATTTAAATCATGTAAATATACATGCATAATAGTTTAGAGAAATAAAGTCCACTCACACGCACCACCATATCGCTGAATTCCACTTTACACGTTTTTTCGTAATTTTCGTGAAACTCAAAACCTGTCATAAACGACATCTAAAGGTCATTAACCATCCCAAATATCCTCTATTTTAATCCCATAATTTTTCATGATTTTTAAATGGATTTAAAACAAACACTAAATCTTCGGACTGCTAAAACTACCTCGAAATTGTGTCTGATTGACAGGACCCACCCCGATTATCGCCTCAATAATCGGGAAGCATCCTGCTCCCGTCTGACAATCGAATCCAAAAGACCGGAAAACTAATTAATATTACAACACACCCATTGTCAGACCAGGGAGATTAAACGATTACAACTGACTGGACGTCAAGTCCACAGTTTCACAGAGCATAATGTTACCAAACAAGTTAAAGGAACAAATCCTACTCTGTGAACTAACTACTCCGCAACGAAAAACTTTATGCCTCCGCCTCTGCCTCGGCGCTTGCCCCCGCACTTGTACCACGACCTGGAGGGAAATTAAAACAACAAAATGTGAGTGGACCGAAACATAAGTTTTGCAGGAAAACAGTTTTTCCGAAATCGGGTTCGCCCTCCAGTTTTGTAATCCGCATGCATAACCCAATATTCAAAACTTGCGTATTAAACTTGTGAAAACTCTTTTTCCGAAACACATGAAAAATGTTACAAGGATCGTCATAACTCATGTAAAACCATTTAATAATACCAGATTCCAGAAACCGTCATTTTGAAACATTAATTGCACAAATCAAGTAAAACGTAAATCAATAATCACGATTATGCCGTTGGATCCATCCGAGTCTTTAAACTCAAAATTAGGCCTTCCCGGGATATCAACGAGTCTTTAAACTCAAAACATGATTAATAGGCCTCGGGGGTATCATAATAATCGAGTCTTTAAACTCACGAGTCTTTAAACTCAATTCGGGTCTTTAAACCCAATTTTCGGGCCCGCCCCCGTCATCAAATAACCGGGTCTTTAAACCCAAAACCGGATCCAACAATCAACCGGGTCTTTAAACCCAAAACCGTTTTTAAAACACAATAAACCATGATTCATCAAAAACCGTTTTCCAACATCATTCCGAAATCATATCACATCATAGTAGGACTTATGTCCGAATTCACATGCAATTTCCGAAAATCACTTCACAATTATGATCAAACATCATAAATCCATAACATGCATAATCATATCCCGATACTTCATCAAAATCATCACGCATGCATAAGCGAAAACCGTAACCTCGAAATGCGTGAAATACGATAAATATCTCGAAAAGCGTGAAAACGCGTAAAACCGATATATCATATCACCATCGTAAAATCATATGTAAAACCATAAGATAAACAAGAAAAATAGTCATGCATGCCCAATTTAGAAATCAAAAAGTCCACTCACAGTCTTAGGACGCGTCAATCGCGTCCCACGCGCTCCTCCGTAGCTTCGGAAGTGTCCGGGCCTGCAAAAACGTACAAGAAGGGTTACAAACATCCCAAAATAACTCGTAGGATTTTTCCTAATTTTCCCGGATTTTTCGGCGAAATAAACCTTAAGGTCCTAAACTTCCGAGCTCCCGAAATTATCCCGAATGACTCCCGAACAATTCGAACTCTAAAGATAAAATGTTAATTACACTGAAAGGATCAATTTCCATGTTGACCGCGATCGGAGATGACATCGCACGCGCCGTCACGCGCCGCCCAAAGTGGCTGCGCGTGAAGGCCACGCGCTAAGCTACAGTGTCATCGTTCCTACCCGGATAGCCTGATAAACGGGTCTGTCACCCGCGACACAACCCGACCAGTTCAAGCTCAATTCTTAATCAATTCCTCCCGTTTTCAATCCTATTACCTTCTCTAACCTATTAATTTAAGGTCTATACTGGTGATTAACGTCGACTGACCCTAAATCGTTTCAACCCAGACTTGAACAGACGAACGGGTCGTCACCCAGAACTCACCCAAACTAACTCCATTCTCAAATTAACTTCACCAGTAGATTAAGGGAACTTAGACGAACACAATGGCACTAACAATTTAACTCGCCGTTACCTGGAAGTCGTCGTCCCCAGCACTGGTTTTCCTCTGAAACTGAGACTCAGGTTCCCGGCCAACCTGTCCTCCTCCTCCTTCAATTCTTGCACGGTTGTGCTCGTAGTGGCCCCACAAGTCTAACACGGCCTTTGGTTTCGATCAACAAGCTCCAGAAATTGAATGGGATTTTTTCCCTCCAACTGGTTCCTCCCTGAACAGCACTTGGGTTCTAGGGCCAACAGTGGTCGTCCTCACCCAAATCTTGCACCAACGTGATTCTTTCACTCCCAGAAATCCCTCAGTGTCCTTAGTTTGGCCCCAAAACCGTAGGAATTGAACGCTGAAACTTCCCCCCAAAAACCCAAAAATGTTTCCTCACGGCTCCTCTCACAGTTCCTCACACTCTCAGCTCCCAAACTGAACCAAAATGACCTCCCCACATCCTCTAACTCAGTTAATCGATCGCAGTGAGACGACAACCCGTGAGAATCCCTCAGCTGGTCACTGCGCAGTTGCCTCCCGCAAACAGACCCCAAGAACAAATTTAAAACCTCTCCCGTGCATTCTGTCTCAGCCCAGACACGCATGGATGCCTCCCACAACCTCAAAATCCATAAACTAAACCCACTCATCAGTCCACTAAGCCATAAACAATTGCACGCACAAAGCTCCACGGCCGCACTCTGTTTTTCACGGTGGTGCTACAGTAACCGCCGTGAAAATGACCAAAATGCCCCTCTGTGCAATAATTACCAAACTGCCCTCCAACTTCCGTGACCCATATCTCGGTCATCCGACGTCCGTTTCATGCGTGCCGCCTGTCGTTGTTCTCAGGGTGTCGAGACGAACATAACGGTCTTTGAATCATATGGATATCAATTGTCAAACAAAAAGTCAACTTTTTCCCATATAACGTCCAAATTACGATAATGCCCCTGAACTTCCGAACATCATAACTTTCACCCTGTTCGTCCGAATCGAACGTGCCACCTGTCTATGAACTCGTGACGTCCCGAACTACGTCACGGTCATCACTCAACGTCCGTTCGACCTCCCAATCAAAAAGTCAGCAAATTGACCATACGAATCACAAGGGTAAAAACGTCATTTTATTCAATATTTTATAACATTACATTTCCAGAACGTCCGGGGCGTTACAATCTCCCCCCCCCCCCCCTTAAGAAATTTCGTCCCGAAATTTCAAGGAAACAAGTAGGGGAACTGTTCTCGCATCTGTGCCTCGGGTTCCCATGTGGCTTCCTCCACATTCTGGTTCCTCCAGAGAACCTTTACCAGAGGAACGGTCTTCCGACGTAGTACTTTATCCTTTCGATCCAAAATCTGCACCGGTTGTTCCTCGAAACTCAAGTCATCTCGAAGTTCAATGGGATGTTCCTCCAGTACATGAGATGCGTCAAACACATATTTCCGCAACATCGACACATGAAAAACATCGTGGACCTTCGACAGCTCTGGCGGTAGTGCCAACCTGTAGGCCACCGGGCCAATCCTCTCGGTAATCTCATAAGGTCCGATATAACGAGGGCTCAACTTTCCTCGCCTGCCAAATCTCACCACACCCTTCCAAGGGGACAATTTCAGAAATACCCGATCTCCGACCGCAAACTCAAGATCTCGAATCTGATGGTCCACATAGCTCTTTTGTCTGTCCTGGGCTGCCTTGAGCCGATCCCTGATGAGTTTGACCTGCTCGGTTGTCAGTTCCACCAATTCGGATTTAGTCAGCCTCCTTTCACCCACATCCGTCCAACACAACGGGGTTCTACACTGCCGTCCGTACAAGGCTTCTTACGGAGCCATCCCAATGCTCGCCTGATAGCTGTTGTTGTAGGCAAATTCCATCAAGGCTAGATGTGACTCCCAAGTGTCCTGAAATTGCAAAACGCAAGCTCGCATCATATCCTCCAATGTCTGGATGGTCCGTTCAGACTGGCCGTCAGTCTGAGGATGAAATGCAGTACTGAAACGAAGTTTCGTCCCAAATGCTTCCTGCAGACTCTGCCAAAATCGAGAAGTAAACCTCGGGTCTCGGTCAGAAACTATTGATTCCGGTGTACCGTGCAGACGAATGATCTCGTCGATAAACAACTGGGCCAACTGTGTCATCCTGAAGTTCTCTCGCACCGGCAAGAAATGAACTGATTTCGTAAGCCTGTCCACAATCACCCAAACTCCATCGTGACCCCTGGGTGTCCTAGGAAGTCCAAACACAAAATCCATCGTCAAGTGATCCCATTTCTATTCCGGAATAGGTAGTGGTTGCAAGGCTCCATAAGGTCGTTGTCTCTCAGCCTTCACTTGCTGGCAAATCAGACACCTGCTGACAAACTCGGCAATCTCCCGTTTCATTCCCGGCCACCAGTAGTGCTCTCGCAAGGTACGATACATCTTAGTCCCACCAGGATGCATCGCGTAGGCCGAACTATGAGCCTCGTCCAAGATCTCCTTCTTCAGTGCCTCAACGTCGGGCACACACAACCGTCCTTCTTTTAGCAAGGCTCCATCCTCCCTGACTGTAAAATCTAGCCGTTCACCGGCTTCCACTTCAATCCGAAGTACACATGAGACATGATCTTGAGATTGAACCTCAACGATCCGATCGACCAGAAGTGGTCTCACATGAAAATTAGCCAGCAAGACACCTTGGCCATCCAAACCCAAATCAATGCTATTCTTACGGAGTTCAACCAAAAGTGGTAAATGAACCGTCCGTAGATGTGCTACAGAATGCGTTGACTTCCGGCTTGGAGCATCAGCCACCACATTGGCTTTTCCCGGGTGGTACTCAATCGTGCAATCATAATCCTTAATTAGCTCTAGCCACCGTCGCTGCCTCACATTTAACTCCTTCTGAGTGAACAAGTACTTCAGGCTTTTGTGATCCGTGAACATTCTACAAGTCGCACCATACAGGTGATGTCTCCAGATTTTTAACGCATGCACGACAGCAGCTAACTCCAAGTCGTGCGTCGGATAATTGCGCTCGTGCGGTTTCAACTGGCGCGAAGCATAGGCGATCACTTTCCCATGCTGCATTAGTACACACCCCAAACCCTGTAAGGATGCATCACTGTACACCTCAAATTCCCCACTATCGTCTAGAAGGGTCAGTATGGGAGCAGATGTCAACCTTTCCTTTAGCTCCCGAAAACTACGCTCACAATCGTCATCCCACTCAAACTTGACTCCCTTCCGCGTCAGTCGTGTCAACGGGGCAGCAATGGTAGAGAAACCCTCTACGAACCTCCTGTAGTAACCAGCCAAACCCAAGAAACTTCTGACTTCAGTGACGGTCCTCGGTTGTTCCCACTTCGCCACTGCCTCAATTTTCTAAGTATCCACACTGATCCCGTCAGTTGAGATCACATGCCCCAATAAACTCACGCTCGTCAACCAAAACTGACATTTGCTGAGCTTCGCATACAACTGGTTTTCCCTCAAGGTACCTAGCACCATCCTTAAGTGCTCCTCGTGCGCTTCCGTACTCCTCGAGTAGACTAGGATATCGTCAATGAACACGATGACAAAGCGATCCAAGTAAGGCTGCAACACTCGGTTCATCAAATCCATAAACGCTGCGGGCGCGTTGGTCAAACCAAACGGCATTACAAGGAACTCATAATGACCATAACGGGTCCTAAAGGCTGTCTTGGGTACATCCTCATCCTTAACCCGCAATTGATGATACCCAGAACGTAGATCAATTTTGGAGAAGTACTGCGCTCCTCGCAGTTGATCAAACAAATCATCGATCCGAGGCAACGGGTATTTGTTCCTGACCGTTACTTTATTCAGTTGCCTGTAATCGATGCAGAGTCTCAAACTCCCATCCTTTTTCTTCACAAACAACACCGGGGCTCCCCAGGGGGACACACTCGGTCGAATAAACCCCATCTCAAGTAATTCTTGTAACTGCGCCTTCAGTTCTTTCAACTCGGCTGGCGCCATACGATACGGAGTCTGAGAGATAGGTTGCGTACCTGGAACCAGATCAATAGTGAACTCGACATCTCGATGCGGTGGCAATCCCGGTAGATCCTCCGGAAAGACATCCGGGAACTCTCGTACTATCGGTATATCCTCCACCCTCAATGGTGCAGCTCGTGAGTCCATCACTCGGGCTAAGTATCCCTGGCACCCCTTCCTCAACAATTTACTTGCCTTCAGGGCTGAAATCACTCCGACAGGAGTTGCTCGTAGTATTCCCTGAAAAGTGGTTTCCGGTAATCCCGGGCTCCGAAAAGTCACCTTCTTATCGACACATTCAATAGAAGCACGATGGAGCGTCAACCAGTCCATTCCCAAAATGACATCAAAGTCGTGCAAGTCCAAGAGTATCAAGTCTGCCATCAGACCAACATCACCTACCATTACGGGACACTCCCACAACACTTAATTTACCACAAATACATCTCCCGTGGGTGTACTCACACCCAAGTCACAATCCAAGGCGGACACCACACGCTCCTCATGAGGACAGTGCATCACAGTGAAAATCCGCTCAATCCGAGAAATCCAACGGTGAGCATCCTCGGGATCCGCTCCACCACTAAACACCGTAGCCCCAAGATGCTGGGCTCGCTCGATCGAAGCGCTCTCGGCATCGCCATCAGGTCGTGGAGGGGGTTCGCGTCGCGGAGGCATGGCCGGTCGTCCTTCTTTCTGTGAGAGGCATAAGTTAGTATAAAAAAATCAAGGCACACCCGAGTGCCAGACACGAATCGTAAACCTAGGCTTTGATACCAATTGACAGGACCCACCCCGATTATCGCCTCGATAATCGGGAAGCATCCTGCTCCCGTCTGACAATCGAATCCAAAAGACCGGAAAACTAATTAATATTACAACACACCCATTGTCAGACCAGGGAGATTAAACGATTACAACCGACTGGACGACAAGTCCACAGTTTCACAGAGCATAATGTTACCAAACAAGTTAAAGGAACAAATCCTACTCTGTGAACTAACTACTCCGCAACGGAAAACTTTATGCCTCCGCCTCTGTCTCGGCGCTTGCCCCCGCACTTGTACCACGACCTAGAAGGAAATTAAAACAACAAAGTGTGAGTGGACCAAAACATAAGTTTTGCAAGAAAACAGTTTTTCCGAAATCGGGTTCGCCCTCCAGTTTTGTAATCCGCATGCATAACCCAATATTCAAAACTTGCGTATTAAACTTGTGAAAACTTTTTTTCCGAAACACATGAAAAATGTTACAAGGATCGTCATAACTCATGTAAAACCATTTAATAATACCAGATTCCAGAAACCGTCATTTTGAAACATTAATTACACAAATCAAGTAAAACGTAAATCAATAATCACGATTATGCCGTTGGATCCGTCAGAGTCTTTAAACTCAAAATTAGGCCTTCCCGGGATATCAACGAGTCTTTAAACTCAAAACATGATTAATAAGCCTCGGGGGTATCATAATAATCTAGTCTTTAAACTCACGAGTCTTTAAACTCAATTCGGGTCTTTAAACCCAATTTTCGGGCCCGCCCCCGTCATCAAATAACCGGGTCTTTAAACCCAAAACCGGATCCAACAATCAACCGGGTCTTTAAACCCAAAACCGTTTTTAAAACACAATAAACCATGATTCATCACAAACCGTTTTCCAACATCATTCCGAAATCATATCACATCATAGTAGGACTTATGTCCGAATTCACATGCAATTTCAGAAAATCACTTCACAATTATGATCAAACATCATAAATCCATAACATGCATAATCATATCCCGATACTTAATCAAAATCATCACGCATGCATAAGCGAAAACCGTAACCTCGAAATGCGTGAAATACGATAAATATCTCGAAAAGCGTGAAAACGCGTAAAACCGATATATCATATCACCATCGTAAAATCATATGTAAAACCATAAGATAAACAAGAAAAATAGTCATGCATGCCCAATTTAGAAATCAAAAAGTCCACTCACAGTCTTAGGACGCGTCAATCGCGTCCCACGCGCTCCTCCGTAGCTTCGGAAGTGTCCGGGCCTGTAAAAACGTACAAGAAGGGTTACAAACATCCCAAAATAAGTCGTAGGATTTTTCCTAACTTTCCCGGATTTTTCGGCGAAATAAACCTTAAGGTCCTAAACTTCCGAGCTCCCGAAATTATCCCGAATGACTCCCGAACAATTCGAACTCTAAAGATAAAATGTTAATTACACTGAAAGGATCAATTTCCATGTTGACCGCGATCGGAGATGACATCGCACGCGCCGTCACGCGCCGCCCAAAGTGGCTGCGCGTGAAGGCCACGCGCCAAGCTACAGTGTCATCGTTCCTACCCGGATAGCCTGATAAACGGGTCTGTCACCCGCGACACAACCCGACCAGTTCAAGCTCAATTCTTAATCAATTCCTCCCGTTTTCAATCCTATTACCTTCTCTAACCTATTAATTTAAGGTCTATACTGGTGATTAACGTCGACTGACCCTAAATCGTTTCAACCCAGACTTGAACAGACGAACGGGTCGTCACCCAGAACTCACCCAAACTAACTCCATTCTCAAATTAACTTCACCAGTAGATTAAGGGAACTTAGACGAACACAATGGCACTAACAATTTAACTCGCCGTTACCTGGAAGTCGTCGTCCTCAGCACTGGTTTTCCTCTGAAACTGAGACTCAGGTTCCCGGCCAACCTGTCCTCCTCCTCCTTCAATTCTTGCACGGTTGTGCTCGTAGTGGCCCCAGAAGTCTAACACGGCCTTTGGTTTCGATCAACAGGCTCCAGAAATTGAATGGGATTTTTTCCCTCCAACTGGTTCCTCCCTGAACAGCACTTGGGTTCTAGGGCCAACAGTGGTCGTCCTCACCCAAATCTTGCACCAACGTGATTCTTTCACTCCCAGAAATCCCTCAGTGTCCTTAGTTTGGCCCCAAAACCGTAGGAATTGAACGCTGAAACTTCCCCCCAAAAACCCAAAAATGTTTCCTCACGGCTCCTCTCACAGTTCCTCACACTCTCAGCTCCCAAACTGAACCAAAATGACCTCCCCACATCCTCTAACTCAGTTAATCGATCGCAGTGAGACGACAACCCGTGAGAATCCCTCAGCTGGTCACTGCGCAGTTGCCTCCCGCAAACAGACCCCAAGAACAAATTTAAAACCTCTCCCGTGCATTCTGTCTCAGCCCAGACACGCATGGATGCCTCCCACAACCTCAAAATCCATAAACTAAACCCACTCATCAGTCCACTAAGCCATAAACAATTGCACGCACAAAGCTCCACGGCCGCACTCTGTTTTTCACGGTGGTGCTACAGTAACCGCCGTGAAAATGACCAAAATGCCCCTCTGTGCAATAATTACTAAACTGCCCTCCAACTTCCGTGACCCATATCTCGGTCATCCGACGTCCGTTTCATGCGTGCCGCCTGTCGTTGTTCTCAGGGTGTCGAGACGAACATAACGGTCTTTGAATCATATGGATATCAATTGTCAAACAAAAAGTCAACTTTTTCCCATATAACGTCCAAATTACGATAATGCCCCTGAACTTCCGAACATCATAACTTTCACCCTGTTCGTCCGAATCGAACGTGCCACCTGTCTATGAACTCGTAACGTCCCGAACTACGTCACGGTCATCACTCAACGTCCGTTCGACCTCCCAATCAAAAAGTCAGCAAATTGACTATACGAATCACAAAGGTAAAAACGTCATTTTATTCAATATTTTATAACATTACATTTCCAGAACGTCCGGGGCGTTACACTGATCGACTCGAAACCTTTGCTAAAATGTTTGTAACATCGAAAGGATGAAATCACATGCTGGCCCACCTCCAAAATTTTGTTCACTCATTCCCACATGCCACTCAAAGTGGCTGCGTGTGGGAGCTACGTGCCTGCACAGTAAAACACTACTCACATTCTTTCTCGCTTGTTTATTTGGTATTCGGGTCTCCCGCCCCGGCGATTCGACCCGGTCCTAGAATCATGGTTTCTCAACATTTTTCTTCCATGTTTTAACCAAACTACTATACTGAAGCTTAGGAATAGATCTATCTAATCAAAGCTCAAAGAAGGCTTACCTAAACTCATCATCCAATCTTCCATATGTTTCCAAACTTAGTTCTTCGATTTTGGGTGGATTTCCACATCCATCTTTGCACACCAGAGCTTCATCAGGGTTGCAGAGACTCATGGATGTTGTCTGGGGCCTTGGGTTCGAGATTATAGGTCGAAAATGGGTTGGAAAACCCTAGACCCGAAAACCCTTCACAGGTTATACTCCTTCCTCTTTCACGATTTTGGGTTCAACCCTCTCCACTCTATTTTCTTTCCCCTCTGCTCTTCTCTCTCTTTGATCTTGGGTAACATCCTTACTCACGGTTCATCTCTTTCTCCCTTATCTTCGATCACTCTCGGCCGAGACACACTCCACACATATATAACACTCATAACTTAATAACAATTACACACAGATGGACAAGTCGGTGCACACAATCATAAAGGATAAGGGACACTTGTCCCAATCCAATTCAGCCACAAGGAAAAGATCTCACAAGGAAAATTTACCAAAATTCCCCTAATTAACCAAATTATCAAAATGCCTAAATAATTACCTAGACAGAGAACTAACCCCAACTGAACTCCATTTTCGGCATGCCGCCTGCCGACGTACTCGGAAGGCCTAGAATTTTCTAATGGCGTTTCAGAATGGCCAAAAACCGTCTCGATCAAAAAGTCAACATTTTAACTTTGATAAAAAAAAGTCAACTCTTTGACTTAGGGGAAAAATTGTCTTTTTCTCCTTAAGTTTTCCAATTTCATGTTTCCTCGAGATCCGGGTTATTACAACACGTTCTGGAAAATTAAACTCGAAAATTAAGATTTACCTAAATACCCGCTAAGACTTTGGTTGGACTAAATGGCGAGATTGGGCTAAGCTTAATACTTGGCCTTTTGTAGAAGGGCCCATAGTGTAGCGACCGTATTTAGAAGTAATTTCAAAAGTTCTTTGAAAAAGGACAACTTTATCCTAGAAGAGTTACGAATTTGAGGGACGTCACTTGTTTAAAAATGCTCTTGTAAGTTTTTTTTATGTTGTTTCATAGATCTCAAATTCATGAGTTTGTAGATAAGCGACATGCAAAAATCGAAATCGAAGGTGTCTAAAATTGAAAAGGGGGCATTTTTATAAATTTTCATGTTAGGGTAATTTAAGTACCCTCACTTTCTGTTCCCCTTATTAGTCAACTCCCTCACTCCCTCCTTTTTTTTCCCTCTCTTTTTGTAATTTTGGTTGAGAATCGCCTAAAACAAATTCTCGGCCACATTCGACCGTTTTTCGATGTTTCAGGCCACAACTTCACTACCACCTTCATACTCTTCTCACCCTGAAATAACTGTATCAAGCATCACGTCCAACGACCATCGTAGGCTGCAAACTAGAGGCGAAAAAGGGTATCACCACCGCAACTTCACGTCTAGTTTATGACCACCATAGGTATGATTTTAGCCCTAGAACGTCATTTTTCAATTCGACTCATCAAGTACATGGACTTACACAAATGGATCATAAAATTCAACGAAGAAACGAAGGAAGACAAAGCTTTCCTGAAAATAAAATCTTCAGACGAGTTTTCTAGATTCCTGTCATCGACCACGGCAGTCCGACCGTCTGTCACAGTGGCATTTTCACCGGCCGACGACCCATGTGGAAGCCAGGTGGTCAGCGCATGGTACCACATGGCAGACATGAGGCAGGAAAGCACACATTGCATATCCTCCTAATAGGGACATCAGCCAGTTCATGGGCAGCACGTGCCAACTCGTGGCATTTTTTTCCAACCTCTGCGTGCGTGCGGGCCTAGTTTCAGGGCATTCCAGATTGTTTTTCCACATTTGGTTGTTGGGGCCCTTTTTGTCCGTTTTTAACAAATCAAAAAAGCTTTTTCATAGTTTTCTGATTAGGAATTTGTTGGGTGATGTATTCCGCGGTCCGTTTTGAGTGGACCCCCTTCCCAAACTAATACTTTGAAATTTTATATACATTATGATGCATGTGACGTGTTTACGTATAGCTTATGCTCATTCTGTGAGGACATGGTTGTGATTAGATGTATGCTAGGTTTTACCGTTAGAATTCTTTGAGCACTAGACAATGCCACAAGCCGCTGCTAAGGCTTGCTATCAATACGTTTTACGTGCGTCTAGGGCAATAATTACTTATGTAGCTAGTAAGTTGAGTAGGTGGAATAGCCTAGATGGGTTAGAAATATGATAAAAGAAAGAAATGGGTTAAAATTGATAAGCTCGAGGATTTGATGATTTAGCATGCTATTGTAAGTTGTATGCCAATTTGGTATAACTCACAAACTTATCTTTTGTAGTGAGTTCAGACCAACTTAAAAATATATACCACGTAGCAACAAGAATCCAACTTGTATAACTCACGACCTCCATCTCTCACTTATATTATTACTCCTTTGTACATATCAAGCATCCTATAGAATATGATAAGCGAGGCAACTAAGGACCTCCTATGTTGGGTTAAGCTTCACAGTTCCATATTTCCATTAGTAGAATCAACTAAGATTCTTCCCTTATTTATTAAATAAGTTGGTGATCTTACATCACAAGGCATGTTTGTGTAGCATGAGATTGCCAACTAACTGCTCCTTAGATCACCCTGTTCACTACCTCTATCCCTGTAGAGTTATAATTTTTTCCCTTAAAGTGGCTTTCTACGTAAAACTGACTATGCAAAAGAAATTTTATTTTTACTATTTATGCAATATCTAGACTTCTCTTCAAAACCTCTTGGTTTTGAATTTTAATGGCTACCAGCAAATCTCTAATAATTAAGTTGAAGTTACAACCAATGCTTGCCCAATAGAAGGTCTTTTCTTTTTATTGCAATGTGAGGTATCAAGATTTATTTGTATCCCAAATGCCTTTTCTAGTTCAAAATTGGTTATTTTTCGATGAATTCTAGATTATGATTTGAGTTTCAAAATAACAGGATAACAGATTATTATTTAAATTTGGTAATGGAAATTTTTTTAAAAAAATTGAAACATAGGATAATGTTAATGAGATGCATAATATAAATCACGGAGGCTTTTATCTTTCAAATAACTTGATGCTAATGTTAATGGGAATGTAAATCACAGATGTTTTTTTTTTTCATTATTTATGTTAGCTTTTTTGTTTATTTTACATATTTTATCTTCTTTTATTTTTATTATTTTTCCATTGTATTAATAATATATTTAAAAATTTATAAAAAATAGTATACTGTTTAACGGTCTTGTTTAAATTTAACAAATTTCTAAAATGAAAGTATAATCCAAATTGTTACTAACGGAGTGATTTGGATTCTCAAGCCATTTGACTCTTATCTGGTCAAACTATATCGTTGCATAAATAATGGTTTTAAGCGAATTGGTTAACAATTTTAACGAATTCATGTTCACCTCTACCCATTGGAGATCAATTTAGACATAAAATTTCTAAATTTTGGCCTTTAATTCAGATTTAAATCATTCTTAGAGATGAATCTAGTTAATTTCATTATCGAAAATTGAATAAGTCCCACATATTTAATGATTACTAATTTACAAGTAAAACAAAAGAATTGAGCCATGAGGATCGTTATTTTTTATTTCATTCCTAAACGTGCCTTGAGTGAACTATGTTGATGCACGAAATGTGCCAACTTAGAAGACGAATGCTGCTCAGCCACGTGTCTTTGGACAGACCAGCCAAATAAGGTAACAGGTTAGTCGGTCATAGGTAGGCACCGGTGTAGTACCAACCTAAGGATAATCCAACGCCCAAGTCAGTGGAGGGTCTGTGTGTAAGGAGTGAGTAGTGAATAATAATTCGGAAAATTGGTGTGAATAAAAAAAAAATTAGCCACCTTTATGGGGAAAAGTAAACCCCTTTTGTATGAGTGTGATGTTTGCAATAAAGTTATTCTTCTAATGTTAGACAATGAACATTCATTGTGAGGCCGACATGTGGAAGGCTTGGGTTTGTCGACGTGTCAGTGTTGTTCAGGCCTTGCTAAGGCTTGTTTATTAGTGTGCGCTTGTGACAGGTCGGATCCATCCCCAATTACCAAGAAAGCTGGACCAGCCCGGCTCTCGTTTGACGATTCTCGTCAGACAAGGGATTTAGTACTCTGATCACACATTCAACTAATTATTATTGACCAAAAAGAATTCCTCTCTTGCGGGGTACTGCCCACATCCACCCACTACCCCGCCAAGAGGCGGAAACTTCCAATTTCTAATTAATCACACATCCAATTTAATGTCCATATTAATCCCTAAGTTGTTTATAACAATCCTTAAATTCATATATTTTTTATTCCTCATAAATCATAAACAAAGATCTTAATTCATCAAGCAACTTAGATAGAAAATATCAATTTTACCACTAACATCAACCATAGTGGGAACATCAATAATAACCACCATATACTTATATGAGGACTGTAAAACAACACAATTTGCTAGTTACTTATTCGTGTATGCCCAATAGCTAAAACATACAAGTAACATAAAAACCAAACTCTATAGTTTTACTACTACTCTCTTTGTAATAACATTTAACCTTTATTATAACTATCTAAAATAATCTGTCTTTTTAACCATAATCCTTAGCACCATTAACTGTCTATATATCCTAAGCTCAATACCCCTTAATAACAGTCCTTCATGGTTTCTAAATTTAATAACAAAATAATAATTAACACTTCAGTTTTGGAAAATCATAACTCTCTCATATGATGTCTAATTTCATCCAAACTTATACCACTGGATTCACAATAAAATATGGAACAACTTTCGTGTTGGACGGTTGGCCAGAAAACACTGAACGCGCTGCCACATGTCGGGGGTACTCTTTGCGCGTGGTGGCCACGTGCGTCTTAGGGGTCATCTTTTTCCTCGACCAGACCCGGTTGTTTGGTTTTCCAGGTCAAGCCAACTTGAAGAATCTTTTCCATTATTCGGTTAAACCATTTCACGTCCATTTCTTTCGTTCCAAACATCAACTTTCATCGAATTTGGCTAGGAAATCGATCTATTGTAATGACCCGTCCCGAATATCGGAATTAAATATTAATTAATAATGGTTTAGAATGACTAATCTGGGATTAGTTGAGTGGAATCGGACGAAATGTGCAAAATGACCGTTTTGCCCCTAGGCGTGGGCAAAATGTTGACTTTTAGTTCAGGCGGTCAAACAGACTTTGACCAATGACTGTGATGTAGTTCGGGACGTCGCGAGTTCATAGACAGGTGGCACGTTCGATACCGACATTCGAGGAAAAAGTTATGGCGTTCGGAAGTTGAGGAGTATTTTAGTAATTTGGCTGAAAAGTGGCCAAATGTTGACTTTTGACCCGGGACGTCCAATGGACGAGGGCCAAGGACCGTTACGTAGGTCTCGTCGATACGAATCCAATGACAGGCGGCATACCGAAATCGGAGATTCGACGACGAAGTTATGGTCACGGGAACGGAATCGATTAACCGAACAAACCGAGATTTCGATAAAAATATTATTTTATTATGAATAGTACCCGAGGATTGAACACACCTGGATGAGTGACAAGTGTCACTCATCCCTTAATTTGAGGCTTAAAACCATATCCATGCTTTGGGGAAAACATCATTATGATGTTTTATTAATTATTAATTATACTTAATTATACTTAATCCACCATTTCCTCTTCTTTGTTTTCTTACCCGTGAACAAAGAAAAAAACTGAGGAGTGAGTCTGAAATTGTCCACCAATCCTCTTCCATAACTGAACTTGAGTGTAGGAAACTGAGAGAATGGTGAGAGTGATTTGAACTGGGGAATCACGAGGGACTGAGCGATTGAAGGGATTGGATTTCGGATTTCAGAATTTTGGGAGGGAAAATTTGAAATTGAAGCTTTGAGCCTTGTTGATCAAAATTGAGTTCAATTTGAGTCTTCTGGGATTGCCACGAACAGTTTCATCGAAAGAACGAAAGGAATTGAGGCCCAATTGACAGTGAACGGGTCTGGTAACAGTGAGCTTGTGTTCGAGCTTGATTCGTGATCATTGAAGGATCAAACGACGAAATTGATGAAGGGAAACTGTTTCTCTTGGTCCATTAAAGCTTCCTGGTGGATCAATTGAACGAAATCGAGCATGGTTGATGGTTTTCGAAGGATGAACAGTGCTTGGTGTTCTTCGTTGTTCATCGTCGAGTTGCTTGATTTAAGGTAAGTTTTAGTGAAATTAAGATAACTGACCTCTAATTGGACTTAAACCGAAGCTAACTGAATGTTTAATTGTTGAAATTGGTGTCGAATTGACAGAAAACAAACCGGGTCGTCTCGCGGGCAAAAGGAACCGTTTATCAGTTAAACGGGTGAGGAAGACGAGTACTGTAGCTGGCGCGTGGGTTTCATGCGCAGCCACTTAAGGAACGTGAGTGCGCGTACGACCTTGTTTCAAGGTGAGGTCAACATGATTTTGAATCCTCTCAATGTAACGAACATTTTGACACTGGTTTCAAGGAAATCAGATATCGTTTCGTTAATGTTCCGCGTATCCGAAGTTTTGTTTTACGTTTAAAACACGTATTTAAATTCCAGAAAAATTGGGGAAAGTTATATGAGGTATTTTGAGATGTTAGCGACCCTCATTAATGATTTTGGATAGGAATTGTGATTTCCAGAATTTACAGAAAAACGTGCAGCTCGGAAACGGACCGTTTAGACGGTGTGTGTGAGTGGACTTTGTTTTCTAACCGTGATGCATGCATATATGATTTAAATGCTTTATTATATGATTTGATATGCTTTGGCATGATTGATGTTTCAATCCGGTGATTTCTCGATTTTATGGATTATTCTATTATTTTTGGCACGATTTTCAAGAAATTATGAAATTGGTTAAAAGTGATGTTTGGACTTGGTTTATGAGTCCGAGATTGAAATTGATTGAAAATGATGTTTGGACTCGAGTTATGAGTTATGGATTGAAAATGATGTGTTGACTCGGGAATGAGTCAAGGATCGATTTCATGGGTTTACGTGAAAGTGGCAACTGAGGTTGAGAACGCATGGATTTGCGTGAAAATGATATTTTGGGCGTGAGACCCAACTGGATAGTGATTTTGACTCGAATTTGGAGTCACTTGTGAATTTGATGAAATTGATGATTTCTTGCGATTTTATGATTATTTTAATCAGTTTTTCGGGCGCGTTTTACGAGGAACGTGCAAAAGATGTTTTGGGCGAGGCCCGGAATCTAAATGATTTCTAAAATGATATTTTGACTTAGTTGGTGAGTCAATGATGATTTCTGGATTATTTTATTGTTTTAAAATGTGATTTTAAAGATTGACGTGTAAATGTTATTTTGGGGCTTGAGACCCAGTCGAGAATGATCTTGACTTTGTATGAAGACAAGATTTGATTGAAATGTTTTGGGATGTAATTCCAGAGATGGTTTTCATTGTGATTGTGAAATGCCCAGACGGTCGGAGCTTGGGGGGATTACCCAGACGACCAGAGCTTGGGGGATGTGATTATAGGATCGTGAGTTGATCCTACGGTAAGCCAGCTTCTCGGATGTGACTAAGCCTGGATGTACCACTCGAATGTGTCTGAGCCTGGGGATGTGTTCGCCCAGATGTGACTGAGCCCGAGGGTTGAGCCCAGAGGTGTCTGGTCCCGATAGTGTGGCAGGATATTGGCCTACGCGTAGTGCAGCACTTGTGAGTAGTGCAGATGTGATTGTGATGGTTTGTGCACTTGTGAGTAGTGCAGATTGATTGGATTGATTTGATTAAATGTGCACTTGTAATTAGTGCTGATTGATGTTGATTGTGATGACGTACTGATATGGAGTACGGGTTTTTGGTCTTTGTGGCCACGTGATTATGTTTTCACATGTTTTGGCCTGAGAGCCGGGATTTGATGTTTTATAACATGAACTGATTTGGTGAACAGGAGTTTACGAACCATGGAAAAATATGTTTTGATTTTATCGGTCTGCTGTTCATACTTGCTATTACTCATGTTTTATGATATGCATGCAAGTTTGTGAAAACTGGAGGGTAAGAATGTATTTTGGCAAATGTTTTTATAAGAAGTCATTTTTGTCACTCACACCTTTTCTGTTTTAATGACCCTTCAGGTCGTGGCACGATGATCGAGGCTATTCGAGAGGTGGAGGCATGAGTGGGCACAGGCGCAAATATCCCTTGTTTGGTAGGTGCTGAAGGATAGTTTCGGATCTTCAGTTGACTTGTCAGACCTGAGCAGGACCGGGCATGGTTATTTATGTCCTTCGGGGACGAGTCCTGTCATCTATGGGGTTAGAAGGAAGAAATACTCACCAAAGCTTACTGTTCAATCGCATCATCATTTCGGCCATGGTTTCCAGGAGCTGTCCTATTTAATTCTCTTCATCCCACACCATTCCTTTTTTGCCTTAGAAGGATCGTATAACCTCCTAGAACTGATTGGGACATCCTATTTCACAATTCTCTATTCCAAACCCAAGACCCGACATCGAGACCTCACTAGTTCCTCCACCACCATCAGTGTTGTCTCCTCCTTTCAGTTCCCAAATCGTACCAGACTCTTCCTTTTTCCTTTTTTTTTCGTCCTCATTCCATTTCCTCACCCTTGCCTCTTTGGTTCTCACTTTCCCTCATAGCAAGCCAAATTCATGACTTTTCATGGTTTCAGTTTCTCCCTACCAATTGCCCATCACACCACCAATGTAACGACCTGTCCCGGAAGTCGGGATTAGATTAGTAGTTAATGATGGATTAATGAAGATAATCGGTGATTAGTTGGATACTTTCAGACGGATGACACCGAATGACGATTTTGCCCTTAGAATTGGTAAAACGTTGACTTTTAGTTCGGGCAGTCAAATGGACTTTGACCGATGACCGTGACGTAGTTCGGGACGTCACGACTCCGTAGACAGGTGGCACGCTCAATTACGACATCCGAAGAGGAAGTTATGATGTTTGAAAGGTTGAGGGCATTTTCGTAATTTGGTTAAAAAGAGGGAAAATGTTGACTCTTTGCACGACAAGGTTTCTTCACGCAAACCAAGGACCGTTAGATAGGTCTCGACGTTCTGAGTACAACGACATGCGGCACGTCTTTATCGGACTTCGTACGGATAAGATATGGGTCTAGAAAGGTGAAGGGCAAAATGGGAATTTGGATTTGTAGGGGTATTTTAGTCTTTTTGGTGCCTTGGGTTTTGTGCAAACCGGATAAGGACATGTGGACAGTGTTACTTGGATATTTTGGGGGCTGTGTCCATTGGGTGTGGGACACCTGGCCATTGTCTAGTGGGTTCTAGCCACTTTCACGGGTCCGTTTAAAATTGTTCAGGATTGTTGTCGTGCAATGAGAGAAACAGAGACTGAGCCGTGAGGGAAAAATCGATCAAGTGTTCAGGGTGGGTGAGTGTTTTGAGGTTCCTTTTGTGCTTGAGTGAGAGTCTGAAGGTTTGTGATCGTGTTGAGGTGAATTAGAGTGTGATTGTGTGTGTGTGAGGTGAGCAGAACCCGAGAAACAGAGAGGGAGTCATGGTGGTGGTGCAGCCTTAATCGATCAATCGTGGTTTGTGCTGGTGTTCAAAGGACGGAGGAGGACCAAAGGAGTGCTTTTGGGACCCTGAGACCCACGGCAGAGCTCACGGCGGCGAGCAGACAGACAATAAGGATTTGATCCCCTGTTTTCCCGTTTCGGTTCAAATCGAAAGTTGTGAAGTTGTAGCATTTGGTTGGATGTTTTGTGGACACTAACAGCTTTAGGAAGCTACTATCCACCTTAGGAACTCGAACCCATGACTGCAAGGACGGCGGGTGGCCGGAATCTGAAACTAGGTTTTTCTGGGTTTAAGTTCGAAGTTGGACAGGTATGATTTAGGACTTTATTGCACGATTTTGTTAAGGGAATCAATCTTAAAGACAAGGACGAAACAATTGGGCTAAAATGGAGTAGAAAATAGGCTGAAATTAGGAAGAACCGTGAACGCCGGTTTGAGTTACAGTGGCTGGTCTGAACCGGGCCTGAACTGGGTTGACAGCGGGTTGAAGATGATGAATAGTGGGCGCGTGGCTCTCACGAGCAGCCCCTTTGGGCGGCGCGTGAGGGCGTGTGACACTGTTCATAGGGAAGTTTTCAACACGACTTTTTATCGTATCAATGTAACGAACATTTTGGCGCTGATTTTGAGTCAATCTGACATCGTCTCGATAGTTTTTGGGTTGTCCGAAGGTTTTAGGGCTCGTTTAAAAATAGTTAAAAATACGGAAAAATTATGGGGCTTTAGTATGACCTTTGTGAAGTAGTTAGTGACCTTAGTATGGGATATGGACAGGTTCGGGAAAGCCGAGGATAGCAGAATGGCAGGGGACGGCGTAAGTGCACGCGTATCGAGGCGACGTCGAAATAGTCTGTGAGGGGACTTTGCTTTCAAAATTATGATGCATGCATATATGTTTTAATATGTTTTCATACGTGATTCTACGATTTGCTTTATGATCTTGATGGTTTACGGTTTTCCACGTATTTTGAGGTATTTTACGGAATTGCACGTTTTACAAGATTTCCAATGTTTTTGTGATTTGATTTCGGGATTTGAAAAATAATTTATTTCAATATTTTGAAAAGGATTTCAGAAAATTGAGTTCGGGCTTGGAGCCCTGTTCATGGGATTTCAGATTTTGGTTTTCGAGGTTTGGAAAGGAAGTCTGGATTTGGGTTCTGGACAGTGGTTCCGGATGCCGGCTTACAGAATCATTATTGCAAATTTGGATGAGGATTTTCTCTGGTTTTCACTGATTGGATGAAAAATGGTTTTGGGTTTAAAGACCCGGAAAAAGAGAAAAATTCACTGGATCTGGTTTTGAGTTTAAAGACTCGGATTGATTGACGGGGGGAGGGGGGCCCTGGATTGATATGTTTTGAGTTTAAAGACTCGGTATATGTTTTGAGTTTAAAGACTCGGTGATTGTGATACCCCTCGAGGCCTGTGATTGTGTTTTGAGTTTAAAGACTCGGATATCCCGGGAAGGCCTGGTTATTTGCACATTGTGTATTGAGTTTAAAGACTCGGACACACTTGAGATCCAGTAACTTGTATGATTGATATTTTCACTGGTTTTTCACTGGTTGTTAGATGTTTTGGGCAGTGGCCCGGATGAATTGGATTTGATGAATTTTGGGACTGAGTTCTCGGATTTGAGATTGATTTGTGATTTGAGGCTGAGGCCTAGTTTTGAATAGCGGACTTGACTTGGGTTTCTAAATGGTTTTCAATGATGGTTTTTGATATGAGTGGGTTCTTGACTTGGATTTGATATGCATGCATCGGTTTTTAAACGGAGGGTATGATTGTAATTGTGTTTTCTGATAACAGTTTTGAACTTGTACTTTATTTTTGTCCACTCACAGCCTTTTGTGTTTTCGATACCCTCCAGGTTGTTGCGGCGCAAGCTTTCGGTCGAAAGAGGCGGAGACATCACACGTACGATCCACAGTAGACTCTGCGCACTCTGGGAAGTTCGGAAGTTTTTGGACGGTCGGATCAAAAAATCCCTTGTCCGACTTACGTGTCACATGGAGGTTGGACGTCCGTTTAGCCTTCGTGTCATGCGTAAGTTAGACGGGAGCAGGGTTTAGCCCTTAATCCCGGGGGATTAGGGGTGGGTCCTGTCAACCAACCACTCATATATATAGACTCAAGGTAGGTGGATGCATATAGGGAGGGAAAGTTTGAGAATTTTCCAGAAAATACACATGAATTACACATTTAATTGGTGAAATTACAAAATTGCCCTTTAAGTAAAAAATTACCATAATACCCTTATGCATTCTTGACCTCTATCGATTTGATTCGACCTCCATTTTTGGTGTGTCTTCTGTCCATGAACTCCGGATCTCGAGACCTATGTGGTCGTCTCGGAATTCTCAAAAGATATCCCAATCAAAAAGTCAATATTTTGACTTCTAAATGACAAAATCGTCATTTTTACTTTTCAAAATTTTTCAGGGCATTACAGGCTTGGGCCCTCGAGCTTTGTAGAAGTATGTTGGGCTAGAGGTGTTGGGCCAAATGGGTCTAGGCTGATATGGTATCAACAAAAGTGACAGGACCGCCCCCGAAGGGACATTGATAACCGTGCCCGGTCCTGCTCCCGTCTGGCAAGTCGACTGAATTTCCCAAATTACCCTCAGTACTTGCCAAACCAGGGATAGCCACACACGTACTCACTCATGCCTCCACCTGTCGATCAGCCTCGATCAACGAGCCACGACCTGAAGGGTCAATAAAAACACAAAAGTTGTGAGTGGACAAAAATGAATCGGTTTATAAAATAGTTACAGAAATACATTTCTACCCTCCACGTAAAACCAATGCATGCATTCAAAAATCATTTCGCAACCCGTTAAATTTTCAACATAATAAAACCATGTACGAAAATCAAATCATTTTTCTTTTCTTCACCTTCGGGTCTTAGCCCGCAAACATAAACACAGGGCCTCTGCCCAAAACCATGAATCAAATCCAAGTACACAACATAATCCAAAATCCATCAAACCATATAAACCGGGCCATTGCCCAACACATCCGAAAACATTGGAAATCAACAATACTTCAGAAGTCAATCAATCTGCTAGATCTCAAGTGCGCCCGAGTCTTTAAACTAAAAACCATGCGCATAATCAGGCCTTCCCCGGATATCAACGAGTCTTTAAACTCAGAAAATAATCAATAGGCCTCGGGGGGTATCATACTGAGTCTTTAAACTCAAAACAGTAACCGAATCTTTAAACTCATCAAGGGCCCTCCCCCGTCATCAATTAACCGAGTCTTTAACTCAAAACATGATCCAGCAATAGCACCGGGTCTTTAAACCCAAAGCCATTTGTATATCATAGCAATCCAGGATCCATCGTGATCCAAATTCCAAAACCAAACTGAAATCACATTTTGTCATAATAGGACTTATGTCCGAATTTCACATTCAAATCCCCAAAACATATCTGTCATCCATTACCAAATTCGAATTCGCAATAATGATTCCGAAAGCTAGCATCCGGAAACCTCATCCCGAACTCAACCCCGGAAATCCACTTCCACGTTTTCCGAAAATCGAATCTCGTTCATCAAAGTTACTTTTATGCCCTGGGCATCAAGCCCGAAATCAACTTTTTCAAAATCCGTTTAAATCTTTGAAATCACATCATATTTCAAATCCCAAGGTCAAAACAACAAAACCATGATCATATCACAATATACTCGAAATCTCGTAAAACGCGCAAAACCGTAAAAATCTCGAAATTCGTGTCAAAACCATAGGTCATGCTCACAATCACAATCATAATCAAAACATCCTTAAAACATCATACTCACAAATCATGTAAAATCGTTCATCAAACCATCATCAAAGCATAAGAGAAACCATAGTCTCGAAATACGTGCAGTTACGTATTGCATATCAAAATACGTATAAATACGAAAATTGTAATTATCACAATTCATAATCATAATCGTAAAAATCTTAGGAACATTTATGCATGCATTAAATTTTGAAAGAAAAGTCCACTCACACACCATCCATAACGCTCGCTTTCGCACTGCACGTATTTCCGTAATTTCTGACATTTTCCAAAAACTTCGAATCCTGTCCGAAAACATTCTTTAGAGTCTCTAAGGGCTCAAATAACAGCATACTAATTTCCCATAATTTTCCGAGAATTAAACGTTAGTTAAAAACGTACCATAAACCTTCGGACTCTCGAAACAACATCGAAATGGTGTCCGATTAATTCAAAATCAACGCTAAAATGTTCGTTACATTGTATAGGACAAAAGTCGTGTAGAACTCACCTTGAGAATCGGGCCCACGCGCCGCCGTGAGTGACTGCGCGTGAAAGCTAGGCGCCTGCTACAGTAAGGTGCACAGTCGTCGTCCTTACTCGGATGACTGGTAAACGGGTCTGGTTGCCCGCGACTTGACCCGGCTAGTATTCCATCAATTCGACATTGTTTTGAACAATTGAACACTCCATTATCTTCGCAACCAATTGAATTAGGGATCTGTAACATCTCTTGCAGTCTTCATTACCTCAAACCATCTCCACTTAATCCAAGTTTCAAAAACGAGTTCCTCGTCTGAGTTCGTCAAATAACCATGGAATTCTTCAATTAATTAGTCGTACATCATCGTAGCCTCATGGTATGGATGATTTAGAATTCAATTTCACAAAAACCTACCTCCAATTACACGAACACAACCCGCAATTTTCCGGCCATCCACCATGTCCGTCCATGGCTCCAGGAGCTTCGAAGCTTGCAATACTTGATTTGGATCGACTAATCAAGGTTCCAGAAGACTTATTTGAACCTCAATTTGGCTTGGGCTGGCCTCAGACTGAAACTTCGAATTTAAATTTATCAAAAAATGGTTTCGGGTTTCTCTGTGTAAATTCACTCAGCCCCTCGTTTTTCCTCTCTAGTTTGGTCTCTTCATCCTCCCTTTTCCCTTTCTGAAATATTCTCTACTCCCAAAGGATTGTTGGGGAGGTCGATCAAGCTCAATGGTGGTCTTTTCTCTGTTTTTCATTTCAAGACCACCGCCCAGTTTCAAGTCCCAATTCAACCATACTCACACACTGAACATATCTCTGTTCCCTTACGTCAATCCGTTTCAGCACTCAGTCCCTCTCAAATTGATCTTGGGAAGTCGATCGAGCGTGGGAAACAGCCTCTATTTTTTTCCAATTTTTCAGAAGCACCAGCAGATCCTGTTCCCAAACTCACCATTGCACCCTTGCACTGCTCCACTCAATTGCATAAACAAAACATTAGTGTTCTGCCTAACCAGCCACTAATCCCTCCTTAGTTAAACAATTCCTTCAGCCCATACTCTATTTTTCAATTCAAAAACACCCACTCACGGCTGTTTTAACCTGCACCCTCAAAATGACCATTTTACCCTCCTTCACAAAATGACCAAAATGCCCTTCACGCTTCTAGACCTGTAACTCAACCGTCCGAAGTCCGTTTACAGCGTGCTGCCTGTCTACGGTCTCAGGGCATCGAGACCTACCTAACGTTCCTCGAATTGTGTGAAAATTAGTTATCAATCAAAAAGTAAACATTTTCCCCCTTTTCATCCGAATTACGAAAATGCCCTTGAACTTCCGAACGTCATAACTTCTTCCCTGGTCGTTGAAATTGGACATGCCACCTGCCTATGAACTCGTGACGTCCCAAACTACGTCACAGTCATTGGTCAAGGTTCGTTTGATCGCCCGAGCAAAAAGTCAACCGTTCGCCCATTACTTAGGGGCAAAATCGTCATTTTCTTCAAATTTTCCAAATTTCCCTTTTTTTGAACGTCCGGGTTATTACAATCTACACCCCTTAAAGAATTTCGTCCTCGAAATTCCAATTAGTGGAGCCATAAAATTTTCCGAGGATACATATCTACGATAATCCCCAATAAAAACACTCTCAAACGGGTATAAGCCATACCCAACTTATAGAATCATACCACCAGCACCAATCCGCACAAATACTTACTCAAAATACGTAGCCTAGCTCACGTTCGAGTCCACACGATCCAAGATACACCAGTATCAGTCAGATTTCCTCGTTTACATGTCATCCACTCGTGACATGATTCAATGGCTAAATCCGCACAAATGTCATCAGGCCACTAGGCCAATACACTCATAAGGTTCGATAACTCGGTAACTCATTCCCCTTACTAGGTCAATCATACCATATCCCTTTTCCAGGGTCACTTTGTATAATGATTTAGACTTTTCCTTCTGACCCCTTCCTATTTCCAATAAGCACCTAGTACATTCGCACGTACTATATCGCAAATCACACCCCTCTCTTAACCTCGACCCCACCATACACCAAGTATGGTCCTGCAGTTGGATGCCAACCGTCCAAGTTGTCAGAAATCGTGTATTACTCCAAGGCCATGGAGTTCCATAACTAACAGGATTTCACCTATCCTTAGGTTATCAAACATTACGATCCTCTCCCCAGTAGTACCTAATCCGCCAATGTGGTCGTAATCTCACTATCCCGACCATCACCACCATCACCTTATCACACATTAGGCCTTTCTTTTTATCTAGCAATACTAATTCTGATGGTTGATACAGTACTCGTACATTCTTTCCCAAAGGTATATGACCTCTGCATACTCAACCCCGTGGGTCGATCTCAACTCATACAAGGAAGGTCAACTTCAGAGGGTTTAACTAGCATCAACACACGACTCACCGAGTCCCAAATCTCGTGGTACATCTCAATATACACACAGGAGAGATCACCAAGGAACATAAGTCACTATTCCTCCACGCATAACCATTCTACCTCAGTTCTCATTTCCAAAAACTCTGACCTCCTTCCGGGTTAATCGCCAAAACTGGAAAAACATGGGAGAGATCCCTAAAATCCTTTGGGGTCTCCACAAATCTCAAACCAACTCACGTTTCCCAAACCTACTCTGGTCTATCAGACCTAACACTTATTCAACTATCTTTTTTTCTGAGGGCATATTCAATTCACCTAGTCAGTACATCACACGCCCATCGGTACATGTAAGTACTCCAACCAATCATCCATTGTGATGACTCGTCCCGAATTAGCGGGATTAATTAAGAATTAATTACGGATTAGCGAGACTAATCACAGAATAGAAGAGAATTAGAAGACGTTCGGGCAAAATGACGATTTTGCCCCTAAAATGGGTGAATCGTTGACTTTTTATTCAGGCGGTCAAATGGACTTTGATCGATGACTGTGACGTAGTTCGTGACGTCACGAGTTCATAGACAGGAGGCACGTTCAATTCTGACGTTCGAGGAGGAAGTTATGACGTTCGGAAGTTAAGGGGCAATTTGGTAATTTTAGTTAAATGGGGAAAATAGTTGACTTTTTACCTGGGATGTCCAATGGCTAAGGGCCAAGGACCGTTACGTAGATGAGGACGATACGAATCCTTAGACAGGCGGCACGTCGAAATCGGACGTTCGACGGAGAAGTTACGGTTCACGGAAGTACGAAAGTACTATTGCACGAATTACGAAACGGGTTACTTTTGGGACTTAAGTGGGCCCAGATATTTTTCTTCTGGCCCAATGGATGAGTGACAAGTGTCACTCATCCATTGCCCAGCATGATTACATACATGCATCTCCTTCCCTTGCATTTTTCATCGATCGTTTTCTTTGTTCCCAAACAAAACCGATCAAACCATTTCCCCCAAACCCAACCCTCCAACCCTGTGATCATAACTGAGACCCAGAGAGTGAGAGAGAGGCTGAGGAAGCAGAGGATGGTGGCTGGGCCGCCGTGCACGGTGGTGGAGCCTTGAACCCGAACATGTTTCACGGTTAGGCCTATTCCCATATTTTCGATTCTTGCATTATGGGCTGTTTTGGGTGATTAGGAAGTGGTTTTTAGGTTGTTAGGAAGGTATTAAGAAGGTTTGTGTGGTGGTTGGACGGCTGTGGAAGCCATGGGAGGTTTTGGAAAACTTGAACCGTTTGGTTCAAAATCAAACGAAGGGATTTAGACGTTTTCGGTTGTGTTTAAGGATTGGAATGGATAGAAAACATCAAAATAGGAAGAAAGGAATCAAAAAGGAAGTAGGATGAAAAATGGGGTGTCTAGGGCCGTGAACCGGTCACGCCGGTCCAGTTGGACCTGCCAAACCAGGTGAACCGGTCCAGCATAGTAAAACCGGTCAGCTGGAGGTTGGTGATGATGAACAGTATTTTGGGCCTTCTAGGGGCGCGTGAGGGCGCGTGGACCATAATTTGGGGAAGTGGTCAACATATGAAATCTTCTATTCGATGTAACGAAGATTTTGGGACTGGTCTTGCATCAATCGGACATTGTTTCGATAGTTTTCAGGGTGTCAGAAGGTTTAGGATTGGTTTAAAAATAGTTAAAAGTTCGGGAAAATTACGGGGCTTTGGTAGGAGGTTAACTAAGTAGTAAGTAACCTTCTATTAAAACTTGGACAGGTTTGGGAATCCCGGAGGCGACGTTTGACCCGGGAGATGGTTATGGCGCGCGTATCGAGGCACGGCTTCGGACGGTCTGTGAGTGGACCCTTCTCTCAAATTCGATGCATGCATAAATGTTTTATAATTGTTTTAATTTATGTTTTGTGATTCCATGAGTGTATTTTTTTTGTGTTAGCCTAGGATTTACGTATTTGCACGTATTTCGAGATTTCCAGTTTTTTACGATGCATATACGTTCTAGGTTTTCAACGAGGATTTAATAAATGGATTTTGGATTTAGAAATATGAAATCGGGCATGATACCCTTTTGATTTAAAATTCTCGGACTTGGAGTCCATTTGAATTGACGAGGAATCGGACCTAGGGTCCATTTGTGTGGTACGATCGGACCGAGGGTCCATTTGGTTTACGATTCGGGTTTGACACCCAGTTAGTGTTACTGTCGGGCTTGATGCCCCGTTGATTTATGATATCGGGCCTGAGACCCATTTAGTTGAGATATCGGGCTTAGGGCCCTATTGGTTGTAAAATCGGACTTAAGGTCCTATTGAGTTGTGGTTCGGGTTTAGGGCCCAGTTATTCGTGTTATCGGGCTTGAGTCCCAGTTCAGTTTGTGAAATGAGAATTCGGGCATGAGACCCAGTTGGACTGAGGATTTAGGCCGAGGCCTGTGAAATGAGTTTGAATCGGATTCGAGGAATCCCGTTGAGATGAATCAGGGTTGAGACCCAGTTGAAATGTATTTTGAGAAAGAAAGAAAGTATTTTGAAAATATATTGAACCCTCCATATGTTTATATGGTCTCCTCCAAACGTCAACTATGAGAGTCACGATCCACAGACCAGAGTGGGTATCCCCATAGGGATCCCGTTCCAGGAGTGGTGGTTACTTATTATGATGTGGTCCCGGACCAGATTCCGGAGAGATGTGTGGACTAGATCCAGAGAGAGCTCAGACTAGATCCAGTGATTGAGCCTCCCAAATGGAGATTCCTGGGAGAAGACTCAGAGTGAGACCCTGAGTAGTGTGCACACTAGTATAGAGATTGATATCGTGACTATATCGGGGATGTGTTCCCTAGGGGTTGGGTGCCCCGAGTTGGAATCTTCTCGGAAGTGCTGCGGATGGGTTATACGTATGTTGATACGTATGAGGTTTTGTGGAAAAATTATTTGAGGGCGGAGACCCTATGTTTTATGATTAGAAAGTGATTTGGGGCGGAGACCTCATATTCGATGTTTTAGAAATGATTAGGGGGCGGAGACCCCGTACTTGATGTGATTTGGGCTGAGTCCCTATTGATTTGACCTACGGATTTTGGATTATGATTTCGGGTCGAGGACCCAAATGGATTTATGGTTCATGATGGTTTATGGGAACCGGCATGAACCTTTGAAAGGTGTTTGTGGGTCATGACGGTTTATGGGAACCGGGCATGAACCCTTGAATGGTTTTGGGAATGTTTTGAAAGGTTTTATGAATGTTTTACTAAACGGTCTTTTGAAATGCATGCATATGTTTTTATGAAGGGCATAAATGTCTTTAAAGCGAAAATGTTTTTAAATAAAATATTATTTTGTCCACTCACAGTTTTCATGTTTTAATGCCCTTCAGGTTGATCGCGGATGCGGGCTGTAGCAGAGACGAGACATCACTTCCCTCCTCCTACGATCCTGATGCACTCTGATAGCCCCCTGCGAGGGCAGAGATGAAATTTTCCCTGGTCTGACACGTGGTGTCAGATGGGATCAGGCGGGTCCCACGTTAATCCCGGGGGATTTGGAACCGGTCCTGGCATCCATCATGGTGCCTTACATCACTTAAATGGAGTCAGACTACCCGACTCCTCATCTCTCATCTATGACTAGCCCACATGGCTGTCCAAGGGTATCACCATTAACTAACCTTAGCCATACCAAATCCGGCCATTATCCTTTTCTCTCTTTTACTCAAAACCCGCAATCATCACCATGTTGGCCTCTCTTTTTAAGGTCACTACTCACAACCTTCCCACGAAACCACAATCCCTTAGTTCGCGATACAAGATCACTACTCATACCGTTACTTATCAAGTTGTCCATAATCCACATGTAAACTCAAATCATCGTAGACTCAATTTCTCATCCGGGCAAAACCTCAGGAATCTGTTGAGAAATCTGGGCATCCTCAGCCTTCACTAGGCATCTCATACACGAAACACAGACACCACACATGTGACCAGTAAACTTGAGTACCTCATACCAACCATCTATTGGTTGTGAGGATCAAAATAATCCTAGAGGGTAACACCCTCGAGTCTCCCTGAAACATAGCCTCTAGAATCCTAGATTCCACATATCACTTCCAAATTAACCTACTCGATAGAGATCTCATGGGTCATCAACCAATCCCTTCCAAGGATGACATCCAATTCATCCAAATCTAAGTCAGCCATTAGGCGAACGACACCAGTCATCCTGGGTAACCTCACATCGACAGGTCTACCCCCTTCATATCTCACCAATTTTACCATATATAATTTCCAAGGTTACCGCATAACTATTATCAATGTATCACATTGGTAACTCGAGTCGGTTCAACAGCTTCCATACCATAACCAATTACAAATAACACCATACCCGACCAATAGCCTTCTCAAGACATGGAAGAGTGGATAGCCTGGGACCCACCAAGTACATACGTCCTGGTTAATCTTACATCATGACCACAAGTAATAGGTATCCAGGTCATCACTCCAGGGTTACTCAGGCTTCCTACGAAGGAATTGCAAATCCCCGGGCATGTGGTCCCAACTGACCACGCCCCTATGGTCTATTATGGGCCCCACCAACTCTTCCCTTGCCTGTCATATCAACAGTCAATACAGGAGCCAATCCTCACTCTAACACACCCCCAACAGTGCCATCTCACTTATATCCATCAATCTATATAACCATTTCTTTATGGTGTGACAAGACGACTCACAATCAACACTATTACTGCATAATTACTCTTATTACTTTACCCAACTTGCGTCCCACTGAACTGGTCTATCTCCTAAGTCCAAATCCTTGTATACCTTCGGTCTCCGCCTGAACCTCAGTTACTAAGGACACTGACACGTCCCACAAGTCCAAAACAAAACCAAGCCATAATTTCCTAACTCCTCAATACCTGACCACATACCAGTCCTTGGCATCCTAAGTGCCAAACGTTCCTCAATCAGCCTTTCTGGCTCCTCTCGAGCCTTGATACCTTGCCATGGCTCATCTCACGTTTCTAACCCATATCCGGGCTCATTTTGAGTCCCACATCCACATCTCGACTTCTCTCGAGTCCAGTCTCATACCAATCAATCATGCCATTACTGCCATACCCAGTCACCGAGCAAATACCAATGGTCAACCATATCTTATACGACTGATAAGGCCTAAAAGGTATCCCATCACATTTTAGACTCTTTAAACACGCATTCCACTTAAGGAATTTACTGTGAATAAGCTCATCACTAGTACAACTTGCTCGATTAAGCAACCTTTCTAGCCACTAGGCTCATTCGCCCTTGCGACCCACACAATTATACGTCTAATAAACAGTAGTTCACAGTGTATTCTACATGACATCTGACCCTCAATCCAGGGTCAATCTCAACTGAGATCTATCGCGAGGTCTCATACACCTTCGTCTACCCGTCTCACTACTAGGTCGCGCACGAGGCTTTCATTACGAAGGCATGATGTGGCAACAGAATCAACAACCTAGTGCTCTGATACCAAATTGACAGGACCGCCCCCGAAGGGACATTGATAACCGTGCCCGGTCCTACTCCCGTCTGGCAAGTCGACTGAATTTCCCAAATTACCCTCAGTACTTGCCAAACCAGGGATAGCCACACACGTACTCACTCATGCCTCCGCCTTTCGATCAGCCTCGATCAACGCGCCACGACCTGGAGTGACAGGACCGCCCCTGAAAGGGGCATCGATAACCGTGCCCGGTCCTGCTCCCGTCTAGCAAGAAGACCGAAAAACCCAGGTTACCCTCAGTTCTTGCCAAACCAGGGATAGCCACACGTATTTACTCATGCCTCCGCCCCACGTACAGCCTCGGACAATGCGCCACGACCTGGAGGGTCAATAAAAACCAAAAGGGTGTGAGTGGACAAAAATAAATCAGTTTAGCAAAACAGTTACAACAAACGTTTCTACCCTCCGCGCAAAACCAATGCATGCATACAAAAACATTTCGTCATCGGTTAAGATTTTCCACATAATAAAACTGTGTATCAAAATTTCAACATAAGGAAGAACTCGTATGAACCTCAAAATCATTTTCCTTTCTCAACCATCGGGTCTTAGCCCGCAATCATAAACACCGGGCCTCAGCCCAAAACCACGAATCAAAACCAAATGTACAATATGATCCAAAACCAACAACCATATACCGGGCCACTGCCCAACTTAATCGAAACATCAGAAATCATCAATAAATCACAAGTCAAACATTTTGCTGGATAACAAGTGCGCCCGAGTCTTTAAACTCAAAACCATGCGCATGAACAGGCCTTCCCGGGATTTCAACGAGTCTTTAAACTCAAAACATAATCAATAGGCCTCGGGGGTATCACAATATTCGAGTCTTTAAACTCACGAGTCTTTAAACTCATTAAGGGCCCTCCCCCGTCATCAATTAACCGAGTCTTTAAACTCAAAGCGTGCTCCAGCAATAGCACCGGGTCCTTAAACCCAAACAGTTTTCAAACACAACAACGGGTCTTCAACCCAAAGCAGTTTTCAGCGGGTCTCTAAACCCCAAAACATTTGTCGAACACGACAATGTGGGATCCATCCCTAAAATCATATTTTTCACAACAGGACCCATGGTCCGAATTTCCACATTCATTTTCCCCAAATCATACTTTACAAACATAATCAAATCATCATGAAACACGGGGCATGCAAAATCAGACCAAATCACTTTATTAAATCCTTTTTCATTCCAGAATTCGAATTCGCAATAATGATTCCGTAAGCCGGCATCCGGAAGCATCATCCCGAACCCAAACCAAGAATCCACTTTAAATTTCCAAAAACCGAAACCTCGTCCGTTAAAATTTCTTTTATGCCCCGAGCATCAAGCCCGAAATCACCTTTTTCAAATCCATTTTAATTCCTTGAAATCTCTTCATTTCTCAATTCTCATTATCAAAACATCAAGACCCCAATCGTAATTACCAAAATCACAATCCAAGAAAACATACTCAAAACCCACATTTAAAATCCTCAAAATCACAAGTCTCATTTTAATTCCCCAATTCAAACATCAACAGTGATCAAATCACAATAACACAAAATCTCGTAAAACGTGCAAATCCGGAACTTTCTCGAAAAACGTGTCAAAATCGTAAGTCACACTCGCAAAACATAAACAACCTTCTTAAATCATTTTTCACCCATTTCATATAACTTCTTCCATTAAACCATCATTAAGCATACGAGTGACCATAGTCTCGAAATACGTGGAATTTCACACGTATAGTAAAAATGCATATAACTACGGGAATCGAATACGTATAAATACGGAAATCAAAATCAACCACAACTTATAATCATGATCATAAAATCATAGAAATAATTTATGCATGCATTAAATTTTGAAAGCAACGTCCACTCACACACCATCCTTAAGGCTCGGTTTCGCGCCGCACGCATGCCCGTGACTTCCGATATTTCCCAGAAATTCCAAATCCTGTCCTCAAACATACTTTAGTGTCACTAAGGGCTTAAATGACAACATACTAATTTCCCATAATTTTCCGGGAATTAATCATTATTTACCAACGTAACATAAATCTTCGAACCCTCGGAATAACATCGAAATGGTGTCCGATAAATTCGAAACTAGCGTTAAAATGTTCGTTACAATGTGTAGGACAAAAGTCGTTTTGAACTCACCTTGAGAATCCGTCCCACGCGCCCTCACGCGCCGCCGCAAGCGGCTGCGCGTGAAAGCCACGCGCCTGCTACAGTACCCCTGCACAGTTCATCGTTCTCACCCGCCAAACCTGCAATACGGGTCGTTCAACCCACGACACAACCCGGTTAAATCCTTACCAAAACTCACTCAATTCCTCCCTTCATTCTACTTAAATCATTCCTCGTCAGGTTAATTTAGGATCCCATTCATTCATTACCTTCCATTAGCCCTAAATCAGTCAATTCGAGCTCGAACACCCAAACGGGTCGAAGTACGAAACTCACCCAAATTAACCCCATTCCCAAATTAACTTAGACAGTAGTTTCCAGAGACCAAAACGAACACCTAAGCATCGTCAATTTGAGGGGAAATTACCTGGAGGTTGTCGACCTCAAGCTCGAAAATCTCTGAAACCAGGGGCCTCCATTCAGGGCTTGTCTGTGATGGATTTTCCCCGAAATTGATGCGGTTAGTTCCCAAATGGTCCCAGAGGATTAATACGATCCTCAGCTACCCTCAATTCGGCTCCCATTTGAGAAATCGAATTTCCCACCAAAACTGTTTTTCTCTGGAACCGGAGCTTGAGTCCCTGAGCAAACCTCGATCAAACCACGTCAATCCTTGCACGATTGTGTTCCAGCCACTCCCAGAAAACTCCCTCAGTGCCTAGATTGGTCCCATAGCCCGTAGGAATCAAACTCTGGATTTTCCCCCCAAAAACCCGAGATTGATTTCTCCACGATTTCTCCACGATTTCTCCCAGCTCTACACTCTCACACTCAGCAGAATGGTTCCCCAGCTCACCAGACACTCAAGTAACTGATCAGAACGGACGACAACTCGTGGGTGACACTCTGAATCTCCCTGGAATTTGTTTCCCGCAACACAGAGGCCACGGCCATTTTTAACTCCTCCCGAGCACGGCAAGCAGTCCCAACCCACGCCTTTTCTCCACTATCCTCAATTCAAATAAACAATGCTTTGATCAGTCCAAAATTGATTAAACAATGGCAACGATCAGAGCACTCACAACACGGTGGTGCAGTCCCTGTTTTTCACGGTGGTGAATAGTAACCACCGTGTAAATGACCAAAATGCCCCCAGTTGGAAAATTACCAAATTGCCCCTCACCTTCCTTGACCCGTAACTCGGTCAATCGAACTCCGATTAACGCGTGCCGCCTGTCGTTGTACTCAGGACCTCGAGACGAACCCAACGGTCCCCGGTCCTCGGCCATCGGACTTCCCGATCAAAAAGTCAACATTTTCCCTTATTTCGTCCAAATTACGATAATGCCCTTGGGCTTCCGAACGTCATAACTTTCACCTCGAACGTCGGAATCGAACGTGCCACCTGTCTATGAACTCGTGACGTCCCGGACTACGTCACGCTCATCGGTTAAAGTCCATTTGACCGCCGGAATAAAAAGTCAACGTTTTGCCCACAACTAGGGGCAAAACGGTCATTTTGCCACGTTCGTCCGGTTCCACCCAACCAACCACCGATTAACCCTCAATAATCATGATTAGCCACTAACCTAATCCCGAATTCCGGGATGGGTCGGTACAATCTTCCCCCCTTAAAGGATTTCGTCCCCGAAATTCCAACCGATCAGGACTCAACCGTTCCTCCCTCCTGAAACCAGTTTCGTTCTCGAAATTCCCAATCATGCTCATTTCGCATCCACCTTGTGGAAAACATTTTGTCCTCGCAACATGTGTACACCCGTACACCAGCTACTCACCTGTACTCAAACGTCCCATTACCGTCTCATGTCGTACCGACCACACTCGACCACCTCGAGTGAAAATGATCACTTGACGTCCGCTCCCACTGGGAGTCACCAACTCTCACTCGTCAGTCCGTCCTGACGCTACCAGCAAAACGGTCACCACTAAACCCAATGGTGTCGGAACTTAGCCGACCATCAACACGTATAACCGTACGCCACTGGTACCTCACATGTGCTGTCACCATGCACCACACGACCAGTCCAATACCGATCCTTGTACACCGTGCAAGATACGTACATCCATTCCCCAATAAGTCCACTGCATGGCCCGCAGTCAATCACAACCTGACACTGGGGTTTCTTGTCCGATCTCATACTAGACAAAATGATCATTCTAACTCATCATCCATTCTAGATCCCATGGTCACCCGACTAGTACACAAAATCAACCCCCAAACACGTCATCCAAGATGTACCAATCCAAGCACGCTCGCCAAGGCGTGTACAGTCATGCCGAAAGGGCATCTAATCTTCCTCACAAATACCGAGGCGCACCCCCCCCGAATCTATACTCGCTCAACGGTTACCACGTCACATTTTGTCATAATAGGACTTATGTCCGAATTTCACATTCAAATCCCCAAACATATCCGTCATCCATTTCCGAATTCGAATTCGCAATAATGATTCCGTAAGCTAGCATCCGGAAACCTCATCCCGAACTCAAACCCGGAAATCCACTTCCACGTTTTCTGAAAACCGAATCTCATTCATCAAAGTTACTTTTATGCTCTGGGCATCAAGCCCGAAATCAAAATTTTCAAAATCCATTTAAATCTTTGAAATCACATCATATTTCAAATCCCAAGGTCAAAATAACAAAACCATGATCATATCACAATATACTCGAAATCTCGTAAAACGCGCAAAACCGTAAAAATCTCGAAATCCATGTCAAAACCGTAGGTCATGCTCACAATCATAATCAAAACATCATACTCACAAATCATGTAAAATCGTTCATCAAACCATCATCAAAGCATAAGAGAAACCATAGTCTCGAAATACGTGTAGTTACGTATTGCATATCAAAATACGTATAAATACGAAAATCGTAATTATCACAAGTCATAATCATAATCGTAGAAATCATAGGAACATTTATGCATGCATTAAATTTTGAAAGCAAAGTCCACTCACACATCGTCCATAACGCTCGCTTTCGCGCTGCACGCATTTCCGTAATTTCTGACATTTTCCAGAAACCTCGAATCCTGTCCGAAAACATTCTTTAGTGTCACTAAGGGCTCAAATAACAGCATACTAATTTCCCATAATTTTCCGAGAATTAAACGTTAGTTAAAACTTCATGCCTAGAATTCAGTTAAACCTGGAAATCCCCATATTTGAAATTGTTTATGTTATCTCTTTTGAATTTTTCATTGGGATCAACAATATGAAGGCATATATAGAAAAGCACAATGACCTAGAATTAATAGAAGATCCCTATAAAATCAATGTGTAATGTCATGAGATTGCTACCATGAGTTGAAGCGAACTAATACCTGTGCGATCACGTCAATGGCTTGTAATTTGATGGATGGAGACCAAGTTGTCAAGAGGCTCTCATATTCTTGTAGGCATGTTAGAAAGATTTTAGGAAGTGTTATTGGCCTTCTATTGTCTTGGATGGCTGTCATCTAAAAGGAGTTTATGATGGATATTGTTGACTGTTATTGGATTAGAAGGACATGATGGGACATGGGTGATTGCTATTGTAGTGGTTGAAATGCTAACAAAGGACTCGTGGACTTGATTCTTGGAGTTTTTTTATGGTGGATTTGGGTATGGAAAATTATTTTGGGTGGAGTATCCTTAGTGACAAGAAAATGGGCCTTGAAGCAACCATTCAAGACTTAATGCCAAGAGCCGAGCTTACATTTTGTTGTATGAACTTTTATAGTAACTGCAAAATGAGTTTCAAAAGTAAAGCATTGAAGGATACTCAATGGGATTGTGCAAAAGCGACAACAGTTCCCACTTTCCTAGAGAAGATGGAGAAGCTAAGAACATTAGATGAAAAGGTTTAAAAATGGTTGGTAGAAAAACCTACTAAATAGTGGTCCAAGTCCAATTATCAAACATGGTTCAAGACGATCATGCTGCAAAATGACTACTGTGAAACCTCAACAATAGCATCATGCCAGGCAGAGATAAAACAATCATCACTATGTTTAAGATGATTAGATATCCATTGATGAATATGATACAACAGAGAAGAGATAAGAGGCTAGTTAGCTTTAGACAATTTTTTTAAATGTATTCAACCAAGTACAAAAGTTGAAAGACGATTCAGGGCATTATAGTGTTAGATGGGCTAGTGGAAAAAATGACAAGGTACATGGCTGTGGAGGACACTAGCCTGTGGTGAATTTTGATGCCCATACTTGCCCTTGAAGAAAATGGGACCTCACGAGAACCCCTTGTGAGCAAGGGATAGCAGCCATACATTATAAAGGAGGCCTATGTGACATGACCCGTCCCAATCCCCCTGGATTATCGTGAGACGTGCCTGCTCCCGTTTGTCACCGCGTGTCAGCCCAGGGATAAACTCGTCACCCACTCGGGGTTCATCAGAGTACTCCAGGATCGGCGGTGGCATGTGATGTCTCGATCTCTGCTACAACCCGCATCCACGACCAACCTGAAGGGTATTAAAATTATAAAATCTATGAGTGGACAAAACAATAGTTTATAAAACTCATTTATATCGAAAAGATATTTATACCCTTCACATAAAGCATGCATGCATCATAAAACGGTTTTATCAAATACTTTCTCGGAAGCAAGACATATTGCTTCCCAAACCAAAATACAGTGAAAAATGCTTCTCAATGGAAGCCATCATCTCAGTAGGGTCTCAACCCAAAAAACCGAATCATACAGTGTCAGGACCCACCCCGGTTTCACCCCGGAAACCGAGGTAAATCTTGCTCCCGTCTGACCCCAACACACACAAAAGTAAAACTCACACGCAACCACCAAAGTACTCAGTCAGACGCAGGAGAAACTATACAAAACATCCCGAAGTTAAAAGTTTATAGAGCATAGTCCCACATACACAGAAAAGAAAAACCGATAAACAGCACACGCACACGGAAAATTAAAACACCCCGTGATCCCTCTCGTAACTTCTACGCCTCAGACGTTGCCTCGACGCCGGAACCCCGCGCTAACTCCACAACCTGGAGGGCAATTAAAAACAGAAGGTGTGAGTGGACCATAAATAACAGAAAAGTTTCCAAACCATTTTAAAGAAAACCGGGTTTAGCCCTCCGTTTTAAAACCACATGCATAACCCAGTTATGAAAACAGTTATCAATCAATCACCATAAAACATTTACAGAATCATTTTAAACAGTATAAGTCTCATAACCTCACCATAAGAACAGAAACACTATAAAAAAGTTATAGAAATCATAGCAGAAACATCATAAAACTGTATCTTAAATCGGGAATATCAACTCATCATTTTCCGATCAAACCTGCTGGATCTATCTGAGTCTTTAAACTCCCGAGTCTTTAAACTCAATCCAGGCCTCAATAATATCCGAGTCTTTAAACTCAACAGGCCTACGGGGGAAATATCAATATATCCAGGTCTTTAAACTCCCGAGTCTTTAAACTCAATCCGGGTCTTTAAACCCAATCCGGGCCCGTCCCCCGTCAATCAATATCCGGGTCTTTAAACCCAATAACCAGATCCAGCAAATTCAATCCAAAACCATTTGAAAACCATTTCTAAATCCATATCCAAACCCGAATCCAAAATCACCGGTCTGATGCCCTTCCGGCATTCCGAACCGTCATTCCGAACCCAAATCCGGAATTCCACGTTCCAATCTTAAAACCAAATCTCGATTCTCGAAATCCGATTTCAAAACCGAAAATCATTGATCATCAAATCGTGTTCCAAAATCCACTTATAATCATTGAAAATCATTTAACGTTTGAAACCCCAAAACCATAGCTTTATATGCAGAATTCACACTTTCTCGTAAACGTGCCAAATAGTTATTTCTCGAAAACCGTGCAATGATGTAAAACCACATCATAAATCCAACCTTCATGAAATCACATATATAAAACAATTATAGAAAAGCAGTTATGCATGTTTGAGTTTAAGGAAAGGGTCCACTCACAGTACCGAGCCCTCAATCGTGTTCCGAACGTCTCGTACGTTCCTCAGCTTCCTCAGGAATTCCCGATCCAGTCAACAACCGCCAAAGTACGTTACTAACACGTCTACGAGTATCCACCTAAATTCCCTCAAAAATCCCCGGGTCCTAAACGTACCGAACCGGAACCCTAAACCTTCACCCTAGCGGAACTATCCTCAACCAACGTCCGATTAACCCGAAACCAATGCTAAAAGACTCGTCACAACACCTAGACCAAAAACCATGTTGACAACTTCCCCAGCCGCCGTCGCACGTGCCCCCACGCGCCGCCCAAAGTGGCTGCGCGTGGCCCTCACGCGCCTGCTACAGTGCTTCGTCTTCCTCAAGCAGACCCGGTTCGACACAGTGTCTGCAACTCGAACCGGCGAGGACGGTTCTCCGCCGTACCTGCACCAAAACCACTCCTATCTTCACCAACAGCATCGTCCAGACCTACCCTATCGATTCCCCCTCACTCAAACTCCTCGACACGACCTAATACTCATCAACTCGAACTCGAAACAAAACCCGAACACCTGCCCTGTTTCCTTCTCCAGCCACCCAGATCACCCCCCGTCATGGTGGCTATCTTAAACCCTTCCTAGAACCTCACTGAGTCTCACCCAACTCACCAAAACCGTCGACTCATTCCCTAAGTCCACGACTCTACGTTTGGAACAAAACGGCAAAACAGAGCACACAGAGTACTCTCCGTCGTCTGGCCTCCACCGTGCACTCCTCCATCATGGCTGCACAACCAGCAGTTACCTAAGACTCCACTAAACTCCCTAGACCTCACAGGACTCCTCGATTCTATCCCTAAAGCCGCGACTTTCACTTTGAACTTCCACGGCTAAACAAAGCATCGAAAGGGTAAACAAGAAATTACCTGCCTCCTATCGCCGTCGTGAGCTCAGCCCTGAGGTAGTAGCTCCTCCCGTCCTCCTCCATCCTCTGAACACCTCCGCTGGCCTCGATTGATCGATCACGGCCGCACCACCACCCACAATCACTCACTTCCTCCCTGTTTTCTCCATGGTTTTCCCGTGACTTTCACACTTCTCACACACAAGCACAACACCTCCCTACTCCCTCGTTGTCTCTTCCTCAACCTCTGATCACTCACCCCCTCACCAATTCACACAACTCACACAAAACACTGTCCAATTCTCCCAACTTTCTCCCTCTGTTTCTGTCTGGTTCGAAGAACAAACACGAACACTCTGCACCCCCAATTATTTGGACCGTGCACACGCCTAGAAACCACTAGGCCCTTGCCACGCGTCACAATCCTCCCCTTCTCTCTCACAACTGTCCCAATCTCAGCCCTCCATTTTCCCTCTCTGTTGCACCAATCCCAGAGCACAAAGACCAAAATGCCCCTCCTTTTACGTCAAAATTACCGTTGTGCCACTACCTTCCCAGACTCGTAGCTCACACATTGTAAGTCCGATGAATACGTACCGCCTGTCATCGAACTCAAGACGACGAGATCTATCTAATTATCCTAGGTCAACATGTCAAAACCTGATCGTACGAAAAGTCAACTCTTCCCCCTATTTTACCCACATTACGGTTCTGCCCCAACCTTCCGAACATCATAACTTCCTCCTCGGATGTCGGAATCGGGCGTGCCACCTTCCTACAGATCCGTGACGTCCTAAACTACGTCCTGGTCATCGGTCAAAACCCAATAGACCGTCCGAACTAAAAGTTAACTTTTTGCCCGAACTAGGGGCAAAATCGTCATTCTAAGCTATCGGAATCAACTAACCCCTGATTAAACTCACTAATCCCTCACTAATCACCGTCTGAACCCTAATTTCCGGGACGGGTAGTTACAACCTACCCACCTAAAAAGAATTTCGTCCCCGAAATTCCACAACTAGTTCCCGACACCTAGGGTCTCCTACCCAGTGCTTCACAACTAAGTTAAAACTTCTCTTAAGTTTCCTGTCGATCATCTCCACCTTGGGTAGTTCACACCATCCCCAACTACAAGGTACACTTCATGGTGTTCGCAAGGGAAACTCTATGAATAGAAAACAAAGGTATTTTAAAATACCTCATATGGAGTACCCGATAGAATTCATAGAGTACATCCTCACGTACAACCACGTCACTTTCCAGCGACAGGACTCCTACCTACTGGCTCACTCCTTCGGCTGTTACTTCGGCCACTTGTCGGATAAACCTACAAAGTCCTCAAAACACACTCTAGATTGTGGGTTCTCTTCCTTCAATAACCTCATATCGATCAGTTATAGTCACTCCTTTCCTATTACTTCCTTCCTCCTTCAACGGAACTCACAGTAACAACACAAACTAGGTACAACAAAACCAAAGATCATAAAAGTACCTGTCCCCACACCTGGTGCCGACTGAACTTCCTGCTGAATCATCGAAAACACTCGGGCCTGAGATCCCGACGCTTTACCACGTCCCCTCGTACTACTAGTGGCACCACCACATCTTCTAGTGCCCGCTGTCCCTGACGATGTACTCTATCCAGGCTCCGCTGCTCCTTGGCCTACACCACCTTCCTGTGGCAACAATGGACACTCACGTCGGAAATGACCTCGCTCTCCGCAGTAAAAACAAACATCCCGACCGGAAAGACCTGGTCGCCCTGTCGACGCAACAGACGTCGCACTAGCTTGTGGAGTCGGCTGTGCTCGGTAACCACTGATAGGACGTTAAATAAGCATTATTTTATATTATTTTATACCCTTTATACTTGACTTTTAGTATTAAAATATTAAATAAATTGATAAAATAAATTATTTTGTGATTTTTATGTTTAGATAAATAAAGTTTGTAATTTGGAGCATTTTGGCGAAAGAATCGTCTCGATCGGAATTATAACGAATAAATTATGGACGAAATTCGGTGGAATAATTAATTTATAAATAAATTATTTAAATTAATTTGTGTGCAGCCCAGCCCAGCAGAAAAAAAGAAGAAAAGAAAAAAAAAGGTAGAAATCAGGTCCAGCCCGTCCAATTCGCGCAACCCAGGCGAAGCCCAAACTGGCGCGGCCCGCCTTAAGGCTTCCCCCAGCGCGCACAGCCCTGCATCGAACAAAAAGACTGAGATCCGGCGCACGCCTGCCGAACCGATGCGCCTATCCTCAGCGCGCGCCTGCCGAACTCCCAGCCGCCCCTTCAACAGCAGCCTACCGAATTTTGGGAGTTATTTTCAGCTGCTCTCTGCTGATTTCTTTCCAGCAGTTTCCACCCAATTTCCAGCCACTTTCCAACCACTTTCCAACCCAATTTTACAACTTTATAACTCAAACCACCTCTAAACATCATCACAAATCTTTATTACTCATCATTCCATTATTCCACATTTTTTATTGTATTTTTATATTATTTTTGGTAGCTTTCTCCACCTATAAATAGGGTTTCAATTCACTTGTTGAAACACACCTTCTTTGAGGCACACATTTGAGCCTTCTTTGAGAGAAACTTTGGCAAAGTATCTCCAATACAAAGTTTAGAGTTTGAGTCCATATTTCCCAAGTTTATTTCCTCCATCTTCATAAGGTTCCGTCCGCTGTCGTAGAATCGTATGAATAACAATCCATTGTTTTCATCCATCTCGAAAGTGTAACAATTACTCTCCATTTACTCAAACTCTCATTTTTGTTATTGGTTTTGATTATAGTTCAATATATGTGAGGTTTTTCTTACTAATATTTGTAAGTGTAAATGCAATCTCCATGTGTCTTACTTTATGAATTTTAGTTATTTTATACATTTTAGTGTTTCATACTTCAATTCAATGTTAAGTGTTTTATCCGCTGTCGGTGCATTTAAAGTAGAATTGAAGAGACTTAATGTTGATCGCTGTCGGCGCATTCAGTCAAAAACAAAAGGTGAATCATATTGTAAGTGTTGTCCGTTGTCGGTGCATTTATAGTATTGAAAAATGTATGAAGGTAATTAAGACGATTAAGGTAAAATTTCGTGATTGTTTTAATATTTGCAATTATTAGAGTGTTGGTAAGATTTGTGTTTTAAGAAGATCACTTGTACATGAATTAGAATAGAAGAAAAATTAGTTTATCTATGCTTTTACTTATTTCCATGATCACAAACCTTTTCAAAACCCCCTTTTTATTCTATATTCTTTTATTCTTTTATTCTTTCATACTTTTAGTTTATTAGTCTTAGATTCTTTCATTTCTTTATTCTTTTATTCCTTTACTCTTTAATTTATTGATTCTTTGATTAGTTAATTCTTTAATTCATTTATTCTTTAATTCTCTATTCTTTTATTCTTTAATTCTCTAATTCTCTATTCTTTTATTCTTTAAGTCATTAATTCTTTAAATTGTTAATTCTTTGATTATTTAATTCTTTGATTATTTAATTCTTTAATTCATTATTCTTCTATTCATCTCCCACTAACACATTATTAATGTTCCCTAATTTCTCCGGTTAAGAACGATCCATATTTATCAATACTACATCCACACAAAAAGGGTTTAAATTGCATAACACTCGAATTACATGTTTAATTTAATGCGTAGTTTGGGCGTAGTCAATTTTTGGCGCCGTTGCCGGGGAAATTGAAAATCATTTTTAATTTGTTAGTGTATGTATATAAATTGTGCATATTATACTTGTTTATAAATTTTATTTTTGTTAATATTATATTTGTTTATAACATTTACTTACTTGTTTATATTTTATTTATCCATCTTATTATTGTTCTTATTATTTTTGTTTATAATGCTCATACTTTACTTATTCTTAATTTCTAATTTATACTTGTTCATAAATGTTCATAATTTTTTTTTAAATATATTTGTTCGTATTAAATTTGATACTTGTTCATAATTTAATTTCATTTGTTTACTTTTACTTTTACTTGTTCATATTAAAATTGGTACTTGTCATAAATGCATATTTTATATGTTCACTTTTCTTTACTTTTACTTTTATTTATTCCATTAACTTAATATTCACACTTTTTCTTTATTCCCTTAACTTTAATTATATTACATTAACTTTATTCCATTAACTTTCTTTTAATTTTATTCCATAACCTTTATGGTCCACTAACTTTATGTTTACACTTATTTTATTTTTATGTAATCAATTATTTGTTTATGTCTTGTTAAACTTTAAATTTTAAATGAAAAAAAAAGAAAATTCGGAATAAATTAAAAATTAAAAAATTAAAAAATTAAAAATTTAAAAAAAATTTAAAAAAAATTAATTTTTTTTTTTTGAAACTTTATTCATCTTTGAATTTCCTAAAGTGTAAGTATTGTTTCATATTAATTGTTTTAGAGTTGCATGAATCTCTTAGTCCCTTTTTCTTCAAAATCTTACTTTCGGGAACAGGTAGTGCCCCTTTTATTTACTTTCTCCTTAACCCTTCATGATGTGTGGATTTCATCACCACACACCATAGACTTGAATCTATGGACATGAGGTTGGGGCGGAGTTTGTAAACACTAGGGTTTGGTAATTCTCTACGTCGTCATTTGGATTGATTATGGTGTCTAGGAGAGTTATGACTGGTGACAAGTTTTGGATTAAGAAAGGGAACACCAATGGAGTATATGCCAAGCTAGCCTCGGGGTGCTCTTAAAATTATCCTTGCTTCTCGCGTTACATCTATCTCAACTGGCCATGATTAATGTTGAATGGTGGAATGGTGTTTATCAGTACGCGCAGGCCGTACGCCCAGGAAAGTACTATGAGAAGCGGAAGGGGAAAGTTATTCATGACACTCTAAAACTCTACTTATTGCATTATTAGTTTGAATTTGGAACTTGTGCATTTTCTTTCCATTAACGTAACTTTTTGTTAATTCTGGTTTCCATTTATGTGATACTTTATGCAAATCTCTACTATCTTACTCTTATTATCTCTTCTTGTGTATACTTGCCTTCTAACTTAGAGTTTTGTTTTCATAGAGGTACGAACTTATGAATGCGTGCTCATCAATCTAAGCTTGATCGGCTGAGAAGACAACTTGACATCTCACCAAGCAACGCGATATTCAGAGATGCACTTAAGCAAACCGGTTAATCCGAACCTCCATCCCCAATATTCGGTGAGTCCAAAAGCGAGAAGAGTAATTCAGAAGAAGAACAGATTTTCGGAACACCGATAACCATGGCACGAAACCTGAGTATCCGGGAGCAGACATGTGCAAACACAAATGGCACTACAGACTTCTGCATCCAATATCCCGAGCCTCGAACCAACAAGAAAGATATTGAGCTTAAGAGTGGAGTCCTTCATCAACTACCCAAGTTCCGTGGAACAGAAATGAAGATCCACACAAACACTTAACGGAGTTCCAATTCATCATTAGTAGTATGTGTCCGGATGATGCGGACTTGGAAATCATGAAGCTGAAAGCTTTCCCATTGTCCTTGGAAGAAAGAGCACGGGTATGGCTTTTAAGTCTCCCACCCAATCATATTGACTCTTGGGAGAAGTTGGTTCAGGAGTTTCTTACCAAGTACTTCCCTGCCTCAAAGATTACGGTCTTAAAAAAAGAGATCACTGGAATCAAGCAGAAAGAACATGATGAGAATTTCAGCCAGTACTACGAGAGGTTTAAGGAACTTTGTGCTTTATGCCCTACTCACGGGATCACAGAAGGCTATCTTTTAACCTACTTTTAAGAAGGACTCAAAGGTTGGGATAGAGGACTGCTCGATGCTGCAGCTAATGGAAGTTTCTTAGCTCGGAGCCTAGTAGATGGTCGTGCACTACTTGAAAGCCGTGCACTCAATGATGCACAATACGAAGGTGCCGATCCTATTTCTAGAAAGGTACATGAGGTAAGTTCCCATGCTATAAATGATTCAAAGTTAGATAAGATCACCTCTATGCTTTCAAATATGCTTGAACTAAAGAAACAGGTAGCTCCAGTTTGTTCCATATGCTCTCAAGGCCATCTTGAGGAACAATGTCCCTACACTGTAAGGGAGGAAGACTCCGGAACTGAAATGACACACGTCATTGGAGGCTTTCAAGGAGGGCCAAGGACCCAAGGTTACAGTTGGAGAGATCCGAACAATGTCCTAAACCCTCAGCACATGTCGACCGGGCCAAACCGTGTCCCAGACCAGTTCCCAAGGCCCACATGGCAACCAAGGCTCCCGGTCCCATTTTCTAACTTTTCTCATAATCATGCAAATAATCATACTTCTTCATCTTCTAATCCTGATTATGATAAAATGCTGGCTGCTCTTTCCCAAGGGCAGCAAACACTAATGGCGTCAACTCAGGCTCTTGTCACAGGTCAGCAAAATCAACAAAAAGACATCGCTGATCTCAAGGACCAAATGGGAAAAGTCGTGGACTTCATGGGTAAGATCCAAGCTAGCGGGGTGCTTCCACCTCAACCTACGCCTAACCCAAATGTAAGACCTGAAGCCAATGCAATTATCACTCGAAGTGGTAAAGTGCTCGGAGAAATAGAGCCAGATCCAGCCGTTTCTGAGGCTGAAAAGCACAAGGTGGCAACTAAGACCACCACGACACAACCACCAGTTCAACCTACCCACACACAAGGTAATAACCCAATCCCTTCAAGTTCGGTTGTTACTAATTCCCCGTTTGTGCATGCACCATTTCCAAGTAGGCTTGCCAAATCTAAGAAGAATGAATCCGATGAGGAAATCTTGGAGATCTTCAAAAGGGTGCAAATCAACATGCCCTTGATCGAGTGCATCAAACAAGTGCCGAAATACGCAAAATTTCTGAAAGAGTTATGCACTCCAAGGCGCCAGACGAGGGAGAAGGAGGTTGTGATGGTGAGTGAAACAGTTTCTGCTGTAATCCAGCGTCAGCTACCCCCAAAGTTGAAGGAGCCAGGGAGTTTTTCTGTTCCCTGCGTGATTGGTAACAAGTCATTTGATCAAGTCATGCTAGACTTAGGAGCATCCATTAATGTTATGCCATATTCACTATATGTTGCCCTAGGTCTAGGTAAATTACAGCATGACGATATTATCATTCAGTTAGCCGATCGCTCTAATGTGTATCCTAAGGGATACGTCGAAGATGTTCTTGTGCAGGTTAACCAGCTCATCTTCCCCGCTGACTTTTATGTCCTAGACATGGAGGATTCCCCTACGAATCAAGCTCCACTAATGTTGTTGGGAAGACCATTCATGAGAACTACCAAGACAAAGATTGATGTGTTCAATGGAACATTAACTATGGAAGTAGACGGAGAGGAAATTGGCTTCAACATTTTTGATGCCATGAGGTACCCTAGTTCCACAACTCATACTAATTTTTCTATTGACGTGTGCACTTCTCTCGCAGAGAAACATCTTGATTCAATTCGAGAAGACACACTCAACATGATAATCCAGGAAGGAGTTGGCCTAACGAAATCAGGGGACGCCTTGGTTGTAGATACTGATTTCGAACTAGAGCCTCGAATTTGGGATGAAGTCATGACCCTAAATGAGGCCCCCAGAATGGTACATCATCAGGTACCCTCGTCACTTCAAATTAGTACTAATGTCACTCCTCCTTCAGTGATTCAGGCCCCCGTTCTCGAGCTCAAAGTTTTTCCTGACCACCTGAAGTATGCCTATCTTGGCTCGGACGACACTCTGCCCGTCATAGTGTCTTCTGCACTAACCGAGTCACAAAAAGACAGTTTAGTACAGGTCTTGACAAAGTACAAGACAGCCATTGGATGGTCTGTCAGATATCAAGGGAATCAGCCCTACAACCTGTGTGCATTGAATCTTACTAGAAGATGATGCAAAGCCCTCTCGCGAAGCCCAACGTCGCCTCCATCCTCCAATGATGGAAGTCGTGAAACAAGAGGTCATCAAACTCTTGGACTGTGGTGTCATCTACCCAATTTCAGACAGCAAATGGGTCTCACCAGTCCAAGTAGTCCCAAAGAAAAGTGGAGTCACAGTTGTTGCGAACAGTGAAGGAGAGCTAAAGCGCCAACAAACAGTGACCGGATACAGAGTCTGCATCGACTATCGACGCCTGAACAAAGCAAATAGGAAGGATCACTTTCCTTTGTCCTTCATTGATCAAATGCTTGAAAGGTTAGCAGGTCACTCCTATTATTGCTTTCTTGATGGTTATTCCGGGTACAATCAAATCTGTATCGCTCAAAATGACCAAGATAAAACGACTTTCACTTGTCCTTTTGGCACTTTTGCCTACCGAAGAATGCCTTTCGGTTTATGTAACGCCCCAGGTACTTTCCAAAGATGCATGCTTTCTATTTTCTCTGAATACGTCGAAAAAATAATTGAAGTATTTATGGAAGATTTCAGTGTCTTTGGGGATAGTTTTGATGCATGCTTAGAACACTTAGCACTTATCTTGCAAAGGTGTGTCGAAACTAATCTGGTACTTAACTGGGAGAAATGCCATTTCATGGTCAGACAAGGGATAGTCTTGGGCCATATTGTCTCTGAAAGAGGAATTGAAGTCGATAAATCTAAAGTTGATACTGTGCGCCACTTACCCTTTCCCACTTCGGTGAGAGGAATCCGTTCATTTCTTGGTCACGCAGGATTTTACAGAAGATTTATCCAAGACTTTTCCCACATTGCAAGGCCCTTGTGCCGACTGCTTCAGAAAGAGACACCCTTCGTCTTTGATGCAGACTGTCAGGAAGCTTTTGAGAAGCTTAAAAATCTCTTAACCACTGCCCCCATTCTTTGTGCCCCTGATTGGTCCTTACCCTTTGAACTAATGTGCGATGCCTCTGATTATGCAGTTGGAGCCGTACTCGGACAAAGGCGGGATAAGAAGCCCTACGCCATCTACTATGCATCCAGAACCTTGAATGATGCCCAGATGAACTACACCACTACAGAAAAGGAGTTGCTTGCTGTTGTATTTGCTTTAGATAAATTTCGCTCTTATCTACTTCGAACTAAAGTCGTTATTTACACTAATCATGCAGCACTAAAGTATCTCCTAGCCAAAAAAGAAGCGAAACCAAGACTGATCCGATGGATTCTTCTTCTTCAAGAGTTTGACATCGAGATTAAAGATAAGAAAGGCGTAGAGAACGTGGTGGCAGATCATTTGAGTCGCATTGCACATGAACGAGATCCTATGGCGATTCAAGAGATGTTTCCAGACGAACAACTCTTCAGAATCGAGGGAGGTACTCCTTGGTATGCTGATATTGTCAATTATTTAGTCACCAAGCAGTTGCCCACCACCCTTTCCCGTGCACAAAAAGATAAACTTAAGAAGCATGCTAGGCACTATATTTGGGATGAACCTTATTTGTGGAAACAGTGTACAGATTTATTGATTAGGAGATGTGTCCCTAATATTGAACATAGGTCAGTCCAAGAGTTCTGCCATAGCCATGCTTGTGGAGGCCACTTTGGATCTAGAAAAACTGCACTCAAAATCTTAGAATCTGGACTATATTGGCCCACACTTTTTAAAGATGCACATTCATTTTGCTTAGCCTGTGATAAATGTCAGAGATCAGGAAACTTAGGACGAAGGGATGAAATGCCACAACATTATGTTCTTATTGTTGAAATATTTGAAGTTTGGGGTATCGATTTTATGGGTCTGTTTCCTCAATCTAATGGATATCTCTATATCTTACTTGCCGTTGATTATGTATCAAAATGGGTGGAAGCTAAGGCCACCAGGACTAATGACTCTAAAACTGTTGCAGATTTCCTCAGAACTAACATTCTTTCCAGGTTTGGGATCCCGCGGGTCCTAATAAGTGATGGAGGAAGTCATTTCTGCAACAAGACCATTGAAGCTTTAATGAAACGGTATGGTGTCACTCATCGAGTCTCTACACCTTACCATCCTCAAACGAGTGGAATGGCGGAAGTCAGTAATAGAGAGATCAAGAAGATATTAGAGCGAACTGTGGGTCCTAATCGTAAGGATTGGAGCCAACGGTTGGATGATGCACTTTGGGCATATAGGACGGCATACAAAACACCTATAGGAATGTCACCCTATAGGTTGGTGTACGGTAAAGCATGTCACCTTCCGGTGGAACTAGAGCATAAAGCATGGTGGGCCGTCAAAACTTTCAACATCAAGCTTGATGACGCCGGTTTGCATCGGAAGCTCCAACTGAGTGAGCTTGAGGAAATCAGAAATGATGCATTTGAAAGCACTCTGATCTACAAGGAAAAGGCAAAGGCATTTCATGACAAACAGATCAAGAGTAAAGTATTTGACATTGGCCAGAAAGTTTTGTTGTTCAATTCCCAGCTTAGACTCTTTCCAGGTAAATTATTCTCCAGATGGGTAGGTCCTTTTGTTGTTACTAATGTGTTTGCCCATGGAGCTATACAGATCAAAAGCATTGAAACGGGAAAAGAGTTCAAGGTCAATGGCCACCGATTGAAGCCTTACATCGAGGCAATTGGAGGACACGATGTGGAGTCAGACAGAGTACTTCTACGTCCCATCAGATAAAGAATTTGGTCTAGGCTGGATGGACGTTAAACTTCAAGAGCTTGTTGAGAGGCAACCCAATGAGTTCTCGAGTGTGAAGGAGTTATCAACACAGATTTGCTTTCTTTCAACCCTTCACTCTCTTTTACTTTGTTTATGTTTTTCTTTCTTACTTCATTTTCTTAAATCATCTTCCTTACTTTGATTCTATGTTTAATTATTTTGTATTTTCCTACATTGAGGACAATGTAGAATTTAAGTGTGGGGGAATAGTTTACAAATTTATTTGTGCATTTGAAATTGTTTTATTAAGTTTTTTTTTTAATTTGCAATTGTTTTATTTCTTTCTTACGAAAAAAAAAATTACTGTTTTAAATCTTTTTGTTTTAACTTAGTATTTTTATGAGGTTATTTTTATTTTTTTTATTTTGTGCAATTGAAATTGTTTTATTAAGTCTTTCTTACGAAAAAAATAAAATAAATAAAAAATTAAAAAAAAAATTTTAAAAAAAAATTATTGCTTTCTTGAGTCTTTTTGTTTTAACGTAGTGTTTTTACGAGCAATAAGTTTCCCTTTAACTTGTCAATGATATAAATGAACGGAAATGAATATGTTATGGCTATAAAGATGATCACTACAACTTGAATTTGTTTGTTAATATTTTGTGATTAAGTGTTACAACTTGAAGATAATGCATGTAAATTGGTACATAAATGAGCACGATATGATAAGTATGAATCATTTGAACCATATGTGAGCTTTAGAACCTTATATACATCTTTGATGAGTGATTCATAAGTTCTTTGTTTAAATTGATATACATATGCCTCATAACTGCTTGCCATAGCTTTTAATGAACTCTAGAGTACTAGAACTTATTCTATGTGATTTTCAAAGCTTTTAAGTCAATAAACTCTCTGATTTTGGAAATGATTAAGGCATTAGAGTTAACACCACAAATTCAAACATCCATGTTCCCTATTTTGTGCGCACGAGTTGCGACCCCCATAGTTTTAACCCTTTTGAGCCCACATTAAGCCTTTCTTTCATCACCATGATTATCTAAACACTTGAGCTTAGTATAGACATCCTTTACCCTTATTCCAAGAACTCGGTTGAAGATATAAAGATTGTGTAAGGAGAAAATAATGATGTTGAAAAGACTTTTATGCGAATTATTTGGATTTACCGACTCAAGCTTTGTTGTATTATTGACACATGTTATTACCTTGATATAAAAAAAATAAAAAATAAAAAAAGTTGAGTATCGATCAAGGTAATAAGGTTTGGTTATGTAAACTTTGAGTTAAGTCCTTTACATTTGTAAATCCGACACAAAAAATGATTATGAGGCCCAACATGATGAAATTAGGCCTATGTTCGAAGGGATGGATTACTGACATCATTGCACTAAGGTTGGGAAGCTATGATACGTTTTGGGAGTCTATTGAGTCTTGGAATGAATTGAGCACCACTTGTCCTATATTTTCCTTGCCCCTAAACTTTACCCAATTACAACCTTCGTAAAGACCTTATGATCCTTAAGATGGTAAATTTTGATTAGTGGAGTCAATCACTTGAGTAAGCTTATGGTTTTGGTTCATTTGTGCAAGTATGTTTTGTTTTTATCTTGAGGTGTTTGGTTGAAATTTTGCAAAAGTACTTCATTCCGATTATGTGAGTATTTCTCACATACTTTGAGTGCAAACACAAACCCTCACAAATTGAGTGAATTTATGAGTGCATATCCTTGTGAGTTGATTCATACTTGTCTTATTCATGCTGAACTCCATTTCACCATATTTACTCATTATCTTACTTGTTAAACATTTTGTTACCATTATTAACACTTGAATTCCATTTGCTTAAATGTTATAAGTGAAAATTTTTTATGCCATGATTATAACAATGAAATTTGAGACAAATGGTTAAGGGCTTACTTGTTTTGCATTCGTAGTTTGATTTTAGTATTTGCTAGGGACTAGCAAAGTTTAAGTGTGGGGGTATTTGATAGGACGTTAAATAAGCATTATTTTATATTATTTTATACCCTTTATACTTGACTTTTAGTATTAAAATATTAAATAAATTGATAAAATAAATTATTTTGTGATTTTTATGTTTAGATAAATAAAGTTTGTAATTTGGAGCATTTTGGCGAAAGAATCGTCTCGATCGGAATTATAACGAATAAATTATGGACGAAATTCGGTGGAATAATTAATTTATAAATAAATTATTTAAATTAATTTGTGTGCAGCCTAGCCCAGCAGAAAAAAAGAAGAAAAGAAAAAAAAAGCCCAGAAATCAGGCCCAGCCCGTCCAATTCGCGCAACCCAGGCGAAGCCCAAACTGGCGCGGCCCGCCTCAAGGCTTCCCCCAGCGCGCACAGCCCTGCACCGAACAACAAGACTGAGATCCGGCGCGCGCCTGCCGAACCAATGCGCATCTCCTCAGCGCGCGCCTGCCGAACTCCCAGCCGCCCCTTCAGCAGCAGCCTACCGAATTTTGGGAGTTATTTTCAGCTGCTCTCTGCTGATTTCTTTCCAGCAGTTTCCACCCAATTTCCAGCCACTTTCCAACCACTTTCCAACCCAATTTTACAACTTTACAACTCAAACCACCTCTAAACATCATCAAAAATCTTTATTACGCATCATTCCATTATTCCACATTTTTTATTGTATTTTTATATTATTTTTGGTAGCTTTCTCCACCTATAAATAGGGTTTCAATTCACTTGTTGAAACACACCTTCTTTGAGGCACACATTTGAGCCTTCTTTGAGAGAAACTTTGGCAAAGTATCTCCAATACAAAGTTTAGAGTTTGAGTCCATATTTCCCAAGTTTATTTCCTCCATCTTCATAAGGTTCCGTCCGCTGTCGGAGAATCGTATGAATAACAATCCATTGTTTTCATCCATCTCGAAAGTGTAACAATTACTCTCCATTTACTCAAACTCTCATTTTTGTTATTGATTTTGATTATAGTTCAATATATGTGAGGTTTTTCTTACTAATATTTGTAAGTGTAAATGCAATCTCCATGTGTCTTACTTTATGAATTTGAGTTATTTTATACATTTTGGTGTTTCATACTTCAATTCAATGTTAAGTGTTTTATCCGCTGTCGGTGTATTTAAAGTAGAATTGAAGAGACTTAATGTTGATCGCTGTCGGTGCATTCAGTCAAAAACAAAAGGTGAATCATATTGTAAGTGTTGTCCGCTATCGGTGCATTTATAGTATTGAAAAATGTATGAAGGTAATTAAGACGATTAAGGTAAAATTTCGTGATTGTTTTAATATTTGCAATTATTAGAGTATTGGTAAGATTTGTGTTTTAAGAAGATCACTTGTACATGAATTAGAATAGAAGAAAAATTAGTTTATCTATGCTTTTACTTATTTCCATGATCACAAACCTCTTCAAAACCCCCCTTTTTATTCTATATTCTTTTATTCTTTTATTCTTTCATACTTTTAGTTTATTAGTCTTAGATTCTTTCATTTCTTTATTCTTTTATTCCTTTACTCTTTAATTTATTGATTCTTTGATTAGTTAATTCTTTAATTCATTTATTCTTTAATTCTCTATTCTTTAATTCTTTAATTCTCTAATTCTCTATTCTTTTATTCTTTAAGTCATTAATTCTTTAAATTGTTAATTCTTTGATTATTTAATTCTTTGATTATTTAATTCTTTAATTCATTATTCTTTTATTCATCTCCCACTAACACATTATTAATGTTCCCTAATTTCCCCGGTTAAGAACGATCCCTAATTATCAATACTACATCTACACAAAAAAGGGTTTAAATTGCATAACACTCGAATTACATGTTTAATTTAATGCGTAGTTTGGGCGTAGTCAACCACGAAATCCTGAACTCTGGAAACTACCCGGTTTACCGAAACGATCATCGCCCGAAGATGACGCTCCACTGAAGTTACCTCTCTTCGGTGTCCTCAGACTCGAAGCTCCCGGAAAAGGTGGCTCCCGGCGTCGCACCGGCAAACATTCCTCAACCCTTACCGCTGCGTCCGACAACTCCCGGAGGGTGGCAAAGGATCCAGCCGTCACGATGGCTCGAATCTCACCTCGCAGGCCCAACTCAAACCTACGGCACTTCTCAGCTTCAGTAGCCACAAACGCAAGAGCAAACCGAGACAACATCTGGAACATCCGTTCATACTCAGCCACTGTCAGATTCTCTTGTTGAAGCTACAGAAACTCAGCCTCCTTGGCATCTCGGAAAGAACGAGGGTAATACTGATCTAAGAATCTCTCCCGAAACATCTCCCAGGCCACAGTGTGGACATCCCAGCCAGACAACTCGAGGGTATACCACCACTCGTACGCCGCACCATCCAGTAAGAACGTAGCCAGTAACACTCGCTCCTCCGGTGGACAATGCATTACTGCAAAGATTTGCTCGAGTCTCATAATCGACCTCTGGGCTTCCTCAGGATCAGCCCCGCCACTAAAAGTAGTAGCCCCGAGCCGCTGGGCTCGCTCAATCGTAGTACTCTCAGTTCCCCTCGCCGCTTCTTCTTCAGGTCGTGGAGAGGGTCCACGTCTCGGAGGCATCGTCAACCGCACGCTGAAAGAAGCATAGAAGTAGTCAAACAACCGAAACACAACCTCACAAACTGAAAAACCCCAACAAACTCGACAACTTGGCTCTGATACCAATTGTCATGACCCACCCCGGTTTCACCCCGGAAACCGAGGTAAATCCTGCTCCCGTCTGACCCCAACACACACAAAAGTAAAACTCACACGCAACCACCAAAGTACTCAGTCAGACGCAGGAGAAACTATAAAAAACATCCCGAAGTTAAAAGTTTACAGAGCATAGTCCCACATACACAGAAAAGAAAAACCGATAAACAATACACACACACGGAAAATTAAAACACCCCGGGATCCCTCTCGTAACTTCTACGCGTCAGACGCAGCCTCGACGCCGGAACCCCGCGCTAACTCCACAACCTGGAGGGCAATTAAAAACAGAAGGTGTGAGTGGACCATAAATAACAGAAAAGTTTCCAAACCATTTTAAAGAAAACCGGGTTTAGCCCTCCGTTTTGAAACCACATGCATAACCCAGTTATGAAAACAGTTATCAATCAATCACCATAAAACATTTACAGAATCATTTTAAACAGTATAAGTCTCATAACCTCACCATAAGAACAGAAACACTATAAAACAGTTATAGAAATCATAGCAGAAACATCATAAAACCGTATCATAAATCGTGAATATCAACTCATCATTTTCCGATCAAACCTGCTGGATCTATCCGAGTCTTTAAACTCCCGAGTCTTTAAACTCAATCCAGGCCTCAATAATATCCGAGTCTTTAAACTCCCGAGTTTTTAAACTCAATCTGGGTCTTTAAACCCAATCCGGGCTCGTCCCCCGTCAATCAATATCTGGGTCTTTAAACCCAATAACCAGATCCAGCAAATCCAATCCAAAACCATTTGAAAACCATTTCTAAATCCATATCCAAACCCGAATCCAAAATCACCGGTCTGATGCCCTTCCGGCATTCCGAACCGTCATTCCGAACCCAAATCCGGAATTCCACGTTCTAATCTTAAAACCAAATCTCGATTCTCGAAATCCGATTTCAAAACCGAAAATCATTGATCATCAAATCGTGTTCCAAAATCCACTTATAACCATTGAAAATCATTTAACGTTTGAAACCCCAAAACCATAGCTTTATATGCAGAATTCACACTTTCTCGTAAAACGTGCCAAATAGTTATTTCTCGAAAACCGTGCAATGATGTAAAACCACATCATAAATCCAACCTTCATGAAATCACATATATAAAAGAATTATAGAAAAGCAGTTATGGATGTTCGAGTTTAAGGAAAGGGTCCACTCGCAGTACCGAGCCCTCAATCGTGTCCCGAACGTCTCGCACGTTCCTCAGCTTCCTCAGGAATTCCCGATCCTGACAACAACCGCCAAAGTACGTTACGAACACGTCTACGAGGATCCACCTAAATTCCCTCAAAAATCCCCGGGTCCTAAACGTACCGAACCGGAACCCTAAACCTTCACCCTAGCGGAACTATCCTCAACCAACGTCCGATTAACCCGAAACCAACGCTAAAAGACTCGTCACAACACCTAGACCAAAAACCATGTTGACAACTTCCCCATCCGCCATCGCACGTGCCCCCACGCGCCGCCCAAAGTGGCTGCGCGTGGCCCTCACGCGCCTGCTACAGTGCTTCGTCTTCCTCAAGCAGACCCGGTTTAACACAGTGTCTGCAACTCGAACCGGCGAGGACGGTTCTCCGCCGTACCTGCACCAAAACCACTCCTCTCTTCACCAACAGCATCGTCCAGACCTACCCTATCGATTCCCCTCACTCAAACTCCTCGACACGACCTAATACTCATCAACTCGAACTCGAAACAAAACCCGAACACCTGCCCTGTTTCCTTCTCCAGCCACCCAGGTCACCCCCCGTCACGGTGGCTATCTTAAACCCTTCCTAGAACCTCACTGAGTCTCACCCAACTCACCAAAACCGTCGACTCATTCCCTAAGTCCACGACTCTACGTTTGGAACAAAACGGCAAAACAGAGCACACAAAGTACTCTCCGTCGTCTGGCCTCCACCATGCACTCTTCGTCATGGCTGCACAACTAGCAGTTACCTAAGACTCCACTAAACTCCCTAGACCTCACAGGACTCCTCGATTCTATCCCTAAAGCCGCGACTTTCACTTTGAACTTCCACGGCTAAATAGAGCATCGAAAGGGTAAACAAGAAATTACCTGGCTCCTTTCGCCGTCGTGAGCTCAGCCGTGAGGTAGTAGCTCCTCCCGTCCTCCTCCATCCTCTGAACACCTCCGCTGGCCTCGATTGATCGATCACGGCCGCACCACCACCCACAATCACTCACTTCCTCCCTGTTTTCTCCCTAGTTTTCCCGTGACTCTCACACTTCTCACACACAAGCACAACACCTCCCTACTCCCTCAATGTCTCTTCCTCAACCTCTGATCACTCACCCCCTCACCAATTCACACAACTCACATAAAACACCGTCCAATTCTCCCAACTCTCTCCCTCTGTTTCTGTCTGGTTCGAAGAACAAACACGAACACTCTGCACCCCCAATTATTTGGACCGTGCACACGCCTAGAAACCACTAGGCCCTTGCCACGCGTCACAATCCTCCCCTTCTCTCTCACAACTGTCCCAATCTCAGCCCTCCATTTTCCCTCTCTGTTGCACCAATCCCAGAGCACAAAGACCAAAATGCCTCTCCTTTTTCGTCAAAATTACCGTTGTGCCACTACCTTCCTAAACCCGTAGCTCACACATTGTAAGTCCAACGAATGCGTGCCGCCTGTCATCGAACTCAGGACGGCGATATATATCTAATTATCCTAGGTCAACATGTCAAAACCTGATCGTACGAAAAGTCAACTCTTCCCCCTATTTTACCCATATTACGGTTTTGCCCTCAACCTTCCGAACATCATAACTTCCTCCTCAGATGTCGGAATCGGACGTGCCACCTGCCTACGGATCCGTGACGTCCTAAACTACGTCCTGGTCATCGGTCAAAACCCAATTGACCGTTCGAACTAAAAGTCAACTTTTTGCCCGAACCAGGGGCAAAATCGTCATTCTAAGCTAACATCCTTATCGGAATCAACTAACCCCCGATTAAACTCACTAATCCCTCACTAATCACCGTCTTAACCCTAATTTCCAGGACGGGTCATTACATACAGGGCCGCAGCCCAAAACCAAAATCAAGGAAAACCAGAACGAAATCTCATCCCAAATCATAGAACACGTGGGAATACATCCCATGGGAACTCATCCCAATGTCAGTCACAATTCTAATCCTAGCACATGTGCATATAGCTCAGGACCGCTCACAATCCTAGCATGTCGCCGTGAACACATCACTCGTCTCGACCCTCTCTAGATCATCACGAACACATCGTCGAGAAACCTCAGAGACTAACATCAGCACTCCTAAGTCGAGCCTCCCTCGGTCATTGTTTCCTGTGGCTGCTCGACAACAGGTAGTGCATAGTGACCTTTCCAGAAGGAACACATTTGCAGTCCGGAGGCGAGCGTCATATCATCCGGGACTCACCCCAATGCCATCATCAATAGGGTCTCGAACACGGAACATCACCAAATGGGTCATAGCCCGAAAACCAGTGTCCTCCGACATTTCATATCCCAGGATTCCTCGAATCCTATCATATCTTCAATTGGGTCTCACGCCCGAAATATCCTTCGTGAAACACATAATTGGGTCACAGCCCGACTTATCTCACATTTAACTATACTCTAAGTCAAACCTCAAATTAACTGGGTCATACGCCCGAAAGATATTTCCAAATTTGAAAATCATCTCTCATTTTCAAAACACTTTCAAATCATCGTTCAACTGGAACTCATGCCCGAATCTCGATTTCACGCATCTCCGTGAAATCCTCCAAAATAGTAAATCTGTTCCTCGATTTCACGCCTCTCCCTGAAACCTTTGGAATCACATAAAACACAAGCACGTAGCATACTCGGCCGAAGCCTAAACATCATATAAAACAGAAATCTCGAACTACGTGCAATAACCCATTTTCCTCCAAAAATACCAAACAATTCATATTAAAATCACATGCCCTCATGGCATCTCAAATCATGTTCATAAACACATACAAAACATTTATACATGCATCATATTCATAAAACAAATTCCACTCATAGACCGTCCAAGATATGCCTCGATACGCGTGCCATAAGCCTCTCCGGGCTAATTCGACCTCTCTAGGTCATCCGGACCTATCCAAAACATACTAAAAGGTTACTATCAACCTAGACAAGTCCTAATCAAGAGTCCCCAACATTCCCCGAAAAGTCAATGTGTCTTGGACACGCTTCCCTAGGCTTTAAACCTCAATTTGACCAACCTAACAATCTCTGATCGACTCGAAACTACCACCGTTGGATTCATATGATCAAAACCTTTAAAATGATTTTGGTCCCACCTCGAAATACCTGCCCACGTGTCCCCACGTGCAGGTCAAAGTGGTTGGTCAATGTTGACCAAAAAGTCAACGCTGACGTCTGACGTCAACGGTCAAAGTCAACGATGACGTCATCACTGATGTCAGTAGTGACGTTAGTAAATTCATCGATGATGTCATCATCACCCCTGTCCTCTGATCGGCTCGACCCAGTTTACTATTTCGGGTCGCATAGACCCGCGGACCCAACCCCACTTTTTCTTCCAGCTCCGACCACCTTTTTTCGTAGCCGTTGCTTCTAGTGTGATCGTCCAATCATCCTTAGTCGATCTATGGGTTTAAAAACATTTAAAATTGGCTAGGAATTACTTGTTCGATCATGAACCCGCACTGCCACTTCTAGCCTTCTACCTGAACCACCCAGCCATCTACCGCCTTCGATTCCAGTCCCACAAGACTTCTATAACCACCAAAAACAGAACCCAATCATTAGATATAGCCCCCCAACGTCCAAACCAAAATTTCAAATTTGAAATTAAAACCAGGGGTTTCGGGTTTACCTTCCGTCATCGTCTACGACGGTTCAGCCATCCACATCGTCGCCGCCACAACCTCTTTCTCTCAGTCACTCAGTCATCACAGTAGGGGATGGGATGAGGTGGTGGTGTTTTGGGTTGCACGGGTTTGGGGGTTTCGAGTTAGTGCGAATGAAACAGATGAAGATGAATGGGGAGGGTGCATATATGTGGGGTGATAGGCAATGGACGAGTGACACTTGTCACTTATCCATTGGGCCTAGCAAAATATATGGGGCCCACTCAAGACAAAAGTCCACTCGTTTCGAAATTCGTGCAATAGTACCCGAAACGTCTGTGAACCGTAACTTTCCTGTCAAATGTTCTATTTCGACGTGCCGCCTGTCTACGGATTCGTATCGACTCAATCTACGTAACAGTCCTCGATCCTCGTGCATTGTAAAAATAGTAATTTCGCCTTGAACGTCCGAAGATCCTTGACTAATTCCCGATTAGCCTCGTTAATCTTCAATTTAATCTTAATTAATCATGAAAATTTGGGACAAGTCGTTACATATGGGTTGAGGAATATATTGATCCAAGATATTCTAAGGATACATACATGAAGTGTTACAATAACCTAATTGAGGGTACAAATGGTCCAAAACTATGAGAGAAAGTTGGCCAACAACTGATTAAGCCACTAGTAAACAAGAGGCAACCATGAATGTGTAACACCCCAGATATTCGAAAGAATAGAATTTACCATTTTTCCCTGAAAGTTAAAGAGTTTACTTTTGACCAAAAGTCAAAATGTTGACTTTTGGATCGGGGAATATTTTAGGAATTTCGAGAAGGTCATTATGAGGGTCCTGGCCTCATATGTTCATAGATAGGCGGTACGTCAAAATCGGAGATCATTTGAGGTTGTTTTGGGTAAAAAAATTCTTAGGGGTATTTTGGTAATTTACACTTGAAAGGCATTCTGGTCATTTTGTAATGAGGCCCTATTGAATGCTGCCACGTTTCAAGATCTAGAGAAACCTGGAAATCCCTCCTTCCACTGACATTCAAGTCTATTTATATGTGAAGTGTGTGAGTTGTTGTGGTTTGGTGGTTATAAGCCCAAAAAGGAGAAAAGATGAAACTTTGAGGAAAATTGCGTGAGGAGATGCCAGAAATGAAGAAGTAGGGGAAGGAGAGTTCTAGGGAAAAAGAAGATTAGAGTGATATAAAGAGGGACAGAGACGATGTGGATCAAGAAATTCGTAAGCCAAGTTTTGGTCGTGGGTCTTGGAGCTCGGGTGAGACCATTTCATGTCCAACCAGTTATTTCAAAGAGATGGTCGAGGTCGTGAGGTCATTATATGATCAAGAAGACAAAGGAATAGTTGTAGGAAGGTCGAGAAACTGAGTTTTCAGCCATGGCCGAGGACCTGGGAACTTGGACTGCAACCTTAAGGTAAGCACTTGTTGTTTCAACTCCATAAAACCTCTTGCGGGTGAAATACAACCATACTGGGCGTAAAAGGGATGAAAAAAGACTTAGAATTGAGGAAGAGATAGTCAAGTCGGGTCGTCGAGTTAGGCAACCCGGAAACACAAACCCGCCAGAGTTTGAAGAAAACCTCTACGTAGTTGCCTGAAGACCACGCGCAGAGGCTATCCTCAGCCTCTGGCGGCGCGTGACAGCGCGTGAGCTGGATTTTGGTTTTACGACCAACATGAAAAATGTTCAGGTCGTCATTCTGAGTTCAATGGTTCAAGAAATTAGTTAATTGGACATCCTATGAAGAATTTATGCTCGTCCAAATCTTTGAGTTTTCTATTTAACCATTTTAGTTAATCCTATAATTAAAGGATAATTAAGGAGTTAATCATGGACAAGTTTAGTCTAAGTGACTTGAGATTAAGAACCTATGTCAAATAAAAACATTTATATGTATAGTTAGTTATATTGTTGTTAACCAGGGATTTTTCTAGAATGGATATTTAAGTTCATAACTAATTAACTGGTATGAACAATTAAGGGTGATTTGTATATACAAAGGATTCATTGTGAATTGAAGGTATAATATGTATGATTAGTATGCACATGTGTGATGATAGTTTAAGGTATGAATATTTTAAAGTTACAAGTATATAATGATTATATAAATATTTCAATTTATGGAATTTAATCTTTCACTTGGATTTATGGTACTTGAAGTGTTAAAAGGAATTACAATATCTTCGTTCTTGTTTGGGTTAGTGGGTTGGATGTGAGCAGTGACCCCGTAAGGATGGATTTATTTTAGTTAAATTACTAAGTTTTGAATATGGTTAAAATCGGTGAGGTGAGATGACTTTCTTACTGACCGAATCGCTTGAATTAGTTGAAGGAAACGAGGCTTCTGGCCCGGCCGGTAATATCTCTTATCTGATAAGAGTTGTCAGATGGGAGCTGAACCAATCTAATTTCTTGGATTTCTGGGACGGGTCCTGTCAACTTGGTATCAAAGCCAGGTTATTGATGTTTTTCCAAGAATTTGAGCATTTAGTATTACATGGAAATTTCTCAATGATGCATTTAGAATGATTTTAAACGATATGTACCATGTGAAACACTTGTTTTGCAAACATTTCCTAGCCAATGCTTTGAGTTGTGTTTCTAATGTTGTTTCCCATAAACGGTTTTTTTTTTTAGAATTTTAAAGGATCCTCGAATTACTTTTTACGAGATTTTGTGTAAAATGTATTTTGTGCATAGGTTCGGGTTTCAAAAAAATATGAGGGTTTGGTTGTGGAATTCGTACGATTTTAATGATACCTAGTTGATGATGGAATTTGATATTCATTTAATTACCAATGATTTTCAGGAAATTTAAAGGTTAGTTCATGGTTCATATCGATTGTAATTCGTTTAATAATTTTACGAAAATAGTTAAAATATGTGTTATACTCGATTTATGAAAATGGAGTTGGATCTAGATCTGGATCTTAAAAATGTGTTGTGGACTTAAGTATATAATTGAAATATGGATAATATGGTTGTGATTTAAGAAACAAATATATAGATTGTAAATACATGTTTCTCGACAATATAAATATTTGTGAACAGGGACTTGAGATTGTTAGTTGGTACTCGAATAATATACCTGAGTAGCTATGTGAAGTGATGGACGATTAGTCTCATATGAAAAGGTAAAACCTCGTAGTTGAGCCTTGTGTTTTAATTATTTTATATGATGTTAAACTAAATTTTGGTTTTCAAAATACTCATTACATGAAATTTGTGAAATTGGTGATGACCTAGATTCGAATTTCACAATGATGATTTGTTTTTCTTTATGAATGTGTGATGGGATGATTTAAACGTGCATTAAGAAGTAAGGATAATCTATGGATTGGGTGAGACCAATTTGAAATTAGTTATAAATGGTTATTGATGATTTTAATATTAACTTAATTTGAACGCACATTTTACCAGGTTCACGAGAATTGTGCTGGGTTTATATATAGATTCCATCTTAATGTTTCAGCCTGTAAATGAAATGTATGTTGACATAATCTGAAGAATGTTCCTATGATAAGTCAAGACATGTTAATGTTAGGATGATGTATGATGATGGTTACATGATGACATGGTGGAGATAATGAAAAAGGTTATGCTTGTTTCACGAAATTTTGGTTTGTATGAGCTTGATCCAGGTTTTGGAACATGAATTGGAATTCCAGGGATAAGTATGTACGATGAATGTTTTACTTTCTCAATATTGGTGTATTGTTGTATTATGACCAGGTTTCCTTGGATTGTAGAGTTACGCTTAGATGTTGTATCCCTAGGCGGCCATTCGGATGTTGCATCCTCGGATGGTTATGGTATGAAATTGACATCTAGGTGATGCATCCCTAGACGACCACTCAGATGATGTATCCCTGAATACTTGAGTTATATGGTTAACAACCAAATGTTGTATCCATGGGTGGCCACTCAGACGTCGAGCTGGGCTCCGTAGTTCCTGAGTGGTTATATGATATGATGTTTGACCTACCTGTAGTTTCGTATGAGTATGTGTGTAACACCCGGATGCTGTATCCCTTGGTGGTCGCTTCGATACTGTATCCCCGAGTGGTTAAGATGTGTGATTAGCGCTCAGATGATGTATCCCTGAGTAGACACTCAGATGTTGTATCTCCGAGTTGTAGGTTGGAAAGCAGTATGGTTATAACCCAAAAAGTGAATTTGAATGGTACACTACGCATAGTGATAGGATATAATGATTCACGATATTTGATGTACATTGTGATTATGGTGATTGGCGAGTTAGTCTCAGTGCCAAAGAGTTGACTTCTAACCAAAATTCAAAATGTTGACTTTTGACCAAAATTCAAAATGTTGACTTTGGATCGGGACATCTTTTATGAATTTCGAGAAGACCATTACGAAGGTCTTGGCCTCTTCAGATTGTTTGACGTCCAACCAGTGATTTCAGAGAGATGTTCGAGGTCGTGAGGACATTATATGATCAAGAAGACAAAGGAATAGTTGCAGGAAGGTCGAGAAACTGAGTTTACAGCCATGGCCGAGAACCTGGGAACTTGGACCACAACCTTAAGGTAAGCTCTTGTTGTTTCAACTCCATAAAACCTCTTGCAGGTGAAATACAAGTATACTGGACGTAAAAGGGATGAAAAAGACTTAGAATTGAGGAAGAGATAGTCGAGTCAGGTCGCCGGGTTAGGCGACTCAGAAACACAAACCTGCGAGAGTTTGAAGGCAACCTTTGCGTAGGTGCGTGAAGACCACACGCAGAGGCTATCCTCAGCCTCTGGCGGCGCGTGACAGCGTGTGAGCCGAATTTTAGTTTTATGACCAACATGAAAAATGTTCAAGCCGTCATTCTGAGTTCAATGGTCCAAGAAATTAGTCAATTGGACATCCAATGATGAAGTTATGCTCGTCCAAAACTTTTAAGTGTTTTATTTAACCATTTTACTTAATCCTATAGTTAAAGAATAATTAAGGAGTTAATCATTGACAAGTTTAATCTAAGTGACTTGAGATTAAGAACCTATGTCAAATAAAAACATGTAAATGTATCGTTAGTTATATTGTTGTTAACCAAGGATTTTTCTAGAATGGATAATTAAGTTCATAACTAATTAAATGGTATGAACAATTAAGGGTGATTTGTATATACGAAGGATTCATTGTGAATTGAAGGTATAATATGTATGATTAGTATGCACATGTGTGAAGATGGTTTAAGATATGAATATTTTAAAGTTACAAGTATATAATGATTATGTAAATATTTCAATTTATGGAATTTAATATTTCACTTGGATTTATGGTACATGAAGTGTTAAAAGGAATTACAATATCTTCGTTCTTGTTGGGGTTAGTGGGTTGGATGAGGGCGATGACCTCACAAGGATGGATTTATTTTGGTTAAATTACTTAGTTTTGAATATGGTTAAAATCGGTGACATCTCTTGTTTGATAAGAGTTGTCAGAGGGGAGCAGGATCAGTCCAATTTCTTGGAATTCTAGGACGGGTCCTATCAAAATGCCTATAAATGTGAGAACAATGGAGTCGCATGAAACATTCAATCACATTGGGAGGAAGTAGTTTGGAAACCAAGTCATTGATATGCATTGCAGTATTTTTCAATCATGGTATCCTAGTGCATTATTCAAGCATTAACTATAATATATGATCCTAACTAGATTTTTTATTGTAGACTCAATGATCAACCACAATTTCTAGAAAGTTATCCAAGACAATCAACAATTCCCAAGAGTCATGCATCAAATCACGTTTGTAGACCTATCCCACCCTTTCTAATTTTTTCTTATTGTTGTGTCAATCTTGTGTTGTCACATTTTCATGTCAATCTTATTATGCCTAATTCTTTGTAAAGAAATAAGAGGACAATACAAAATTGATTTCAAGTCATTGACAATGGTGCAATAGCTAGGAGTAGATATTATTTTCTCATGTTGTTAGGCTATTTTGAAACTGAGCATGATATGTCTGTGATTTTGAAACCCCGAGTTGAAACTCAGATTTTTGTGGTGAACTATAGACAGATTGAAACTCAAGGTTGTGATTTTATTGAAGGGTGCAAACTTGCATGTTCATTTTTGAGCGAGTCATGCATTTTTTATGTGAATTGGGTTTGACAAAAACTTCCATGGATAGTGTCCTTTCATTCCATGTTATTATGCTTGAATGGCTTGGTCATGTTGTTGAATTTCTTTGGAATTGTATGAAAACTTCGTATTATGATCATGAAGGTGAGTGAGACTTTGTTGATTGTGTCCGAAAGTGAAGGCGAAGCTTTGCATTATTATTCTGTTAATTGCTTTGTATTGTTATGCTTTCAATTTCTTTATATTGTTATGCATTTTGAGTTTTGTTTTGGCCTCAAAACAAAAAATAGCCTCTTTTTTTGGGGGGGTCTATGCACAAAACAGAAGCTGTTTTGGGAGCTTTCTTCTATTCCAAGTTCGCTTCCATTTTCTTGCACAATTATGGTCTTTGCATAACAATATAATACAAAACAGAAGCTGTTACTCATAATTAACCAAAACCGACCATTGTATTGCAAATTCACCCATTCATATTATAATCATAAAGACCAATTGCATAATACAATTGAACTTAAAAGACTGGATCTAACCCTATCATTTCCCCCTCCCCCAATTATCATTCCCACAAACAAAACTACCAATATCGAGGAAACAGCAATCACTTTTGCATTTTCGCACCAACTTTAAAATGCTTCTTCAAACACACAATTTCTTCATCTTTCAACTACAATTTCTTCAACTGGCCCGAAATTGGATCAAGTGACTTCTCAATGAGCTTTGGGTCACACCATTGAAAAGAATTGCACCCACCACCTACTACTCTTCTTACTATTAGTATTATTATTATTATTATTATTATTATTTATTTGGTATTATTATTTATAATTTATTTATTCAACTAAATCCCAATTGTTTTGCTTTGATCAAAAAATTAAATCACAAAAATATTACAAATTTATATCAACATTAAATTTTTATTGAGAACTTAACTAGTTCATTAATTTCAAAGTTATATCAAATCTTTTTTAATTATTTAACAAAAATCGCCGAAAGCAATAAAAAAATTTCACAATTCCACAACTATTGTCTTACATGTGATCGCTTTTATGGCCTTGGCTGTGATCTGTCGCTAACACATGGAAATTAACTATTTCTATTCATGTTTGGTGATATTTTTCCGACAAAAGTGAGTCACAAGATTTGATTTTTTATTTTTGAATAATTTTTCTTTTTGTAAGTTTATAAAATTAGCACAATCAAATATTGTGAAATTGTCAAATTGAATAAAATATCATAGTTAATAAGAATATTCTATTTGTTTTATATATGAATATTGAAAAGGAGAGCTATACAAATTAAACTAAACGGATAAGAGGCTTGAGAAGATGATAACACATTCCGAATCAAAATTAGATGTCTCTATTATGTATCTATAAAACGTGTTTTAAATAATATATCTTTTATCCGAAAAACATTGAAAATTAAAGGCAAAATAAAAAACAAAATAAAAAAGTAAGAAAAAAGTAAAAAGCAAATTAAAATGCATGTATTAAAAAAATTAGAAGAAATTTTGAATAAACGTTTTATTAGACATTTTTAAAAAAGAAAAAAACGAAAAGCAAAGAAATTGAAAAGAAAAAAATGGAAAGCAAAAAATAGGTTAATTTGTCATGAGTACTCATTAGGGTAAGGTATGGATAAAACCTGAAAATTGGGAGATGGGCATGAATAGGTAGAATGCCCGTTAGTATCCATGTTGGGTAATGATTTACCCATGTCTCTAAATTACCCATTTGACCATCCTTACATATCAGTGGTTTTCTTTTTAATACTTAGGTGAGACCATGGATGAAGGCAACTGATCCCCCCAACTGCGAGGATATCCACAAGACCACAAGGGACTGATCCAGCAATCAAACGTATGTTCTTAATATATATATATATATATATATATATATATATATATATATATATATATGTTGATGCAGACAGACCCCTCCTCACATCGACTAGTCGTCTAAAACCATCAAAAGCTAACTGTTGCCCATAGGATTTGAAATCAAGACCTCAAATTCAAGTTAAATTGTCTCGCAACAATAAAACAAGAAGTTCTACAACCTACGTTCTTAGATGGTTAGTTTACACCTTAGCCGGTGATGAATTGATGCAAGCTATACTTTTGCAAACTCTACTTTTGAACCATTATAAATGGGAGGAATTGAAATTAACTGGAATTCATTTTCAAGAATTTGCGATGTTTCCTATACAAAAGTACAACGGCATACCCTCCACCATAGCTACAAGAAAGAAGGGGAAGAACATTACTACTTTCACAACAAGAATCAACTCGTGTGTGTGTGCAAGTGTCTCTTAATCGACAAACATCTCTGCATTTGATTCATAACCGAGCAAAACAATTATGCAAAGAACTGCTTACATTAACATTCAACCATTTCAACATTGTAATCACCCTTTTGGCCAATGGATTAGGGTTAGTCCCATGTAGCGAGTGTTGAATCTACGAACAAAGAACTAGTACACAAATAAACTATCCATATGAACTACATATGCAAAAGTAATACTACCTCTCAAAACCATGTGCGACACAAAGGGGATGAGGCTAAAATTGTGGGTGAATCATGAAAGCTTCGGAGTTTCACATCATTTTCGTATGGAATTTGAAGAATTTCAAATGGAAAACAGTAGTATACAATTAACATGAAACAACCTGGTGGATTAAGGAAGTTCAAATCAAGGAATTTTCTTTCCGTTGTCCGCACCAGGTCAGGATAACCCTGGGACCAGCCCTTAAATGAAAGTAAAACATCCCTTCTAATAAGGGCAGAAGAAGCACAACATATATGCAAGAGCAGGGGATACAAGATTTAAAAAAAAAAAACTTAGTTCCGGCATTTATCCACAATTATAACATATAATCAGTAAGGGAAATTGACATCACGAAATATGAAATGAACTCCAAGGTCATGTTTTCGGTGGGCACAAATTTCCATAGGTTTATTTTTCCCTTTTCAATTTATAATTGTCTGGATGAACAGAATACCCTAGTATTACAATTTGCACTTAAGCAATAACGAAAAACCTCCAGCAGTCAAAATGTTGGAAGTTGACCCTTCTTACACACCTGCTCAATCAGGAGGGTGAAAGAACAAAAAATTACATCTCGCCAATTAACTCAACTTTCTGGCCAATTTAAGTTATTTTGAACATTATATACGTCGTTACACTAGGCGAAGTGAAGGACCGGTAAAGGATTCAAGATACAGTTTCCATTTCAGAAATGCCAATAGTTTCTTAGAAGTCAAGGAAGCATCCCTCAATTCCACAATAAACCATCAGAAACATTCAGACCAAAAAAAAAAAAAAAACCATCAGAAACATAAAAAAAAGACAGAGGATGATCCTTCAAAGGAAACCTCACAAAAAAATCATAATTGTGTCACAATCCATGGTCACCAAACAAAAAAAGGACCTCTTGAGCACACAACCAAGTGAAGAAAAACTAAATATCATATGTAATTAATTTGATCGAATTCCCTACTCTTATAACAAACTTCCAACAAAATTTTAAATCAAATTGTTTGTTTCAGCTTCCATTGTTCGGAATTAGAGTGTTATTATTCTTAATAAATTTATCCGCGAAATTTGAGGGAACCAAAAAATTTCAGGTTTCAAAAATGATCACGACACACTATTGGTACAAATCAGATATGAAATAGATTCCCAGCTGAACAAAACATGAAAAATGCAGCTAAACATTTAAATCAAAAGGAGTTGATTCAAGCAAAAAAGACTTTCAATTTGTTTGAAGATAAAAGGTTCCCAAAACAGACCAATTGTCTCCATTCAGCTACAGGCATTATTTAGAACCAGCATATCAAACATAGGGATTAACAAAAGGCACATCTGAAAAAACAATAACGACACAATTACAGTAAGAAATCGCCGGATGTACCTAAGGTTCTCCACCGAGCTCCACTCGTAGATTATCGTATGGGTACACTTTCGGAGCAAATGGAATCTTTGAGGCCTTGTCGTTCCACACGGCCAACAATCCCAAACCAGCAAAGCAGCTTAAACCGCCACAGAGCCAAGCCAAAGCTTCGTACTTTCCAACCGTGTCTGCTATGCGATCAATGCAGGGTTCGGGAAACGGCGTGCCATTGTCCCACACAAGCTCGTCGTTCACGGGTAGGGGTTTGTCGGGGACGATATGTTTGCCGACGGGAAGACCCATGCCGGCACGGAGACGGAGAGAGGAAGCGACGGAACGGGATACGACCCCGTTTCCGCCCATGATCTTGGAGGCCACACTGCTCAATCGTCCTGCCATTCTCGAAATGCTTGTCTCCCTTTCGCTTTATGAAACCTAAATCAACAAAAACAATCGAAGTGGATGCAGGAATTGAAGTAATTCAGATAAGCGCTTACAACGACAACGTTTCAATCTGTTCTAGCAATTGAATGGCGTAGCAGGGCTAGATGGCCTGGAATACCTTTGTAGACCCAATGGACGCTCCAAAAATAAAATCTTTTTAATTTAATTGCAGACTTATATAAAAAGTCTCACATAATATACTATTCTCATTCTACGCTCACCTGCACTCTGAATTGGTGGAGTCGTACCATTCAAACACCTTTTCCATCCAATCTGTTAGTAGGCATCAATTTAATGATATGGGCCATATGGCACAAACGTAGCTGAAGGAAAAAAGGGCACAATGGTAATTTCAAGCTCGCCCTTTTTCTTGACAACACAAGCTTTGTTCTTCATTCTAAAACCCTCACGGCCTCACCGACTTGTCTTTAAATCATTCTGAAAATTCTGCCTTAAAATATTATAGAATGCCTTTCAATTTGAGAAATAACAGGCTTTATTTGAGGAAAATTAGATATAGTGAACAATCTAGAGTTTCTAATCGAGGGGTTTTGCTCCTTCTGAGATGAATTAAATAAATATTCAGTATTTTTCTTCCCAAAAGGCTTTAAATTTTGATGTAGGGGATAATCGGATCCAAGATGGTGAGATCACACTCTGTGGAGAGCGAGTGAATCAAATTTTGAGGGATTGGGGTTTTTGCATGGAAACTCGTGGCCAAAAGCGGACGAAGACCATCTTAGCAACCCCTTCTTTTTCATCGTCTCGTTGCACCACTCGTTCTTCTAAGCACACTTGTCTTTCTTCTTCTTATGTCTCTCTGTTAACCCTGCTCCAATCACGACTTGGATTGTAAGACCCATGTCTTGGAAAGAACGGTGAACAATCCAACATCGCTTGGGGAGGGAAAGGTGAAGTGCCTTATATGTGTGGGCACGTATATATCTAGTATGAGGCCTTTTGGAAGCTCAGTGATTTTGGATTCCTTGGGAACTCCAAAGTTAAGCGAGTTTGGGCTGGTGCAATCCCAAGATGGGTGAGCTACTAGGAAGTTGCACGTGAGTTCCTAGAAGCAAAACTGTGAGGGATGGGCCCAAAGCGGACAATATCGTGTTAGATGGATCGGGTCGTGACATAATGGTATCAAAACTGGACCTCAACCAGAAGTGTGCCAGCGAGGACGCTGGACCCCAAGGGAGGTGGATTGTGAGACCCGTGTCTTGGGAAGAACGGTCAACAATCTCACATTAGGGGAGGGAAAGGTGAAGTGATGTATATGTGTGGGCATGTATCTATCTAGCATGAGGAACTTTGGGAGCTCACTAGCATTGGATTCTTTGGGAACTCCAAAGTTAATCGAGTTTTGAGGGCTGGGCCCAAAGCGGACAATATCGTGCTAGATGAGTCGGGTCATGTTTCACACTTCTTGTACCAAAATCGAACTCACGTATGTACCCATAGATGCCACCAATGAATCTTCTGGCTCCTGCAGATGCCATAACAAGATTTCTGATAACGACGACTCTGATAATGGTTACGAGAAAAAGCATGAGGTTAGGGTTAGGGTTAGAGATAGAGATAGGGAGAGGGAGGGAAATTGAAAGAGAAAGATAAGCTGAGATGAATATGGGGTTAATTATGGATGGAGGTGGGAATGGTGATGATGATGATACTGATAGCGAAGGTGGTGTCGGGATTTTGTACAAAAATTGACTTAGGCGAGCGGTTCCTTTAAGGGCTTCTTAGGAAGATTGGTGCTGGAATGGATGGCCTGCTTCCGTCTTCGGTTATAAGTTCAACTTTTTTTATTGCACTAGAGTGATAGGCTCAAGAAGATTCTATCTAGTTAAGATAGATTGTTTGAGAGGAAGGTAGTGACCAAGGTAGATGGTGATTTTGACGAGGCTCGTGGACTCAATCTGACAGAACCCATCTCGATTACCGAGGAGATCCTGCTTCCATCTGATACCTAATATCCAAAAACCAAGAACAACCCCAGTAAACTAGCATTTATAAACGGTTCACCAACGGTCAGAAACGGGATAAAGTTTACACTACTATTTACAGGGTATAAGTGCTAGACACAAAACTACTCAAATGTCTATTCCTACCTTAAAACACTGAAGAGTACGCGAAGCCTAATTGATGCCTCAATCTTAAAGTAGATCCATGTCCTTGTACCACAGTCTAGAGAGTAGACACAAAATCATGAAGAAAACGTGTGAGTGGACGAAAAATACGTGTTTTAAAAACATAGCTAAAAAACATAAGTACCCTCGTTTTATAAAACTATGCATACATGTGGAAAACAGTTAAACTCGATTAAAACATAACATAGTTCAAAACCTCGAAATACGTGAAAGGAATAGCAACCATAATTACCAATAGCATCACAAACCAACATAATCACCACTCACAACATCACAGGAATCACACACAATCAACCTGATAGGTCGTTAATTAAGCATTATTTTATATTATTTTATACCCTTTATACTTGAATTTTAATATTAAAATAATAAACAATTGGATAAAATAATATATTTTGTGATATTTTTGTAGAAATAAATAAAGCTTGGAATTTGGAGCGTTTTGGCGAAAGAATCGTTCCGATCGGAATTAGAACGAAAAAATTATGGAAGAAATTCGATGAAATTATATTAATTAATTAATTATTCTTTTGCAGAAACTCAATCCAAGTTTGAAGCCCAAAAACCCAAATTCCAGCCCAATCACGCCCAGGCCCACGGTCCTGTTCATTTCGCCCCACGCGAAGTAGCCCAGCCCAGAGATTCCAGCCCAGTCGAAGCGCGCCTGTTGAAGCTTCATTGTTGGTTTGGCGCGCGCATACTGATCATCCCGCCCTCTTGTCAGCATGCGTGCGCTGACTTCTCCGTATGTCACACCGCATCCCATGTCGACTTTCCCTGCTTTTTCCAGCCTGCGGCCGCCGAACTGCAGGCCCTTTCCAACTCGCGCATGCCATGTCCCATCTTTGCAGCACATCCAACTGCTACTGACTCCATGCTCCTCTTTTCAGCCACTTTTCCATTTTCCAGCCACAATCAACTCCAAAATCAGATTTTTCATCATTATTTTTCATGTATTTTTTTTATTGTTTTTTTATATATATTTTTATTTGATTTTTTAGTTTTCATTGAGACACTTTCTCTATAAATAGAGAAGTGTTTCTCATTGTATTGAGTCCCCAATGGTCCCCATTTTTCCATTTCTTCCATTTTCTTAGTATTTAGTTTTTTGTTTAGTTCTTTTGTTTCTCTCTTTTGAGAGATCATTTGTAACTTCTTTTGATTATTTATTTTAGTTTCATTTCCATTATTTTGTTCTTAGTTTCATTTTCTTTATTTTGTTCTTAGAATTTCTTAAACTTCTTTTTAATTACAATTTTATACTTTCCTTAAGAAAAACCTAAGGCTGAGTAATTTTAAGGCAATTCAAGAGTTTTTAAGATCGAAGTCCTCGAATTTCTTCTTCCATCTTCACAAGTTTCCTACCGTTGTTCGGTGATTCTTGTGAAAAACCATCTTTTTCTACTTAAATTCTTGTTATTATTTTAGTTTTATTTATAATTTCATATATGTGTTGGTATTTTCTTTCTAACATTTGTAAGTATGAATACAATCTGCATGTGTTTTATTTTCTGAAATTCTTTTACTTTATATGTTTTAGTGTTTCATACTTCAATTTGATGCTAAGTGTTGGCCGCTGTCGGTGCACTTAGCATTTGATTGAAGAGATTTTAATGTCGGCCGTTGTCGGTACATTTGATCACAAACTTAAGGTATATCATATTGTAAATAATAATCCTTTGTTCGGTGAATTTATAATATGAAAAACGTATGCATATAATAGAGATGATGAAGGTAGGATTTCGTGATTGGTTCAATATAAGCATAATGTTAGAGTGTTAGCAAAAATTGTATTTAAAAGAAGTTTATTTTAGGAGTAGTTTTAAATAATGTTATTGTTAAGTTTAATTTAATTCTTAGTTAGTGTTTTCTTTAGTTTAGATTACAAATCTTTTCAAACCCCTCTTTTATTCTTTATTCTTTTATTCTTTTATTCTTTTATTCATTAATTCATTAATTCTTTAATTATTAATTCTTTAATTTATTTATTCTTTAATTCATTTATTCATTAATTATTTTATTAATTTATTCTTTTATTCATTATTCTTTCTCACTAACAAATTATTAATATTCCCTAATTTCCCCGATTAAGAACGATAACTATTTACCAATACTACATCTACATAAAAATGGTTAAATTGCATAATACTCAAATTACGTGTTTAATTTAATGCGTAGTTTAAGCGTTATCACAACTCATCCTGAAGCTCAATCACAATATCTGCACTACTAGTAGGAAATTCACTCGGGAAACAGAGCCCAACTCGACGTCCGAATATGGACTGGCTCAGGAAACAGAGCTCGGCTTGACATCTGAGTCACGGTCTAATCATAATTCCAATCTCAGGAAACAGAGCCCGGCTCGATGTTAGAGTGATAGGACTTATCTCAATCCCCTTGGATTATCGTGGGATGTGTCCTACTCCCGTCTGACACCACGTGCCAGACTAGGGATAAAATCGTAACTCGTTCGGGGTTACCCGAGTGCGTAGTAAGTTATGGGTTCGCAGCACAATGTGATGTCTCGGTCTCGGCTAGAGCCCACATCCCGATCAACCTGAAGGGTATCAAAAACATAAAAGTTGTGAGTGGACAAAAATAAACAGTTCGAAAACAATTTCCAAAAATGACATTTATACCTTTCATTTTACAAAGCATACATGCATGTCAATTTAAAAACCTTTTTTTCACTAAAATAGTATGTGATAAAAACCGATGCAATCATCCTAAAACCATCACACGTTTAAAAACATCTAGACACAAATCAATAAGTCAAAAATCTTGGGACCCATTCTCATATCCAACATCCGTCTATTCGTTTATTTTCGTCAAATCATTAATTGTCACGATATCAGCGCTATGCGTGCGACTCGAGATTATACATCCGAATATATACCAGGCTCGGGGCTTGTGGCTCGACATCTAGGTGCTCTAACTTAGGATCACACATCACACAGGATGGTCGACCACTGAGCGATGGCATCTACAGGCTTGGAACCCCTGACTCGACGTCTACAAAATGTCCATCTCTAACACTCATGCAGACAGTGTCCTCGTGACCTCTCTAGGATCACACATCACATAGGATGGTCGACATATGGAGGCTACTATCACATTATAGCGACATATTTGGGGAAGCACATTCCATTCGGAGGCCCTCTCTAGGGGAACACATTCCTACCAGAGTCATATCCATCATCTTGGAGAATGGTCATAATAAAAACAGTGGAAACACGTTTTCAAACTGTCGTTTCTCAAATCAAAACAGTTCTTTCACATAGGGTCTCAGCCCAAAATCAGTTTCCATAAATCTCATAAAAACGGTGTCCAGTTCCCACTTCACAATCTCAAATCATTTCAAATCGAGTCATAAGACCAAAATCATTAGTCAACTAGGTCACAAACCCAAATTCATTTATTCAAATGGGTCACAAGCCCAAAATTCCATTTTCACATAAATCCGCAAAAGCATTCAAAAACCGACATTCAAGTTCACAAGGCATTTCATTTTCAAATCATGATCAAATCCACTTAATATGCACATTAGGGTCTCAAGCATGAAATACCGCTTTCACGCATCTCCGTGAAATCATTCACGCCGATAATTAAAACATCATTCAAATCATATAAAACATGAATCGGGCATTTCAAACCATATTCATAAATCATTAAAACATAGATAAGCATGCATCATTTAGAAATCAAAGTCCATTCAGAAACTGTCCATGATGCGCGCTCACAATCCGTGTTGTAAACCACAACGAGGCTAATCCACAATCTCCGGGATGTCCAGATCTATACAAATCATACTCAAAGGTTACTAACCATCTATACATGTCCAAATCACAAACCCTCAAATTTCTCGAAATAGTTAACGTGTCTCGAACACGCTTCCCGAGGCTGAAAACCTCTAAAATACTAACCAAACGACCTCCGATCAATCTGAAACCACTTCCAATAGATTCAGATCATCGAAACTTTTTGAATAAGACCAGTTCAACCTCAAAATTCGTGCCCACGCGCCCTCACGCACCAATCAAAGTCTAGTCAATAGCGGTCAACGCTGGTCAATACTGACGTCATCTGCTGACGTCAGCCCTAGCTAACGTTAGCTTGATATGTCTAACATATGTCAGGTCTAACATCCTACCACATGGCACACCCTGACTGGTCCATGTGTCACCCTCTAACACTGCCACATCACGTGATGATGTCACCTGCTGAAGTCATCACTGCCACGTGTCATAGCCACGTCAGCTCTAACAACCTGACACACTACCATGTGGCACCATCTCATTGGTCCACGTGGTCTGACATGTATGACGTGGACTACCACATCATTTGACATGACCTGACAAGTTCTAACACCCTGCTACATGGGACCCTCTCACTGGTCCACATGGCCTGACATGGCTGATGTGGACCTGCCACGTCAGCTGCCACGTAGCCTATCTGTTAGGACCCAACCCTCCTCTGTTAGGACCCGACTCATCTAACACGATATTGTCCGCTTTGGGCCTCCTGACCCTTGCCCTCACGGTTTTGTTTTTGGGAGCACACAGTGAAACTTCCCAGGGGGTCACACATCATGGAATTGCACCAACCTCAACTCGCTTAACTTTGGAGTTCCAACCGAACCCAAAGCCACTGAGCTCCCAAAAAGCCTCATTTAGATCAGAGTTGCGCAGCGGTCCACTCTATCTAACAGGATATTATCCCACACCCGGACCGCCACGAGAACTAATCAATGTGTGCCCGCTGGGTTTTGACCCCAAGACCTCATGCTTGGGATAACACCTCAACCAGCGCGACCAAGGGAGGCCTCGTGCTAGATAGGTGTGTGACTAAACCTTTAAGGCACACCACCATTCCTTCCCAGAACATTCCCCCTTCGCAAGAATGTGGAATTGTTCACCGTTTCCTCCGATGACAGGACCCGTCCCAACTGGACGTCAAAAACCGTGCTCGGTCCTGCTCCCGTCTGACAAGTCAACTAAAGGTCCGAAACTCCCCTTCAGTGCTTGCCAGACAAGGGATGTTTGCGCGGATTTCTGCTGCTGTCACCGCCTCACGATCAGTCCCGAACGTCGTACCACGGCCTGGAGGGTCACAAAACAGAAAAGGTGTGAGTGGACAAAAATGACCTCTTATATAAACATTTATCAAAATACATTCTTACCCTCCAGTTTTCACAAACTTGCATGCATATCGTAAAACATGAGTGACCGATAAAATCAAAACATATTTTCCCATGGTCCATAAAACGCATGTTCACCAAATTAGTTCATGTTATAAAACATCAAATCCCGGCTCTCAGGCCAAACCATGCGAAAACATAATCACTGGCCACAAGGACCAAAAACCCGTACTCAATACCAGTACATCATCACAATCAATACCAATCAGCACTAATCACCAGTGCACAAGAAATATATCAATCCGCACTACTCACAAGTGCATAAAATATCACAAATCACATCTGCACTACTCACAAGTGTAAAATCAATCAAACTGCACTGCTCACAAGTGCTGCACTACGCGTAGGCCAATATCCAGTCACTCTCTCGGGAATAAACACCTCTGGGCTCAACCCCCTCGGGCTCAGTCACCTTTGGGCGAACACATCCCCAGGATCAGACACCTCCGAGTGGTACATCCAGGCTCAGTATCATCCGAGAAGCTGACTACCATAGGATCGACTCCCGATCCTACAATCACATCCCCCAAGCTCCGGTCGTCTGGGTAATCCCCCCAAGCACCGACCGTCTGGGAATATCACAATCACAATGAAAACCATCCCGGGAATTACATCCCAAAACATTTCAATCAAATCTTGACTTCATACCAAGTCAAGATCATTCTCAACTGGGTCTTAAGCCCAAAATACCTTTTACACATAAACCGTTAAAATCACATTTAAATCAATAGAATAATCCGAAAATCATCATTGACTCACCAACCAAGTCAAAACATCATTTTAGAAATCATTTAAACTCCGGGCCTAGCCCAAAACATCATCTGCACATTCCTCGTAAAACGTGTCCGAAAGACTGATTAAAATAATCATAAAATCACAATAAATCATTAATTTCACAATTTCACAAGTGACTCCAAATCCAAGTCAAAATCACTATTCACTTGGGTTCTCATGCCCAAAATAGCATTATCACGCAAATCTATGCGTTGCAACCTCCGTTGCCATGTTCACGTAAATCCACGAAATTGACCCTCGACTCATTCCCGAGTCACCACATCATTTTTCAATCCATGACTCAATAATCCGAGTCCAAACATTATTTTCAATCAATTTCAATCCCGGACTCATAAACCAAGTCCAAACATTATTTTCAATCAAATTTCGTAATTTCTCGAAAATCGCCCAAAATAATAATATAATAATCATAAAACCGAGAAATTACCGGATTGAAACATAAATCATGCCCAAGCATATAAAATCATATAATAAGGCATTAGAAATCATATATGCATGCATCACGGTTAGAAAACAAAGTCCACTCACACACACCGTCCAAAACGGTCCGTTTCCGAGCTGCACGTTTTTCCGTAAAATCTGAAAATCACAACTCCTGTCCAAAACCATTATAGAGGGTTACTAACATCTCAAAATACATCATATAATTTTCCCCAATTTTTCCGGGATTTAAATACTTATTTTAAACGTAAAACAAAACTTCGGATACGCGGAACATTAACGAAACAATATCCGATTTCATCGAAATCGACGTCAAAATGTTCGTTACACTGAGAGGATCAAAAGTCATGTTGACCTCACCTTGAGACTAGGCCGGACGCGCCCCCACGCGCCACCGTGAGTGGCTGCGCGTGAAACCCACGCGCCAGCTACAGTGCTGTCTCCCTCACCCGTTTGTCTGTCAAACGGGCCATTTAACCCGCGAGGCGACCCGGTTCATTTTCTGTCAATTCGACATTGATTCCACCAATTGAACATTCAGTCAGTTTCGATTCAAGTCTAATTAGAGTTCAGTGGACTTAATTACAAGAAACATTACCTCTAACCTCACGATCACAGATGATCAATCGAAGGACATCCGGCCACTGTTCATCCTTCGAAAACCATCAAAGCTTCTTGATTTCGTTCAATTGGTTCACCAGTAAGCTTCAATGGACTCAGGTAAGTATTTTCCCCAACTCAATTGCATCAATTCGTGGCTCAAACGCCACGACTCAAACTCGATTCTTCGTCACTGTGCAACCATGGAGTTCAGTCAATCTCCAGCGTTTTCCTTCAATTGATGAACCCAGAAGCATCGTGGGATCCTCAGGAACACAATCCCCACATCAATTTCGTCAATCAAAGCCTCAATTCCCTCGACTCAACCTCGAATTTCATCCTCTGTCACCAAGTGTGTTCAGAGTCAAAACAACACCAATTTCCTTCGTTCTTTCGACGTTTCTGATCGTAATGATCCCAGGAAGCTCGAAGTGAGTTCAATTTCGATCCTCACGGCTCAATTCCCAGTATTTGAATTTCCCCCCAATTTTTCTAAATTTTCGATTCTCAGTCTCCAGCCCCCAATCGACCCTCAGTGTTTCCCCAGTTTAATCCTCTCTCACAATCTCACAAATTCCCCTCAAAACTGGATGTGAAAGGGAGCTCAATTCTCCCAATTCTGATTCCCCCTCTCACGGGTAAGAAAACAAAGAAGAAGAAAAATGGGAAAAAAAGATGGAGGAATGATGGTGTAGGAATGATGATGTAGTAATGATAGTGTTGGGAGGGAAACATGGAGCTGGAAACAAGGGATGGGTGACACTTGTCACTCATCCGGATGTGCACAGTCACCGGGTACTGTTCACATTAAAATATTATTTTAATCCCGGTTCGTTCGGTTAATCGAGCCCGATTCCGTGACCATAACTTCGTCGTCGAATCTCCGATTTCGGCATGCCGCCTGTCGTTGGATTCGTATCGACGAGACCTACGTAACGGTCCTTGGCCCTCGTCCATCGGACCTCCCGATCAAAAAGTCAACATTTGGCCCCTACTATGCCAAATTACCAAAATACCCCTCATCTTCCGATCATCATAACTTTCACTACGAATGTCGGAATCGAACGTGCCACCTGTCTATGAACTCGTGACGTCCCGAACTACGTCACAGTCATCGGTCAAAGTCTGTTTGACCGCCCGAACTAAAAGTCAACATTTTGCCCACGCTAGGGGCAAAACGGTCATTTTGCACGTTTCGTCCGATTTCACTCAACTAATCCCCGATTAGTCATTCTAAATCATAATTAATTAATATTCAATCCCGATATTCGGGACGGGTCATTACATCCGAGACATGGGTCTTACAATCCACCCCCTTAGGGCCCAGCGTCCTCGCTAGCACACTTCCCGGTCGTGGTCTGGCTCTAATACCATTCTGTCAGGACCCGAACCTCCTCTGTCAGGACCCGACTCATCTAGCACGATATTGTCCGCTTTGGGCCTCCTTACCCTTGCCCTCACGGTTTTGTTTTTGGGAGCTCACGGTGCAACTTCCCAGGAAGTCACCCATCATGGAATTGCACTAACCTCAACTCGCTTAACTTTGGAGTTCCAACCGAACCCAAAGCCACTGAGCTCCCAAAAGGCCTCGTTTAGATTAGAGTTGCGCAGTGGCCCACTCTATCTAACACGATATTGTCCCACGCCCGAACCGCCACGAGAACTAATCAAACGTGTGCCCGCTGGGTTTTGACCCCAAGACCTCACGCCTAGGATAACACCTCAACCAGCGCGGCCAAGAGAGGCCTCGTGCTAGATAGGTATGTGTCTAACCCTTTAAGGCACACCACCATTCCCTTCCCAGACCATTCCCCCTTCGCAGGAATGTGGGATTTTTCACCATTCCCTCTAGGACACGGGTCTTACACTATCACCTCCTGACAACCTCTCCACGTGGCACCAACCATCCCCCTACCACGTGGTCTCACATGATGATGTGGCTTGCCACGTCATCATCGTCAACCTCTTGCAGGTCGACCCGGGTCACTATAACGGATCATTCAACCCGCGACCTTGACCTGGTCGTATCTCCAGTGTAACGGGTCATTATACCCGCGACCTTGACCTGGTCGTATCTCCACTGTAGAGGGTTAGGAATTTCAGGAGGCGCGCGCCGAGAGAGGAGCTATAGGATTCAGCAAGCGTGCACCGAGAACGAGTTGTAGTCTTCGGTACACGCGCATCGAAAGCATAATGACCAGTTCAGTAGGCGTGCACCGACATGGGTCTTAGGTTGTCATTTTGGATTCGATAGGCCCCTACCAAATTTCTGAGTGATTTTTGGTGGCTTCCTTTCATTCAATCATAATTTCTTCAATATAACTCTGATTGAGGTGATTATTTTTCCTAAATTCTCGTAATTCCAAGTTTTATCCAATTCTGCACATTTCTCACAAAATATGTTATTTTCTCCAATTTTTTGGTATTTAAACATTAAACGATAAGCATAAAGGTTATAAAATTATACTTAATTCAAGGATTTTCATCAACTGATCAAATAGGTCATCAATCTGAGGCATCATATATTTATTTCACATTGTAACCTTGTTAAGCTGCCTGTAGTTACAACATAGTCGTAAACTGTGATATTTTTTTTTTCACAAATAATACTAGGGCTCCCCAAGGAGAAGTACTCGTTTGAATAAATCTCATATCTATCAATTCCTACAACTGTGTCTTAAGCTCCCTCAACTTCGTTGGAGCCATTCTGTATGGAATCTGGGATATCGGGCGAGTACCTAGAAGTAACTCAACGTAAAATTGACTTCCCTATGAGATGGTAATCCAGGTAGCTCCTCAGGGAAAACACGTCAGGGAATTCCCGTACCACGGGCATGTCTTGTATACCCCCAAATTTCACCTGAATATCAACCACATGACATGACCCGTCCCAATCCCCCCGGGATTAATGCGGAACGACCCTGCTCCCATCTAACACGAATTGTCAGACAAGGGAAATTTCCAACCTTTGCCCTTTCGAGCTATCAGAGTACGCTAGGATCTAGATGAGGTATGTGATATCTCGGTCTCTGCTATAGTTCACATTCGCTCTCAACCTGAAGGGCAGTCAAAACATTAAAAGATGTGAGTGGACAAAACAAGGAGTTTATAAAAAAAACATTTCATAAGAACATTTGTACCCTTCACTAAAAAGCATGCATGCATTCAAAAATTGTTTATCTGGAAGAACCATATGTGGGAACTAAACCCAAAACCATAAAGATTCAACCATACGGGCCACTGCCAAAATCCATGTGGGACTCCGCCCAAAACCATAATGAAATCAAGTACACGGGCCGCTGCCCAAATCCTGTGCACATCACATATCATATATCATATATACATATATACATATAATTCACGTAACCAATCCTGTCACGGTTTCCAAAGCTACAAGCGTGCTACCCGGGGTCTTAAACCCAAGTCTCTCAGGGTCCAAGGTCAATGTCTGTAGACCAATGACCCGCCCTGAGGTTACGATCCAAGCCTTCCTGAGAGTAAGGCACCCAACGGGGACGACTCCACTCAGTCAATTCTCCATGACTACTCCGGGGTCCACACATGCCAACGACCTTCCCCGGAAGAGATAATACAAGTAAAGGAAGGTATATGAATATATATACATATATTTATATATATATATAACGAAGTCATTTTTAAAACCTTTCAACGGATTCATGATCGGTCCCCATAAACCGTCATGAATCATAAAAACCTTCCAAGGATTCATGCCGGTTCCCATAAACCGTCATGAATCTGGAAATTCCTTAGGGTCCCCGACCCGAAATCATAACCGTAAAGTAAACTGGGTCTCGTGCCTGAACACATGACTCAACTGGGAATCGTGCCCCGATATCTCAGGGTCAGTCACGACTCCGATCATAGTGATGCGTGCAACCATCCATCCAAGACCGCCCTCAATCCTGGTATGTCGCCTGTGAACGAATCAACCGACGCGACCAACGCTAGATTATGGTGCACCCATCACCGATCGATATCCTGAACCATCAGCACTCCGAAGTCGAGCCTCCATCGGCTGCCCGACCACAGATCGTCGTGTGTCGTGACCTCTTTGGAAGGAACACATCCTAGTTTGGAGGCGAGCATCGTATCGTCTGTCGCTGTGCACATAACACCTGCCAAGACCACGATTCAGACCCGTAGGTCATCAATAGGGTCATATGCCTGAGAAAAAACCAACTGGGTCTCATACCCGAGCTTATCCTTTTGGAAATCCAAAACCATTTCATTTAAACCAATAAAGGAATACAAACCCGCATAGGCACCGTATAAGGCTGAAACCTCGAAATACATGCCAATATGTAACCACACCCAAATGCACTCATGGCATCACAAAACATGTATTAAAACATATAATAAACATTTATGCATGTACCAATTTAGAAAAAAAAGGTCCACTCACAGACCGTCCGAGTTGCCGCTTCGATATGCGTGTCATATGGCTCTCCCGAGCCAATCGTCGTCACCGAGACTCCCAAACCTATCCAAATCAATCTAGAGGGTTAATAACTACTTAAATAACCCCTCACTAAAGCTCCGTAATTTTTTTGAAATTTTTAACTATTTTAATCCTGATCCTAAACCTTCGAACACCCCGAAACCTATCGAAATGATGTCCGATCGACACGAAACTAGTCCCAAAATGTTCGTTACATCGAATAGATGATTTCACATGTTGAAGACATTCCCAAAAAGTCCCTCACGCGCCCCAAGGAAGTCTCTGCGCGTGAGCCCACGTGCGGTACTATTCACCATCTTCCCCAGCGACTGAACCGGGTCTAACTGGTTCTGAACCGGCCGAACCAGTCTGGACCGGTTCATGGCCTAAACTTGTCCATTCTAGGTCCATTCCTTCCCTTTTTCATTTCTAAAGCTTCCTAGTGTTAAACCTAATTGATCTACGTCCTCAAAACACAATAAAACGAGGTATAACATACCTCCGTGATCGAAAATCGAACCGCCACCTGCAACCGCTCCTCCGCCGTGTTCTCTGGCTATCCTAGTCCTCGAAAATGATCCAACGCTTTCCCTAAGGTCTCCAGAAGTAGGACCCAACCTTTAGAACCGAACAAAAACCTTTAGAATAAGAAATCACAATTTCAAACTCACCTCCCGCGGTTTCGGGTTCCTCCGCCATAGACCACCGCCGTGGTCCGTCGGCCGTCCTTCACTCGCAACCTCTCATTCTTCCTCACATTACAGTATTGATGCAAGGGGGTGGTGGTGGAGTGTCGTATGGGTGTTTGTTCAAGGGAAAGGAAAATGGTGTTTCGGGTTTGTGAGAAATAGAGAGGGATAGTGAAGTTTGATTAAGGAGGCATGGTTAGATCGATCAGATAGGAGGAATTGGATGGTGGTGATGGAAAGTAAAGAAGAGATGGACGGTTGGATGATGAGAGATGAAGGATGAGTGGATTATAAAATAATATAAATAATATTATTTTAATCTAATCTCACCAATCAAGAATTAGATCCACTTTTTGGGGTAAATGACCAATTGGATGAGTGACACTTGTCACTCATCCATGGGTCCCACACTAAATGTCAACCAATCAGATATTGCCAAGTCATCTTCGCCTCGTAATGCGCGCATAGTGAAATCGAACTTCCGTGACCCATAACTCTCATGTTCGAAGTCCGATTTCAGCGTGCCACCTATCTACGGATTCGTATCGTCCCGATCTACATAACGGTCTTCCGCCATCGGACCTCCCAAGTCAAAAGTCAACTATTTGCCTCCCTTTAACCAAAATTACCAAAATACCCTTAAACTTCCGAACGTCATAACTTTTCCCTCGAATGTCGAAATCGAACGTGCCACCTGTCTATGAACTCGTGACGTCTCGAACTCCGTCACAATCATTGGCTAAAGTCCATTTGACCGTCAGCACGAAAATTCAACGTTTTGCCCATGCCCAGGGGAAAAACGGTCATTTTGCATCGTTCGTCCGAAAGTACCCCACTAATCATTGATTAAACTCACTAATCGTGATTAGTCACTAATCTTATCCCGGAATTCGAGATGGGTCGTTACACCACATAAGCCAAGTAACCTTGGCAAATTTTCCTTAACAATTTTTCAATAATTAAGGTCGATATTACTCCAATGGTCATTTTTCTTTCTATTTTTCAATTTTTTGTTTTCTCTAAACTCGGACCATTACAACCTACCATCCTTAAAAAAAAAATCATCCTCAAAATTTTAGAACTAAGCTAGGCTCAACCAAATAATAACTCAAGTAGCCATCATCTCACCCTACGACACTACGCATAAGCCGATATCCCAACACCAACTAGACCATTTTGATATCCCCCGGGGCATAACTACATTGCCAAGTTTCCATATGACTTCAACCTTGATAGTACACTTATAAAGCTCATAATATATGAAGTCCTTCCTGAGCTCTCATTTCATATCTAGGACTAAAACTCAAAACCATATATGTAACCAACACATATGCGAACATACCAATGCACAACAATCACAATCACACTGGGGCTTACACATTATCCAACACCCACACAATTTCTCCTATGAAGGAGTATACATTCACAAATCGACCTAATAATCTAGAACCGCTAACAGCCTTACAATTATCCTAGGATCATCAACTCATCTTGTCATCAGGCCTTGCATGGGGTTTACATCTCAGAGGCATGACATTAACAATACAACTCGGAAACTTAGCTCTGATACTAATTTGACAAGAGCCGACTCGAGAAATACTAGTAAAATATACTCAGGCCCTGCTCCCATCTGACAAGTAACCCAAAATATCGAAGTTACCCTCAAACTTGCCAAACAAAGGATATTTTTTACTCCTTATCATTCGTGCCTCAGTCTCTCATTCATACTCGAATTTTGTGCTATAGCCCTAGAGGGTTACGAAACCACAAAAACATGTGGGGTGGAAAAATACATATTTTAAAAACAATTTAAAAATAGTCCAGCATTTACCGTTCATTTTCCAAAACCATGCATGCATATGAAAACTATCAAATTTCGATAAGTGAAAACAGATAATAAATCAAAATCTCGAAATACGTGTGTTGACACCATATCTAACCAGACCTACTGAGCCGTATACTTAAAGCCCAGACTCCGTTCAAAGCCCAGAACTACCGTACTTACACAGCCCCAACACCGGGCCCAATGTGGGATGCCACGTGGAAGTCTATCCACCCTTGATCTACGTAACACGTGTCGAAACGTAAATCGAAGAGCATTTGTCGCACATCGAAACAATGAGAATTGAACATCTTACCTACCCATACGTAAGGGGTACACATTTCCCAATAAAGATAACTAATATCGACTATTCACTATTACTCTACCAAACTTACCATTTACTATTTCCTCTTATGAACAAAGTAACTAACTTGACCATCGGAGAGCCTTAGGCCACACCACACTGGTGCCCGTACTAACAGAAACCCGCGATTCACTTGAGTTGACAGGTCACGAGGAGAGACACGCGTCATTTGGTGATTAGGCGACGAGTAATCGACAGTTGGAACACTCAACGCTTTAACAGTTTGGCGCCGTTTGTGGGAAACTGACTAAGTTTACCTACGCTCAACCAGACCGTGTTAAAACTCGTCCACCTATTACGCCGAAAGCAAACTCGTTGGCACTAAACATCCAGGGCGAGCACGATCTCGGTGAGATCACACCCAAGTAAGGCCCCAGAACCATAAGAGACCCCTCTCCTAACTTTTTACAAAATTGAGAGACTCCAGAGCGACATGGCCGAAGTCAAAACCAAGGGTACCCAGGCCGAATCGAGGTGTCAGGCACTCGACGATTGATACACGGAGGTGGCCCGAGCAGCTACGGGTCGCGCAGGCAGAACTCGCTGCCCACCGAGCTCGCGTCGGTAACACTGAGGCTGACAAGGTGACGGCCGAGTGCGGCCGAGCGTGTTGAAAGAAATCGCCGACTGGCGGGAAAAGAGAAAGAACACACGGCCGCCGAGCCACACAAGGGATGGTAAGCGGATGCCAAGCCGAGTAAGAATCACGCTCAGATGTTGATCATTCCCGGCAGCCAGCCCGGCGACACCAGGATTTACCGAGACGCCCGTGACGCCCTTAGCGAGGGAGGACGGAATCGGTCGATCAACAGCCACCAGTCGGACCGACCCGACCCTCGACTGAAGGAAAAAATAAGACATCACCACCGAGGGAAACATCACCGCTCGGTGGTCCCGTCCAAGCAGCAGCCATGGAACTTATTCGACGGGAGATCCCATCCCCGTCACCGACTCATCTAAGGAGACCGAGAGTACGGCCAAGTCGGCTCTCCAGCTGGTTTGTAGAACCGACCACTCGTACCAATGAGGGTGCATATCGAGGACCTCCCGAGATGACACCGAGCGATCAACCCATCTTGGCCTTGCGCACCGCCCTCACCCTAAACCAACCCGCCGCCGACGGAGTACCGAAGCGGTCAGGGCAGGACGACCGATAGAATGATAAATCTCAGGAATCACCCCACCCGAGGGACACCGAGCGGTCAAGGCCGATCGGTCACAGGGGAAGTGGATCCCGAAACCTCCCCAATCGGAGGGACACCGATCGGTCAAGGCAGGTCGGTCACAGGGGAATCGGCTCCCAGAGTCCGCACAGCGGGGGGGGGGGGGGGGGGGGGGGGGGGGGGGGGGGGGGGGGGGGGGACTGGTCATATAGGATCAGCCGCGACCAAGCACCCAGGGATTACTAGGCGAATAGAACAAAAAAACCGAGGGGCCACGCAGCAATCCAGAACCGACTCGCTCGTCCAACACCTTATGGACCGAGTCCGAACACTCCAAACCGGGATAGCTCGAGTAGCAAGACCAGCCTGTTCAAAAACCAGCCCGGGCCCCTTCACAGAAAGAATCAACCAGATCAGAATCGATCACGAGATAAAGCCCCTGAAAATCCCTCTTTACATCGGGAAGGACGACCCATGGAATCACCTGAATAATTTCTACTCAACCATCGCCCTTAAAAACCTGGTAGATGAGGAACAATGCCTCATCTTCAGTTCCACACTTACCGAGGCAGTGATCAATTGGTTCTACAAGTTGGAATCCGGGTCCATCGACTCTTTTTAACAGCTCACGTCCACTTTCATGAACTAGTTCATGATCCAGACCGACCGTCTATCCTTGGTCGAAGACCTTTTCAGCAAAAACAAGGAGAACACGAATCGCTGCAGCGGTACGCATCAAGGTTCAGTCACGAATACTTTCGGTGCGAGGAGACGGACGACCGGGCAGCTTTTACAGCCTTCAAGGGTGGCCTCCGAGACTCCACCTTCAGGTACGCAGCTCACACCCAAGGCTGGACAACATATAATGAAATTATGAAACATGCAGCGGTCCACGCCAAAGCTGAAACACTGAGCCAAAAGTCCAACGCAGCCAATGTTTACCAACCTCCCCGGGGCGACTCTGTAAAAACATACATACCAAGCGTCCCAGATCAGCAAGGCTCAGGACAGCGCCCTCATGAGCAGGGGCAATAGAGCTATAGGGGGAAAACGGAAAGACTACCCCCATAGCAACAACCTGTACAACCCCAGAAAGAAGGGTGAAAACACGAATCACATAGAAAGACAGCAGGGGAGCGGTCAAATAACGGGGAAAAGCGAGTTTCTCGCTCCAAGTACGAGACCTACACCATCCTCAATACTCCCTATGAGAACGTCCTCCTCAACGTGGAACACATGATCCCGAAGTCTACTTGGGCGCCAGCGAAGGGCAAGCTTGGCAAAGACACAGGAATTTACTGCCAATACCACAAGTACAATGGCCATAGCATTGACCAATGCGTTGCATTTCGGGATCTGGTGGAGGCTCTAGCCTGAGATGGGAAGATCAACCAATTTCTCCAGCACTCACCACCTCCACCTCGCAACCCACAGATCAATACAATTTTGGGAGGGCCATCCATTTCTTGCCCGCTCACTTCCAACCGAACGAAGAAGAACTTCTTGAGAGCCACCAAACAGAATCACCAGCTTTTCAATATCGAGGAGGGAAGATCCAAGAAAACAAACCGACTCGAGTGGGAACCCATCACGTTTTCAGAAGAAGAGGAGCAGGGGATCATCTATCCTCACGACTATCCAGTTGTCGTTATGGTAGAAATATAAAACTTCGACGTATAGCGGGTGATGGTCGACACCGGAAGCTCTGTCAATGTCCTATTCATGCGAGAATTCAAACTGTTGGGTATCACAGAATCTAGCCTGGACCGTTCCCCTACACTGCTCTATGGTTTCATTGGGGACTCCATCGTCCTGCACGGAACGGTCACCCTCCCACTTTCCCTTGGATCACATCCATGAAGGGAAACCGTGCTCGCACCTTTCCTGGTGATGGATTGTCCCGCGGCTTACAACGTCATTCTTGGGCGGGGAATACTCAACCAAATGAAGGCAGTCGTTTCCACCCACCTATTTCTGGTAGAATTCCCAACCCCTATGGGGATTGGCCAAGTCCGAGGTGACCAAATGGCTGCAAGAGCGTGCAACTCTGTCACCCCGATCCAGATACCAAAGGAAACCATGGCACTGACAAAATCCGCGTTTGAGGCTGACCCCGTCAACCCTCAAGACGCACAGAGAATACAAAATGGCCCAATCGAGGACCCCCGGGACCATTCGGTGACACCACATCCGCAACCAATTGAGGAAATCGAAGAGATCGTACTCTCCCACAACTTTGTGGACCGAAAGGTAAAGATCGGAACAACCCTCTCTCTCGCTCTACGCTCGCAGCTAATTCGTTTTTTAAGGGACAACTCTGAAGTCTTCGCATGGTCCTACACCGACATGCCTGGCATCTCAACCGATGTTATCTGCCACCGACTCAATATCGATCCCGCCTACAAGCCTATCGAACAGAAACGTCGCCTCTACGACGCAGAAAGGACTGAGGCTATGAAGGTAGAAATCATCAAACTCAGCACCATTCATTTTGTCCGGAAGGCCGTTTATGCCGCCTGGGTAGCCAACGTTGTCCTCGTCAAGAAACCCTCTGGGGCATAGCGAATGTGCATCGATTTTATCGACTTAAACAAGGCCTGCCCTAAGGACAATTTTCCTCTACCAAAGATAGACCAACTGGTAGATGCCACAGCAGGACATGAGCTCCTGAGCTTCATGGATGCTTACTCGGGCTACAACCAAATTTTTATGCATCTGATAGATCAGATACACACAACCTTCTGAAAAGACCAGGGCTTTTACTGCTACAATGTCATGCCTTTCGGACTCAAGAATGCAGGGGCCACTTACCAGCGCCTTGTAAACTTCATGTTCACCGACCAGATAGGGAAAAAAATGGAGGTCTACGTTGATGACATGCTCGTTAAGAGTAAATCGACTGACCTGCACATCCCCAATCTCTTGCGAATGTTCGACGTCCTTAAACGCTATCGGATGAGGTTGAACTCTACCAAATGCGTCTTCGGAGTCGGCTCTAGGAAGTTCCTAGGCTTCATGATTAGTCAGAGAGGTATCGAGGCTAACCCGGAAAAAATCAAGGCCCTGATCGATATGGAGCCCCCACGAACCCAGAAGGAAATACAAAGCCTAACCGGCCGAGTCGCAGCCCTTACACGCTTCATCTCCAAAGCCACCGACTAGTGCATGCCTTTCTTCAAGGCCCTAAAAAGCAAATCCAAACACATCACTTGGACGGCGGAGTGCACTAAAGCTTTCACTGAACTCAAGGAGTACATGGTCAGAGCACCATTGTTGGCAAGGCCAGACACCGGAGAAACCCTTTACATGTACCTATCTGTCTCCGCTTCTGCCACCAGCTCAGTACTTATTAAGCGTGAGGATGGCGCTGAGCACCCGATGTACTACGTCAGCAAGGCCTTACAGGACACCGAGACAAGGTACTCTGACTTAGAGAGCTCTCCTTCGCCCTCATCCTGCCCTCCAGAAAGCTTAGACCATGCTTCCAGGCTCATTCCATCATTGTCATGACCGACAGGCCACTCCGGAAAGTACTCCAGAAGCTTGAAACATCGGGGTAATTACTCAAGTGGGCAATCGAACTCAGCAAATTTGACATCGCCTTCACTCCCCGCACCGCCGAGAAAGAGCAGGCCGTGACAGACTTTATTTCTGAATTCTCCTATGTTCCAATGGTGGCCGCACATGAGGTCGCACCATCCGCTCCTCCATCCATAACACATATTTTCGATGAAGAAAGCCCCCAGATCGACGTGTCGGCCTGCCATAATGGGTCCGGAGTTGGACTTGTCCTCACCACACCGAACAAGGTCCTAATGGAAGACGCCCTTCGTTTTCAATTCAAGGCCTCCAACAATGCCGCAGAGTATGAGGCCCTCCTTGCGGGACTCCGCCTCGCCAAAACCATGGAGACAAAGCAGATCAGAATATATAGTGATTCACAGCTTATCGTCAACCAGATTAACAACGAATATGAGAACAAAGACTCTTCCATGGCGGCATACAGAGCATTGACAAAGTCTCTTCTATGTGGTTTCCACAGTTATGCTATCACCTGGATTCCACGCTCCGAAAATAGTCACGTCGATGCTCTTGCTCGACTTGCCTCCCCCCTCGATGAGAAACAGAGCCGCACAGTCCTGGTCGAAATTCTTAGTCAACCTAGCACCCAATGCTCGGCGGTTTGTGCAATAGACACTGACTGCACGTGGATGACCCCGCTACAGGGATTCCACACAAAAGGAACTCTCCCTTCCGACAAGATCGAGGCAAAAAAGATCCAGCGGCAGGCAACACAGTATATACTCATCAATGGCCAACTCTACAAGCAGGGCTTTACTCTGCCCCTCCTAAAATGTGTCATCTCGGAGACAGGCAAAGCCATTTTAGAACAAATATATGCCGGTATTTGTGGAAATCACTCTGGACCACGATCGTTGGCCCATAAAGCTTTCCGACAGGATTTCTATTGGCCAGCCATGCATGGGGATGCAGCATAGCTGACCAAACGGTGTGATAAATGTCAACGGTTCTCCCCTCTCCTCCATTTACCTCCTGAAAACCTCACACCCATGATCAGTCCCTGGCCCTTCTCATAGTGGGTACTTGACTTAATCTGGAAAATGTCAGCAGGGAAGGGCAAGACAGAGTATGCAGTGGTAGCAGTGGACTACTTCACAAAGTGGGTAGAGGCAATGGCTTTGCCTTCCATCACCACGACCCAGATTGAAACGTTCATCTTCCAGAACATTATTTGTTGTTTCAGTCTCCCGTACACAATTGTCACGGACAAGGGAAAGCAATTCGACAACGCACGCTTTCGTACCTTTTGTTACAGACACAATATCCGTTTCTGCTTCGCTTCACCGACTCACCCTCAAACCAATGGACAGGTAGAAGCCATCAAAAAAATCATCAAGCACACACTGAAAACGCAGCTAAATGAGGCCAAGGGCAAGTGGTCTGAAATCCTCCCCAACGCACTCGGACTTCCTACCGCACATCGACAAATGAAACCCCCTTCTCACTGACCTTCGAAACGGAAGCGGTCATCCCTGCCGAACTGAACGAAACTTCTTACCGAGTATCAACCTATGAACCTGAACAAAATAACCATCAGCTCGCACTCAGTCTAGACCTCATTGAAGAACACAGGGAGCAGGCTAACCTCAGAAACATTGCCTGCAAGCAGCGGTTTTGCAATTACCATAATGTCGGAGTCAAACTCCGGGGTTTTCATGAAGGAGACTGGGTCCTTCGGAAGGTCAGCCGGAACTCTCAGCCCAAATTGGGAAGGCCCCTACCGGGTTACAAGAATCTGCCGGCCCGACACCTATGAATTGGAAGACTCAAGTGGGCGAAAACTAGGCCACCCATGGAATGCCGACCACCTGAAGAAATACTTCATTTAAACATTGTATTTTTTCTTCATCTTATAACTTGCTGTAATTTGCCGATTATAGCGCTCGTTATTTATGAACTCTTCCATTTACCCAGCATTGTAACCTAAAGCTAACATGGGCTCAAACTTGGCCTACACCCCAACACTTGGCATTTTTTACTCAAACTTCCGAGTCGGTGTACAGCCTTACTCGGCTTGCACCAACATTTAGACTCAAACAAACGAGTCGGGGTTCCGTCTTTCTCGGCCTACACCCCAACACTCGCTATTTTGACTCACACATCCGAGTCGGTGTACAGCCTTACTCGGCTTGCACCAACATTTAGACCCAAACAAACGAGTCGGAGTTCGGTCTTACTCGGCCTACACCCCAACACTTGGCATTTTTTTGACTCAAACTTTCGAGTCGGTGTACAGCTTTACTCGGCTTGCACCAACAATTAGACTTAAACAAATGAGTCGGGCTTCGGTCTTACTCGGCCTACACCCCAACACTTGCAATTTTGACTCACACAACTGAGTCGGTGTACAGCCTTACTCGGCTTGCACCAACATTTAGGCTCAAACAAACGAGTCGGGGTTTGGTCTTACTCGGCCTACACCCTAACACTTGGTATTTTTGACTCACACATACGAGTCGGTGTATAGCCTTACTCGGCTTGCACCAACATTTAGACTCAAACAAACGAGTCGGGGTTCCGTCTTTCTCGGCCTACACCCCAACACTCGCTATTTTGACTCACACATCCGAGTCGGTGTACAGCCTTAGTCGGCTTGCACCAACATTTAGACCCAAACAAACGAGTCGGGGTTCGGTCTTACTCGGCCTACACCCCAACACATGGCATTTTTTTTACTCAAACTTCCGAGTCGGTGTACAGCTTTACTCGACTTGAACCAACAATTAGACTTAAACAAACGAGTCGGGGTTCGGTCTTACTCGGCCTACACCCCAACACTTGCAATTTTGACTCACACAACTGAGTCGGTGTACAGCGTTACTCGGCTTGCACCAACATTTAGGCTCAAACAAACGAGTCGGGGTTTGGTCTTACTCGGCCTACACCCTAACACTTGGTATTTTTGACTCACACATACGAGTCGGTGTATAGCCTTACTCGGCTTACACCGACACTTTGACTCAAACAAACGAGTCGGGGTTCGGTCTTACTCAGACTACACCCTAACACTTGATATTTTGACTCAAACTTTCAAGTCAGTGTACAGCCCTACTCTGTAACAACCCGTCCCGAGAGCCGGGATTAGTAGGCGTGAGCTCCCGAAAATAAAACCGTGAGGGCTGGGGCCAAAGCGGACAATATTGTGTTAGATGGGCCGTGTCGTGACATACTCGGCTTGCACCAACATTTAGACTCAAACATTGGAGTCGGTGTACACCCACACTTAGAAAAACACGCAAATCGAAGGGATACTCAGTCTACAATTTTGTTCCGGGAAAGCTAGATTTCATTCAATGTGCAGGCCTATTATGCTCGGTCTGCAAGAGAATTACAAAATTACAACCTCTCGATCGTCCCAACTACTATTGAAAAAAAAAATAATTTTTTTTTACAAGGCACATAGGCCTGTCCTACACTAGCTCCTCCATCTGCTGCTCCTCGGTCTGTACAACCTCGACCTGTGGCTTTAGCTCTTTGGGAGAAATTATCAGGTCGGCTTCCGGTTGGGAACTCAGCTGGGCAACCTCCTCTTCCTCCTCCCCCGACCCGTCCTCAAACATGTCGGCGGTGATATCCTGGCGGAGCCAGGGGGTCTTCACGGTCAAACCTGGGTTGTGCAGTAAGAGGTTGCGGAAGAACTCCTACTCGCAGTCGGTGGCGTACTCGTTCTTAAGCATGTCGAGCTCCTCGGAAGCTTTGAACTCGGCCACAGCAACCTTCCTCGCCTCTTCCAGGTCGGCCTCCCTAGCCGACGTCACCCGACAAAGCTCCTTCCAGTGCCGTAGTCGGTCCTTTTCCTTGGCCTCCAGGTCGGCCTTCACCTGATCTTTAGAGGCTAGGGCCTCCTGAGTCTTCCACCTCTCGGCTTCCAACTTACGAGTGAGGTCGGCCGCTTCCTTCATAGCCCTCTCGGCCTCTTGAAGCTTAGGAGTGAGCTCCTCCTGCTTCTTCCTCAGCCAGTCATTTTCCCGCCGAGCAGCCGACACCCTCCTCTGGGTATTCCCAAACTAGAGGTAGACTTCATCGAGGGCCTGCACATGACAAATTAGTACACACTCAACTCAGCCTATATACAACACTTGCAAAATTAAAAAACCACTTACATTGCTCAGCAGCAGCAGGGCTTTCTCCATCTTCTGGTCGGCCGACCAGCACTGAACCTCGGCTAGCTCGTCCAAGGGAGTGGAGGTCCCCTGACAGACTCTGTTGAGCAACGGCACCATCTACCTCGGACAACAGAGGGTGGCCTCAGTACTGGACCCCTCGCCGATGGCGTCTCCCTCGGTGAACACACCAAGGTTCACATCCCCCCCCTCCTCTGCAGCATCTCCAGGATCCTCGCATCCAACCGAGGGGGGGGGGGGGGAAGGTGGAGGGTTGAAATCTAGGGCCGGCATGGTCCGCTTGCCCCCGATTGCCTCCTGAGCCGACAGGATCGTCTTGCCCTCTTTACTCACCTTCGTCCACCTGGGGTCAGGGGAAAGCACTCGGTCTCCCTCATTGACGCTCTGTTTTCTTTTCGGAGACCGAGCTAGAGGACTTGGTGGTCTCGATTTTGAGGACTAGCCCTACTATACACGGTCGGACCGCTCATGTTGTCCTTTGTCGGCTCGTTCCTTCTTCCTTTTGAGGAGGAGCTCCAGGCGCACTACAACCTTTAACAGTGAGGCGGATTCCCGGGGAGCTTTTGTCGGCCTTCATCCTCAGCTGTTCACAGTCTTTCAAAATCTAGCTACCGAGATGAAACGAAACTGCAACACCGAGCAACTGGTTAGCATATATTTTAAAAAAAATACAAACCACTTACCCTCGTCCGTATCGATAAGGCCGACTTTGTATTGGAATTCGGGCAACCGAAGGATGCGTCGGTTTCGATTCAGGTCGTCCAGAATATCTCTCAGTCCATGAACGATTGACTTCTCTTCCGGTGAGATTTCTTCTTCGGGGAACAAACCTGTACACCGAGAACGGGTCAGCCAACATAGCCATACTTAAGCATATACAATCTAAACAATTACAACAAATGGTCGGCCTATGCTACAACTATCCACCTTGGGTCAGAAACTTGGACGGTATCGGAGGTCCGTCGGTGTCCCCTTCCCAGTTACCGCCGACCAGGCAGAACTTAGTCTTGTACGACTTCTGGGAGGTCGATATGTCCAGGATGAACTCCCCCCATTTGCTCTTCTTGCGATGACGGACGAAGACCCATCCGGTACTCTGTTGTTGAAACCCAAACTCATACAAGTACATGAGTTGGGCGTAGGTCAGCTCCGGCTACTCGGCCCATAGGAAGGCTGTGTAGAGGGAGCACAGCACAATCCAAACGTTGGGATTGAGCTGACCGAGTGCCACCCCCATCCTCTTTATATCCACCGTAACCAAGGATTTAGAGGAAGCCTTACCCCATGGTGCATCAACTTGGTATAGAACAACGCCATACCGGCTGGGGGATTACTCGATCTTTCCTCTCTTGTAGGCAGCCTCGTCGTCACCGAGTCAGGTACGCCAAACTCGATCCTCATCTTCATCAAGCCCTTCTCGGTCTCCTTGTTGACCATTTCATCAATAGTGAAGGCAGCACGTTCAATCGGAATGGGATCCGGGACCGACTCGTCACCTGTCGGTCTCCCTTTGTTCAGCCGCACTGTGCCCTTATCTCGGCCGTGGGTCAGCTTCAACGCTCGGTGAACGTCCACCTTAACTATTATCTCGACGTCCACCAAGAGGTTGCCACCGTCCGACCTACCAGTCGGCCCAACCTCTGCACAAGTCTCCGTTGTCCTACCGGACGACTCGGCCGTACTATGCACTGACTGTGCCATATTTTTTGCATCGGCTGAGTGGGCCTCATCCTCACTCCCGGGGATGGGAATGAGAACCTGCACACTACTACCTGACGACTCACTGCACTGTGAGTCGTAGCACTTACCGTCGGATACCGAGTCACTATCAACAGACATCTACAAAAAAAAAAAAGAGAAACAAACAGAACTTAGAAGACCGACTTGGACCTACGACGATCTTACCACAAACTTCACCAAGTTCATGTCCAGTTCTTCACAAACTCCTACTTTAATCGAAAAACTGGACGTAAAGAATGCTTACCGTGTTTTTTCACAGAGGATTGTTGGTCGGAAATCGCAACCACCGTAAGCACAACCGTCGAGAGCTAGTCAGAAATCGCCTTTCTAGTTCGACAGAGTTTTCCCAATATTCTCAAAAACACAAAGTGAGCACATCGGTGAAAGCCCCTCATATTTATAGAAATTGGTGCACAGACTACGAGGCGTCACCCCTCTCAGTGGCCGACACGTGTTGTGACCAATCAACCTTACCGAACATGTGTCAACCATCTATCCGAGGAAGCCCAACCGTCCTTCCTCACCTCACCACCGACCCACATACACGGTTCGGTGCCCAAAACTCTCCCTCGCAGGCGTTGGACCTCGACACCGACTCATATACACTGCTCGGTGTCCACAACCCCCCATCCCTCCCCCTCCCCCCCCCCCCCCCCCTCCCCCCCCGCGCGCAGGCGTTGGACCTCGCACCGACCCACATACACCGCTCGGTGACCTCCACTCCCCTGCATTCATTGGGCCTCGATACCAACCCACATACACCGCTCGGTGTCAGAAACTACGAAGCCAGTTGATTGGCCCTCATCACTGACCATGGCACCACCACCGACCGACTATGCAATACTTGACCAACCGTAATGTTGGTAGCCGAGTTGCCTTCCCTAAAGACCGACCACTTTGCACTTCTTTACCGTGACCGAGTGTGCCTCGGCGGACCCTCCCGCCAGGGGACTTGGGGGACTACCGGTATACTTCCCACTAGGGTCTGGGAGAATGAGACAAGCCCCCGACTGAGGAATTCCACCTCAATCAAGGACTTGGTGGACTTCTGTTGACACCATATCTGACCAGACCCACTGGGTTGTATACTTAAAGCCCAGACTTCGTTCAAGGCTACTATACTTACACAGCCCCAACACCGGGCCTAATGTGGGATGCCACATGGAAGTCTATCCACCCTCGATCTACGTAATATGTGTCGGCACGCAAATCGAGGAGCATTTTTCCCACATCGAAACTATGGGAATTGAACTTCCTACCTACCCATACGTAAGGGGTACACATTTCCCAATAAAGGTAACTAATATCGACTATTCACTATTACTCTACCAAAATTACCATTTACTATTTCCTTTACGAACAAAGTAACTGACTTGACCATCGAAGAGCCTTAGGCCGGCACCACACCGGTGCCCGTACTAACGGAAACCTGCAATTCACTTGAGTTGATAGGTCACGAGGAGGGACACGCGTCATTTGGTGATTAGGCGATGAGTAATCAACAGTTGGAACACGCAAGGCTTCAACAACGTGTAAATATGCATAACAACCAATAGCAACATTAAACCATCAAAAGCATCAGTAAACTGATGTCATCATTGCACAAATCACCACAACTATCAACACAAGCCAGCACAGTAATCACACATAATCAAATCCATATCCAACATCACTACAAAAATCACATATAGTTAACTCATCATCAATGCACAACACAATATCAATCATCACAACCACTGCACTACCGGTAGGCACACTACACCACTCGGGATTTAGAGCCAAGCTCGACGTCCAAGTGAAATTAAGGAAAAGAAAAACCCAGTAACATATGTGAAAGGAAATCTCGTAGAACGTACCATTAAAACAATTTCTTTAAAAATCACCAAAAATCATATTTAAAAAATCCCCATCAATCCAATATAACTAAAATCACATAGAAACTCATTTAAATCACATAAACATGCATGCATAATCCTATAGAGAAAATAAAGTCCACTCACACACCATCCATGTAGTCAAAACCCGCATTGCACGTTTTTTCGTAAATTTCAAGAACCTTAGAACCTCAAAGATCGTCCAACAACCTCCAACCTTTCGGCCGTCCGCCACCTTCACTGTCTGGGCTGTTTTCAACATCCAAAACCATGACTCAGTGGCTTTTTAAGCTCCTCAGAACTCAGAAAGAATGTTTCTAAACTTATTTCCAAGATTCCAGGTCAAATCCTGGATCGAACAACTCAAACTCCTTTTTTCCCTTCTTCGGGTTTTCACTATCTTTCACGGGTCAAAACTCACCCTCCTTTCCTTTTTATTTTTCCTTTTCTTCCCACTCTCCTCCTCCTCTTCTCCTCTCTTTCCTTTCTCTTCTTCTTCTCTAGCTCTCTTTATCTTTTTATCTTCGTTTTTCCTTTTTCTTTTATCTCGGTCGAGTACAACACACACAACTCTTGAAATATTCACACACGCACATACAACACACCATGTCAGTAACACACTCCCTAATGAGATAAGTGACACTTGTCACTATCTCAAATCATCCATACGAAATATCTCCCATAGAATTTACCAAAATGCCCTTATTGACAAATTATCAAAATTCCTTTATTCATTTTAACCTAAAAACGAAACCATATGAACTTCATTTTTAGCATGTCACATGCTGACGTACTCAAGAGACCGAGACCTTCACAAAGGTTCTTATAGAACGTCGAGCAGATACCCAAATCAAAAAGCTGACAGTTGACCATCCAGGGGCAAAATCATCATTTTCCTTTCTATTTTTCAAATTTTTAGTACTCTCGAGATTCGGGCTATTTCATCCGGGTCACTATAATGGGTCAAAGCGTGCACAATAGCCCTAGATCACTGCACTGTGTCACCACTTTTAAACACGATTGAGCCTACAAAAACCCACTCGTACCCCAACTACATCATCAACGATGTATCAACCGGAGTCGCCATACCACCTGCCACGAACGACACCACTAGTCGTTTGCTGAGCTTCTTCGTCTACCCCATCAAATTGTACGGTGCCAAAATTTTCTTGGCGTACGTGAACACCTCGTCATCGTTCATGTTCCTCAAACCTTTATATACCAACTTCTTGCTCTAGCTTAGGTGATTGGGCCATCTCTTGGATAGGGTTAAACGAAGCTCTTGATGACTCATCCTCTTCTTTCTTTTGGGCATTTGAATAAAGGGATTTGAAATCCCTTAGCATCATGTTGTGTAGAAAATCAATAAAGACAAGAATATTGGGTTTTCAGAAGGATAATTTGATACATTTTAAAATATTTTTTGAAATTTTGTAAATTTACTTGAAAGATGAGTTGAATCTCAACTTCTGAAGCTTCCGAACTACTATTATTAATGTTCTAACAAATGTGGGGAAGAAAAAAAATAAAATAATTGGGTATTGGTTCAATAGCTCATATATCCCTTTTGGTGTTGATGATTTTGAGCTTAAGCATTTTTGTTTGTTTCTCTCTCAATGTCACTATGGAATTTGAAATAAACAATGAATAGTGAATATGGGTTTCATTGTTCATCTTCCTTTTCAATTTTTTAATTTTAAATATTTAGTTTTAATAATTTTTTATAAATAATTAAACAACCAATCACGTACTGACATGTAAGCACTATTAACATTGTTACTAACATGACTAACGAAATGAAGCAAGGAGGTAATAGAAATGCAATTCTGGAAGTACATTTCTACAAAATTGAATTCGGAAAGAAAATTGAGATTTAATGTCCATTTAGGGAAGTATTTTGAGTAATAGGTATTTTATATTTCATTTTTCCTTTTGGGGTGGGGGGGGGGGGGGGGTATTCAATTAGGATTTTAATAGATTTACATTACATGTTTTTGATGTAATGTAATGGATTTCAGCATGATTTGTAATTACAAGATTTTACTTATGATTTTAATAGATTGTATGTAACGACCCGTCTCTGATTTTAAGGATTAATTAAGAGTTAATTATGGATTAGCAGGACTAATCGGGGATTAGTCGAGGATTATCGAAAGTTAAGGGCAAAATTACAATTTTGCCATTAGACGAGGGCAAAAAGTTGACTTTTGATCCGGGAGGTTCGATGCACGAGGACCGAAGACCGTTATGTAGATCAAGTCGATACGAGTCTGTAGACAGACGGCATGTCGAAATTGGACGTTCGACGAGAAAGTTACGGGTCACGGAAGTTCCGATGAACTATTGCACTTTTACGAGACATGTGACATTTGTCACTTAGTGGGCCCTAGATTATTTTCCCAGGCCCAATGGATGAGTGACAAGTGTCACTCATTCATTGCCTAGCATCACACATACATGCATCCACCCCTCCTTCTCGTCTGTTACATTGAACCTGAAACCCCCCAAAACCGTGCAACCCACATATCCCACATTCCTCTAACCTCAACCTCTATGTTTGGAACATGAATAAAAAAGAGAGAATGAAGTTAGACGATGAAGAAGGTGCTCACAGCGTCGATCGTCGTGGATGGTGGACGGAGAACCCAAAAACGGTAAGTTTTGATTTAAAAATTCAAAGTTGGGTTTGGAGGGTTTTGGTCGATTCTATTAATTGGAAGGGGTTTGTGGTAATCATAGGAACTGAGGGAGGTTGGAATCATGGCTAGAGGTGGCCGGAATCGCATGGACAGAGAGGAAGAACTTGGTCGTGCGTTCTTTGATCAAGGAGGTAATGTTAGGCCGTGATTTCATGTTTTTGGAGGTAATAGGTTGATAGAACATGGTTAGAGGAAGCCATAGGAATGAAAATGGACGGAAATAGGTTGAAAATGGGGTAGTTGTGGCATTGAACTGGTCACGCCAGTTCGGTTGGACCGGCTGACCAGTGAACTAGTTTAGACCGGTCTGTTGCAAGGTTGAAGACGACCTGTCCCCTGGCGCGTGATCTCCACGCATAGCGCCTTTGGGCGGCACGTGGGGGCGCGTGGGGTAGAATGGGGAGACATGGTCAACACATGAAATCATCTATTCGATGTAACAAACATTTTGGGACAAGTTTCGAGTCGATTGGACATCGTTTCAATATAGTTCAGGATTTTCAAAGGTTTAGAATCGAGTTTAAAATATGTTAAAAATCTCAGAAAATTAGGGGGCATTAATGAAAGGATATTGAAATAGTTAGTAACCCTCTAGTATGATTTGGATAGGTCTGGGAGTTACGGAGATGGTGATTGCCCCGGAGAGGCGTATGGAGCACGTATCGAGGGGCAGCATGGACGGTCTGTGAGTGGACTTTGGCTTTCTAAATATGATGCATGCATAACAGTTTTATATGTTTTAAATACATGATTTGAGATGCCTTGAGTGCGTATGGTTGTGGTGTTTTTTTATGTACGTATTTGCACATATTTCGAGGTTTATGGTTTTGTATTGTGCCTATACGTGCTGGTATTTCAATGATAGTTTAATGAACTGGTTTTGGATTTGGAACTATGGAATTGGGCACGAGATGTAACGACCCGTCCCGAATACTGAGATTAGATTAGTGACTAATCAAGGATTAGTAATGTTAATCGGTGATTAGTTGAGCGAAATCGGACGGATGATGCAAAATGATCGTTTTACCCCTAGTCGTGGGTAAAATGTTAACTTCTGAACCAGGAGTTCCGATGGCCGAGGGCCGAGGCCCGTTACGTAGTTCGGGTTGATACGAATCCGTAAACAGGCGGCACGCCGAAATCGGACGTCGAACGGGAATGTTATGATTCACGGAAGTTCGATTGCATTATGCACATATTACGAGACGGGGATGATGTGGCATTATCTGCTTGGTTGACTTTTTAAGTGGGACCCATGGATAAGTGACAAGTGTCACTTATCATATTGGTCTTTAACCCCAAAAAGTATATCTTAATCATGATTGGTGGGTTTATTATTATAATATTAATCTTTTGATTATTTTATAATATTTACACCCGTCTCTCATCCTAACCATCGATCTCTAACCCCCTGCCCCTTTTCATCCTCACCGTTCCTTTCTTCTCATTTGACCAATCATCATCATCAAACTCAAATATCTCTCTCTCCCTTTCTGGACATCAGCCAAACCGCGAAGAACACAAACACCACTGCAACCCCTCATCTGTATCTACCTTTGTGGGCGACTGAGAGAGAGAGAGAGAGAGAGAGAGAGAGAGAGAGAGAGAGAGAGAGAGAGAGAGAGAAAGAGAGACCTGATGGACTAGGATGACACGACTGGATGGGCTGAGCACGGCTGCGACACAGCGGAGGTGAGAAAATCAAACCCGAGAACCCGTTTGAACCCATTTTCTAAAACTTCAATATTTAATGTCTAACGACCGTTTTGGTCTATCGTGTATGATTTTCTGGACCAGGACGAGCTCAACGGACATGGGTTGGAGGCAAGGGATGGGCTGTGTCGATGGGGAGGACGACCGGGAATTCTAGGCTTCAGGTTTGGCATCACAGGTATTTATCTCGAACCCTTTTCTAGTTTCTGAGCCCATAGAACTTTAGATTAGGTTGAGATGAACACGGACAAACCACGATGAAAATGGTGGCCGGAGTCGGGAGAACCAGCCGGGTCAAGCCGCAGGTCACGGCGACCCGGTTGCAGATTGCGGGCCGACCTAACCAAGGTCAGGGATGACTGATGACGTCATCACGATGACGTCATCTTGTCAGATCTGACAATGTTAGACTGACATTTCAGAACAGGGACCAATGGGGGCTTGCCACGTGCCATTGTCAGGTTGTCAGTGCTGACGTCAGCATGACATAGCGTTGACTTTTCAACAGGGTTGACTTTTGCGTTGACCAGTGTGTGTGGGCGTTTATGAATAGTACTCGAGGTGGGCCAAATGTCATTTTAAAAATTTTGTCGATCCGGATTTAATGGCTTTGGTTTCGGGTCGATCGAAGATCGTTAGGTTAGTCAAATCGAGGTTTTTCAACTCGGGATTCGTGTCCGGGACACGTTGACTTTTCCGGGAAAGTTTAGGGTTCTTATTATGGACTTGTATAGGTTATTAGTAACCTTTGGGTATGATTTAGATAGGTCCGGATGACCAGGAGAGGTCGGATTAGCTAGTGAGCCTTAAGGCACGCAAACTGAGGCGGGAGCTTAGGACGGTCTATGAATGGACCTTGATTTCTAAACTGTGATGCATGCATAAATGTTTTATATGTTTTATGAATATGATTCTATGATGTTGATTTGGATATTTGTGAATTACATGGTTTCACGTATTTCGAGGCAATTTACGTCCTTGCATGTAAATCGAGGGTTACGGTTTTACGCTGATTTTCCATGCTTATAGTTTTGGAAATGATTTCATGAAATCGTTTTGGATTTAAAAAGGTGAACTCGGGTTCGAGATCCATTTGTTTTGGAAACCCTCGGACTCGAAGTCCATTTAGTTACGTTCACGGGCCAGAGGCCCAATTGGTTCTTGAATCAATTTCGGATTTGGAAATGTGTGCCGGGCACGAGACCCATTTGATTTACGAACACTTGAACCAAAATTCCATTTAATTTAACAAGGCATCAGGTCGGAGGCCCAGTTGACTTACGTATCGGGCACGAGGCCTATTTGGTTTACGAAATCGGGTACGAGGCCCATTTAGTTTAGGAAATCGGACACGAGGCCCAGTTGGTTTGTGAATTCAGGCTTAGGGCCCAGTTATAGTTTACAATTGTGATTTTGGGTCGGGGACCCATAAATGGATTTATGGTTCATGACGGTTTATGGGGACTGGCACGAACCCTTAAAAGGTTTTTATAGTTCATGACGGTTTATGGGGACCGGGCATGAACCCTTGAAAGGTTTTGAGAATGTTTTCAAAAGGTTTTTCGTATACCATCCTTTATATATGGATTGTCTCCTCCAGGGATTGTCGTTGGCCTGGGTGGACCACGGAATGGTCACGGAGCACTGACTGAGTGGAGTCGCCCCCGTTGGGTTCTTTACTGTCAGAAAGACTATGGATTATAACCCCCAGGGAGGGTCATTGATCTCCGGAAATTGACCTAGGTAGACCCTAGGGAGACTTGGACTTTGAGACCCCGGGTAACACGCGTGTAGCTCTAGATATCGTGACAGGATTGGTTATATGATATATTTATGATAAACATGATTTTTGGTTTTGCGAAATTGTGTTTTATGCTGATAAATGGATTTTGGCTGAGATCCCACATATGTTTACTATGTTACGTATTTCTGTAAATGGATTTGGTCAGGGGCCTGTATGATTTGAATTTACGGAATTTGGGGCTGAGACCCTATAAATGGTTATTTAAACATATGTGGTTAATAAATGGTTTTCCTATGCATGCATGCTTTTCAGTGAAGGGAATAAATTTCTTTTATGAAATATGTTTTATGAACTCTTTTATTTTAGTCCACTCATAGTCTTTCTGTTTTCAATGTCCTTCAGGTTGATTTCGGATGCGGACTGTAGTAGAGAGACCGAGACATCACATACCTCCTCTGGATCCTGGCGTACACTAGAAGCCGGTCTGGCTAAAGGTTCAAATTTTTCCTGGTCTGACACTCCGTGTCAGACGGGATCAGGAACGTCCCTCGTTAATCCCAGGGGGATTGGGACGGGTCTTGAAAAGTGGTATCAGAGCGAGATTGTCTCTATTCGAGCAACCATGTAGCTCTTGGAGTGTTGTGCAGGTCAAGGATGTGATGTCTCTATGGGCTACAGTTCGTTATCACCCTGATAGTTAGGATGCCGGTATGATAGTTAGTAGGAACGTATCGTGGATCGTTTTGGTTCGGCACTTGGTGCCTGGGGTTTCCTTAGTTCTATCATGGTTGGCAGTGTGGGACCCTACAAAAGGATGAACGTAACAGTACTTTAGAGTTTTGATCGTGAGACGGTTAGTTGGGATCGTCTTTCACGATGTCATAGGATCAATTTTGATGACAGTTTGGTGTTGTGACCATTAGATGGTCGAATTTTGTTCAGTTAGGTGGCTATGATGCTGGGAGCAGTCGGGTTCGAGCAACCCTCGTTGAACTGACGGTAGGATTGGATTGACGTCCTTACGATGTCGGGACCGCGGGGTCGGTTAGATTGTGGATTTTACCGCTGAGGACAGTTGGGTTCCAAGGAACCCTAGGGGTGATCGTGGAACCCGAAGGTAGGATGTATGGTTCGGAAAGGTGAGTTGGCGAGTGGTTTGACTTTGACGACTTTTTGGAGTCGAGATCGTCGATCGGTCTGGTCATGTCAGCTTTAGTGATGGGACTGCACTCTGCAGTCGGGGTTGTACTTATCGGTTAGACCTAGTCGGTTGTCGTAATGCTCTAGTTGTGATGGATTGTTAGTGTAGCTAAGGTCATGGACGACCTCGTGGACGACATTGGTTGAGTCAAGTTACGAATGGTTAGAGATTGGTTGGGCAGGTTACCAAGGTTGGTACTTGTCGATGGAATCCCGGACTGGGGATACGAGTAGTTAGTACGGGCGGTTGAGTCCATTGGATGTGGAGTCTCGATAGCGATGTCTGGTGGTTAGGTCTACACGAGTCTGTGGCAGGCACTACAACCGAGAGTGGTTGTTGGGAATCGGGGACATTCAGGGGACATTTGTTTTTCTCCTATGAGTTGTCAAGGTGACTGTACACAGAATTTTTGGGTACGAGGGAGACAAAGTTTCTCCAATTCGATCAGAGGTACGAGGTCGTCGCTAGGTATGAGCGGAGATCCAGGGTTGTCTGATTTGCACACGGTGTGCTGGTGTTAGTGATGGTACTGGTACTAGTGCTGGTGCTGGTGCTGGTGATTGTGATGACGATGAGTCACGAGTCAGGATGTGACTCCGTCGAGATGGGCATACGTTCGGTATCTACGAGTCTGTAGTGCATGAATGATGGACTGGATCCCGTCCAGCAAGGGCTGTGATGTGTTGGGTTAAGTCCCAACAGGAATGTGATGACTGTGTGATTGTTAGTAACGTGGGAAACCGAGAGTCGATCCAGCAATAGTTGAGACGTGAGGATCGAGTAGTAATGGTCCACATTCTTTTGGATGTACATAAACGGTATAAGCCGATAGGCGAACTTGATAGTGAATTAGACTGGTTACAGACACGTGGTTGATGTCCGAGTGTGTTGGTTTCGACATGGTTAGAAATTTGAAATCAAGAGAGGTTGTGTTTGAGGTGACGAGAGAGGAGTGCGGGTTTTTCGCATTGGTAATGGGTATTTCGAAGTCATTAGGGTGACTTCTCAGGTTCTACCATGGTAGATGATGGTTGTCCTCACCAATACAATGATCGTGTATTGGTGGGTGGACCAGCGTTTGTTTTGGGTCATCAGGAGGAGTTGAGTATTTTGAAGATAGGTGAAGGAGATTTCTCATTTTCTGCTTGGTGTCAGATGATGTTGGTTTACATGGTGTGGTGAGTGCAGCGGGTTTTGTTTGCATTTACGTAGGATGGATTTTGTTGTCGCCATGTTGGATCATCCTTGGTTCTTCCTAGGTGGAATGACAAGGATCGATACGAGGTAATTGGAGAAGACCCACAATCTCGACGTGTCTCGTCGTTGACTGATCTGTTTAGATGTGGGAATTGGTTGAGGAGTGATGTGACTGACGAAGGAGTCAAAGAGGGTGTAAGACCCTAGATCTGGATTGTGATGTTGAGGACTTTGGGTATTGGGACAATCGAGGATCGTGATCTTGATGATCGGGTTAGACGGAGAGTTTATCGCTCTTACTTGGATATTTGAGTTGAGGATGATGGGACTGAACTTCCTTTCGAGGTTAATTCCGTATGGTGTTTTAATTGAGCAAGTAGGTGTTCGACGGGGTCGGATTTGGTCAGCCTTAGATGTGTGAATGATGGGATTGGCTTCCCTATGAAGTCAATCAAATGTAATGTGTTATTTGATTGAGCAGGTAACCGATAGATTCAGATTTGGTGCGTCTCAGTAGGCGTGGATAATGTTGGATGCCTAGTTGGCATGAATGGGTATGCCTGGGTAGGCGTGAGTCAGATTGGTATGTATTGGATTACGTGATTAGGAGTAGACGTTGTGATTTTGGTCGGGTGACCGTGGGACTCGAAATGGATAATGGGTTGGAGTTTGTGATATGTCTAATACTGGATTAGACAGATGGACTCCAGAATTGAAACATGATTGGCTACAACCTAGGTTGTAGGCTAGTTGGTAGATGGAGGTACGTACCCTGTATGTTGTTCGAGGTACGATACTGGGCAGGCTTGTGGTGCTTGGTGATGGTATATAGGATTTACCAGTGGTACGTTGGTGAGCGTGTTGGTAATTGGATTGGTCCTGATACCATTGATTTAGTTGAGGACGTGAACTAGAAATTGGATACTGTGCACTGCGCCATGGTATTTCTGGTGGGCCCAGTTACACATAGGTCAAGTGCTTTGTTGGTATACGTATACTCAGGTTGAGTGAGTTGGTGGTTAGTGTAACCACTAGTGAGTATAGTGTCAATTTTTGGCTGGCGACTATCAAGTGGTGACAGTTTGTCGGATGTTTCAACGTGGATCGATTAGTGAGTTTGGTGAATCCCAGTGGAAGCAGATGTCAGGATAAATTTGGGATTGAGAAAGGAACCGTCAAGTCGTTTGTGTCATCTAAATGGTACAGTTGTCGGGTGGTATCAACTTGGAATGTGTGGTCATTTTCACTCGAAGAGATCGAGTATGGATGATGAGATGTGAGTATTAGTGGAATGTCTAGGTACAGACAAGTTTTGTTCTCGTTAGTGGGTGTACGAGTGTACATTCGACGTGAGATCAACTTTGCTTTCCACGAGGTGGATATGGAATCGACATAGTTGGAATTTCGAAGACGAAATTATTTAAGAAGAGAAGGTTGTAACGACCTGTCCCAAATTTCGGTATTAGATTAGTGACTAATCAAGGATTAGTAAGGTTAATCGGTGATTAGTTGAACAAAATTGGACGGACGATGCAAAATGACCGTTTTGCCCCTAGTTAAGGGCAAAATGTTGACTTTTGACCTTGGAGGTCCGATGGCCGAGGACCGTTACGTAGTTCGGGTCAATATGAATCCGTAGACAGACGGCACACCAAAATCGGATGTCGAACAGGAAAGTTATGGTTCACGGAAGTTTGATTGCACTATGCACGCATTACGAGACGGGGATGATGTGGCATTATCTGATTGGTTGAATTTTTAAGTGGGACCCATGGATGAGTGACAAGTGTCACTCATCCTATTGGTCTTTAACCCCAAAAAGTAGATCTTAATCATGATTGGTGGGTTTATTATTATAATATTAATCTTTTGATTATTTTATAATATTTTCACCCACCTCTCATCCTAACCATCCATCTCTAACCCCCTCTTCTCATCCTCACCGTTCCTTTCCTCTCATCTGACCCATCATCATCATCAAACTTAAATATCTCTCTCTCCCTTTCTCGACATCACCCAAACCGCGAAGAACACAAACACCACTGCAACCCCTCATCTGCATCTGCCTTTGTGGGTGACTAAGAGAGAGAGAGAGAGACCTGATGGACTAGGACGACGCGACTGGATGGGCTGAGCACGGCTGTGACACGGCGGAGGTGAGAAAATCAAACCTGAGATGTAACGACCCGTCCCGAATATCGGGATTTAATAATATTTAATTATGATTTACTAATCTGGGATTAGTTGGGTGATTTCGGACGAATTGTGCAAAATGACCGTTTTGCCCCTGGGCGTGGGCAAAACGTTGACTTTTAATTCGGATGGTCAAATGGACTTTGACCGATGACCGTGACGTAGTTCGGGACGTCACGAGTTCATAGACAGGTGGCACGTTCGATTCCGACGTTCGTGGTAAAAGTTATGATGTGCGGAAGTTCAAGGGCGTTTTCGTAATTTGGACGATATAAGGGGAAATGTTGACTTTTTGATCGGGATGTCCGATGGCCGAGGGCCAAGGACCGTTGTGTAGGTATCGTCGATACGAATCCAATGACAGGCGGCACGCATCAATCGGAGTCCGTATGACCGAGTTACGGGTCAGGATGCGTGAGGGGCATTTTGGTAATTTTCTGCACAAGGGCAGAAATGTAATTTCACATGGGTCACTGTTTCATTGAACTGGCCGTGTGGTGGATGCCTTGTGCGATCGATCCCATGTTTGTTTATCAATTAAATGATGGAATTGGACCGGTTTGGGGTGGATTTGCACATGGGAATGAGTTGGCATCGATTGCACGACATGGGCACTGGGTTTTTCTATGATTTTCGGGTCAGTGCGGGAACCTTTACACAGTGGATTGAGGACGGTTTTGGACGCCTTTAACGGCTAAATTGAATTAAAAGAATGAAGAGTGTGTCGAGGGCAGTTCACTGAGATTGAGAGATGGAAAAATGGAGTGGAAATGGTGGAGGAATGCTCAAAAACCCGAAACTGGGTTCTGGGAAATTCAAATTCGAATTTCCAGTTTTAGGCCAGCCCAATCCTAATTGATGGTGGATTGAGCTTTCTGGAACTTCAACGTGTTGAACCAGATCAAATGGAGCAAGCTTTGGGGCTCCTAGGGCCGTGGACGGACGAGGTGGACGGCCGGAAAACTCGAGCTTGAGTTGTGATGATTGAGGTATTGTCGAGTTCAATTAATCATGGTAATTGGTTCGTATTAGTCCTTATTAGCTTCCTGTGAAGTTAATTTGATAATGGTTGAGGATTGGAGGAGTTTTGGTGATCGACCCGTTTTGGGTGATCACGGGTTGTTGACTTGATTAGGGAATGGTTGATGCTAATCATGGACACAGAACTGAAATTGGTGGATTGATGATTGTTGTAGGATCAATAACGGATTGAATTGATATCGAATTGAGGGTGATTGAACCGGATCCTATCGCGGGCTTTCCAACCCGTTTACCAGACAAACGGGTGAAGAAGGAACACTGTAGCAGTCACTGTAGCAGGCGCGTGGCTTTCACGCGCAGCCACTCACGGCGGCGCGTGACGGCGCGTGGACACGAATCTCGAGGTGAGGTCAACATGACTTTTATCCTATACATTGTAACGAACATTTTGGGATTGGTTTCGTGTCGATCGGACACCGTCTCGATATTGTTCGGGATGTCCGAAGGTTTTAAATCCAGTTTAAAAATACTTAAAAATTCGGGAAAATTACGGGACTTAAATAGGATGTTAATGATGAGGTTAGTAATCCTCTAATGTGATTTGAACAGGATTGGGAGTCCCGGTGATAGTGATTTGGCCCGGGAAGGCCTATGGCACGCGTATCGAGGCGCTCGGTTAAACGGTCTGTGAGTGGACATTGGTTTTATAAATTCAATGCATGCATAACTGTTTCATGATTTTATAATTGTGATTATATGATTTATGTTGGATATCAGTGAATTTATATGTTTTCACGCATTTCGAGGCGATTTACGTGTTTGCACGTGAATCGAGGTTTTCTGGATCTGCACTGATTTCCATAAATGTGGTTGGATATGATTTCATGAAACGGTTACGGATTTGTTAAAATGAATCGGGCCAAGGGCCCAGTTGACTTATGAAATCGGGCCAGGGGCCCAATTGATTTATATATGCGATTTCGGGTCGGGGACCCTAAAATGGAATTGAATAAATGATTTTGGATTTGATTCAACTATTTGGAATTATGACGGTTTTATGGAAATTCGGGGCAGGGCCCTTGTGATATTTTGGAAATGAATAATTGAATGTGTTCCATAAAACCATCTCGATATGAGGATATTTATATCCTGGTCTCCTCCAAGTGTCGGGGACACTGGAGAAGTCACGGTGCATTGCCTGCGAGGGCTCATTGTACGGAGCTACCGGACCGTATAGTGATCCAGGAGCAGGATTGCTAGACGTCATGGACGTCAGACATCGGGGATGTCAGAGATATGGACCCGGTGAGACCCCGGGCAGCACGCGTTGCTTAATACCGTGAGATATGACGTCTGGAACGTCAAGCGTCTAGGACGCTAGGCATCGGGGATGCTGGAGATGGAAAAATAATAAATGAATATTACTGGATTGATGAAATAACTCTTGGATTGACTTTTGGAATTTGAAACTATGCTTTGGGTTCCGGGCTAAGGCCCTAATGGTTATTTCTAAATAAATATGGGATTATTGGTTTTGGTGCATGCATATGATTTTACTGAGGGGCATAAATGTCTTATAAATGTTTTAAGCCGACTTGTTTATTTTCGTCCACTCACAGCTTTTTTTTTCAATGCCCTTCAGGTTGATTCCGGATACGACTGCAGTAGAGACTTGAGCATCGCACACCTCCTCCATTGATCCTTACGCACTCTGGAAGCCCGTTTGGGCAATGGCAATCGGTTATCCCTTGTCTGGCGCCTCTTGTCAGACGGGAGCACGTCACATTCCATGGTAATCCCGGGGGGATTGGGTTGAGACCCATGTGATTTGATTTGGGCGGAGTCCCTACGGATTTGGTTTTGGGCTGAGTTCCCATATACTTTGATTTACGGTTTTGGGCTAAGGCCCTAATGGTTTAATTATTAACAAATGGTTTGATAACTGGTTTTCGAAAGCATGCATGTTTTTTGTGAAGGACATAAATCTCTTTTGTGAAATGAATTTTATGAACTGTTGTTTCGTCCACTCACAGCTTTTAATGGTTTTAATGCCCTTCAGGTTGATTGCGGATGCGGACTGTAGCAGAGACCAAGACATCACACTCCTCCTCCGATCCTGGCGCACTCTAGAAGCCTCGTTTGGGCTAAGGTTGGAATTATCCCTTGTCTGACACTTCGTGTCAAACGGGAGTAGGCATGTCCCACCATAATTCAGGGGATTTGGGACGGGTTCTGTCATTGTAATTACATGATTGTCTTATGATTCACTGAATTTTTTTGTATTCTCCAAAGAATCAAAAGATTTTTTTAGGATTTCATATGAAATAAAAATTATATAATAACATGAATTAATGATGCAATATGAATAAATAACCAAATGATAAATCTAATAACAATAACGTCATGTAGCAGCTAGACATGGCTTAAGGAAAACAAAAGTTATTTAAGACATAATAAATATTTGTTGGAGTTTCATCTCCTTATATGACCTAGATAGCATCTCTCCACATAGTTAAAACTATGCTAGCTCTCCATGTGTTAGCATCCTCTCTTTGTTGGTTTTGGGTTTGATAAATCTGCTCAAAATTGTTCTCTTCATCAACTGGTATTGATGAAGATTCATCAGTTGGCTCAATAGGAAATTCATCAAAACAACACTCCTTGCGAAGAAAGTTATGTAACGCTACACATGCCAACACTAGCTCTGCTTGTATTTTAAATAAAAATGAAGGAGAAGACTTAAAAATTGTGAATCGTGATTTAAAAATACCAAATATCTTCTCGATCACATTCCTTAAGGATGCATGGCGAAGGTTGAACAACTCATTTTCATTTTCAGGATCACGACCATGACCCGCAATCCACTAAGAAATATTTACCTAATTATTATGCAACATAAAAATAAAAACATATTTCCAACCAAAAAGATAAGTATTTACCTTGAGGAACTTTAAGACCATTTCTCTTTGATAGAGCATCACTTAACACTTTTGAATCATGAGCCAAACCCTCCCATCCACTAAGAATATACATGAATTCCAAACCAAAATTGCAAACTGCTAATACATTTTGGGATATATTTCCATAATAATAATAATAATAATAATAATAATAATAATAATAATAATAATAATAGTAATAATAGTAATAATAATAATAATAATAATAATAATATGATAGTAAAATTAATAATAATATTATGCAATGGTTGTCACTTACCTTGAAATAAGGATAAAATATTTGTACTTTATCTTATTTTAGCTGACACTCCGGATCCTAGTTTAGCCATCAACTCAGATGCTATTGTGTTCAAAGCCCTCAAAACTTTGTGAAAATTTTCACTTGTAGCAAATTGTGATCGCCCAAATTTTTTACGAATGACACAATATCGAGAATTCTGACCGACAATTTGCAAAAATGCTACTAGCATTTCTTCAACACAAATATATAGTCTCCTTTAAGAGTGTTTTTTTCTCGAAGGATAGTGCATAAGTTTTGGAACACATGAGGATACATCTTATATACTTGTCGGAAAATTGAGAGATCATCGTTCAATGCCTGATATATATAATCATATCCAACGGTAATAATTCGATGTCGAGTTAGCGGACGCTCAATATGCCCTTCACCTCCCTCAAACTGATGTAGCACATTTATTAATGTTTGAGTTTATATAAGTAAAATCTTAATGCCTTCATCAAATTCTTCATCCAAATCTTCATCTATTTCTTGTTCACAAATTTCTTCATTATTGATTTCTTCTTCGTCTCTATCATGATCTTCATACATGCTCGGGTATGACATTGTATATAGATGTTAAAATATATTCTGTGAAAAAATAGCATATTCATGGAAATTAAAATATAAAAAATTAAACTAAATACATAGTTCAACCAAAATAACACAACCAAAATACGTAGTTCAACAAAAATAGGAAAAAGTTCAATCAAAACACAACAAATTTAAAAAATACATAGTTCAACCAAAATGACACAACCAAAATACATAGTTCAACAAAAATATCAAAAATAACACAACCATAGTTCAACAATTCAAAGTAAACAATTCTCAACCAAAAACCAAGGTGATCCCAATAACAATTCATCCCAATTTGAAGGATATCCAAGATGAGCGCTCTTTAAGTGACATCTTCAAGAACATGTCTTATTTTACTTTAGTATTAAGCAGTTCAACTGCCTTGAATCGAACATTGTCATCCAAGTTTGGTACATCCTTCATATGTAAAGTCTTCCATCCCAAAATTTAGGTTTTCCTCATCCCTAAAAGTTGTTGCATCGGTATCATCGACACCTAATGCAAGTGAGCCATTTCCACTAGCAGTTGCACCCCCAAACACAATTTTTAAATCATCATAATTAGCAACACTTTCTGTCTGAAGGTTCTTGTGACTTGGGTGGGACTAGCAAAGGAAAAAATATTGATAATTGTTAATATATTATAAATATAATATTAGAGCAATCTAGTAAGTGACATAGCATATAATATGAAGCTCACCTTCAAGTAATTTTCCCATACTTCATCACTAGTCGTGAACTTCTTTGCAATTAGGTCCTACTCAAATCCAGAGTTGTTACACATATGAGTAGTCATTTTGTCAAGCTGCTTCTTATACCATCTCATTCGGCTCACATAATTGTTATATGTTTTATGAGACACGGTTTTCTCATTTAGGGAAGTACTATTTTTTCTATTGTTTGCTTACTTATTGACCCAATAGTATCACGCCATCCTCGACCAATACCACCAACCAATAGCTCTAACAAGAAATTACTTTCTTCCTTAGGCCAAAGTTCACAATTATCGGAATTTTTGCCTTTTCCTTTGTCATTTCCTTGTTGTGAATCCTTCATTTTACTACATCATACATGTAAGAGAAACTTCTTTTATTATTATATTATATATCACACATAATTTTCACTATTTTACCTCAAACAACAATGATAGCATATATGAGAACAAGCATGTACTCTTTAATACACAAACCTCACGCATGTTCAATAATCCTTAAAACCTAGCATATAACATCTCCATTTGTTGCATACTTCCATTCCCAATTTAGATTTCACAGAGTTTTGGGGCTTATTTTCTTGATGTGATAAAGTACAAATTGGTGAGTTTTGTGAAGAAGAAAATCTACATCAAAACCAATAATTAGCTACGATTATTCATGTGATAGAGTACAATAATTGGTGAGTTTTGCGAAGAAGAAAAACTTGATCCAAAGTAGAATTATCTACACCAAAAACTAATATTTAACTAAGATTACTGACAGCTAAAAACATCATATTGGTGATTTTTGTGAAAGAAAAATTAATCCAGAGTGAAATTAACTACACCCAGAAACTAAGTATGGAAGGGAAACTAATGCAACATAGAACTAAAAAAAATGATGATTTAATCAAGAAAAGCTCCAGCAAGGCATATCAGAACAAAACACTTCTCAATGTGGACTACTAAATAATTGAAAGCATTAAACCCATCCATAAAACACCTTAGATAACTTTATCAAACAATCCGATCGTAACACATGATTTCCTAGACTATTAATTTTGTTGTTCCTCGACATAGAAAGTTTCAATTTTTATTATCCTAACATTGACATCATCACTCCCTCTGATGATGTTGTTTAATATTTCAAAGTAACCGAACTTGATTTTTTCAAAAGTTGTTTATTTAACTTTGATTTTTTCATTAATAGATAACAAAAGTTGATCTAGGTTGCATTCGCAAAACCAATTGATTATAAAAGTAACCAAACTTCTCATGAACCATAACAAAGTCAATACATAATAGTAATTGAACCTCTGATAAATCCATACAAAGTCAATAATAGATAACAAAAGTTGATAAGTATGAATGCTTCCGCACGCAACAAGAAAAAAAGAGTAAAGAGAAATAGAGGAGCTACCTAGAAAGTACGGTGAGTAGAAACCTTGAGGATTAGATGAGAAGCAGACTTGAGAACCAAAATGTAGGGGGTGTGATTTTTTTATGGGATTTGATATTTATATCACCCACTGAAAAGTTTCACAAAATACATTATTTAATGAAATACCTCAAAATTGATAAATTTTTTAATACCATCGTATTTTTTCTAATCTTTTAAAAGTACTAATGGAATATTACCAGACTTGCATTGATGGTTTTAAAATTCTAATTGAATTCAATTATATTTTTATTAATAACTTAAAAATCATAATTAAATATCATTTGACGGCTCCAAAAAATCTATTAAAATCGTAATTGGATACATCACCTTAGTTTTTAACTATTTACATTAAAAAGTGTCGCAATTACATCTCTCCCGCATCTCTCTTCTTTTCTGCATTTTGCGAATTGCAATTTGATGTCCCAAAAGCTCCGGTCTCAGTTCTTAGTCCCATAACCTTCTCGGCTCCGCCTCAAAGTCAGAACACAAATTTACCCCAACAGCCCCCACCCCACCCCCCAAATTGAAAGATAATTATGGTACTACCAGCGGTAAAATTAGGTACCCTTGCCGTTAAAACCATCGCCAAACCCATTGCCAATCGCCTCAAGAAAGAGGCTGGGCGTCACCCGAGATTTAGGAACTTCATCATCAACATTGCCCAGGTTCTGTATGTTCTTGTTTCGCTTTCAATTTTGTTATTATTTAGATTTTGTAAAATACTGTTATATGGGTTGTCCTTAAATTCCTACACTGTTTGGGGGTGGGGGGTGGGGTTGAGGTGTCTCTGTTTTTTGTGGCATCATTGGGGTTTTCCTTTCTTATCTCACTTGGATGTTTTCACGTAAAGTTTGAATTCGTGGAAACCCTATCATCTCTCTGTTGCTTATGAGACAAGTTAATATGGTGTTTTCAAATTAAGCAAGAATGAGTTCTTTATTACTAATTTTTAAGGTATGAAAGAATATCTACAGTTGCTGTTCGTGATCAGTATGACTGTATGAGTAGCATTTTATCAATGTTACATTTTCCGAAAATAATATCCAGTGGACTAGTTATATACATGTTGAGTTTCTCTCATGATATATTCGGGCTATATGCTTCACCTGTGGACAGTGGCAAATCTCACTTCCACAGAGTTTCCCCTTAGTACTCCTTTACTAGTTTCTGCCATTATTATGAGTATCTATTAAGATATATTTGGATAACTTGTACGGCGAATGTTTTTAATTTTGGTTTGTGGCTGCCGCATTTCAGAGATGTTTTTCCCTTTCGATTCTTTATGGCTAGTGCTTATTAGTTCCGAAAAGTCCATGTTTTAATTGCTTCAGTGATTTGCATTTCAGCTTGCCTATATTCTTCTGTAGTGTTCTTTTGGTGTAAATGATTCGTACTTTGGTTTTGTTTTTTTTTTTTTATGGCCTTCATGTAGGTTAATCAGTTTGTGCTTTGCTCCCACCCAACCTGTAAATCCATTATCATCACATAAACAGTAAAACAAACATAATAGCTTCTTTATGCCACATAGGTTGTATCAAGTTTTTGAGAATATAGCGTTTGGAATTTCCTTGATTTCATAATGGTTAATGCTAGTTTTTTTTTTTTCCCTTTCAATAATCTCTCTTGAGTTATATGCTGATATATACAGGTTTCTTTCCATTTGATACTGAATCAGGCAAATCATCGATTTACAACAAATTTGCAAAGACGGATTTATGGCCATGCAACTAATGTTGCAATACGGCCACTGAATGAGGAGAAGGCAGTCCAAGCTGCTGCAGATCTTATTGGGGAGCTATTTGTGTTCACGGTACTAAGAACTTCCATTCCATTCCTACTCTAGAATATAATAAGGGTTTAGGTGCATACTAAATTAAAAATGATTACGCATTATGGCGTATTCCTAGCAGGTACATAACTATTATTGAAGGATAAATAAGCATAAGGGTGGTTTACAACAATAAACATAAAGTTAAAATTAAGTCAATGACATAAAGTAGGAAAACAAACTCCTCCCAGCTTTCGAGACTTTTGCTCCCTAAAAGATGCACACGTCTAATTCTTGTTACACACATCACCCGAAGAGTAAACCTGCTGGAGACCCAACTAGAATTTAGGCAAATGGTTAGTAGACTCTCCCTCCAGTTTTACTTGAACAGTATCCCTTCATCAAAATTTTCAGTTAAGAGTTTTCACCAAAGCTGAAACAATAGTTAGTTTCCTTTGCACATCAAGCTGGGCTCCAAGGAACAACCATAGTTCATAGCCCAAGGCTCCCTCCAAAGCTATATAATAGGATTCAGCATCAAACTCTATTTTTCAATCCAACATGCACTCCATTACACTCCTCTCCTCCTCTGTTATCATAACTTGAGATGTCTCGGACATGAAATGCCTCATGAAATATCTCATGCACCCCTCATTAAAATCCCTCAAATTATTTCTGCAGGACCAACATGTTTTTGTGGAAAAAGCATGAAGGACTGGGCATTTATCACAACTATTTGATTTCTCTTTATCAGAAACCAAAAAAAAAATAGAGATGGGAATGTTTTATTTAAGCTAAATCATACATTCTGTACCTCACCCCATTACCATCCCAAACGTAAAGTCGCACTTGTTCTGAAAACTCAGGTCAACTTCCTTGAATCCCCCTGCACAACCTCACTTCAATTGTTGTTCTCTTAAATGTGTAATGCTATCCTCCCTCCTCCCCGTGCTTATCACAACTCCAATAATAATTACTCCATTTAACATATCTCCACAACCACGTACAGGTGCATGCCATAAGTCATAACACACCATAATGACATGAACAGAATTCTGAATGCACTAAATGAAAGTTATGCCCATCACCCAAACCGAAAAATAACATCAGCTATGTAAGTTGCTTTATTTGATCAAGTGGTATTCCCTTATGCAGTTTTCATTCTGCACATGCCAGATCATGAATTAGTAACTGCATCCAATCTCCGAAAAATCCCAATTGTTTCTAACTTTAACTTTTTGGAATGGAATTTTTATAATCGGGTTCATTAATATTCCTGGTATAGTAGATCCTAAAAGGTCCGCTTACACGATTTCATCTATATGAAATCTTAATATCAGAATAGCTTATATAGTCATGATCAATTCAGATCCTTTTCGCTCTGAATCCTTTCAAGCCTTTTGCAAATTAATTGGACATTAAACTTGTCTTGAAAAGACACTTTCACCTAGTGTTACCATTCCACTCATTGACAAATATTGTTTCTGCAAATCAGCCATTAGCTAATGGCTGTTCAAACAGCAAATGATCACAATTAGAAAAAAAAAAAAAATTATAAAGGAGAACCCAAAGGCAATCAGAAATAGCTTATAAGGAGCATGAGCATGCTTCCTTGCTTATAAATTGCCCTTAGAGTTGGCTAGATGATCCTTGACCGAATGTTTTTCAACTTGGTCACTAGTCACCATGCCTTTAATTTTTTGTGGTCGTAAATGCAAGCTGATCAATTTAAGAAAGTGAAAGAATCTTCCATAAATTTCCAATTTAGTAAATGCTTTTCTCAATTCTTGCTACATGCATTACAATTCACAGGTATTTTACAACAATACTTCGGGCCTATTTGGGTGTGCTTTTAGAAGCAATGAAAGGGCTTTCAGATTATGAAAACCATTTTATGTAGTGTTCGGCTAAATAATTAAAAGTACCTTTGGTGAAGCTGCCTCTTCCTTAGTGGCATACTTTTAAGTGTATTTTTAGGAAGTAACAGTACTTTTTATAATTAGCTTTTATGCTCTTCTGGAAATAGGGGCTACTAATTATAAGGTGTACCCTAAAAAATCTCCCCCAAACAGGCTTTTACCAAATTACTATTGCACTCCACCTATGTGAACCTGATAGTATTCAAGCTTTGGTTTGACCAGATTAGGTTTTACAATGTTCCATGGTTCTGATAGCCATCGTACATGGTGAAACATTGGTTACATTTTGAAAATCCATTGCATGTTCCAACATTAAGCAAATGAAGTGTGTCAGAAAACCGGATATATATTCCCCCTCACTGAATTGAATTGATGAGAAACCTCATAACCCATTTGTTTCATTGTAAAGCTGCATGATGTTCAAGTTCTTGCAACAGGGTACTATGGGATAACACTATCATATGTAACTATCTGATTTTATTTCTGTTTAAGTTACGAATCATTATTGTACCTCTTTAGGTTGCTGGAGCTGCAGTTATTTTTGAAGTGCAGCGAAGTTCAAGATCAGAGGCAAGAAAGGAGGAGATTCGTAGACAGGAGTTAGAGGTAAGCAGTCATACTAAAATAGCATTAAGGAAATGTCCATCATCGTATCATATAGGTGTATTTTCTATGTTCTTTTATTGTATACCTTCCAAATTTAATTCATTTTTCACGCTATGTCCATGTAAGTTTCAAATGTAATTCATGCCCCCTCATATCTGGAGTTCTTTGTCTGTTGCATCACAATGTATAAAATCTTGACCTCCTCACCTAGTGCCAGCTGTTTACTTTAGTGTGGTATCAAACTGGGCAGGTCATCCATGTGTCAACCCCAGTGTGGCTTCTGTGCTTCATGTCACTATATTCATTTCAGTGGTCAATGTCATGGGCATAAGAAGAAAAACCACATGACTTGTTTGTAAAATTATGTAGTTGGTTTGAAAATAGTGACGGTGGGTGTACATTCCACTAACAGTTTTAAGTATGATTTTGTTCTAGACATTGAGAAAAAGAGACGAAGACTTGGCCAGAGAAGTTGAGCTGCTGAAGCAAAAATTTGAAGAGCTGGAACAGCTTGCCAAAGCACGAGGAATTTCCGGCTTTTTCAACTACAGAAATGCTCAAATCCTTGCGAATGGAAAGGATAAAATCCCAGATTGATGACAAGCACATAGTATTACGGTAAGAACCTACCCAACTTTATTTATAATTTTGTACAGGCTCATTGCCTTCTGGAATGTCCTGGTGAATATGTCTTCGTCAGTGTTTCTCAAACCTCTTCTGCATACCTTTTTTTTTTTTTGCAGATAAAACTGATGTCTTTCTAAGGGCAGTAATATTCAAAGGAATGGAAGCTCACACATCTGACTTCTTACTCAGACTAGAAAATAGAATTTCAGAATTTAATGATTTCTTAGTTTCAAATTAATCTGAGACTTGATAAGTTATATTGCCCCTTTAGAATTTAGATTGATTGCATGAAAAATGTGAAGGCTACTCGTTCGGTCATATTGGGTAATACGCCTCTTGCCTTTGGCGGATGCCGAACCAAGGTTAGGTGACAAGTAAACACGGCTGTCAACCAATTATTCACGATCTTCCAATTGTTAAAAGTTAGTTTTTGAGTAGTATTGAATTCAGACCTATGCAAAATTTTGCATATTTTTTTTTTTGAAGTAATCAAGTTTCACAGGTTTCATAGATTTTCACAAATTTTTATTGAGTTCGCATAATTATATAGAACTACCTGACAGACTAGTACATAATTGAACACTGAAATTTATGCAATTTGATAGAATTTTGCAGAAAATCATATTGTGATATAATTTTATAGAATTTTTTTGAAGAGTTTTTTTTTTATTTGACAGAAATCATCTATTATTTATTTAATTTTTTTTATCTTTATTTTTATTTTTATATGCGAGAAAGTCATATATATAAACAAAGAAGCCATTTTGATTAAATATTTAAAATTCCAAAACTTACCCTTTGTTGATTGGAGTTTAAAAAAGCATGTTATTTAAGTAATGTGTTAAAATAGTAAGTACATAGTTCTGCTTATTAATTAAAATTTAAAAGTATACCATTTAATTAATAAAGGGTAAAATAGTAAAATTATGGTCTTCAATAGGAAGAGAAATTATCATTAATGACCTTTCAACAAATTTCAACTCAAGAAAATTTGATTGGCCGACAACTAAACGTTGACGAAAAAAGTCAAAAGTTGAAAATGCATGTTTTAGTAGAGTGTAAAAAGTAAGTAATGAAAACCAATTAACAATTTACTGGGAAAGTCGAGATACCCAGCATAGTACATTGCTTGGTGATCATAAAGGTAAGTAGTTACTTGAATTCCCCCAATTCTTGACGCATAACACCCGAATACCAAGTTGGAACACTAGAGCAGTAGCTGAGGACTTCTCAATAAGCGTGAAGTACCACAAATACATAGGGGTATAAAAACAAAAGTGTGAGTGGACATATCAGTTTAAAACATTACATTGAATGCATAATTCATCCTCTTAGTTTTGGAAAGAAACTCAAAGATGCTAACAATGTACAAACGAAAAACACATGCATAATGTCCGAGAAATAAGAAAAAAAAAATGCAGGCTTGGAGTCATCCAAAAATTTAAGTATAGACATATAACCCACCAACTATGTTCATGAGTCACTCAAGTCATGCGAACATGACAAGTTGAGTATCAATGATTTGCTTGTGTATCTCGACCACGTGAAGATTGGGTGCTAAGCATCGTCACTTCATATCCCATAGAACTTGGGAACAAACTGATACTATTTAACTAGTATTTGAGTGAGTAGGGGTGATCGATCACATAGAGGTTCTTCTTTGACTAATAGACAAATATGAAAGATACTGGAAACTCCTAAGATGATATCACAATTCACACATCTCGTGTATAACACATGTTGTTAGATGGTATCACAATTCACACATCTCGTGTATAACACATGTACAACATAGTTCTTATAGCCACAATTCATAATCAATCTCAATCAAGTCATGTCTAGTAATATAACCAACATAGTTAAACAAAGCATTCTCGGAAGCATAACCAACATAGTCAAATGAGTCATGCGATATGACAGCTATAGTCAACAAGTGATGCTCGAGAATACAACATAACAACTATAGTCAACAAGTGATGATCAGGATTCTAACATATCGAGAAAAGAGGAAAACCTCTAAAACACAGTCACATGCACACAAACACATCTCGGGAAGCTAGAGTGTACATAAACAATCTCGTAGTGGAGGTCACAAATTAATTTCCAACTAACCATGCTCGTGGTTAAAAATGTCACTAATGTACATCCTATATAACAAATCTAAGCCAACATCTTCTAATGTCTAACAATCATGATCTCCACTATTCTCATCGTACGATTTACCAATCATAACCCAACATCTCATACTAGGAGTCCAAAGTATAACTAAGAACAACATGACTTATTAATATCATAATAACCTAGCATATCAATAATCATAATTTCCAAGTAATGATCATAGAAACATGTAAGTACATATATAATAAAATAGGGTTTAGGTAAGAGGTCCACTCACTTTTTGTCAAGGATTAAATCACCCGAGAGCGGCAAGCCAATGTAAGCTGCTAAACTACTGGTTTCCCTCCTAACCAAAAGAAGAATACAAGGTTTACAAACTTTACCCACAAAATTCTAGGTGAAAGTCCTCAATCTAATATTCAAAGAAAACTAAAACATCTTAAGGGAAGTAACGAGTAATAGACTAGGTTCTAAATGTCCTAGATTTTCGAATCCTATCTTTCTAGCCTATGCCCCTCCCCTTCTACCCTGAGATGAAAGCATTGGGACTCCTACTTGCTAGCTCGGGATTTCTAAATCTAATAAGCTAGTTGGACTATAAGACAAAAGAATGACTGCTAAATCTATCAGAGTCGACCATCTTTCTACTTGATTGGATGAGTAAAGGTAAAAGGATATGGTTGAACAATGCTTCCCATAAGAGGAAAATATGATAAATACAAAGAGTAAGACCCGCTAGAAAGAAACATTTTAGAGTTAAGCCTGGTAAAAAAACAAATAATAAGGTATTTCTTCCAACGCTCATCCAGGAGATAGGTTTTTTCTTCTAGAGAATTCCAGCGTGCAGTTCAGCAAATTTGCATTCGAGTGGTGAGATTGACGTTTATTTAGAAAAGAAAGGGGAAATGGGAAGAGTTGGCCTAGTCCATGTGCCTGTATGCGCATGGTTATCTAATATGTGAGTGGCTCAGTGCGCAATAGTCGCAGTAGGCCGGAAACTAAAAAAAATTCAGGCAACCTCAACACGTTCATTTCTTTCTTAAATCTAACATGAAATAGGTTTAGATTACACTACTCAATGCGAGGATTCTAAAAATCTATGCTTTTAGTTTGAGAATTTATCTCAATTGCTCAGAAAAAGCACTTGAAAAGGGTGGTAGTTCACAGCTCTACAACTTCTAATGAAGTCGTTTGGCCCTGATCTAGCCTCGAAAGCAACATACAATATGTCCAAAATAAAGCCCTTAACAAAGAGATTCTAACAGTAAAGAGAAAAAATCCAACAGTTACATAGGGTGACGAAAAGTTCAATGGGAAGCTTCGGCTCCACATGCAGTGGCGGACTCAGAATTCTTTTTCGAGGGGGTCAACCGTAAACGACCATAATCCTTTATTAGCCTTCTAAAAAATTTATCTTGCAATTATTCAGATTAAAAAATAGATGAGTCTGAAGATTGTTTAGAGATTTTTGAAATTAAAATTAGAGATTATTTCATTTGATTGAGTTTTATGATTACATTAATGCCATCGAATGAAAATTAGAGTCCATAAGAATTTGTTATAAGCAATTTTTGATGAATTTTGAGTTACAAAAGTATATTTATCAATATTAATAAGCATAAAATACCATCGTGATACTGTATTTTGGTATAAATTTTATTTTGGCTGCTTTGTTTTGGGGACTTCTTTGATCGAAAGCCTAAATGGCAAGCCACAAGCCGACCTACTAGGCAAGCTAGTTTATGCGCCAGCTTACTATTAAAATGATTTGTTAATTATTAAAAAAATTAAATGAAAAAGAAAAAAATACATATAATGTACTATTATTGTTTAGTTTAATTATAATGTCCAAGTGACATTTATGTAGTATTTGTTTCAACTTTCTCTTGACGCATATATGGAGATGAAACAACTTCGGATGATAACCTAAGTATAAATTCTAAAATTCAAGTAAAGCAAATTAGCCACTACAAACTTTCTTCCTTTTATTGTTCTCTGCTTCCTTCTTTACTCTGCTTGCTCTCTGCCACATCAATAACCTCCGTGATTCTTCTCCCTACATCTTCATCTAAAAAAATAACATCCTAATTCAGAGTCACCGCAACCATAATACTCAGATTTTTTTTCTATCTCTCTTATCTGTTGTTCTTTCCCATAAGAAAATAAAGAACGAGATAAGAAGCCCCCCTCATTCTTCTCCCTTTGTCTTCATCTAAAAAAAAATAACATTTTAATTCAGAGTCATCACCACCACAATACCTAGACTTTTTTTGTCTCTCTTATCTGTTGTTCTTTCCCATAAGAAAATAAAGAACGGGATAAGAAGTCTCCCTGATTCTTCTCCCTTCGTCTTCATCTAAAAAAAAATACATCCTAATTCAGAGTCACCGTCACCACAATACCCATACTTTTTCTGTCTTTCTTATCTATTGTTCTTTCCCATAAGAAAATAAAGAACATGATAAGAAGCCACAAGACAAAGTAAGTCCAACCATATCCATCATTCAAGCATCTTAATTTCCTCTTCCCTTGAATTTTCCCACTCCTAAAGCTAGATCATGCAGAAGAGAAAAGTTGATTGTTTTTTGTTGTAGTGAGGAGGAGCCAAACTTCAACTTTTTAAATTTTTGTTCACTAAAATCAATTTTATAGATGAATTTTCTAACATACCTAAAGGCAAGCTTTTTAGGACTGGAGGGTCAATTTCCAACCTCTATGTTTAATATTCTAGTGATGAAGGGGTCAAGTGACCCCTCTTGGCCTAAGGTGGATCCGCCAATGTCCACATGCTTCTTTTCTTTGATACTCACACCACAGTGACCTTCCATAGTCATGGCCTAGCCCATTGGACTCATGAGTTGGGGATGATCATGTTTGGAAGTGATCGAGGTCCTATTTTGCAATTTTGATTGGATGAAAGCATGGTGTGTGTCTCAGAGGACGACTCTGTTTTTTCGAGGAGTTTGGTGTCGTCGTTCTTGGGTAGTAACCACTAAGCAGTCAGACCAGGAATGAGCTCTCGGTAAGATTAGGAAAATGGTTAAACTTATAAGGAATAGGAAATTGAGAGAAAAGATAGTCGAATCTACAAATCTACAAATTGCGAACACTCACTTCACTCAACCAATCTACAAATTGCAGCAATAGGAAATTGAGAGAAAAGATAGTCGAATTCGAGAGAAAAGAAATTTGGGCAAACCTTCCTCGACCTCGAAGCACAACTGGATTCCTCCTCCTCGAATCTGTCGTCGCGACGGTCAAACCTCCTTGCCAGAGAACCTCGGTTGCACATCACTCCTTGACCCGACGACGACTCCTCCTCGATCGACCCTTGAAGACACGACGGCTCCTCTCTGTCTCCTGCTCAACCCTCGACGACGACCGCTCCATCCCTCACGGCCGGCTTGTCTCTCCTCGCCTCTCCCAGTCTCACCGCCCCGCTCGCAGCCGCCTCCCTCTTCTCATGGTCTCACCCACCAGACGACGACAGATGACCAGGACCAGGGTAGAATTTTCCAAACTCCTCTCCAGCCTTCCACAGATCAATCGATCTCTCTCAAACAAACCCCTGTTTATTTTAAGTGTTAAATGCGTGTAGTGAAACTAAAACGACTGCGTTTTAAATTAATTTGCTCTTTAATTTTCTTTTTGGGTCAAATAATGTTTTGTTTTTCCTTAACCCTTTTTTTCCTATTTAACCTTCTTTTTTTTCAAAATTCCAAATTGATTATTTGGTAAAATATATGTTAGTAATATATATTTTAAAATTTTACTATAAAATATGAATTACCTCACAAATTTGGTAATATATGTTTCAGTTTAAAATATATGCTTTTATTTTAGAATATATATATATTTTAATTTAGAACATATGTTTTAATTTAGAATACATATTTAATGTAAAAAATGGCTTAACAACTCACATATTTGGTAATACATGTTTTAATTTAGGATAAATGTTTTAATATAGAATACATGTTTAATGTAAAAAATGGCTTAACTCACATATTTGGTAATATATGTTTTAATTTGGGGATATATGTTTTAATTGAAATAATTAAAATAACGCGATTAAAATTGGAGACCAATCCAGTTTTCAATCCGGTAGACACTCTACTGGTTTTTAATGAAGTTCAATGTGTAAAGTATTCATAGTGCAACATTATCAATAAAATTATGTTTTATTTTAAGTTTATCTTTAATGTTTTATACTGTTAGTTATTGTCAGACTTATATTCTATCATATTATTCATTATATATTTATTATATCAAAATCATTTTATAGTTTTTATTAGTCTTATATAGCCATTATTGGGTACTTAAGTTTTTCCCAAAGTTTCATTTCAAATTTCCAACTTTTTGACCGAATTTCCATCATTTTTATTGACCGTAAACGATATTGATATCGATAACGATATTTGGGGCAAGATTTCCGTATATTTGACTAGCGATATATCCGTCGATATCGATTTTTTTTATCCTTGTGTTTAACCTATTTAAATTATAAAATTTAATAGTTATTTAGGTAGATAAATAGATAGATATATAGGTTAGTAATGACACGTTTATTAAATGTGTCAATATATAAGCTAATATACGGGTTAACCTGTTAACCCGAAATCTACCAATTTATTAAACGAGTTAACATGTCATTATACGGGTTAACATGTTGACCCGAAACCCACCTGTTTAATAAACGGGTCATAACAGGTTGACCCGAAAATGACCCGAAATTTTAATCGTGCGGGTTGACCCGAATTAATTTCGTGTGGGTTTCGAGTCGTGTCAAAAATTGCCACCCTTAATTGAAAGCACCACTAGAATAAGAAGCAAATTTCCAAGATTTTTTTAATTTTTTATACAAAAATAAAAAGGTTAAAACAAAGAAGAGCCCCTAGGGCACTTACAGCCAGAGAAATCAAATTTCCTTAAGTTATCTCGTGGGTTGTAGTTTTGCCCACCCGTGACCCATGTCAAATTGATGCCAAGTGTCGCCATCATGTCTGCTACAAAGTTAGCATCTTTGAGGACATGAAATCACCATTGACATAGTGGCTTATAGAATTATATTTTCCAGCTCATCTTGAAAAACTCAAAGAGTAAGAAAGCATTTAAGAAACTGTCAATGAAAGCATGTAACAACACATACCTAAAATTAAAGTAAATTTGAGAAATTATGTTTGGAATGCCCATTTTGTCCTCGGGTTTAGGGGATCTGGAAGACGAAGGGGATCTGGAAGACGATTTGAGTTTGAGAATATTTTTAGAATTTTTCACATGCGAAAAACAGAGTCTGGATGAGACAGTTATGGGTATTGATGCTTCAGAGGCAGTTTGGTAATTTTTTTAGGTTAGATATTTTTAAAGCTTTGATTTCCAAATCTTTCTACACTCTCTCTCTTCTCTCTCGGTCTCTCCCTCCTCCCTTTACGATCATGTAAATGACCATCATTGTATCCAATTATAGGCTAATTTGACATAAACCAAGGCCAAGGCTCAATCCTCTCATTTCCTTGAGTTATTTGCTGGCATTCTTGAGGCGCGAGCAGCACTAGATGTGGTAGATTGAAGATGGAAAGTAGTTTGAATCTTCTTGATAAATTTTCAGCAAAATGAGATAAGATTCCTCACTTCTGAGCTTAGATTTGGAAACCTTGTAGTGAATAAATAAACTTTCATGAAGGGACCATGGAAATGGAGAAGAAACGGAGGAGTTGGAAGCTTGTCAGAAGTGGTAATAACTAGCTAGATTTTCCTAATTTTGGCCACCGCTAAAGGTGGCAGTGGCGACAGTCAGATAGTTTTGCAGGTGGTAAGGCTCAAACCAATGGCGGATTTAGAAATTTTTTTCAGGAGGGTCGACACTTAAAATGATATTAGCTACTATTAATATTCTAATTTTATATGGTAAATAAACGAACATCTCAATAAAAAATAGTTGCCAATTTTTCTGATTATTCCGATTACTTACTTCTCTATTATTTGTAAGAAAATGTGCTATTAATATGAATTGTGGTATGAAAACTTTGTATAACTATTATTTTGTTTGATTAGGGTCTATTGATGTGCGTTGAATTAAGTGCAAGGTTATTATACATCCACCGATGTACATGTACCACTTAACAAAAGTAGTAAATAAATGACACATGTTGTATGACCCGTGAACAATCACACATCGGTCGGGGAGAAAAAAGTGAAGTGTCTTATATATATGGACACGTATCTATCTAACATAAGGCTTTTTGTGAGTTCACTGACTTTAGGAGCTCATCGGTGAAGTGTCTTACATTTTCACGATTATTTATTTCTTCATTGTTTGTAAATAAACATATACTCTTTCACTGATTACCTACTTACCGATATATACAGTTGTATATGTACCACTTAACAAAAGTGATAAATAAAAGACACATGCTAGTATTTAAAATAATTAGTAAATGTCCGAATGTTAAATGGTTATTAAATGTATGTATCAACAAGAATAATTGTCTAATTTTTGGGTACATTTTTACCGATTATTTACTTCCTCATTATTTGTTAGTAAACATGTATTCTTTCATCGATTACCTACTATCCATTATTTGTAAGTACAAAATATAAAATTTGGCATAAAACTTGGTGCACCTGTTATTATGTTTGATTATGGCCAGTTGAATTGAAGCATATTTCATGGCATATCCACTGATGTAGAAGTGTCACATAATAAAGTGGTTCGTAAGAAAAAATACTTAATAGATACGAAATTTACCGATGCATTAATTTCTATTTTATGACCCAACATATTCATGATCCAACTAAATATGGGCTCGAACTCAAATTTTTCAGTTCTTCAATGATAACCTTAAACAATAGTTCAACTTACGATATTCGACTATAATATCTGACCATATTTGATGTGACACTTAATACGTTATGATATATTAATAAATTAAATTATATTCTATATATTTTAGTTAATTTTTTTTTTCTTTTAGGAAAAATGTCACATAAGTGAATTAAATAAAATGATCAATTAATATGTTCAAATAAAATCATTCTAATTGATAATTGATAGGCATTGAATTAATTTATTCTTATTAATCAACTTTGTTAATACGGGAAGATATTTTTTGATTCATATGATATAAATGTGAATTGTGACGTACTAATATATTGAGTTCAATATTAAATTTTGAAAAATGGATTATATGATTTGCACCAAATTCACCTAATTAAATATTATGCAATAACAAACTAGACATTTTTAACTCGAAACTAATAATATTACATATTAATTTATTACAAGTTAAAATGGGTCAGTCATGTAGGTTTAATTTAGTTGGTTTTACTGTTAATTTATAGGTAATTAGTCTTAAATTTGAACTCGGATGACATACTATATGAAAAAAAAATTAAAAAATTCTTGCCTCCACTATAATTAAAAACAAAAAGTTAAAATGGGCCGGGATAAAAGAGTTAAAATGGGCTGGGATTCGAAAAAAGTGTTAAATGGGCCGGATTCTAAAAGAGTTATGGGCGAGAATGCTAAAATCGTGCTTACAACCCAAACTTAGATCCGAGCCAGCTTTCGAAGACGGAGTCGAGTGTTGAGGTTCAAGAGCTGTGTAATTGCCTCAGAGGTGGAGCGCAGAGGCAGTGCGCGAGCAGAACTCAACGCAAAAGCAAGGGGGAGTTAGAGGGAACACAAAGGTAAGCAATTACTTATTGAAGCACTTAGAGGGCAAGATGCTAGATGTTTTTGGCTTGAAGATGGAAGCTTTAATCGAGGTTTTCAGGAGTTGGGGTGGTCAATTGACCACCCTTGCCCCTTAATAGATCCGCCTCTGGCTCAAACTACGCATTAAATTAAACACATAATTTAAGTATTATGCAATTTAAACCCTTTTGGTATAGATGTAGTATTGGTAAATATGGATCATTTTTAACCGGGGAAATTAGGGAATATTAGTAATATCTTAGTTAAAAATAAATAAAGAATAAAGAATTAAAGAATTAAAGAATAAAGAATTAAAGAATAAATGAATAAATGAATTAAAGAATTAAAGAATAAAAGAATAAAATAATAAAATACAAAGAATAAAGAATAAAGAAATTAAATAATAAAAGAATAAATGAATTAAAGAATAAAGAATCCAAGAATCAAAGAATTAAATAATTAAAGAATTAAGAGGGGGGTTGAAAAGATTTGTAATCTAAACTACATTTTAATTAATAATTAAATCAAAATTAACAATTACAATAATTAAACTACTCCAAAAATACACTTCTTTCAAACACAATTTTTACCAACACTTTGCATTTTGCTCATATTGAACCAATCACGAAATTCTACCTTCATCATCTCAAGTACATACATACGTTTTTCATTATTATAAATGCATAAACCATTAATGTGCGTCAAATATTAATATGCATCAAACACTTACAACATGATTCACCTTAAGTTTGTGATTAAATGCACCGACAGCAGCCGACATTGAAATCTCTTCAATCAAATGCTAAGTGCACCGACAGCGACCGACACTTAGCATCAAATTGAAGTACGAAGCACTAAAACTTATGAAATAAATGAAATTTAGAAAGTAAAACACATGGAGATTGTATTCATATTCTCAAACATTTAGAAAGCATAAAATTGTATTTAAAAGAGAAGTCAAAGAAATTAAAAGAAAAACCTAAGAACAAAGATTAAAAGAAAACATAAGAAATAAATTAAAAGAAGTTACAAATGGTCCCAAAATAAATCTACAAAATAAAAAGAAGAAGAATTAAAAGAAGAGAGAAACATGAACTAATAAAAGGGAAAAAAAAAAGACTAAAATTGGGGAAAATTGGGGACCCCAAAAAAATGAAATGGCCTCCTTATTTATAGAAGGAGTGCCAAAAACTAAATAATAAAATACAAAAATAAAATATAAAAAATGAAATGATGAACAATGATGATTAATGATGATTTTAGGGTTGATTTGGTGCTAGAAAGTGGTTGAATTGTGCAGGAAAATCAACAGAAGGGGAGCAGTTGGAAGCAGGAAATGGCTGGATTCATTTTCGACCAGCAGCTGCTAACAGAGCAGTTGGGGAGTTGGCGAGCTACTGCTTACAGAAGGCATGGCTGTTCGGCTAGTAGGCGCTGAGCTAGAGGAAAGGGGGTCGGTGGGTCAGACGGGTCAGGCGGACATGACTTCAGCGTGGGTTATCTGATGCGGAGCGTACGGCTTCATGCGAATGGCGCTAACAAGGGCTGGAGCTATTCGGGAGAGCTGCTCCGAAGCGGAAAGGCAGCGTTCGACTAGCGCGGTCTGAAGACTTCTATTGGGCTGCGAAGGGTTTTGCAAATGAACTTTTAATTTTAAAATGGATTTATATAAATCCACCGAATTTCGTCCATAATTTCTTTATTCAAATTCCGATCAGGACCATTTTTTTGCCAAAACGCTCCAAATTCCAAGCTTTATTTATTTCTACAAAAATCCCACAAAATAAATTATTTTCTCAAATTTTTTATTATTTTAATATTAAAAGTCAAGTATAAAGGGTATAAAATAATATAAAATAATGTTTAAATGAAGACCTATCACCAGGGTGAGCTCTGACAATTGGTTTAACCTGGGCATGCTAACGTGGTAGGCCATTGGCAGCTACATAGAGCTAGGTGGTCCCAGTTGGCAGCTATATGGCAACCCAATCAACAACTAGTTAACCGTTAAATCAATTTATACCATTAGGGTTTGACAGAATATGGCCATATTTGTTTCTATTTGACGTTATTTTTCCTTTATTTTTATTACAAAAGATAGCTTGCTTACTTAGTGTTTGTGCTAGGATCTAATTAGAGTCAAACTTGGATTAAAAAAAAAAGCCTCCCCCTAAAAACCAAGGGAGGCGCAGCCCCCACCTTCGTAGTCGCAGTATGAAGGAGTGACTCCTTATGCAATATAATCAATATGGACAAAATATTCCTATCCCATAAGAATATTTTGTCATATTTTAGTTAGAACATTCTGCCATATTTGGAGTCATATTGTAGTTAGAACATTCTGCCATATTTGAAAAAATATTTTTTCCTAATATCTCGTCATATTTGATGAAATATTCTATCATAATATCTGATCATATTTGACGGAATATTCTATCAAAGTAACAGAATATTCAAAAGCGATTGTACAGATGTGTGAGCGGGCATACATGCGCTTGGCCAGTGCGTATCACATATTCTGGCCTTCTACTGGTGCATGGTGGTGTGTGGGGGTGGCCATAGGTCTTTCCTTGGAGCGTGATGGTGCATTGAGTTATTCCCCAATGCACGACATCCCAATTTCGGGTTTTAAGGCATTCCAGAACTTTTTCACAAGACCCTTCCTGATATCATTTTGATAACCATGAAACGTCATGCTCTTGTCTAACAACTAAACCAAAATTTTCAAAAATAATCTTAGAACCCTAAAATATAACACAAGAAACATGTTAGACAAGGGATGAACAATGACCATCTCAGAACATCATCTCGTTATGCATAACAAACATATTTCATCCTCATGGGGCCATCGCCCACACTAACCCATTAACCCCAACGAATATTGTAATCCAATACCTTCACCCTTCTTGAGTCCTAATCTGATATCCCGGCTCTCCCAACTATTTTCAAGCCATAAACTGATATCTTAACTCTTCCCGATTCTTATCCTGATATCTCGACTTTTCTCGAGTCCTATCTTGATATCCTAACTCTTTCTTATTCCTATCCTAATATTCTGATACATCCCGAATCCTATCCTAATATCTCAACTCTTTTTGAGTCCTATCTTGACATCCTAACTCTTCCCGAGTCCTATGCTGATATCCCTGCCACATAAAGAGTCAATCTCCTCAAAACTCGAGAGATTTTTACATGTCTTATCTAGAAGCATCATCAGGTTGGACATATAGAACTACCCTTAAATAATGTCTATTTAACTCGAAACATGTGCTAATGGGTCTGTAGTATCGAAACCATGAAAATTCATATTGAATGGAAGTTGAGGGAATGCTCCATAAGCTACCATGTGTCGGTGGAAGGTTGAGATGCCTCCCACGTGCTTGCAACCTCAAGTACCACTGAACTTGCCTTCAACCTTTCACCAGATTGACGTAGATTCCTACAACTAGGTCCCGACCTAGGTGGCCTGACTCGATGCCAAAACCTCCATTTCTATCCATTTCTCACATCCAAAACATCAAATAAACTCTAATTAATTCCAAAAACATGAATATGAATGCAAAAATAAAAAAAATCACCTTGATTCAACAGGAGGGAGCTCGACACTCCAGCTAATGTTTTAGCTAATTTGGATAGTCTTTTCACAGCCAACACCCTCGAATTTGGGTTGGGTTTGGTTGCCTAAGTCTGTAAGATACACTAAGAGAGTCTCTGACCTTGAATTCTAGTTTATTGACCCTTCCTTCTTTCTAGTCCCGTGAGGTGGTTTTATAATTCCATTTTCAAGTTGTCCCCTTACAACCCCAGACTCATGTGGTTCTAGAAGAGGAAGAGGAAGAGCAACATATATACAACACCTACCCACTTGATCTAAATCTCAGACTCTATTCGTAGTTTCTACTTTCCCTCCTCCTTCCTTCTTCTCCTAACAGGTAATGATAAGCCTTGAATTAAGCATCATTTTATACCCTTTATGCTTATCTTTTAATCTTTAAATACCAAACAATAGGAGAAAATAACATATTTTGTGAGAAATGTATAGAATTGGATTAAGCACGGAAGTACTAGAATTTAGGTGAAAGAATCACCTCAATCAGAATTGTAACGAAGAACTTATGATCGAATGAAAGGAGGCCACCAAAAAGGTTGAAGGAATTCATTAGGGGTCTACTGAATCCACAAAGATAGCCTAAGAACCGGTTTCGGCGCGCGCCTCCTGAACCCACAGAACCTACTTCAGTGCGCGTGTACCGAAGGCTACAACTTCTTTTTCGGCGCACGCTTCTTGAATCCTTAAAGCTTGCTTCGACCAGCGTGCACCGAACACCCTCTCAGCCTCCCTTGTCGCGTTGACCACGCCGTTAACCACCGAATTTCAGCACATAATTCCACCAGCGCACCCCAAAATTCCTCCATTCCTTCAGCAGTGTCTCACCGAGCCGACTCCTTACTATACCAGCACCTTTTTCCTTCCTTTTTGAGGAAAATTTGTCCAAATCAAGATTGGATTTGTTTTCCTTTGTTTCAAGGAAACCCTTTTTTTATTAGATATTATAATACCTTTTTAATTAGGATTTAGAGAATCGTATTCTTTTAGCACTTCAATATTAATTACTTTAATCATTTTTCTTTTAGGATTTTAATTGTGAACTCCTAATTATTTGAGGATTAATTTTCTCTTATAAATAGAGAGACTTAGGTTCTTTGTAAAGGGTCGCTCATTCTTTGTACCAAAACTCTGTTCAACCAATTTTCCCTTTTCATTATATTCAATATTTTAATTGTAAGAGAAATTACGCCATACTTCACCTTCTACACCTTCATCCATGACTAAGTTGAGGTGTCCTCGCTTGTCTCACCAAAGAGTGCTCATTCACTTCGTCTCAATAGGGTGCCGTGAAGAGAAAAAGTGTAACACGACCTCTTTACCTTGTAGTTATTTCTTATGCTTGGATATTGATTATATGAATTGATTTCTAATAATATTCTTAGTTTTATGATTTGTATTGCTTTAATATTATATGTGTTCTATTATTTTAATTTTTGTTATGTTTTTGTGTTTATACTTAATGCTTGACTAGATATAGGGTGCCTCGAGTCTAGGTCATTGAAAGTGTCGCAGGGTGCCCCGGGCACATACTTAAGAGAATATGTAAGTAATTTGTAAAACTAAAGTTATAGGATTTCGTAGGTTGAAGTTAATACAATCATGAATGAGTTAGGTTAAAGATGAGTTGACCATGTAAATAGTAAATTAGGTTAGATTAGATTAGTTAATTACGTAGGATTATAGAAACAATCAACTACCCCCTAATTAATTAATTAAACGATAATCATGCTTAGGTACCCTCAATCCCCGGTTAAGAACGATCCCTACTTATCAATGCTACATCTACACAAAACGGTTTTAATTTGCATATGTTGTCATTAAGTGCTGAGTATGACTTTGTGTTTGCTTTAATACTTGATTTTAGCATATCAGGTAACACTTATCATCTTTAAGTAAGAAAGATGCCGACTCACCAAAAAACAGCTTAACTGAAAGTACTAAGATGCCTCTGTTCTCCAAATTTACCAAAATGCTTCTCATCATTTAAACCCATAATGTAAGACCCATGTGCTTAGGAAACAAGAGCGGTGAGTAAGACCAGTGAGCTTGCAAAACAAGAACGGTGAGCGAGACCCGTGAGCTTGGGAAGTCAGAACGGTGAGCAATCCCACATCGATCAAGGAAGGAAATGTGAAGTGCCTTATATGTGGGGGCATTATCTTCCTAGAACGAGGCCTTTAGGGAGCTCACTGGCTTGGGATTCGTTTGGAACTCCGAAGTTAAGTTTTCTTACACAGTCCGTTATACATGTTCTGCTTTTCTACCAACTAGTGAGTTCGAAACTCGAATAAGGGTCTAATTAGAACTTCCAAAAAGTTCCCTGTGTTCAAATTGGCATTCAAGCTCTTCAAAACACGAGGGCATAATCTTCTTTTTCTCAATCAATTTCCCCAATTTCGTCTCAATATATATGATGCTCATTACCTTTTTTGGCGGTTTTGATGTTATTTGAGTTAGTTTAGAGCCCTTTTAAAAAAAAATACAATCAAGTTGTATTGGGTAAGTACGGGGCGGGTTTTACTCGAGGGTCAAGGGAGCCTTGTTAATATCGCATTTAAGGGTATCTTGGTATTAACACTCCCTTGATTTGTATTTTGAATGTACTGTGAGTGGGTTTTGAACTTACACTATGGTTTTCACTAGCTATACCATCGCCCGTTATCATGGTTTCTCTCTAGCAGGTGATGAGAGGTATTTCCCATCATGTGTTCATTGAGGATTATTTCTTTACACATGATGTGGTGTATTGCCATCATGTGTTTGTTGGGGTTATTTCTCTAGCATGTGATATGGGGTACTTCTCATCATGTGCTCATTGAGGATTATTTCTTCGGCACATGATGTGGGGTATTTCCCAACATGTGTTCATTGAGGATTATTTGACAGGACCCATCTCAATCCCCATGGATTATCGTGGGATGTGTCATACTCCCGTCTGACACAACGTGCCAGACCAGGGATAAGACTATAACCCACTCGAGGTTTCCAGAGTACGCAATGGTTTCTAGAGTACGCATCGTTGTGTGATGTCTCGGCCTCTACTACAGCCCGCATCCGCGATCAACCTGAAGGGTATCAAAAACAATAAAACTGTGAGTGGACAAAAATAAACAGTTGGAAAACAAATTTCAAGAATAACATTTATACCTTTCATTTAAAAACATGCATTCATCAGAAATCGAATCGTAACTCAAATACTCTCTTAAAGCCAAATCATATTGCTTTTCAAATCAATAGACAATGAAAACATTCATCAAATCAAATCAAGTATCTGACGTAGGGTCTCAGCCCAAAACCATATCACGTAGGGACTCTACCCAAATCCAAATCACGTAGTGTCTCATCCCAAATCAAATCTCTTAAATCATCTCAATAGGACCTTTGCCCGAAACATAGCATTTAAGTACACATAGACTCACACTTAGAGTCGTATGAAAACATAAGCAACCCATCCTCATTATCTAATATCCAACATCCATATAATAGTCACGATATAACTACAACGCGTGCGACTCAGGATTCTACGTCCGAGTATACACCCAGAATCTACGACATCTGAGTGATGGCATTCTCAGGATCTACAACGTCTGCGTAATGTCCATATTTGACACTCTTGAGCTTTAGCCTCCCTTCGGAGCTACTCACCTCCAGGAAGTGTAGTCGTGACCTCTCCAGGATCAATGACATTTGGAGGATACCACTCCGGAATCTACGACGTCCAAAGGGAACAATCACATCATAAAAGATGGCTGTGTGGAAACTAGTTCACAAGGACTCACAATTTGAGTCAAAATAATTTCCAACGGGGTCACAACCTGGAATATCATTTCGTAAATCCAAAACAGGGTTACAAGCCCAAAATCTCATATCATAAATCAGAACTAGGTCACAAGCCCGATATATCATTTCCAAATCTGAAAACTATTCCACTATTCAAAATATTGTTCAATTTAATGTTTGACTATACTCTAAGTCAAACCATAAACCAACTGGGACACAAGTGATAGGTCCTCAAATAAGCATTATTTTATATTATTTTATACCCTTTATACTTGATTTTTAATATTAAAATAATAAATAATTAGATAAAATAATTTATTTTGTGGTATTTTTGTTTAAATACATAAAGTTTGTAATTTGGAGCATTTTGGCAAAAGAATCGTCCCAATCAGAATTATAACGAAGAAATTATGGACGAAATTCGATTGAATTATATATATTAATATTAATTTTGTAAGCCCAAATTTATAATTAATTTCAGTTTTTTTTTGTTTGTGTGCAACCCAAATAAATCCAGCCCATTCTTTTCTTTTGTGCAGGCCAAAAACTCAGTTGCAAGCCCAGAGAATCTAACCCAGCGCATAGCCCATCCCAAGTCTTCGAGCGCAGCAGCCCCATACCGAAGCTCCCAACAAACCCTCGGCGCGCGCTGGCTGACCAGCCCTTCATCCTTTGGCACACGCGAGCCGAGTCTCGCCTGTCAGCCCCAGCAGGTTCCTACCAACTCCACCCACCCCCTGCAGCTACAGTCCACCGAATTTCTGCACTGAATTTCTGCAGCAACTCACCAAACCTTCAACTGCTCCATTTGCAACAAATTTTCAGTCCTTTTTCTGATTTTTCCAACTCCAAACCATCCCTAAAATCATCATTATTCATCATTTCACTTTTATTTATTTTTTGTAATTTTTATTTTATTTTTGGTAGCTTTTTCTCCCTATAAATTGGGGTTCATCTCATGTAACAAGGGTCCCAATTTTGTCCAATTTTATTTCTCTTTTTAATTTAGGTTCTAAAATTTTCTCTCTAGTTTTTCTCTTCTTTTAGTTCATCTTCTTTCTTTTTGTCAGGGACCATTTTAACTTCTTGTAGATTTTCTATTTAATTAGCTTTCTTTTAATTCTAGTTCTTAATTTATTTTATTTTTATGTTATTTCTTAATTTTATTTCTTCTTGACTTTGTTCTTGTGATTTTTCTTTGAGATCTCTTAAACACATTTTTATGCTTTTCTTAAGAAATACCTAGCCCGAGTATTTCCGAAATGATTTTAGAATTTAAACCCGAATTCTTATGTTTTATCCTCCATCTTTATAAGGTTCCAGCCGCTGTTCGGTGTTTCTTATGAATAACATTCCATTGTTTCCGTTCACTTTCGGAATCACAAGCTGTTCTTGGGTTCCGAAAGTGTAACTTTATTTCCCTTACTTAAATTCTTGTTATTGTTTCGGTTTACTTATATTTCAATATATGTGTTGGTATTTTCTTTCTACCATTTGTAAATGTGAATACAATCTCCATGTGTTTTACTTTTTGAAATTCATTTACTTCATATGTTTTAGCGCTTAACCTTCAATTTAACACTAAGTGTTTATGACCGTTGTTCGGTGCACTTAGAATAGGGTTGAAGAGATGTAAATGTTTGACGCACATTAAAATCAATAATATAATGTGAATCGTATTATAAGTGTTTATGATCGCTGTTCGGTGCATTTATAATATTGAAAAATGTATGCATTTATTTGAGATGATTAAGGTAGGATTTCGTGATTGGTTCAATATGAGCATGATATTAGAGTGTTGGTAAAAATATGTGTTTGAGGAAAGTTCACTTGTACAAAAGTTAAAGTAGAAGTAGAATTAAATTCTTAATTATTTTCTTTATTCTATGATTACAATCTTTCAAACCCCCCATTTAATTCTTTATTATTTAATTCTTTTATTCTTTTATTCTTTATTTCATTAATTCATTAATTCTTTATTATTTTATTATTTAATTATTTAATTAATTATTCTTTGATTATTCATTATTCTTTTTAACTAACATATTATTAAAGTTCCCTAATTTCCCCGGTTAAAAACGATCCCTATTTACCAATACTAAAACTACACAAAAAGGGTTTAAATTGCATAACACCCGAATTACGTATTTAATTTAATGCGTAGTTTGGGTGTTACCAATTTTTGGTGCCATTGCCGGGGAAATTGAAAATCATTTTTAATAAGTTGGTGTAAGTATATAAATTGTGCATATTATACTTGTTTATATTTATTTTACTTTACTTTGGTTCATATTTTAATTGTTCATAGCTTTAATATACTTGTTTATAATTCTTATACTTGTTTATATTTTATTTATCCATCTTATTTTTGTTCTTATTATTTTTTGTTTATAATTGTTTATTTTTATTTTTATATTTGTACATATTATACTTGTTCTTAATGTTTATCTTTATACATGTTCATATTGTTTATCTTTATACATGTTCATATTGTACTTGTTTATTATTTTTATTTATTTTTATACTTTTTCATAACTTTTATTTTTATGCTTGTTCATAGTTTGATTCTTACAATTGTTCTTATATCATTTGTTTATGTTCACACTTTACTTGTTCTTATTATATTTGTTCATAAATGTTCATAATTTTTTTTTTATATACTTGTTCATATTATAATTGTTTATGTAAATTTAAATTTTTATTTTATTTGTTCATTTTATACTTATACATACTTGTTCATAATTGACTTTCATTTATGTTTGTTTAGAATTCTTATACTTGTCGTATTATTCTTGTTCATACTTGTACATAATGTTCATTCTTTTTAATTGTTCATAAATGCATATTGTACATGTTCACTTTTCCTTATTTTTACTTTTATTTATTTTTATTTGTTTTTGTAATTAAAAAAAACAATAAATTCGTGAATTTTTTTTTTTCATTTATTTAATTATTAAATTCCGAAAAAAATTAATTAATAAAAAAATTAAATATATATATTTACTTTCCAACTTTCTTTAGTTTTAGCTTCATGTTAGTATTAATTCGTACTTGTGAATAAATTTTGTACATAGGTTACTTGTTATTCTTCATACTTGTTCATAATTATTATACTTGTTCATAATTTTCATTTGTATGCTTGTTCATACTTGATTTATACTTGTTCATACTTTGTTTATAATTGTACCTCTTTATTCATACTTGTTTGTTTATACTAGTTCATAAGTTGTATATTATTTGTTTACATTTATTTTATTTGTGTATGTATCTATTTGAGTTTGTCTTTTTCTTCATTAAAAAAAATAATTCTTATCTTAACTTTGTGTTAGTGTAAATATAAAGCTATATATAAATCTTGTACATATATTGGTTTGTTAATGTGAAATTGTTTTGTAAATATCATTACTTGTGAATAAATTGTTCATACTTGTATAAATGGTTCATATGTAAATTGTCATGTTATATTTGTAAATTGTGCATAAAAACATACTTGTAAATAAATCGTGCATTCATGCATTAGTCTCGACTATATGTAGACCACTTGTGCTTCGAAGTTTAGATTTTGATCTTTAATAGGCGAAAACTCTTTTGTTAACTCTCACCTACGGTGATTGTTAACACTTGAGTTATCTTAATTCCTCTGGAGTAAGAAATTTTCGAGAGTGATGTCTAGGACATGAGACGGTACTCATAACGAGTTTTGGGTCTAAGAAAGGGACATCAATGGAGTTTAAGTCTCGGGATGTCTCGAAATTAGCCATGCCTCTTGTGTTTATTCTTTCTAACCTGGTCACCTTTGAACTTGCCCAAACAGTTGAATTAATCCAAGGTATTTACTTGGGCCGTACGGACGTAGAAGTCTCCATCTAAACTTTGAAGCTATGTGAACCATATATATCTTTGATTTCCCCCGACATGCTGGATGTACGTTAAACTTCAAGCGCTTGTTGAAAGACAACCCAATGTGTTCCCGAGATGTGAAGGAGTCATCAACGCAGATTTGCCATCTTTCACCCTTCACTCTCTTTATTTTGTTTACTTAATGTTTTTCTTGTTTTATTGTCGTAAATCATTTTCCTTATATCAATTCTATGTTCAATTACTTCTTATTTTGCTACATTGAGGATAATGTAGAATTTAAGTGTGGGGAAGTGGTTTAAAATTTTAATTGTGCAATAAAATTGTTTTTAATAAAAAAATAAAAAAATTAACTATTAAAAAAATATTTTTTTATTATTGCTTTATTGAGTCTTTTTATTTTAACTTAGTGTTTTTACGAGTATTAAGTTGGCCTTTAACTTGTCAATGATATAAATGAACGGAAATGAATATGTTATGGCTATAAAGATGATCACTACAACTTGAATTTGTTTGTTAATATTTTGTGATTAAGTGTTATAACTTGTAAATAATGCATGTAAATTGGTACATAAACGAGCATGTTAAGATAAGTATGAATCATTTGAACCTTATGTGAGCTTTAGAACCTTGTATACATCTTTGATGAGTGATTCATAAGTTCTTTGTTTAAATTGATATACATATGCCTCATAACTGCTTGCAATAGATTTTAATGAACTCTAGAGTACTAGAACTTATTCTATGTGATTTTCAAAGCTTTTAAGTCAATAAACTCTCTGATTTTGGATATGATTAAGGCATTAGGGTTAACACCACAAATTCAAATATCCATGTTCCCTATTTTGTGCACACAAGTTGTGACCCCCTTAGTTTTAATCCATTTGAGCCCACATTAAGCATTTCTTTCATCACCATGATTATCTAAATACTTGAGCTTAGTATAGACATCTTTCACCCTTGTTCCAATGACTCGGTTAAAGACATAAAGATTGTGTGAAGAGAAATTGATGATGTTTTGAAGACTTTTATGTATATGGATTTACTTACTCAAATATTGTTGTATTATTGACACATGTTATTACCTTGATATATGAAAAAGGAAAAAAATATATATATAAAAAAATAAATAAAACAAAAAGAAAAGGAAAAAAAAATGTTGAGTTTCTATCAAGGTAATAAAGTTTGATTATGTAATGTTTGAGTTAAGTCATTTATATTTGTAAATCCAACACAAAAAAATGAATTCGAGGCCCAACATGATGAAATTAGGCCTATATTCGAAGGGATGAATTACTGACATCACTGCACTAAGGTTGAGAAGTTATGATACGTTTTGCGAGTCTTTTGGGTCTTAGAACGAATTTAAGCACCACTTGTCCTATATATTCCTTGCCTCTAAATTTAGCCCCATTACAACCTTCGTAAAGACCTTATGATCCTTAAGATGGTAAATTTTGATTAGTTGAGTCAATCAATTGAGTAAGCTTATGGTTTTGGTGCATTTGTGCAAGTATGTTTTTGTTTTTATCTTGAGGTGTTTGTTTGAGGTTTTGGAAAAATACTTCATTTCTATTATGTGATCATTTTTCTCACATACCTAGAGTGCAAACACAAACCCTTACAAAATTGAGTGAATTTATGAGTGCATATCCTTGTGAGTTGATTCATACTTGTTTTATTCATGTTGAGATCCATTCACCATATTTACTCAATATCTTACTTGTTAATACATTTTGTTACAATGTATTAACTATTTAATTTCATATGTTTAAATGCTTTAAATGAAAATCTTTTATGTCATGATAATCATGAAGTATTGAGACTAATGGTTAAGGGTTTACTTATTTTGAATTCGTAGTTTAATTTTAGTATTTGCGAGGGACTAGCAAAGTTTAAGTGTGGGGGTATTTGATAGGCCCTCAAATAAGCATTATTTTATATTATTTTATACCCTTTATACTTGACTTTTAATATTAAAATAATAAATAATTAGATAAAATAATTTTTTTGTGATATTTTTGTTTAAATAAATAAAGTTTGTAATTTGGAGCATTTTGGCGAAAGAATCGTCCCAATCGGAATTATACCGAATAAATTATGAACGAAATTCGATTGAATTATATATATTAATATTAATTTTGTAAGCCCAAATTCATATTTAATTTCAGTTTTTTTTGTTTGTGTGCAGCCCAAATAAATCCAGCCCATTCTTTTCTTTTGTGCAGCCCAAAAACTTAGTTGCAAGCCCAGAGAATCCAACCCAGCACATCGCCCAGCCCAAGTCTTCGCGTGCAGCAGCCCTATACCGAAGCTCCCAGCAAACCCTCGGCGCACGCTGGCCGACTAGCCCTTCATCCTTCGGCGCACGCGAGCCGAGTCTTGCTTGTCAGCCCCAGCAGGTTCCTACCAACTCCACCCACCCCCTGCAGCTACAGTCCACCGAATTCCTGCACTGAATTTCTGCAGCAGCTCACCAAACCTTCAACTGCTCCATTTGCAGCAGTTTTTCAGTCCTTTTCCTGATTTTTCCAGATCCAAACCATCCCTAAAATCATCATTATTCATCATTTCACTTTTATTTATTTTTTTGGTAGCTTTTTCTCTCTCTATAAATAGGGGTTCATCTCATGTAACAAGGGCCCCCATTTTGTCCCATTTTATTTCTCTTTTTAGTTTAGGTTCTAAAATTTTCTCTCTAGTTTTTCTCTTCTTTTAGTTCATCTTCTTTCTTTTTGTTCTTTATTTTTGGGGACCATTTTAACTTATTGTAGATTTTCTATTTAATTAGCTTCATTTTAATTCTTGTTCTTAATTTATGTTATTTTTATGTAATTTCTTAATTTCATTTCTTCTTTACTTTGTTCTTGTGATTTTTCTTTAAAATCTCTTAAACACATTTTTATGCTTTTCTTAAGAAATACTTAGGCAGATTATTTCCGAAATAATTCTAGAATTTAAGCCTGAATTCTTATGTTTTATCCTTCATTTTCATAAGGTTCCAGCCGCTGTTCGGTGTTTCTTTTGAATAACATTCCATTGTTCCCATCCACTTTCAGAATCATAAGCTGTTCTTGGGTTCCAAAAGTGTAACTTTATTTCCTTTACTTAAATTCTTGTTATTGTTTCTGTTTACTTATATTTCAATATATGTGTTGGTATTTTCTTTCTAACATTTGTAAATGTGAATACAATCTTCATGTGTTTTACTTTTTGAAATTCATTTACTTCATATGTTTTAGCGCTTAACCTTCAATTTAACGCTAAGTGTTTATGACCGCTGTTCAGTGCACTTAGAATAAGGTTGAAGAGATTTAAATGTTTGACGCACATTGAAATCAATAACATAAGGTGAATCGTATTATAAGTGTTTATGATCGCTGTTCGGTGCATTTATAATATTGAAAAATGTATGCGTGTATTTGAGATGATTAAGATAGGATTTCGTGATTGGTTCAATATGAGCATGATGTTAGAGTGTTGGTAAAAATATGTGTTTGAGGAAAGTTTACTTGCATAAAAGTTAATGTAGAAGTAGAATTAAGTTCTTAATTATTTTTACCTGTTTTCTTTATTTTATGATTACAATCTTTCAAACCCCCCATTTAATTTTTTATTCTTTTATTTTTTTATTTTTTATTCTTTATTTCATTAATTCTTTTATTATTTTATTCTTAAATTCATTTATTATTTAATTCATTAATTCTTTATTTATTTAATTATTTAATTATTTATTCATTATTCCTTGATTATTCATTATTCTTTTTAACTAACATATTTTTAATGTTCCTTAATTTCACCGGTTAAGAATGATCACTATTTACCAATACTACAACTACACAAAAAGAGTTTAAATTGCATAACACCCGAATTACGTATTTAATTTAATGCATAATTTGGGCGTTATCTACAAGCCCGAAATATTATTTCCAAATTCGAAAACCATTTCATTATTCAAATCACTGTTCAAAATCACATTTGACTGTAATCCCAGTCAAAGTTAATAACCAACTGGGTCTCACGCCCGAAATGCCAATTTCATGCATCTTCGCGAAATGATTCAAAACTGATAATCAAATCCGTATTCAAATCATTGAAATCACATGCACATAGATAACTCGGCCTAAGCCAAAGTATCACAGAAAACACAAATCGCAAAATACGTGTAATATGACATTTTCTACGAAAATGCTCAACATCAACACAAATCATATTCAAATCATATGCAATCAGTGCATCTCAAACCATGTTCGTAAAACATATAAAACGTTTATGCATGCATCATTGTATAAAGAAAATGTCCATTCACTAACTGTCCAAGCTGTGCGCTCACAATCCGCGCCTTAAGCCAATCCGAGAGTAATCCAACGTCTCTGAAACGTCTGGACTTGTCCAAATCATACCTGAAGGTCACTATAAACCTATATAAGTTCATAATAGAAACGCTCAAAGCTCCCGGTATAGTAAACATGTTAGGACCCGCCCCAAATCCCTCGGGATTAACGTGGGACGTGCCTGCTCCCGTCTGACACCGCGTGTCAGACCAGGGATAATTCCGACTTTAGCCCACTCGGGGCTTCCAGAGTGCGCCAGGATCCAGAGGAGGAGTGTGATGTCTCAGTCTCTACTACAGCCCGCATCTGCGATCAACCTGAAGGGCATTCAAAAACCTCAAAGCTGTGAGTGGACAAAACAAATAATTTCATAAAAAGACGTTTATGCCTTTCACTAAAAGCATGCATGCATTCGAAAAACATTTCTCAAATCATTCATTAATTGAAATCACTAGGGCCTTGGCCCAAAATCATGAATCAATTCAAGTACGGGAACTCAGCCCAAAACCAAATCCGTAGGTATTTAGTCCCAAATCAAATACACGTGGGTTTAACCCCAAATCAATACACGTGGGTCTCAGCGCAAATTCAATATGCGTGAAATCTCATATACATATACATATACATATATAACCCATCCTTGGCATACCAGATGCCAACTCGGGGCACACATCCCCTAGGGAACCAATCCCCGATAACTATCACGATTTATATCTATAAGTATGCATAGTACTCGGGGTCTCACTCCGAGTCTACCCCCAGGATCTACGATGTCTAGGAGGATCTATCCAAACTCCAGGATCTACGACGTCTGGAGGACTGTCTCCGGACCCAATCCGAGACTATATCATATCTCCCACTTCTGGAATGTTCTCCCTCTGTGCCTCTGGGGATCACTCATTCCGGGTAGTGGAGCGTGACTCTCCAGGTCTACGTCCGGAGGAGACCACTCAACTCATATAGGAGGGTATATACATTTTCAAATACATTATTTCAATTCACAATTCAACTGGGTCTCATACCCGAGCATCTCAACAGGATTCCTTGAATCCGATTCAAAATCAAATCTCATAGGCCTCAGCCTAAATCTACAGTTCAATAGGGTCTCAAACCCGAAATTTCATTTCATAAACCAAACTGGGACTTAAGCCCGATTTCAGGATCCAACGAGGCCTCAAGCCCGATTTCACAACCAACTGGGCCTCAAGCCCGATACCATAAATCAACGAGGCCTTAAGCCCGACATCACAAATCAACTGGGCCTCGAACCCGAATTCATAAGTTAACGAGGCCCCTGACCCGATTGTATAACTCAAGTAGGCCTCTAGCCCGATTTCTCATCAAATCAAATGAACTCCATGTTCGAGAGTATGTAAATCAAATGGGTCTCATGCCCGGTGCCATCTTTTCAAATCCAAAACCTTTCCATCAAACTACCATAGAAAACACAGCACGTATAGGCACGACATGAAACCGTAAATCTCGAAATGCATGCAAATATGTAAATACTAACTACCACCCACATATGCACTCAAGGAATTCTAAAACATGTATTAAAACACTTATAAAACATTTATGCATGCATCAATTTAGAAAGTAAGGTCCACTCACAGACCGTCCAAAGCTGAGCCTCGATACGCGTGCCATAAGCCTCTCTCAGGCTAATCACCATCTCCGGGGTTCCCGAACCTGTCCAAATCATACTAGAGGATTACTAACTACTTAATTAACTCCTCATAAAAGCCCCCTAATTTTTTGGGATTTTTAACTATTTTTAAACTTGATCTTAAACCTTCGGACATCCCGAACTATATCGAAACGGTGTCCGATTGATTTGAAACCAGTCCCAAAATGTTCGTTACTTCGAAAGGATGATTTCATAAGTTGAAAACATCCCCAAAATCCTCCAAACGCGCCTCCACAAGCCACCCAAAGGGCCCTGCGCGTGGGCTTCACGCGCCGGCTATAGTCATCTTTAACCTTCGGCAAACCCGGTCCGAACTGGTTTGCTGGTTTTCGATCCGACCGGCCTGGCGAAACCGGTCCAGTCCCATTCCTCTTTCATTTTTGGTCTGTTTCCTTCCATTTCAATTCCATTCTCTTTGTCTCATCATTTCCTACCATTCTATGGATTAAAAACTATAAAAACAAGCCTAGAAAATCACCTTTCAAATTGATCTTCATGGTTCTGTTTTTCCCGTCTATGTCCAGGCTGCACGACTGTCCTCCTCCGTTCAAAATCATCCTCACACTCGTATGAACCTCCCAAACACCATAACATCATCAAAACCCTTCCTAAACGTCCAAAATGAGAAATTCGAAATTTGAATAACAAAGGGGTTTTGAGTTTTACCGTTCCTCCGCAGTCCACGACGGCTCACTACTCTCACCGTTGTCGTCCAACCTCCCATGCACTCTTAGCCACTTCCTATTTCTCTCTCAGATTCAAATGGGGGAAATGGGTTGGATTTTGGGTTGAACGGGTTTGGTGAGATGATCGAATTCAAAACAAAGGAAGGAATCGATATGCATGTATGTGAACATACTGGGCAATGGATGAGTGACAGTTGTCACTCATCCATTGGGCTAGAAACAAAATATCTAGGGCCCACAATAGGACAAGAGTCCACTTGCCTCGTAAAACGCGTTGTTCCAAATAGTTCCCAAAATCTTCCGTGAACCATAACTTTTTCGTTGAACGTCCTATTTCGACGTGCCGCCTGTCTACAGACTTGTATCGACCCGATCTACATAATGGTCCTCAGCCCACGTTCGTCAGACCTCCTGGGTCAAAAGTCAACTTTTTACCCTCGATCAGGGGTAAAATCGTAATTTCTCCATGAACGTCCGTCAATCCTCGGCTAATCCCCAATTAGTATGGCTAATCCGCCAATAATTCTTAATAAATCCTGAAAATTAGGGATGGGTCGTTTCAAAACGTGTCCCGAACACGCTTCCTGAGGTTAAAATCCTCCAAATTACCTATTAAACGATCTCCGATCGATCTAAAACCACCGCCATTAGATTCAGATTGCAAAAACATTTTGAACAAGATTGGTTTGACCTCTAAATTCATGCCAACACACTTTTACATGCTAGTCAAACCTCATACGCGTCCAGTCAATGCTGATGTCATGTTGATGTCATCTGCTGATGTCACCTTGACATCTAACAGATCTGACAGTTTTGGGTCCACTGGGAGGTAAATTAACAAGGGTAATTTTACAATAATAGTTATGATTGTGAGTTGTCTTGTCACGTCATATGGATATGGAGATGTAGATTGATGGGTAAAAGTGAGATGGCACTGTTGGGGATGTGTTAGAGTGAGGATTGGCTCCTGTATTGATTGTGGATATGATAGGCGAGGGGAGAGTTGGTGGGGCCCGTAATGGACCATAGGTGCGTGGTCAATTGGGACCACATGCACAGGGATCTGCAATTCCTTCGTAGGAAACCTGAGTAGCCCTGGATTGATGGTCTGGATACCTATTACTTGTGGGCACGATGTGAGTAACCAGGATGTATGTGTTGGGTAGGTCCCGGGCTATCCACTCTTCCATGTCTTGAGATTGGCTATTGGTCGAGTATGGTGTTATTTGTGATCGGTTATGGTATGGAAGTTGTTGAACCGACCCGAGTTATCGATGTGATACCTTGATGATCGATATACGGTAACCTTGGTATTTATATATGGTAAAATTGGTGAGATATAAGGGGGTTAGACCTATCGATGTGAGGTTACCCAAGATGACTGGTGTTGTTCGCCTAGTGGCCGACTTAGTTTTGGATGAATTGGATGTCATCCTTGGAATGGATCGGTTGATGACCCATGTGATCCCTATCGAGTATGTTGTTTTGGAGAGTATTATGTGAAATCTAGGATTTCAAGGGTTGTGTTTCAGGGAGACTCGAGGGTGTTACCCTCTAGGAAGATCTTGACCCCCATAACCAATATATGGTCGGTATAAGGTGTTCATGTTTGTTGGACACATGTGTGGTGTATGTGCTTAGTGTATGAGATGCCTAGTGAGGGCTGAGGATGCCCAGATTTCTTAACATATTCCTGAGGTTTGCCAGGATGAGAAATTGAGTTTACGATGATTTGAGGTTACATGTTGGTTATGGACGACTTAATAAGGTAACGGGATGGAATAAGGATTCCGTATCACGAGTTAAGGAATTGTGGTTTCTTGGGAAAGTTGTGGTTAGTGACCTTATTAAGAGAGGCCAACTTGATGCTGATTGTTGATTTTGAGTAAAAGAGAAAGAAGGATAATGGCCGGATTTGGTATGGCTAAGGTTAGTTGATGGTGATACCCTTGGACAACCATTTGGGGCTAGTCATAGATGAGAGTCGGGTAGTCTGACCACATTTGAGTAATGCACGGTACCATCATTGATGATTGGTTGGAGTACTTACATGTACCGATGGGCGTGTGATGTACTGAATAGGTGAATTGAATATGCCCTCAGAGATAGTTGAATAAGTGTTGGTCTGATGGACCCGAGTAGGTTTGGGAAACATGAGCTGGTTTGAGATTTGTTGGAGACCCCCAAAGGATTGTAGGGATCTCTCCCGTGTGTTTCCAGTTATGGTGATTGACCCGGAAGGAGGTCAGAGTTTTGGAACTAAGAACTGAGTTAGGATGGTTACAAGTGGAGAAGCGGTGACTTATGTTCGATCCCTCACTTTGAGTTTGGGAATTCGGTGAGTCGGGTGTTGCTACTAGTTAAACCCTCAAAAGTTGACCTTTCTTGTATGAGTTGAGATCGACCCACGAGGTTGAGTGTGCAGAGGACATACACCTTGGGGAAAGAATGTACGAGCACTGTATCAACCTATCAACCATCAGGATTAGTATTGATGGATAAAAAGAAATGCCTAATGTGTGATAAGGTGATAGTGGTGATGGTCGGGATAGTGAGATGACGACAACATTATCAGATTAGGTATTAATGGGGGAGCGGGTTGTCATGTTGGATAACTTAAGGATAGGTAAAATCCTGTTAGTTATATAACTCCATAGGATTGGAGTAACACCTGATTCTGATGACTTGGACGGTTGACATCCGACTACAGGACCATACTTGGTGTATGGTGAAGTCGAGGATAAGAGAAGGGTGTGATTTGCGACATAGCACAACTGAGATTGTACTGAGTGCTTATCGGCAATAGGAAAGGAATCAGGAGGAAGGGTTAAATCGTTATACGTAGTGACCCTGGAAAGGGATATAGTGAGGGGAATGAGTTCCCGAGTTATTGGACCTTATGAGTTTATTGGCCTAGTGGCCTGATGACACGTGTGTAGCTTTAGCCATAGGATCATGTAACGAGTGGATGACATGCAAACGAGAAGAGATGACAGATTTTGTGTTTCTTGGATTGTGTGGACTCGAACGTGAGCTAGGATACGTACTTCGAGTAGGTATGTGTTATGACTGCCCATGGGGCAGGGTTTTATACAGAGGATGAGACTAGTTGTATGATGTATATAAGTTGGGCATGGCTTATACTAGGTTGAGAGTGATTATGATTCGGGATTAACGTACGCATGTTTCCTCGGAAAATTTTATGGCCCCTACTAATTGGAATTTCGAGGATGAAATTCTTTAAAGGGGTAGATTGTAACGACCCGGACGTTCAAAAAAGGGAAATTTGGAAAATTTGAAGAAAATGACGATTTTGCCCCTAGGTTATGGGCGAACGGTTGACTTTTTGCTCGGACGGTCAAATGGACTTTGACCAATGACTGTGACGTAGTTCGGGACGTCACGAGTTCATAGACAGGTGGCACTCCCGATTCTGACATTCGAGGAGGAAGTTATGACGTTCCGAAGTTCAAGGGCATTTTCGTAACTAGGACGAAAAAGGAAATTTGTTGACTTTTCCAACGACATGGATTTTGCACTTAAATCGAGGATCGTTGGGTAGGTCTCGAGACGCTGAATCCGTAGACAGGCAGAATGCGTCAATCAGAGTTCGGATGACCAAATTGCGGGTCTAGAAGCTTGAAGGGCATTTTGGTAATTTTGAGCAGAAGTGCAAAATGGTAATTTTTACTGTTGAATGTGATTTAGCCGTGAGTGGGATTTTGTTGAACAGAGTGTGTGAATTGTTTAACTGTCTTTGATCAGAGTGTGTGAGTCTTGAGTTGGAATTTGAAGCCACGGGTGAATTGTTTAGTGCCTTGAGTGGGTGAGCAGGGCACGGGTGGTGTGTGTGCAGGAAACAATGCCGTGCTAGTGCCATTGAAACTGAGAAAACAGTGGCACTGAACAGGGCGTGATTGACCTTCCCAAGTCCACTTTGAGTTCAACTTTGTGCTGGAACAGAATGAAGAGAGGGAGAGGAGAGTTTTGAGTTGGAAAGAATAAGGAATGTGGTGAAAACGGTGATAGGAGAATTCAAAAACCCGAAACAATCCTTGGGTAAATTCAAATTTGCACTTTCAGTTTTAGGCTAGCCCAAGTCCAATTGAGGTGAGATTATGTCTTCTGGGACCTCACTTGGTCGATCCAGATCGAGAAGTCGAAGCTTGAAGCCCTGGGAAGCCATGGACAGGAGGACGGAATTTCAGAAAAATTGAGCTTCGAGTCGTGATTATAGAGGTAAGTTCTAATGGAATTGGTCACTCAATCATCTCTATGGTAGGCCTACGATGCTCCCTGACTAACCAATTGATGAAAACAGTGGCTGTTTAGTGGAATTGGGACGATGAACTTCGATTAAGACTTGAGATCAATTGAGTTGGTTTTAGGCCGTGTTGATTGGAATGATTAATACAGACCTTTAATTAAGTGTATTGCGAGTCTACTAGATGGATTAATTGAGGAAATTAGGTTGTTTTTGGCAGGAATTGGAACGGGTCAAGATGCGGGTTGAATGACCCGTTTACCAGGTGAATCGGGTGAGGGAGATGAACAGTACCTGGTACTGTAGCAGGCGCGTGAGTTTCACGCGCAGCCACTCACGGCGGCGCGTGAAGGCGCGTGGACCCGAATCTCGAGGTAAGCTCAACACAACTTTTGTCCTATACATTACAACGAACATTTTAGCGTCGATTTCGAATTAATCGGACACCGTTTCGATGTTGTACCGAGGGCCCAAAGGGTTATGTTATTTTTTTATTAATGTTTAATTGTCAGAAAATTATGGGAATTAGTATGATGTTATTTGAGACCTTAGTGACCTTGAAAAGTGATTTCGGACAGGATTCGAGATTTCGGGAAAATGTCGGAAATTACAGAAACGCGTGCAGTGCAAAAACGAGCATTATGGACTGTATTTGAGTGGACTATGCTTTCAAAATTTAATCCATGCATTAATGTTTCTATGATTTTAATGATTATGATTATGACTTGTGATAATTTCGATTTCTGTATTTATACGTATTTTTTATATGCATACGAAATTGCTCGTATTTCGAGGTTATGGTTTCTCTTATGCTTTGGTGGTGTGATGAACGATTTCACATGATTTGTGTGTATGATGTTTTAAGGATGTTTGATTATGATTGTGAGTATGATTTACGATGTTGACACGAATTTCGAGATTTTTACGGATTTGCACGTTTTACGAGATTTCGAGTATGATGTGGTTGGACCGTGATTTTGGTGATTTGATTATGGTTTTTATGTTTTGACCTTGGGATTTGAAGTGTGACATGATTTCAAAGATTTAAAATGGATTTTGGAAAAAGGTGATTTCGGGCTTGATGCCCAGGGCAAAAAAATAATTTTGATGAACGAGATTTTGGTTTTCGGAAATTTGAAAGTGAATTTCTGGTTTGGATTCGGAATGACGGTTCCGGATGCCGGCTTACGGAATCATTATTTCGAATTCGAATTCGGGAATGGATGATGGTTTGATAAAATGATTTGATATGATTATATATGTCCCTTTTTTAATGATGATTTGATTATGTTTTGTGAAGTAAGATTTTGGGGATTGGAATGTGGAAATTCGGACGTGAGTCCTGTTATGAAAAAATGTGATTTCGGATTGGATTTGGAATTTGGATCACGATGGATCCTGGATTGTTGTGATTTACGAATGGTTTTGGGTTCAAAGACCCGGTATTATTGCTGGATTATGTTTTGGGTTTAAAGACCCGGTACTAAGGCTGGATCATGTTTTGAGTTTAAATACTCGGTTAATTGATGACGGGGGAGGGCCCTTAATGAGTTTAAAGACTCGGTTACTGTTTTGAGTTTAAAGACTCGGTATGATACCCCCGAGGCCTATTGATTATGTTCTGAGTTTAAAGACTCGTTGATATCCCGGGAAGGCCTGATTATGCGCATGGTTTTGAGTTTAAAGACTTGGGCGCACTTGAGATCCAGCAGATTGTTTGACTTCTGAATTATTGTTGATTTCCGATGCTTTCGGGTGTGTTGGGAAATGGCCCGGTTTAGATGGTTTGATGGATTTAGGATTATGTCGTGTACTTGGATCTGATTTGTGATTTTGGGCTGAGGCCTCGTGTTTATGATTGCGGGCTAAGACCCGAAGGTTAAGAAAAGGAAAATGATTTTGATTTTCACACGCGGTTTTCTCATATGGGAAGTGAAATGGTTTGTGAAATGATTTTCGAATGCATGCATTGGTTTTACGTGGAGGATAGAAACGCTTTCTGTAACTGTTTTATAAACTGATTTGTTTTTGTCCACTCACTCCTTTTGTGTTTTTATTGACCCTCCAGGTCGTGGCGCGTTGATCGAGGCTGCTCGAGAGGCGGAGGCATGAGTGAGTACGTGTGTGGCTATCCCTGGTTTGGCAAGTACTGAGGGTAATTTGGGAACTTCAGTAGACTTTCCAGTCGGGAGCAGGACCGGGCACGGTTATCAATGTCCCTTCGGGGGCGGTCTTGTCACAATGTATTACCGGGATGTGAATGAGTCATCAACGCAGGTTTGCTATCTTTCAACCCTTCACTCTATTTCTTTTGTTTACTTAATGTTTTTCTTGTTTTATTTTCGTAAATCATTTTCCATACTTCAATTCTAAGTTCAATTACTTCTTATTTTCCTACATTGAGGACAATGTAGAATTTAAGTGTGGGGGAGTGGTTTACAATTTTAATTGTGCAATAAAATTGTTTTTAAAAAAATATTATAAAAAACATAAAAATTAATTATTCAAAAAAGAAGATGATCACTACAAGTATTAACTTAGTGTTTTTAGGAGTATTAAGTTGGCCTTTAACTTGTCAATGATATAAATGAACGGAAATGAATATGTTATGGCTATAAAGATGATCACTACAACTTGAATTTGTTTTTTAATACTTTGTGATTAAGTGTTATAACTTGTAGATAATGCATGTAAATTGGTCAATAAACGAGCATGTTAAGATAAGTATGAATCATTTGAACCTTATGTGAGCTTTAGAACCTTATATACATTTTTGATGAGTGATTCATAAGTTCTTTGTTTAAATTGATATACATATGCCTCATAACTGTTCGCCATAGCTTTTAATGAACTCTGGAGTATTAGAACTTATTCTATGTGATTTTCAAAGCTTTTAAGTCAATAAACTCTCTGATTTTGGATATGATTAAGGCATTAGGGTTAACACCACAAATTGAAACATCCATGTTCGCTATTTTGTGCGCACAAGTTGCGACCCCCTTAGTTTTAACCCATTTGAGCCCACATTAAGCATTTCTTTCATCACCATGATTATCTAAACACTTGAGCTTAGTATAGACATCTTTCACCTTTGTTCCAATGACTAGGTTGAAGACATATAGATTGTGTGAAGAGAAATTGATGATGTTTTGAAGACTTTTATGTATATGGATTTACTTACTCAAACTTTGTTGTATTATTGACACATGTTATTACCTTGATATATGAAAAGAAAAAAAAAGTGTTTTGAGTCTCTATCAAGGTAATAAGGTTTGATTATGTAATGTTTGAGTTAAGTCCTTTACATTCGCAAATCTGACACAAAGAATGAATTCGAGGCCCAACATGATGAAATTTGGCCTATGTTCGAAGGGATAGATTACTTACATCATTACACTAAGGTTGGGAAGTTATGATACGTTTTGGGAGTCTTTTGAGTCTTGGAACGAATTTGAGCACCACTTTTCCTATATATTCCTTGCCTCTAAACTTAGCCCCATTACAACCTACGTAAAGACCTTATGATCCTTAAGATGGTAAATTTTGATTAGTTGAGTCAATCACTAGTAAGCTTATGGTTTTGGTTCATTTATGCAAGTATGTTTTGTTTTTATCATGAGGTGTTTGTTTGAGATTTTGCAAAAGTATTTCATTTCTATTACGTGAGCATTTTTCTCACATACTTTGAGTGCAAACACAAACCCGAACAAATTGAGTGGATTAATGAGTGCATATCCTTGTGAGTTAATTCATACTTGTCTTATTCATGTTGAGATCCATTTCACCGTATTTACTCATTATCTTACGTGTGAAAACATTTTGTTACAATGTATTAACTCTTGAATTCCATATGTTTAAATGTTTTAAGTGAAAATCTTTGATGCCATGATAATAATGAAATATTGAGACAAATGGTTAAAGGTTTACTTATTTTGAATTCGTAGTTTAATTTTAGTATTTGTTAGGGACTAGCAAGGTTTAAGTGTGGGGGTATTTAATAGGTCCTCAAATAAGCATTATTTTATATTATTTTATACCCTTTATACTTGAATTTTAATATTAAAATAATAAATAATTAGATAAAATAATTTTTTTGGGTGATATTTTTGTTTAAATAAATAAAACTTGTAATTTGGAGCATTTTGGCGAAAGAATCGTCCCAATCGGAATTATAACGACGAAATTATGGACGAAATTCGGTGAAATTAGTTAAATTAATTTTAACCAATTTAATTGATTCAAGCCCAGCAACTCGCAGGCCCAAGCCCAGCGTGGCCCAGCCCGTGTCAGTCTTTCCTCCAGCCCACACGCGCGCAACAGCCCATTCCCTGAAGCCCGTGGCCCAGTTTCCTTCCTCCAGCCCATCAGACCCGTCGACAGGCGCTGGCTGAGGCGCGTTCCGAATTACCTGCCCTCCCTCAGCGCGCGTGCGCTGACTTGCCGTACGCCAGCTCTGCTGCAGCCTGCCGATTTCCACCTAACTTGTCAGCCACCTGCCACCGAATTTAGAGTCCCTTTTTCAGCAGTAGCTCACCAAACCTTCAACTGCTCCATTTGCAGCAGTTTTTCAGTCCTTTTTTCTGAATTTTCAGCACCAAACCATCCCTAAAACCATCATTGTTCATCATTTCATTTTTATTTATTTTTATTGTAATTTTTATTTATTTTATTTTATTTTTGGTAGCTTTTTCCCCTATAAATAGGGATTCATTTATTGTAATAAGGGTCCCCAATTGTCCCATTTTGTTTCTCTTTATAGTTTAGGTTCTAATATTTCTCTCTAGTTCTTCTCTTGTTTTAGTTCATCTTCTTTATTTTTGTTCTTTATTTTTGGGTACCATTTTAACTTCTTATAGATTTTCTTATTAATTAGCTTTCTTTTAATTTTTGTTATTAATTTATGTTATTTTTATATTAGTTCTTGATTTCATTTCTTCTTTACTTTGTTCTTGTGATTTTTCTTTGAGATATCTTAAACACATTTTTATGCTTTCCTTAAGAAATACCTAGGCCGAGTATTTCCGAAATAATTCTAGAATTTAAGTCCGAATTCTTATGTTTTATCCTCCATCTTCATAAGGTTCCAGCCGATGTTCGGTGTTCCTTATGAATAACATTCTATTGTTTCCATCCACTTTCGGAATCACAAGCTGTTCTTGGGTTCCGAAAGTGTAACTTTTTTCCCTTTACTTAAATTCTTGTTATTGTTTCGGTTTACTTATAATTCAATATATGTGTTGGTATTTTCTTTTTAAACTTTTGTAAATGTGAATACAATCTCCATGTGTTTTACTTTTTGAATTTCATTTACTTCATATGTTTTAGCGCTTAACCTTCAATTTAACGCTAAGTTTTTATGACCGCTGTTCGGTGCACTTAGAATAAGGTTGAAGAGATTTAAATGTTTGACTCACACTGAAATCAATAACATAAGGTGAATTGTATTATAAGTGTTTATGACCGCTATTCGGTGCATTTATAATATTGAAAAATGTATGCAAGTAATTAAGATGATGAAGGTAGAATTTCGGGATTGGTTCAATATGAACAAAATGTTAGAGTGTTGGTAAAAATATGTGTTTGAAGAAAGTTCACTTGTGCAAAGGTTAGAGTGGAAGTAAAATTAATTTCTTAATTATTTTTACTTGTTTTCTTTATTCTATGATTACAACCTTTCAAACCCCACATTTAATTCTTTAATCTTTTATTCTTTTATTCTTTTATTCTTTATTTCATTAATTCATTAATACTTTTATTCTTAAATTCATTTATTCTTTAATTCTTTATTATTTAATTATTTAATTATTTAATTCATTATTCTTTTTAACTAACATATTATTAATGTTCCATAATTTTCCAGGTTAAGAACGATCCCTATTAACCAATACTACATCTAGACAAAAAGGGTTTAAGTTTCATAATACTCGAATTACGTATTTAATTTAATGCGTAGTTTGGGCGTTATCACTGGTCCAATCACAATCCTTCCAACTATGCTAGACTAGTCTCAAATAACTAGATATCCTCAACCCCAAACACAGCCTACACCAAATCATCTTCCATTGACTGAACCCTCTACTCGTAAGGAACTCAGGTTCAAATCTTCAATAAGGAGGAAAAGGTAGCATCAACAATGAGGCATAGGGTTGTGTAGGCTGTTTTGTGTATTATGTTAGGTTAGGTGTTAGCATCAAGTGCAAGACTGTTAAGTGTAGGCTGGTGGGTGCAAATTGATTGGTGTACTCGCATTTCTATGTCACTTTGCACCCTGGACTATAACTATTGTATTTAATTTCACCCTTGAATACAACTTTTGTGTTTAATTTCACCGTGTAACAGAAAAAATGGCCTACGTATGCACTATATGACAATGCTATTATATCTCATATGTTTCAATTGTTGTTTGTGTAATGATGTATGTTTTCACTTTCAAGTTCTCTTCCTTAAATATTTCAGGATTAGTTGAGTCATGTTCAATGCATCTGTATGTTGTACTACTATATTCTTGTGTCACTTTGCACCATGTACTATTAAAGATGTATCACGTTGCATCCTGTACTACTAAAGGTGTATCACTTTGCACCTTGTACTACTAATTGTGCATCACATTGCACCCTGTACTACTAATGTATGTTTCACTTTGCACCATGTACTACCAAATTTACACCCTGTAACATATTGGCTCAATTTGACAGAACAATCCATAGAATTACATAGCATAAAGGCTTAAATAACCATCATTACATTTCCAGAACAATGCATAGATTACATTGCCATTACGAGTCATGTTTTTAGCATTGATTACAAAATTAGATTGTTAGGCAATCCATAAACCTAAAATTCAGTGTTCTTAAAAATTGCCACAAGACAGGCTACAATTAGGGCAACCCAAAGTTTCCCTGTCCTAGCTCTGTACCTTTTCAAATCCTCTTCCAATTTACCAGTTTTCCTCAACAATCCAGGTATTATTGCCTTACACCAATGACACATTTCAGGATCAAACCATTCCCAATACCCACATTTGTTTTCCTGCATCAAAATAAACTTGATTATCATAAACTTACACACAATCTCAGCAATTGAATGAAAATTGAACATCTTTCATCTAAAAGTTGAAGTGCTAAACTTAATTTAGATTGCAGGGCTACCATATGAAGAAATTCTTGTGTATTCATCGTAATTTCAACAAAGAACACAAATTTCTTATTTTTCATTACCCCAGAACATGACCACACTTGGAATCTCCTCCCGCGATATCTGTCAGTCCACGAAGTCAGGATTTTATATTTCTTCCCGCAGTAGCAACTTCTGACTTCAAGCTCCTCCAACTCTCTTCTTCAAAGGTCGAGTGGATGATTAGAAGGTGGGTCACACCAATGGGGTAAGAAGGACCTAGGCAACGTTGAAGCTTGAGTTCGCATTGAAGCCTAGGTTCGCTTCAATGCCAGGGGGGAAAAGGAACTGGGTTCAATTCAAAGCTTGGGGGAAGGAGGAACTAGGTCGTGTCGATTTAGGGTTTCTTAATTTGGGATTCGAAATTGAAAGTGCCAATTGTGAAGTTACACAAATGCTCTTTTCTAATTTAATATATTTTAATCCACATAGGTGCCACATAAACGTTTTCACGGCAAAGGGGACGACAGTGACGAAAAAGGAGCTGAGTAGCAAACTCGACCATTTAATACTGTTAAGTGAGCGAATAATGAGTACGTGGTGTAAAGTGTGATAAATGTGCGAGTTCATGGTGCATTTAAGCTAAAATGCCTTAATATTATTATGTGTTTTCAAATATAATCTTTATGGTCTATAAATACTTTATCTGTTGCATTCCTTTTAAAAAAAACTTGTAGTTACTCCTCTAAAATATTTGGATAGATATTTCATAGACGTGCAATCTGTGTAGAGTTGGAGATAGGGGTGGGTACGAATCTGTTAAAACCATTAAGCGATCCGCTCCAAACGATTTAGGTTTGACTGGATAAAAGTAAAAAAGTTTGAGAATCCAACGGTTTGATAATCCAAACCGTTAGATTTGGATTTTTATTTTAGAAATCCGTTAAATCCAAACGAGACCGTTAAGAAATATAATAAATTTTATTAACTTTAAAATCTATTATTAATACAAAATAAAAATTTGTGATCAATAATTGGCTTTTAAAAGATGCAAATCCAACAACAATATGACTCTTTGCACCTGTTAATGATCACAAACAAGTCCAAATAAGATTTTAATGGCAATTGTAGGTGCTGCTCATACTTTTAATGGGTTTGGGACAAGTGGGGATGCTGCCACTAGGAGAAAAAAGCTTGCTGCTTTCTTGGCTCAAACCTTTCATGAGACTACTGGTCATTTGTTTAAACACTCTTAATTTGTCATGTTAATGGATTGTTTCTTCGGTATTTCCTCCAACACGTAATCTACAATTTTCTACAAAGATGAAAACTCGAACATCATAAGAAGAAAAAAGAAGTAATCAAATGAAGAAATGTTTAACCTAATATTTAGCAATTAGCAGTGGATGTTTAGAAAGTTAGAAAAGCTGCAGCTACAGGTTTCAGAAAATACAAAAGACACCTCCTTTCGTCCTCTTTCTTCTCATTGCAGAGTCAATATTCACAACAATTGAATCTGATGACAACACATGTGAAGAATCTTTGCTTCCCAAATTCCTAACTTGAACTCGAGGCTTATTCTATTTGTTTAACAACGAAAAGTGTCGCCCTTCCGCATAACTTGTTTCACGCGAAATTTTGCCTATTTTTTTTTTCTGTCTAAACGGTTTCAAATGGTTATCGATCCAAACCAAACTGTTACTAACGGTTTGGATCGAAACTGTTTCATTTCTAATTTTAGAAAATCCAAACCATATCGAACCGTTAGAATTTTACTGTTTGGATTTGGAGGGATTTGAATAGTACTAATACCCATATCGAACCGCATCGTGCCCATAACTACCTCGACGAAAGATGAAACTGAAGTGGCGAGTTTCTCCGAATAGTAATCTCAAAGCTGTTCATGGAAATGAAAGATTGCTAAATCTTCTTTCCCATTTGGGTTTAGGAAGGATTTGGAGATCATCTTCTTTACCTTCCTTTTAGAATTCCTCATATTATATGTAGCCATTAGCGTTAGGGTTAAATACCTTCATCTCTCTCTCCAACTGCAACAAGGGTTAGGATTCCCACAAGGCAATTTCGATCAACTCATCTTCTTACTATTTCCAACAATTAAATATGTAATTCGACTTTTATCTTGCATGTGGTTATTTTTCCACTTCAATCTGAATTGTTCTTGTTCTTATTTCTTTGTGTAATTTTGTTTTATTTTTTTGTTCACATAGATTGATAGAGAAGCTGTGGAAAAGAAAAAGAAAGTCAATAGGTAACAAGGCGCTCCAAATAGGAAAGAAGGTTGAAAAAAATTGGAGAAATTCAAGAAATTTGAAAGATGGGTACTTTTATTACAGATCTTCCAAAATTTATCCTTCAAGATGTTCTAATAAAGCTCCCACCAAAAAGGATTATTATGTGCAAAAGTGTTTGCAAGACTTTGTATGCTGTAATATCAGACCCTGAATTTGCTAAGCTGCACTTTGGCCGAGTAGAGGACATGCCTCTAGTTCGGCCTATATCTTCGATACTTGGGTTCGGAACCCTCTATTTGTAACGCCCCGAAAATCCACAAAAATGTAAAATATTAAATAATGTGTAAAATGACGTTTTTACCCTTGGAGGAATATGGCTAAAAGTTGACTTTTCGTTTAAAATACTTTTTGTGCATTTTTTGAGGACCGTTGTGTAGATCCCGAGACGCTGAATCCGTAAACAGGTGGCACGTCGAAAACGGAGCTCGTATGAAAAAGTTATGGGTCTGGGAAGTTCAGGGGCAAAATGGTCATTTGTGACCTCAAGGGTAAAATGGAAATTTTATGTGGATTTTGATTAGACGGTGAAGGAGATGATTATCATATGATTTCAATGCTTATTCATTCCATCTAATGAGTCATATGATTCATCAAGTGACAAGTGTCACTTGTTAATAAGGATTAGTGGCACTTGGGTTATGTGTTACAATTAATTAATTAAGGTTAGCAGATAAGAATTTGAAATTGGAAGCAGTGCAGTCGATTAAGAACAAAAACAAACAGAGAACATATACATTCTCCCTTCATCTTGATCGAATTCAGTAGGAACAAGGGCAATTGTGAGTGATCAATTAGAGTTAATTGGTTAATTTGAAGAGAAAACCCAAAAGGAAACAGAGCAAAACTCAAGGGACACCATACTGAGGAAACCTGAAAAATCACCCAACACCATGATTTTCGATTTTGATTTTTAAGACGGTTTCGTGTGAAATTGAGGAGGTATTAAGCTTCCTGAGGACTATACGACTCGAACCCAATCAACTGGCACGGAAATTGGAGGTGAATTGGTGACGAACAAGCCCTGCAACTGTTTCGGAAATTCGAGCTTGAGTTCGATTACTTAGAGGTAATAATTCATGAAATTGATTTCGATTTCCTGTTTAGAATAAAGGTTAGATGCTTCTGGTGCAATCAATTTGATGCAATAAGATGAAATGAGGTAGAACCCGAGTTAGGACCCGTCGGGTTTTGATGTTGAGTCGAGAGTTTCAGAACAAGGTTTCATCAGATTGATGTCGCAGATTAAACATAGATGTAGAATAGATGAGAATGAGTAAAAGAACGAGAGGAATTGAGTCCAAATTGATGGAAAACGAACCAGGTCTGATTGCGGGTTGCAGACCCTTTTATCAGAGAAACGGGAGAAATAGGAGAACTGTAGCAGGTACTGTTCACGGCGCGTGGCTTTCACGCGCAGCTGCTTGCGGCGGCGCGTGAGGGCGCGTGTCCAGGAATCTCACCTTGGGTCCAACAACAATTTTGATACTCTCGATGATACGGACCTATTAGCGTTGGTTTCGGGTCAATCGGATATGAAATTAGAGTAGTTTTGCATATCCGAAGCGTATAGGTTATGTTTAAATAATATATTTTATTCCGACGATTAGGAAATTCGTACATGGGATTATGTGATAAGTTAGTAATATTGTATTACTTGTTTGACATGCCCGAATACTTCCAGGACGTCAGAAGAATACGAACAGCTTGAAACTAAACAATCTGGACGGTGTGTGAGTGGGCTTTTGTTTTCTACCCTAAATGCATGCATATATGTTTTAAATGCCTTATAATATGATTTGAAATGATTTGGTATGATTGATACTTCGATATGATGATTTTAGGATTTTTGGAATATTATATTATTTTATATGCTTTTGGGCACGATTTTCGAGAAAACTATAAAACTGATGTTTGGAGCTAAGGCTCGGGGTTTGAACTTGATTTTGACTCGGATTATGAGTCTGGTATTAGATTTGATGAATTATATTATGAATGAGATTGTGATTGCGCAGATTTGGGTGAATTGGTTTATGGATTTGAGAAAAGTGTTTTTGGGCTTAAAGCCCAGTTCAAAAATGTTTTTGATATTAAATGCAACTGTTTTCACTGGTTTTCATGATGATGATATATGAGGGCTTTCGGTGTGGAATATGTTTCCCCCGAAATGGACCCTGGAGGTAACGCTCGCCTCGGGGATGGAAGTGTTTACCCCAGAGAGGTCACGTAGCACGGTATGTTGTCGTGCAGCCAAATAGAGGCTCGACTCAGACCAGATGTGCTGGATTATATGGAGGTCAGTCCGTGATATGTTCATGACGACCTGGATTGCCGGCTGGTGATGTGTTCACAGCGGCGGATGCTCGAGATTTGAGCGGTCCTTGAGCCTATTGATTTGCACGCGTTGCAGGGATAACGTGACTATACGAGACCTGGATCATGTGTTTTTATTGATGTTTGAGATTTATATTCATACCTTGATTATTTGAGTTATAAGTTATGATATGCATGCATGTTTACAAAACTGGAGGGTAAGAGTGTATTTTGATAAATGTATTTCTAAACTTTATTTTTGTCCACTCACACCTTTGATGTTTTATTTGCCCTCCAGGCCAGTGCACGGGTACTGAGGCTAATATCGAGACAGAGGAATAAACAGACCGTTGCGTACTCAGACACCTTGCAGCGTAGGATTTTGATCCCTACTTGTAAATATTTCCTATGCTCTGTAAACCTGTTGACTAGGTCAACGGTCTCAGAATACTGAACTATCCCTTGTCTGACAATGTTTATCGTTTTTTATGTTCTATATGTATATATTTAAAACTACTTTTGGTACTTTCGAGTTATTGTCAGACGGGAGCAGGATCTTTCACGGTTATCGAGGGATAATCGGGATGGGTCTTGTCAAATTGGTATCAGAGCACTAGGTTGCGGTCTGAGTTTTGAACATTGTGTGCATGTCTGGTTAATTGATCTGTTTTACGTACAGATACCTCTATATGTCTCCGCGACGCGAGCCTCGTACACAGCCTGGCGAAGAGATGGAGGGTCCAGACGTAGAGAGAGCTCAACGGTTGGGGGCCATGAGTTTTACTGGTCAGACTAACCCAGATGAGGCTTATGATTGGGTTACACAGTTGGAACGGATTTTCGAGATCATGCGATGTCCACCATGAGACATGGTTCCTTTAGCCACGTTTATGCTGAGTAGTCAGGCGTATCGATGGTGGCGTGGATTGCAGTTGACGGGATTGGATTCCAACACCCTGAGTTGGGAGGATTTCCGGCACCGTTTCCTAGATCAGTTTTATCCTCGTTCTTTCCGTAATGCCAAGGAAGTAGAGTTTCTTCAACTGAAACAAGGAGATCTATATGTGGCTGATTATGAGCAAAAGTTCTTGAACTTAGCAAATTTTGCCCCTTTGTATGTGTCTACCGAGGAGGACAAGTGCAAGAGGTTTGAGCAGGGGTTAAGAAATGAGATTCGTGGTGCCGTGACAGTGGGATCGTATGCTTCTTTGAGGGAGTTGTCCGATGCAGCCGCCAGAGTTGAGGTGACTTTGCCGGTACAACAGCAGTTTTCAGGTTTCGGTCGGCGCCGAGAGCGACAGTATCAGGGAGCGCCGAGTCAGAGATGGCCGAAAAGGGGTGGTTCTAGTTCTGGATCGTCTGGAGGCACTCGTTCGAGTTATGGTCGTGGGAATACACCGAATTTGGGTCTCAATCTTCGGCAACTGTGCAATCTAGCGAAGCATCAGTAGGATCAGCCAACCGACAGAACAGCGGGCCCAATCGGGGTAATGTGCTTGTTTGCTTTTACTGTCGGGAGCCGGGTCATTTTAAGAAGGACTGCCCACGTTTGGTTGGTAGTGGTACCGGTTGGGGCACTGCCGAGCAGAGTCGGAGTACGGTATCGACTTCTGATACGACTGGGGGGAGAAGAGCTGGTCGAGGACGTGGTACCTCACGAGGATGTGGTCAGACGTCGGGACCACAGGCTCGAGTATTTGCTGTTACTCAACAGGAGGTTCGATCTACCCCAGTAGTGGTGACATGTATGCTTCCTATTTTTGGTCATCATGCACGTACCTTAATAGACCCGGAAGCTACTCATTCATTTGTTTCTCGCACTTATGCAACCTTAGCTGATAGAGAGATTTCTGCACTTGGTTGTGATATGGGAGTCGGTACGCCGACCGGTGATATTTATGTAGTCAACCAAGTGATACGAGAGTATCCTGTATTGATAGGGGGTGTGCATCTCGTGGCTCACTTAATTTTGTTAGAATTATGCGATTTTGATGTTATCCTTGGAATGGATTGGCTGCCAACCCATCATGCCTCTATCGAATGTTTCGATAAGAGGGTGATACTCCGGAGTCCAGGATTATCGGAAGTCATATTCCAGGGAGATCGGCGAATCTTACCCGCCAAAGTTATATCAGCTCTTACAGCAGAGAGATTGTTGCGGAGAGGTTGCCAAGGTTATCTAGCACATGTGATTGATGTACGGGATACCCCAGTTAGGGTCGAGGACATCCCTATCGTATGTGAGTTTCCAGATGTATTTCCTGAGGATTTACTAGGGTTACCACCGTATAGGGAGATGAAGTTCACCATTGACTTGATTCCTGGTACACGACCTATTTCCTTGCCTCCTTATCGTATGGCACCAGCTGAGTTGAGGGAATTAAAGGTACAATTACAAGATCTAGTCGATATGGGATTCATTCGACCGAGTGTGTCGCCGTGGAGAGCCCCGTACTGTTTGTGAAAAAGAAAGAAGGCAGCTTGAGATTGTGTATGGACAACAGGCAACTAAACAAGATGACGATCAAGAATAAGCATCCTTTACCTCGAATTGATGATTTATTTGATCAATTAAAGGGAGATACCTATTTTTCGAAGATTGATCTTCATTCTGGTTACCATCAGCTGAGGATTCGAGAAGAGGATATTCCGAAAACAGCCTTTCGGACTCGGTATGGTTATTATGAGTTCCTTGTAATGCCCTTTGGGTTAACCAATGCTCCGGTAGAATTTATGGACTTGATGAACCGAGTATTCTGGAAATATGTTGATCAATTTGTCATTGTGTTTATTGATGATATTTTAGTATATTCAAAAACTGCAAAGGCGCACGAGAAGCACCTGAGACTTGTGCTTGGAACTCTGAGGGAGAATCAACTTTTTGCTAAACTGAGTAAATGCCAATTTTGGCAGACGAGCATGGGATTTCTGGGGCATGTGATTTCTGCGGAAGGAATTTATGTTGATCCCCAGAAAATTGAAGTAGTGGCAAATTGGGAACAACCCACAACAGTGACTGAAGTGAGGAGCTTTTTGGGTTTGGCCTGTTACTACAGACGTTTTGTGGAAAGATTCTCTACGATTGCTCCTCCTTTGACTCGTTTGATCAGGAAGGGAGTTAAGTTCATTTGGGATGAGATTTGTGAGCAGAGTTTTCAGGAATTGAAGAAACGATTGACATCCGCTCCAGTATTGGCCCTTCCAGATGACAGTGGAGAATTTGAAGTTTATATTGATGCATCCTTACACGGCTTGGGGTGTGTGTTGATGCAGCATGGGAAAGTGATTGCTTATGCCTCTCGACAGTTAAAACTGCATGAGCGCAACTATCCTACCCATGATTTAGAACTGGCTGCAGTAGTGCATGCGCTGAAGATCTGGAGACAATATCTATATGGTGAGACCTACCGACTGTTTACGGATCATAAAAGTTTGAAATACTTTTTCACCTAGAAGGAGCTAAATGTTAGGCAGAGAAGATGGTTGGAATTGCTTAAGGACTATGATTGCATGATTGAATACCATCCTGGAAAAGCAAATGTAGTGGCTGATGCATTGAGTCGGAAATCAGCACATTCAGTAGCCCATTTGCGGACGATACACTTGCCTCTATTAGTTGAACTGCGTAAGACTGGTGTTGCGTTGGGACTTGATAGTCAAGATGGTTTTGTAGCGAGTTTCCAGGTGTGACCAATCCTGATTAATCAGATTATTTATGCTCAATTTCAAGACCCGACTTTATGTATCCTTCGAATTGAAGTAGAAGCCGGAGAACGGCAGGATTATACAGTGAATGAGGACGGAGCTTTAACCACAGAAGGGAGATTATGTGTACCTGCAGATGAAGCATTGAAAAAGGAGATTCTGGCTGAAGCTCATAGTTCTGCATACGCTATGCATCCAGGAGGAACAAAAATGTACCGTACGCTCCGAAAACATTACTGGTGGCCTGGCATGAAACGAGAAATTGCGGAGTATGTGAGTAAATGTTTGATATGTCAGCAGGTAAAGGCGGAGAGATAGAGACCTTACGGAGTACTGCAACCACTTCCTATCCCATAGTGGAAATGGGATCATATAACCATGGATTTTGTGTTTAAACTCCCGAGGACGCCCAGAGGCCACGATGGAGTTTGGGTGATTGTAGACAGACTTACCAAGTCAGCACATTGCTTACCTGTGAAGGAAGACTTTCAGATGACCCAGTACGCTAACTTGTTCATTAATGAGATCATTCGGTTACATGGTACACCTGCCTCTATTGTCTCAGATCGAGATCCACGATTTACCTCTAGATTCTGGCAAAGTTTACAGGAAGCTTTTGGGACGAGATTGCATTTTAGTACAGCATTCCATCCTCAGACAGACGGACAGTCGGAACGGACCATCCAGACCTTGGAAGATATGATGAGAGCATGTGTTTTGCAATTCCAGGGAACTTGGGAGTCACACTTGCCATTGATGGAATTCGCCTAGAATAACAGTTATCAAACAAGTATTGGAATGGCACCTTACGAGGCCTTATATGGACGCCAGTGTAGAACCCCTTTATGTTGGACGGAGGTGGGCGAAAGAAAATTGTCTAAGTCTGAATTGATTGATCTGACGACGGAGAAAGTTAAGCTCATCCGGGATAGACTCAAGGCAGCCCAGGACAGGCAAAAGAGCTACGTGAATCGGCGAATCAGAGATCTTGAATTTTCAGTGGGAGATTGGGTTTTCCTGAAGTTATCCCCTTGGAAAGGTATAGTACGATTTGGCAGTCGCAGGAAATTAAGCCCCCGTTTCATCGGACCTTATGAGATTATCGAGCGGATTGGCCGAGTTGCTTACCGACTAGCATTACCATCGGAGCTTTTCCAGAGTTCACAATGTCTTCCATGTGTCAATGCTGCAGAAATATGTGTATGATGAGTCCCATGTATTAGAAAAGCAACCGATTGAACTCAGGGAAGACCTAAGCTTTGAGGAACAACCGGTGCAGATCTTGGATCGAAAGGATAAGGTACTCCGCCAAAAAACAATTCCCCTAGTGAAAGTGCTTTGGAGAAATCAGAAAGTAGAAAAGGCTACTTGGGAACCCGAAGCTCAGATGCGAGAGCAGTATCTGTACTTATTTCCGCGAAATTTCGGGGACGAAATTTTCTAAGGGGGGAAGGTTGTAACGCCCCGAAAATCCACAAAAATGTAAAATATTAAATAATGTGTAAAATGATGTTTTTACCCTTGGAGGAATATGGCTAAAAGTTGACTTTTTGTTTAAAATACTTTTTGTGCATTTTTTGAGTACCGTTGTGTAGGTCCCGAGACGCTAAATCCGTAGGCAGGTGGCACGTCGAAAACGGAGCTTGTATGAAAAAGTTATGAGTCTGGGAAGTTCAGGGGCAAAATGGTCATTTGTGACCTCAAGGGTAAAATGGTAATTTTATGTGGATTTTGATTAGATGGTGAAGAAGATGATTATCATATGATTTCAATGCTGATTCATTCCATCTAATGAGTCATATGATTCATCAAGTGACAAGTGTCACTTGTTAATAAGGATTAGTAGCACTTGGGTTATGTGTTACAATTAATTAATTAAGGTTAGCAGATAAGAATTTGAAATTGGAAGCAGTGCAGTCGACTAAGAACAAAAACAAACAGAGAACATATACATTCTCCCTTCATCTTGATCGAATTCAGTAGGAACAAGGGCAATTGTGAGTGATCAATTAGAGTTAATTGGTTAATTTGAAGAGAAAACCCAAAAGGAAACAGAGCAAAACTCAAGGGACACCATACTGTGGAAACCTGAAAAATCACCCAACACCATGATTTTCGATTTTGATTTTTAAGACGGTTTCGTGTGAAATTGAGGTATTAAGCTTCCTGAGGACTATACGACTCGAACCCAATCAACTGGCACGGAAATTGGAGGTGAATTGGTGACGAACAAGCCCTGCAACTGTTTCGGAAATTCGAGCTTGAGTTCGATTACTTAGAGGTAATAATTCATGAAATTGATTTCGATTTCCTGTTTAGAATGAAGGTTAGATGCTTCTTGTGAAATCAATTTGATGCAATAAGATGAAATGAGGTAGAACCCGAGTTAGGACCCGTCGGGTTTTGATGTTGAGTCGAGAGTTTCAGGACAGGGTTTCATCAAATTGATGTCGCAGATTAAACAGAGATGTAGAATAGATGAGAATGAGTAAAAGAACAAGAGGAATTGAGTCCAAATTGATGGAAAACGAACCGGGTCTGACCGCGGGTTGCAGACCCCTTTATCAGAGAAACGGGAGAAAGAGGAGAACTGTAGCAGGTACTGTTCACGGCGCGTGCCTTTCACGCGCAGCCGCTTGCGGCGGCGCGTGAGGGCGCGTGGCCGGGAATCTCACCCTGGGTCCAACTGCAATTTTGATACTCTCGATGATACGGACCTATTAGCGTTGGTTTCGGGTTAATCAGATATGAAATTAGAGTAGTTTTGCATACCCGAAGCGTATAGGATACGTTTAAATAATATTATTTTATTCCGACGATTAGGAAATTCGTACAAGGGATTATGTGATAAGTTAGTAATATTGTATTACTTGTTTGATATGCCCGAATACTTTCAGGACGTCGGAAGAGTACGAACAGCTTGAAACTGAACAATCTGGACGGTGTGTGAGTGGGCGTTTGTTTTCTACCCTAAATGCATGCATATATGTTTTAAATGCTATATAATATGATTTGAAATGATTTGGTATGATTGATACTTCGATATGATGATTTTTCGGATTTTTGGAATATTATATTATTTTATATGCTTTTGGGCACGATTTTCGAGAAAATTATAAAACTGATGTTTCGAGCTAAGCCTCGGGGTTTGAACTTGATTTTGACTCGGATTATGTGTCTGGTATTAGATTTGATGAATTATATTATGAATGAGATTTTGATTACGCAGATTTGCGTGAATTGGTTTATGGATTTGAGAAAAGTGTTTTTGGGCTTAAAGCCCAGTTCAAAAATGATTTTGATATTAAATGCAACTGTTTTCATTGGTTTTCATGATGATGATATATGAGGGCTTTCGGTGTGGAATATATTTCCCCCGAAATGGACCCTGGAGATAACGCTCGCCTCCGGGATGGAAATGTTTACCCCGGAGAGGTCACGTAGCACGGTATGTTGTCGTGCAGCCAAATGGAGGCTCGACTCAGACCAGATGTGCTGGATTATATGGAGGTCAGTCCGTGATATGTTCATGACGACCTGGATTGTCGGCTGGTGATGTGTTCACAGCGGCGGATGCTCGGGATTTGAGCGGTCCTTGAGCCTATTGATTTGCACGCGTTGCAGGGATAACGTGACAATATGAGACCTGGATCATGTGTTTTTATTGATGTTTGAGATTTATATTCATACCTTGATTATTTGAGTTATAAGTTATGATATGCATGCATGTTTACAAAACTGGAGGGTAAGACTGTATTTTGATAAATGTATTTCTAAACTTTATTTTTGTCCACTCACACCTTTGATGTTTTATTTTCCTTCTAGGCCAGTGCACAGGTACTGAGGCTAATATCGAGACAGAGGAATAAACAGACCGTTGCGTACTCAGACACCTTGCAGCGTATGGTTTTGATCCCTACTTGTAAATATTTCTTATGCTCTGTAAACCTGTTGACTAGGTCAACGGTCTCGGAATACTGAACTATCCCTTGTCTGACAATGTTTATCGTTTGTTATGTTCTATATGTATATATTTAAAACTACTTTTGGTACTTTCGAGTTATTGTCAGACGGGAGCAGGATCTTTCACGGTTATCGAGGGATAATCGGGATGGGTCTTGTCACTATTTGCTTGAGCCTGAAGAGAGATATCAAGGAATCTGCGTGTATCCAGTTTCATCTTAGCCTGGATTTGTTAAAATGTATGATCCCTTTGCGAAAGGTTGACTAGGGAATCAGTGCACCGAATGGAGTTAGTGCAATGCGGCAATTTAGTGCAATGGGTGTATGGACACAGTGAGATTTTTTTAGGGAACCTTGCATCAAGATGGTGCCTAATGATTACGGTTACCAGTTGATGAATTCGTGTAACAGCTTGCTCTGCTTGTCTAAACTGTTCCTCAATGACCCTCGTGTTGTGTGCAATCACTACAAGAAAATAGGCTATTGGACACAGGTCTCTTAGTCACGAATATTTTTTTTGTATCCTTTAATAATTAATAAACACAAATATTTCATATTTGTTTCCACTTAGAAAAAGGACACAATTATTTGTGTCCAATAATTTTATTAATGCAGATCGACACGACATCTTACTAGACACAGAGTCCATGTACAATACACGGGCAGGTCATGTTAGCTAGAAAGTTGTCAGACCTTTTTCGTTTTTGAACACGATTATACGTGTCTATTACTTTACAAGTAAGCCACACTTATTCATTGGTGTCTTATTTCTCATCTATTTAAGGTCTTATTCTACTTTTCCCCTCCTTTTTCAATTTGCTAAAATTTTTTAAAACCCTAATTTGTAGCTTTTTCCCTTCATTACGACCCCAAAAAATATTAAATAACTTATAAGACGCAAATATTTGTGTCTTTTATAATAAATAAACTAAATGTATTGATTTCCCCCTCCTTTTCTAATATAGCAAAACTTTTTGAAACCATAATTTCTAACTTTTTCCCTTATTACAACCCTAAAAATATTAAATAACTTATAAGATACAAATATTTGTCCTTTGATTTATCCTTTTTTATCAATTCTTCTACTTATAAGACACAGTTATTTGTGTCCTTTAAAAATCCCTCCTCGAGAAATGTATTGTACTTCAATTATGGTGCTTTAACTTATAAGACACAAATATTTTTGTCCTTTATATTAAATAAACTAAATATAATGATTTTTCCCTCCCTTTCCAATCTGCCAAATTATTTTGAAATCTCTTCTCGAAAAATGTGTTGTACTTTAACTTATAAGACACAAATATTTGTGTCTTTAAATTATCCATTCTTGAGAAAGGTGTGGTGCTTCAACTTATAAGACACAAATATTTGTGTCCTTTATAATAAATAAACTAAATGTACTAATTTTCCCTCATTTTCCAGTCCGCCAAATTTTTTTCAAATCCCTTCTCATAAAAGGTGTTGTACTTAAACTTATAAGACACAAATATTTGTGTCTTTAAATTATCTTTCTCGAGAAAGGTGCAGTGCTTCAAACCTATATATTTGTTGTTTCTATATTATTTGAATCTTCAAATTTAGCTCAGTATAGCATTTGCTCATCTAGGATTCCATTTCGTTTTCAATCTAGCAAAAACTCCCACCATGTTTGGTTTGGAGATTTATATGGCCATCCATGGCTGAATTTGTTCTATGCTTACAAAATTGCTTGTTGTTTTAGCAAGTGTTATATCATGGGGTTTTTTGGGTGGAAGTTGAAAAGAAAATGATATTTTCTTCTGCAAGTAGCTACTAAAATGGTATTTTCTTCTGATTCAATTGTTGAGATTAATATCAAGACCTTATACTCGCAGATATATAGTTTTCAAGTGGATAAAAATGTAAGCCCAAGTATTGCTTTCCCATTTTTGTTTTTCTTGGTTGATATTATTTTTCTTTTTACGAATTTCATGTACTTGGTGATGTCTTGCATCATAAAACTTATATGGATTATAGTCTGTTGTTTAATGAGTTGTGTACCAGCTGATGTGTCAGGACCCACCCCGGTTTCACCCTAAAAACCGAGGTAAATCCTGCTCCCGTCTGACACCCCGACACAACACCAAATTAAACCACTAAACTACACAGACAGACGAAGGAGGAAACGCAAACATCTCGAAGATAAATTTTTACAGAGCATAGTACCAAATACAAAGGAAAGAAAACCGATAAACAAGATACACGCACAACGGAAAAGTTTAAGCACTCCGGGGTCACTCTCGAAAATTCTATGCCTCCGACGCTGCCTCAACGTCAATCCCCGCGCTAGCTCCACGACCTGGAGGGCAATTTAAAATAGAAGGTGTGAGTGGACCATAAATAAGAAAAGAATTTCCGAAAACCATTTCATAATAAAACTAGGGTTTTATCCCTCCATTTTGAAAACACACATGCATAACCCATTAGATGAAAACAGTTATAAATCACGTAATTATCACCATTACGACAGTTACAGAATCATTGGAAAAACAGTTATGGAGATCATATCATAAGCATCATAAAACCGTATCATAAAACATAAGTCTCAACTAATCATTATCCGATCAAACCTACTGGACCTATCCGAGTCTTTAAACTCAACAGGCCTACGGGGAAATATCAATATATCCGAGTCTTTAAACTCCCGAGTCTTTAAACTCAATCCGGGTCTTTAAACCCAATCTGGGCCCGTCCCCCTGTTAATCATAATCTGGGTCTTTAAACCCAATAACCAGATCCAGCAAATCCAATCCAAAACCATTTGAAAACCATTCCGAAATCCATATCCAAACCCGGATCCGAAATCACCGGTCTGAAGCCCTTCTAGCGTCCAGAACCGTCATTCCGAACCCAAATCCGGAATTCCACTTTTCAACTTAAAACCGAATTCCGCTTTCCGAAATCCGATTCGAAAACCGAAAAACCGAAATCATCGAAATCTCGTCTCAAAATCCATTTATAAGCATTCAAAACCAGTTATCATTTGAAACCCCCAAAACCATGGCATTATACTCAGAAATCGAAATTCCTCGTAAAACGTGTCAATTACGTTATTTCTCGAAAACCGTGCAATTATGTAAAACTATCATCACATATTCAACCATCCTAAAATCACATATAAAATCATAAAACATTTATAGAAAAACAGTTATGCATGCTCGAGTTTAGAGAAAGGGGTCCACTCACAGTACCGAGCCCTCAATCGCGTCCCGAACGTCCTGTACGTTCTTCAGCTTCCTCGGGAAGTCCCGATCCTGTCACAAGTCACCAAAGTACTTCACTAACATGTCTACGAAGACTCTCCTAATTTTTCCCAAAAATCCCCGGGTCCTAAACGTAACAAACCGGAACCCTAAACCTTCACCTTCGCGGGACTAACCTCAAACGACGTCCGATTAACCCGAAACTTATTCCAATGGACTCATCACAACACCTAGACCAAAAACGTAGTTGACACTTTCCCCAGAAACCACTGCACGCGCCCCCACACGCCGCCCAAAGTGGCTGCGCGTGGCCCTCACACGCCTACTACAAGAACACTGTTCACCGTCGTCTACCTCGAGTGAACCGGTCTGAACCAGCACACCCGGTTCTCCGCCGTCCCGTCTCCGTTTCCTTTCCTATCTTCACCATCTTCATCGTCCATTCCTCAGCAATCCAGTCCCCTCACTCAAACACCTCGACACAGCCCCTAAGTCGTCGACTCAAGCTCGAACAAAAACCCGAACCAGTCCACTGTTTTCCCCTCCGGCCAACCAGGTCTTCCCCCGTCACGGTGTCGACCTTAAACCAATCCTAGGACCTTCCTAAGTCTCACCCAACTCATTAAAACCGTCGACTCACACCCAAAACCCACGATTATTGGTTTGAAGCAAAACGGAAAAACAGAGTATTTGAACATGAACGAGGAATTACCTGTGCTCCGGTCGCCGCCGTGAGCTCCGCTGGGGCTAGTCGACTCTTCTCAATCCTCACAACACCACCACGGGTCCAATTTGATGATAGGAGTACCACACAGCAGCACCACCACCCAACACCTTCTCTATTTCCCGGAAACTCAACCCTTCGCACTCACAAGATTCCTCACACGAGTTGCCCTCACCACTCACTCACTGTCTCTCACTCGATCTCCAGTAACTCATCCACTCACCAGAACACACAAACACTCCCTTCACGTGATCGATTTGCTCTCCAAATCACCCTCTGTTTCTCTTGTTCGAACACACACACACGGGCACAAATTAAACACACACCGTGAACGGCCTAGAACCCACTACACACACTGCACGTGTCACCAATCCCATGGTCCCTTTCCAAAAATATCCCCATCTAACTGTACACTTGTCCTGATCTGGTTGCACAATGCCCAATCAACCAAAAGACCAAAATGCCCTTCTTTGAACTCAAAATTACCATAATGCCACTACCTTTCTAGACCCATAACTCACACATCCTAACTCCGATGAACACGCGCCGCCTGTCGTTGTACTCAGGACGACGAGATCTACCTAACTATCCTAGGTCAACATGTCAAAATCCCGACCATACAAAAAGTCAACTTTTCCCTCTATTTTACCTAAATTACGGTAATGCCCTCAATCTTCCGAACATCATAACTTTCTCCTCGGATATCGGAATCGGGCGTGCCACCTGTCTACGGATTCGTGACATCCCAAGCTACGTCACGGTCATCGGCCAATACCCAATTGACCGCCCGAACTAAAAGTCAACTTTTTGCCCAGTCTAGGGGCAAAATCGTCATTCTACGCTACCAGACCTATCGTAACTGACTAACCACCAATTAAGCTCACTAATCTCATCTTAAACAAGGTCTTAACCCTAATTCCCGGGACGGGTCGTTACATGATGAGAGCCATATTTTGTCCCCTTTATCAAGAATATGATCTCCTGTTTTTATTTCTTTTTTGTATTTGGGATATTCATCTTTATATTTTTATTTCATGATGCCAGTTTCATTGTTCAAGGAAAAAGTAGCTAATCAAATAGGTGTTCCAGTTGGTCACCAATGACTCATTTTCAGGGGAAAGGTATTAAAAGATGATCATCCTCTTTCTGAGTATCGTATCCTACCATTTCAAACATTTATGCTCACTGATGTTGTATATAGTATTAATCTTAGGTATATTTTGATATTTCAATAGCTCGTGAGTTAAACGTTCAACCATTCTGAGAATTATTGTGCCCTTTTTGAGAAATTCAATTCCATGCTAAGAAACATATCCATGTTCAACAAGGGTTTTGATGATTTTGGTGTGTTTACGTATTCTAGCAGTATGCTTGAAATTTGAGTAACTGATTTTGATCTCTGTCTAACATTGTCCATTGTTATATAACTTATAAGGTTGGCCAAAGCAAGCTTGATGCTCAACGTGAGTCAACGATAGAGAAGGCTAATTTGTGCTACAGTATACAATTACTGTAGCACAAATTTTTGTATTTAAAAATTAGATTAGAGGACACAATAATATATTTGTGTCCATGAGTTTAACACAACATGTGGACCCATTGTTAGAAAAAAGACACAAAACATCGGTTTCCTTTGATCTTTGATAATTAGCCACAAAATATTTTATTTGTGTTCTTTGATCTTTGATAATTAGCCACAAGTAAACGTTAGTAGATGCAGTCCACTATCATAGGACACAAATTGTGTCCATAGAGTCAAAAGACACATAATTATTGGTGTACTAAGCCCAATTTTCTTGTAGTGACAGGAGATTTTTTGCACCTTCCTCAAGCTTCGAAGCATGAAGATCAAAAGAGAATGATATGATGTGCATTAGGTTTCAGTCCAAGGTCTAACCAATATAAGGTGATGAGAATCTTTGTTAAAGGACCACTTGATCATCCAGTTTCGATGGTTGAGTTGCACACACTAGGGACACATTCATGGAAATGCCTTGGTTCTGCTCCCGTCTCAGCAACATATCTTGAATTGTCATCGGCCACCCCTCTGAATGGGGTACTTTATTTGCTTTCCTCAATTATTCAATATCATATATATTTTTTTGACATTGACAGTGAGCAATTCCAGTCAGTTCCACTACCGCCTCCATTTGAAGGACCAGAAAGATCTCACCTTATTATTAAAATGGAAGTTTTGGTTCTCTTTGTGTATGTCTTGTTTATGGTACTATGAGTGTGGGTAATGAAAGATTATGGTGCAGAAAAATTTTGGACAAAAAGAATAGGGTGTAATACACGCACATATTTTGTACCGATCAAATACTTTAACAGTGGGGGTATGTTAATGTTTGACTTCTTCAGTAATGCCTTGGTTTACTATCATTACCTGAGAACCTACAGATTAATTCAGCTGAACCTTCATGGGTTTAATCCGCAATTTGAGGTAATAAGCCATGTTCCAAGCTTCATATCCCTTAAGGACATTCTGTCTGGGGATGATGTACACGTACTGAATATAAATTCCAGGTACGAATATTTTTATTTATTTATTTATTTTGATATATTTTAACCTTTGAACAATGAACCTCCTTTGGATGTGATGCCATTGTTTTTCTAGGATATAAAAGAACATGTTACAAGAGATTTCATAGCATGTTTTAGGAAAGTTAAGTTTTCTGTTTCTTTTCATTTTTTTTTTCTTTAGTTCAGCATTGTCTAACTAGTTACTAATTATGAAAAGTAGGTTGTTTCATATGATCCATTATTATCTCAGTAGATTTCAGTTTTCTAGTCATGTATGGGATAAGTGGTCTTGCATTACTGAAGCAGTTGACATGTTGTAAGCTCAATGTGGTCACGTGGTTTTACTTTCAGACACGTGCACATAACTTTCACGTATACACATTATTTATGCATGTGCTAGCTATTCAATCACTGTGTATTCATAAATTTGGTTGTAGCTACTCCGCTTGGTTTGGATTGCATTACCTTATCCACCTACACAGTACAATTTTTTTTGAGGGCCTTTACATCAATTACCAACAGAGCTTTGCTATAAATCTTTTCTTTGATTTGGGCAATAATTCTCCATTCTTCAATAAAATCCTCTATATTGAGTTACCTTATCATTGGATCTTCATATACATGAAACAGTTGAGGAAGCAGGATTCAGTCTTTCATTTCCTTATATATGGCAGTGCAGATTCTTCATTAATTATGTCAGTTGTTGTCTTCATTTATCTTATTGGGGCTTAGATGGAATCCAAGATGGTGCGTAATGTTTTTTTTTTTTTTTACGTGCATTTGAGATGTATTCACTACACTTATTCAATATATATTTGGATGTTATTCGTTCTGTTTTCTTAAATGTTGGTTGTAATTACTTTGCTTAGCTGGGATTGCGTCACTTATATGTTGCCTTTATTGCTGTCGTTACATCAATTACCAACACAATTTTCTATAAATTTTCATTGAGTAGGATTGTTTCCCTGCTTGTTAACAGGTTTGTAAAAACATGGCAAGATGTTGAATAATTTTTTTTATGGGTTACTGATCAAGCCATTAAGAGAAAAGATTGGCTTATATTATTACCATTTTTTTTTGTCCTTAGGATTATGTTTGGATGAGGAAATGCAAATCCAAAGTACCATGAAATTCTATATATACTAAAAGGCAAGCAGCCTTGCACTGTTCATGGACAGTGTGTTTCCCATTTTACCCTTTATTTCTTTGTTTTTTTTTAATTTCAAATTCTAAAACGGCTTCGAGAGTCTTCATCTCCGCCTGCATCACCATACTTCAGTTCGGATGATAAAACCAATCAAGAGCTATAGTCATCAATTAGTTACTTAAGTTAGTTAGGCAGTTAGCTAGCTGTCATGAGCTGTAATCCTTCTCCATGTGTTCTAGTTTTATAGGTTCTGTTACAAGCTATATATGCTAGCTTTGCTCTGTACAAAGATACATGTTTTCAATACAATTGAGAAGCTCAACCGTTTTCTCTCAAAAATCTCTCTGATTCTTTCTTCCTAGCACAGTCTCTCTTAAGGATTTCATGGTATCAGAGCGCCAGCTCGATCCGTGATACCTGATTGAAGTTTTCTTGCTGGAAATTGCTGCTCGCGGCAAGCTCGTCTCTCTACGGTTGCACATGGCTGCTTCGAGTTACCTGAGCTAAGTTTTTCTCAACGTTCTTCATCCATTGTTGTTGCCTTCATATCTGGCTTTCTTGTTCTTGAAACGAATTCAATAAATCTGAGTATTTTTCGGTTTTCTGTGCGATTTCTTCTCGCACTGCGTTGAAAAGTTGTACTAGCACTGTTCGGTTCAATTGTTGTCAGAGAGTAAAATTGTTGTTGTTACGAGTTGTTGAAATCTGGAGAAGAGTTTTATTGCAGACTAATTGTTGTTGTTAAGAATTGGTGAAGTCTGGAGAAGAGAATTGTTAAAGATTAGTCATCCTCAAAACAATTTTTCTGATGCTCAGACTAGAGGGGTTCTTAAGTTAGTCTTTGAAGTCATCTGTGTGCAAGATTGCAACTGCGTTTTTTTTCGTGTTGTTCTTCAACTAGTAAATAGCAATTAAAAGAATGTCTAGGTCACACATTGCAAGTACAGGGCCTAGTTCTAGCTCCCAGTCTACACCAATTTTTCTTCCAAACATTGTGCTAGATGAGTCTAATTACTCCACATGGATTTTTCGAATGGAATCTATTCTGGGAGGACTGCATCTGCTTGGCTTTGTTGATGGTACAAATCAATGCCCCACTGAGTTTGTATTGGCTGAAGATGGTGTCACCAAGGTCCTAAATGATGCCTTTGTACACTGGAAAGCTCAGGATCAGAACATCATCAATTTAATAGGTCAGACACTGAGCCCTCGAGCTATGTCTTGTGCTGTAGGGAGCTCTTCTGCTGCAGCTATGTGGTCCAGTTTGAAGTCAAAATTTGCTGACTCAAATAGGAAAAATATTCTTCAATTGAAAACTAATCTTCAAAGGACTAAGAAGGGCCATGATTCAATTGAGATATTGTAACAACCCGTACCTTCGGGAAGGGTATAAATGTAATTTTTTGTAAATATTTGTATGAAATGACGATTTTTGCCCTTGTAAATAGTGCGTCAAAAGTTGACTTTTTGATTTACCAGTTGGTTGAGTGTTGACCCTTGACCGTGACGTAGTTTAGGACGTCACGAGTCCGTAGACAGGTGGCAGGTTTGATTCGGACAATCGGAGAAAAAGTTATGACATTTGGAAGATTGAGGGCGTTACCGTAATTTTGACTAAATGAGGAAAATGTTGACTTTTTGGTGGACATGTGATTTTCACGTAGACTGAGGACCGTTAGATAGGTCTCGACGTCCTGAGTACAACGACAGGCGGCACGCTGTCATCGGACGTCAGACGAAGTAGTTACGGGTCTGGAAAGTGTGAGGGTAATTTTAACACTAGGGGTATTTTAGTCTTTTCCCTCAGCCCAATCAGATCAGGACAAGTGGCATAAGGGGGGCTGGGATATTTTGTACTGAACCAAGGGATGATGGACACGTGGGGGAAACTAGATGGTTCTGGGAGAGACTAAAATGTACACGGCCACACAATGTGCACGTTCAAACCGTGCCATTGTCTTCGACACAGAGAAACTGAGAGGAAAAATTGGAGAGCTTGTGATCGATTCAGGGTGTGAGTGAGTGAAGAGTGAATTGTGAGAGTGACAGAGAGATAAGGTTGAGCTTGTGACCGTGTTTTGGTGGAGGAATCGTGCCCGGAGACACGGCGGTGGTGCGGCAGAGTTCTGAGAAAAACGGGGAAGCCGTGAGACAGGGGTGGTAGTTGTGCCATGTGGTGGATCAATCCAAGCCAATAGGAGGCTCAGGTGGTTGCAGGGAACCCAACGAACACCGTGGCACGCGGCGGTGCACACGGCGGAGACCGAATCGAAAGGTATACCCAATTCCCATGTTTTCCCGTGTTTCTTATTTTGAAAAGTCGTGGAGTTAGGCTTAGAGTCGAGAGATTTGGTGGTCATGGTGAGACTCCTGGAGGTCCCAGGAGTCGTTTGGTTGTGGTGCTGTGCCGGCGGCCAAAACAGGGGCCACGGGCTTAGTTTTTCGAGGGAGAATCGTGAGATTTTGGGCCGTGAATCACAATTGTAAGGACATGGGAAGGTTGCTAGGAACTGGACGGTGCTAATGGAGAAGAAAAGAGGAAGAAAGGTGGAGGAATTGCAGAGAACCGGTCACGCCGGTTCAACTGTGTTGAACCGGGTGACTCGAGGAAGAAGGAGCACTGTAGCAGGCGCGTGAGGCCCACGCGCAGCCACTTTGGGCGGCGCGTGGAGGCGCGTGGGGAGGATTCCGGCCAAGCTTCCAACATGGTTTTGGTTCTAAATGTCCTAAGGAATCCATTGGTATGATTTTGGGGTTAATCGGACGGTGTTGTGAGGTAGTTCGGGAATCCGGACGGTTTAGGGTCTAGGATTAAAATATTAATAAATTCCCAAAAAATTGGGGAAATTAGGGTTAGTATCCTTGATGTATTGGTGACCCTATTTGGTGCATATTGACAGGACGGGAGACGCCTGAGACGGTCGAGGAGCGCACGGAGCGCGATTGACTCGTTCAGATTTGTGAGTGGACTCTTTCTTCCTTTCGAGCATGCCTCACTGTTTTTATTGATGTTTTATGATATTAAATGTGTTTTTATGCTTCTTGTTGATGATTATATGTGGTTGATATGCTTGCACGTATTTCGAGACATTTTCGGGATTTTGCACGTTTTTCGAGAAAAAGCTGGTTTTCGGATTTGGATGTTATATTTGGGGATTTCAATCTATAATTGTTTTCTGATGATGATGAATGGCTTATGAAACATAATTTGTGATTAAATGTGGGTTTTGAATGCAAAAGTGGATTTCCGGATTTGGGTTCGGAATGACGGTTCTGAACGCTGGATGGGCTTCGAACCGGGGATTTCGAATTCGAGTTTGGTATGGATTTAGAAATGGGTTTACATTGAAAATGGATTGGATTTTCTGGATCTGGATATTAAGTTTAATGACCCGGATTCTGATTAACGGGGGACGGGCCCGGATTGAGTTTAAAGACTCGGGAGTTTAAAGACTCGGACATCTATGATATTTCCCCCGTAGGCCTATTGAGTTTAAAGACTCGGGAGTTTAAAGACTCGGATATTATTGAGGCCTGGTTGAGTTTAAAGACTCGGATAGACCCAGCAGGTTTGATCGAAAAATGATACTTTGGTATTCACGATTCATGATGCAGTTTTATAGTGTTTCTGTTTCTTATGATGTTCTATGTTATGATTTTCTGATACGTAGTTGGGCATGCATGTTTTCAAAACGGAGGGAACGAATATTATTATTATTTTTCCTTAACTTTGATTTGATGAAAAACTGATTTTGAAACTTTTATTTATTCTAGTCCACTCACACTTTTGGTTTTAAATTTTCCCTCCAGGTCGTGGTGATAGCGTCGGGGTGAACGTTGAGGCAGAAATCGAGGCATAGAGCTTACGACGTTCTTCCGTTGCGAGACTAGCATAGTAGGATTTTGTTCCCATTTTGTAGAACTATGCTCTGACTTACAGTTGTATTATATTTACTCCTTCGTCTGATAGTTATGCTTATAGTGGTATTGAGGTTATTTCGTGTAACACCCCGGAAATTCGGAGATTGTAATATTGTAAAATATTGAATGAAATGACACTTTTACCCTTGTGAATGGTTGGGTCAAATTGTTGACTTTTTGATTGGTGGGTCAACCGGACCTTGACTGATGACCGTGACGTAGTTCGGGACGTCACGAGTCCATTGACTGGCGGCACGTCCAATTCGGACGAACTGGGGAGAAGTTGCGACGTTCGGAAGTTTAAGGGCATTACCGTAATTTGGACGAAATAACGGGAAAAAGTTGACTTTTCGAATGACCATGAATTTTGGCACGACCCGAAGACCGTTAGATTCGTCTCGATGCCTTGAGTACAACGACAGGCGGCACGAGTGAAACGGACATCGGATGACCGAGTTACGAGTCACGGAAGTTGGAGGGCATTTTGGTAATTTCTGCCCTGCGGGCATTTTGGTCTTTTTGCACGGTTACTGTAGCAGCAACCGTGAAAAGCAGAGTACACGGCCATGCCGTGGTGTTTGTGGGTGTGCAATTGTTTAAGCCTTAGTGGACTGATTTGTGGACATTGTTTAAGTAGTTTGAGGTAATGGGAGTGTAATTTGAGGCTGCATCAGACCACGGGTAGGATTAAAAGCGTTGTTATGGGCTCTGTGTGCGGGAAGCAGGTTCAGTGCGACCTGAGGATGTCTCCCACGGGTGTTGGCCTCTTTGATCGATTAACCGCGTAGGGGAGTGAGTGAAGGGTTGAGTTGGCTTCAGTTTGGGTTGAGAGACTGTGAGAAACAGAGGGGAAGCCGTGAAGAACAGTTTCGGGTTTTAGGGGGAAAAATTCCGAATTCGAATGCTACGGGTTATGGGATCAACCTAAACACTGAGGAAGTCTCGTGGGAGTGGTAGAAACTTAACCGTGCAAGATTCGAAGAGTTTGATCGAGGAATTGCGCAGGAACCTGAGTTCCAGTTCAGAGAAAACCAATTTGGAGGGAAAAATCTGAGTTTGATTTCTACGGCATGTTGGACAAAACTAACCACTGAGTAAGCCTTCTGGGAGCATTTGGAACTCGTCCATATCGGAATCGACGACAACCAGCCACGGAGGAGCTGGGACGGTGACCGCCGTGTGCAGAGGAAATGGCAGTGTTTGGACGGCTACTTCCAGGTAATGTTTCATTCAATTGATGGTTCCATTTGGTTAGTCTGGGTCCTCTAATGCTCATGTGTAAATTAATTGGACAATAAAGCTAGTTTCGGGGAGTTCTGGGAATCAACCCGTGAGGCTGTTCGGGTTTGGATAGGACGATTGATGACTTGTCGAGATGATTAGAGGACTAAGAACTGTAATTGAATGATTTTAGAACATGTTAGAATCAAGAATGAATGAAATTAAGTAGAAATGGAAGGTTAATTAATCGGGTCACACCGCGGGTTGAAGACCCAAATTACAGTGATTCGGGCAGGGACGACGGCACTGTAGCAGTGTCACTGTAGCAGTGTCACTGTAGCAGCGCATGACTTTCACGCGCAGCCACTTTGGGCGGCGCGTGAGGGCGCATTGAGCACTATCTCGGTTCACGGTCAACATGACTTTTAATCCCCTAATCATTCTGAACATTTTCTGTGAAATAACCATGTTGATCTGAGATAGTTAGGAAGGTCAGTTTAGGGCTGGATGTCTCGGGAAGCGTGTTGGACGGCTTTCCCGAACCGGTTTCTGTTTCGGACTTTTTGAGAATATATTAAGGATATATATTGACACTTGCATGTGATTTGGAATGACAGGAAACTTACGTTAATCCCGGAGACAAGTTCGTACGCGCGTTATTCGCAGGGGGAACGTACAGTGAGTGGGCCCGTTTTTATTAACACTTGCATGCATAACCGTTTTCATTTTCGTATATCCATATGTGTGTGTGAATCAATAATGGATTTTGATTACCTCGATTTACGGCTGTGACACATTTTACGGTGTTGGGCTCGAGGCCCGTTTTACGGAAATTAAACACCATTTTATATGATATATGTATATATATAGTTATATATGCATGTGGATATTAGTGGCTATCTTAGGTACTGCACTGTATAATCCACCGTGTGATACTGTCTCCTCCGGATGTGGTACCCCGGAGCGGTCACAGTGCATTGCCTGCGAGGGGTCATGCTACGGAGGTGCCGGACCGTAGGATGACTCAGGAGCAGGATTGCTATGATTGGACGTCTGGGACGTCGAGCGTCTGGGACGCTAGGCATCCGGGATGCCGTAACCGAACTGGGTTCGGAGTTTGAACTCGGGATTTGAGACCCCGGGTGGCACGCGTAGCCTTGGGACTGTGACCATTATTGGACGTGTAACGACCCGTCCCAAATTCCTAGATTAGATTAGTGACTAATCACGATTAGTGAGGCTAATCAATGATTAGTTAGGCGAGATCGGACGAACGATGCGAAATGACCGTTTTGCCCCTAGTGGTGGCAAAATGTTGACTTTTCGTTCGGGCGGTCAAATGGACTTTGACCGATGACCGTGACGTAGTTCGTGACGTCACGAGTTCATAGACAGGTGGCACGTTCAATTCCGACGTTCGAGGAGGAAGTTATGACGTTCGGAAGTTTAGGGGTATTTTGGTAATTTTGGTTAAATGGAGTCAAATGTTGACTTTTTGACCAAGAGGTCCGATGGTCGAGGGCCGAAGACCGTTACGTAGATAAGGACGATACGAATCCATAGACAGGCGGCACATCGAATTTGGACGTTCGACGGTGAAGTTACGGTTCACGGAAGTTCAAGTGCACGATTGCACGAATTATGAAACGAGTTAACTTTTGGACTTAGTGGGGGCCCAGATATTTAATCCCTGCCTTATGGATGAGTGACAAGTGTCACCCATCCAATGAACACCATATTCCTTCATGCACCGTGCAAACCATTTCCTTTTCTTCATTCAAACACACCAACCCGATCTCATCCATTTTCCACCCAAACCGTTCACCCAAAACCCATCCCACCTTAACCCATGACCAGCCATGAGGACCAGGGAGACTAGGGGAGCTGAGGTGACAAGCCTGGAGGCCTGAACCGCCTACGGCGGCGAGAGAAGGAGGAACCCGTGAGGTTCACGGTAAGCCCATTTTCAATCCAATTTCCCTTTTTATTGCTATGGGTCATTTTGGTTGCTTCCAATGAATTAAATGGGTTATTAGGATTGTGTTAGGAAGGTTTTAGGAAGCTTGGGAGGGCTGTGAAGCCATGGGTGCAGTTTTGAAACTTTGAACCGTTTGGTTCAAAATCGAACCATAGGATTTAGGTGTTTTTAGGTAGTTTTAGGGATTGAAATGGATGGAAAACATCAAAATAGGAAGAAAGGAATCGAAAAGGAAGAACTAGGATGACAAATGGGGTGTCTAGGGCTGTGAACCGGTCACTCCGGTCCAGTTGGACCGGCCAAACCAGGTGAACCGGCCATGAACAGTAAAACCGGTCTGCTGGAGGTTGGAGCCGATGAACAGTATTTTCGACCTTCTTGGGGCGCGTGAGGGCGCGTGAACAGTAATTTGGGAAAGTGTCCAACACGGGAAATCTTCTATTCGATGTAACGAAGATTTTGGGACTGGTCTCGCGTCAATCGGACATCGTTTCGATAGTTTTCGGGGTGTCGGAAGGTTTAGGGTCGGCTTAAAAATAGTTAAAAGTTCGGGAAAATTACGGGGCTTTGATGGGAGGTTAATTAAGTAGTTATTAACCTTCTATTAAAATTTGGACAGGTTTGGGAGTCCCGGTAATGGTGATCGGCTCGGGGAGCCGAATGGCACGCAAATCGAGGCGGCAGCTCGGACGGTCTGTGAGTGGACCTTGTTTTCTAAATTGGTGCATGCATAAATGTTTATTATATGTTTTATTACTTGTTTGATGATGCCATGGGTGCATTTGTATGTGGTTACGTATAAGCACGTATTTCGAGGTTTCGGCCTTATACGGTGCATATACGGGTTTGTATTTCTTTATTGATTTAAATGAACTGAATTTGGATTTCAAAATGATAAACTCGAGTATGAGACCCATTTGGTTTTGTCTCGGGCATATGACCTCAGATTCCGGGCACGGTGCCCAGTTGGTGTCCTATGTTCGGGTACGAGACCCAGTCACTTTACGGTTTTGATTTCAGGTCAGGGAACCTTAAATGGATTCCCAGGTTCATGACGGTTTATGGGAACCGGCATGAACCCTTGTTATGGTATCATGGTTCATGACGGTTTATGGGAACCGGCATGAACCCTTGTTGGTTATTACGGTACATGACGGTTTATGGGAACCGGCATGTTACCTGGTTATGTTATTACGGTACATGACGGTTTATGGGAACCGGCATGTTACCTGATTATGGATATTATGGATCATGACGGTTCAGGGGAACCGGTCATGAATGTTTATGTTATGTATATATATGTTCGTCTACCTTCCTTTACTTCTATTATCTCCTCCGGGGAGGGTCGTTGGCCTGGGTGGACCCCGGAGTAGTCACGGAGCACCGACTGAGTGGAGTCACCCCCCAGTTGGGTTCCTTACTCTCAGGAAGGCTATGATTACTATTACCTCGGGTAGGGTCAGTGGTCTGCGGACATTGATCTTGACTTTGGGAAGACTCGGATTGAGACCTGGGTAGCACGCGCGTAGCTTTGGATACCATGACAGGATTGGTTGTGTGACTTATATATATGTATGTGATGGATATATGATATATGATATGTGGTGTGTACAGGTGTGCACAGGATTTGGGCAGTGGCCCGTATGGTCGTTTTTATTGTGGTCCTTTCGACCTTAGTTTATATCTGCTTTGGGCTTAGTCCCACATATGGTTGTTTTGGATAAATGGTTTTCGAATGGATGCATGCTTTTTAGTGGAGGGTACAAATGTCTTATGAAATGTTTTATAAACTTTTGTTTTGTCCACTCACAGTTTTTAATGTTTTGACTGCCCTTCAGGTTGACATCGGATGTGGACTGTAGCAGAGATCGAGATATCACATGCCTCCTCCGGATCCTGGCGTACTCTGATAGCCCGGGAGGGCAAAGGTCAGAAATATCCCTTGTCTGACACTTCGTGTCAGACGGGAGCAGGGTCATCCCGCACTAATCCCGGGGGGGATTGGGATGGGTCCTGTCAACGTGGTATCAGAGCGGGGTTGACTCTATTCGAGCAACCGCAGAGCTCTTGGAGCATGTACGCTGGTCGAGGATGTGATATCTCAATGGGCTGCAGTTCGTGGTCAACCTGATAGTTGAGGTACCGGTACGATAGTTAGTAGGATTGGCATGCCTTGGTTCGGAATTTGAGGCTGGGGTTGCCATAGTTCTGTCAAGGTTGGCAGTGTGGGACCCTACAAAGGGATTAACTTGTTCGTATTCTGGAGTGTGATCGTGAGACGGTTAGTTGGGATCGTCTTTCACGATGTCGTAGGATTGGTTCCGACGACTAGCTGGGAATTGTGATCATCGGATGATCGGATTTGGTTGAGCTAGATGGATTTACTGCAGTTGGTAGTTAGCAACCGGATTCGAGGAATCCGAGTTGGATTGTTGGTAGGATTGGATTGACGTCTTTATGATGTCGGACCGCGGGGTCGGTCAGGTTGTTGATGTTACTGCTTTTCGCAGTTGGGTTCCGAGGAACTCTAGGTGTGATCGTGGAACCCTACCTTGGTAGGTATGGTTCGGAAAGGCGAGTTGACAAGTGGTTTGACTTGGATGACTATTCGGATTTGGGGTTCGTTAGTCGGCCTGGTCATGTCAGCTTGTGTTGGGACTGCACTTCGCAGTCGAGGTTATATTTATCGGTTAGACCGAGTTGGTTGTCGTGCTACTTCAGTTGTGGGTTGGTGCAACTAAGGTCGCGGGTGACCTGGTAGACGACATTGGGATAGTCGAGTTGCGACTGGTTAGAGTTTGGTTAGACAGGTTACCAGGGTTGGTATTTGTCGATGGAATCCCTGAGTGGGATACAGAGTAGTTGGTACGGGCGATTGATTCCGTTGGATACGGAGTCTGGATATAGCGGTGCCTGGTAGTTAGGTCTGCACGAGTGTGTAGCAGGCACTACTACCGAGAGTGGTCGTAGTTACGCTTGTTGGGAATCGGGGACGTTCGGGGAACGTTTTCTTTTTCTCGCATGAGTTGTCAGGGTGACTGTACCCAGAGTTGTTGGGTACGAGGGAGGCAGAGTTCCCCTCTTCGAATAGAGGTACGGGGTCGTCGTTCGGTATGAGCGGAGATCCAGGATTATCTGATTTGCACACTTTGTGCTGATGCTGACAGGTGATGATACTGATACTAGTGCTGGTGCTAGTGCCGGTGATCGTGATGACGATGAGTTACGGATCGGGGTGTGACTCCGTCGTAATGGGCATATGTTCGGTATTTGTGGTTCAGGAGTGGAACTCAGATAGAGTTAAACTGGTTAAGGGACACGTGGTTGATGTCCGGGTATGTTGTTTCCAATCTTGTTGGAACTTCGAAATCGCGAGAGGGTGCGATTGCGGTGACGAATGGAATGTGGGTTTTCCGCATTGGTATTGGGTATTTCGAAGTCATTAGGGTGACTTCTCAGATTCTGCTAAGGCAGATGATGGTTGTATCACTAGTACACTGATCGTGTATTGGTTGTGGACCCGGGATTTGTTTTGGGTCATTAAGTGGAGTTGAGTATATCGAAGTTAGGTGACTGAGATTTCTCATTTTCTACTTGGTGGCAGACGATGTTGGATTACGTGGCGTGGTGAGTGCAGCAAGTTTTGGTTGCATTCACGTAGGATGAGTTTTGATGTCATCGTGTTGGATCATCTTTGGTTTTCCTAGGTGGAATGACAAGGATCGATACGAGGTAATCAGTGAGAACCCACAGTCTCGGCGTGACTTGTCGTTGACTAATCTATTTAGATGTGGGAAAGGGTTGAGGACTTTGGACGTCGTGACGATCGGGGATCGTGACGTCTATGGTCGGTTGACGTAGTGTTGGATATGGATCGTGATTTGGATATCCCGATAGGTGGAGAGTTTATCACTCTTACCTGGATGTTGGAGTTGAGGATGATGGGACTGAACTTCTTTTCGAGGTAAATCCCATATGGTATATTACGCCTGAGTAGGTGTCCGACGAGGTCAGTTTTGGCCAGCCTTAGATGTGGTGATGTTGGGATTGGCTTCCCTATGAAGTCAATCGATGGTAATGTGGTAATCGGTTGAGCAGGTAACTGAGAGGTTCGGTTTTGGTACTTCTCAGTAGACGTGAACGATACTTCGAGTTTTGGAATCAGATTTCTGGATGACGATTCAGGATTTGATTTTGGAACTTGAAAGAGGATTTCTATATTTGGGCTTTGGAATCGGATTCTGGGTGACGATTCAGGATTTGATTCTAGAGCTTGACTGTAGATTTTCTTTTATGGATTTGGGTTCGGAATGGTTATTCCAAATACTAGTTTACGGAATGATGATTTCGGATTCGAATTTGGACATGATTATGGATATGATTTCTGGGTTTGGATTCGGGATTTCTTACGAAATTGCGGATTCGGATTCGGATTTGGAAATAGATAATGGGTTGGAGTTTCGATTTGTCTAGATCGGACAAATGGACTCCATAATTGAAACGTGATTGACTACAACCTAGGTGGTTGTAGGCTGATTGATGGGTAGATGTATGTGCCTTGTTCGTTGTTCGAGGTACGACACCGGGCAGACTTGGGATGTCTGGTGACGGTATATAGGTTATACCAGTGGTACGTTGGAGAACGTGTTGGTAGTCGGCATGGTTCCGATACCATTGGATTAGTCGGGGTCGTGGACTGGACGTTGGATACTGTGCATTGGGTCATGGTATATCTGATGGGTCTAGTTACACACAGATTGAGTGAAATGCTTTGTGGGTAAGTGTTTACTCCTGGTTGGGTCCGTTGGTGGTTAGTGTAACCACGAGGGAGTATAGTGTTAGTTTTCGACTGACGACTGTCAAGTGGTGACAGTTTGTCGGAAGTGTTAACGTGAATCGATTAGTGAGGTTTGATGACTCCCAGTGGGAGCAGACGTCAGGATAGATTAGTGATTGAGAAGGGAACCGTCTAGTTGTTTATGTCAGCGAAAGGGTAGATCTGACAAGTGGTGTTAGTTCGGAGCGTATGACTACTGTTCTTCGACGTGGTCGAATGTAGTCGATGCGACGTGAGCGTTAGTGGTACGTCTAGTAGCAGACGAGTATCGTTCTGGTTAGGGGGTGTACGGGTGTACACGTGTCGTGAGATCGAATTATTTACACGAGCTGGAGGTTGTGGAATCAGGATAGTTGGAATTTCGAGGACGAAATTAATTAAGGAGGGAAGGTTGTAACGACCCGTCCCAAATTCCTAGATTAGATTAGTGACTAATCACGATTAGTGAGGTTAATCAATGATTAGTTAGGCGAGATCGGACGAACGATGCGAAATGACCGTTTTGCCCCTAGTGGTGGCAAAATGTTGACTTTTCGTTCGGGCGGTCAAATGGACTTTGACCGATGACCGTGACGTAGTTCGTGACGTCACGAGTTCATAGACAGGTGGCACGTTCAATTCCGACGTTCGAGGAGGAAGTTATGACGTTCGGAAGTTTAGGGGTATTTTGGTAATTTTGGTTAAATGGAGTCAAATGTTGACTTTTTGACCAAGAGGTCCGATGGTCGAGGGCCGAAGACCGTTACGTAGATAAGGACAATACGAATCCATAGACAGGCGGCACATCGAATTTGGACGTTCGACGGTGAAGTTACGGTTCACGGAAGTTCAAGTGCACGATTGCACGAATTATGAAACGAGTTAACTTTTGGACTTAGTGGGGGCCCAGATATTTAATCCCTGCCTTATGGATGAGTGACAAGTGTCACCCATCCAATGAACACCATATTCCTTCGTGCACCGTGCAAACCATTTCCTTTTCTTCATTCAAACACACCAACCCGATTTCATCCATTTTCCACCCAAACCGTTCACCCAAAACCCATCCCACCTTAACCCATGACCAGCCATGAGGACCAGGGAGACTAGGGGAGCTGAGGTGACCGGCCTGGAGGCCTGAACCGCCGCCCACGGCGGCGAGAGAAGGAGGAACCCGTGAGGTTCACGGTAAGCCCATTTTCAATCCAATTTCCCTTTTTATTGCTATGGGTCATTTTGGTTGCTTCCAATGAATTAAATGGGTTATTAGGATTGTGTTAGGAAGGTTTTAGGAAGCTTGGGAGGGCTGTGAAGCCATGGGTGCAGTTTTGAAACTTTGAGCCGTTTGGTTCAAAATCGAACCATAGGATTTAGGTGTTTTTAGGTAGTTTTAGGGATTGAAATGGATGGAAAACATCAAAATAGGAAGAAAGGAATCGAAAAGGAAGAACTAGGATGACAAATGGGGTGTCTAGGGCTGTGAACCGGTCACTCCGGTCCAGTTGGACCGGCCAAACCAGGTGAACCGGCCATGAACAGTAAAACCGGTCTGCTGGAGGTTGGAGCCGATGAACAGTATTTTCGACCTTCTTGGGGCGCGTGAGGGCGCGTCAACAGTAATTTGGGAAAGTGTCCAACACGGGAAATCTTCTATTCGATGTAACGAAGATTTTGGGACTGGTCTCGCGTCAATCGGACATCGTTTCGATAGTTTTCGGGGTGTCGGAAGGTTTAGGGTCGGCTTAAAAATAGTTAAAAGTTCGGGAAAATTACGGGGCTTTGATGGGAGGTTAATTAAGTAGTTATTAACCTTCTATTAAAATTTGGACAGGTTTGGGAGTCCCGGTAATGGTGATCGGCTCGGGGAGCCGAATGGCACGCAAATCGAGGCGGCAGCTCGGACGGTCTGTGAGTGGACCTTGTTTTCTAAATTGGTGCATGCATAAATGTTTATTATATGTTTTATTACTTGTTTGATGATGCCATGGGTGCATTTGTATGTGGTTACGTATAAGCACGTATTTCGAGGTTTCGGCCTTATACGGTGCTTATACGGGTTTGTATTTCTTTATTGATTTAAATGAACTGAATTTGGATTTCAAAATGATAAACTCGAGTATGAGACCCATTTGGTTTTGTCTCGGGCATATGACCTCAGATTCCGGGCACGGTGCCCAGTTGGTGTCCTATGTTCGGGTACGAGACCCAGTCACTTTACGGTTTTGATTTCAGGTCAGGGAACCTTAAATGGATTCCCAGGTTCATGACGGTTTATGGGAACCGGCATGAACCCTTGTTATGGTATCATGGTTCATGACGGTTTATGGGAACCGGCATGAACCCTTGTTGGTTATTACGGTACATGACGGTTTGTGGGAACCGGCATGTTACCTGGTTATGTTATTACGGTACATGACGGTTTATGGGAACCGGCATGTTACCTGATTATGGATATTATGGATCATGACGGTTCAGGGGAACCGGTCATGAATGTTTATGTTATGTATATATATGTTCGTCTACCTTCCTTTACTTCTATTATCTCCTCCGGGGAGGGTCGTTGGCCTGGGTGGACCCCGGAGTAGTCACGGAGCACCGACTGAGTGGAGTCACCCCCCAGTTGGGTTCCTTACTCTCAGGAAGGCTATGATTACTATTACCTCGGGTAGGGTCAGTGGTCTGCGGACATTGATCTTGACTTTGGGAAGACTCGGATTGAGACCTGGGTAGCACGCGCGTAGCTTTGGATACCGTGACAGGATTGGTTGTGTGACTTATATATATGTATGTGATGGATATATGATATATGATATGTGGTGTGTACAGGTGTGCACAGGATTTGGGCAGTGGCCCGTATGGTCGTTTTTATTGTGGTCCTTTCGACCTTAGTTTATATCTGCTTTGGGCTTAGTCCCACATATGGTTGTTTTGGATAAATGGTTTTCGAATGCATGCATGCTTTTTAGTGGAGGGTACAAATGTCTTATGAAATGTTTTATAAACTTTTGTTTTGTCCACTCACAGTTTTTAATGTTTTGACTGCCCTTCAGGTTGACATCGGATGTGGACTGTAGCAGAGATCGAGATATCACATGCCTCCTCCGGATCCTGGCATACTCTGATAGCCCGGGAGGGCAAAGGTCAGAAATATCCCTTGTCTGACACTTCGTGTCAGACGGGAGCAGGGTCATCCAGCACTAATCCCGGGGGGGATTGGGATGGGTCCTGTCAGGACGTCAGGGACGTCGGACATCTGGGATGTCAATATCGGAGTGTATAGTGCAGTAGCTGGGTTATGTTACATTTTTGGCTAATATAATGATTGTGATGTATTATATGTATTTATGGTTTTCAAATACCGATGCATGCATGTTTGGAAAACGGAGGGGTAAATTATATATTTTACTTATTATACTGTTTTTATTAAACTGAGTTTCGGCCCACTCACCTTTCATGTTTTGGTAACCCTTCCAGGTCGTGCTGCTGAGGTTGGTGAGGGCCCCGAGGCTAAGGCATAGATTTTGTACTGCGCACCTGAACCCCTGTCAGGTCGGATCACTCGCAGGATTTTCCTTTCTAGTGTCGTGCTCGAATTTTGTATTTTGGATTGTATCCCTTGTCTGACATCTGTTAAATTTGGGTTATGTATGACTTTATAATTTGGACATTTATGCATTTAAGTTTTTAAGGCTAAAATTGGAATTTTCGGATCGAGTGTCAGACGGGAGCATGGCACGTCCCCTTGTGGTCCCCGGGGGATCGGGGCGGGTCCCTGTCATTTTGGTAATTTAGGTGTGATTGTAAGACGGGAGCAGGGTTCGTCCCGGGTATCGAGGTGATATTTGGGACGGGTCCTGACAATTGGTATCAGAGTATAGGTTTGTCGGTTTGTGTCTGTATGAGGTCGTATCTAGGTTGTTTTACTAACTCTATGCCTCTTTCAGCGTACGTTCGACCATGCCTCCGAGACGTGAACCCCCTCCACGACCTGAAGATGAAGCGGCGAGAGGGACTGAGAGCGCTTCGATCGAGCGAGCCCAGCGGCTCGGGGCTACCACCTTCAGCGGTGGGGCCGATCCAGAGGAAGCTCACCGATGGATCACCCGGCTTGAGCGTATTTTTGGGGTGATGCATTGTCCTCCAGAGGACCGGGTCTTGTTGGCTACGTTTCTGCTGGATGGAGCAGCGTATGAGTGGTGGTATACGCTGGAGTTGTCCAGCTGAGATGCACATACGGTGACGTGGGAGACTTTCCGGGAGCGGTTTTTAGACCAGTATTATCCCCGTTCTTTCCGGGATGCTAAAGAGGCGGAATTTCTTCAGTTGAAACAAGGGAACATGACAGTAGCTGAGTATGAGCAGAGATTCCAGATGCTATCCCGATTCGCTCCTGCATTTATGGCAACCGAGGCTGAGAAATGCCATCGGTTTGAGTTGGGTCTTCGAGGAGAGATTAGAGCCATTGTGACAGCCGGCTCCTTTGCTACATTCCGGGAGTTGTCTGATGCTGCTGTCAGGGTGGAGGCCAGTTTGCCTGCTAGGCCACAGTACTCGGGCAGTGTGCGACGCCGAGAGCATTCTTTTCCTGGAGCATCGAGTCAGAGGACCCCGAAGCGGGGCAATTTTGGTGGTTCGTCATCAGCTGGTGAAGCCCGGTTTGGCAGACCAGGAAGTTTTCAGGGCTCAGGATTTCGGGGAGCTAGGGCACAGCCGGCCCCTCAGGCGAGTGCTACTTCTGTTGCTTCTACTGGGAGGCAGACCGGTGGACCCAGTAGGGATGCTTGCTACTACTGTGGACAGCGAGGACACTTTCGGAGGGAGTGCCCATTGTTAGCTCATGAGGGTGGAGCAGGCCGGGGTGCAGCAGAACCTGGACGGAGTACTGCGTCAGTGTCAGGGGCAGCAGGCCCTAGGGGTGGTGGTGGTGCCACGAGCAGTTCTAGGGGGCGCGGTAGGTCATCAGGACCTCAGGCGCGAGTTTTTGCTATGACCCAGCAGGAGGCCAGATCAGCACCGGGAGTGGTGACAGGTACACTCACCATACTTGGTCACACTATTTTTGCTTTGATAGATCTCGGGGCGACCCATTCGTTTATAGCTCGGAGTTGTAGTTTGGTGACGGAGAGGGAGGTGTCTACCTTGGATTGTGCCTTAGGGGTGAGTACACCTACTGGGGAGGTGTTGGTAGTGACTCAGGTGTTGAGAGAGTCTCCGGTGATGGTAGGTGAGGTTGAGTTAATGGCGGATTTGTTACTATTGGATCTACGGGACTTTGATGTTATTTTAGGCATGGACTGGTTGACGAGACATCATGCTTCTATCGAATGTTTCGATAGGAGAGTGACTTTTCGGAGTCCAGGATTACCAGAGACGATATTTCAAGGTGATCAACGTGCACTTCCTACTGGAGTTATTTCGGCACTTGAGGCTAGTAAGCTGTTGCGTAAGGGGTGTCAGGGTTACATAGCCCATGTGGTGGATACACGTGCTTCGCCAGTGTGGGCGGAGGATATACCAGTGGTGCGGGAGTTTCCCGATGTTTTTCCCGAGGAGTTGCCAGGATTACCACCTTATCGAGAGATCGAGTTCACGATTGATCTTTTACCAGGTACACAGCCTATTTCACAGACTCCTTACCGCATGGCACCTGCAGAATTGAGGGAACTTAAGGCCCAGTTGCAAGAGCTGGTCGATATAGGATTCATTCGACCGAGTATGTCACCGTGGGGAGCGCCGGTACTGTTTGTGAAGAAAAAGGACGGAGGTTTGAGATTGTGTGTTGATTACAGACAGTTGAATAAAGTAACCATCCGGAATAAGTATCCTTTACCCCGGATTGATGATTTTTTTGACCAGTTAAAGGGAGCACAGTACTTTTCGAAGATTGATCTTCGCTCCGGCTACCATCAGTTAAGGATTAAAGAGGAGGATGTACCAAAGACAGCCTTTCGGACCAGGTACGGTCATTACGAGTTTGTTGTGATGCCTTTTGGATTGACTAATGCCCCCGCAGCTTTTATGGACCTCATGAACCGAGTGTTCCGGTTGTATTTGGATCGTTTTGTGATTGTCTTTATTGACGATATTTTGGTGTATTCGAAGAGTGCAAAGGCGCACGAGAAACATCTGAGAATAGTGCTTAAGACTTTGAGAGGGCATCAGTTGTATGCGAAGTTGAGCAAGTGCCAGTTCTGGTTGACCAATGTTGGATTTTTAGGTCATGTGATTTCAGCCGAGGGCATCAGAGTGGATCCTCAGAAGGTTGAGGCGGTATCAAAATGGGAACAGCCCAAGACGGGGACAGAGATTAGGAGTTTTCTGGGTTTAGCAAGTTATTATCGGCGTTTTATTGAGGGTTTTTCTATTCTTGCTGCTCCGTTGACAAGGTTGACTCGGAAAGGAGTTCGGTTTGAGTGGGATGAGGAATGTGAACAGAGTTTCCAGGAGCTTAAAAGGCAGTTGACATCTGCTCATGTGTTGGCCCTTCCAGACGATAGTGGGGAGTTCGAGGTGTACAGTGACGCTTCTTTACAAGGTTTGGGCTGTGTATTGATGCAACACGGGAAAGTGATTGCTTATGCTTCCCGACAGTTGAAACCCCATGAGATGAACTATCCTACCCATGACTTGGAACTGGCGGCGGTGGTTCATGCACTGAAGATTTGGCGACATTATTCGTACGGCGAGAGGTGCATGATTTTCACCGATCACAAGAGTTTGAAGTATTTGTTCACTCAGAAGGAACTGAATCTGAGACAGCGCCGATGGTTGGAGTTGCTTAAAGACTACGACTGTACTATTGAGTATCATCCAGGGAAGGCTAATGTGGTAGCCGATGTCCTGAGCAGGAAGTCAGCTAGTTCTTTGTCGCATTTGAGGACAGTACGATTACCTTTGTTGGTTGAGCTTCGTAGGCTGGGAGTCGAGTTGACTGTGGATGATCAGGGAGCACTTTTAGCGAGTTTCCACGTGCGACCTATTTTGATTGATCAGGTTATTGATGCTCAGTTTGAGGACCCTATTTTGGGCATCCTTCGTATTGAGGTCGAGGCTGGAGAGAGACAGGACTTTGAGATTCGTGAGGATGGAGCCTTGGTTAAGGATGGACGATTGTGTGTACCCGAGGATGAGACGTTGAAGAAGGTGATACTGGATGAGGCTCATTGCTCAGCTTATGCGTTGCATCCTGGTGGGACCAAGATGTATCGTACACTTCGAAAGCATTACTGGTGGTCAGGGATGAAACGTGAGATTGCAGAGTATGTCAGTAGATGCTTGATCTGTCAGCAGGTGAAAGGTGAGCGGCAGAGACCCTATGGAGCAATGCAACCTTTGCCGATCCCCGAGTGGAAATGGGATCACCTGACAATGGATTTTGTATTCAAGCTGCCCAGAACACCGAAGGGACACGATGGCGTGTGGGTGATGGTAGATAGACTCACGAAGTCTGCTCATTTCTTGCCAGTACGGGAGAACTTCAGGTTGGCGCAGTTTGCACAGTTGTTCATCGACGAGATTATTCGGCTGCATAGGACTCCAGAGTCGATAATATCTGACAGAGATCCGAGATTTACTTCCCGGTTTTGGCAGAGCTTACAGGAAGCTTTTGGGATAAAGTTGCATTTCAGTACTGTTTTTCATCCTCAGACCGATGGGCAGTCTGAGCGGACTATTCAGAATCTCGAGGATATGATGCGAGCTTGTGTTTTGCAGTTCCAGGGTACTTGGGAATCACATCTGCCTTTGATGGAGTTCGCCTACAATAACAGTTATCAGGAGAGCATTGGAATAGCTCCTTACGAGGCTTTGTACGGGCGACAGTGTCAGACTCCATTGTGTTGGACGGAGGTTGGTGAGAAGAGATTGACTACTTCCGAGCTGGTAGATCTTACGCAGGAAAAAGTGGCACTGATTCGAGATCGACTGAAGGTAGCTCAGGACCGACAGAAGAGTTACGCCGACCGTAGGATCAGAGATTTGGAGTTTGCAGTAGGAGACTGGGTTTTCTTAAAGCTATCTCCTTGGAAGGGAATAGTACGGTTTGGCAGACGAGGGAAGCTGAGTCCTCGTTACATTGGACCTTATGAGATCTTAGAGTGGATTGGTCCTGTTGCTTATCGGTTGGCCTTACCAGCAGACCTGGAAAAGGTACATAATGTCTTCCATGTATCTATGCTTCGGAAGTACATACGGGATGATTCACATATTCTGGAAGCACAACCTGTTGAACTGAGGGAAGACTTGAGTTTTGAAGAGCAGCCTGTAGCGATTTTGGATCGGAAGGATAAAGTCTTACGACGGAAGACGGTTCCTTTAGTTAAAGTGTTGTGGAGAAATCATCAGGTGGAAGAAGCTACCTGGGAACCCGAGGCCTTAATGCGTGAACAGTACCCTTATTTGTTTCACTGAATTTCGGGGACAAAATTCTTTTTAGGGGGGTAGATTGTAACAACCCGTACCTTCGGGAAGGGTATAAATGTAATTTTTTGTAAATATTTGTATGAAATGACGATTTTTGCCCTTGTAAATAGTGCGTCAAAAGTTGACTTTTTGATTTACCAGTTGGTTGAGTGTTGACCCTTGACCGTGACGTAGTTTAGGACGTCACGAGTCCGTAGACAGGTGGCAGGTTTGATTCGGACAATGGGAGAAAAAGTTATGACGTTCGGAAGATTGAGGGCGTTACCGTAATTTTGACTAAATGAGGAAAATGTTGGCTTTTTGGTGGACTTGTGATTTTCATGTAGACCGAGGGCCGTTAGATAGGTCTCGACGTCCTGAGTACAACGACAGGCGGCACGCTGTCATCGGACGTCGGACGAAGTAGTTACGGGTCTGGAAAGTGTGAGGGTTATTTTTAACACTAGGGGTATTTTAGTCTTTTCCCTCAACCCAATCAGATCAGGACAAGTGGCATAAGGGGGGCTGGGATATTTTGTGCTGAACCAAGGGATGATGGACACGTGGGGGAAACTAGATGGTTCTGGGAGAGACAAAAATGTACACGGACACACAATGTGCACGTTCAAACCGTGCCATTGTCTTCGACACAGAGAAACAGAGAGGAAAAATTGGAGAGCTTGTGATCGATTCAGGGTGTGAGTGAGTGAAGAGTGAATTGTGAGAGTGACAGAGAGATAAGGCTGAGCTTGTGACCGTGTTTTGGTGGAGGAATCGTGCCCAGAGACACGGCGGTGGTGCGGCGGAGTTCTGAGAAAAACGGGGAAGCCGTGAGACAGGGGTGGTAGTTGTGCCGTGTGGTGGATCAATCCAAGCCAATAGGAGGCCCATTTGGTTGCAGGGAACCCAACGAACACCGTGGCACGCGGCGGTGCACACGGCGGAGACCGAATCGAAAGGTATACCCAATTCCCCTGTTTTCCCGTGTTTCTTATTTTGCAAAGTCGTGGAGTTAGGCTTAGAGTCGAGAGGTTTGGTGGTCATGGTGAGACTCCTGAAGGTCCCAGGAGTCGTTTGGTTGTGGTGCCGTGCCGGGGGAGGACCTGGCCGGCCGGCGGCCAAAACAGGGGCCACAGGCTTAGTTTTTCGAGGGAGAATCGTGAGGTTTTGGGCCGTGAATCTCAATTGTAAGGACATGGGAAGGTTGCTAGGAACTAGACGGTGCTAATGGAGAAGAAAGGAGGAATAACGGTGGAGGAATTGCAGAGAACCGGTCATGCCGGTTCAACTGTGTTGAACCGGGTGACTCGAGGAAGAAGGAGCACTGTAGCAGGAGCGTGAGGCCCACGCGCAGCCACTTTGGGCGGCGCGTGGAGGCGCGTGGGGAGGATTCCGGCCAAGCTTCCAACATGGTTTTGGTTCTAAATGTCCTAAGGAATCCTTTGGTATGATTTTCGGGTTAATCGGACGGTGTTGTGAGGTAGTTCGGGAATCCGGACGGTTTAGGGTCTAGGATTAAAATATTAATAAATTCCCGAAAAATTGGGGAAATTAGGGTTAGTATCCTTGATGTATTGGTGACCCTATTTGGTGCATATTGACAGGACGGGAGACGCCTGAGACGGTCGAGGAGCGCACAGAGCGCGATTGACTCGTTCAGATTTGTGAGTGGACTCTTTCTTCCTTTCGAGCATGCCTAACTGTTTTTATTGATGTTTTATGATATTAAATGTGTTTTTATGCTTCTTGTTGATGATTATATGTGGTTGATATGCTTGCACGTTTTTCGAGGCATTTTCGGGATTTTACACGTTTTTCGAGAAAAAGCTGGTTTTCGGATTTGGATGTTATATTTGGGGATTTCAATCTATAATTGTTTTCTGATGATGATGAATGGCTTATGAAACATAATTTGTGATTAAATGTGGGTTTTGAATGCAAAAGTGGATTTCCGGATTTGGGTTCGGAATGACGGTTCTGAACGCCGAATGGGCTTCGAACCGGGGATTTCGAATTCGAGTTTGGTATGGATTTAGAAATGGGTTTACATTGAAAATGGATTGGATTTGCTGGATCTGGATATTGGGTTTAAAGACCCGGATTCTGATTAACGGGGGACGGGCCCGGATTGAGTTTAAAGACTAGGGAGTTTAAAGACTCGGACATCTATGATATTTCCCCCGTAGGCCTATTGAGTTTAAAGACTTTGGAGTTTAAAGACTCGGATATTATTGAGGCCTAGTTGAGTTTAAAGACTCGGATAGACCTAACAGGTTTGATCGAAAAATGATACTTTGGTATTCACGATTCATGATGCAGTTTTATAGTGTTTCTGTTTCTTATGATGTTCTATGTTATGATTTTCTGATACGTAGTTGGGCATGCATGTTTTCAAAACGGAGGGAACGAATATTATTATTATTTTTCCTTAACTTTGATTTGATGAAAAACTGATTTTGAAACTTTTATTTATTCTAGTCCACTCACACTTTTGGTTTTAAATTTTCCCTCCAGGTCGTGGTGATAGCGTCGGGGTGAACGTTGAGGCAGAAATCGAGGCATAGAGCTTACGACGTTCTTCCGTTGCGAGACTAGCATAGTAGGATTTTGTGCCCATTTTGTAGAACTATGCTCTGACTTACAGTTGTATTATATTTACTCCTTCGTCTGATAGTTATTCTTATAGTGGTATTGAAGTTATTTTGGTACTTTAGGTGTGATTGTCAGACGGGAGCAGGGTTCGTCCCGGGTAGTCCTGGCAGGTATACTTGGAGAAAATCAAAACTGCTAGGGATGTTCTTGCCACTGTGGGAGTAGTCCTTGATGATGATGATGTAGTAGTTACAGTTCTTGAAGGACTTCCACCCGAGTTCACAGCAATCAAGACAATCATTCGAACTCAGGCTACTTGTTCTATGACTAATCTCAAGACTTTACTCAAAGCAGCAGAATATGACTTAGAGCAGGCCTCTCAATTCACACCTATGCATACTCTAACTGCTATGATGGCGAATACCTCATTACCCACTCAGGAGAGCACTGGATCCTCCATTGTCTCACCTGCTCCCACCACTTCTCCTAGCCCCTCCAATGCTTCCAACTACAATGTTGCTCCCTCACCTTTATCCTCCCAGACTCAGTTCACTCATATGCCTGCATATCCTATGAGTTTTCCTTTTCCATCTGATGATGGCAGTCAATTACTTCCAACCTTTGTTGCTAATGGTTACAATGGAGGTGGCAGGTTTGGGGGCAGCAGTGCTGGTGCAGGGGGAAGAGGTTACAATTCTAGTACAGGGGGAAGGGGTTACAATCTTGCTCATTTCTCCAATGCTTGTCAATTGTGTAATAAACCAGGACAAAGTGCTAGAACCTGTCACAGTCTGCAGGCCTACACTACACAAGGAAGAGGTGCTGGAAACAGGGTTTCTGGGGGAAACAATGGTGTTGAGTGTCAATACTGTGGCAGGAAGTATCATACGGCTGATAAATGCTATCATTTAATTGGCTTTCCTAATCAAAGAATGCAGTTTGGAGGTTACAACCGCACTTCCAGGACAGGGGGATCAGGGGCCTCGTCTGGTGTTTTTCACAACAATCCTCAGTTTTGCTCATCTGGAGGGTTTTCTAACAACAGTTCTACTGGTAACACTAATGCAGATCATAGAGTGTCTTTATCTGGTCAAACAACCATGATGGCCTCAGGTTCTCCTATGTCTATGCCATCAGCTGGTCCTCCACCTGGGAACTCATCTATGCCATATTGGCTTGCAGATTCAGGAGCCTCAAATCATATGACCAGTGACATTCACCTTCTTAATAATGTCACCTCTTATCCTACAACTGATCTAGTCACTGTTGGCAATGGTGAGACCCTGTCCATCACACATCATGGCTCATCCACTCTAGGAACATTGGCTTTATCTAATATTCTACTGATTCCTAAACTTAAAGCCAACCTTTTGTCTGTTCATCAGCTGTGTAAGCATAACAATTGCAGGGTTATCCTTGATGAATTTGAGTGCATTGTGCAGGAAAAGGGGCAGGGGAAAGTCCAGTTCAAGGGATTGAGTAGAGAAGGTTTATATCCTCTTCCTTGTCTTTCTGCCTCACCAGAGAGCCAATTTCCCTTCCAAGCAATAAATACTGTCAATAAGGGTCAATCACAGTGCTCAGCGTTTGTTGGGAAGCAGGTTCAACATGCTTTGTGGCATCAATGGCTGGGCCATCCTTCTAATGAAGTTACTTAGGTCATGTTACAAAAAGCTTGTCTAGTTGATAAAAATAAGTCATGTACTAGTTCTCCCCTATGTCAAGCTTGTATAGCAGGTAAGCTTACCAAACTCTCCTTTCCAATCTCTACTACCAGGGCTAGTGAACCTTTTTCCCTGATTCATTCTGATGTTTGGGGACCTGCACCTCAACCATCTATAGAAGGTTTTAGGTATTTTGTACTCTTCATTGATGATTGTACAAGGTATACATGGATGTTCCCCATGATCAATAAAAGTGAAGTTTTTGGTCATTTTAGAACCTTTTTTGCTTATGTGTTAAATCAGTTTCAAGTTTTTGTGAAATGCTTCAGATCTAATGGTGGTGGGGAATTCATGAACATTAAATTTAGGGATTTTCTGAATGAGAAGGGTGTTCTTCATCACATCTCTTGTCCCTATACTCCTCAGCAAAATGGAGTTGCTGAGAGAAAAAATAGGCATGTTAAGGAAACTGTTGTCACCATGCTTAAGCATGCCTCTCTACCAGATTCTTTTTGGTATCATGCTTGTGCTCTAGCAATCTTTCTGATTAACAGGATGCCTACAGCAACTCTGCAGATGCAGTCACCATTTGAAAAACTGTATCAGAAAGTTCCAGGTCTTGATGCCCTTAAGGTGTTTGGTTGTGCATGTTATCCTCTGATGACTCAGTATAATACTAGCAAGCTTATGGCCAAGTTAGATCAGTGTATTTTTGTTGGCTTTGCTCTAGGCTATAAGGTATTCATTTGTTATCATAAGAGCTCAAGACGTTTTGTGATATCCAGACATGTATTGTTTGATGAGCATTTTTTTCCTTTTGCTCAGTCATCCTCAGTACACAATCCATTATATCTCAGTCCTTTTGTTCTCCCTTCTGTTTCTCAGACTCTCTATTCTTCATCTTCAGTACCTGTTTCTGTTCCAGTTCCAGTTCCAGGTCCTGGTTCTGATGTATCCCCTTCTGTTGCAACTCATATCCAAGAATCTATGTATGTTCCAGATAACTCATCATCTGGTGTAGACTCTATACAGGATCAATCTGTTGTAGACTATATACAGGATCATATGCTCATACCAGGGGGATCAACATCTACTGCAACTTCCATACAGAATCATGTACCTGATCCAGTGATTAGTCCAGTGGCTGATTCAACTCCAGATGTTTTCTTACAGGATTGTGTACCTGGTCCAGTGGTTTCTCACGAAGTTGTTTCACCTATAGATGATTTCTCACAGAATCATGTACCTGCTCCAGTGACTAGTCCTGATTTCTCACAGAATCATGTAACTGCTCCAGTGACTAGTCCTGATTTCTCACAGAATCATGTTCCTGATCCAGTGATTAGTCCAGAGGCTGATTCAACTCAAGCAGTTTCTTCACCTACAGATGATTTCTCACAGGTACCTTCTACTCAACACTTGTCCTCTGATGCACTTTTACCTTACTCTTCTCAACCCTATAGTGCAAATGACCCTGCTACCTCCATACCTAGTGCTGTTGAGTCTCCTCTTCCCTCGACTCCTGGTAGTCTTGATTCCACCTTATTAGTTGATCTTCCTGCCTTTTCCCTAGACACTCATACTACTATTCAGTTTGGGGACACTTTAGGCACTGTATCTGTTAACACCACTCCTGGGGAGGGTGTTTCTTTGTTTTTTGATGCTACATACACACGGAATCCGTTCAATCTTATATCTGAGGCAAATGTTTTACATCCAGTGGATGGTCTTCCCACTACTGTTCAAAATACTCATCCTATGCTCACCAGGTCAAAAAGAGGTATTTTTCAACCCAAGTGCCTGTTAGCTATCCATTCCTTACCTTCTCTTGATCCTAGTCTCACTGAACCTCACTCCTACAAGGAAGCCCTACAATGTCCCGAATGGACAGCAGCCATGGAAAGTGAAATGCAGGCCTTAAAGTCACAAAACACCTGGAGTTTGGTGCCTCTCCCACCAAATCGAAATATTGTCAGTTGCAAGTGGATTTTTAGGATCAAGAAGAATGCAGATGGTTCAGTCTCTAGGCATAAAGCTCGTTTGGTTGCTAGAGGTTTTAGTCAAGCTCAGGGAATTGACTATGATGAAACCTTCTCTCCTGTAATCTGACACACAACAGTTCGATTGGTGTTAGGCATAGCTGCTCATTTTGGCTGGAAATTGCATCAGTTAGACGTCAAAAATGCTTTCTTGCATGGTCATCTGCAGGAGGAGGTCTATATGACAAAACCTGGGGGTTTAACTGATTCTGATCATCCAGATTATGTGTGCAAACTTGCAAAATCCTTGTATGGATTGAAACAGGCACCTAGAGCCTGGAATGAGAGGTTTACTACTTTTCTTCCCACTCTTGGTTTCTATACTTCCTATGCTGATTCTAGTCTGTTTATTAAGAGTACATCTGGATCTCTGGTTTACTTGTTACTCTATGTTGATGATATCATACTTACTGGTAATGACCCTAGCATGGTTCAGGATGTCAAAGTTGCTTTACAACAAGAATTTGAGATGACTGATCTTGGTGCCTTGCACTATTTCTTAGGCTTGGAGATTCAGTATATGGATAATGGCGATCTGTTTGTATCTCAGGCCAAATATGCACGCGATATAGTGGCTAAGGCAGGTATGACAGGGTGCAACACTCATCCTACTCCTTACTAGGTTGGTACTAAACTACTCAAAGAGGGGCAGTGGCTGTCTGAGGTGGAGAGCTCTTACTTCAGAAGTTTGGTGGGATGCTTGCAGTATCTCACTTTCACCCGTCCAGACATTGCATATAGTGTCAATACCGTTTGTCAGTTTCTTCAACATCCTACTCATCAGCACTTGGTGGCTGCCAAGAGGATTATGAGATATGTACAAGGTACCATTGACCATGGGATTCTTCTGAAGTTTGCTTCTGCTTCAACCATCAGCAGGGCTGCATCAGACCTTCATCTCCATGCTTTCTCTGATGCTGATTGGGCAGGAGACCCCAATGACAGGAGGTCCACTTCAGGTTTTGTTGTACTTCTCAACCGATCTCCTATTTCTTTGTGCAGCAGGAAACAACATTGTGTTAGCAGGTCTTCCATAGAAGCTGAGTATAGAGCCATGGCAGATACAACTTATGAACTTCAATGGCTGAGACATATGTTCAAGGATCTTCAACTTCATCTCTCTGAAGTCCCTTCCCTTCACTGTGATAACATTTCTGCTTTAGCCCTTGCTACTAATCCTGTTCATCATTCCAAATTAAAGCATATTGAAGCTGATGTCCATTTCACTCGAGAAAAGGTTAAAGATGGCTCTATCACACTGCCGTTTGTTACTTCCAAACTTCAACCTGCGGACTTATTTACCAAAGGTCTTTGTTCACCTCAACATACCTTTTTTTGTAGCAGCTTGCTGGTTTGTTCCCCCCATCAAGCTGAGGGCGGGTGTTCGGATGATAAAACCAATCAAGAGCTATAGTCATCAATTAGTTAGTTAAGTTAGTTAGGCAGTTAGCTAGCTGTCATGGGCTGTAATTCTTCTCCACGTGCTATATATGCTAGCTTTCCTCTGTACAAAGATACATGTTTTCAATACAATTGAGAAGCTCAACCGTTTTCTCTCAAAAATCTCTCTGATTCTTTCTTCCTAGCACAGTCTCTCTTAAGGTTTTCAACTTCGTCCATCGCTTCCATCTTCGGTTTACTTATTTCTTCACGACCTTCACGTTCTTCGCCAACCGTCATCATCACCCTTTTGTCGGTTCACTGTTTGAGTAATTGATTATGAAAGAGGTTTCCCTTTGTTGGTTCTCTGTTTGCGTAGTCGATTAAGAAAGAGGTTGCAGATCTATCAATGCCAACTTGCGGTGAAGTTACGATTTTCCAATCAAGAGCTTAGTTTCTTGGTTGATCTGTTTGAATTTTTTCTGGTACGTATTTATTTTGTTCTACTACTTCAATTTCTTTTCGTTCAGAACTCTAAGGTGTCTCTGCAGTCTTCGTTCGTTTCGCATAGTTCGGGAGAGTTGATTTGGGGCAGGGTTCAGCGATGAAAACGGATTTATGTCGGGTCTGGACTTCTTGATCAACCTGAACTTCTTCAGAGGTTTCAGTTCCTTCTTTTCTCTTTCAAGTTTTAATTACTCTTTATTTACATAATTTTTGGCAGTGTTGAATTGTTAATGCTTTAAATTATCTTTCAAAAATACATAAGAAGTTCAAATTCAAAACTGTGAGTTTCAACTATTTTACTTGGAGTGTTTGAGCTGTAGTTACAGGCCAAGGTTGCAACTATCATTGAAAAAAGCTTCTTTGTTTTGGATGGAAATGCTGGTTCTTATTACTGCTTAATATTTATACTTACGATTTCTGAAAGAATTATTTAAGAAGTAAGAAATTAAATTTTTACTTGGAATCATTGGCCTTAGTAAAAGGTCAAGCTGATTGCACGCTATTTCTTTTCATTTTAATGTGTTTTGGAGGTATGCCAGTTCTTATTGGTTTGACATTGACTGGATGTTCTTCCCTCACAAATACTATGATTCATTCTTTTTTGGAGTTTCAGCCTGAGCGCTGGGGTCTTCCTTCATTTGAACATTGTATATATATATATATATGTCTTTATATTGATTGCATTTCTTTGCCCATAAAACCTTTCTTCTGTGCAATGATAACTTCATTAATGGTTTCAGGGGTAGATAAGGCACTACCAATCAAACCAATCTATATGACTGATCTCTATGTCAACGGGTTTATCAGCGAAGTCACAGGTTAGTGAAGCTTTTTATTCCATCATAACATAGCATGATTCAGCAATATATGGTTGTTAAAATTAATCCCCACTCTAAAAATAACCAGAGTTTTCTGTTTTATATTAACTTAGTGTCAAATATAACTTTGAATGCAAACACAAATTTGTGCCCTTATTGGTATCAAAATGATGGAACTCTGATTTTTCTTGCTTGGTTCATTTTGGTATCATACTCTTCATAATGGAAGTAGAAGTTCAACTGTCCTAGATAAACTTTAATGAGATCAAGAATTGTGTTATTTTTCTTTTTGTGTTTAAATCTTCCTTTGCTGAGGAATATTTTATATCTTTTATATACATGATTTTATAGCTTTTATATATAGGATTTTATAGCTTTTTAAGGAAGTATGCATTTCAACTGAAAGATTTGTTAATCGTGCTAATGGCATTTCCCCAAAGTGTTTTAGACATATGAAAGTTTGAACAACTACTTTATTTTTTCCTTTTTTCTTGGAAAAGGCTACAAAATTATTTTCTTATAAAAGTTTGACGTTATTTATTTTGTGTTTGCAAAGCAAGCCCAGAGGAATATGAGCACAGCTTCAGGTAATCTTCTAATCATTTTCTGTAGCTGAAAATGGTGTATTTATGATCTAACGTGTGAGATTTTGGAGATATTCAGATGATGCTGATGAGTTTGGCCATGTTGATTTTCGGTTCTCTCTGTCCGTTTGTTTTGTTACCATTTTTGTGTAATGTACGTAAATTTCGCATTCACTGTTAGTAAAACACATAAGCAAATTGACAGATTTCTTTACAAATGCAATGAGTTAATAGTGATGCTGTTTGGTGTATTTATGATCTAATATTAAGATTTTAAATATATTCAAATACAGGCGATGAGTTTGGTCATCTCTGATTTTGATTCTCTCTTCCATTTGTTTTGTTAGCGTTTTTGTGTAATTTACATGGATTTCTCATTGATTGTCAATAAAACCCATAACAAATTGACATAATTGTTTACAAATGCAATGAGATAGTGATAGTGATACAAATAATGTTGTGATCTTCCTCCATTTTCATATTCATGATTAGATGGCTTATTTCATATAAATCATTTGTTTTCCCATTTTGGTTACGAATTTCTTGCTGTTTGGATAGTTGTTGCTTGCAGTTTAAATTTCTTGCTATTTGGTGTATCGATGATTTAAAATAGGAATTTTGAAGATGTTAATATAATGCTGGCCGGTGACTTTGGTCATGTTCGATTTGGGTTTTCTCTCTCCGTTTGTTTTGCTAACATTTTTGTCTAATAAACATGGATTTCCCATGTATTATCAATAAAACAGAGAACCCAATTTCCCATTTTGGTTATGGATTTGTTGATGTTTGAATGGTTGCTGCTTGCCGTTTAAATTTCTTTTTGTTTGGTGTAATTATGATTTAAAATTGAGATTTTGAAGATACTAATATTTAAATAAAACTGAAGAGTTTAGTCATGTTCGATTTCGGTTCCCTCCGTCTGTTGGTTTTGTTAGCATTTTTGTTAATTTTACATGGATTTTTCGTATATTGTCAATACTGCACAGAACAAATTGGCATAATTCTTTACAAATGGAATCAGATAATGATATTGATACAGCTGCTGTTGTGATCTTCTTTCATTTTCGTACTCATGATCAGATGTCATCATTTCGTATAAAAGATTTGTTTTCCCATTTTGGTTATGAATTTCTTGCTGTTTGGATGGTTGGTGCTTGCTGTAATTTAAATTTGTTGCTGTTTGGTGTATCTATGATTTAAAATTGAGATTTTCAAGATGTTAGAATAAAGCTGATGAGTTTGGTTGTGTTTGATTTCGGTTCTCTCTGTGTTTGTTTTGTTGACATTTTTTTTTTTTGTAATTAACATGGATTCCCATGTATTTCGATTGGTTTCTATGTTAGCTGGGTTTCCGCATTTCCATTTGTCAAAATGGCCTCATGCAAAATAGTCTCAAAATGTTTAGTCTTTTGTTTTAATTTGATTGGTATATTCTTTTTCGATCTTCAAACTTTCATGTTCCTATTCATTTCCACGTTTCATACAGTTCTTATTCAGGACACTCTCATTGGAAGAAGAAGAACACTTTTGACACAGGTAGATTTTGTCCATCAGTTTATTTAAAACGTGTTTTCATACATTAATAAATAAATAAATAAATACATAAACACTTTCTCTTTATCTTCTCTTCGTCTTTTTCACTGTGTTTTCCATCTTAGCTCTGCACTTTCCATCTTAGCTTTGCTCTTTCCTTTACTTTTATCACCTAAGCATGAAGTATGAGCTTTGGTTTAATCTTTTGTCTTTGTTTGTGGAAGACAAAAACAAAAGTTAAGACAGATTTTTCTGGTAAGGTTTTGTGTCATCGTTAATTTTTGTTGTAATTATCAATTTTGTCTTATTCCTTTCATGTGATCTGTGGCTGCGTCATAGCAGTAGTGTACATGTTGTGCCTATTTCTAAATGAAAGTTATGTTTCTTTGTTCTATTAAATTTTTTAGTTATATCTTACCAGTTACCGCTAACAAAAATGAAATAAAGAATGTAACATCAAAAGAAGAAGATTAAAAACTGAAATAATTAATTTTGCAAAATTTTGATATTTATTTTTTGGCAAGTTCAGATTTTCTCCATTTTCATGCATTGTCGGCTTCGCTTTTGCTTCCTTTCCTTTTGAAGAATAACTCTATTTTGGTTCAAGGTCAGTTAATTTCTTACCTTTTTTTTAATGGTTATTGAACTTCGAAATTAGAAATATTCGCATAATTTGAATATTATACTTTGTTGTAGTTTTCCTTTGAATTGATTGATGGCAGTTATGATTATTTCATCTTTTTTTGAAGGCTTTTGGGTTGCTGCTTGAAAAACTTCGGGAATTTTTTATTTTTGAGAGGACTCTGCAATTTTCAATTGTAGCAGGTCATGGAGTTAATGCATTTGATGATATTAGCAAAGTGAAAAACTTGTATTAAAAACTTGGAATTCATGAGCTTTATTGGCTTAGATTTGGTTGGTTGATTATTTTGCTTCTTGCTTTTTTGGAAGGCTTGAAGAGGATGAAGATCCTACCATTAGTTTGGCCGATCTTTACGGTAAAACTTTATCTTTTGGGCTAACTAAATTTTGGTTTGAACCTTTCAATTTATTTTTTTTTAATAAATTGATGTAATTTTGTTTCCTTTATGAGTTAGTGGCAATCATGCATATGGAGAATTTCATTTTTGTACTCTGATTAAGTTTTTGGTGATGCTGCTGAAAGTTTGAATTTTGAATTTTTATGTTTCAGGGCGATCAGTTGGAATCTGCTATAATAAAGTAATACCTCAGCGGAATCAGTAAGACAGTTCGCACTTCGTTTTTTTGTCAAAATTATTTAGTTAGTTTATGAAGAATTTGATTCCGCGTTGTGATAGGTGGTGATAAAACAATCATTTCAATTTCCTGCTAAATCTATACAAAATTAAATTCCGTATATTTATTCATACTTTCAGAACATTCAAAAATCCTGCGGCAACACGCGGGTGTCATTTGCTAGTTTATACTATATTACAAAGAAATTCACCTACCAACAATGGAATAGACTGATTATAAGTAATTAGTTGAGTAAACAAGGGATTTCCTGTGTTATTTACAAACCCAACCTAAATGCATTGCATCTAATCATTTGAAATCCCTTGGTACTTGGAAGTTCTTCATTTAGCCAAAATCCTTGATATTTTGAAGCTCCTCATTTAAACACAGGCCTAAAAAAGAATTGTCTACAGGAGGTGCTACAATGCCAAAATTAATACCGGCTTTGCATCCATCATTGCGTTTTAGCCTTGAGCTTTGGCAAAAGATGAGGATTCTAATAGATGCTCAATATTGAAGATCAAGGTGGATGCTCAATATTGTTGTATCAAAAGCCAAAAGATGAGGATTCTAATGACTCTAGCTCTATTCAGCATCGCTATATTATTTCAAACTTACATAGCATCATATGTGCATGCATGACGACATATGTGGAGTTCTATTGCAAAATGATTCATTACATATTAACTTTATACAACCTCAGAATTATGTGTTCTTCAATGGCTAGGCTAGTATTGTAAAGATTCAATGAGTAGACGTCCCTTCCAACTTGGACCTCCGAAAGCCTAGCTGAAATAACAACTAAACTACCCTTTCTTATTAAACAAAAAGAACGATTTGTTTTTAAAGAAAAAAAATCACGTAAACAATCATACGCATACATACATATTTTTTTTGGTAAACATGATGAGGTGTTCACATATGTGAATGATGGGATTAATATTTTTTTTCTTTTGGTATAACACTTGGGTGTTCATACATGCAAATGATCAGACAAATCCCGGTTCATGGTGAGGTCTGCTGTTAGCCACAAAGTGTTTCTAGCGAGTTTCAAACTTCTACTAGATAAGTACCAGAAAAAAAAAAATGTATATTATACATGAATCATGCACGTATTCGTAATGAGAAGATTGAGATAAAGATACATGAGTTCTAATAGGTAATAACATTCAAATGTAATTGATTATATAATTAATTAATTAGTTGCATGTTACTTTTTCTCAAAGTAAATACATCTTAGCTCGTTTTTCACATAATCAATATCAATTAATTTTAGTTCATCACAATGTCCATGTCAAATGTCAAAGAAATTGAATTGCATTTGAAGTTGCACAAACAAGAAGGGATATAGAAATTGGCATCATCCATGTTTGTCTAACAAGCTAGGGGTCTTAAATTTTTGTTGGCATATTAGATTTCGCATTTCTGATATGTGAAACTCCATGGAATTTTGTTGCCCCATCGGTTTAACGAACTACCACAAGAAATAGCCAAATTGATAGATAGGAATTGCGAAATGAAAGATAAAATTGTCAATCACAAGCCTCATCAAAGGCGTTCCCCTTTCGTGAGCTACACGTGAGTTCACAACTCAATAGAAAATTGGCATACGGCGTGTGCAAGATATTTTTCTACACGTTAACTTTAAATACACTTAAATATATAAAATGTTATTACAATTATTAATGATAAAAAATATTATTACAATTTTTAATTATATAAAATGTTACTACAATTTTTAATTTTTAATTTTATTTGTAAAAAAATGAAACAAAAAACCAACACAAATAGATGCGGGTAGTTCCATGTTTCTAGAGTTTGGTTTTCGTTGGTAATTGAAAAAAAAAAGTGTATTCATATGATATTGGATCAGACTCAATGAACCTAAGACCTTAAGCCCAAAACCCTTAATGTAACGACCCGAAATTTTGAAAAATGTAATTCTGCACGGTTTTGAATGTAAATTGACGGTTTTCCCCTTATTTATTTATGAGGTCAAAAGTTGATTTTTTACACCAGGTATTTTCGGGACTTTTCTTGAGGATCATTATATAGGTCTTGGAATGCGGAGTCTGCAAATAAGTTGTAACGACCCGTCTCGAAATTTCGTGATTAACAAGAATTAACTAAGGATTAAGTAAGGATTAATCGGGATTAATCAAGAATTATCGGACGATCGAAGTAAAATTACAATTTTTCCTCTAGAAAGGGTAAAAAGTTGATTTTTTACCCGGGAAGTCTAAGGCACGTGGACCGAGGACCATTACGTAGATCGAGACGATACGAGTCCATAGACAGGCGGCACGTCGAAATCGGACATCCTACGAGAAAGTTACGAGTTAAGGATGGTTTCAGAAACTATTCACGGTTGTACGATTTTTTAATTGGTTTGTCTTTAGTGGGACCCAAAATATATCTTGTGGACCAATAGATGAATGACAAGTGTCACTCATCCATTGATCCACACACATATATTCATGCATCTCATCATTTTCATCTTCATTCTTCATTTTTCATTTCTTCACCAAAAACCCGAACACCCACGCCAAACCCAAACCATCATTTTCATTGTTGACTGCCGGAGACAGAGTGAGAGTGAGAGAGGTTGAGAGATGGACCAAGATGGTGGCAAGGATTCCAGAGCCGCCATGGACGGCAGAGGAAACCCGCGAAACAATGTAACACGTGGGCCTTTGGATCTGGGTTTTAGATTTTGATGTTTTGGATCATTTCTAAGACCATGATTGTATTCTTGGAGCTCATACGAGCTTGTAGGTGCAAAAAGGAAAGGTTTTGGACAACGTGAGTGGCCAGAAGAAGGATTCAAAGTTTGGTCGAAACTTTGGGAGGCCTTGGCTTGTAGGTACTTTCTCTCAACTATCGGTTCAGATTTGGATTCCTTGGCTCGAGTAAATATATTTCCATATATAGAACATAGGATTTGATTGGGAAATGAGAGAGTTATAAAGGTTTGAAAAATTAGACAAAAATAGAGGATTCTGCCCAACAGCGGCCGAACCAGACTGCGGCGCACAGAGCCGCCTGCCGTCGTCTCCGACAAGCATGATGACATCATCAATACCTTCAGCGTTGACTTTGCTAACGTTTGTGTTGACTTTGATGAGGTGATCGTTGACTTCAGCGTTGACTTTGATGACATCAGCATTGATTTTACTGGCATCAGCGTTGACTTTGATGATGTCATCACGTTGACTTTGCTAATGTCAACGTTGACTGTTGACGTCAGTGTTGACTTTTTGTTGACCAAACTTTGACCGGCACGTGGGCACAAATTTTGAGGTTAAACCAGTCTTGTTCGAAAGATTTTGACATTTTGAATTAAAAGGTGGTGGTTTCAAGTCGATTAGAGATCGTTTGATAGGTCATTTAGAAGTTTTTAGCCCCGGGAAGCGTGTTCGGGACACGTTGACCATTCCAGGAGTTTTGAAGGGTTATAATTTGGACTTGTGTAGGTTGATAGTAACCTTTGGATGTGATTTGGACAGATCCGGATGTCTTGGAAAGTATGGATTAACGCTGGAGTGGCTTACGACGTGGGTTACAGGCGCAGCACGGACGGTCTGTGAGTGGACTTTGTTTTATGAAATGATGCATGCATAACTGTTTTATATGTTTTATAAACATGATTTGAGATGCATAGATTGCATATGATTTAAATATGATTTGTTTGGCATTTTCGTAGAAAATGCGATATTGCGAAAATGAGATATTGCATGTAGTTCAAGATTTTTGTTTTATATGATACTTGGGCTTAGGCCGAGTATTCTACATGCATGTGATTTATATGATTTTGATGGTTTCACGGAGAGGCGTGAGACCAAGGATTTGACTATCGATTTTGAATGATTTTACGGAGATGCGTGAAATCGATATTCGAGCTTGAGTCCCAGTTGGATATGGACTTTGACTTGGATTATAGTCAAAGGTGATTTGGAAAAATGATCTGAAAGATATTTCGAGCATGTGACACATTTTTGGATTTGATAGGATTTGAAGAATCCTAGATTTATGAAGTATTTCTAGACACTGTTTTTACAATGGTTTAATGGAAAATAATTTGATGAAATTATGTTCGGGCGTAGAGCCCTTTGAGATGTTTTGAGATGATGTGAAATTTTTTCCACACGACCATCCTTTATGATGTGATCACTACACCAAAAGAGGTCTTTTAAGGTGCGCAAATTAGGGCGTTCAAAAATGCACGCCTTAAAAGGGTACTTTTTAGGGCGTGCAAAAATGCACGCCCTAAAAAACTGCATATTTATATTATTTACGGCGTGCTTTTTTTGTGCGCCTTCGTTTATAACCAATTAAGGCGTGCCTTTGTTGCGTGCCTTAAAAACGACATTTTTAAGGCGCGCTTTGTGGGCCTTAAAAAAAACATTTTTACGGCGTGCATATGTGTACCTTCAAAACAAGTTCAAAATTTTTGGTTCCCACCCAAAATTTTCATTTCTAAAAACTCAAATTTTTCAGTTTTTAGGTCACACAAGGGCTTCTCTTCTCCTTTTCGGTTCCCACCCAAAATTTTCGTTTCTAAAAACTCAAATTTTCAGTTTTTAGGTCACACAAGGGCTTCTCTTCTCCTTTTCGGTTCCCACCCAAAATTTTCCTTTCTAAAAACTCAAATTTTTGGTTCCCACCATCCAATAATACATGGGAGAGCAAGGGCTTCTCCTTTTCCTTCAAAATTAGAACAACGAGAATCATCTTCATCTCCCATTTTTCTTCGTCCGTCTCCACTCTGCAAACCCAAACCATAACCGAAACCGAAACCATAACCGAATCCCAAACCAATCTCTCAGAGCTTCTCCGTCGCCACCGTAGTTGATGGTTTTCACTCTCATCTTCGTCGATGCCTCTGAAAAAGCTTCTCAACTTATTCACCGATGCTTCTGCAAAAATTTCGCCGCCCTAATCCTATGTATGGAATCAATCTCATCTTATTCTTTCCATAATTTTTGGCTTCTCATCTGGTTTTATTTTTCTAGATTTTCTTTTCTTTCTACTATTCTACTAAATTTCAATTTCTACAATATAATATTTATGAATCTACTAAACTAGAAGCTAACGAGTCTGATGTGCCTTGCTTGTTCATTGCTAGAGTATTGTTATGCCTTGCTTGTTCGTGGTTCTGACGTGTTCACACATGGGTTATCCTACAAAACTCTAATTACCCTTTTTCTGTGGATTTTATTTCTTCCATTACCATATTTTTTATTATTTCACTCAGTTTTATGAATTTGTTTATCTGTGACAAACAAATTTGTAAACATATACACTCACCCTCTACGCGTTTGGGAAGGGGTAATAGCTTTTGGCCAACAGAATATGGCAGTGTACTCGCGTGCATACACAAATTTCTTAACATGTGAACTTGTCCTTTGTGTTATTCAAGTTCGAATTTTTGCTGCTCAAGCTTTTACAACTATGGCAATAAGGTCTAGTGAGCCTTTTAAGCTATAGATCTATGAATTTTTACAAACATTAGTACGGGGTGGAGTGCAGTCTCAATTTTCTAAGATGCATCTCAATAATAGGGAAGATCAAGGAGCTAGTGGCACATGTATTGGAGTTCTAATCAATCCCATGATAGAGGTTCTTGATGAAATGTATAGAGCACAAGATGGTTTGATCAAGTAAGTGATACAAAACTCACCCATAAAAAGGAAAAGAAAATTGTAAAAATAATATGTTCATCAAATGTATCATTCTGTTTTCGTTATTCAGCGTTAGTTTGTTGTGTGGGCAATTAGGGAAATACGCAACCATGACAATGCTAATAAGGAATGGACAGATGAAGAGCTTAATTGTAACGACCCGTCCTGAATTTCAGGATTAGATTAGTGACTAATCGTGATTAGTGAGGTTATTCTGTGATTAGTTGGGCGAAATCGGACGAACGATGCAAAATGACCGTTTTGCCCCTGAAATGGGCAAAATGATGACTTTTTATTATGGCAGCCAAATGGACTTTGACCAATGACTGTGACGTAGTTCAGGACGTCACGAGTTCATAGACAAGTGGCACGTTCAATTCCGACATACGAGGGAAAAGTTATGACGTTCGAAAACTTAAGGGCAATTTGGTAATTTTGGTTAAAAGGGGCAAGATGTTGAATTTTGGACTGGGAGGTCTGATGGCCGAGGGCCGAGGACCGTTACGTAGATCGGGATGATACGAATCCGTAGATAGGCGGCACGTCGATTTCGGACGTTCAACGGCGAAGTTACGGTTCACGAAAGTTCAAGGCAACTATTGCACATTTTACGAGACGTATGTCATTTGGCAGTTAGTGGCCCAGATATTTTAACGAGGCCCAATGGATGAGTAAAAAGTGTCACCCATCCATTGCCCAAGGAAATTGTATTCATGCATCGACCATTTCCCTTGCCTTCACAAACACAACCCGATCTCACACCATTCTTCATCTCTGAACAACCCAAACCATTCCCTTCACTTGGTTCCACTTGAGGCTGAGGCAGAGGATGACTGAGGACTGGTGGAGGCTGCAGGAAGCTGGAACCGCCGTGGACGGCGGCGTGGAGGAGACAAACCCGAGTGAGTAAGTTTTCCATTCAAAATTCCATTTAGGGATGATATCTGGGGATTGGATGGTGGTTTTTAGGTCGATAGGAGTGTGTAGGGGAGCCTTGGATGGCGGTGAAAGGCTGAGAAGCCGTGGGGGCTGATCGAGAAAAACGGGACCTTGGGCAAAGCATCGAACCCACGGGTTTTAGGGCTTATTTCTTCATTTTCTTTATATAAATAGACTCCTAAGGAAGTGACCAAGAGATTAGGGATGATTAGGGGTTGAATCTGACCGAAAAATCATTGGACCGGTCACGCCGGTCCAGTTTCAGAAGGTGGACCGAACTGGTCGGTTCAAACTGGTCAGAGCTTGAAGATAGTGCTACAGTACCCGGCGCGTGGGCTCACGCGCAGGAGGTTCCATGGGCACGTGGGGGCTCGTGTCCAACCTTTTAGTAATGTTTTCAACACGTGAAATCTTCTATTCGATGTAACGAACATTTTGGGACTAGTTTCGTGTCGATCGGACACCCTTTCGATAATGTTCGGGGCATCAGAATGTTTAGGTTCGGGACTTAAAATAGTTAAAATTTTTGGAAAATTACGGGGCTTTAGTGGGAGGTTAATTAAGTAGTTAGTAACCTTCTATTACTATTTGCATAGGTTCGGGAGTCCCGGTGATTGTGATTGGCTCGGGAGAGCCGTATGGCACCCGTATCGAGGCGGAAGCTCGGACGGTCTGTGAGTGGACCTTGAATTCTAAACTGTGATGCATGCATAAATTTTTTATATGGATTATGAATGTGATTCTATGATGCTGATTTGGATGATTGTGATTTACATGATTTCAAGCATTACGAGGCGATTTACGTGCTTGCACGTAAATTGAGGTTTTTCAGTTTTACTCTGATTTTCCGTACTTATGGTTTTGGAAATAGTTTAATGAAATGGTTTTAGATTTGATAAAGTAAACTCAGGTTCGAGACCCATCTGTCTTGGAAACCCTCGGACTCGAAGTCCTTTTAGTGACGTTCTCAGGCCAATTGGTTCTTAAATTGATTTCGGATTTGGAAATATGGAATCGGGCATGAGGCCCATTTGATTTACGAAATCGGGCATGAGGCCTATTTGGTTTACGAATCGGGCCTGAGGTCCAGTTTGTATGTGGATTCGGGCCTAGGGACCAGTTATGTGTTACGATGGTGATTTCGGGTCAGGGACCCACAAATGGTTTTTATGGTTCATAACGGTTTATGGGAACTAGCATGAACCCTTGAAATGAATTTATGGTTCATGACGGTTTATGGGAACCGGCATAAGCCCTTGAAAGGATTTTATCTTTCATGACGGCTTATGAGGGTCGGGCATGAATCCTTGAAAGGTTTAAAGAACGATTTCAAAAGGATTTTCATATGCCATCCTTTATATATGATTGTCTCCTCCGGGGAGGGTCGTTGGCCTGGGTGGACCCCGAAGTAGTCACGGAGCACTGACTGAGTGGAGTCGCCCCCCAGTTGGGTTTCTTACTCTCAGGAAGGGCATGGTTCGTAACCTCCAGGGAGGGTTATTGATCTACGGACATTGACCTGGGTGGACCCTGGAGAGACTTGGGTTGGAGACCCCAGTTGGCACACTCGTAGCTATATATTACCGTGACAGGTCTGGTGATATTAAATATAATGGATAAACATGATTTCAATTGGTTTGGAAAATTGTGTTTTATGATGATAAATGGATTTGGGCTGAGATCCCACATATGTTTACTATGTTGTGGTTTTCTGTAAATGGTTTGGGTAGGAGCCTGTATGATTATGGTTGTTTAGACATATGTGATTGGATAAATGGTTTTACTATGCACACATGCTTTTTAGTGAAGGGTATAAAGGTCTTTTATAAAATGTATTCATGAACTTATTACTTTTTGTCCACTCACAGTCTTTCTGTTTTCAATACTCTTCAGGTTAGATACGGTGCGGACTATAGCAGAGACCGAGATATCACATATCTCCTCCGGATCCTGGCGTACTCTGATAGCCCAAGAGGGCAAAGGTTGGAATTTCCCTTGTCTGATACTTCGTGTCAGATGGGATCAGAGTCGTCCCTCGTTAATCCCGGGGGGATTGGGGACGGGTCCTGACAAGTGGTATCAGAGCAGGGGTTGTCTCTATTCGAGCAACCGCGAAGCTCTTGGATTATTTCGCAGGTCGAGGATATGATGTCTCAATGGGCTACAGTTCTTTATCAACCTGATAGTTAGGATGCAGTACGATAGTTATTAGGATTGAATCGTTGAACACCTTGGTTCGGCACTAGATGTCGGGGTTGCCATAGTTCTGTCGTGGATGACAGTGTGGGACCCTACAGAAGGAGAACGTAACGGTACTTTCGATTTTTGGATCGTGAGACGGTTAGTAGGGATCGTCTCTCACTATATTGTATGATCAGTTTGACGACTAGTTTGGTGTTGTGACCATCAGCTGGTCGGATATTGTTGAGTTAGATGGATTTACTGTTGGGAGCAGTCGGGTTCGTGGAACTCTAGTTGGATTGATGTCCTTACGATGTCGGGACCGCGTAGTCGGTCAACTCGTGGATTATACTGCTTTCCGTAGTTGGGTTCAGGGAGACCCTAGAGTGTGATTGTGGAACCCTACCTTAGGGCGTATGGTTCGGAAAGGTGAGTTGGCGAGTAGTTCACTTTGGCGACTTCTCGGAGCTGAGATCGTCGGCCATGTCAGATCTAGTCATGTCAGCTTAGTGTTGGGACTGCACTCTGCAGTCGAGGTTGTACTTATCGGTTAGACCTAGATGGTTGTCGTGCTACTTTAGTTGTGATGGATTGTTGGTGCAACTAAGGTCATGGGTGACCAGGTAGACGACATTGGTTAAGTTGAGTTACGACTGGTTAGAGTTGGTTGGACGGGTTATCAGGGTTGGTACTTATCGATGGAATCCCAGAGTGGGGATACGGAGTAGTAGTACGTGCGGTTGATTTCGTTGGATGTGGAGTCTGGATATCGAGATGTCTGGTAGTTAGGTCTGCAAGAGTTGTGGCAGGCACGACTACCGAGAGTGGTTGTAGTTATGGTTGTTGGGAATCAGGGACGTTTCCTTTTCTCGTATGCGTTGTCAGGATGACTGTACCCAGAGTTGTTGGGTACGAGGGAGGCAGAGTTTCTCCCATTCGAGTAGAGGTGCGGGATCGTCACTCGGTATGAGCGGAGATCCAGGGTTGTCTGATTCGCACACTCTGTGCTGATGTTGACAGATGATGTTGGTGATAGTGACAGTTGTGGTACTAGTGCGGGTGATAGTGATGATACTGGTGTTGGTACCGGTGCCGGTGATTGCAATGACGATGAGTCACGAGTCGGGAGGTGACTCCGTCGAGATGAGCATATGTTCGATATCTGTGGTTCGGAGTGGATCACGGATAATGATGGACTGGATAGGATCCAACTGTAATTGAGATATGAGGATCGATCTGTCATGGGGTTTAGCGACCATTTGGTCAGATATGGTGGTATGCAGAGATTTGACTACAGATCACAGCAGGAGTCTGTTGTGACCCTTCAGTCGAGTGATACATCAGGATAGGATGACTTGACATCCTTTTGGATGTACATATACGGTCGTAACTGAATAAAGGAGTTAGATTTGTTTTGGACACGTGGATGATGGCCGGATGAGCTGGAGACTTGAGAATCCATTTCGGATTGGTTATGGTTGACTGCGGTTGACCATACCTCCTGAGTTTCATGTAGGCTTGTTTAAGGAGGACTTTGATTGTGAGAAATAGAATGGGTTATTATAATAGTTATCGACGTTCATCGTTGGACGGAAAGGTCGGAGAAGGATTTCTAGCTCAAGAATAGAAACAGTTAAGCATGGTTCCGACATGGTTGGAACTTCGGAATCGAGAGAGTTTATGATTGAGGTGACGAGAGAAGTGCGGGTTTTCCGCATTGGTATTGGGTATTTCGAAGTCATTAGGGTGACTTCGAATGTTCTACCATGCCAGATGATGGTTGTGTCACCGGTACATTGGCCGTGTATTAGTTAGTGGACCCGGGATTTATTTTGGGTCATCAGGAGTAGTTGAGTATATCAAAGTTAGGTGACTAAGATTCCTCATTTTCTGCTTGGTGGCAGACGATGTTGTATTACATGGCGTGGTGAATGCAATGAGTTTTTGTTTGCATTCACGTAGGAAGAAATTTGATGTCATCGTTTTGGATCATCCTTGATTTTCCTACGTGGAATACCAAGGATTGATACGAGGTAATTTGAGAGAACCCACAGTCTCGACGTTGACTGATCTGTTTAGATGTGGGAATTGGTTAAGGAGTGATGTGGTTGACGAAGGATTCAGGAGGGTGTAAGACCCTATGATCGAATCCCAGGTGGATTGTTAGCTGATTGAGCTTGTGTGGATCCAAGGTGGATCAGGATCGTGGTGTTGAGGATATAGGGTATTGTGACGATCTAGGACCGCGATATGGATCGGGACTATGATTTTGAGGACTTTGGACGTCGTGACGATCGAGGATCGTGACGTCTATGGTCGGTTGACATAGTGATGGATCTGGATTATGATCTTGATAATCCAGATAGGTGGAGAGTTTATTACTCTTACTTGGATATTTGAATCCAGGAATGTTGGGATGACTTCCTTTCGAATTCAATTCGGTGTGAAACAGTAGTTACGTAAATCGAGGTGTCGACGATGTGTCTTGGCTTTTTGGCTATGTGAATGTTGGGACTGAACTTATTTTCGAAGTGAATCCCGTATGGTATATTACTCGGGCGAGTAAGTGTCCGACGAGGTCGGATTTTGTTAGCCTTAGAGATATGTTGATATTGGGATTGGCTTCCCTATGAAGTCAATCGAATGTATTGAGGTAATCGTTTGAACAGGTATCCGATAGGTTCGGATATAGTGCGTCTCGGTAGACGTGAATGAGATTTCGGGTTTTGGAATTGAATTTATGGATGACGATTTAGGATTCAATTTTGGAACTTGAAAGTGGATTTATGGATTTGGGTTCGGAATGGTCATTCCTGATACTAGTTTACGGAATAATGATTTCGAATTCGGATTTGGAAATGGATAATGAGTTGGAGTTTCGATTTGTCTAGTACTGGATTGGACAGATGGACTCCATTATTGAAACGTGTTTGGATACGACCTAGGTGGTCGTGTTGTTGTTGTTATTGTTGTGGTTGTCGTTGTTGTGGTAGGTTGGTAGATAGACGTATGTACCTTGTACGTTGTTCGCGGTACGATACCGGGTAGACTTGTGGTGTCTGGTGACGGTATATAGGTTATACCAGTGGTACGTTGGTGAGCGTGTTGGTAGTCGGCTTAGTTCCGATACCATTAGATTCGTTGAGATCGTGTACTAGACGTTGGATACTGTGCACTGGGTCATGGTATTCCTGATGGGTCTAATTACACACAGGTCGAGTTAGATATTGGTGATTATATACTCAGGTTGAGTGGGTTGGTGGTTAGTGTAACCACGAGGGAGTATAGTGTTAGTTTTCGACTGACGACTGTCAAGTGGTGACAGTTTGTCGGATGTTTCGTGGATCGTTGAGTGATGTCTGATGACTCCCAGTGGGAGCAGACGTCATGATAGATTGGTACTTGAGCAAGGAAAACGTCGAGTTGAAATGATAGATTGGACAAGTGGTGTCAATACGGAACATATGACTACTGTTATTCGACGTGGTCGAGGGTAGTCAATGTAACGAGAGTGTTAGTGGTACGTCTGGGTGTAGACGAGTTTTGTTCTGGTTAGTTGGTGTACGAGCGTACACGTGTTGTGAGGTTAAGATTGCTTTCCATGGGGTGGATGTGGAATTAGAATAGTTGGAGTTTCAAGAACGGAACTAATTAAGGAGGGAAGAACGGTTGGAATTAGGTCGGTTGGAATTTCGAGGACGAAATTAATTAAGGAGGGAAGGTTGTAACGACCCGTCCCGAATTCCAGGATTAGATTAGTGACTAATTGTGATTAGTGAGGTTAATCCGTGATTAGTTGGGCGAAACGTTGACTTTTCATTATGGTGGTGAAATGGACTTTGGCCAATGACTGTGACGTAGTTTAGGACGTCACGAGTTCATAGACAGGTGGCACGTTCAATTCCGAGATACCAGGGAAAAGTTATGACGTTCGGAAGTTTAATGGCAATTTGGTAAATTTGGTTAAAAGAGGCAAAATGTTGACTTTTGGACTGGGAGGTCCGATGGCCAAGGGTCGACGACGGTTACGTAGATCGGGATGATACGAATCCGTAGACAGGCGGAACGTCGAATTCGGACGTTCGACGACGAAGTTACGGTTCACGAAAGTTCAAGGGAACTATTGCACGTTTTACGAGACGTATGTCATTTGGCAGTTAGTGGCCCAGATATTTTAAGAAGGCCCAATGGATGAGTGACAAGTGTTACCCATCCATTGCCCAAGGAAATTGTATTCATGCATCGACCATTTCCCTTGCCTTCACAAACACAACCCGATCTCACACCATTCTTCATCTCTGAAAAACCCAAATCATTCCCTTCACTTGGTTCCACTTGAGGCTGAGGCAGAGGATGACTGAGGACTTTTGGAGGCTGCAGGAGGCTAGAACCTCCGTGGACGGCGGCGTGGAGGAGACAAACCCGAGTGGATAAGTTTTCCATTCAAAATTTCATTTCGGGTTTTAGGCATTAGGGATAATATCTTGGGATTGTATGGTGGTTGTTAGGTCCATAGGAGTGTGTACGGGAGCCTTGGACGGCATGAAGGGCTGAGACGCCGTGGGGACTGATCTGGAAAAACTGGACCGTGGCAAAGCATCGAACCCACGGGTTTTAGGGCTTGTTTCTTCATTTTCTTTATATAAATAGACTCCTAAGGAAGTGACCAAGAGATTAGGGATGATTAGGGGTTGAATCAGACCGAAATAGGGGAGGAAAAATCATTGGACCGGTCACACCGGTCCAATTTCAGAAGGTGGACCGAACCGTCCAAGGCTTGAAGACAATGCTACAGTACCCGGCACGTGGGCTCACGCGCAAGTGGTTCCATGTGCGCGTGGGGGCGCATGTCCAAACTTTTGGGAATGTTTTCAGCACGTGAAATCTTCTATTCGATGTAACGAACATTTTAGGACTGGTTTTGTGTCGATCAGACACTGTTTCGATAATGTTCGAGGCATCGGAAGGTTTAGGCTAGGGATGCAAAATAGTTAAAAATTCTGGAAAATTATGGGGCTTTAGTGGGAGGTTAATTAAGTAGTTAGTAACCTTCTATTACGATTTGGATAGGTTTGGATGCCCCGGTGATAGTGACTGGTTCGGGAGAGCCGTATGACACGCGTATCGAGGCGGCAGCTTGGACGGTCTGTGGGTGGACCTTGATTTCTAAACTGTGATGCATGCATAAATGTTTTATATGGATTATGAATATGATTCTATGATGTTGATTTGGATGATTGTGATTTATATGATTTCACGCATTACGAGGTGATTTACCTACTTGCACGTAAATCGAGGTTTTCCGATTTTACTCTGATTTTCCGTACTTATGTTTTGGAAATAGTTTAATGAAATGGTTTTAGATTTGATAAAGTAAACTCGGGTTTGAGACCCATCTGTTTTGGAAACCCTCGGACTCTATGTCCTTTTAGTGACGTTCTCGGGCCAATTGGTTCTTAAATTGATTTCGGATTTGGAAATATGGAGTCAGGCATGAGACCCATTTGATTTACGAAATCGGGCATGAGGCCGAGTTGGTTTACGAATCGGGCCTGAGGTCCAGTTTGTATGTGGATTCGGGCCTAGGGCCCAGTTATGTGTTACTATGGTGATTTCGGGTCAGGGACCCACAAATGGTTTTTATGGTTCATGACGGTTTATGGGAATCGTCATGAACCTTTGAAATGGATTTATGGTTCATGACGTTTTATGGGAACCAGCATGAACCCTTGAAAGGATTTTTTGGTTCATGACGGCTTATGAGGGCCGGGCATGAATCCTTGAAAGGTTTAAAGAACGATTTCAAAAGATTTTTCATATTCCATCCTTTATATATGATTGTCTCCTCCGGGGAGGGTCGTTGGCCTAGGTGGACCCCAGTGTAGTCACGGAGCACTGACTGAGTGGAGTCGCCCCCCAGTTGGGTTCCTTGCTCTTAGGAACGGCATGGTTCGTAACCTCCAAGGAGGGTCATTGATCTACGGACATTGACCTAGGTGGACCCTGGAGAGACTTGGGTTTTAGACCCCGGTTGGCACGCGCGTAGCTCTATATTACCGTGACAGGTTTGGTGATATGAAATATAATGGATAAACATGATTTCAATTGGTTTGAGAAATGGTGTTTTATGATGATAAATGGATTTGTGCTGAGATCCCACATATGTTTTCTATGTTGTTGTTTTCTGTAAATGGTTTGGGCAGGAGCCCGTATGATTATGGTTGTTTAAACATATGTGATTGGATAAATTGTTTTACTATGCATGCATGCTTTTTAGTGAAGGGTATAAAGGTCTTTTATAAAATGTATTTACGAACTTATTACTTTTTGTCCACTCACAGTCTTTCTGTTTTCAATACCCTTCAGGTTGGATACGGTGCAGACTGTAGCAATGACCGAGATATCACATATCTCCTCCGGATCCTGACGTACTCTGATAGCCCGAGAGGGCAAAGGTTGGAATTTCCCTTGTTTGACACTTCGTGTCCGACGGGATCAGGGTCGTCCCTAGTTAATCCAGGGGGGGATTGGGGACGGGTCCTGACATTAAGAAACTATATGAAACTCATGATAGGTTACTTGATCTTATTACTGTTTTGTTACGTTCCTAGAGCATAGTGTCTACCTTTGGGGCCAGTAAGGTACAGATTCATTCATAGCACTTGTGTCTTTGATTTGATCGATATCATGCATTGTATTTGGAAGGACATGAGCTGCAACTGGTTTGTTTTGTTTTTGTGTGTAGTAGTTGTTCCTAAACATAGAGATATAGTTTCTAGTTCATTTAGCTACCAAGAAGAATAATGCATGTCATTTGTATCAATTCTTTACTTAGAATAGTTGACTTGAGTTGTATGCCTCTGTCTCTCTGTTATATGGGTAAAAGAAAGTTCATTAGTGATTTACTTATATGCATAAGGTCAGTTTCTTACTAACCTTTCTTTTTCGGGGACAATTTCGATGCACGTATACTTTCTTCTCGTGCTAACTGACATGCCTGATAACCAAGGTTGAAAATGTCAATGTCAGTTGAAATATGGTTTCCCAAAATTTAAGGAAATTGGTGAAAATATTAGTAAATATAGAAAATTGCATTGAAACATGAAAATCTTAATCTTGAATAAATATTTGGCATGATATCGTTATTATATTATCCAAATACATGTGTACAAAAACTCCCTAATCGATATACTCGTGCAGTGAATTTAGAAAAAAAAATTAGTATGATTCTTGTGTAAGCATTCTAAGGATGTCTCTTTATAAGCATGATACAAGTCATTTTTTGTTGAAATTTTAACCCATAACTGATCTTGTTTTTCGATAGACTCTGGTTTTATGCAAACAATTAAGATGATGATATGCGAATATGCGGAATAATAGATGAACAATCAAGTAAGGACACCACACATAAACACAAAGAATTTAGCAAGGTTCAATAACTTTGCCTATGTCCTCGTGTGATCTCCTCGAGAGAATGACTAGCACCATGGTGATACCAAAGATTGCAAAAACTTATTGAAAACCCTATGCTAATCCCCAAACCCTTGCTCTTGATCTCTCAATCACTCTTGGCTCTCTACAAGTGTTTCTCTGCTATTTTCTTTGTTATTCTGTTTCTGTGTAAATAAGAACTCTCATGAGACCTATTTATAGTGTATAGGTGTTAGGTTACATTCCTTAGCATATTAGAATTCCTATTCCTCTTTGGAGATGGAAAGATAACTTATTTTCTAATCCTAGAGGACTATGGACTTATTTTTCCTAATCCTATAAGGAAACAATAGAAAAACTCAGACTTTCTAGTTCTATCAGAAAATCTGTGGACACCAATTTCTCCTAATCCAATAAGGGTTAAATTCTTGGTATTTGGAAGAGCCAAAAATGCAACACTTTTATATAGGATTGACAGTATATTTTTGGTATAAACTTTCACGAAATGATTATAGGATTCCTAAACTTTCACGAACTGATTATAGGATGCCTAAGCATGAATTGTTGTTAATTTGCGTTCTTCATTTTCTATGTCCGCCTTTCTTATTTTATTCCCCTTCTAAATATGACAGTGCAAAACTTATTGACATCTACCGTACGCAACACAACATTAGTGCATCAACTAGTTTGAGTGACCCAGCTGTTTCTACTGGAATTAATGATCTTATTTATGAATCTACTAAACCACCAACTAAGGAGTCTGATGTGCTTGATGATGACCTTGTAAATGCTTGGGCAGCGAATCTTGATGATGATGGATTTTTAGGGAATAATGCACCGGAAATGAGCAAGGTAACAAATTACATGATTTACTTATGTTGTGCTTGGATCAACTTATTTATCATATTTTGTGCTTGGCTGACACGTTTTGCCACCACCAGGGGCAAAACGGTCATTTCGCATCGTTCGTCCGATTTCGCTCTACTAATCACGGATTAGCCTCACTAATCGTGATTAGTCACTAATCTAATCATGGAATTTGGGACTGGTCGTTACATTGGCTGCAGCACAAATTATTTTTGAATGATGTAATGTTCTTTACTAGTTTGATCATGTCTTTATATTTCCTTTATTTCTGCTGACAACCTTCATCTTGTCTTTATTTTATTTTTTTGAGAAGTATGTCTTTACTAGTTTGATATTATAATCTTTCACTGTTAGGGGTAAAGAACTTCTGTTTTGGTTTTCCTGTGTGTTTTCTAGCTCAGTCATTGACTTATTGGTCTTCCTCAACTTCTTTCCTGTTTTGATTTTACAACTTCCTTTTTCAAGCTATTAATTGTTAATTCGGTGTATTCATAGCAATTGGAATCTGGACTCTATTGTCTTTAAACTTCAGATTCAACTTGTATGCACTTTTGCCTTACTATAGAATGTCTTGATCCACATCCACTTTGAATGGATTATCATCTAACCTTTACTTGTTAGGTTAATGAATTTCTTGTTGGTGCTGGAATTGATGCTCCTGATGTCGATGAAGAAAACATAATATATAGGCCTTTAATTAGTTATGATGATATGTTGGCGAAGACCCTTGTAGAGACTTCAGAGTTGGAGGTATGTTTTTAACATAATGTTCCTGAGTTAGCACTATATGCAATAGAGCTGGATATGTATAAAGCAAGGTTGATATAAAAAACAGGCAATTGCTCTTCCATCTTCTCATTAAAGTCTTTTCTCATGGAGTTAAAGCACGCTGGCAAATATACTACTGTTTTTGTTGTCATTATTGAAGCAAGCATATCTTATTCATGTTTGTGCTTAAAACGATTTAGCACATATTCTTAAAAAATGTTCTCATTTCAGATGCATTTTCTTTCTTCATGTTTGAATTTCAGATTGGTAGACTAGTGTTTGCATTTGCAGCTAACAGTGTTGTTTGCATTACTAATCTTATTTATTCATAATAATGTTGCAGTAGTTGGCATATGTTTATGGGAGGATTTTGTATGAAAAAGTGAAGTTGATGTGGAGTACAACTGAAGGATTAAGAGGAAGAACTTGCAACTAGTGACTTGGTATATGTTTATGGAAGAATTTAGTATTTTCTTTTTAACCATCTTCAATGTTTATTAGAATTTTTTTTATTATTATGGATCTTTTTGGGTTTTGGAAATTTTGATAAGTGTACATTGAGATGATGTGATAAGTATAATTTATGGTAATTTTCTTTGTCAAGTTGCTATCTATGAATGATTCTCTTTTGAGTTTTGATATATATATATATATATTTTTTCTATTGAATACCCATGTGTAAATTGGCTCTTTATGTCTTATTGAATCTATTATATTATACAATATATGTAACAAGTATTTAGTTTACAAATGGAAATCTAAAAGAATTACTAAATGGGCGTTAAAAAAAAAAGCAATTTACAACAAGGATGTGCATTACGCGCCTTAAATAGATATTTAGGGCGTGCATGGCGTAGCATGTTGCACCTTAAATGGATATTTAGGGTGTGCATTGTGGGCCTTAAAAGATTATTTAGAGCGTACATTTGCGCGCCCTAACAGAGTATTTAAGGTGTGCAGTTGCGCGCCCTAAAAGAGTATTTAGGGCGTGTATTTATGCACCCTAAAAAAGTATTTAGGGCGCGCATTTGTGCGGCCTAAAAAAGTATTTAGGGCGTACATTTCATGTCTTAAACATTATCATTTACGACGCATAATGTGTGCCATGGAAAAAATGAGTCTTTTACAGCATGGCCTTTTAAGGCGCGCGTTTGTGCGCCCTAAAAGCCCAGTTTTGGTGTAGTGGATGATAGCCTTCGGACGTCGGCCATCCAATGGGATGTGTGATCCTGGAGAGGTCACGAGGACACTACTTGCAGAAGTGTTAGAGATGGACAGTTTGCAGACATCGACTATTCTATGTGATATGTGATCCTGTAGATGTCATCACTCAGACATCAACCAACTTGTGGGATGTGTGATCCTGAGTTAGAGGACCTAGACATAGAGCTGCGGGCTCCGAGCTTGGTGTATATTCGGATGTGTGATCCGGAGTCGCACGCATAACTCTGATATCGTGACTAGTGATGATGTGAGATGATTGGATATTGGATAAAGAAGATTGGTGATTATGTTTTCATGAGACTCAAGATGTGAGTCTATGTATGGGTAGTGACCCTATTGAGATGTTTTATGAGATTGTTTTGGGCTGAGACCCACATGATTTGTTTTGGGGCTAAGATCCTATTGAAGAAATGGCTTTGATTGAGCCATGTTTTCATTATGTTTTGATTTCAAAAGCAAAATGAGTTGCTTTAAGAAAGTATTTGAAATACTGTTTTCTGATGCATGTATGTTTTTACGTGAAGGGTATAAATGTCTGTTCGATAAAAAAAATTTGAACTATTTATTTTTGTCCATTCACAGCTTTTATGTTTTTGATACCCTTAAAGTTGATTGCGGACGCGGGCTGTAGCAGAGATCGAGACTACACATGTCGTTGCGGACTCCAAAAGTCACTGCGCACTCTAGTAACCCTGAGCGGGTTACTGTTTTATCTCTGGTTTAGCACGTAATGTCTGACGGAAGCATGTCGCATCCCACGATAATCCAGGGGGATAGGGATGGATGATATGTAACAACCCGTCCCGAATTCCGGGATTGGATTAGTAACTAATCAAGTATTAGTGAGGTTAATCGGTGACTAATCAAGTATTATGGTTCACGGAAGTTCGATTGCACTATGCACGCATTACGAGGCATGGATGATGTGGCAATATCTGATTGGGTAGATATTTAAGTGGGACCCATGGATGAGTGACAAGTGTCACTCATCCTATTGGTCACTTCTCCAAAAAGTGGATCTAGTTTAATTAAATAATAATATCCTAGATTATTTTATAATTAATCCTACCCATCTCTCATCCTAACCCTCCATCTCATCTAATCTCTCAAACCTGACCGTCCATATCTTTTTCTCCCTCACCTGATCATCAGTCATAATCCCTGTTTCCTTCACAAACCCGAAACACCCCATTCTCCATTTCCCCTCTAATACAAACACACCACCCCACCACCAAACTTGCACCCAATCCTTCGTGTCAAAGGATAATGAGAGACTGAGAGTGACGAGGACGGTGGTCCATGGCGGGGGTGAGTCAAACTGTGACAGGACCCATCCCAATCCCCCCGGGATTACCATGGAATGTGCCCTACTCCCGTCCAACAAGGGGTGTCAGACAAGGGATAACCAAGAGCTACTGCCCAAACGGGCCATCCAGAGTGCGCAAGGACCGATGGAGGAGGTGTGCAATGTCCCAGTCTCTGCTGCAATCGCATCCGTAATCAACCTGAAGGGCATTAAAACCAAAAGCTGTGAGTGGACAAAAACCAATAAATTTACCAAATACATTTATAAGACATTTATGCCCTCCAATAAAAACGTATGCATGCCACCAAAAACCAGTAACCAAAACGTTTGCTCAACCGAGCCATTAGGGCCTTAGCCCGAAAACCGTTAACCAAAAACCAAGTGTGGGAACTCAGCCCAAAACCGTGGAATACCACCACCATACATATTAAAACCATGTGGGTCACCACCCACGACCATAGATGAACATCAATTCAAAAATCCAAAACCATTTAGGGTCCCTGACCCGACATACCATTTCATAACCAATAATCCATTTTTACCACATAACACATATCCAACCAATAAGCCATTTTATTCATTAATCCATATTTTACCATTACCATCACCAGCATCCCAGATACTTAGCGTCCCAGACGCTAGACGTCCCTGACGTCATATCTCACGGTTTCATAAGCTACGCGTGCTGCCCGGGGTCTCTCCGGGTCCATATATCTGACATCCCTGATGCCTGACGTCCCTGACGTCAATCATAGCAATCCTGCTCCTGAGTCATCATACGGTCCGGCTGCTCCGTATAATGACCCCTCGCAGGCAATGCACCGTGACTTCCCCAGTGTCCCAGACATCTGGAGGAGACCATCATATATCCTTGTATCCAGATGGTATATGGAAAAACAGTTTTATTAAATCCTTTTATCACATCATTACAATGGGCCCTGCCCGAAATTTCCATAAAACCACGTAATCCCATTTAGGGTCCCTGACCCAAAATCACAATTATTAAATATAGGGTCCCTGACCCAAAATCACATTTATAATCCAACTGGGCCTCATGCCCGATTTTATGAACCACTGGGCCCACGGCCCGATTTGTAAACCAATTGGGCCCGCAACCCGACTTTATAAACCCGCTGGGCCCACGGCCCGAATTCACAAATCAACTGGGCCCCTGGCCCGATAATATAACTCAAATGGGTCTCAGCCCGATTTCATACCAACTGGGCCCCTGGCCCGATTTCATTAACCAACTGGGCCCCCGGCCCGATATTCAAATGGACTCCAAGTCCGAAATTTCCAACATAATTGGGCCTCAAGCCCGAGTTCATATTTCCAATTTCAAAACCATATCACATTATATCCAAGTCATAAATATGGGAAATCCATGTAAAATCGGAAAACCTCGATTTACGTGCAAGCACGTAAATCGCCTCGAAATACGTGAAACCGTACAATTTACCAACAACCAAACCAACATCATACAATCACAATCATAATCCATGTAAAACATTTAAGCATGCATAGAATTTATAAAACCAAAGTCCACTCACAGACCGTTTTAACCGTGTGCCTCGATACGCGTGCCACCGGCCCTCCCGGGCCACACCACTATCACCGGGACTCCCAATCCTGTCCAAATCACATTAGAGGGTTACTAACCTCATCATTAACATCCTATCAAAGTCCCGTAATTTTCCCGAATTTTTACTTATTTTTAAACTTAATTTAAAACCTTCGGACATCCCGAACACTATCGAGACGTTGTCCGATCGACACGAAACCAATTCCAAAATGTCCGTTACATCGAATGGATTAAAAGTCATGTTGACCTCACCTCAAGATTCCCAATCACGCGCCACCACGCGCCGCCGCAAGCGGCTGCGCGTGGAAGCCACGCGCCAGCTACAGTACCAGCACAGTCATCCCCTTCGCCCGTTTGTCTGGTAAACGGGTTGAAAAACCCGCGAACAGACCCGATTCAATCTCATTCAATTTAACCTCAATTCGATCCGTTCTTTCAACTGATCCCTTCCAATCCAACTATAATTAAGTTCTGCAAGTTCAATTTCTCGAATGGTGGTCTAAAGCCTCACGACTATCGTTCGATCCTCGACGGGTCTCCGATTCGGGTTCATAGATTTCGACCCTGTTTTTCAAATTAATTAACACAGTGAGTATCGTGAGAGTGTAAGGATCATTTCTACAAGATTAATTTCATACAATCTCACCTCTAACCCAATGAACTCAAGCTCGAACACAGTCACTGTTCAAGCATGGAGTTTCGTCAACCACGACCGTTTCCTTTCAATTGACGAACCCAGAAGCATCGTGGGGTCATGATAAGCAAGTTCCCCACCTCAATTCCGTCGTCTAAACACTCCACGATCACGACTCAACCTCGAAATTCCTCCTCTGTCACCAAGCCCGTTCAGAGCCAAAACGACACCAATTCTTCTCGTTTCTTCGACAATTAAGATCGTGGCACTCCCAGGAAGCTGAAGGTAATCCCCAATTCAATCCCCACGGCCCTATGATTTGATTTCGAATTTCCCTCCCAAACTCAATTTTCGGTTTTTTGCTTCAGCCCCCCCACACTCTGTCTCCCGTGATTCACTCAGTTAACACAGTCATCAAACTCACTCAATTCTCCCAATTTTGCTGCAAGAAATCAGCCAATTCCCCCATCCCTCACACTCAGTTGCTCACGGGTTCAAAGACACAGAAGGAGAATTATGGGGATTAATTAGTTTAGATTAATGGTGATAATGAGGTTGTAATGATGATGTAGGGAGACATGGATCAGGTTTTAGGGCTTAGATTAGGGGATGGGTGACACTTGTCACTCATCCGGAGGTGCACAGTCAACGGTCACTATTCACTATTATAATAATATTTTAATCGGGGCCTCGGTTCGTTAGTTCGTTTCCTTGACCATAACGTTGTCGTCGAATCTCCGATTTCGGCATGCCGCCTGTCGTTGGATTCGTATCGACGATACCTACGTAACGGTCCTTGGCCCTCGCCCATCGGACCTCCCGATCAAAAAGTCAACATTTGGCCCCTAATAAGCCAAATTACCAAAATACCCCTCAACTTCCGAACACCATAACTTTCTCTACGAATGTCGGAATCGAACGTGCCACCTGTCTATGAACTCGTGACGTCCCGAACTACGTCACGGTCATCGGTCAAAGTCCATTTGACCGCCCGAACAAAAAGTCAACACTTTGCCCACGACCAGGGGCAAAACGGTCATTTTGCACAATTTATCCGATTCCGCCCGACTAACCACCGTTCAACCTCACTAATCAAGATTAATCACTAAACTAATCACGGAATTCGGGACGGGTCGTTACAACCTTCCCTCCTTAATAAATTTCATCCTCGAAATTCCAACCGCTCTAAACATAACGTACTTCCCTCCTTAATAAGTTTCACTCTCGAAACTTGATTACCCTGATTCCACAAACACCCCGTGGAAAGTGGAATCGACCACGCAACACGTGTACACCCGTACACCAACTAACCAGGCAAAACTTGTCTGCACTCTACGTACCATTAATACTCAAAACGCAACGACTACATTCGACCCCGTCGAATGACTGAAACTACTTGTTTCGAATTTGACCCCACTTGTCAAATCAACCCTCTCGTTGACGCAACAACTCGTCGGTTCCTTTCCCACTCCCACTAGGAGTCAGCTGACCCCACTCAACAATCTATGTTGACACATCCTGACAAACTGTCACCACACAGTTGTTGTCAGTCGAAAACTGACACTAGACTAACTCGTGGCTACACATGCCACCAACGTACTCGACTCACCAATACCCTTACCGACATTTCACACGACCTGTGTGTAATTAAACACATCGGAATTACCATGACCCATTGCATAGTAATGTCCGGTCCACAACCAATCCCATGGTATCGGAACCAATCCGACTACCAACACGCTCACTGACACACCTCGGGTATCTCCCGTATACCGTAACTAGACATCACAAGTCTACAAGGTATTGTACCTCGAACCATGTACGAAGTACACACATCTACCTAATAACCAGACTACAACCGCCTAGGTCATAGCCGAACGCGTTCCAATCATGGAGTACGTTTGCCCAATCCAGCATGAGACAAAACGAAACTCCACCCATAATTTAGTTACAATTCTGAATCCGAATCCGCAATTTCGTAAGAAATCCCGGATCCAAACCCAGACATCACAGTTTAACTCATTTCCAAATCCGAATCCGAAATCATTATTCCGTAAGCTAGCATTTGGAATAATCATTCCGTACCCAAATCCAAAAATATACTTTCAAGTTTCAAAATCGATTCCTGAATCGTCACCCAGAAATTCGATTCCAAATCCCGAAATCTCGTTCACATTTACCAAGACACACCAAAACCGAACCTATCGGTTACCCATTCAATACATTTGATTGACTTCATAGGGAAGCCAATCCGACCTCCACACGTCTAAGGTTGACAAAATTCGACTACATCGAAAACCTATTCACCTGAGTAGAATACCGTACGGGCCCCACTTCGAAAAGAAGTTCAATTCCATCATTACGACTAACATACCCAAGTTCGTATCGATCCTTGTCATTCCACCTAGGAAAACCAAGGATGATCCAAAATAATGACGTCAAAACTCATCCGACGTGGATGCAACAAAACTCACTGCACTCACCACGCCATGTACCGCAACATTGTCTGCCACCAAGCAGAAAATGAAAAATCTCGTTTACCTAATTTCGAACACGTAGCTCCTCCTAATGACCTCGCAACACACAAGAGCTCACCAACCAATACACGCTCAACGTACTGGTAACTACAGTCAATGTCTTCCAGGGCAGAAAGCAAGAAGTCAACCCCAATGACTTCGGAATACCAATCACCAAAAACGAGCACCACTCTCGTTCCCCAATCACAACTCTCCTCGAATTTAAGGTTCCAACCATGTTGGAAACAGACATGCTCCCAACAAGACGTCAAGTCTAACCACTAGACTTCCTACCTCCTCAACTTACTAAGACAACCACGTGTCCACAATCAATCCGTTATTGTCCCGTTCGCACATCCCGACCTTTATAGGTTCAACACTCGGTTTTCCACGTTCTCAATTACAAATTCCTACCTTTATACCACTAATGGTTTTTCCTCGTCTTTTCCAGTTTTAATCATTTCCAACAACTCCCCCAAATCCACCAATTATCATGACGTAGGGGACGTCATCCCAAGATTACTCAAGTCTCAATTATACCCTTTTTAATCCACTCCTTACTGGTTATCTCACCACTATTGGGACTTATCCCAACACAGCATAATCTTAACTGGATCCCATCCAGTCCATCACTCAGCCAATACCGAATCTCAAGGACCGAACATATGTTCATCATGACGGAGTCACACCCCAATTTGTGGCTCATCGTCAACACCATTACCGACACTAGCACCAGCGCTAGTACCAGCACCAACATACTATCAACAACACCAGTATCAGCACACAGGCATCCATACTAGCATCAGCACAAAAGTACCAACCCGCAAACATCCATACTGCACACCGTGTGCAAATACGACAACCCTGGATCTCCGTTCATACGGAACGACGATCCCGTACCTCACGACTATGGGTACCACTATTCTGACACTCCACATCAGGAAGATGAACGTTCCCTGAACGTCCCCTGATCCCCAAGTATTATAACCACACCAATTACCCTCGATAGCCAGTCATCTCCATATGACTACCGACTAACTGTCATTGCTATCGAGATCCGCATCCATACATCACACCAATACCCGATCCAACACGGGATTCCATAATTTATCTCAGAACCGTATCCGTAAATCGAATCCCATAGTTCTTCCTAGACTCACCAGAGCCATCCACATGGTCATCCATGACCTCAGCCACTCGTCGCAGCACAAGTCCTCACCCGCTAATCACAATTAAGGTTTACCTTTTTAATACTAGGATTCCACAATCACACCCTATGGTTCAACCGAACCAAACAGTTTTCCGTAATATAAAATCCACAACCTGACCGACCCCGCGGTCCTGACATCGAATAGACGTCAAATCCAATCCTACCATCCCATCAACGTGGGTTCCACCACTAGGTCATCGGCCAACTCCGATGAACCAACATCCCTCACACTAGAAACCACCACAAGGGTTCACATTTTAGACCATTACTCACATGAGGTTCCCCGAACCTGGCTGCACCTAGCAGCACATCTCATGACCGAACCGACGGTCCCACTATACCAGTTCACCACCGTCAACACCATTACCGACACTAGCACCAGCGCTAGTACCAGCACCAACATACTATCAACAACACCAGTATCAGCACACATGCATCCATACTAGCATCAGCACAAAAGTACCAACCCGCAAACATCCATACTGCACACCGTGTGCAAATACGACAACCCTGGATCTCCGTTCATACGGAACGACGATCCCGTACCTCACGACTATGGGTACCACTATTCTGACACTCCACATCAGGAAGATGAACGTTCCCTGAACGTCCCCTGATCCCCAAGTATTATAACCACACCAATTACCCTCGATAGCCAGTCATCTCCATATGACTACCGACTAACTGTCATTGCTATCGAGATCCGCATCCACACATCACACCAATACCCGATCCAACACGGGATTCCATAATTTATCTCAGAACCGTATCCGTAAATCGAATCCCATAGTTCTTCCTAGACTCACCAGAGCCATCCACATGGTCATCCATGACCTCAGCCACTCGTCGCAGCACAAGTCCTCACCCGCTAATCACAATTAAGGTTTACCTTTTTAATACTAGGATTCCACAATCACACCCTATGGTTCAACCGAACCAAACAGTTTTCCGTAATATAAAATCCACAACCTGACCGACCCCGCGGTCCTGACATCGAATAGACGTCAAATCCAATCCTACCATCCCATCAACGTGGGTTCCACCACTAGGTCATCGGCCAACTCCGATGAACCAACATCCCTCACACTAGAAACCACCACAAGGGTTCACATTTTAGACCATTACTCACATGAGGTTCCCCGAACCTGGCTGCACCTAGCAGCACATCTCATGACCGAACCGACGGTCCCACTATACGAGTTCACCACAATCAACCCCACTTGGGTCGAATCACATTAACGTACCGCGTATCGGGCCAATCGCACTCCATCCACTATCCAAACCCAAAAACTATCTATCAGGTTGATAAAGAATTGCAGCCCAATGAGACATCACACCCTCGACCTGCGCGCACAATTAGAGCAACCATGCTCTGATACCAAGTTGACAGGACCCATCCCAATCCCCCCGGGATTACCATGGAATGTGCCCTGCTCCCGTCCAACAAGGGGTGTCAGACAAGGGATAACCAAGAGCTACTGCCCAAACGGGCCATCCAGAGTGCGCAAGGACCGATGGAGGAGGTGTGCAATGTCCCAGTCTCTGCTGCAATCGCATCCGTAATCAACCTGAAGGGCATTAAAACCAAAAGCTGTGAGTGGACAAAAACCAATAAATTTACCAAATACATTTATAAGACATTTATGCCCTCCAATAAAAACGTATGCATGCCACCAAAAACCAGTAACCAAAACGTTTGCTCAACCGAGCCATTAGGGCCTTAGCCCGAAAACCGTTAACCAAAAACCAAGTGTGGGAACTCAGCCCAAAACCGTGGAATACCACCACCATACATATTAAAACCATGTGGGTCACCACCCACGACCATAGATGAACATCAATTCAAAAATCCAAAACCATTTAGGGTCCCTGACCCGACATACCATTTCATAACCAATAATCCATTTTTACCACATAACACATATCCAACCAATAAGCCATTTTATTCATTAATCCATATTTTACCATTACCATCACCAGCATCCCAGATGCTTAGCGTCCCAGACGCTAGACGTCCCTGACGTCATATCTCACGGTTTCATAAGCTACGCGTGCTGCTCGGGGTCTCTCCGGGTCCATATATCTGACATCCCTGATGCCTGACGTCCCTGACGTCAATCATAGCAATCCTGCTCCTGAGTCATCATACGGTCCGGCTGCTCCGTATAATGACCCCTCGCAGGCAATGCACCGTGACTTCCCCAGTGTCCCAGACATCTGGAGGAGACCATCATATATCCTTGTATCCAGATGGTATATGGAAAAACAGTTTTATTAAATCCTTTTATCACATCATTACAATGGGCCCTGCCCGAAATTTCCATAAAACCACGTAATCCCATTTAGGGTCCCTGACCCAAAATCACAATTATTAAATATAGGGTCCCTGACCCAAAATCACATTTATAATCCAACTGGGCCTCATGCCCGATTTTATGAACCACTGGGCCCACGGCCCGATTTGTAAACCAATTGGGCCCGCAACCCGACTTTATAAACCCGCTGGGCCCACGGCCCGAATTCACAAATCAACTGGGCCCCTGGCCCGATAATATAACTCAAATGGGTCTCAGCCCGATTTCATACCAACTGGGCCCCTGGCCCGATTTCATTAACCAACTGGGCCCCCGGCCCGATATTCAAATGGACTCCAAGTCCGAAATTTCCAACATAATTGGGCCTCAAGCCCGAGTTCATATTTCCAATTTCAAAACCATATCACATTATATCCAAGTCATAAATATGGGAAATCCATGTAAAATCGGAAACCTCGATTTACGTGCAAGCACGTAAATCGCCTCGAAATACGTGAAACCGTACAATTTACCAACAACCAAACCAACATCATACAATCACAATCATAATCCATGTAAAACATTTGAGCATGCATAGAGTTTATAAAACCAAAGTCCACTCACAGACCGTTTTAACCGTGTGCCTCGATACGCGTGCCACCGGCCCTCCCGGGCCACACCACTATCACCGGGACTCCCAATCCTATCCAAATCACATTAGAGGGTTACTAACCTCATCATTAACATCCTATCAAAGTCCCGTAATTTTCCCGAATTTTTACTTATTTTTAAACTTAATTTAAAACCTTCGGACATCCCGAACACTATCGAGACGTTGTCCGATCGACACGAAACCAATTCCAAAATGTCCGTTACATCGAATGGATTAAAAGTCGTGTTGACCTCACCTCAAGATTCCCAATCACGCGCCACCACGCGCCGCCGCAAGCGGCTGCGCGTGGAAGCCACGCGCCAGCTACAGTACCAGCACAGTCATCCCCTTCGCCCGTTTGTCTGGTAAACGGGTTGAAAAACCCGCGAACAGACCCGATTCAATCTCATTCAATTTAACCTCAATTCGATCCGTTCTTTCAACTGATCCCTTCCAATCCAACTATAATTAAGTTCTGCAAGTTCAATTTCTCGAATGGTGGTCTAAAGCCTCACGACTATCGATCGATCCTCGACGGGTCTCCGATTCGGGTTCATAGATTTTGACCCTGTTTTTCAAATTAATTAACACAGTGAGTATCGTGAGAGTGTAAGGATCATTTCTACAAGATTAATTTCATACAATCTCACCTCTAACCCAATGAACTCAAGCTCGAACACAGTCACTGTTCAAGCATGGAGTTTCGTCAACCACGACCGTTTCCTTTCAATTGACGAACCCAGAAGCATCGTGGGGTCATGATAAGCAAGTTCCCCACCTCAATTCCGTCGTCTAAACACTCCACGATCACGACTCAACCTCGAAATTCCTCCTCTGTCACCAAGCCCGTTCAGAGCCAAAACGACACCAATTCTTCTCGTTTCTTCGACAATTAAGATCGTGGCACTCCCAGGAAGCTGAAGGTAATCCCCAATTCAATCCCCACGGCCCTATGATTTGATTTCGAATTTCCCTCCCAAACTCAATTTTCGGTTTTTTGCTTCAGCCCCCCCACACTCTGTCTCCCGTGATTCACTCAGTTAACACAGTCATCAAACTCACTCAATTCTCCCAATTTTGCTGCAAGAAATCAGCCAATTCCCCCATCCCTCACACTCAGTTGCTCACGGGTTCAAAGACACAGAAGGAGAATTATGGGGATTAATTAGTTTAGATTAATGGTGATAATGAGGTTGTAATGATGATGTAGGGAGACATGGATCAGGTTTTAGGGCTTAGATTAGGGGATGGGTGACACTTGTCACTCATCCGGAGGTGCACAGTCAACGGTCACTATTCACTATTATAATATTATTTTAATCGGGGCCTCGGTTCGTTAGTTCGTTTCCTTGACCATAACGTTGTCGTCGAATCTCCGATTTCGGCATGCCGCCTGTCGTTGGATTCGTATCGACGATACCTACGTAACGGTCCTTGGCCCTCGCCCATCGGACCTCCCGATCAAAAAGTCAACATTTGGCCCCTAATAAGCCAAATTACCAAAATACCCCTCAACTTCCGAACACCATAACTTTCTCTACGAATGTCGGAATCGAACGTGCCACCTGTCTATGAACTCGTGACGTCCCGAACTACGTCACGGTCATCGGTCAAAGTCCATTTGACCGCCCGAACAAAAAGTCAACACTTTGCCCACGACCAGGGGCAAAACGGTCATTTTGCACAATTTATCCGATTCCGCCCGACTAACCACCGTTCAACCTCACTAATCAAGATTAATCACTAAACTAATCCCGGAATTTTGGACGGGTCGTTACAAACTGAACCCGAGGTCCCTTTTTATTTTCAAAAATTGAAAGTTGAGTTTTAGTCGTGATTTTGAGTTCCTTTTAATTCTAATATGACCTAGGGACAATGAAGATTCGTCTGGGATCAATTTCGAAGGGAGTGGACGCCTGGAATGACCGAAAACTGAGCTTGAAGATCAAACTTACGGTTTGATCATGAAAGGTATGGTTTCTTTTGGTTTTCTTGTGCTTTGAATGGCTAGATCCATAGGAATTGAGTAGACAGAGGTTTAAGAATTGAAAGGGGAATGATTAGATCGAAAATGAGTGAGTTGGACACTGAACCGGCCATGCCAGTCCAAATTGGTCCGGTTCGGTTTGAACCAGGCGAACCGAGTTTGCTGGAGGTTGCTGGTGACACTGTAGTAGACTTGTGGTTTTCACGCGCAGCCCCTTTGGACGGCACGTGAGGGTGCATGGAGGGTAGTTTTGGGAATTGTTCAACATGACTTTTAATCTATTCGATGTAATGAAAATTTTGGGACTGGTTTCGTGTCGATTAGACACCGTCTCGATAATGTTCGGGACATCCGAAGGTTTAGGATCAAGTTTAAAAATAGTTAAAAATTTGATAAAATTACGGGGCTTAAATGAGAGGTTAATAAGGTAGTTAGTAACCCTCTAGATTGATTTGGAAAGGTTTGGGAGTCCCGGTGATGGCGATTAGCCCGGTGAGGCTTACGTCACGCAAATCGAGGCGGTAGCTTAGGACGGTCTGTGAGTGAACCTTGATTTCTAAACTGTGATGCAAGCATAAATGTTTTCTATGGTTTATAGATGTGATTCTATGATGATGATTTGAATGATTGTGGTTTACATGGTTTTACGCATTTCGAGGCGATTTACATGCTTGCACATAAATCTAGGTTTACGGTTTTAGACTGTGTAACACCCCAAAAATCCAAATAATGTAAATTTATAAAACAATATGTAAATTGAAGTTTTTACCCTTGGAGGGGTGTGGTTAGAAGTTGACTTTTTGTTTTGAATGTTTTTTTATTGTACATTTTCCGAGAACCATTGTGTAGGTCTCGAGACGCTGAGTCCGTAGACATGTGGCACGTTGAAAATGGAGTTCAGACGAGAAAGTTACGGGTCTGCAAAGATCAAGGGTAAAATGGTCATTTATCGGGAAAAAGGCTGAGTCACCAAAGTCATGACTCCTGCCTTCAATTGGGGACACATGGCAGCGTGAGGGAGGGCTGAGTGTTTGTACACCGCCCATTTCAAACGGCAGAACAAACAAAGAGGAAATAAAAAAAAGTTTTGATTCAACGATTTCCCTCATTCCATTCCATTAGTAGCAACCACTCGACAGACTAAGGAAATTGATGCACTTGAGCGAATTAGGAGATTAAGATAGAAAAGAAAACGAGAGAAATTTGAGGGCCAGAGAGAAAACGAGAAACCCAGGATCGAATAATTGGAAAACAAGGTGAGAATTCGAATTCAAATTGGTAAGCCTTGAGCATCAAAATTGAGGCTTGATTCAACTTCCTGAGTTTATTTTGAACCAACACATAACAAAAACGAGGGAAATTGATGTCGTTTTTATCAAGAACGGTTGAGAGGATTGGCCAGGTTGCTTACCGATTAGCATTACCTTCAGAGCTTTCTAAGGTCCATGATGTATTCCATGTATCAATGTTACGGAAATATGTGTATGATGAGTCCCATGTGTTAGAAGAACAGCCCATTAAGCTCAGGGAAGACTTAAGCTTTGAGGAACAGCCGGTACAGATCTTGGATCGAAAGGATAAGGTGCTTCGTCGAAAAAACTATTCCCCTAGTAAAGGTTTTTTGGAAAAATCAGAACGTGGAAGAGGCCACATGGGAACCCGAGACACAAATGCGAGAGCAGTATCCGTATTTGTTTCAATGAAATTTCAGGGACAAAATTTCTGAAGGGGGGGAAGGTTGTAACGCCCCAAAAATCCAAATAATGTAAATTTATAAAATAATATGTAAAATGACGTTTTTACCCTTGGAGGGGTGTGGTTAGAAGTTGAATTTTTGTTTGGAATGTTATTTTTTGTACATTTTCCAATGACCATTGTGTAGGTCTCGAGACGCTGAGTCCGTAAACAGGTGGCACGTTGAAAATGGAGCTCAGACGAGAAAGTTACAGGTCTGCAAAGATAAGGGGTAAATTGGTAATTTGACGACCGAAGGGTAAAATGGTCATTTATCGGGAAAAGGGCTGAGTCACCAAAGTGATGACTCCAGCCTTCAATTAGGGACACATGGCAGCGTGAGGGAGGGCTGAGTGTTTGTACACCGCCCATTTCAAACGGCAGAACAAACAAAGAGGAAACAAAAAAAAGTTTTGATTCAACGATTTCCCTCATTCCATTCCATTAGTAACAACCACTTGACACACTACGGAAATTGATGCACTTGAGTGAATTAAGAGATTAAGATAAAAAAGAAAACGAGAGAAAATTGAGGGCCAGAGAGAAAACGAGAAACCCAGGATCGAATAATTGGAAAACAAGGTGAGAATTCGAATTCAAATTGGTAAACCTTGAGAATCAAAATTGAGGCTTGATTCAACTTCCTGAGATTATTTCGAACCAACACACAACAAAAACGAGGGAAGTTGATGACGTTTTGATCAAGAACGGAAGCTCCAATTTCATCACAAAATCGAGCTCGAGTTCGAACGGTTTGAGGTAAGAACTTGCGTAATTAATTATGTAGTAATGTTCATTACAACCTAATGATGCTTTCTATGTCAATTAATTAGAAAAACTGAGATGAATTGAGTGAACCTGAAAATGTAACTCGTTCGAAGGTTCATCGTGGGATGTAAGGATTAAGGCCGTGATTGAAGTAATTAAGTTTACAGAACTTAAATTAAGATGGATTACATGGAATCAAATGAAGGAATGAAAGAAATTAAGGTCGAATTGATGAAGAATTTACCGGGTCGCATCGCGGGTTCACAGCCCGTTTATTTGAAAATCGGGTGGAAGGGGAGACACTGTAGCACTACTATGCAAGCGCGTGACTTTCACGCGAAGCCGCTTGTGGCGGCACGTGGCTGGGTTTCTGAGGACATGTCCAACATACCTTTTAATGTTCTCGATGATACGAACATATTGGCGTTGGTTTCGGGTCAATCGGGCATGAATTCAGAGTAGTTCGAGTGCTCGAAGCGTATAGTTTATGTTTAAATAATATAATAATAATATTAAATTCCGCCGATTAGGGAATTCGTATGTGGGTTATGTGATAACCTAGTAATCTCAAATTACTTTGTTTGACAGGCCAGGATATTCCCAGGACTTCGGACGAGAGCGAATAACTCGAGACTGAACAATCTGGACGGTGTGTGAGTGGACTTTTGTTTTCTACCCAGAATGCATGCATATACATTTTAAATGCTTTATTATATGATTTGAAATGATTTGGCATGATTTTCGAGAAAACTGTGAAATTGCTATTTTAGGCGAAAGCCCGGGATTTGAGATTGGTTTGACTCGGATTATGAGTCATGGATTGATTTGATGGATTTGTAATGCTTTTTGGATATATTTTATGGATTTACATGAAAATGGCAACTGAGGTTGCGATTGCACGGATTTGCGTGAAAATGATATTTTGGGCTAGAGATCCAATGGAAATGTGATTTTGCTTGGATTGGTATTTCCATGTGATTACATGATGATATTCATGGTTTTCGGATTTATGAAATAATCGGGACTCTAGTTTTACAGATTTTGACGAAACTATGTTTTGGGCTGAGACCCTGTGTTGAAAATAGTTTTGATTTCAAATGCAACTATTTTTCACTGGTTTTCATGGTGGTGATATGTTGCGGATATTTAGGGCTTTCGGGTGGAAATATGTTTCCCCCAGAGTGCAACCTGTGTTGTGGCTATTAGGGCTTCCGGTTGGGAATGTGTTTTCCCGGAATGAACCCTGGAGATAACGCTCGCCTACGGGATGGGATGTGTTCGCCCGGAAAGGTCACGTAGCACGGTATGTTTTCATGCAGTCGAGGAAGGCTCGACTCAGATCAGATGTGCTAGATTATGTGGAGATCGGTCGGTAATGTGTTCACGACGATCTGGATTGTCGGCTGGTGATGTGTTCACAGCGACATGCTCGAATTTTGAGCGGTCCTTGAGCCTATTGATTTGCACGCGTTGCTGGGATAACGTGACTATGAGATTGGATATGGAAATGTGTCCCCTGGTTTTATTGATATTTTAGATTTATGTGTGTGCCATGATATTTTACTCATGATTTCTGATACGCATGCATGTTTGTGAAACTGGAAGGTAAGAATGTATTTTGATAAATGTATTTATAAAAGTTTGTTTAGTCCACTCACACCTTTGATGTTTTATTTACCCTCTAGGCCAGTGCATAGGTACAGGGGCTGGTAACGAGGCAGAGGAATAAGTAGACCGTTGCGCACTCAGACACCTTACAGAGTAGGATTTTGATCCCTACTTGTAATATTACTTATGCTTTGTAAACCTGTTGATTAGTCAAACTTGTGAGGTCAACGGTCTTGTAAAACTTAACTATCCCATGTTTGACAAAGTCTGTCGTTTGTTATGTTGTATATATATATATATATGTAAGGTTACTTTTGGCACTTTAGAGTTATTGTCAGACGGGAGAAGGATCCTTCACGACTATCGAGGGATAATTGGGATGGGTCTTGTCACACTGACTATATGTGCTTATGGTTTGAGAAATGGTTTAATGAAATGGTTTTGGATTTGAAAAGGTAAACTCGGGTTCGAGACCCATTTGTTTTGGAAACCCTCGGACTCGAAGTCCATTTAGTTACGTTTTCGGGCCAGAGGCCCAATTGGTTCTTGAATCAATTTTGGATTTGGAAATATGGAATCGGGCATAAGACCCATTTGATTTACGAACTTCCGGACTTGATGTCCATTTGATTTAACAAGGCATTGGGCCGGAGGCCCAGTTAGTTTACGTATCGGGCTCGAGGCCCAATTGGTTTGCGTATCGGGCTCGAGGCCCAATTGGTTTGCGTATCGGGCTCGAGGCCCAATTGACTTACTTATCAGGCACGATGCCCATTTGATTTATGAACTCGGGCACGAGGCCCATTTAGTTTACGAAATCGAGCACGAGGCCCAGTTGGTTTATGAATCCTAGCTTAGGGCCCAGTGATGGTTTCCGAATGTGATTTCCAGTTGGAGATCCATAAATGGATTTTCGGTTCATGAAGGTTTATGGGGACCAAGCATGAGCCTTTGAAAGGTTTTAAGAATGATTTCAAATGGTTTTTCGTATACCATCCTTTATATATGGATTGTATCCTCCAGGGAGGGTCGTTGGCCTAGGTGGACCCCGGAGTAGTCACGGAGCACTGACTGAGCAGAGTCGCCCCCGTTGGGTTCCTTACTCTCAGAAAGGCTATGGATTATAACCCCTAGGGAGGGTCATTGATCTACGGACATTGACCTGGGTGGACCCTAGGGAGACTTGGGATTTGTGACCCCGGGTAGCACGCTCGTAGTTTTAGATACCGTGACAGGATTGGTTATATGATATATAATGATAAACATGATTTCTTGGTTTTGCGAAATTGTGTTTTATGGATAAAAAATGGATTTGGGCTGAGTTCCCACATATGTTTACTATGTTATAAATTTATGTAAATGGTTTTGGGCAGGGGCCCGTGTGACTTGAATTTACGGAACTTGGGGCTGAGACCCTAAATATGGTTATTTAAACATATGTGGTTTGATAAATGGTTTTACTATGCATGCATGATTTTTAGTGAAGGGCATAAAGGTCTTCTACAAAATGTGTTTTACTAAACTATTACTTTTCGTCCACTCACAGTCTTTTTTGTTTTCACTTCCCTTCAGGTTGATTACTGGTGCGGACTGTAGTAGAGACCGAGACATCACACTCCTCTACCGGATCCTGGCATACTCTAGAAGCCGGTCGGGCTAAAGGTTTTAATTTCCCTGGTCTGTCACTCAGTGTCAGATGGGATCAAGAGCGTCCATCGTTAATCCCGGGGGGATTGGGATGGGTCCTGACAAGTGGTATCAGAGCAGGTTTACTCTTACGGTGCGCGCAGGTCGAGGATGTGATGTAACGACCCGTCCCGGAAGTCGGGATTAGGGAAGTGATTAGTGAACGGATTAGCTGAGTTAATCGGGGGTTAGTTGGTTACTGTTGGACCTTGGGCGTAGAATGACGATTTTGCCCCTAGTTTGGGAAAAATGTTGACTTTTAGTTCGGATGGTCAATTGGTTATTGACCAATGACTGTGACGTAGTTTGGGACGTAACGAATCCGTAGAAAGGTGGAACGCCTGATTCTGACATCCGAGGAGGAAGCTATGATGTTCGGAAGGTTGAGGGCATTACCGTAATTTGGTAAATAGAGGGAAAATGTTGACTTTTTGCTAGACTCTTAGTTTTCATGTAGACTGAGGACCGCGTTATATAGGTCTTGACGTCCTGAGTACAACGACAGGTGGCATGCTTCCATCAGACATCGAACGGTTAAGATATAGGTCTAGAATGGCGAAGGGCAAAATGGTAATTTGTACACGTAGGGGCATTTTGTTCTTTTTGCACATTGGGAATTGTGCAAACCAGAATGGGACAAGTGTACATGAGAGATTGGATATTTTTTAGTTGGGCCAGGGGATGGTGGACATGTGGGGTGTGTGTAGTGGGTTCTAGTATTTGTGCACGGTGCAATTAAGTGTGTGTGTGCATCGTGTTTGTTCGAAGAAGGAAAAACAGAGGGTGAGACAGTGAGAGGAATTGATTAATTGCAGAGACTGAGTGAGTGTGTGAGTGTTGTGAGGGTCGAAGGAGAGTTAGGAGAGTGAGTGATCGTGGTTGTGAAGGTTAGGCGTGACGGTGTGTGTGAGCAGGGAGGAGGAACCAGAAGACACAGAGTCGAGGACCACCGTGCACGGTTGTGCACTTCCAGTGACCAAACCACCAAATTGAACCCGTGGTGGCATTGAGAGGATTGAGGAGAGTCGAACAGACCCAACAGAGCTCACGGTGGTGGTCGGAGAACAGGTAATTTATTGCCTTCCCTCTGAATGCTCTGTTTTCCAGTATTGATTCGAATTGGAAGTCATGGAGTTTGAGTTTGAGTCGAGGGTTTTGGTGAGTTCTAGTGAGTTCACTAGGTCCTAGGGAAGCTGTAGAGGTCGACACCGTGACGAGGGATTGCACGGTGGGCCGGAAGTAAGAACAGAGTTCTTGGACGGGTTTAAATTCGAGTTTGGGAGATAAGATGTAGGTCGTGTTGTCGTGTTTGGTTGAGGGAAATCGATTGCTTAGGCCAGGACGAATCTGTTGGGATTGATTGAAGTGGAATTGGACTGGTATTGAGGGAGAACCGGTCACACTGGTTCGGTTCAGTTGAACCGGTTGGCCAGAGGTTGAAGATGACCCTGTGTGCAAGCGCGTGAGGCCCACGCGCAGCCACTTTTGGCGGCGCGTGGTGGCTTTTCTGGGGAAACTTCCAACATGGTTTTGAGTCTAATTATTGTAACGAGTCTTTTGGGATAAGTTTCGGGACGATCAGACGTTGTTTTGGGTTAGTTCTACGGGATCGAAGGTTTAGGGTTCCGTTTAAAGTACGCTTAGAAGTTCGGGAAAATTATGGGATTTGAGTAGGACTTTTGTGACGTAGTTAGTAACCTCGTTATGGGCTTTGGACAGGTTCGGGAAAGCCGAGGTTAGCAGAATGGCCGGGGACACCGTAAATGCGCGCGTATCGAGGCGACGTCGGAATGGTCTGTGAGTGGACTTTGCTTTCTAACTCTTGATGAATGCATATATGTTTTTATATGTTTTCTATACTTGATTCTATGATTTGATTTATGATTGTGATGGTTTACGGTTTGTGCACGTTTTTCGTGGAAATAACGGAAATTCACGTTTTACGAGGTTTCTCTTTCTCTTATGATTTGACGATGTTTTAATGATTTGACTTCGGGTTTTGAAGTATGATTTGATTTCAAGGTTTTAAAACGGATTTCGGAAAAGTGATTTCGGGCTGGGAGCCCTGTTCTTGTGATTTCAAAAATGATGTTTCGGCTTTGATTTTCGAGGTTTGGAAAGGAAGTCTGGATTTGGGTTCGGGACAGTGGTTCCGGATGCCGGCTTATGGAATCATTGTTGCGAATCCATAGATAGATTTTCTATGGTTTTCATGGTTGATTGAAAAATGGTTTTGGGTTTAAAGACCCGGAAAGAAAAGAGAAAACCCACTGGATCTGGTTTTGAGTTTAAAGACTCGGATTGATTTACGGGGGGAGGGCCCTAGAGTGATGGTTTTGAGTTTAAAGACTCGGTATGGTTTTGAGTTTAAAGACTCGGATATGATACCCCCCCCCCCCCCCCCCCCCCGCGAGGCCTGTGATTGTGTTTTGAGTTTAAAGACTCGGATATCCCGGGAAGGCCTAGTTATTGCGCATTGTGTTTTGAGTTTAAAGACTCGGGCGCACTTGAGATCCAGTAAACTTGTATGATTGATGTTTTTCACTGGTTTTCCGATGTTTTGGGCAGTGTCCCAGATGAGTTTTGGGAATGAGTTCTCGGTGCTGAGATTGAATTGTGATTTGAGGCTGAGGCCTGGATGATATGGGTTTTCAAATGGTTTTTCAATGATGGTTTTTGATATAAGTGATTTCATGACTTGACGTGATATGCATGCATTGGTTTTGCGTGGAGGGTATAAATGTAATTGTTTTCTGAAATGTTTTTAATCTTATACTTTATTTTTGTCCACTCACAGTCTTTTCGTGTTTTTGATACCCTCCAGTTTGTTGCGGTGCGGGCTGTTGGTTGAGAGAGATGAAGACATCACACGCACGATCCACAGTAGACTTTGCGCACTCTGGGAAGTTCAGAAACTTTTGGATGGTCGGATCAAGAATCCCTTGTCCTACTTTCGTGTCACATGAAGGTTGGATGTCAGTTTAGCCTTCGTGTCATGCGTAAGTTAGACGGGATCGGGATTTAGCCCTTAATCCCGGGGGATTAGGGGTGGGTCCTGACATGTGATGTCTCTATGGGCTGCAGTTCATTATCAACCTGATAGTTAGGATGCCGGTACGATAGTTAGTAGGATTGAATCGTAGATCGTTTTGGTTCGACATTTGATGTCGGGGTTGCTATAGTTCTATCGTGGTTGGCAGTATAGGACCCTATTGAAGGATGAACGAAACAGTACTTTAGAGTTTAACCGTGAGATGGTTAGTTGGGATCGTCTCTCACGATGTTGTTGGATCGGTTATGACGACTAGTTAGGAGTTGTAACCATTAGATAGTCGGATCTTGTTGAGTTAGATGGTTATGCTGCTGGGAGCAGCCGAGTTTCCCCCAGACCCATATTGAGTGATAAAATCCCATTTGAGTGGTGATTTGGAAATGTGAACCCCAATTGAGTGATGGAACCCCAGTTGAGTTGATGGTAGGATTGGATTGACATCCATATGATGTCAGGACGGCGAGGTCAGTCGGGTTGTGGATTTTACTGCTAAGGATAGTTGGGTTCAGAGGAACCCTAGGGTGTGATATTAGAACCCTAAGATTTGAGGTATGGTTCGGAAAGGTGAGTTGGCGAGGGGTTTGACTTTGACGACTTTTCGGAGTTGAGGTCGTCGATTGGTCATGTCATGTCAGCTTTAGAGATATGACTGCACTCTGCATTCGAGATTGTATTAATCGGTTAGGCTTAGTTGGTTGTCGTACTACTTTATTTATGATGGACAGTTGGTATAGCTAAGGTCATGGACGACCTGGTAGACGACATGGGTTGATTCACATTACGATTGATTAGAGATTGGTTAAACAGGTTACCAGGGTTGGTACTTGTCGATGGAATCCCGGGGTGGGAACACAGAGTGGTTAGTACATGCGGTTAATTTCGTTGGATACAGAGTGTCGATGACGATGTCTGGTGGTTGGGTCTGCACGAGTTATGGTAGGCACTACCATCAAGAGTGGTTGTAGTGACGTTGTTGAGAATCGGGGGACGTTCGGGGAACGTTTCCTTCTCTTGTATGAGTTGTCAGGGAGACTGTACCCAGAGTTGCTGGGTACGAAGGAGACAGAGTTTGTTCAAATTTGAGCAGAGGTATGTGGTCATTGCTTGGTATGAACAAAGATCCAGGGTTGTCTGATTCACACACTGGGTACTGGTGCTGGTGCTGGTGCTGGTGCCAGTGATTGTGATGACGATGAGTCTCGAGTCGGGACGTGACTCCGTCGAGATGGGCATATGTTCGGTATCTGTGGTCTGGGAATGGATCACGGATAGTGATGGACTGGATTGGATTCAGTAGTAGTTGAGACGTAAAGATGGAGTAGTAATGGTCCACATCCTTTTGGATGTACATAAACGGTATATGCCAATAGGCGAACTTTGTAGTGAGTTAGACTGGTTACGGACACGTGGTTGATGTCCGAGTGTGTTGGTTCCGACATGGTTTGAACTTTAGAATCGAGAGAGGTTGTGTTTGAGGTGACGAGAGGAGTGCAGGTTTTCCGCATTGGTAATGGGTATTTCGAAGTCATTAAGGTTACTTCTCAGGTTCTACTATGGTAGATGATGGTTGTTACCACCAGTACATTGTTCGTGTATTGGTTGGTGGACCCATGATTTGTTTTGGGTCATTAGGAGGATTTGGGTATATCGAAGTTAGGTGATTGAGATTTCTCATTTTCTGCTTGGTGGCAGACAATGTTGGGTTACATGGCGTAGTGAGTGCAGCGAGTTTTGTTTGCATTCACGTAGGATGATTATTGATGTCATCGTCTTGGATCATCCTTGATTTTCCTAGGTGGAATGCCAAAGATCGATACGAGGTAATTGGGGAGAACCCACAGTCTCGACGTGTCTCGTCGTTGACTGATCTGGTTAGATGTGGGAAATGGTTGAGCAGTGATGTGACTGACGAAGGATTCAAGTGGGTGTAAGACCCTATGATCGAATCTCAGGTGGATGGTTAACTGAGTGAGCATGTATGGATCCTAGGTGGATCGGGATTCTGATGTTGGGGACTTTGGGCGTCGTGACGTTTTTGGTCGGGTGACATGGTGATGGATCTGGATCGTGATCTTGATGATCAGGTTAGGTGGAAAGTTTATTGCCCTGTTTTAGATTTTTGGATATGGGAATGTTGGGACTGAAATTCTTTTCGAGGTAAATCCCGTATGGTGTACTAATCGAATAAGTAGGTGTCCGACGGGGTCAGATTCGATTAGCCTTAGTTGTGTAGATGGTGGGATTGGCTTCCCTATGAAGTCAATCGAATGTAACCTGTTAATCAATTGAGCAGGTAACTGATAGATTCAGAGTTAATGCGTTTTGGTAGACGTGGGTAAGATTGGATCCTCTTTTGGCATGAATAGGTACGCCTGGGTAGGCATGAGTCGGATTGATACTATTGGATTACGTGATTAGGAGTAGACGTATTGATGTTGGTCGGGTGACCATAGGACTTGAAATGGACGATGGGTTGGAGTGTTCGATCTGTCTAGTACTGGATTGGACAGATGGACTCCAGAATAGAAACGTGATTGGCTACGATCTAGGTTGTAGGTTGGTTGGTGATGGATGTACGTACCCTGTACGTTATTCGAGGAACGATGCTGGGCAAGTTTGTGGTTCCTGGTGGTGGTATATGGGATATACCAAGGGTATGTTGGTGAGCATATTGGTAATCGGCTTAGTTCCAATATCATTGGATTGGTTGAGGAGGTGGACTGGGCATTGGATACTGTGCACTGGGTCATAGTGTTTCTGATGGGTCCAATCACACCTAGGTCGAGTGAGGTGTCGGAAGTGTATACTCATGTTGAGTAAGTTGGTGGTTAATGTAACCACAAGTGAGTATAGTGTCAGTTTTCGACTGGCGACTGTCAAGTGGTGATAGTTTGGCGGGTTGTGTCAAAGTGGAATGATGAGTGAGTTTCGGTGACTCCTAATAGGAGCAGACATCAAGATAAATTGGTGCTTGAGAAAGGAACCGTCGAGTTGTATGTTTCATCGAAATGGTAGAGTTGTCGGATGGTATCAACTTGGAACGCGTGGTCATTTTCACTCGAAGAGGTCGAGTGTCGATGACGCGACGTGAGTATTAGTAGAATGTCTGGTTGTAGACGAGTATCATGCTGGTTAGTGGATGCACAAGTGTACATTTGAAGTGAGGTCAATTTTTGTTTTCCACGAGGTGGTTATGGAATGCGAATAGTTGGAATTTCGAGGACCAAATTATTTAAGAAGGGAAGGTTGTAACGACCCGTCCCGAATTCTAGGATTAGATTAGTGACTAATCAAGGATTAGTGAGGTTCATCGGTGATTATTCAAGCGAAATCGGTCGAACAATGTAAAATGACCGTTTTGCCCCTAATCGTTGGTAAAATGTTGATTTTTGACCCAGGAAGGCCGAGGACCGAGGACCGTTACGTAGTTCGGGTCGATACGAATCTGTAGATAAGCGGCACGCTGAAAGTGGACGTTGAATGGGAAAGTTATGGTTCGCGGAAGTTTGATTGCACTATACACGCATCACGAGGCGGGGATGATGTGGCAATATCTGATTGGGCAGATATTTAAGTAGAACCTATGGATGAGTGACAAATGTCACTCATCCCATTGGTCACTTCCCCAAAAAGTGGATCTATTTTAATTAAATAATAATATCTTAGATTATTTTATAATTAATTCTACCCATCTCTCATCCTAACCCTCCATCTCATCTAATCTCTCAATCCTGACCGTCCATATCTTCTTCTCCCTCACTTGATCATCAGTCACCCTCTCTGTTTCCTTCACAAACCCAAAACACCCCATTCTCCATTTTCCCTCTAATACAAACACACCACCCCACCACCATAGTTGCACCCAATCGTTCATGTGTAAGGATAACGAGAGACTTAAAGTGAGGAGGACGGTCGTGCACGGCGGTCCACGGCGGGGGTGAGTTAAACCGAACTCGAGGACCCTTTTTATTTTTAAAAATTGAAAGTTGAGTTTTAGTCGTGGTTTTGAGTTCCTTTTAATTCTAATATGACCTAGGGACAATGACGACTCGTCTGGGATCGTTTTCGAAGGGAATGGACGCATATAACAACCGAAAACCGAGCTTGAAGATCAAGCTTACAGTTTGATCGTGGAAGGTACGGTTTATTTTTGTTTTCTTGTGCTTTGAATAGCTAGATCGATAGGAATTGAGCAGAAAAAGGTTTAGGAATTGAAAGGGGAAAGATTGGATAAAAAATGAGTGAGTTTGGATACTAAACCGGCCATGCCGGTCTAGACCGGTCTGGTCTGGTTTGAACTAGGCGGACCGGGTTTGCTGGAGGTTGCTGGTGACACTGTAGTAGGCGCATGGCTTTCACGCGCAGTCCCTTTGGGCGGCGCGTGGAGGGTAGTTTGGGGAAGTGTTCAACATGAATTTTAATCTAATCGATGTAATGAACATTTTGGGACTGATTTCGTGTCGATCGAACACCGTCTCGATAATGTTCGGGACATCCGAAGGTTTAGGATCGAATTTAAAAATAGTTAAAAATTCGAGAAAATTACGGGGCTTCAATGAGAGATTAATAAGGTAGTTATTAACCCTCTAGATTGATTTGGACAAGTTTGGGAGTCCCGGTGAAGGCGATTAGCCAGGTGAGGCTTACGGCACGCAAATCGAGGCGGCAGCTTAGGACGGTCTGTGAGTGAACCTTGATTTCTAAACTGTGATGCATGCATAAATGTTTTATATGGTTTATATATGTGATTCTATGATGATCATTTGAATGATTGTGGTTTACATGGTTTTACGCATTTCAAGGCGATTTACGTGCTTGCACGTAAATCAAGGTTTATGGTTTTGCATTGATTATATGTGCTTATGGTTTTAGAAATGGTTTAATGAAATGGTTTTGGATTTGAAAAGGTAAACTTGGGTTTGAGACCCATTAATTTGGAAACCCTCAGACTCGAAGTGCATTTAGTTACGTTTTCGGGCCAGAGGCCCAATTGGTTCTTGAATCTATTTCGGGTTTGGAAATATGGAATCGGGCACAAGACCAATTTGATTTACGAACTTCCGGACTTGAAGTCCATTTGATTTAACAAGGCATCGGGCCGGAGGCCCAGTTGGTTTACGTATCGAGCTCGAGGCCCAATTAGTTTACGTATCGGGCTCGAGGCCCAGTTGATTTATTTATCGGGCACGAGACCCATTTGGTTTATGAACTTGGGCACGAGACCCATTTAGTTTATGAAAGCGAGAACAAGGACCAGTTGGTTTATGAATCCGGGCGTAGGGCCCAGTGATGGTTTACGATTGTGATTTCGGGTCGGAGACCCATAAATGGATTTCTGGTTGATGACGGTTTATGGGGACCGGGCATGAACCTTTGAAAGGTTTTAAGAATGATTTCAAATGGTTTTTTGTATACCATCCTTTATATATGGATTGTCTCCTCTAGGGAGGGTCGTTGGCCTAGGTGGACCCCGGAGTAGTCACGGAGCACTGACTGAGTGGAGTCGCCCCCGTTGGGTTCGTTACTCTCAGAAAGGCTATGGATTATAACCCCCAGGGAGGGTCATTGATCTAAGGACATTGACCTGGGTGGACCCTAGGGGGACTTAGGATTTTAGACCTCGGGTAGCACGCATGTAGCTTTAGATACCATGACAAGATTGGTTATATGATATATAATGATAAACATGATTTCTTGGTTTTACGAAATTGTGTTTTATGGATAACAAATGGATTTGGGCTAAGTTCCCACATATGTTTACTATGTTATCAACTTCTGTAAATGGTTTTGGGGAGGGGCCCGTGTGACTTGAATTTAAGGAACTTGGGGCTGAGATCCTAAATATGGTTGTTTAAACATATGTGGTTTGATAAATGATTTCACTATGCATGCATGCTTTTTAGTGAAGGGCATAAAGGTCTTCTATAAAATGTTTTTATTGTAATTAATTAATTAGGATTTTATTTCCTAAATTTTGAGGAGCTACTATCACTATAAAAAATGGAGCTCATTCTCATTGTTAAGGGACTTCTTTTTAGACAAAAACTAGAGCCTCCCTAAAGGAAAACCCTAGCTGGGTATATCCAAGGCAATTCAAGACTTTTAAGTTCAATTTTCCCCTTATCTTTCCCTCCATCTTCACAATGTTTCGTCTGCTATTCAGGGAACCTTGTGAAGAATAGTGTAACGACCCGTCCCGAATATCGGGATTTAATAATATTTAATGGTGATTTACTAATCTGGGATTAGTTGTGTGATTTCGGACGAATTGTGCAAAATGACCGTTTTGCCCCTGGGCGTGGGCAAAACGTTGACTTTTAATTCGGATGGTCAAATGGACTTTGACCGATGACCGTGACGTAGTTTGGGACGTCACGAGTTCATAGACAGGTGGCACGTTCGATTCCGATGTTCGTGGTGAAAGTTATGATGTACGGAAGTTCATGGGCGTTTTTGTAATTTATACGAAATAAAGGAAAATGTTGACTTTTTGATCGGGAGGTCCGATGGCCGAGGACCGAGGACCGTTAGGAAGGTCTCGATGCCCTGAGTTCGTAGACAGGCGGCACGCATCAATCAGAGTCCGTATGACCGAGTTACGGGTCAGGATGCTTGAGGGGCATTTTGGTAATTTACTGCACAAGGGCAGAATGGTAATTTCACGGGTGTTTGAACGGCTACTGTAGCACCGTGGAGGGAATATGGCCAGCACACGGGTGGTGCGTTTATGGAGCAAATTGATGGCCTAAAACTATTGTTTATAGGTTGTATGGATTGTTTAGTGGCATTGTGCGATGCCAGGCTGTGTGGGACGGTGGATTTAGCCATTAACTATGGCTGGTGCACGATGAAAAGCAGAGTGCTTCCCACATGAGTTCAGCCTTTCCAGGGCCCAATTGAGCGGATTGTGGTGGGCAATGTAGTTAAGGGACTGAGTGAAGTGTTATGGGATTGAGAATTAGAGGGAAGGAGCAAAATTGGTGTGGAATTGTTCAAAAACCCGAAACTAGTTTTTGAAGAGTTCAAAATCGAATTTCGGTTTTCAGGCCAGCCCAAGCCTAATTGATGATTGATTGAGCTTCCTGGAACTTCAACGAGTCGAACCAGATCAAATGGAGCAAGCTTTGGGGCTCCTAGGGCCGTGGACGGACGAGGTGGACGGCCGGAAAACTCGAGCTTGAGTTGTGGTGATTGAGGTAATGTCGTGTTCAATTAATCATGCTAATTGGTTCGTGTTAGTCCTTATATGCTTCATATGAAGTTAATTTGACAATGGTTAAGGATTGATGGAGTTTTGGTGATTGACCCGTTTTGGGTGATCACGGGTTAATGGCTTGATTAAGGAATAGTTGATGTTGATCGATGTCACAGAACTGAAATTCATATGCTAATGATTGTTTTAGGATCAAGAACGGATTGAATTGATGTCGAATTGGGTGTGATTGAGCCGGATCCTATCGCGGGTAATCAGACCCGTTTACTAGACAAACGGGTGAAGATGGTGACTGTAGCAGTCACTGTAGCAGGCGCGTGGCTTTCACGCGCAGCCACTCACGGCGGCGCGTGACGGCGCGTGGGCACGAATCTCGAGGTGAGGTCAACATGACTTCTATCCTATTCAATGTTGCGAACATTTTGGGATTGGTTTCGTGTCGATCGGATTCCGTTTCGATATTGTTCGGGATGTCCGAAGGTTTTAAATCCGGTTTAAAAATACTTAAAAATACGGGAAAATTACGGGACTTGAATAGGATGTTAATGATGAGGTTAGTGATCCTCTAATGTGTTTTGAACAGGATTGGGAGTCCCGGTGTTAGTGGTGTGGCCCGGGAAGGCCTATGGCACGCGTATCGAGGCACTCGGTTAAACGGTCTGTGAGTGGACATTGGTTTTATAAATTCGATGCATGCATAACTGTTTCATGATTTTTATAATTGTGATTATATGATTTATGTTGGATATCAGTGAATTTATATGTTTTCACGCGTTTCGAGGCGATTTACGTGTTTGCACGTGAATCGAGGTTTTCTGGATTTGCACTGATTTCCATAAATGTGGTTGGATATGATTTCATGAAACGGTTACGGATTTGTTAAAATGAATCGGGCCAGGGGTCCAGTTAACTTATAAATCGGGCCAGGGGTCCAGTTAACTTATAAATCGGGCCAGGGGTCCAGTTAACTTATAAATCGGGCCAGGGGTCCAGTTAACTTATGAATCGGGCCAGGGGCCCAGTTGACTTATATATGTGATTTCGGGTCGGGGACCCTAAAATGGAATGGAATAAACTATTTCGGATTTGATTCAACTATTTGGACTTATAACGATTTTATGGAAATTCGGGGCAGGGCCCTTGTGATATTTTGGAAATGAATAATTGAATGTGTTCCATAAAACCATCTCGATATGAGGATATTTATATCCTGGTCTCCTCCAAGTGTCGGGGACACTGGAGAAGTCACGGTGCATTGCCTGCGAGGGCTCATTGTATGGTGCTACCGGACCGTATAGTGATCCAGGAGCAGGATTGCTGGACGTCATGGACGTCAGACATCGGGGATGTCAGAGATATGGACCCGGTGAGACCCCGGGCAGCACGCGTTGCTTAATACCGTGAGATATGACGTCTGGAACGTCAAGCTTCTAGGACGCTAGGCATCGGGGATGCCGGAGATGGAAAAATGATAAATGAATATTACTGGATTGATGAAATAACTCTTGGATTGACTTTTGGAATTTGAAACTATGCTTTGGTTTCCGGGCTAAGGCCCTAATGGTTATTTCTAAATAAATATGGGATTATTGGTTTTTGGTGCATGCATATGATTTTACTAAGGGGCATAAATGTCTTATAAATGTTTTAAACAGACTTGTTTATTTTCGTCCACTCACAGCTATTGTTTTTAATGCCCTTCAGGTTGATTCCGGATACGACTGCAGCAGAGACTTGAGCATCGCACACCTCCTCCATCGATCCTTACGCACTCTAGAAGCCCGGTTGGGCAATGGCAATCGGTTATCCCTTGTCGGACGCCTCTTGTCCGACGGGAGCACGTCACATCCCATGGTAATCCCGGGGGGATTGGGATGGGTCGTGTCAAGTGGTATCAGAGCAGGTTTTGCTCTTTTGTACGCGAAGGACGGGGGTGTGATGTCTCTTTGGGCTGCTGTTCCGTTGTCAACCTGATAGATAGTTTGGGTAGATTGGGTGTGTTTGGCCCGATACGCCGTGCATTGTTGCGATTCAACCCAGGTGGGGTTGTATACGATTAACTGGTAATGTGGGATCGTCGGTTCGGTCATGTGATGATGGATTGTTGTGCCACTGGGCACAGCTAGGTTCAGGGAACCCCATTGGAATAATGTTATGGAAAAACGAAACTCAGTTGAGTATTGGTCTATGTTTTGGACCTTGGTAGTGTTGGCTAATGTTCGGGGTGTTGGTGCATCGGAGTTAGCCGATGACCTTCGTGGTGGAACCCACGATGGAACCCACGTTGAGTTGACGATTGGATTGGATTGGACGTCTATATGATGTCAGGACTGCGGGGTCGGTCAGATTGTGGATTTTACTGCAGAAGGCAGTTGGGTTCGGTGGAACCCTAGGGTGTGATCTTGGAACCCTAATTTATACGATGGGCTGGAAAAGTGAACTTTAAATGAGAACTTGTGCTGCGACGAGCGGCTGAGGTCGTGGATGACCATGTGGATGACTCTAGTGAGTCTTATGGGTTTCGACCTATGGATACGGTTGTGAGATAAAATATGGAATCCCGTGTTGGATCGAATATTAGTGTGATGTGTGGATACGGATCTTGACAACGATGACTGTTGGTCGACAGTTGTGTCGAGATGACTGGCTATCGAGGGTATTTAGTGTGGTTTTGACACTTGGGGATCAGGGGATGTTCAGGGAACGTCCATTATCCTGATGTGCCGATGGCGAAAATTGGAGGTACCCATAGTCGTGGGGTACGAGTGCTGGTGCTGGTACTAGTGCTGGTGCTGGTGACAGTAATTGTGATGACGATGAGCCACCAGTTGGGGTGTGACTCTGTCATGATGGACATGTGATTGGTATCTGCGACTCAGAGGTGATTGAGTCTTGGACTGGATGGGTTCCAGTGGAGGTTGTGTCGTGTTGGGATAAGTCCTAACAGATATATGATGACAAGTGATGAATGGATCAAAAGGTATGATTGAAAACTTGAGGAATCTAGGGACGATGTTCCCTACGTCATGAGAATCAGTGGATTTGGGGAGTTGTTGTCAACTCCGAGATTGGTAAGATTGTTTACCTCTAATATCCTCAGAGGGTGCAAGGAAATTATTGAAATTGGAAAAGTCGAGGAAAACCATTCGTGGTATTGATGTGGGATTTTGTGATTGTGAATCACTTGGAACCTGAGGATTGAACCTGTAAAGGTTGAGATGTGAGACAAAGGCAGTTGGGTATGCACATCCAGGCAGAGTTGTGGATATTCCGTTCGGAATCAGGGTATGTGCATAAATGATTATTGGCGGACGTGAGGTCCGAGTAAAGAATTGATTTTGGACACGTGGTGGTCCAAGTGAAGTATGGACGTGGGCAGTCCAGTGGTTGGACTTGACATCTCTTTGGGAGCATGTCTGCTTCCAACATGGTTGGAACTCCCGTTTCGGGGAGAGTTGTGATTGGGAGACGAGAGGAATGCTCGTTCCACATCGGTGATTGGTATTCCGAAGTCATTGGGGTTGACTTCATATTTTCCTGCCGTGGCAGATGATGATTGTTGCTACCAGTACGTTGAGCGTGTATTGGTAGGTGGACCCATGTTTGGCCTTGGGTCATTGGACACAAGAAGTTTTGTATGATTTTGGATTTGGTGGTGGTATGCGTGGTCATCTTTCCACCAAGGGAAATTTGGCGAAGGATTCAATTGAGGGTGTAAGACCCTACGATCAGCTTTCAGATGGTTTGTTAGCTATGTGAGCATGTGTGGATCCTAGGTGGATCTGATTTGTGATGTTGTCGACTTTGGTCGATGTGACGATCTATTATCGTGATGTTACTTGTCGGGTGACGTAGCGATGGATATGGATTGTGATCTTGATGATCCAGATGGGTGGAGAGTTTATCACTCTTACCTTGATATGTGAGTCGTAAATGACGGGACTGAACTTCTTTTCGGAGCGGAGTCCATATGGTTGTTACTCGGTTGAGTAGGTTTCCGAAGTGGTCGGATTTTGTCAAACTTTGACGTGTGAATATTGGGATTGGCTTCCCTATGAAGTCAATCGAGTGTTTTGTACAGGCAACCGATAGATTAGGTTATGTTACGTCTTGATGGACGTAAACGAGATTTTGGGTTTTGGAATCGAATTTCTGGGTGACGATTCAGAATTCGATTGCGAAGCTCGAAAATGGATTACTGGATTTGGGTGCGGAATGATTATTCCAATGCTAGCTTACGGAATAATGATTTCGGATTCAGATTTGGACATGGATTAAAAACATGATGTCTGGGTTCGGATTCGGGATTTCTTACGAAATTGCGAATTCGGATTCGGAATTGGAACTAGATGACGGGTGGAGTTCTTTTTGTCTCATGTTGGTTTGGGCAAATGTACTCCATTACTAGAACGTGTTTGGCTATGACCTGGGTGGCTATAGTCAGATTGATGGATTGAGGTACGTACAGGGTACGTTGTACGAGGATTGATACTGGTTAGGCTGAGTGGTGCCTAATGGCGGTACATGGGATGTACCAGTGGTGTGTAACTAATGTCTTGGTAATCGGCTTGGTTCCGATATCATGTGTTTGGTTGTGATCGTGGACTGGACATTGGATACCGTGCGCTGTGCTGAGTGATTTTGTCAGGATCAGTGATTGTATGAGCAGGCGCTCTTAGCCATGGTGGGCTAGTGGAACCCTGGTATTGATATGTGTGATCACTGCTGGGCATGTATTCAATGTGTTCCAGTTACACCACTTGTTTGAGTAAGTTGACGGTATACGTACACTCAGGATGAGTGAATTGGTGGTCAGAGTAACCACGAGTAGCCTTGTGTGATTTTATCACACCGTGATTTCCCAGCGTTTTGGTTCGCTGAGGGAGTCGGCGATTATGGACATTGAGATTATTTTGTGTCGCAGGATTGGGTTTGCCCTGCGAATTGAGATCATGTGGTTGATCTTACGCTACATCGAGGGTGATGTAGTACGTGGTGTTGTCACGGACGGACAGATGGTTGGGGCTTTACTAGGGTGGTAAAGCTTTGTGGTGACAGTTTGACTGATGGTGTCAGCATGGACTGACAAATGAGAGTTGGTGACTCCCAATGGGAGCAAATGTAAGGATTTATTGGCAATGGAAAGGAACCGTCTAGCTGAAGGAGTCAGCTAATTGGTTAAGCGATTTTATCGCGAATCAGGTGATTATGTCCACTCGAGGTGGTCGAGTGTTGTTGATTGTGACGTATGACTGTGATGGGATGTCTGGGTACAAACGAGGCTGGTGTTGTCCTAGTATGTGGGTGTACAAGTGTACACAGATGTATGGTCGAAATGTTTTCCACGTGGTGGTTGTGGAATAAGGTTATTGGTAATTTCGAGGACGAAATTCTTTAAGGAGGGAAGGTTGTAACGACCCGTCCCGAATATCGGGATTTAATAATATTTAATGGTGATTTACTAATCTGGGATTAGTTGTGTGATTTCGGACGAATTGTGCAAAATGACCGTTTTGCCCCTAGGCGTGGGCAAAATGTTGACTTTTAATTTAGATGGTCAAATGGACTTTGACCGATGACCGTGACGTAGTTCGGGACGTCACGAGTTCATAGACAGGTGGCACGTTCGATTCCGATGTTCGTGGTGAAAGTTATGATGTACGGAAGTTCAGGGGCGTTTTCGTAATTTGTACGAAATAAAGGAAAATGTTGACTTTTTGATCGGGAGGTCCGATGGCCGAGGACCGAGGACCGTTAGGAAGGTCTCGATGCCCTGAGTTCGTAGCCAGGCGGCACGCATCAATCGGAGTCCGTATGACCGAGTTACGAGTCAGGATGCGTGAGGGGCATTTTGGTAATTTACTGCACAAGGGCAGAATGGTAATTTCACGGGTGTTTGAACGGCTACTGTAGCACCGTGGAGGGAACATGGCCAGCGCACGGGTGGTGCGTTTATGGAGCAAATTGATGGCCTAAAACTATTGTTTATAGGTTGTATGGATTGTTTAGTGGCATTGTGCGATGCCAGGCTGTGTGGGACGGTGGATTTAGCCATTAACTATGGCTGGTGCACGATGAAAAGCAGAGTGCTTCCCACATGAGTTCAGCCTTTCCAGGGCCCAATTGAGCGGATTGTGGTGGGCAATGTAGTTAAGGGACTGAGTGAAGTGTTATGGGATTGAGAATGAGAGGGAAGGAGCAAAATTGGTGTGGAATTGTTCAAAAACCCGAAACTGGTTTTTGAAGAGTTCAAAATCGAATTTCGGTTTTCAGGCCAGCCCAAGCCTAATTGATGATTGATTGAGCTTCCTGGAACTTCAACGAGTCGAACCAGATCAAATGGAGCAAGCTTTGGGGCTCCTAGGGCCGTGGACGGACGAGGTGGACGGCCGGAAAACTCGAGCTTGAGTTGTGGTGATTGAGGTAATGTCGTGTTCAATTAATCATGCTAATTGGTTCGTGTTAGTCCTTATATGCTTCATATGAAGTTAATTTGACAATGGTTAAGGATTGATGGAGTTTTGGTGATTGACCCGTTTTGGGTGATCACGGGTTAATGGCTTGATTAAGGAATAGTTGATGTTGATCGATGTCACAGAACTGAAATTCATATGCTAATGATTGTTTTAGGATCAAGAACGGATTGAATTGATGTCGAATTGGGTGTGATTGAGCCGGATCCTATCGCGGGTAATCAGACCCGTTTACCAGACAAACGGGTGAAGATGGTGACTGTAGCAGTCACTGTAGCAGGCGCGTGGCTTTCACGCGCAGCCACTCACGGCGGCGCGTGATGGTGCGTGGGCACGAATCTCGAGGTGAGGTCAACATGACTTCTATCCTATTCAATGTTGCGAACATTTTGGGATTGGTTTCGTGTCGATCGGATTCCGTTTCGATATTGTTCGGGATGTCCGAAGGTTTTAAATCCGGTTTAAAAATACTTCAAAATTCGGGAAAATTACGGGACTTGAATAGGATGTTAATGATGAGGTTAGTGATCCTCTAATGTGTTTTGAACAGGATTGGGAGTCCCGATGTTAGTGGTGTGGCCCGGGAAGGCCTATGGCACGCGTATCGAGGCGCTCGGTTAAACGGTCTGTGAGTGGACATTGGTTTTATAAATTCGATGCATGCATAACTGTTTCATGATTTTTATAATTGTGATTATATGATTTATGTTGGATATCAGTGAATTTATATGTTTTCACGCATTTCGAGGCGATTTACGTGTTTGCACGTGAATCGAGGTTTTCTGGATTTGCACTGATTTCCATAAATGTGGTTGGATATGATTTCATGAAACGGTTACGGATTTGTTAAAATGAATCGGGCCAGGGGTCCAGTTAACTTATAAATCGGGTCAGGGGTCTAGTTAACTTATAAATCGGGCCAGGGGTCCAGTTAACTTATGAATCGGGCCAGGGGCCCAGTTGACTTATATATGTGATTTCGGGTCGGGGACCCTAAAATGGAATGGAATAAACTATTTCGGATTTGATTCAACTATTTGGACTTATAACGGTTTTATGGAAATTCGAGGCAGGGCCCTTGTGATATTTTGGAAATGAATAATTGAATGTGTTCCATAAAACCATCTCGATATGAGGATATTTATATCCTGGTCTCCTCCAAGTGTCGGGGACACTGGAGAAGTCACGGTGCATTGCCTGCGAGGGCTCATTGTACGGAGCTACCGGACCGTATAGTGATCCAGGAGCAGGATTGCTGGACGTCATGGACGTCAGACATCGGGGATGTCAGAGATATGGACCCGGTGAGACCCCGGGCAGCACGCGTTGCTTAATACCGTGAGATATGACGTCTGGAACGTCAAGCTTCTAGGACGCTAGGCATCGGGGATGCCGGAGATGGAAAAATGATAAATGAATATTACTGGATTGATGAAATAACTCTTGGATTGACTTTTGGAATTTGAAACTATGCTTTGGTTTCCGGGCTAAGGCCCTAATGGTTATTTCTAAATAAATATGGGATTATTGGTTTTTGGTGCATGCATATGATTTTACTGAGGGGCATAAATGTCTTATAAATGTTTTAAACAGACTTGTTTATTTTCGTCCACTCACGGCTTTTGTTTTTAATGCCCTTCAGGTTGATTCCGGATACGACTGCAGCAGAGACTTGAGCATCGCACACCTCCTCCATCGATCCTTACGCACTCTGGAAGCCCGGTTGGGCAATGGCAATCGGTTATCCCTTGTCGGACGCCTCTTGTCCGACGGGAGCACGTCACATCCCATGGTAATCCCGGGGGGATTGGGATGGGTCGTGTCAAATAGTCCATTGTTTCCATTCACCTAGGCATCTCAAGTTGTTCTTAGATCCCGAAAGTGTAACTTCGTTCTCTCTACTTAAACTCTTGATATTGTTTTTTGTTTTACTTATAATTCAATATATGTGTTGGTATTTCCTTTCTATTTCTTGTACTTATGAATACAATCTCCATGTATTTTTCTTTCTGAATTTCAGTTATTTCACTCATTTTAGTACTTAGTACTTAAACTTCAATTCAATGCTAAGTGTTTATGACCGCTGTTAGGTGCACCTAGAATAAGGTTGAAGAGATTTAATGTGTGACACGTATTCAATAAAAAACTTAAGGTGAATCGTATTGTAAGTATTTATGACCGTTGTTCGGTGCATTTATAATATTGAAAAGTGTATCCTTGTAATTGAAATGATGAAGGTAGGATTTCGTGATTGGTTCAATATGTGTAAAATGTTAGTGTGTTGGTAAAATTTGTATTTAAAGAAAAGTACATTGTACAAAGGTTAAAATAGGAGTAGAATTAATTTTATAATTGTTTTATATGTATTTTTATGTTTACACTTTGTTCAAAACTTTCCCCATATTAATTTTTTTATTCTTTTCTGCTAACCCTATTTACCAATACTACGTCTACAAAAAAAGTTTTTAAATTACATATGTTTTTATTAAGTGTTGAGTGTTACTTTGTGTTTATTTTAATGTTCGGTAAAAGCCATATCAATTTTTGGCACCGTTGCTGGGGAAATTGAAAATCATTCTTAGTGTGTTAGTGTGTGTAAAATTGTTTATATGTAAATTGTTCATAATATTGATTCTTATATTTGTTCATATTTGTTTATACTTGTTCATATTTATGCTTGTACTTACATGTTTTAATATTCTTGTTATACATGTTCACTACTTTTAATTTTACACTTGTTCATATTATTATTTTCTTATTTTTCAACACTTGTTCATATTATAAATGCTCATAATTTTTATGTTTCATAGCATACACATTCTACTTGTTCATAAATTGTGCATTATACTTGATTCCATCTTTTAATTTTGATTTATTTTTGTAAATTCTAAAATAAGATTAAAGAAAAAAAGGTGTTAGTCGTAGCTTTATGTTCTTATAAATATTTATTTGTGAAATCATTACTATGTTAGTGTGAATTTGTTTTGTGAATATAATTACTTTTGTATAAAAGCATACTTGTATAAATTGTTCTTATGTAATTTGTCATTTTATACTATATATATTTTTGACTTCCCCGACATGTAAATATTGTTTCTTATTAAATGTTTTAGAGTTGCATGAATCTCAAAGCCCTTTTTCTTCAAAATCTTACTTTCGGGAACAGGTAGTGCCCCTTTTGTTTACTTTCTCCTTAACCCTTCATGATGTGTGGATTTCATCATCACACACTGTAGACTTGAATATATGGACATGAGGTTGGGGCGGAGTTCGTAAACACTTGGGTTTGGTAATTCGCTAAAACTTTCATCGGTTGGTCATGGTGTCTAGGAGGGTTATGACTGGTGACAAGTTTTGGATTAAGAAAGGGTACACCAATGGAGTATATGTGTTAGGATCCGACCCTCCTCCGTCCAGACCTGACTCTAGAACGATATTATCCACTTTGGGCCTCCTTGCCCTTGCCCTCACGGTTTTGTTTTCGGGAGCTCACGGTGCAACTTCCCAGTGGGTCACCCATCATGGGATTGCAGCAGCTCTCGCATAACTTTGGAGTTCCCTAGGAATCCAAAGCCAGTGAGCTCCCAGAAGGCCTCGAACTAGATAGGTGTGTACCTACACTTTTAAGGCACACCACCATTCCCCTCCCAGACCATTCCCCCTCGCAGGAATGTGGGATCGTTCACTGTTCCCTCCAGGACAAGGGTCTTACAATCCATCCCCCTTAGGGCCCAGCGTCCTCATTGGCACACTTCCCGATCGGGGTTTGGCTTTGATACCATTCTGTCAGGATCCGACCCTCCTCGGTCCGGACCCGACTCTAGCATGATATTGTCCGCTTTGGGCCTCCTTGCCTTTGCCCTCACGATTTTGTTTTCGGGAGCTCACAGTGCAACTTACCAGGGGGTCACCCATCATGGAATTGCACCAGCCTCAACTCGCTTAACTTTGGGGTTCCAACCGAACCCAAAGTCAATGAGCTCCCAAAATGCCTCGTTTAGATCAGAGTTGCGCAGCGACCCACTCTATCTAACACAATATTGTCCCCTCTAGACTCACTGGCCGAACCAGCCCAACCCGCATGGTTTTGTTCCTGGGAGCTCACAGTGCAACTTCCCAGTGGGTCACCCATCATGGGATTGCACCAGCCTCGACTCGCTTAACTTTGGAGTTCCCTAGGAATCCAAAGCTAGTGAGCTCCCAGAAGGCCTCGCGCTAGATAGGTGTATACCTACACCTTTAAGGCACACCACCATTCCCCTCCTAGACCATTCCCCCTCGCAGGAATTTGGGATAGTTCACCGTTCCCTCCAGGACACGGGTCCTACATATGCCCTAGCTAAGCTAGCCTCGGGGTGTTCTCGAAATTATCCTTTCTTCTCGCATTACATCTATCCCAACTGGCTATGATTAACGTTGAATGGTGGAAGTGTGGTTATCAGTATGCACATGCCATATGCCCGGGAAAGTACTATGAGAAACGAAACTGGAAATTTACTCATGACACTCTAAAGCTTTACTTATTGCATTATTAGATTGCATACCTTCCCTGAGATTTCATGATGCTCGGATTTCATCACTAGGCCCATTAGACTAAGTGAATCTAGGGAAGTGAGATCGAAGGTGCATGCCATTTTTTTTTCATGAATTGTCACATAACTCTTATGTCTTGTGCAGGTTCTAACAGTTTCTCTCCTATGCATTCACATCATTCTTCATGTATGTGTTGCATTAGTTTAGATGCATTTGGAAGTTGTGCATTTGCTTGCCATTACCGTGACTTTATGTTAATTCTGGCTTTCATTTATGTCATTCTTTGTGCATTCTACACTTTCTCCAACTTTTATTATCCCTTACTTGTCTGTAAGATATTTTCGGCTTCAATTTATGTCAGTTATACTTGTTTTTACCTCACATTTTCTTGCTAGTTGTGATTTCCTTAACTTTCACATTCCTAACACTAACCCTAACTTTTGTAAAGACTTATCTTGTTTTAATTGACTTTCACTAGCTACTTACTTTGTAAAAATTGCTTTCTAACTTAGTTATTTTTAACAATATAGGTACGTGCTTATGAATGCGCGTTCAGCAATCTAGGCTTGATCGGTTGAGAAGGCAACTTGACATCTCACCAAGCAACACAACATTCAGAGACGCACTTAAACAAACCAGCTCATATGCGCCTCCATCCTCAGTACTCTTCAAAGCCGTATGTGAGAAGAGTGATTCAGAGGAGGAACAGACTCTCGAAACACCATTGGCCATGGCACAAAATCTGAGTATCCATGAACAGACCTGTGCAAACACAAATGGCACTACAAACTTCTGCATCCAGTATCCCGAGCCTAGAACCAACAAAAAAGATATTGAGTTTAAGAGTGGAGTCCTTTATCAGCTACCCAAGTTCCATGGAATTAGAAATGAAGATCCACACAAAAACTTAACGAAGTTCCAATTCATTATTAGTAGTATGTGTCCCGATGATGCGGACTTGGAAATCATGAAGCTGAAAGCTTTCCCATTATCCTTGGAGTATAGAGCACGGGTATAGTTTTTGGGTTTCCCACCCAAACATATTGACTCTTGGGAGAAGTTGGTTCAGAAATTTCTTACCAAGTACTTCCCTGCCTCAAAGATTACGGTCTTAAGGAAAGAGATCACTGGAATCAAGCAAAAATAACATGATGAGAACTTCAGCCAGTACTACGAGAGGTTTAAGGAACTTTATGCTTCATGCCCTACTCACAGGATCATTGAAGGCTATCTCTTAACTTACTTCTACGAAGGACTCAAGGGTAGGGATAGAGGACTACTTGATGCTGCAGCTAATGGAAGTTTCTTAGCTCAAAGTTTAGTAGACGGTCGTGCACTACTTGAAAGCCGTGCACTCAATGATGCACAATGCGAAGGTGCTGAGCCTATTCCAAGGAAGGTACATGAGGTAAGTTCTCATGTTATAAATGATTCTAAATTAGATAAGATCACCTCTATGCTTTCGAATGTGTTAGAACTCATGAAGCAGGTTGCCCCGGTTTGTTCCATATGCTCTCAAGGGAATCTTGAGGACCAATGTACATACACTGCAAGGGAGGACAACCTCGAAACTGAAATGGCACAGACCATTGTAGGCTTTCAAGGAAGGACACAGACCCAAGGTTATAGTTGGAGGGACCCGAACAACATCCTGAACCCTCAGCACATGTCTATATGCCCAAATCCAGCCCAGAACCAATTCCAACGACCCACATGGCACCCTAGGCCCTGGTTCCATATTCTAACTTTTCTCATAATCATGCACTGTAACGCCCCGAAAATCCAAAACTTGTAAAATATTAAAATAATGTGAAAATGATGTTTTTACCCTTGATGACATATGGCTAAAAGTTGACTTTTTGTTTAAAATACTTTTTGCACATTTCTCGAGTACCGTTGTGTAGGTCTCGGAACGCTGAATCCGTAGACAGGCGGCACGTCGAAAACGGAGCTCGTATGAAGAAGTTATGGGTCTGAGAAGTTCAGGGGCAAAATGGTCATTTGTGACCACAAGGGTAAAATTGTAATTTTATATTGGTTTTAACTTAAACGGGCTAAGGATTTATATGAAGTGCTGACTCTGCCTTTTAATTGCTGATTCATTTCAACAAATGACTCATATTCTTCATCAAGTGACAAGTGTCACTTGTTTATAAGGGTTAGTGGCACTTGGTTAATTAATTAATTGAGGTTAGCAGCTGATGGGTAATTAAGTGAACAGTAACTGGCTTAGAACCAAAACAGAGCACCGATACTTCCCTTCTTCCTCCTTAATCGAATTCTATTGTAACCAGCGTGATTGAGCAAGAAATTGGCTAAATTGAAGAGTGAAAAACCGAAGAGGAACCAAACAAATCTAAGAAAACACCCTACAACACTTACCCGAAAATCCTTCAATTCCTTCATTTTTCGAATTTGGATTTCCAGACGGTTTCGTTCCAAATTGATGTGATATTAAGCTCCGTGGGAGCTTAACGGCTCGAACCCAATCAAATAGAACAAGAATTGGAGCTGTAATGGTGATGAACAGACCCTGCAACTAGTTCGGAAAATCGAGCTTGAGTCGAGGTACTTAGAGGTAAAATTTCATGAAATTGATTTCGAATTCGTGTTCATTATAGTCCTATAGTGCTTCTGGTGTGAACAATTGAAGGAAACAGGTGAGCTTTGGATGGGACCCGAACTCAAACCCGACGGGTGTTCATCTTGAGTCGAGATGATTTAAGGCTTAATTAATTGAATTGAAGTGATAGAACTGTAAGTTAGATTGAATTGATGATAACTAGTGAAAGAACGAAAGGAATTGAGTTGGAATCACGGGAAAGCGAGTCGGGTCTGATCGAGGGTCGCTGACCCATTTATCATAGAAACGGGTAGAGAAAAGAACTGTAGCAATCACTGTTCACGGCGCGTGGCTTTCACGCGCAGCCGCTTGCGGCGGCGCGTGAGGGCGCTTGGCCGGGAATCTGAGGAAAGGTCCAACAGTGGTTTTGATGCTCTCGATGATACAGACCTATTAGCGTTGGTTTCGGGTCAATCGGATATGAACTGAAAGTAGTTTTGTGTACCCGAAGCGTATAGGTTACGTTTAAAATAATATTATTTTATTCCGACGATTAGGAAATTCGTATAGGGGATTATGTGATAAGCTAGTAATATTATATTACTTGTTTGACAGGCCCGAATACTTCAAGGACATCGGAAGGAAGCGAACAACTCGAAACGGAACAATCTGGATGGTGTGTGAGTGGGCTTTTGTTTTCTACCCTAAATGCATGCATATATGTTTTAAATGCCTTATAATATAAATTGAAATGATTTGGTATGGTTGATACTTCGATATGATGATTTCCGGATTTTTGGGAATATTATATTATTTTTCGGAATATTATATTATTTTATATGCTTTTGGGCACGATTTTCGAGAAAACTGTGAAACGGATATTTCGAGCTAAGGCTCGGGGTTTGAACTTGATTTTGACTCGGATTATGAGTCTGATATTGGATTTGATAGATTTATGTCATAAATGAGATTGTGATTGCGCAGGTTTGCGTGGATTGGTTTATGGATTTGAGAAAAGTGTTTTTGGGCTTAAAGCTCAGCTCAAAAATGGTTTTGATATTACATGCAACTATTTTCACTGGTTTTCGTGATGCTGATATATGAGGGATTTCGGTGTGGAATATGTTTCCCCCGAAATGGACCCTGGAGATAACGCTCGCCTCCGGAATGGAAGTGTTTACCCCCGAGAGGTCACGTAGCACGGTCTGTTGTCGTGCAGCCAGATGGAGGCTCGACTCAGACCAGATGTGCTGGATTTTATGGAGGTCAGTCAGTGATATGTTCATGACGACCTGGATGGCCGGCTGGTGATGTGTTCACAGCGGCGGATGCTCGGGATTTGAGCGGTCCTTGAGCTTATTGATTGCACGCGTTGCAGGGATAACGTGACTCTATATTGGACCTGGATTCTGTGTTTTCATTGATATTGAGATTTATATTCATATCTTAATTATTTGATTTATGAGTTATGATATGCATGCATGTTTGTGAAAACTGGAGGGTAAGACTATATTTTGATAAATGTATTTCTAAAGGTTATTTTTGTCCACTCACACCTTTGATGTTTTATTTGCCCTCCAGGCCAGTGCACAGGTACTGAGGCTCATTTCGAGGCAGAAGAATAAACGGACCGTTGCATACTCAGACACTTTGCAGCGTAGGATTTTGCTCCCTACATGTAAATATTTCCTATGCTCTGTAAACCTGTTGACTAGGTCAACGATCTCGAAATACTGAACAATCCCTGGTCTGACGATGTTATCGTTTATATGTGTTATATGTATATATTTGAAACTACTTTTGGTATTTTCGAGTTATTGTCAGACGGGAGCAGGATCTGTCACGGTTATCGAAGGATAATCGGGATGGGTCTTGTCATGCACCTCATAATATCTCTTCATCTTCTCACCCTGATTATTATAAAATGTTGGCTGCTCTTTCCCAAGGGCAGTAAAATCTAATGGCTACGACTCATGCTCTTATAATAGGTTAGCAAAATCAACAGAAAGACATTGTAGATCTTAAGGACCAAATGGGAAAGGTAGTAGATTTCATAGGCCAACTTCAAGCGAGTGGGGTGCTTCCACCTCAACCCACACCAAACCTTAATTCAAGGTCGGAAAGGGAAAGAGCCACTGAGTGAACTAATTAAGGCCTCTCGTCTAGGCTGGATGGAAGTTAAACTTCAAGCGCTTGTTGGGAGGCAACCCAATGTGTTCCTGAGTTGTAAAGGAGTCATCAACGCATATTTGCCCTCTCAAACCCTTCACTCTCTTTCAATTAATTTTCTTTATGTTTTTCTTGCTTTATTTTTTTGAAACCTTCTTCTTTATTGAGATTCTATGTTCATTTACTTTATGCTTGCTTACATTGAGAACAATGTAGAGTTCAAGTGTGGGGGAAGGGTTTACACTTTTATTTCTTTTAAAAAGAAAAAAAATTTGAGATTTTATTCAATTCCTTGAGCCTTTTAGTTGTAACCTATCAATCCTATCAATCTCAATTCCTTGAGCCTTTTAGAGTTCGTACAAGTCTTAGGATGTCCTTTAACCTATCAATGATAAGAGTGAAGGAAAATCAATTACAACATGGCTAAAAGATTATCACTATAACTTGAATTCGTTTGTTAATACTTTGTGATTAAGTGTTTATGACATGTAGTGGATGATGCATGATAAACTACAACGAGCATGTTAAGACAAGTTTGAATCATTTGAACCTTATGCGAGCTTTAGAACTTTGTATACATCATTGATGAGTGATTCATAAGTTCTTCGTTTGAATTGATAGTAATATGCCTCAATACTACTTATCATAGCTTTTAATGAACTCTAGAGTGCTAGAACTTACTTCTATGTGGTTTTCAAAGCTTTTAATTCTATAAACTCTCTGATTTTGGACATGATTAAGGCATTAGGGTAAACACCACACATTCAAACATCCATGTTCCCTATTTGTGATCACAAGTTGCGACCCCCTTAGTTTGACCAATTTGAGCCCACATTGAGCCTTTCCTTTATCATCATGAATATCTAAACACTTGAGCCTAGTATAAACACCCTTTACCCTTGTTCCAAAGACTCGGTTGAAGACATAAAAATAGTGTGAAGAGAACTTGATGATATTTTGAAGACTTCTACATGTATTCTATGGATTAACTTACTCAAACTTTGTTGTAATGTTGACACATGTTATTACCTTTAAAAAAACGAGAAAAATAGTTCGAAAAATAATGAAAACACAATGTTTATGAGTCTCTCAAAAGGTAATAAGGTTTGATCATGTAAAATTTTGAGTTAAGTCCCTTATACTTATAAATCCGACACAAAGAATGACGGCGAGGCCCAATACGATGAAACTTGGCCTATGGGATGGATTATCGATGTCATTGCACTAAGGGTAAGAAGCTATGCTACGTTTTGGGACTCTTTTATTGAGTCTTGGAACAAATTTGAGCACCACTTATCCTATATATTCCATGTCTCTAAACTTAACCTCATTACAACCATCATAAAGACCTTATGATCCGTAAGATGGTAAATTTTGATTAGTTGAGTTTATCACTTGAGTAAGTTTATGGTTTTGGTTCATTTGTGCAAGTATGTTTGATTCTTCCCTTAAGGCTTTATATTGAAATTTCACGAAGTGCTTTATTTCTAAAATATGTGAGCTATTTGAGTGCCTTACTACTTTATCTCTCACATATATTTTGAGTGTAAACTAGACATTGAGTGAAAACCATGAGTGCGTATCTTTGTAAGTTGATTCATACTTGTTTTATTCATGTTGAGATCCAATTCATCGAGTTTACTCATTGTCTTACTTGTTGAAGCATTTTGTTACTTATTATTAACTTTTGAATTCCTAATGCTTAAATGTCTTCTAGTGTAAATCTTTAATGCCATGTGTATATTAATGAAATTTGAAACAATTGGTTTAAGGGCTTAGTTGTTTGAATTCATAGTTTATTTTAATATTTTCTAGGGACTAGTAAAGTTTAAGTGTGGTGGTAATTGATAAGTCTCTATTTGAGCATTATTTTATATTATTTTATACCCTTTATGCTTAAAGTTTAATGTAAAAATACCAAATAATAAGAGAAAATAATATATTTTGTGAGAAATATGCAGAATTGGATAAAGCTTGGAATTGTGAGAATTTGGGCGAAAGAATCACCCCAATCGGAGTTATATCGAAGAAATTATGATCAAAATAAGGAAGGCCACTAAAAAGTGCAAGTACATTTCGTAGCGTCCTACCGAACCAATCCAAGCAGCCCCATATCTTATTCGGACAACGGCTGCCGACGTTCCGTACACGGCTTCAGCGCGCGTGTCATGAACCAAAACCTCCACTTCGGCGCGTGTGTAACTAAAGCTCCAGCCCAGCCCCTTGCGTCTTTGACCCGCGTTGACCACCATCTATCCTTTAGTTTTCAGCCGTGTCCTACTGAATTTCAGCCTGCTTTTCATCCAACGTTTGCAGAATTCTTCCAACGCCTCCAGTACTGTTTTCTACATGAATTTGGCATTTTTCCAACCACCAAAATGAACCTAGACGACACCTAGGGTTTCTTGCCAAATCAAGAGAAAATTATTTCTAGGCTAATTTCTAGCATGTTTTTATTGTATTTATTTAATTAGGATTTTATTTCCTAAATTTTGAGGAGCTACTATCACTATAAAAAATGGAGCTCATTCTCATTGTTAATGGACTTCTTTTTAGACAAAAACTCGAACCTCCCTAAAGGAAAACCCTAGCTGGGTATATCCAAGACAATTCAAGAGTTTTAAGTTCAATTTTCCCCTTATCTTCCCCTCCATCTTCACAATGTTTCGTCTGCTATTCAGGGAACCTTGTGAAGAATAGTCCATTGTTTCCATCCACCTAGGCATCTCAAGTTGTTCTTAGATCCCGAAAGTGTAACTTCGTTCTCTCTACTTAAACTCTTGATATTGTTTTTGGTTTTACTTATAATTCAATATATGTGTTGGTATTTTCTTTCTATTTCTTGTACTTATGAATACAATCTCCATGTGTTTTACTTTCTGAATTTCAGTTATTTCACACATTTTAGTACTTAAACTTCAATTCAACGCTAAGTGTTTATGACCGCTGCTCGGTACACTTAGAATAAGATTGAAGAGATTTAATGTTTGACGCACATTCAATAAAAAAAGGTAAGGTGAATCGTATTGTAAGTGTTTATAACCGTTGTTCGGTGCATTTATAATATTGAAAAGTGTATGCTTGTAATTGAAATGATGAAGGTAGGATTTCGTGATTGGTTCAATATGTGCAAAATGTTACTGTGTTGGTAAAATTTGTGTTTAAAGAAAAGTCCATTGTACAAAAGTTAAAATATGAGTAGAATTAATTTTATAATTGTTTTATATGTATTTTTATGTTTACACTTTGTTCATACCATATCGGCCCAGACCGAGCTTGAAGCCCATATTGACTACAGGCCCAGCCCATCGCTGAAGTAACACCAGTTCGGACCAACCTTGGAGGCCTAGCCCTCTACCTGGCTCCGTGCGTCGGCCCAGACCGACCTAGAGGCCCAGCCCTCTTCCAAAAACCATTCCACCCGCCGACTCCAGAGGACCAGCTCCTGTCGGTCGGTGCGTCAGCCCAGACCGACCGGTCGGCCCAGTGCCACTGACAGGACCCATCCCAATCCCCCCGGGATTACCGTGGAATGTGCCCTGCTCCCGTCCAACAAGGGGTGTCAGACAAGGGATAACCAAGAGCTACTGCCCAAACGGGCCATCCAGAGTGCGCAAGGACCGATGGAGGAGGTGTGCAATGTCCCAGTCTCTGCTGCAATCGCATCCGTAATCAACCTGAAGGGCATTAAAACCAAAAGCTGTGAGTGGACAAAAACCAATAAGTTTACCAAATACATTTATAAGACATTTATGCCCTCCAATAAAAACGTATGCATGCCACCAAAAACCAGTAACCAAAACGTTTGCTCAACCGAGCCATTAGGGCCTTAGCCCAAAAACCGTTAACCAAAAGCCAAGTGTGGGAACTCAGTCCAAAACCGTGGAATACCACCACCATACATATTAAAACCATGTGGGTCACCACCCACTACCATAAATGAACATTAATTCATTAAAATCACACAATCATAAATCCACCCGGAAAGCCATTTCATTAATTCGTATTTTACCATTACCATCACCAGCATCCCTGATGCTAGACGTCCCTGACGTCATGTCTCACGGTTTCATAAGCTACGCGTGCTGCCCGGGGTCTCTCCGGGTCCATATATCTGACATCCCTGATGTCTGACGTCCCTGACGTCAATCATAGCAATCCTGCTCCTGAGTCATCATACGGTCCGGCTGCTCCGTATAATGACCCCTCGCAGGCAATGCACCGTGACTTCCCCAGTGTCCCAGACATCTGGAGGAGACCATCATATATCCTTGTATCCAGATGGTATATGGAAAACAGTTTTATTAAATCCTTTTATCACATTATTATCATTGGGCCCTGCCCGAAATTTCCATAAAACCACATAATTCCATTTAGGGTCCTTGACCCAAAATCACCATTATAAAACATAGGGTCCCTGACCCAAAATCACATTTATTATCCAACTGGGCCTCATGCCCGATTTTATGAACCACTGGGCCCATGGCCCGATTTGTAAACCAACTGGGCCCGCAGCCCGACTTATAAACTCACTGGGCCCACGGCCCGAATTCACAAATCAACTGGGCCCCTGGCCCGATCATATAACTCAAATGGGTCTCAGCCCGATTTCATACCAACTGGGCCCCTGGCCCGATTTCATTAACCAACTGGGCCCCCGGCCCGATTCTCAAATGGACTCCAAGTCCGAAATTTCCAAAACAAGTGGGCCTCAAGCCCGAGTTCATATTTCCAATTTCAAAACCATTTCATCATATTATTTATTTAACCACAAACACACAAAACCACAAATAAACCGTTAATCCCAATATACGTGAAATACGGAAAACACCTCGAAATACGTGCAACATATCCAAAATCAATGCTCACAAATACCATCATAGAAATCATGTATATAAACCATATAACACATTTAAGCATGCATAGGATTTATAAAACCAAAGTCCACTCACAGACCGTTTTAACCGTGTGCCTCGATACGCGTGCCACCGGCCCTCCCGGGCCACACCACTAACACCGGGACTCCCAATCCTGTCCAAATCACATTAGAGGGTTACTAACCTCATCATTAACGTCCTATCAAAGTCCCGTAATTTTCCCGAATTGTTACTTATTTTTAAACTTAATTTAAAACCTTCGGACATCCCGAACAATATCGAGACGGTGTCCGATCGACCCGAAACCAATTCCAAAATGTCCGTTACATTAAATAGGACAGAAGTCATGTTGACCTCACCTCGAGATTCGCGCCCACGCGCCGTCACGCGCCGCCGTGAGTGGCTGCGCGTGAAACTCACGCGCCTGCTACAGTGTCACCAGCCCAACCCGTTTGTCTGGTAAACGGGTCCAATTCACCCGCGACACAACCCGGTTCCAATCCTATCAATTCAGCCTGAATTACAACAATTGATCATTCCATTAGCTTCGTTTTAAGTTTAATTTAAGTTCTGTAACATTGATTACACAAGACCGTACCTACAACTCCACGATTCGATGATGAACACCAAGAACACCCGTCCGTTGTTCATCCTTCGAACCCCATCCATTTCAATCGATATCCTGAAATTGATTCAACCAGAAGCTTCCATGGACTCCGTAGATCATTTCCCCCAACCCAATTGCTTCAATCCAGTGCTCAATCGTCACGACACAAACTCGAGCACCGTCACTGTTCATCAATGGAGGTCCATCGATCTCGATCAGTTTCCTTCAATTGATGAACCCAGAAGCATCGTGGGATCATGAGAAGTAGTTTCCCCACCTCAATTGCATCCAACGAAGCCTCCAATTCCACGACTCAGCTTCGATTTCTTCCTCTGTCACCAAGCTCGATCAGAGTCAAAACGGCACCATTCCTTCTCGTTTTTGATGTGGATCGACTCGTCTCAACCTCAGGAAGATGTTTGTAACCTCCAATTCGATCATCACAGCCCAATTCCTTCAATTTGATTTTCCCTCCCAAAACTCAATTTTTCGAATTCTCAGTTCTTCCTCACTGCCACTCTCTCGTGTTTACCCAGTTGAAATCACACTCAACTCACTCACAATTCGCACTCTCAGGTTCAGCAATGGAAGAGGAATCAAGGGTGGGAGAAAACTGGATTTGGTTGTACACGGTTAAGAAAACACAAATGGAATTAATGGAAATTAAAATGATTAATTAATTAATTAATAAATATTAAAACATCATCATGAGGTCTCCCCCAAAAACATGGATTCTGATTTCAAGGGATGAGTGACACTTGTCACTCATCCAGGTGTGTAGGGTCAACGGTCACTATGCATTATTATATTATTATTTTAATCCCAGCCTCGGTTCGTTAGTTCGTTTCCTTGGCCATAACGTCGTCGTCGGATCTCCGATTTCGGCATGCCGCCTGTCGTTGGATTCGTATCGACGATACCTACGTAACGGTCCTTGGCCCTCGCCCATCGGACCTCCCGATCAAAAAGTCAACATTTGGCCCCTAATAAGCCAAATTACCAAAATACCCCTCAACTTCCGAACACCATAACTTTCTCTACGAATGTCGGAATCGAACGTGCCACCTGTCTATGAACTCGTGACGTCCCGAACTACGTCACGGTCATCGGTCAAAGTCCATTTGACCGCCCGAACAAAAAGTCAACATTTTGCCCACGACCAGGGGCAAAATGGTCATTTTGCACAATTTGTCCGATTCCGCCCTACTAACCACCGTTCAACCTCGCTAATCAAGATTAGTCACTAAACTAATCCCGGAATTCGGGACGGGTCGTTACAACCTTCCCTCCTTAATAAATTTCGTCCTCGAAATTCCAACCGCTCTAAACTCAACGTACTTCCCTCCTTAAAAAGTTTCGCTCTCGAAACTCGATTACCCTGATTCCACGAACACCCCGTGGAAAGTGGAATCGACCACGCAACACGTGTACACCCGCACACCAACTAACCAGGCAAAACTTGTCTGCACTCTACGTACCACTAATACTCAAAACGCAACGACTACATTCGACCCCATCGAATGACTGAAACTACTTGTTTCGAATTTGACACCACTTGTCAAATCCACCCTCTCGCTGACGCAACAACTCGACGGTTCCTTTCCCACTCCCACTAGGAGTCAGCTGACCCCACTCAACAATCTATGTTGACACATCCTGACAAACTGTCACCACACAGTTGTTGTCAGTCGAAAACTGACACTAGACTCACTCGTGGCTACACATGCCACCAACGTACACGACTCACCAATACCCTTACCGACATTTCACACGACCTGTGTGTAATTAAACACATCGGAATTACCATGACCCATTGCATAATAATGTCCGATCCACAACCAATCCCATGGTATCGGAACCAATCCGACTACCAACACGTTCACCAACACACCTCGGGTATATCCCGTATACCGTAACTAGACATCACAAGTCTACAAGGTATCGTACCTCGAACCAAGTACGAAGTACACACATCTACCTAATAACCAGTCAACAACCACCTAGGTCATAGCCGAACGCGTTCCAATAATGGAGTACGTTTGCCCAATCCAGCATGAGACAAATCGAAACTCCACCCAACATCTAGTTCCAATTCCGAATCCGAATCCGCAATTTCGTAAGAAATCCCGGATCCAAGCCCAGACATCACCTTTTAATTCATATCCAAATCCGAATCCGAAACCATTATTCCGTAAGCTAGCATTTGGAATAATCATTCCGTACCCAAACCCGGAAAATATACTTCCAAGTTTCAAAATCGAATCCTGAATCGTCACCCAGATATTCGATTCCAAATCCCGAAATCTCGTTCACATTTACCAAGTCACCCCAAAACCAAACCTATCGGTTACCCGTTCAATACACTTGATTGACTTCATAGGGAAGCCAATCCAACCTCCACACGTCTAAGGTTGACAAAATTCAACTACCTTGGAAACCTACTCACCCGAGTAGAATACCATACGGGCCCCACTTCGAAAAGAAGTTCAACCTCGTCATTTACGACTCATGTACCAAGGTAAGAGTGATATACTCTCCCCCTATCTGAATCATCAAGATCACGACCCAGATAGACACTGTGTCCCTGACGATAACGTCAACATCCTAGATCGCCACAACGATCGACAACCGCCTCCCACAACTAGACAGATCAGTCAACGACGAGACACGTCGAGACTGCGGATTCTCACGGATTACCTTGTATCAATCCTTGTCATTCCACCTAGGAAAAACCAAGGATGATCCAACATGATGACACTAATACTCATCCGACGTGGATGCAACAAAACTCACTGCACTCACCACGCCATGTACCGCAACATTGTCTGCCACCAAGCAGAAAATGAAAAATCTCGTTTACCTAATTTCGAACACGTAGCTCCTCCTAATGACCTCGCAATTACACCTGGGCCCACCAACCAATACACGCTCAACGTACTGGTAACTACAGTCAACGTCTGCCAGGGCAGAAAGCAAGAAGTCAACCCCAATAACTTCGGAATACCAATCACCAAAAACGAGCACCACTCTCGTTCCCCAATCACAATCACAACGCTCTTCGACACTAAGGTTCCAACCATGTTGGAAACAGACATGCTCCCAACAAGACGTCAAATCTAACCACTAGACTTCCTACCTCCTCAACTCACTTGGACGACGTGTCCACAATCGATCCGTTATTGTCCCGTTCGTACATCCCGACCTCTACAGGTTCAACACTCGGTTTTCCAAGTTCTCAATTACAAATTCCTACCTTTATACCACTAATGGTTTTCCTCGTCTTTTCCAGTTTTAATCATTTCCATGTACATTTTAGGGATATTTAAAAAACATAAATCACACTAACTTTGGAGTTGCCAAAAACTCCCCCAAATCCACCAATTAACATGACATAGGGGACGTCATCCCAAGATTACTCAAGTCTCAATTACACCCTTTTTAATCCACTCCTTACTGGTTATCTTACCACTATTGGAACTTATCCCAACACAGCACAATCTTAACTGGATCCCATCCAGTCCATCCCTCAACCACTATCGAATCTCAAAGACCGAACATATGTTCATCATGACGGAGTCACACCCCAATTTGTGGCTCATCGTCAACACCATTACCGACACTAGCACCAGCGCTAGTACCAGCACCAACACTCTATCAACAACACTAGTATCAGCACACAGGCATCCATACTAGCATCAACACAAAAGTACTAACCCACAAACATTCATACTTGCACACCGTGTGCAAATACGACAACCCTGGATCTCCGTTCATACGGAACGACGATCCCGTACCTCACGACTATGGGTACCACTATTCTGACAATCCCTATCAGGAAAATGAACGTTCCCCGAACGTCCCCTGATCCCCAAGTATCAGAACCATACCAATTACCCTCGATAGCCAGTCATCTCCATATGACTTCCGACTAACTGTCATTGCTATCGAGATCCGCATCCACACATCACACCAATACCCGATCCAACACGGGATTCCATAATTTATTTCAGAACCGTATCCGTACATCGAATCCCATAGTTCTGCCTAAACTCACCAGAGCCATCCACATGGTCATCCATGACCTCAGCCACTCCTCGCAGCACAAGTTCTCACCCGCTAATCACAATTAAGGTTTACCTTTTTAATACTAGGGTTCCACAATCACACCCTATGGTTCAACCGAACCAAACAGCTCTCCGTAATATAAAATTCACAACCTGACCGACCCCGCGATCTAGACATCGAATAGACATCAAATCCAATCCTACCATCCCATCAACGTGGGTTCCACCACTAGGTCATCGGCCAACTCCGATGAACCAACATCCCTCACACTAGAAACCACCACAAGGGTTCACATTTTAGACCATTACTCACATGAGGTTCCCCGAACCTAGCTGCACCTAGCAGCACAACAATCCAATATCACATGACCGAACCGACGGTCCCACTATACCAGTTCACCACAATCAACCCCACTTGGGTCGAATCACATTAACGCACGGCGTATCGGGCCAATCGCACTCCATCCACTATCCAAACCCAAAAACTATCTATCAGGTTGATAACGAATTGCAGCCCAATGAGACATCACACCCTCGACCTGCGCGCACAAATAGAGCAACCATGCTCTGATACCAAGTTGACAGGACCCATCCCAATCCCCCCGGGATTACCGTGGAATGTGCCCTGCTCCCGTCCAACAAGGGGTGTCAGACAAGGGATAACCAAGAGCTACTGCCCAAACGGGCCATCCAGAGTGCGCAAGGACCGATGGAGGAGGTGTGCAATGTCCCAGTCTCTGCTGCAATCGCATCCGTAATCAACCTGAAGGGCATTAAAACCAAAAGCTGTGAGTGGACAAAAACCAATAAGTTTACCAAATACATTTATAAGACATTTATGCCCTCCAATAAAAACGTATGCATGCCACCAAAAACCAGTAACCAAAACGTTTGCTCAACCGAGCCATTAGGGCCTTAGCCCAAAAACCGTTAACCAAAAGCCAAGTGTGGGAACTCAGTCCAAAACCGTGGAATACCACCACCATACATATTAAAACCATGTGGGTCACCACCCACTACCATAAATGAACATTAATTCATTAAAATCACACAATCATAAATCCACCCGGAAAGCCATTTCATTAATTCGTATTTTACCATTACCATCACCAGCATCCCTGATGCTAGACGTCCCTGACGTCATGTCTCACGGTTTCATAAGCTACGCGTGCTGCCCGGGGTCTCTCCGGGTCCATATATCTGACATCCCTGATGTCTGACGTCCCTGACGTCAATCATAGCAATCCTGCTCCTGAGTCATCATACGGTCCGGCTGCTCCGTATAATGACCCCTCGCAGGCAATGCACCGTGACTTCCCCAGTGTCCCAGACATCTGGAGGAGACCATCATATATCCTTGTATCCAGATGGTATATGGAAAACAGTTTTATTAAATCCTTTTATCACATTATTATCATTGGGCCCTGCCCGAAATTTCCATAAAACCACATAATTCCATTTAGGGTCCTTGACCCAAAATCACCATTATAAAACATAGGGTCCCTGACCCAAAATCACATTTATTATCCAACTGGGCCTCATGCCCGATTTTATGAACCACTGGGCCCATGGCCCGATTTGTAAACCAACTGGGCCCGCAGCCCGACTTATAAACTCACTGGGCCCACGGCCCGAATTCACAAATCAACTGGGCCCCTGGCCCGATCATATAACTCAAATGGGTCTCAGCCCGATTTCATACCAACTGGGCCCCTGGCCCGATTTCATTAACCAACTGGGCCCCCGGCCCGATTCTCAAATGGACTCCAAGTCCGAAATTTCCAAAACAAGTGGGCCTCAAGCCCGAGTTCATATTTCCAATTTCAAAACCATTTCATCATATTATTTATTTAACCACAAACACACAAAACCACAAATAAACCGTTAATCCCAATATACGTGAAATACGGAAAACACCTCGAAATACGTGCAACATATCCAAAATCAATGCTCACAAATACCATCATAGAAATCATGTATATAAACCATATAACACATTTAAGCATGCATAGGATTTATAAAACCAAAGTCCACTCACAGACCGTTTTAACCGTGTGCCTCGATACGCGTGCCACCGGCCCTCCCGGGCCACACCACTAACACCGGGACTCCCAATCCTGTCCAAATCACATTAGAGGGTTACTAACCTCATCATTAACGTCCTATCAAAGTCCCGTAATTTTCCCGAATTGTTACTTATTTTTAAACTTAATTTAAAACCTTCGGACATCCCGAACAATATCGAGACGGTGTCCGATCGACCCGAAACCAATTCCAAAATGTCCGTTACATTAAATAGGACAGAAGTCATGTTGACCTCACCTCGAGATTCGCGCCCACGCGCCGTCACGCGCCGCCGTGAGTGGCTGCGCGTGAAACTCACGCGCCTGCTACAGTGTCACCAGCCCAACCCGTTTGTCTGGTAAACGGGTCCAATTCACCCGCGACACAACCCGGTTCCAATCCTATCAATTCAGCCTGAATTACAACAATTGATCATTCCATTAGCTTCGTTTTAAGTTTAATTTAAGTTCTGTAACATTGATTACACAAGACCGTACCTACAACTCCACGATTCGATGATGAACACCAAGAACACCCGTCCGTTGTTCATCCTTCGAACCCCATCCATTTCAATCGATATCCTGAAATTGATTCAACCAGAAGCTTCCATGGACTCCGTAGATCATTTCCCCCAACCCAATTGCTTCAATCCAGTGCTCAATCGTCACGACACAAACTCGAGCACCGTCACTGTTCATCAATGGAGGTCCATCGATCTCGATCAGTTTCCTTCAATTGATGAACCCAGAAGCATCGTGGGATCATGAGAAGTAGTTTCCCCACCTCAATTGCATCCAACGAAGCCTCCAATTCCACGACTCAGCTTCGATTTCTTCCTCTGTCACCAAGCTCGATCAGAGTCAAAACGGCACCATTCCTTCTCGTTTTTGATGTGGATCGACTCGTCTCAACCTCAGGAAGATGTTTGTAACCTCCAATTCGATCATCACAGCCCAATTCCTTCAATTTGATTTTCCCTCCCAAAACTCAATTTTTCGAATTCTCAGTTCTTCCTCACTGCCACTCTCTCGTGTTTACCCAGTTGAAATCACACTCAACTCACTCACAATTCGCACTCTCAGGTTCAGCAATGGAAGAGGAATCAAGGGTGGGAGAAAACTGGATTTGGTTGTACACGGTTAAGAAAACACAAATGGAATTAATGGAAATTAAAATGATTAATTAATTAATTAATAAATATTAAAACATCATCATGAGGTCTCCCCCAAAAACATGGATTCTGATTTCAAGGGATGAGTGACACTTGTCACTCATCCAGGTGTGTAGGGTCAACGGTCACTATGCATTATTATATTATTATTTTAATCCCAGCCTCGGTTCGTTAGTTCGTTTCCTTGACCATAACGTCGTCGTCGGATCTCCGATTTCGGCATGCCGCCTGTCGTTGGATTCGTATCGACGATACCTACGTAACGGTCCTTGGCCCTCGCCCATCGGACCTCCCGATCAAAAAGTCAACATTTGGCCCCTAATAAGCCAAATTACCAAAATACCCCTCAACTTCCGAACACCATAACTTTCTCTACGAATGTCGGAATCGAACGTGCCACCTGTCTATGAACTCGTGACGTCCCGAACTACGTCACGGTCATCGGTCAAAGTCCATTTGACCGCCCGAAAAAAAAGTCAACATTTTGCCCACGACCAGGGGCAAAATGGTCATTTTGCACAATTTGTCCGATTCCGCCCTACTAACCACCGTTCAACCTCGCTAATCAAGATTAGTCACTAAACTAATCCCGGAATTCGGGACGGGTCGTTACAGCCACCACCTACCACAAGCTCTAGGGGCCCAGGCCCACTCACACGGACAAGTCCCACTCGGTCTGGATGGCACCTCCACGTATCCGTCCCACAACGAATTGATATTTGTCCCACATCGGGAAAATACAAATATTATATTCGCTGCACCCATACAAAAGGGGTCCACTTGTCGTACAAAGGTAACTATGCAATTTACTGTTTACTATTACTCTTACAGTATACTTTCTGCTACCTCCCTAAAACCTCGTACCGACCACTGACTTGGGCGTCGGAGTACCTTTGGGCCAGTACCACACCGGTGCCTATACTCTCACCGACCGACCAGTTTCTTTCCTCTTTCAGGTTCACACAGGGCACGTGGCAGAGCAGCATTTGCTCCCTAAGTTGGCACATTTCGTGCATCAACACACTTTGTTCAAAACTTCCCCCATATTAGTCTTTTATTCTATTCTGCTAACCATTATGAATGTTCTCTAATTTCCACGATTAAGAACGATCCCTATTTACCAATAATACATCTACATAAAAAGGGTTTAAATTGCATATGTTTTTATTAAGTGTTGAGTGTTACTTTGTATTTATTTTAATGCTCAGTAAAGGTCGTATCAATGGATCGTGTCATAGGTGGCACGTTGAAATCGAAGTTTGTATGAGTTAGTTACAGGTCTAAAACACCTATGGGTATTTAGTAATTTTGAGACTGGGGGTATTTTCGTCTTTGTGTTAAAGGGTTGAATGACATGACCGTCCCTAAAATCACCTTGATACTAGTGAAAAGGGTCTACTCTCATCTGACATGAACACCTTAAATCCCAAAAGTACCCTCGATGCAAAAATTAATAGAAAATAGTGACAGACAAGGGATAAACTCCACGTGTCAACTGTTAAACACAAGTTAGTTAATTACGGTTACACATAGCACTAGACAATAAATAAATAACTAGAACCCTACTCTGGTTAATCGAGAGTGCGCAGTCCCAGATAAAAGCCTCAGCCTCAAAATAGCTCTTGTCACAAGATTAACCTAGAAGGTACAAAATCACGAAAAATTGTGAGTAGAAAAAAATAAAAGCCTTTGGAAAACATATTTCTTAAATAATCTTTTCTCCTATATTTTATAAAAACGTGCATGCGTAGACAAATAAACACTTGATTTCAAATAAAACAAATTCCATATATAAAACTATGGGACCAATATAAATCATGTAAAACATATACCCACCCCGGCCCACATTTCCCTAAAATCTCTATTTATAAACCATTCGAAAACACCTCTAGACACAACATCCAATAATAGTCAAACCTCGTATCTTGCTGGTCCAACTAGCCCATCCTCTAAACTATGCGTAGACATCATAGAACCTGCGGAGTCCAACTCTGACTACGTCCGTGTTCGTATCTGGGAACGCTCAGAGTCAAACTCTAGAATAACAATCCAATTGCATGAGGATGACAATACTAGGAAAAACAGTTCACAAAAATACCTTTAACATGCTTTTGAAATACTCACAAAAGCCCAAAACCATTGTAAGTTGGACACGAACCCAAAATCCACAATAACTTGTGTCAAGAAAATCACATCCAGAATATATATTCTAAAACCAGACAATTATCCAGAAAAACATTTAGAATCATATATTCAATCCATTGCGAACCAAACCATGCAATATAACCATATATATATATATATATATATGCATGCATCACATTTAATAAACAAACTGTCCATTCACATTCAAACTAGCAGCTCAAACTTGAGCTCTGTGCTCCTCAAAAGTCCCCGAAGCATCCTTACTTATCAAAAAAATAACCGGGGATCACCAACAATACATATAACCTCGTATATAAACCCCTCTAAAATCTCAGGATAATAAAAGTGTCCCGCACTATGGGATTCAGCTCTACCAAAGCCCGCACTCAATTTCTCCTTCCACTTCACTACCCAATCGATTTGGAATGGCACCCTTGAAACCCTAGCAGACCCTTGGAACCCATCAGCTTATTCTTTTTACATGATTTATCTGAGTTGGGTGTATCATAAAGACCCTGCCCACGTAGATGTTAGGTTTTTGTTTAGATTGTTTCTTTTTTCATTTGGGCTTTTTATCATGTGAGTTTGGGGTAGGGTCTGAATTTTACTTTAGTTCAGCCTTTTCTGTTTCTTAATTTGTAGTTGGGTTCTTCTAATTTAGCACTACTCTCCAGATATGAATATAATTTCTTTGGAAAAAAAAAAAAAACCTTCCACAATTGAGTTTTTATTTTTTTTAAAAAAAAGAAGCTAAAATTTCGAACTCAAATTTACAAAAGTTACGGCTTAGAAACATATTCAAATATAGGAAAAAAAAAACAAATCGTTACAATTGACCTAGCTTTAACAACAATATTTGAAAGTATTTATAAAAATGTAAAATTTGGGCATTTGAGTAATAAATTTTGGCAATTTTCTATATAAACTCTGTCGTATTAATGATTACGGAGGAAAACTCAAGATTACCCTCCTAAATTTTGTTGTATACATAATTGATTTCGTTTGTTATTTTGTTTAGTTTTAAGCATTAATGAAAATATCGGTAAATATCGTCGAAATTTCGGTATTTTAATCCGGTGGCACATAAGAAGGGGGAGGAAATTCGCCAAAATATCGAACATTTGTCTTGTTTTGAGCCCACAGATCATTTTCTAAGATCAAAACGATGAAGATGCACTATTAATTCGTGAAAATCGGACGTAAAACAAGAAAGATTGAGTCGGGTCATGCCGCCGGATCGGAAAACCTGAGTTGCAGACCCGGTTGAAGGTTAGGGATGACCGGTAATGTGTATACTTATATATTAAACGATGTTAAATAATAATAATGAAGTGTAGCAGAGATGACATTTGTTGTTTCTGGGGTTAAGTTTGGGGGGTCACGGGTTCCCCTCCCTTGTTATTCATTGTTTCCAATTCCACACCCCCCCCCCCCCCCCCTCCTTTCATTTTTTCCAATTTTTCAACAAAGGTTGGTCTTTTATTTGGTTTCATTTTTGTCCAATTTTAAATATATCCATTATTTCCAATTTTTTAACAAAGTTTGGTCATATTTTTTCATCATTTTTCTTACAATGAATTTTTGTATGTTCATTGTTATGTTTTTAAATATTTTAACTTTTAATTATAGTAACTCACTTCAATTTATATTTATATTTAAGATTTTATATTATTAGTTATCGTCAGAATCATATTATATCATATTATTCATCATATATTTATTATATCAAAGTTATTTTATAATTTTATTAGTTATATATAACTATGATTGAGCACTTAAGATTTTTCCCAAAGTTTCATTCCAAATTTCCAACTTTTAGATCGAATTTCTATTATTTTTGTTTACCGTAAACGATATCGATATCGATATTTGGGGCGAGATATCCGTAAATTTGACTATCAATATATCTGTCGATATCGATATTTTATGTATGGTTTTAAGGGCGTTTTGTCCAATTTTTTGTTCGGTGAAAACAGTGGAGTGCCTAGATATTATTGGAGAAAAAGAAATTGTGCCTCTGTCTCCTGGCTTTGAGAATATGAATGCTCTTGGCGGCGGAGGCCCTGGTGGGCTCTGGGGTTGGAATTCTCAATCGAGAAAACCGAAACAACAAAGAAAAAGGCGATTTGATTCGAAATCTCAGTACTCTAATTCCATGGAGGCAACCGGAAGAGCCAGTCACTGGTTCCCCTTGAAGCAAGCCGCCACGGCTGGCTCACTGGCTCTAACAGGAGACACAATTGCTCAACTCAGACAGCGCTGGACTAAAGAAACTCGCAGAAGCAACAGGTTTGTGAAATAAATTTCGCATTTTTATTTTGTTGGGTTTTGTTTGGTTGCTTCACTTCTCTGTTTTTTGTCTTTTTGTTTGGGTGCTTGGAGGCTGTGGGAAATGCAGAAGATCAATAATGCTTTAGGCATCTAATTATTGGACAACTAGAACTAATTTTCATCGTGATTTTGATAATTGTACCGAAGTTGGCCGAAATGTTGTACATATGCTGCTGTGAAATTAAGGCTATGTTTGGATGAGGAACCTCAAATTATTAAGCTTTAGGCTAGATTACTAGGAAATGCACTTGAAACATGTAAATTGAGGGATTTGTAACTAACTACTTTTAGCAGCTGCAAAGGAGCACATGCGCAACATGAGCACTAAACGAAGGATTTTAAAGTAATACCTATAATGGAGTTATTGAAAAATCCCTGTAAGTCCTTGTAAGTGCTTTGCATGAAGTCATTTGAAATCCCTCCATGTATTGTATCTGGTGAATTTCTAATTAATGTAGCCGAAATCTCTTAGAATTTTGAAGTTTCTCATCCAAACATAGCAGAAGGAAACTTTTGGGGTTTGTTTCTGTTAAATTGACTAGAATAAGTGACTGGTATGGAACAATAAATGTAGTCTATAGTGTTGGATAGCCCAGTTAGACTGAATTTTCCAGCTTGCATTTTTCACACGCTAAGCTAATTCTTAGCCGGAAGTTGTGATTCGAATATTGTTCAGGGTGGAATGATAGGTCAATACTTTGTGCTTTGAAAGAATTTGGCTCTGCTAGCTCTTTCCTTGCAGAAAACACGGTAATAGGTAGGAAACATATTAGGGATTTCATGATGTGCTTCCTAGTTATTTTGGGTGGTCCATCCTCCAAGCCAATTGATTATTCGTTGCTCAAACAACTGATCTAGTCTTTTCCCTTCTTAAGGCACTCAAATAACTCTGTCATGTAGTTTATGTCTCGTAAGATGCTTTGTTACATTACTATTTTTGTTTCTTTGAGTTTATCGTTTGAGCAAAAGCTCTTGCTTAGGATGCAACAGATGCTCTCCTATCAGACCATGATTGGCTTCTTGCACTGCGGATGACTTCCTATGGGTTTCTTCTGTACGGACCTGGTTCTTATGCTTGGTACCAGTATCTTGATCATTTTTTGCCTGCGAAAACAGTAGGGAACCTACTGCTGAAGGTATGACCTTTTATACATCAATGTTGATGGGTTATGGAACTTGGAAACACTGTAATTTATTTGTATTTTCTAAATTAACTGAACAGCATTTTTAAAAGGTACCTCATAGCTTTCTTTTCTTACAGGTTTTATTAAACCAAATTGTGCTTGGTCCATCTGTGATTGCTGTTGTTTTTGCATGGAACAATTTATGGCAAGGGAAACTCTCACAGCTTCCGGACAAGTACCAGAGAGATGCTCTTCCCACTTTACTTTATGGTAATATTTATCCACTTCTAATTGTTATTTTTCTTCACTCTCCAATTCATATTTCGTGAATTGATATGTTTTCAATTATTATTATTACCGTTATTATTTCTTATGCAGGATTTAGATTCTGGATACCAGTCAGTTTATTGAACTTCTGGTACACTTTTTTCTCCTCTTCTAATTTTTTCCTCCCTTTCTCGCCTCGTTAGTGGTAAGAGGGATGATTGGAAATCTCTTTGCCAAGAATATCATACTCAAGTTATGATTGTTACTGTTTATTGCTGAAAGACAGTTTAACCTAAATGCATCTCAGTATAGGGTGGTGCCTCTACAAGCCCGTGTAGCTTTCATGTCCCTGGGTTCAATATTCTGGAACTTCTGTTTGTCTTCAACTATTAGCAAGTAACATCGGTGCATTTTATCGACGCTTGATATCAGTGGGCGGAACTATGTGGTATCTCTTGCATATCCAATCCCGTACCTGGCTTTGATATTGTTAGTTCTTTGTGTTTTATGTTATTTCTTACTTGTTTCAGATTAGTTTGTGCGTCTGAAATCTGAGTAGACTCACGGTGGAGAGAAAATGAGGACCTGAACCATTTTTTTTTTAATGCAAATGCATATGCTTCAAATAGAAGAGGAAACCCGATACTTTTCTTTGATTGACCTCTTACTTTGATTTTTCACATTATTTTTCATTATAGTAACTTGAAGTGAAGCATGCAGATTTTGAGACAATAATCCTTTAAGCATTGTCATCTATTTGTTATGAACATTATGTTTTTATTTTATCTTTTTTGTCTGAAGCCATCACAACCAACCTCATCTCTAAGGTAAAAGAAAGCTTGGAATGTTAGCAATTGGCATGATAATTGTACTTCACCATTTAGTATTTGTTAGGTTTTCCCCTGCTTGATATAAAGACCTTCGCGGGCCTAACCATTTAGTATTTGTCATTTAACCACAACGGGGTGTAGTGGATGATGATTTCGGTGGGAGATTAGGGAAGATAATCATCGATTATGTCCCTCTAGTCAACGTATGATTTCCATCTGTGTTTGGGTCATGGTTATATTTAGGAAGTTATTCTATGAGTCATGAGTTGACTATCGGCTATGGAAGTTTGCCGGATATTTGGTAGGGGGTGGGAGATTAGTGAGCTAAGCAAATAGATGCCTTGGCAAAGTTAATGGGGCTGAAAAGTAACAGCTGAAAAGCGCAGAGAACAAACTTTTGAGTTAATGGGAGATCGAATATCAACGGATACAAATTTGCAACTTCAATTTTAGACAGAATCCATCATTATCCTTTACCATAGAAGGATTTAGAAAATCAAGAACTTGGACAATGAAGACCTTAGAAATCATCAATTGTCCGAGTGTGCAATGCAATGCCGCTGATGCCCGATCTCTAGATTCTCGACCTTAGAATGCATTCCCATCAGTAATCACATCACTGATGTTCTCGACCTTAGGCAAGACATTTTTTCCGCCGATTTTCCCACAATCTAAGTGGCATATGAGATGGGCAAGAATCGATCCCTACCTTGCTTTTAATTTGGGTCGAATCTTATGTAGCTTTTATACAGAAGCCATCAAATAATAAGCATCTAAAGAACAAAGAAGCCATCTCATACTTCACCACTTTGCATAAGAATACGCAATTTTGGAGCATAAAAGAAAAAAGATGAAAGCATTAATTCATAAGAATATGTGAATTCATCATTACAAATGATCTTCCGGAGCAGAGGAACTAGCTAGGAAGGAATAAAAAGCTCGGAAACCCCGAAAATCGCCCTGCAACTGAAGTTAATCAAATTCTGGGGTGGACACCGGACGAAACAGAAGAGAGCAGATCATGAGAAGATCAAGCACCATGAATGCCACTCCTAACTATTCTCCTCCTCCTCGTCTTACGTACCAAGATCCGTACAATTTCCTATTTGGAATTGAGGACGATATTGTTGATTGGCCTGTTAGTCCAGTGTCTGAGAATTTTGAAGCCACCCAGGTAAGCACATATAATTTCTTCCCCTATTTATTTATTGTGCCAATCAGGTGGTTTAGATTAGATAATTCATCAAATTTCTCAAACTCTCTCAATTGGCTAGGATTAGAAGAAAATTCAGAAGTCATGTTTGGTGGATTGATTGGATTGAATTGAATTGGACAGCTCATCAAATTCAATGTATATTGAATATAAAAATGGATACGTCGACGACAAGAACAATACATAAGATAAGATATAAAACGAAAGGAACTTACTTCTAATACTATTATTTTGAGTGGATTGGATTGGACGTGTTTTTTCAATGTCTACCCTCCTTATTCCCCTTATAATAAAAAGATTTCTAATTTTATATTCAAGATACATTTAAATATATTATGAGCTATTCAATTCAATTCAATTTAATTCAATTCAACTCACCAAATGAGCCCGGAGGAGATTAGACATAGAGGAAATCTCCCCTCAAATTGATAGGATTATAAGAGATAAGTACCATTCCATGGCTAATCTCATCTACTCTGATTTAATAATGAAAATAATTCCAATTTTACATTAAGATACATTGAATTTGTTGAGTTATCATTATTAATTTAATTCAAAAGTAGCCAAAATGTGTTTTTGGACAAGTTAAAGTGTCTTATCGAAGATGATGATGAGACTATGAACTGAATTATTTTTATGACACGATCAGGCTACAAGAACAGGTGCGTTGGATTCAAGGCGGCCATTTGGGGGATCGCTAGCACCACCTTTCGGCTTAGCAGGGTAAGCACCATCGACAATCCTCAGCTTGTATACAGTTTTTTCTCCTCCTTTTCATGTCATTGACTCACATATCAATCAAATAAAAATAAAGAGGAAATTGCATTTGAGGATACAATTATTACATGGAAGAGTTAATTATCAATTTCTTTTTCTTACAACTAATGACTGACTCACAAAATAAATTTAGGTAAAATGTTTCTCTTCTGCCTACCATTTATTCTACGAATAATTTGTTTTTTAACCTAATCCGAATTCAAATTATGGGGTTCGTGCTTACTTACAACCAAGAAAAAATCCATATTTTAATAATTGTGATTTTACTTTTTTGCTCCTAAGAGAACCAATGATGTTAACTGGTAAGTGCAATCCAAAATTTTCAATGTCATCAGTCCCAGGTTCTTTGAAAAATTTCTCATGAGATTTCTATAAAAAATGAATGAGTATAAAAATTCTAATGCATCTAAACCGTTCATATCTGATATAACAGTTATAAGTCCTCATTACAGTACATTCTTAACTTGTAAATTGTTATAATTATCTCTCTGGCTTGCTCATTTCCATTCACCATCTACCAATTAATGAATTTGCAGTTCAGCAAGACCACCAGCTTCCCGATTTCATATTCTGTTCTTCGGCAATGATCCCCTGACTGGACCGATCCCCAGGAACCAATGGAATACAGCAACCCCACCCAGACTTGAAGTGGACTCGAGATTGACCCGAAATGAGCAAAAGGGGGCATTGCAGAAGCTGAAGAAGGAGATATATAATCCTTTCAGGAGAATATCACAGAGGGTCAACTTGTACTACAGGGACACTATTGTGAAGGAGAATGAAATGGCGAAAGATGAAGATAGTAAGAGGTGTGCCATTTGCTTGGAGGACTTTGAGCCTAGAAAAGAGGCAACGGTGACTCCATGTAGGCACATGTTTCATGAGGAATGCATTGTGCCTTGGGTAAAAAGCAATGGTCGCTGCCCAGTCTGTAGGTTTTCAATATGTGACTAGAATTATAAAGAGACTACGTTGGTGTTGTATATATATGATATTAAGGCCAGTGTTTGTTGCTTCTATTAGTATGAACTTCTAGAAATTCTCTGTTTTGGGTAGCTCTAGCTCATGCATATGAACAAGATACTGTAATATATCAAATGGTATGTCAAATTTTCTCTTAAACTTGTACACCTTATCAATTAATGTTCAAATTCTCTCGTATGGTCCCCTTGCATCCATTTTTTTCGTTAATTTATCACATTTGAAGGGGAAAAAAAGTATTAGATAATATTAATAAAGGAAAAATTACTCCAAATGAAAAATAGTTAATGGTATATATATAGGATGAAATTTGAGTATATATGATAATAGGCAGATTGATTTGTTGTTGAAATTTGAGGGTTTGTAGTTGTTGAAATTGATTGAGTTCTATCAATTTGCGTTTGTTTGATTGATTTGTTGGTTGCCATGTTGGGAATAAGGCTTCTTCTCCTTTTATAGGCAACATGAGAGTTAGCTTGGCTGACAATTGCATCCACTCTTGGACTTTGCTCGCAAGAACTTCGTCACACATGTACCCTTTTCCTTTTGAGAGTTTTGGTGCGTGTCAGCGTGATTGTTTCAATCATGCTCTCATTTCCTGATGGTCCTACAAGTGGATGTCGATTGGGTTAGGCCTTGAAGTATTGGGTTTTTAATTTGGTGGGTCCTTACTTTTGGCCTACAGTGGAACTCTTCAGGTTTAAACATTGCCCCTTGAATTCGAAAACTTTTAATAAAAGCTCTTTGGATTCACTGCGACCCATTACTCATGACTTCAACTACACCACCATCCGACATTTGTCTAACCTTGAATCTTTGGAGGTTTTGAAACAAACATTGCAATTTTCCCCTTTCTTAAGTATCTAAATTCATCTCCAAATTCTTGCTCAACCATGTCTTCTAAAGCAGATGCGAATGGCAAGAAATCAATGTGTTCTTCATCTTCAAACTAGTTTACAGATGGCCCTACTAGTGAGACACATGGGTTGGAGCCATTGAGTTTATTGGTGGAACAAATCTTGGGGTGGCCGATTAGTGGATTTCATGATTTGAGCGGATTTTTTGAGCGATGGGTTGCTCTCCGAATCATATGGTTCAAATAATGGCGTTCTTCTTTGATGATTATGCACAGGTGTGGTAGCTATCTATGGGTTTCGATGAGACTACCGAGACTTAGGCGATGTTCAGGGAACGTTTATTGCATCACTTTTAACCTAGTCTTATCGAGAGGCTAGGGAGACGAAGTTCATGCGTTTGGAGCAGGGGGACATAACTGTGGATAATTATGAGCAGAGGTTTCTAGATTTGACCCAGTTCACACAGGGTACGGTGGAGACTAAGGTGATGAGGATTCGTTAGTTTATGTCGAGTATTTGGAGTGAGATTTGGGAAATGGTGCTGGCTGGAGGATTCTACACACTCCAGACTCTTTTAGATGGGGGGCATCTCAAGTGGAGATGAGCTTGGTAGAATCTCGGGAGCGACCGAGTGGTTCTGGTCCACGTTGGAGATATTAAGGGGAGGATTCCTTTACTTAGAGAGCTCCGAAGATGGTTGTTTCTACTTCTGGTTCTTCTGGTTGTAACCGCTTAGGTTCTGGTGACCTAGACTCTGGTCGGGGTGGATGGGCTTCTTGGAGTAGCAGGGATGGATGTTTCTATTGCGGTGAGTTGAATAATTTCAAGCAGGGAGTGTCCATATCATATGGGTGGTGGTACTAAGAGTCAGGGTACGACATGGCAGGGTCAGCAGAGGACACATTCATCGACTGTAGCATCAAGGAGTTAGTCTCTAAGAGCTGGTAGATCAGGTGGTAGCTAGAAGGGATGCGGTGGTGTAACGACCCGTCCCAAATTCCTAGATTAGATTAGTGACTAATCACGATTAGTGAGGTTAATCGGGGATTCGTTGAGTGAAATCGGATGAATGATGCAAAATGACCGTTTTACCCCTAGTCGTAGCAAAACATTTACTTTTCATTCGGGAGGTCAAATGGACTTTGACCGATGACCGTGACGTAGTTTAGGATGTCACGAGTTCATAGACAGGTGGCACGTTCAATTCCGACGTTCGAAGAGGAAGTTATGACGTTCGGAAGTTTAGGGGCATTTTGGTAATTATGGTTAAAAGGAGCAAATAGTTGACTCTTGACCTGGGATGTCTGATGGCCGAGGGACAAAGACCGTTACCTAGATCAGGACGATACGAATACGTAGACAGGCGGCACGTCAAATTTGGACGTTCGACGACAAAGTTACGGTTCACGGAAGTTCAAGTGCACTATTGCACGACTTACGAGACGAGTTAACTTTTGGACTCTAGTGTGGCCCAGATATTTAATCCCTGCCCTATGGATGAGTGACACTTTTCACCCATCCACAGGCCACCATCCTACATACATGCATCGTCCATTTCATTTCTTCATTTCAAACATTTTCCCGATCTCATCCCCTCCATCTCTGTGCAACCCAAAACCCATCCAACCCTTAACCCATGATCATCTGAGGAACCAGGAGAGTGAGAGTAGGATGTTGGATGATGCTGGATGGCCAGAACCGCCGTGGACGGCGGGGTGGAGGCAAGAAACCGAGAAGGTAACCCGGTTACCCATTTTTCCATATTTAATTTGGTTTTCCGTTATGGTTGCTTGTGGGTGATTAGGAAGTGTTCAATAGGTTGCTAGGGACATTTTAGGAAGGTTTTGAATGGGTTTAACGGCTGAGACGCCGTGGAGGTTGATCGGGGAATATTGAACCGTTTGGTTCAAAATCAAACCATGGAATTTAGGTGTTTTTAGGTTGTTTTGATGATTGGAAATGATAGAGAATAAAGAAATAGGAATAATAGGATTAATTAGGGTTGAAATCGGACCAAAATAGGGGAGGGAAACCACTGAACCGGTCACGCCGATTGAGCACAGTTCGTGAACAGTAAAACCGGTTCAATTGGAGGTTAGTGACGATGAACAGTATTTTGGATCTTCTTGGGCGTGTGAGGGTGCGTGAACAGTAATTTGGGGAAGTGTTCAACATACGAAATCTTCTATTCGATGTAACGAACATTTTGGGACTGGTTTCGTGTCAATCGGACACCGTCTCGATATGTTTCGGGGCATCGGAAGGTTTAGGGTCGGCTTAAAAATAGTTAAAAGTTCGGGAAAATTACGGGGCTTTGGTGGGAGGTTAATAAGGTAGTTAGTAACCTTCTATTACGATTTGGACAGGTTTGGGAGTCCCGGTGACAGTGATCGGCTTGGGAGAGCCTACGGAAGGCAAATCGAGGCGGCAGCTCGGACGGTCTGTGAGTGGACCTTGGTTTTCGAATGCATGCATGCTTTTTAGTGAAGGGTACAAATGTCTTCGATAAACTGTTTTTATAAACTCTTGGTTTTGTCCACTCACAGCTTTTAATGTTTTGACTGCCCTTCAGGTTGACAGCGGATGTGGACTGTAGCAGAGACCGAAATATCACATGCCTCCTCCGGATCCTTGCGTACTCTGATAACCCAGGAGGGCAAAGGTCGGAATTATCCCTTGTCTGTAACTCAGTGTCAGACGGGAGCAAGGTCATCCCGCGTTAATCCCGGAGGGATTGGGATGGGTCCTGTCAACATGGTATCAGAGCATAGGATTGCTCGTTGGATTGCTTATCAGAGCGGGGTTGTCTGTATTCGAGCAACCGTGGAGCTCTTGGAGTAGTACGCAGGTCGAGGATGTGATATCTCAAGGGGCTACAGTTCGTTATCAACCTGATTGTTGGGGTGCCGATACGATAATTAGTAGGACTGTATCGTGGAATGTCTTGGTTCGGCATTGGATGCCGGGGTTGCCATAGTTATGACAGGGTTGACAGTGTGGGACCCTACGGAAGGATGAACGTATTCGTACGTTAGATTGTGATCGTGAGGCGGTTAGTTGGGATCGTCTTTCACGATGTCGTAGGATCGGTTCCGACGACTAGTTGGGAATTGTGACCATCCGATGATCTGATTTGGTTGAGTTAGATGGATTTACTGTTGTGAGCAGTCGGATTCGGGGAATCCTAGTTGGATTGACGTCTTGACGATGTCTAGACCGCGGAGTCGGTCAGATTGTCGATTGTACTGCAGTTGGTAGCTTGCAGTTGGGTTCATAGTGACCCTAGGGCGTGAATGTGGAACCCTACATTGGGTTGTATGGTTCGGAAATGTGAGTTGGCGAGTGGTTTGACTTTGACGACTATTCAGATTTGAGGCCGTTAGTCGGTCTAGTCATGTCAGCTCTAGTGATGGGACTGCACTCTGCAGTCGAGGTTGTATTTATTGGTTAGACCTAGTTGGTTGTCGTACTACTTTAGTTGTGATGGACAGTTGGTACAACTAAGGTCATGGTGACCTGGTAGACGACATTAGTTTAGTCGAGTTACGACTGATTAGTGATTGGTTGGACAAGTTACTAGGGTTGGTACTTGTCAATGGAATTCCGGAGCTGGGATACAGTGTAGTTGGTACAGGCGATTGATTCCGTTGGATGCGGAGTCTGGATATCGAGATGTCTGGTAGTTGGGTCTGCACGAGGTTGTGGCAGACTCTACTATCGATGGACGTAGTCGAGTCTTATTAGGTTGAGTAGACTCAGGTTGCCGTGACGATTGTGATGATGGGATTGTCAGTCGTGATGATGATACGAGGTGCGTGAGTAACGCATGTGTACGAGCAGTGATTCTGGATTCGACTCGGTTACGGCTGAATGCGATCGCAGAATGAGACGTGGATGTTCAGGGGACGTTTCTTTTTCTCGTATGAGTTGTCAGGGTGACGATACCCAGAGTTGTTGGGTACGATGGAGGCAGAGTTTCTCCAATTTGCGTAGAGGTACGGGATCTTCGCTCGGTATGAGCGGAGATCCAGGGTTTTTCAGATTTGCACTCTGTGTGCCGGTGCTGATACTGATACTGAGGTCTGTGTGCCGATGCTGATACTGATACTGGTGTTAGTGTGCTGCTACTAGTGTGCTGATACTAGTGTTGATGATAGTGTGTTGGTGTACTGGTACTAGTGCTGGTGCTGGTGCCGGTGATTGTGATGACGATGAGTCGCGAATTGGGATGTGACTCCGTCGTGATGAGTATATGTTCGGTATCTGTGGTTCGGTAGTGGATCACAGATAATGATGGACTGGATTGGATCCAGCAGTAGTTGAGGCTCGAGGTATAAGATGCGAATGTTGGATGTCGTTTGGGCATATCCCTAAATAATATACAAGGTTTAACCTTAAGTCGTGTGAATTCCAGTCGTGATGAGCATATGTTCGGTATCTTGGTTGGACCAACCAGATTTCCGGCAAGTCTTTCTGTTAGAGCAAGAAGCGGAACTACAATAAACGGTGTAAACCGACAGTCGGACTTGGTAGTGAGTTTGACTGGTTGGGGACACATGGATGATGTCCGAGTATGTTGGTTCTGACATGGTTGGAGCTTCGGAATCGCGAAAGGTTGCGATTGTGGTGACGAGTGGAATGCGGGTTTTCCGCATTGGTATGGGTATTTCGAAGTCATTTTGGGTGACTTCTCAGGTTCTGCCATGGAAGATGATGGTAGATGAGCAGGTATCTGATAGGTTCGGATATAGTGCGTCTCGGTAGACGTGAACGAGAATTCAAGTTTTGGAATCAGATTTCTGGATGACGATTCAGGATTTGATTTTGGAACTTGAAAGAGGATTTCTGAATTTGGGTTTTGGAATCGGATTCTGGAGCTTGACATTGGATTTTCTTTTATGGATTTGGGTTCGGAATGGTTATTCCAAATGCTAGCTTACGGAATGATGATTTCGGATTCGAATTTGGACATGATTATGGATATGATTTCTGGGTTTGGATTCGGAATTTCTTACGAAATTGCGGATTCGGATTCGGATTTGGAAATGGATGTTTGAGTTGGAGTTTCGATTTGTCTAGTCCGGGATTGGTCAAGTGAATTCCATAATTGAAACGTGATTGGCTACGACCAAGATGGTTGTAGGCTGATTGTGGGGTAGATGTACGTACCTTGTACGTTGTTCGAGGTACGATACCGGGTAGACTTGTGATGTCTAGTAACAGTATGTAGATATACCAGTGATATGTTGGTGAGCGTGTTGGTAGTCGACTTAGTTCCGATACCATTAGATTCGTTGAGGTCGTGAACTAGACGTTGGATACTGTGCATTGGGTCATGGTATTTTTGATGGGTTTAGTTACACACAGGTCGAGTGAGGTGTTGATTGATGTATACTCGAGTTGAGTGTGTTGGTGGTTAGTATAACCACAAGTGGGTATAGTCTCAGTTTTCGACTGACGACTGTCAAGTGGTGACGGTTTGTCGGAGGTGTCAACGAGGATAGTTGAGTGAGGTCTGATGACTCCCGGTGGGAGTAGACATCAGGATAGTTTGGTGATTGAGGAAGGAACCTTCGAGTGTTTGTGTTAGTGACTTGGTAGATTTGAAAAGTAGTGTCAATTCGGAACGTATGACTACTGTCATTCGACGTGGTCGAACGTAGTTGATATGATGTGAGTATTAGTGGTACGTCTGGTTGCAGACAAGTATTATTCTGGGTAGTTGGTGTACGAGTGTACATGTATTTTGAGGTCGATTCTACTTTCCACGGGGTGGTTGTGGAATCAGAATAGTTGGAGTTTCGAGAACGAGACTAAATTAAGGAGGGAAGAACGGTTGGATTTAGGTCGGTTGGAATTTCGAGGACGAAATTATTTAAGGAGGGAAGGTTGTAACGACCCGTCCCAAATTCCTAGATTAGATTAGTGACTAATCACGATTAGTGAGGTTAATCGGTGATTAGTTGAGCGAAATCGGATGAACGATGCAAAATGACTGTTTTGACCCTAGTCGTGGCAAAACGTTGACTTTTCATTCTGGAGGTCAAATGGACTTTGACCGATGACCGTGACGTAATTTAGTATGTCACGAATTCATAGACAGGTGGCACGTTCAATTCCGACGTTCGAGGAGGAAGTTATGACGTTCGGAAGTTTAAGGGCATTTTGGTAATTATGGTTAAAAGGAGAAAATATTTGACTCTTGATCTGGGATGTCCGATGGCCGAGGGCCAAAGACCGTTACATAGATCAGGAAGATAGGAATACGTAAACAGGCGGCACGTCAAATTTGGACGTTTGACGGCAAAGTTACGGTTCACGGAAGTTCAAGTGCACTATTGCACGACTTACGAGACGAGTTAACTTTTGGACTCTAGTGTGGCCCAGATATTTAATCCCTGCCCTATGGATGAGTGACACTTTTCACCCATCCACAGGCCACCATCCTACATACATGCATCGTCCATTTCATTTCTTCATTTCAAACATTTTCCCGATCTCATCCCCTCCATGTCTGTGCAACCCAAAACCCATCCAACCCTTAACCTATGATCATCTGAGGAACCAGGAGAGTGAGAGTAGGATGTTGGATGATGCTGGACGGCCAGAACCGCCGTGGACGGCGGGGTGGAGGCAAGAAACCGAGAAGGTAACCCGGTTACCCATTTTCCATATTTAATTTGGTTTTTCCGTTATGGTTGCTTGTGGGTGATTAGGAAGTGTTCAATAGGTTGCTAGGGACATTTTAGGAAGGTTTTGAATGGGTTTAACGGCTGAGACGCCGTGGAGGTTGATCGGGGAATATTGAACCTTTTGGTTCAAAATCAAACCATGGAATTTAGGTGTTTTTAGGTTGTTTTTGATGATTGGAAATGATAGGGAATTAAGAAATAGGAATTATAGGATTAATTAGGGTTGAAATCGGACCAAAATAGGGGAGGGAAACCACAGAACCGGTCACGCCGGTTGAGCACAGTGCGTGAACAGTAAAACCGGTTCAGCTGGAGGTTAGTGACGATGAACAGTATTTTGGACCTTCTTGGGGTGCGTGAGGGTGCGTGAACAATAATATGGGGAAGTGTTCAACATACGAAATCTTCTATTCGATGTAACGAACATTTTGGGACTAGTTTCGTGTCAATCGGACACCGTCTCGATATGTTTTCGGGCATCGGAAGGTTTAGGGTCGGATTAAAAAGTTAAAAGTTCGGCAAAATTACGGGGCTTTGGTAGGAGGTTAATAAGGTAGTTAGTAACCTTCTATTACGATTTGTACAGGTTCGGGAGTCCCGGTGATAGTGATGGGCTCGGGAGAGCCTACGACACCCAAATCGAGGCGACAGCTCGGACGGTATGTGAGTGGACCTTGGTTTTCGAATGCATGCATGCTTTTTAGTGAAGGGTACAAATGTCTTCGATAAACTGTTTTTATAAACTCTTGGTTTTGTCCACTCATAGCTTTTAATGTTTTGACTGCCCTTCAGGTTGACAGCGGATGTGGACTGTAGCAGAGACCGAGATATCACATGCCTCCTCCGGATCCTGGCGTACTCTGATAACCCAGGAGGGCAAAGGTCGGAATTATCCCTTGTCTGTAACTCAGTGTCAGACGCGAGCAGGGTCATCCCGCGTTAATCTCGGGGGGATAGGGATGGGTCCTGTCAGGTGGGAACACGAGTGGACTAGCACGTGTGTTCGTTTTTACATAGACATGTTTGTATTCTTTCTTTAGTTTAGTTACTTGAGTGTCGGTGGGGTATGCAATGGTACAACTCGGTTGACGTAGGTTGGTTGACCTTTGGAGTTGACCGGGAGGACCTAGAGAAGATTTTAGGCTTAATGAGTGGCCATCTAGATCTAGGATCAGACAAGAAAGGTATGATGTTTGGCGACTTCTACTTGGTAGTGGTACTGTGGTGGAATTTCGACGTGGAAGGGGCCACGTGGGAGCTAGGTTTGGAAGCGGGACTTGTTTTCCACGGTTTTGGCAGGGGAAGGTGTAAATTTCGAGGGTGAATTTCCTATAAGGAGGGTAGGTTGTAATGACCTAACCCATAATTACAAGATTTATGATAATTATCAAAGATTTTGTGGGAATTTCTGGGATTTGATTAGGCTAGATGGACGATTTTTCCCTTGGAGTTTTGTTTGGCTTACTAAATAGGGGAAGGGGAAAAAGGAAAAGGAAATATGGAGATATTTTGGGAAGGTTTGGGATAAGGATTTCATCTTTATCTCACTCTCATTCTCATTCTCTCCTCAAACCCGTGCAAGCCCATACAAAATAACACACGTACCACCATTAATTCCTATCTTGTTTTTTAGGGCTTTTGAGAGTGAACTAAGGTTGGAATTAACGTCTAGGCACTCTCACAAGCTGGGCAAACTCAAAGTTGAAGATGAAAAGTGTTGGTGGTGGTCATGGTGCGGAAGGAAACTTTGGCTGCAACTTTGGGAGCTCTTATCTTTGAATCCTAGTTAGATTTTTCAGTTCTGGTCTCATTTTGGGATTCTTGGGCTTGAGTATGAATTTTGACTATTAGAAAATTTAACCTGGTTGAGAAATGAAAGAGATAGGAAGGTTTGAAGTTTGGACCTTCAACGGAGGATTTCGAGCGGTTGACGGCGTCTCAGCCATCTTCTACGACGAAGGGCTTACATCAGTTCATGTCATGAATATGTGTCCAAGTGACTACGCCACGTGGTGGGTGCCAAGTGGCATGGCATGATTGGTGCCACGTGGTAAGTTGCCACATGACATGGTTTCACGTGACATAGTTTCACGTGACATGGTGTCACGTGGTAGGGATGTCAGAGCTGTTAAGTGCCACATGGCCAAAGGTCATTGTTTCCACATGGCAGGGGTGCCCCGTGGCACGTGTCAAGTGGTGCCATGTGGCAGAGTTGTCACGACCTGGCCTATCTAGCACAATATTGTCCGCTTTGGGCCCAGCCCTCATGGTTTTGTTTTCGGAAACTCACGTGCAACTTCCTAGTGGATCACCCATCATGGGATTGTACTAGCCTCAACTCGCTTAACTTTGGAGTTCCAACCGAACTCAAAGCCAGTGAGCTCCCAAATGGCTTAGTGATCGATAGGTGTGTGCCTACACATATGAGGCACATCACCATTCCCCTCGTAGGAATGTGGGATCATTCACCGTTCCCTCCAGGACACAGGTCTTACAAGAGTTTTCAGGGTGTTAGGACACGTGTCATGCCATGTCAGTTAGGGCTGACCTTAGCAGGTGATCTCAGCAACTAACGTCATGCGTTGACTAGCACGTGTGCTTGAACTTCGAGGTTAAACTGGTTGTTTTTGTAAGGTTTTGACATCCTAAATTAAATGGTGGTGGTTTAAGGTAGATCAAAGGTCATTTGATGGTAGTTTTGTGGGGTTTTTATCCCCGTGAAGCGTGTTCAGGAGGTATTTTTCAGTTTCGAGGCTTTTGGGGGTTTCAGATATGGACTTATATAGATTGTTTGTGACCCCCGAGTGTGACTTTGACTGGAGAAGACATCCTGGAGGTTTCAGATTAGCTTACAACTCGGGATTTGAGCGATCGGAGGTACTACCAGTGGACAATTTCTTTCATAACTGTTATACATGCATATTTATATGGATTTATACGATGGTTTTGATGGTTATGATTTTCTTTTGTGGAAATAATTTTTGGATAAATGATGGATTATTGATATATATGTGGATATTTGGTTGTGGTTTCCGGGACACAGGTTTTACTGATGGTTTTGGAAACCAGATTTTGGGTTGGTACCCATGAGGTAAATGTTTTGGGCTAGTGCCTCTGTTAAAAAGTATTTTGGTTTCTTTATAGTTCTATTTTCTGGTTGGGTTAATCCTAGGAGATTAGATTGCTATTCCGAAGTTGGACTCCGAGGAATCCCAGGGACGAGCTCGGACGTTGTCAGAGTTGGACACAACACGTGACGATGGATGGGATGCTAGTTGGACTAGCAAGCTGGTTGGGCTAGCAGGACGAGGTTAACTTTCGGGGCTAGTTGGACTAGCGGGACCAAGTTTGGCTTTTATTGACTTGTGGTGTGTCTAAGGGTTTTCAAAAGGATTTACAACCAGGGTTTTCAGAGAAATGTGGGCCAGGGCTATTTATGTCTTTCATGTTTTTATAAAGATGATTTCGGAGATTGGTTTTCAAAGCTTTATTTTTGTCCACTCACATTTTTTATTGATTTTGGCACCCTCCAAGTTGATCTTGGGACGTGAGCTGTGTTGAGGCTGAGGCATTTCTATGGGTCTGCACACTCAGTAACCAGAGTAGGTTTTGGTAGTTATTTTCAGTATTGTCAAGTGCTCTCTGTATGTTTATTGTTTCTTGGATTACGTTTCTGCTTAACATGAGGAGTTATCTCTTGTCTAACATGGGGTTTGTAATATAATAAAACCGATGGTAACTTGCAAATTTGAGTGTATTTTTGTCAGACAGGAGCATGGCCTTTCAAGGAATTCGAGGGGGATTCTGGGGAGGATCTTGTCAATTTGATATCAGAGCACTAGGTTATTTCCTGTGGGGTCACACGCGAGTCGTGGAGGGTAGTATTGTTTCTGATGTTTGCTTCTTATTAGACATTATGCCTCCACGACGACAATCCCGTCATCAACCTGGTAAAGAGGGAAATGATAGGGAAGCTAGATGGGGAAACAATATGGATCGGTTTGGTCGGGCATTCGATGTCGTGATGCAGAGGGTAGGATACCTAGGGAGCCGGATATCGAGAGGGGCCAACGGCTTGGAGCCATTGAGTTTATTGGTGGATCATATTCCGGGGTGGTCTATTAGTTGATTTCATACTTTGAACGGATATTTAAGGTGATGGGTGCCTTCCAGAGCATATGGTTTAGATATCGGCATTCTTCTTTGATGGTATCACATATGTGGTGGCAGACATTACTCTCTATGGGTTTGGATGAGACTACCGAGACTTGGGTGATTTTCAAGGAACATTTCTTGCAATACTTTTATCCCTAGTCTTATGGGGATAATAGGGAGGTGGAGTTTCTGCATCTGGAGAAAGGGGACATGACTATGGCTTAGTATATTTGGCCTTGTTCGCACATGGTGCGTAGGCATGCGGAGCCGATTAAGGCGATGAGGATTTGTCGATTTATGTCAGGTCTTTAGAGTGAGATTCAGGCGATGGTGCAGGTTGGAGGATTCACCACACTCTGGAATATTTCGGATGGGGGGCATCTCAGCTGGAGATGAGTTTAGCGAAATCTCAGCAGCGACCGAGTGGTTCTGGTCAACGTCGGAGACGTCAGGGGGATATTTTTTTTACCTAGGATGTTGCGCTTGGGCTGTTTCTACTTCTAGTTCTTCTAGTGGTAACTGTTTGGGTTCTGGTGACAGAGGGTCTGGTTAGGGTGGATGGGTTGCTCGAAGGATAGATGATGGTTGTTTCTATTGCTGATGGTTTAGTCATTTCATGTAGGAGTGTCCATATTGTATAGAAAATGGTGCTACGAGTGAGGGTACGACATGGCAGGGTCAGCAGATGACCTATTCTTCAACTATAACATCAGGGAGTCAGGCTCCGGGAGCCAGTAGATTAGGTGGGAGCCAGAGGGGATGCGGTGGGACTACGGGTGGGCGAGCATGTGTGTTCACTTTCACAAAGATAGGTATGTATTCTTTCTTTGGTTTTGTTACTTGAGTGTTGGTGGGGTCCAAAATGGTACATCTTGGTTAGCGTAGATTGGTTGACTGGAAGGACCTATAGAGGATTTTGGGCTAAGTGAATGGCCTTCTAGATCTGGGATCGTACAGGTAGCGTATGATGTTTGGTGATTTCTGTCGGGTAGTGGTAATATGGAGGAATTTCGACAAGGAAGGGGCCAAGTGGGAGCCTAAGTTTGGAGACGGGACTTGTTTCCCACAGTTTTGGCAGGGGTAGGTGCGAATTTCGAGGGAAAAATTCCTATAAGGAGGGTAGATTGTAATGACCCAACTCGTAATTGTGGGATTTACAGAAATTGTCATAGATTGCTCTACAATTTTTAGGATTTAATTATGCTAGATGGATGATTTTTCGCTTGAAGTTTTGTTTGGCTTACTAAATGAGGGAAGGGAAAAATGGGAAAAGGAAATATGGAGATATTTTGGGAAGGTTTTGGATAAGGATTTCATCTTTGTCTCACTCTTATTCTCACTCTCTCCCCTCAATCCCGTGCAAACCCACAAAAAATAACACACATACCACCATTAATTCCTATCATGTTTTGAGAGATTTTGAGAGTGTACTGAGGTTGGAATCAGAGTCTAGGGATTCTCACGAGCTAGGCAAGCTCAGGGTTGAAGGTGGAAAGGACTGGTGGTGGTCGTGGTGAGGAAGGAAACTTTAGCGAAAACTTTGGGAGCCCATATCTTAGAATCCTAGTAGGATTTCTCAATTTTTGTCTCATTTTTGAATTCTTGGGATTGAGTATATGAATTTTGACTATCAGAACGTCCAATTTGTTTGAGAAATGAGGGAGATATGAAGGTTTTAAGATTGGACCTTCAATGGAGGATTCTGGGTGGCTGAAAACTGCGGCCACAGCGGCGCAGCGGTTGTCTTCGACGAAGGGCTGACATAGTTGACATCATGATTCTATCACTAGGTGACATCATGATGAAATCATTAGATACATGGTAGGTGCCACGTGGCAGGGCATGGTGGTGCCACGTGGGAGAGTGCAAAGTGGTAAGGATGTCAGAGCTATCAGGTGCCATGTGGTAGAGGTCGTTGATGCCATATTGTAGGGTTTCCACGTGGCAATGTTCTATTGGTGCCTCATGGCATGTTTTAGGTGGTACCATGTGGCAGAGTTGCTAGGGTGTTAGGACACGTGGCAGGTCACATCAACAGGTGTCGTCAGCAGTTGATGTCATACGTTGACCCGTGTGTGGGAACTTTGACTAGTGTGTGTGGACACGTGATCTTGAATTTCGAGGTGGAATCAATCTTATTTGAAAGGTTTCGACGTCCTAAATCCAATGGTTGTGGTTTCAGGTTGTTTGATGGTATTTTTTTAGTGTTTTTCTCCTAAGGAAGCATGTTTGGGTCGTGCTTTAGGTTCCGGGATTTTTGGTGGTAGTTTTGAGGGTTTTTCTCCTAAGGAAGCATGTTTGGGTCGTGTTTTAGGTTCCAAGGTTTTTGGTCATTTCACCTTTGGACTTATTTAGATTGTTGGTGATCCTCGAGTGTGATTTTAACAGGTCAGGACATCTCGGAGGCTTTGAATTAGCTTACAATTCAAGATTTAGGCAATCAGCGGTGCTGTGAATGGACATTTTCTTTCATAACTGTGATGCATGCATATTTAATATTTATATGGATTTATACTATGTTTTTGATGTTTATGATTTGCTTATGTGATTGGAAATGATTTCATTACAGTTGATGGATTTTTGCTATATATATGGATATTCAGTTGTGGTTTTTTGGGTACAATTTTGACTGATGGTTTTGCAAACCAAATTTTGAGCTAGTGCCCAGGAGGTAAATGTTTTGAGCTGGTGCCCAGATTAAAAGGTATTTTGATTTCTTTATGGTTCTGTTTTCTGGTTGGGTTAACCTAAGACGATTGGATCGCTATTCCGGAGTTGGACTCCGAGGATTCCCAAGGATAGGCTCGTACGTGGTTAAAGTTGGACTCGACACATGCTAGCAAAGTTGGACTTTGTAGGACTCGTGGTTGTCTATCGGTAGTACAGATTGGATTCTAGTTAGACTAGCGGGCTGGTTGGACCACCGTGATGAGGGTTGGCTTTTATGGATGGTTGGACCAGCGGGACCATGTTTTCCTTTTATTGACTTGTGGTGCGTCGGGGGGTTTTCAAAATGATTTACAACCGGGGTTTTGAAGGAAATGTGGGCCAAGGGTTGTTGGACCTACTATACTCTAACTATAAGGATGGGTTCGACCAAGGCTTTGTGGGCAGGGTTGTTGGGAAACCTCACCATGTGAACCGGTGACCTCTCCTTTTAGGCCGAAATCTTATTTTTGAGCTTTTTGTAACGCTGAGCCTTTCAGATTTGGCCCTTTTATCCGTTTGTTGGCTTTCATCCCCTTTTAGCCATCCCCTTGTTCAAGGTTTCTTTATCTTCAAGTGATAAGAGCTCATGATTTACTAGTTATATGCATTGATCTTGGTGGGTTGACTATTCATTCCTTTCTCGATCAACCTGATGCTTCCTAGGTCGGGATTGTAGAAACTAGTTTCATACACAGTGGGATTATCCATAAAAGGCTTCATATCCGCTAGGATGGCATCACAATGACCATCTTCGAAGGTAGTCTCGTTGGGATTCCATATGGCGATTTTCTAGTGGAGAGCTGACGACATACACATGCTCTTGTGAATCCAGTCCCTTCTCAATAACACGTTGTAGTTGGCAGTGCTATAAATCATAAAGAAGGCCAGCATTAACCTTCCAGAAGTAACCATGATCTTCAAAAGTAAAACCCCAAAAGTCTTAATGATGGCCCCAGTGAAGTTGGAAATTATTGTTGTTGTCGAAAAACATTCCTAAACTCCTACCAAGCCATTGATGGAAGCTCCTCCATCAATCATGACCTTGCTAATTGAGATCCCTTCCAAGTATGCAGTGATTAAGATGGACCGCAAGCGATCTGTCATATCCTTGGTGAGAATCACGTGGATTCCGAAATGAAACCTTGCTTGGGATCTCGATCATTAATTGTGATGGTTCATAGGTTCATCTCATTGTGAGCATTTTGTTGCTCATCATCAAGCAACCTTTCCATTTACATGACCTCTAACAAGTCTTTCCCGAAATCGTTTAGTTCTTCTTCAGTCATACTTTAATAGTCCCTTTTGATGGGTGTCCTAGTTTGAATCTTTTTCCATTATTAGGATGTGATCATCTTTGAACAACTTTCTTGGCAAGTCATCATCTGTGAAGTTACCAAACACATTCTTTCTCCTTGCTCAAACAGAAATCTCAACTATAGAGTTGTAGTAGCATATGGTCCTCTAATGGTTAACCTCATTCTTCTTCTTTCTCCAATTTTCCTCAGGAGGACTCATCGACTCCCTCTTTGTCACTGGTCGGGTTGCCCCGAAACTCCTCTAGGCACATCTGTAGGCCCCTATTGTCTATGAAGCATGCATTTTTCAATTGCAATAGTTCCTTCATTAGTTTTCCATTTTTTCCAGCCATATGCCACCTTCTCTTCAAGATGATGGCCTTCTTTGCTAACGTTATGTCAACTTGAAAAAAAAGGGATTTTTGGCCCTTGAGATCTTTTTGGATACCTTGTTCTTTCTTCTGTTAACAGGTTGGTTGCTTTTGCTTATTCTGGATATCCCCCACCTTTGAAAGATGGAACTCTGAGGGAGCTTTTCTCTTGGACTGTAACGACCCGTCCCTAATTTTAAGGAATAATTAAGAGTTAATTACGGATGAGCAAGGCTAATCGAGGATTATCAGACGTTCAGGGCAAAATTAAAATTTTACCCCTAAACGAGGGTAAAAAGTTAACTTTTGACCTGGGAGGTACGACGCACGAGGGTCGTGGACCGTTACGTAGATCGGGTCGATACGAGTTCATAGACATGTGGCACGTCGAAATCAGACGTTCGAAGGGAAAGTTACGGGTCACGGAAGTTCCGAGGAACTATTGCACAAATCACGAGACATGTGTACTTTTTTCTGAAGTGGGACCAAGATATTTGTATCAGGCCCAATGGATGAGTGAAAAGTGTCACCCATTCATTGCTCACCTAACACAGATACATGCATATCCCCTTACCTTCAACTGTTTCATCCAACCAAACCCTATGAACACCAAAAACCAAACCCTTCCCCTTTCATTTCAGTTGAGGCCAAGAGAGTGAGGCTGAGGACGTGATGACGATGGTAGGACGACCAGGATCGCTGTGGGCGACGGTGGAGTCACGGCAAAAGGTAAACCCATAACCTTTTATATTTCAAATTGTGGGTTTTGGGATTTGGACGTTTTGTATGGGTTCTGATGATTTGAGAACATTTGTGGGGGTTGTACGAGTCGCGTGGGATCAGGAATGGTAGTTGAGGACGGTTGAGCAGCCCAGATGATGGTCGTGAGCAGTTTTTGATGGGTAGCCACCGAATTCGATTTCTGGGATGGTAAACCTAAAATAATTCCCTAAATCTCTTTCTTAGGATCCTATGAGCTTAATGGAACCCTTAGGATTGAGTTTTAGGCCTTGGAAATTCCCAAATCATGGGATGAACAATTGGGCTTAAAATGGTTTATTGAACCAAGGGATTTTAGGATTGTTTTCATTAATTTGATTGCATAAAAAAATTCCTAGGATAGATTGGAGAAGATTGGTGGAAAGAAGGAAGAAAAAGGATGAAAAAAAATGAGAAGATATGGAAGTGAACTAGCCACGCCGGTCTAGTTGGACCCACCGAACCAGTGAACCATCCGAACCGGTCTGTTGCGAGGAAGGGGATGACCCTGTAGCCGGCGCGTGAAGCCCATGCGCAGGGCCTTTAGGCTGCGCATGGCGGCGCGTGGGGTACTTTTTGGCCAAGTGTTTACCATTCGAAATCATCTATTCGATTTAACGAACATTTTGGGACTGGTTTTGAGTCGATCGGACACTGTTTCAATATAGTTTGGGGCGTCCGAAGGTTTATGATTGAGTTTAAAATATGATAAAAATCCCGAAAAATAGGGGGTTTAATGAGAGGTTATTAAGGTAGTTAGTAACCCTCTAGTATGATTTGGCAGGGTTGGGAATCCCGGTGATGGTGATTGGCCCGAAAAGGGCTTACGACGAGCGTATCGAGGCGCATCTTGGACGGTCTGTGAGTTGACCTTAATTTCTAAATATGATGCATGCATAACTGTTCTATATGTGTTTATGAACATTTTTTGAGATGCCATAAGTGCATATGATTTAAAATGCGTGAGTGCACATAGTTCGAGATTCCTATTTTATATGATATTTGGGCTTCGGCCGTGTATGCTACGTGCTTGTGTTGTTTATGATTTCGAGGTTTCACAGAGAGGCATGAAACCGAGGAACTGATTTACGGTATTGGAAGATTTCACGGAGATGCGTGAAATCGAGATTCAGGCATGAGTCCCAGTTAAACTATGATTTGAAAGTGTTTTGGAAACGATAATTGGTTTTCAGCTTTGGAAATATCTTTCGGGTATATGGCCCAGTTGAATTGAGGTTTGACTTAGAGTACAGTCAAATGCGCGTTAAGTCGGGCAGAGACCTAGTTATGAGTTTTACGAAAGGTATTTCGAGCTTGAGACCCAGTTGTGGATTTGATAGGATTCGAGGAATCCTGGAATATGAAGTGTCGTTCGACACTGGTTTTTGGGATATAAACCATTTGGTGGTATTTCGGGGCATATTGGCCCATTGATGATTTTCAGGTCATAGTCGTAGTCGCAATGAATGCTATGTGCACAGCGACGAGATCGATCAGTGATGTGTTACCGATGATCTAGATATAGTCGCGATGAGTGTTATGTGCGCGGCGACGAGATCGATCTGTGATGTGTTCCCGATGATCTGAAAATGGTTGCGGCAAGTACTACATGCGTGGCGACGAGATCTATCAGCAATGTGTTCCGTTGATCTAGAGATAGTCGCGATGAGTTCTATGTTCATGGCGATGAGAACGATCGGCGATGCGTTCCTAATGATCTAGAAATGGTCGCGACGAGTGCTACTTGCACGGCGACGAGATCGATCGGTGATGTGTTCCTGAAGATCTAGAGATGGTCGCGACGAGTGATGTGTTCACGACGACGCTAAAATGAGGATGGGATGTGTTCCCACGTGTTCTATGTTTTGGGAAGAGATCCTACATGTTTTATGATTTGGGCTGAGACCCTACTGAGATGATGGCTTCGATCGAGAAGCAGTTTTCACTGTGTTTCGATTTGGGAAGCAATACGTCTTGCTTCCGAGAAAGGATTTGAAGTAAAGTGGTTTTATGATGCATGCATGATTTTACGTGAAAAGTATAAATGTATTTTGATATAAATGTGTTTTTATAAAGAGTTGTTTTGTCCACTCACAGCTGTTATGGTTTTAATACCCTTTAGGTTGATCGCGGATGTGGGCTAATGCAGAGATCGAGACATCACATGACACCACTGATCCTGGCGTACTCTGGTTAACCCCAAGCAGAGGTCGAGTTTATCCCTGGTCTATCACGCTGTGTCAGATGGGAGCAGGAACGTCCCACGATAATCCTGGTGGATTGGGACGGGTCTTGACAAGTGGTATCAGAGCATAGGTTGCTCTTAGAGTGTCGCGCAAGTGTTGGATGTGATGCCTCTGCAGTGTTAATAGCCCGTCATCAACCTGATACTTAGGGTAAGAGTATGAGGATTCGGTGCAATCAAACCCTAGTTAGGATGTGTTTTACACGAGGTGCAATGATTTAGGGTTCGATTGGCACAGGATGCCGAGTGGTAGTGAGGTTGGATCCCGAGTAGGATCGATGTGTATGTGAATCCAACGGCTTGGAGCCGTAGTGTTACTGGTGGATAGAATCGAGTGTACCAATAGACACAGTATGACGACCTGAGAGTCGGGACCGTTGGGCGACCATGTCGGATATGGATTGGGGCGAAGTGGAATCAGTGGAGGTCGGATGTTAGGGTCATCCACGATAGGATTGCAAAACTAGAGATTATGGTGCTAGGAGTAGTCAAGTACACGATGACCCTGGTTGTCCCTAGTTGAGACTGATCGTATTTGGCATGAGAGGCCATGTTTCAGTGTCTCGAATCCCAGAAGGATGTTTACTGGAAAAGAATGCCACGACATAGTTGTCATGTGGGTTGGTATGACATGCCGTGGTTGAGCAGTGTTAGACACTGAGGAGAGCCAAGATTCTTGTGGGCGCAACGGCTAGAGGTCGTAGAGTTACGAGAGGACGAGGTCCGTGGATTGTGGTTACTGGGTGGTTGTGTACCAGTTAAGCCCATGTTACAATTATTTTTCGGAGTCAAAAACGATGGATCTATTAGTATAGATGTGCTGCAGTGAGCAGCCAGGTTTGTGATAACCCCAGTGTGTGATTGATTGGACAAGTTACCAAGAGTGTGGTACATGTAGATTGGTTCTCGAGGAAGGACCGATCGGTGGATGCTATTTGTTAAGCAGTTGGTACCTGCAATGAGGGGACCGCATGAGTGCGGTGTTTCGATGGCAGAATGTTTTTGGGACTAGTCTGCACGTGGTGGTGACCGACGCCGCTATTGATAGACGTGGATGAGTCCTATCGAGTGGATAAGCTCGTGTTACCGTGACTACTGGGACGATGGAGATTCCTCAATCATGACGAGGATGCGGAGGCATGTGGGTGACACAGAGGGAGATGTTGAGTTTTGAGTGTTGGCGAATGTGCCACTCTACCTCTGCGGAAGTGACTGAGATGAGTGGGAGATTCCAGAGATGATTTGAATGGAATCCAATAGTGATTGGATAGTTTCGAATGACACTGTGTGTGTCTAAGTGATGTGATGCCAGTGAGGGCTTAGTTTGCGACTAGTATGGTAGACGTGCCCTAGGGCGGCAAACATATGAGTTCGGTAGGCACTGAGCGGGACGGAGAGGATCCCGAGTGGCTCCGTACAATGCACGAGGTATACCTGGATTGGTGATATGTACCCTAGCTCATTTTGGACGGATGACACGAGTGTTCGGTGCTGGAAATTGACCCCATAATGGTTGGAACGTGCGAACCAGTATGCCGAAGATGATGGTGATAGAAGAAGCCGAAGAGAATCAATGTAAGTGTCTAGTTTGGAAGAAAAGGATTAAGCATTACAGTAATTATCAAAGAATACTCTGAGTCGGAAGAGGTAACTTTTCTTTTTTCGTTTGGTTAGTGAGAGCTTCGGACTAGACTGTCGATAGGATTGTTAGACTTGAGATTCTACTGCGAGATCTGGGATAAGGTGGAATGGATAGAATCCAGTAGTGGTTGAGATATGTTGGGACTCTCCCCAACAGTATTTGAGAGGACATATGTGATGGAGATAATCAAGTGGTAATTGGACGGTTTAAGGGACACATAGGTGGATGTTGTCCGGATGAGTTGAGGACTTGAGAGTCCATTTGGAGTTTATTTTGGTTGATTGCGGTTGACCATATCTCCTGAGTTGCATATAATTTTGTTTGAGGAGAAATATGATTGTTAGAAATATAAGGGGTCACTACAATAGTTATCAACAGTTACTATTGGTTGGAAGAGATGGATATGATTCCAACATGGTTGGAACTTTGGAATCAAGAGAGGTTGTGATTGAGACATAGAGAAGCGTGCTTGATTCCAGATGGATGATGGTTATTCCGAAGTCAATGAAGGGGACTTCTCATTTTCTGCTCATTAGAAGATGGTGCTTGGTGGCACCAGATGGTGCTTGCTCGAGATCAGAGTAGCGCAACGAAGGCACAGTGGAGCCGGGAGTTGCCAGCTGGCCACGATGATTGTGACCTATAGTGTCAAGTGGATTACGGTTGCAGATCGTTTGGTGATAGAGGATGAGATATCGCTTAGTAGGAGCATTGAGGATGATTGCCGGATCGGACGCTGAACAGGATGTCAGCTCGATTGTTAGATAAGAAAGGTCATCATGCTAAAAAGCCATTTGGATGAAAACCTAGTGTATCTAACCTGTCGAAGTGAGTGACAGGTGAGATCGATGAGTGTCGACGTCTCGAGTGAGACTTATGCGTCGACAACTAATTTCTCGAGAGTTGAGTTGGAGCTTTGGAAGCTCCGATGACAGTGCGTATCGACGAGTATGGGGGTTGTGACGGACGTGTACTTTTACATGAGAGTGCCCGAGTAGGGGGACATGATTGGATTCCACAGTTTGGCTGTGGAATTGGGTCGGTTGGAATTTCAAGGAAGAAATTCTTTAAGGAGGGAAGTTTGTAACGACCCCTCCCTAATTTCAGGATTAATTAAGAGTTAATTACGGATGAGCAAGGCTAATTGATGGTTAATCAAGGACTATCGAACGTTCATGGCGAAATTACGATTTTGTCCCTAAAAGAGGACAAAAAGTTGACTTTTGACCCGGGTGGTCTGATGTAACGACCCGGACCTTCGAAAAAGGGAAAATTTGGAAAATTTGAAGAAAATGACGATTTTGCCCCGAGATAATGGGCGAATGGTTGACTTTTTGCTCGGGTGGTTAAACGGACTTTGACTGATGACTGTGACGTACTTCTGGACGTCACGAGTTCATAGACATGTGGCACGCCTGATTCCGACATTTGAGGAGGAAGTTATGACATTCGGAAGTTCAAGGGCATTTTCGTAATTAGTCATTATTGCGCACCTGTACACCCTGTTGGGTAGGTTGACCACCGTCTTGTAACTTGACATTTGTGCTCGTATTTTGTATTTCTACTATCCCTGGTCTGGTAATATTGAACTCTAAACTCATATGTTTGACTTTATTTATTTAATTCGAAAAACTTTAAGCCCGTTAAGGGTAATTTCGGTATTTTAGAGTTATTGTTAGACGGGAGCAAGGCACATCCCCTGGTGGCCCCAGGGGGATCGGGATGGGTCCTGTCAAGAGGTCCAAGTACACCGTGTACTACAAGGCCAACACCATTCGGCATGCAGACTTGGACAAGTACTGCGAGCTAGAGATGACCTTGCTGCCATGGTCCAAAAAGCCGAGCGACCCCCCCCCCCCCCCCCCCCCCCCCCCCCCCCCCCCCCGGCGAAGCTTACAAGATATGCTGGTGCGGGCAACAATTGTGATTGACCGGCTTAACATGCATACGTGGAACATACTAGTCAGCGTCTACATGGTCTTCTAACTGGGAAACCTACTAGAGCCAACTTGAGGCCAACTTTGCCATCTCTACCAATTTAAAAAGCAAATATATGGCCCAAGGTGGGTGCAGATGGAATTCCTGCATAAGTCGGCACGCAAGTCCTTCATCATGGTTGTACCGACCTCCCAAAAGAGTTAGAGGCATCAATGTTGCTGACTGTTGGGGCCCTAGAGGTTGTGGGCTTGCCGAGTAACTTAGATCTTTTTTATGTACTAGATCATGACACTAATCAAATGGGAAACTGATTGCTTCTTTGTTGTACAGGACCTTCCAAACGCACCATCACTATCGAGGAGGAGAAAGCATGTGACCTTTTTTGACTTAAGCTTAGTGACTTGAAATGAACCCAGTGTGTGCTTAGACTGCCAGACCACCTACTCACCGCCAGCCTAATCAAACCTCCAAGTAAGTTTAGTTTGTTGGATTAGTTCTAACTGGCATAGGTTGTGTCTACTGATTGGCAATGACTTTTGTTTATGTTTGTGTAGTTCAACCATTCGTTGAGAAGACAGTTGCGAATAAATTGAGCAAAGCAATCAACAAGTACACCTAGATTACTGAGCAAGAGAAGGTGGCCAAATCGGAAAGCAATCCAAAGGAGGATGGGTCGGCCCAAAGAGGGTGTTACAAGCACATGTTCATGGCCCAAAAACCTTAGGCCCCCGGAAAGGGTGATCAAGAGGCCCAACCAAGTGTTGATTGGCAAGACACGCAGCCAAAACTCAATCGGCTAGAGGTCCAACTGACTGGGAAGCAGCGGGCCTGCCAAGTGAGCGGCTCCCGGTCTGATCGGCAGCCAAGTGGTCATCGAACCCCTAGCCCTGAAAAGAGCCTCGTGGTTGGCATGAAACGGCCGATCATCGGTGGGTTGGAACAAGCGTGGGAGAATCTTCGGAGGCTACTGGAGGCTCAATAAAGGAAATCTCACCCCGCAGTTGATGTGTCGGAGAACGACGGTGCCAAGAGGTGGTGGAAGAGGGGTGCCGAGGCGAAGGCACCGTGACAAGACCCATCCCGATTATCACTCGATAGTCGTGATGAATCCTGCTCCCGTCTGACAATAACTAAAAATTAGCGAAAGTAACAAAACTTATATACATGCACCACACAACAAATCCCGAAAACATTGTCAGACAAGGGATAGTTAAGTTTTACAGACCAATGACGTCACAAGTTTGACTAGTCAAAGACAATACAGAGCATAGGTACTATTACAGATAGGGATCAAATTCCTACTCTGTAGAGTGTCTGAGTGCGCAACGGTCTATTTATTCTTTTGCCTCGCTTGCCTCGTTTCTAGCCCTCGTACCTGTGCACTGGCCTGGAGGGTGCATAAAACAGTAAAGGTGTGAGTGGAAAAAAATAAAGTTTGATAAGTACATTTACCAAAACACATTTCTTACCCTCCATTTTTCACAAATGTGCATGCATAACAGAAAACATGAGTAATAATATGAAATCAATTCATGATATAAAGCATCATTTTCCAAAGTCTCTGGACACAAATATCAATAAATCATAATACCACCAATCCTCAATATCCAATCACATTATCCATAAACCCGTCACGATATCAATGCAACGCGTGCAACTCGGTGTCTCACGTCCGAGTACATCCCCCAGGATCTACGACGTCTAGGGGGATATCAACTCTAGGATCAACGACGTCTAAAGGATATCATCATAATCCCACGCTCCTGCGAGTGAGCCTCCCTAGGAGCTGCTCATCTCCAGGCAGTGGTCGTGACTACTCCAGGATCTACGACGTCCGGAGGAGACTATCAAATCACAGAGGATGGTATATGTGGAACAGGTCACCCAAAACCAGTAATCTCATTTTAAAATTATTTATGTCTCAAATCAAGTCAAAACATTTCAATAGGGTCTATGCCCGAGACATAGCTTTCACAATTCAACTTCCACAAAATCATCATAACACAATGTCCAAAATTCACTTTATAATCAAAATCATGAATTTAATCATAATCACATGTGATTCCAAATTTGAGTGAAAATCACTATTCACTTAGGTCACAAGCCCAAAATATCATTTTCACGTAAATCCGTGCACAACCATAAACCCGAGTTACCACGATCACGTAAATCCATAAAATCAATCACTAACTCATAATCCGAGCAAAATGTCATTTTTAATCATTTTCAATCCGGGACCACGCCCAAAACATCAACTTTGTCATTTCTCGAAACTCGTGCCAAAATATACTATAATAATCATAAAATCGAGAATCACCAGATGAAACATCCATCATGCCAAAACATATAAAATCATATAATAAAGCATTTAAAATCATATATGCATGCATCACGGTTAGAAAACAAAAGTCCACTCACACACACCGTCCCGATTGTTCAGCCTCGAGCTGTTCGTTTTCCTCCGACGTCCCGGGAATATTCCAGCCTGTCAAACAAAGTGATTTAAGGTTACTAGACTATCATATGATCCTCAAATAAGAATCCCCTAATTGTCGTAATTTTATAATGTTATTTTAATATAATTTAAACGTTTCGAGTACTCGGAACTACGCTGAAACCATATCCGATTGACCCGAAACCAACGCGGATAGGTTCGTATCATCGAGAACATCAAGTTTCATGTTGAACACTTTGCCGGAATCCCCTCCACGCGCCGTCACGCGCCGCCGCAAGCGGCTGCGCGTGAAAGCCACGCGCGTAGCACAGTACTGCTACAGTGCTTCGTTCTCACCCGTTTGTCTAATAAACGGGTTGAAATACCCGCGATAGAACCCGATGCAATCTCAGTGAATTCGACCTCAAATCAATCCGTTCTTTCAACTGATCCCATCTAATCCAACTTCATTTCAGTTCTGTGAGTTTAATTACCTCAATTAAGGTCTAAAACTTCACGACTCACGATCGAACTTCGACGGGTCTCCTATTCGGGTTTCACGATTCCGTCCCTGATTTTCCAATTAATTCACATGGTTAGCATCGTGAGAGTGTAAGGAACGTTTCTACAAGATCAATTTCATAAAATCGTACCTCTAATTAACTGAACTCAAGCTCGATTTTCGGCAGCCATGGCAGCTTCTGTTCTTCCTCAATTCGACACGATTTCTGTTTGTTTTTGTTGCAAAGATGTTCGTTTTGATCCCAGAAGCGTAATTCAATTCTCAATTTCCCTTCTCCTAGCTTACAAATTTGAATTCGAATTTACCTTGATTTTTCTGAATTTTCGAACTGGGTACACCCGTCACCTCTCAGTCTCTCGAGTTCGATTTCTCTCAATTCGGTTTCTCAATTACACAAATAACAATGAGGCTGAGACAATTGGTGTTATCTGTTGTTAATTTGATATGATTAGGACAAACCTCAATTTAGGGAATTATGTCTAAAACCATATGATTGCGTTTTCCCCTAAGACCCGATTCCATGTTTTCTGAGGCAAGAATAAGACAAAGGATAGGTGTCATTGTCTGATCAAGGTTAAAAGACCATTTTACCCCTGGTTCGACAAATTACCATTTTGCCCCTAGGCTTCCGTGACCCGTAACGTTCGTATCCGAACTCCGTTTTCGACGTGCCGCATGTCGTTGTACTCAGGGCATCGAGACCTACCTAACGGTCCTCGAATCGTGTGAAAATTAGTTGTCAAACAAAAAGTCAACATTTTTCCCCATTTTCGTCCAAATTACGAAAATGCCCTTGAACTTCCGAACGTCATAACTTTTTCCCTGATCGTCGGAATTGAGCGTGCCACCTGTCTGTGGACTCATGACGTCCTGAACTACGTCACGGTCATCGGTCAACGTCCGTTTGATTCACCATTCAAAAAGTCAACAAATTGACCGTACTATTCACAAGGGTAAAAACATCATTTATTCATTATGTTACAAAATTACATTTCCGAATTTCCGGGGCGTTACAACCTTCCCCCCTTAAGAAATTTCTTCCCCCGAAATTTCATTGAAACAAATACGGGTACTGCTCTCGCATCTGTGTCTCAGGTTCCCATGTAGCCTCTTCCACGTTCTGATTCCTCCAAAGAACCTTCACTAATGGAATCTTCTTTCGTCGAAGCACTTTTTCCTTTCGGTCCAAGATCTGTACAGGATGTTCTTCAAAACTTAGGTCTTCTCTGAGTTCAACGGGCTGTTCCTCCAACACATGAGACTCATCATACACATATTTTCGTAGCATTGACACATGGAAAACATCATGGACCCTCGAAAGCTCGGAAGGTAATGCCAATCTGTAGGCAACCCGACCAATTCTCTCAACAATCTCATAAGGTCCAATAAAACGGGGGCTCAATTTCCCGTGTCTGCCGAATCGCACTCTACCTTTCCAAGGAGATAACTTCAAGAATACCCAATCTCCAACTGCAAATTCCAGATCTCTGACTCGGCGGTCCGCATAACTCTTTTGTCTATCTTGGGCTGTTTTGAGTCTGTCTCGGATGAGTTTAACCTTTTCCGTAGTTAAGTCTATCAATTCGGATTTAGACAATTTCCTTTCGCCCACCTCAGTCCAACACAAAGGGGTTCTGCATTGTCGTCCATATAAGGCTTCATAAGGAGCCATCCCAATACTTGCTTGGTAACTGTTGTTGTAGGTGAATTCCATCAATGGTAGATGTGACTCCCAAGTACCCTGGAATTGCAAAACACATGCTCTCATCATTCCTCCAAGGTCTGGATAGTCCGTTCCGATTGCCCGTCGGTCTGAGGGTGGAATGCCGTACTAAAATGTAGTCTCGTCCCGAAAGCTTCCTGTAAGCTTTGCCAGAATCTGGACGTAAATCGGGGATCTCGATCAGATACAATAGAGACAGGAGTGCCATGTAGTCGAATAATCTCGTCAATGAAGAGTCTGGCATACTGCGTCAACCGAAATTCTTCCCTTACAGGTAGGAAATGTGCTGATTTGGTAAGCCTATCCACAATTACCCAGACTCCATCGTGTCCTTTAGGCGTTTTGGGGAGTTTAAACACAAAATCCATTGTTATATGATCCCATTTCCATTCCGGGATCGGTAGTGGTTGCAGTGCTCCATAGGGTCTTTGCCTTTCAGCCTTTACTTGTTGACATACCAAGCACTTACTAACATACTCTGCAATTTCCCGTTTCATACCCGGCCACCAATAATGCTCTCGTAGCGTACGGTACATTTTCGTCCCACCTGGATGCATAGCATACGCTGAACTATGGGCCTCGTCCAGAATCTCTTTCTTTAATGTTACTTCTTCGGGCACACACAACCGTCCGTCCTTTACTAGGGCTCCATCCCTTCTAATCGCAACATCTTGTCATTCCCCCGCATCAGCTTCAATTCGAAGGACACACAAGATAGGGTCTTCAAGTTGGGCTTCAATAACTCGATCAATCAGAATCGGTCGCACCTGAAAACTAGCCAGTAAGCCACCTTGGTTATCCAGTCCCAAAGCAACTCCAGTCCTACGGAGTTCAACCAATAAAGGCAAACGTACCATTCGTAGATGCGCCACAATATGAGCTGATTTCCGACTCAATGCATCAGCTACCACATTAGCTTTTCCAGGATGGTACTCAATCGTGCAGTCGTAATCCTTGATTAGCTCCAACCATCGTCTCTGTCTCAAATTCAATTCCTTCTGTGTGAAAAAGTACTTCAAACTTTTATGATCAGTGAAAAGTCTACATGTCTCACCATACAAGTAATGTCTCCAGATCTTTAGGGCATGTACCACCGCAGCTAATTCCAAATCATGGGTGGGATAGTTACATTCATGCGGTTTCAGTTGTCGAGAGGCATATGCAATCACCTTTCCATGTTGCATTAACACACACCCCAAGCCTTGTAAGGATGCATCACTGTACACCTCAATTTCCCCACTATCATCCGGAAGGGTTAAAATAGGAGCAGAGGTCAATATTTTCTTCAGTTCCTGGAAACTTTGCTCGCAGTCTTCACCCCAAACAAACTTGATTCCTTTTCTGGTTAGGCGGGTCATCGGAGCAGCAATCGCGAAGAATCCTTCCACAAAACGTCTGTAGTAACCGGCCAATCCCAAAAAGCTCCTTACTTCGGTCACTGTTTTCGGCCGCTCCTAGTTTTCTATCGCTTCTATCTTCTGGGGATCAACACGAATTCCATCCACGGAAATCAAATGTCCTAGAAAACCAACACTAGTTAACCAAAATTGGCACTTACTCAGTTTGGCAAAGAGCTGGTTCCTCCTTAGCGTATCAAGCACAATCCTCAAATGTTCCTCATGTGCCCTCTTACTGCTTGAATACACTAGAATGTCATCAATGAACACAATAACAAATCGGTCAAAGTACTTCCGAAATACTCGGTTCATCAAATCCATGAATGCCGCAGGTGCATTGGTCAATCCAAATGGCATCACCAGAAATTCATAATGACCATATGGAGTTCGAAAAGCTGTTTTTGGAATGTCCTCCTCTCGAATCCTTAACTGGTGGTAACCAGAACGAAGATCAATCTTCGAAAAATACTTAGCTCCCCTTAATTGATCAAACAGATCATCAATCCGAGGCAAAGGGTACTTATTCTTTATCGTGACTTTGTTGAGTTTCCTGTAATCCATGCATAGTCGCAAACTTCCTTCCTTCTTTTTCACAAACAATACTGGGGCTCCCCATGGTGATACACTCGGTCGAATGAACCCCACATCCACGAGATCTTGCAACTGTACTTTCAATTCCCTTAACTCAGCTGGTGCCATCCAATAAGGTGTCAAGGAAATAGGTCGTGTACCAGGAATTAGTTCAATAGTGAACTCAATCTCCCGAGAAGGTGGCAATCCTGGTAAATCCTCAGGGAATACATCTGGGAAGTCACACACTACAAGGATATCCTCGGCCTTGGCTGGTGTATCCCGTGCATCAACAACATAAGCTAGATAACTCTGGCAGCCCTTCCTTAAAAATCTATCTGCCGAGAGGGCTGATATGACTCTAGGGGTTAACATCCTCCGATCTCCCTAAAATATCACCTCAGGTAATCCAGGGCTCCGAAGTACTACCCTCTTATCGAAACACTCGATAGAGGCATGATGGGTTGTCAGCCAATCCATCCCAAGGATAACATCAAAGTCACACAAGTCTAGGAGTATCAAATCAACCACTAGATGCACATCCCCTATCACAATAGGGTATCCTCGTATCACCTGGTTTACTACATACAACTCTCCAGTCGGTGTACCGACTCCCATCTCACACCCGATCGCAGAAATCTCTCTATCTGCTAACAGTGCATACTCCCGAGAAACAAAAGAGTGGGTAGCGCCCGGATCTATTAAAGTACGTGCATGATGACCGAAAATAGTAAGCATACCTGTCACCACCTCTGGGGCTGCCCGGGCCTCCTGTTGAGTCACAGCATAGACTCGAGCATATGGTCCCGAAGTCCGACCACGCCCTCGTGATCCACCAGATCCACCACGAGTTCTGCCACCTCCTCTCCCACTTGTAGCATTTGAAGCCAAGGTTGTACTAGGGCCCTGCTCAGTAGTGCCCCAACCAGCACCACTACCGCCAGATCGATAAGGGAATTCCCTTATGATGTGTCCAGGCTCTCCACAAAAATAACAAGTTATTGTACCAGCCCGGCTAGGTCGACCACTCTGGCTACCAGTAGATCCCACAGATGTTCCGCTAGCTTGTGATGTCGCCTAGGGTCTATAACCATATCGCTGTGTACTCCCACCACCAAAGCTCGGACGAGTGCCACGAGATGATCCAGAGCCATAATTACCTCTCTTGGAGGACCTCTGGTTCGCAGATCCCTGGTACTGACGGTCCCGGCGTCGACCAGAGCCCGAGAACTGTTGTGGCACTGGCAAGGTCACCTCAACTCGTGCAGCTGCAGCAGACAACTCTCGCAGGGTGGCATAAGTTCCTACCGTCACAGCTCCCCGGATTTCATTCCTCAGTCCTTGCTCAAACCTTCGGCACTTATCCTCCTCGTTGGCTACATATAGAGGAGCAAAACTGGACAGGTTCAGGAATTTCTGCTCATAGTCTACCACTGACATGTCCCCCTAATGTAGTTGTAGGAATTCAACCTCCCTAGCATTACGAATTGAGCGAGGATAGAACTGATCCAGGAAACGATGGCGGAAGTCCTCCCAACTCACGGTGCGGGCATCCATCCCTGTCAGTTGCAATCCACGCCACCATCGGTAAGCTTGGCTACTCAGCATAAATGTGGCCAGTGGAACCATATCTCCTGGTGGACATTGCATAATCTCGAAGATTCGTTCAAATTGGGTAATCCACCCATAGGCCTCTTCTGGGTCAGTCAGGCCCGTGAATCCAATGGCCCCTAAACGTTGAGCTCTCTCTACGTCTGGACCCCCAAACTCATCACCAGCCTGGGTACGGGGCTCGCGTCTTGGAGGCATATTGTGATGTTCTGTAAAAGAAACATATCAGTATCACAACTCGTGCATACTAATGTGCAAGACTCAGACCGTAACCTAATGCTCTGATACCAATTTGACAAGACCCATCCCGATTATCACTCGATAGTCGTGATGAATCCTGCTCCCGTCTGACAATAACTAAAAATTACCGAAAGTAACAAAACTTCTATACATGCACCACACAACAAATCCAGAAAACATTGTCAGACAAGGGATAGTTAAGTTTTACCGACCAATGATGTCACAAGTTTGACTAGTCAAAGACAATACAGAGCATAGGTACTATTACAGATAGGGATCAAATTCCTACTCTGTAGAGTGTTTGAGTGCGTAACGGTCTATTTATTCTTTTGCCTCGCTTGCCTCGTTTCTAGCCCTCATACATGTGCACTGGCCTGGAGGGTGCATAAAACAGTAAAGGTGTGAGTGGAAAAAAATAAAGTTTGATAAGTACATTTACCAAAACACATTTCTTACCCTCCAGTTTTCACAAACGTGCATGCATAACAGAAAACATGAGTAATAATATGAAATCAATTCATGATATAAAGCATCATTTTCCAAAGTCTCTGGACACAAATATCAATAAATCATAATACCACCAATCCTCAATATCCAATCACATTATCCATAAACCCGTCACGATATCAATGCAACGCGTGCAACTCGGTGTCTCACGTCCGAGTACATCCCCCAGGATCTACGACGTCTAGGGGGATATCAACTCTAGGATCAACGACGTCTAGAGGATATCATCATAATCCCACGCTCCTGCGAGTGAGCCTCCCTAGGAGCTGCTCATCTCCAGGCAGTGGTCGTGACTACTCCAGGATCTACGACGTCCGGAGGAGACTATCAAATCACAGAGGATGTTATATGTGGAACATGTCACCCAAAACCAGTAATCTCATTTTAAAATTATTTATGTCTCAAATCAAGTCAAAACATTTCAATAGGGTCTATGCCCGAGACATAGCTTTCACAATTCAAGTTCCACAAAATCATCATAACACAGTGTCCAGAATTCACCTTATAAATCAAAATCATGAATTTAATCATAATCACATGTGATTCCAAATTTGAGTGAAAATCACTATTCACTTAGGTCACAAGCCCAAAATATCATTTTCACGCAAATCCGTGCAACCATAAACCCGAGTTGCCACGATCACGTAAATCCATAAAATCAATCACTAACTCATAATCCGAGTCAAATGTCATTTTTAATCATTTTCAATCCCGGGCCCACGCCCAAAACATTAACTTTGTCATTTCTCGAAACTCGTGCTAAAATATAATATAATAATCATAAAATCGAGAAATCACCAGATTGAAACATCCATCATGTCAAAGCATATAAAATCATATAATAAAGCATTTAAAATCATATATGCATGCATCACGGTTAGAAAACAAAAGTCCACTCACACACACCGTCCCGATTGTTCAGCCTCGAGCTGTTCGTTTTCCTCCGACTTCCCGGGAATATTCCAGCCTGTCAAACAAAGTGATTTAAGGTTACTAGACTATCATATGATCCTCAAATAAGAATCCCCTAATTGTCGGAATTTTATAATATTATTTTAATATAATTTAAACGTGTCGGGTACTCGGAACTACGCTGAAACCATATCCGATTGATCCGAAACTAACGCGGATAGGTTCGTATCATCGAGAACATCAAGTTTCATGTTGAACACTTTTCCGGAATCCCCTCCACGTGCCGTCACGAGCCGCCGCAAGCGGCTGCGCGTGAAAGCCACGCGCGTAGCACAGTACTGCTACAGTGCTTCGTTCTCACCCGTTTGTCTGATAAACGGGTTGAAATACCCGCGATAGAACCCGATGCAATCTCAGTGAATTCGACCTCAAATCGATCTGTTCTTTCAACTGATCCCATCTAATCCAACTTCATTTCAGTTCTGTGAGTTTAATTACCTCAATTAAGGTCTAAAACTTCACGACTCACGTTCAAACTTCGACGGGTCTCCTATTCGGGTTTCACGATTCCGTCCCTGATTTTCCAATTAATTCACATGGTTAGCATCGTGAGAGTGTAAGGAACGTTTCTACAAGATCAATTTCATAAAATCGTACCTCTAAGTAACTGAACTCAAGCTCGATTTTCGGCAGCCATGGCAGCTTCTGTTCTTCCTCAATTCGACACGATTTCTTTTTGTTTTTGTTGCAAAGATGTTCGTTTTGATCCCAGAAGCGTAATTCAATCCTCAATTTCCCTTCTCCTAGCTTACAAATTCGAATTCGAATTTACCTTGATTTTTCTGAATTTTCGAACTGGGTACACCCGTCACCTCTCAGTCTCTCGAGTTCGATTTCTCTCAATTCGGTTTCTCAATTACACAAATAACAATGAGGCTGAGACAATTGGTGTTATCTGTTGTTAATTTGATATGATTAGGGCAAACCTCAATTTAGGGAATTATGTCTAAAACCATATGATTGTGTTTTCCCCTAAGACCCGATTCCATGTTTTCTGCGGCAAGAATAAGACAAAGGACAGGTGTCATTGTCTGATCAAGGTTAAAAGACCATTTTACCCCTGGTTCGACAAATTACCATTTTGCCCCTAGACTTCCGTGACCCGTAACGTTCGTATCCGAACTCCGTTTTCGACATGCCGCTTGTCGTTGTACTCAGGGCATCGAGACCTACCTAACGGTCCTCGAATCGTGTGAAAATTAGTTGTCAAACAAAAAGTCAACATTTTCCCCTTTTCGTCCAAATTACGAAAATGCCCTTGAACTTCCGAACGTCATAACTTTTTCCCCGATCGTCGGAATTGGGCGTGCCACCTGTCTATGGATTCATGACGTCCCGAACTACGTCACGGTCATCGGTCAACGTCCGTTTGATTCACCAATCAAAAAGTCAACAAATTGACCATACTATTCATTATGTTACAAAATAACATTTTCCGAATTTCCGGGGCGTTACACGCCGGAATGACGGGATAATGCCAATAGGCCTAGACTAGATCTTCCGCTCCAGAAGAATGTGCAACGGTCGACCAACCGCTAGAGGATTCGGTCTGTATTCTTTGAACTTGATGATGTTTTTGATCTTGTTCAGTCGACCAATGCAGGGGAGGGGTGGATCGGCGGCATGCCACCGAGTACACAAAACTTTGGTACCAGTTTTCAACGCCTTCGTTCTGGGATCTCAACCTTCTTTTGTCGAGATTAATGAGATCGACACATCTTCTTTCCGTGACAGATTCGTTAGGGTCCTCTCCAAACAGGCTCATGTGAGTACTCTGAAATTTATCAAGTAAGTTAGCCATATGAGGTATTTTTGATGATTTCTGAACCAAGTGTTTTTTTGGTCGGCAGTGCTTTGGCGAGACGTACGTGGCCTTCCCGAAGGCCGTAAAGCACGCCCAGAAGCTAGAAGACGAACAAAAGACTATTCGGCAGCGGGAGGAAATGCTAAGGGCCAAGGAGCAAGAATCTCAGTCTGCCCTTAAGCGTGCGGCCGAGCTGGAGAAGGAGATCCAACAGGAAAGGTTGTGGGTTGATTAGGCCAATAAGGGGTGGTCGATCAAGAAGACACAGTTAACGCCTTCGAGATCGAGCTGAAAAAATGGGATAAGAGTTTGCTCGAGATGAAAGGGAACATTGACCAGCTACGGTCCTGTCTTCCAACGAATCGGCATAAGACATTAGAGGAATTCATGGCCGAACAAGGGGATACGAACCTCGTGGATCTGGCCCTTGCCAAGGTGGAGGATGATTGCAAGCATCACGTGTTGTTTTTCAACCCGGGTGTGAGCCTTTAGTTCCCATGGCTAGGCAAGCCCCCAGTGCTAATCAAAAGTTTCAAACTAGCTCCGGCTTAGAAGTTAAGTACTGTTAAATTCGACACTGCAGTCGCATGGACTGATCAAAAAACATAAAACCCTACCAGCGGTGTCCAGAATGAACCCTCGACACCCCCCCCCCCTCTACTGATTAGGACAAGAGTGCCGAAGAGAAGCTTGAGGTCTTGGACTGAAGCCGACTGGCAAAGACTTACAATTTCCCTTTCTATTTTTTGCATGTAACTATTTTCAGGGGTATGCCTCTCGTACCCTGTGTTAGGTCATATTTTATGCATTTTTCAGTGCATTATTATCTTTGATGTAGTACTAATATCTTTCATCACATAGGAGAAAATGATAATTTTTGTGATAGTGGTGCAGGATTGGACATTATATCGAATTACAAAGATTTCGACGTAAAAAGGAAGAAATTCGGAGTTGAATGAGCTTATATAGGGAGTAAGGAAAAATAACTTGGAAAATAAAAGTTGTCACTATTTACGCAGCACTATTCACGCTGATATTGTTCACATGAATAGTGTCAGATTCCATTTCTTTCCTCGTTTGCCCTCTTGCTTTCTTACCTATATAAGCCCTTTTCACTCTCAAAATAAACCCTAGCCTCCACATAACAAAAAAATCAAATATTTTCTTCTTTTTTCATTCTCATTCCCTTCCATTAAAACCTCAAAAATAAAACTCATCTTTCTATTTCCCTTCCATAACCATCTCCTCTCTTCCATCCTTTTCCATCTCTTTCCCATGTACCTCAAACTCTCATCAGAAAATCTCCAAATTCCTTCATCAAATTCGTCATCCATCATCTTTGTTGTGTGAAGAAGAAGCCCTTTTTCAGTTTTGGAGAAGAAGACTATCTTCTACTTAGAGTTTACTGCATCCATGTTTTAACTAATGCTTTTATGTTGATTAGATACATGTGTAGCTAATTTCTTATCTAGGGTTCTTGATGTAACCATGTAAACTCAATTCTATGTTATGATTGAAGTATTTTGATTTTTACAAACTCTTCTTTGTTTCATTCATTTTAATTATTGATTCATATGTGATTCTAGTGCATGATCACCATTAGGGTTCCATATGCCTAGTTAGATTTAGAGCACATGCCATGCCTATGTTTAATTGATTTATGAATGAAAGAATAGGGTTAGTGAGTACATGCCATGCCACTGAATGTATTTGGTCAATTTTATTACTTTTTTCACTTAAAGGATTTCTAGGAGTAATTTAAAGTACATGCCATACTTAGGTTGCAATAAGAAGGACTAGATAATGTTCCACATGCCATGGCCTATCTTACTTAAGTGAAAACGATCCTTAGAGCAGGTTTGGAAGATCAGAGTACTTTAGTCGCTGTATTCATAGAATCAAGGTTACATAGGTGAAGTCAAGACCCTAGCTTCCGGCTCCATACTTTTCTCAATCTTTGCTATCTATCTTCATTTACTTAAACTTTTAATTTCAGTTTAACATCCTTACATATCACAAATCAAAACTCAATTCTATTTTATTTTCAGTTCTTTTTATTCCACTAGTTAATTGAGTCATTATAGGGTTAATTAGAGGTAATTGTGAAGCCTAATCAGTCTCTGTGGTTCGACACCCTTACTTGTGCATTACCATTACTACAATCGTAGTGTATAAGCTAGGATACATCAACAGCCTGTAAGACTTGATTTTTTATGAAATGAATTATCCTTTGTTCGCTTTCTTCTGTTTGGATCTGAGTGCCAAATGAGGCCTTGATATGAATGAAACTACCATATTGCTAATTGAGGAACACTTGTATGTTTTTCCTTGAATTTTTTGACTATGCATCAGAATAGTTGACTAATTATATGTTGCAATGAATCAATACTTAACGTAGGTTTAATTGAGACTACCAAGTGACCGTTGAGTGTCGAGTGACCACCGAGCGCCAAGTACTGTGAGGCATGTGTAATAGAATGATAGGTGCCTAATGGTGTTGCCTTTGGTGAAAGATGGTATAGACAAATGTACGTCCTCAGTCAGTAGCAGTGATGCTAGTTGGGTGAGCAATGCTCGAGTGCCGACCAAGTGGGCCTTGGTGGGAATGTAGGGCCTTGTTACCGGGGGAGTCCATGTAGGATAGTGACATATCTGCAGTTGGGTAGCTAGGTGCCGATTGGGGTGGGCCACGAGTGCCGATTAAAAGTGCAGTAAATCAGGTGTCGACTGGGGTAGGCTTTTGGCCAAAATTTACGCCCTAATTGTGCTTTCGATTGGGAGTAGTAAGAGGATGCTTCCGAATAAAGGCGCCAACAGGCTTACACTTCAATTGTTAAAGAACACTAGAATTTACACCAGAAAATCATAAATATTCAACATTCAACCAATAGTAATAAGCTCGATTGGAGATGGCCAAATTGATTACAAAATGGGTGTATTCTAAAGCTAACTAGGCTGGACCAGTGTGTCATTTGTAGAATAGCTTATGATGATCGACATGCCATGGGTGCGTCAGAAGACGATCGTTCATAGTTTGTGGTTCATAGGTCCTTGGTCCACAGACCTTTGTTACCATGTAGGGGCCTTCCCATTTGGGCCCGAGTGTGCCATATGACTACTCCTTAATTTCCAGGCTGATCTTTCTGAGGACCCAGTCCCTAACCTTGAAGCTTCAGGCCTTGACCCGGGAGTCGTAGTAGCGGGCGATGTGCTGTTTGTTAGCCATGTTGCGGAGGTTGTTCTGCTCGCAATTTTCTTCGTGGAAGTTTAGGCCCAGGTTGAGTAGTTCATTGTTTTCCTCGGGATCGTAAGAGAGTAACCAGTAAGATGTTTTCCCAATTTCCATTGGTACAATGGCCTCTGTACCGAATGCCAAGGAGAATGGTGTTTCGTTAGTAAAAGTCTGATATGATGTCCAGTAGGACCAAAAGACATCTAACATGATGTTACACCATTGGCCATTTGAGTTCTCGTCGAGGCGAGTCTTTAAGTTGTACTTGATGAGTTTGTTGACAGAGGCGAAGCAGAGTTTGATATCGTAGACAGTTTGATGCAGCAGACATTGCAAAAGTTGGGGAAGCAGACGCAGTCGAATTGCTTCTCGTTGTCTGTCACAATTGAGTGAGGTATGCCAAAGTGACATATGATATTTTTGTAGAAAAATCTTTCGATTTATATGGAGATGATGGTCTTGAGTGACATTCCCTCTGCCAATTTGGTGAAATAGTCAACGGCGGCAACCGCGTGTTCTACTCCTCATGTAACTCGTGGCATGGGGTCAATGAGGTCAAGTCCCCATTGCATGAAAATGGCTATGGACTAAGCATGGTTGTGAGGCATTCTGCAGGTAGGTGAAGGATTGGTGCATACTTCTGGCATTGATCGTATTTCTGCATTTGTGCGATTGAATCTGCACGCATGGTCAGTCAGTAATAGCCTTGTCAAAAAGCCTAGTGGGTGAGGGACTTGGGTCCAGAGTGGCTGCAGCAAATGCCCTAATGGATTTCCTTGAGGACATCTATCCCATGATCTGTTGGGAGACATTTCAGGAGTGGGACGTCAAATCGCCTTTTGTACAAGCTATCGTGGATGATTGTGTATCAGGTGGACTGGCATTGAACGTGCTAGGCATCGTTGTAATCTTCTAGTAGTTCTGCAGATTTGAGGTATCGAATGATTGGATCCATCCAGGATGGTGCACTGGTGACGACCATGATGTAGCACTCTTTCGAGCTTGGAGTCTCCAGGAGCTCGACTAGGACCTAGCGACCAACCTTGTCATCGATTGACAAAGCAAGCTGGGTTAGCGCGTCAGCATGGATGTTCTTTGAGCGCGGGATCTGGGTTATCTTGTAGGCCTGGAAGCTTCACAGGAGCCCGTGCCTCAACTAAGTAGCGCGCCGTAGAGGTGTCTTTGGCATCGTAAAGGTTGTTCACTTGGCAACCAATAGTTAGTGAAAATTTGGATTTGTCATCCCTGTAGGTCCTTCACGAGGCGAAGGCTAGCAAGAAATGACTCGTATTCTACCTCGTTGTTGGAGTCCTTGAAGCCAAAATGGAGGGTGTATTTGAGCTTGGCTTGGTAGGGTGTGCTGAGCACGAGCCTCGCACCAAAGCCGCTGTGGTATGTAAACCCGTACACGTAGAGCATCCAGATGGGCTTAGATTGGTCCAAATGAGATAGCGTGTTATCCGCTCATAGAGGTGTGGGTGTTTTCATAGCACTAGGTGCCTGATCGTTCAACTGGTACTAGGACGTGTGATAGGTGGATTCAGAGAGAAGGTCGGTGATGACCTGGCCCTTTTCGGAAGAGCAAGGAGCAAATGTGATGTCAAACTCGGTGAGCTCGATTTCCCATTTGGTTAATCTTTCGGATATGTCCGGTTTCTGGAGGACTTACCTGAGGGGCTTGTTGGTGAGGACCAGGATAGGGTGGGCCTGGAAATATAGTTGATGCTGTTTGGCTGTGATGACCAAGGCGAGGGCCAGTTTTTCCAAGCCACAGTATCTGGTCTCTGTATGCTAAAATGCTTTGCTTATGTAATATACTAGGAATTCAGCGCCCTCTTTGTTCCTTATGAGGACAAAGCTAATTGTAGAGGTAGAGATTGAGAGGTAGACATTGAGTTGTTTTCTAGTATCGGGGAGATCAAGCAAGGGTAATGTGCTCATGTACACATTCAGTGTGTTGAATGCATTATCGCAGTCTGTATTCCAGTTGATATTTCTGCCATTTTTTTTAGAGCACTGAAAATTGGGAGGCACTTGTCCGTGCCATGATGATGAACCTGGTAAGAGAAGCGACTCTTTCAGTGAGGGTCTGGACTTCCCTGAGCGTGCGTTGTGCCTGCATGTCGAGGATTGCTTTAATCTTCTCTCGGTTGGCTATGATCGTACACTGAAAACACACTTGGCAGGATTGGGCCGCATTTGGTACTGCTTTAGTACTTGGAACATCTTGATGAGATTGGTGACATGATCATTGGCAGTTTTTCTTTTGACCAGCATGTCCTCCACATAGACTTCCATGGTCTTCCCGATTTGATCTACGAGCACGAAGTTCACCGAGCACTAGTAAGTTGCACCAGCGTTCTTCAGTCTGAAAGAGCTGACATTGTAGCAGTAGACACCTAAGTTGGTGAGGAAGCTAGCATGAATTTCATTGTTTGGATGCATCTTGATTTGATTGTAGCCTGAATAGGCATACATAAAGCTAAGAAGCTCATGACCAGTAGTTTCAACCACTAGGAGGTCAATTTTTGGTATAGGGAAGTTGTACTTGGGGCATGCCTATTAAGGTTGGTGAAGTCGATGCACAACCCCAAGCTCCCGAGGGTTTTTTCACCAAAACAACGTTTGCAGCCCAAGCGACGTAGACAGCCTTGCGTACGAAGTGGATTGTGCTGAGCTTGGTGATTTCCTCTGGCATGGAAAGTTGACGTTCTGTGTCGTAAGTTCTTTGTTTCTACGTGACTGGTTAGAAGGATGTCGATCATGAGTCGATGGAAGATTAAATTAGTGGAGATGTTTGTCATATCCGCATAAGACCATGCAAAGACCTCGTTGTTGTCCTTGAGGAATTGTATGAGCTCGTCCCTAGTCTCCTAGGTGATGGTGGTGCCAATCTTCACCAGTCGCTCAGGATGTTCAGTGCTAAGTGTGATGAGCTGGGTCTCCTCCACGGGTTGCGACTGTGAAGTTTCTCAGAGATCTTTTGAGTCCTGGGGGGGGGGGGGGACTGGACCAAATTTGTTGAACAAGCTCGGGGTTGATAGGGTCGGCCTCGTACACTGATTCGGTGATAGCCATGGTCTCTTTTCAGTGCATGGATTGACCTTTGTCAGGGCCGATTGGTAGCATTTGCGTGCTGACTGCTGGTTGCCCCTGACTTGGCTGGTGCCTATAATGGTTAGAAATTTGATCAGTAGCGAGCGAGTAGAAGTGACCGCAATTATTTGGTTCAAGAGCCCCTGCCTAATATGACATTGTAAGCAGTAGGAAATCGACCACCACGAAGGTGGTGAGTGCCGTGGCGATCCGTGGTATGCTGCCTAGGGAGATTGGTAGGGAGACAGCACCACGGGGCATTACTGAGTTTCCCGAGAAGCATAGTAGCTGGGAGGCAGTGTGAGTGAGATCTTTAGGATCAATTCCCATTTGATTGAAGGCTTCCATGAATATGACGTTAACGGAGCTGCCTGTGTCCACAAGTATTTGTCCCACGTCAAAATTGGCAATTTGGGCTTGAATGATCAGTGGGTCGTCGTGGGGGGAGATGACCCCGTGTTATTCCTCCTTCGAGAAGGTGATAGGTGTCCACCCTGCTCGGGTGACCTTCGTGGCCCTTCCATCCTCGATGTTAAAGATCTGGTGGTTAGATTCAGTACCTCAGATGAAGTTCTTCCTCGCCCTGTTGGAGGTGCACGAAGAAGAAATGGTTGGACCTCCATTGATTGTGTTGATATACGGGATGTTTTGTACATGTCACACATTATGAAGGAACTGGTTGATCTTCCCATCCCTGACAAGGGTCTCCACTATGTTTCGGAAGGCAACACACTCATTAATGATGTTGCCATTGAACTTATGGTATTGGCAGTTGAGGTTGGATTTGATCCCGGGGCAGGGGGCCTGAGCGCGCGCCTGTGGTTTGCCAATCATCTTCTCAATATTTATGTGAACATTCTCAAGTAAAGTATTAAGGATGGAGTAAGTTTAGAACTTGGATGTTGGCCCCGTGTAGGATTTGTCTTGCTGGTGGTGATTGTTCGACTTATGCCCCTTGTTGTTGTATTTTTCTTTCTTTCCTTTAAAGTCGTTGTTGTAAAAACCTTTTCTCTTACCAGAGTAAGAGTTAGTCTGGTGGTTCGTATATCGACTATTGGATTGATGGTGCTGTTTGGCCTATTTCTTATTCTAAGGCGGTGAGTAGGAAGGGGTGGCAGGTGGTCGTGGCAATCCATGCAGGGTGTTCAAGTGCTCCACCTTGGCATGGATCGCCGCTTACCTCATTAGCTCATTGTAATCATCCCACCCCTATATGAAGGAATGGTACTTGAACGCAGATTCCTTCAAGCCATTTCGAAACGCCCGGTAGGCAACCTTATCATCCGTCTCGTGGCACTTTGAGTATTCAAGGATGAATCTTGCCGCATACTGGCGTAAAATTTCGCTCTCCCCCTGTCGTAGGGTGCACAGATCTTCTGTGGTGAGCAGCCAATCCGTCTGGATCAAAAACTAGCTTATGAAGATCGCATGCAACCGATCGAAGGAGTCGATTGACTGTGGTTCTTATTAGTAGAACCATTTGAGTGTAGCTTCCGTAAGGGTGAAGATGAAGATTAAGAATTGGGCTTCATTGGAGAGGCTTCTGAATGCTATGGCGGAGCTGTAGTTGTTGATATGAGTGTGAAGGTCTCTTCTCCTCTCCTATATTACAGAATGCGGTCCATGAAGGGGCCAATGTTGGCCCTGATCTTCGTGGGGGTCTTAGTCCTGACTTTGTAATTCTCCATTTCACAGACACGCTGGATAAGCTTCCCGACCACGCTATCTCACTTGGGAGGTTTAGATGATGGTCCGAGTCTATTAGCGACGGGTCGGCAACTGGCATTATTAATGCTCTTCTTGGGCTGTTCGGGTTATTTTTATCTTCTACCAAACATGGCAGTTTTTGAATCAACATCGTCCTCCATGTAGTGTGGATTGATCAGTGGAGGTTGGTCTTCTAGCTGCTAGGTTGGTGCCTTCTAACAATGTTCCCTTCATATGGTTGATTCAGATTGGGAGTGGGCATCCTATGATAGGAGGGGTAGGGTGGCTGCTTCTGGATCCTAGGATTATTCGCGAGGTTGGTTAGCCGAGCACCCTGGGTTTGAGTTGGCCTCCTATCAAATAGTTCGCGGGCGTTGCGGACGATCTGCGTTCTAGAAAGAACGGGCAAGTTTGTCTGGTGGAAGAGCATACGTTCGGAGGCTTCTGGTCGGCAGGTTCCAATGGCTTTCGGTCGGCAGGGATCGACCGTCTACTGATCTGCAGCGGTAGCCAGGGCCCGTTGAGTCGCCGCTAGCTGCTCATTCAGTTCTTCACGCTTGGATTGAAAGATGACGAGGGTGCTTCCTTGTTGATCTCCCCACACATGGTTCCTTCTTTTGATAGCAGCATTGCTTTTCCTGAGTTCTGCCATCTCCGAGAAGAAGGATCTCAGCATCTCGAGTGTGTCCTCGAAAGGTACGTCGGTTCTCGTTCGGTTGCGATATCCCTGAGAAGTTTTGTTGAGCTCACCGTCATCTCGTTCGGTAGAAATTTTCAATCGGGAGGGGGTGGATTGGAGGTATGTGAGCTAGTAGGAGGAACTTAGTCAGTTTCCCAGATAATGTTTGATCCTAAAATGGACCTAACGTGATGAGACCTGCTGGGGGATCTAGGATTTGCTGGGGGTGTTCAGACCCGCTGGGGGTACTGATCGATCTCCTGCTTCTGTTCGCGGAGTGACCTACAAGGTAGAGAGGAAACACTAGACACCAGTGGGGTGCCACGGCAAAGCACCAAAGCATACTAGGTAGAGAGGATCCATGATTTTGAGCTAAGTGTTTTGACCTAAGAGTAGGCAATGAATTAGAGCTCACACCAAAGCACACAATCAACTTAGTAAACTTGGAAGGTAAGGATATGGAGAAGTAGGAGCCCGAGAATGCGAAGCCCATATCCATGTATGTGGGAAGTGGCATGGTGTTCTTAGGGTGTGCACCTGTGGGTGTGCCCTTGATTGGAACAAGGGTCAATAATGGGGCCACCGAGAACATGGGGAGGGTACTTAGCATTGGGAGGGGTGGAACTATGGGAGTATTAAGGATGGGACCATGGGCCTGTCCTTGTCTTTGTCATTGTCCTCGTCCTTGCCATGGTGTGATGGTTGAGGTGGCAAGGTGGCAACATCCTTGGGCAAGGGCTCCAGGTTATGTTGAAGCACTAAGTGAGGTTGAGCCGTAGGTATTGTGTTGGGAGGATCAGGGGCTAAATCAGGGCTGTAGGGCAGCTCAATTACCACGGGGAGAAGCTGCGTTTGATTGTCCAATTACACATAATCCTCCTCATCATACTTGGGCCACTCAGGTGCCACGCCTAGGCATAGCTGAGGGGCAAACAGGTCAACATCCTCATCCCGTACTTGCCGCATTGTTCTTGGGGCTGGGACTATTTCCTGTGCAAGGGTCATGTCTTCACTTGGTGGCTGAACATCCATGCATCCATAGCCCACTTCGTTACTCTCCCACTCGGGTGCTCAAAGAAGTCGCATTCTAAGGTCATACATTTCATCATCCTCTTCCACTACTTGTCGGAATGTTCTTGGATATGGAACATAGTAGGAGATGGAAGAGGAGGGGTCCATGTGCAAAGTGGTGGGCTGCCTCATCGTTGCTTGTATGGAGCCGAGTAGGGCTGGTCTTAGGGTGCTGGTTCATTGGTCCATCCTTAGGGGTGTCCCCAACCTTCTTGGTTGCTTGGGGCCGAAAGAAAGTGATCATAAGGCTTGTAAGCCCAGCCTCCAGGATAGTATGACTTAGCCCACGGTTCTATGGTCACCTAGAGCATCATATGCTCAACAAGAATGAAAACGAAAAAAATTAAATTATGTACAAAAAATAAAAATACACTAAGCCAATAGATTAAACAAAATGGACACCGTTGAGGGAAAAGTCCCCAGCAACGGCGCCAAAAACTTGATGGAAGATAAGTCAAACACAATGATGATTATGCAAGACTTAAACTTTTGCGTAGTAATAACTTTGCAAGTGCACAATTTTTTTTAAGAGTATAGTGTAATGCTAAGGTCAAATTCCACAGAGACTTGTTCAAAAGTGTCCAATTCAGTTTAGTTTCTGTTGACTTAAGGGAGATGTAAATGCAATGGAGGTTATCATTAGATTGCTCGATTTGCAAGTGAAGTGATTACTAAAATGATTAAGTTGCTTTAAAGATAGATTATGGTTACTATCCACCCTACCACTTGTTATTGCCTTTAGTGTCACGACCCGGCCCATCTAACACAATATTGTCCGCTTTTGGCCCAACCCTCACGGTTTTGTTTTTGGGAGCTTACGTGCAACTTCCCAGTAGGTCACCCATCATGGGATTGCACCAGCCTCAACTCGCTTAACTTTGGGGTTCCAGTCCCCCCCAAAGCCACTGAGCTCCCAAAAGGCCTTGTGTTAGATAGATACGTGCCCACACATATAAGGTACTTCACCTTTCCCTCCCCGAACGATGTGGGATCGTTCACTGATCTTACCTTTCCAAGCTCACGGGTCTTGCTCACCGTTCTTGCTTCTCAAGCTCACGGGTCTTGCTCACCGTTCTTACTTCCAAGACCGGGTCTTACAATCCACCCCCCTTGGGACCCAGCGTCCTTGCTGGCACATTTCTGTTCGGGGTCCGACTCTGATACCATTCTTTCACGACCCGGCCCATCTAACACAATATTGTCCGTTTTGGGCCCAGCCCTCACGGTTTTGTTTTCGGGAGCTCACATGCAACTTCCCAGTACGTCACCCATCATAGGATTGGACCAGCCTCAACTCGCTTAACTTTGAGGTTCCAATCCCCCCCAAAGCCACTGAGCTCCCAAAAGGCCTTGTGTTAGATAGATATGTGCCCACACATATAAGGTACTTCACATTTCCCTCCCCGATCGATGTGGGATCGTTCACCGATCTTACCTTTCCAAGCTCACGGGTCTTGCTCACCGTTCTTGCTTCTCAAGCTCACGGGTCTTGCTCACCGTTCTTGCTTCCAAGACCGGGTCTTACTTCCAAGACCGGGTCTTACAATGTGATTAGTAACGAATTAGTGAGCTTAATCGGTGGTTAGTTAGTTACGTTTGGTCCGTTAGCGTAGAATGAAGATTTTGCCCCTAGTTTGGGCAAAATGTTGACTTTGAGTTCGGGTAGTCAATTGGACATTGACTGATGACTGTGACGTAGTTCGGGACGTCACGAGTCCGTAGACAGGTGGCACGCCCGATTCCGACATCCGAGGAGGAAGTTATGATGTTCGGAAGGTTGAGGGCATTACCGTAATTTTGGTTAAATAGAGGAAAATGTTGACTTTTTGCTGGACTATTAGTTTTTACATAGACCGAGGACCGTTAGGTAGATCTCGTCGTCCTGAGTTCAACGACAGGCGGCATGCCTTCATCGGACATTGGACGGGTGAGATACGGGTCTAGAACGGTGAAGGGTAAAACGGTAATTTTAACTCATAAGTAGGGGATTTTAACTCATAAGTAGGGGCATTTTTGGTCTTTCCGTGTCTTGGGATTTGTTCAAGTGGATGAGGACAAGTGTACATGGGAGATTGGGATATTTGTGAGAGGGCCCTTGGGATGGTGACACGTGCAGTGTGTGTAGTGGCTTCTAGGGAGTGCGCAGTGTGTGTGTGTTTTGAAAACGGAGGGCTAAAACCCTGGTTTGATTATAAAACGATTTTCGAAACTTTTATTCTTTTGGTCCACTCACACTTTTCTGTTTTTAATTGCCCTTCAGGTCGTGGAGCTAGCGCGGGAGTTGACGTTGAGGCAGCGTTGGAGGCATAGAATACTCGAGAGTGACCCCGGAGTGGTTTAAAGTTTCCGTTGTGCGTATGTTTTGTGTATCGGTTTTTGCTTTCTTAGTGTGGTACTATGCTCTGTATAACTGCTGACTCTGGGATGTTTTATTTCTCCTGCGTCTGACAATGTAATTTTGTGGTTTCTGTGAGGTTGTTTCGGTCTTTCGTTTTTGGGTTGTCAGACGGGAGCAGGGTTTAGTCCCTAATCCTGGGGATTAAAGGTGGGCCCTGACATTTAGTCCTTATTAGCCATCTTCATTAAGTGCTCAAATTAGGTGCCCGTGCTTAAGGCATGGCATATGCTCATTAAAAAAATTTATCCTTTCTTAGTTTTTTTCATGAGATAGGGCATATGCTCTCAGGAACCTACCACACGTTTCACCATATTAGCCTAAGAATATAAATATGCTAAGGTTTCACAAATTCAATCGACAACTAAAAGTCCACCTTTTAATCTTGATGCTTACATTTACTAGGTAGATATCCCGGTCTAACCTAGCTCATGTCATCTACATTTTCATGCATATAAGTTAGCTACTCTTACATACAATCCAGTGAGTTCATTAAACATAGTAGATTGATTCAATTTCAACACATGATGAAGATTAACTAACAAAGGCAATTAACAATAATTCATGATATGGGCTTAAAGTAGCCCTAACTCGTAAAGGACTACTCACTCATAATTCAAATAAAGGACATATACATTATTGAATTGAACATTAAAGGAACAAAAAGTAAATGAAATGAAAAATTACAAAAGAGAAGAAGTGATGAACTTCCACAAAAAAAGCCACCCTTCTAATCATAAAAGGATTAACGTATGGATTTGTAAAGGAGGGATGAACTTCCACAAGAAAGCCACCCTCCAAAAGCAATGAATCTGAGATTGCAAAGGAACTAGTCTAAGAATCTCGAACCCATGAAAAACTAATGTAAGACTTGAAATATAATGAGAACTAAGTGTTGAATCTGAGAAATAATAAGAAACTAATAATATGAATGGACAATCGTAAAGAGAACAAGATTATGAATCTAAAATTACAAAAGAATTAAAGTGTATAAATAAGAAACATCAAGAACAACTGCTATGAATTTAAAACCGTAAAGAACAAAGCTAAGAATCTGAAATTATGAGAACTAAGTATAACAATGAAAAACAATAAAGAACTAAGTGCAAGAATGTAAAATCGTGAAGAACTAATTTCTAAAGATGAAAGCACATAATCGTAAAGGCTAAGTGTGAGATGAGGCCGAGTTTTGGCAGAGGTTCGGGACTCCAAAGAGTAGAAGAACCACCCCCAAAATTGAGCTAGGTTGGTCCTTTTATAGAGAACTCAAACCCTAGCCATGAGCCTCACAACAAGACGTAGCCACAAGTCAACTCCTACAATGTCACTGGCTCTCGATTTGTTCCTTATTTTAGTCCTTGACTGAATAGGAAAGTTGAAGAACCTGCCACTAATCAGCACTAGGACACAGCTAAGCCTAGACTTGGAACGTGCATTGGGCTTTCACTTGGACCTAAGGAACTCTTGAGGACATCGATGGAACAAGCTGGAATAGGGAATCAAAAAGGAACATTAATATCATGTTTTGAACTTTGGTTGATGTAGGGCCTGAGCTAGAGAACTTGGAACTGGCCTTAAAAATTGGCACACGGGCTGGCACAGGGACCTAGTCCTGGTTCTCGGTTGGGGCCTATTTTGGACTTGTGAAACTTTTGAAGTCTTCAATGGAAAAAAAATAGAACAAAACCTCAAAATGGACCATTAGGGATGTAACTTAGACTTTGGTTGGTGCAGGGCCTGGTTCTGGAAATGAATAGCTGCTGGAACAAAAGTAGGTCCTTCAGGGGACGAGTCACCAGTGAGGGTTAATTGAGACTGTGAACAAAAGTACGTTTTACAACTAAGAATTTAAATGTGAATACTCATGCTAATTTGTACCTGCAAACCATATATTAGTTTCATAGAAAAAACCGACACTTTTACGTAAGAAAAATCAAATTAACAACTACATTATTTAATCTACTCCTAACCAGCATATATACAAGCGACATCACATCTACTTATCATGTCCACATGCTAATACCTACAAACATTAAACCAATCATAAAATTTTACCTTAATTACCTCTGTTACTTCCATATGTTTTTCACGTTATAAATGCCCCTGAAGCGGGCTTAAAAACACTTATAAAATGATTCACCTTAAGTTATTGATTGAATGCCCCTGAAGCGGGCTAAAAACATTCAACTTCTTCAATCTTATTATAAATGCCCCAATAGCGGGCTTAAAAACACTTAAAATAGAATTGAAGCATTAAGCACCAAAACATAGGAAGCAATCAAGATTCAGAAAGTAAAACACATGGAGATTGGATTTAAGTTTACAAGCATCAAAAAACATAAACCATCACACATATTGAACTATAATCACAACCAAGATTTAATTCGAGAGTTTAGGTGAAAGGAAATAGTTACACTTTGATTTCAAAGTGTCATTTAAGAAACCAAAGTTAATTGAGAATGGGTTGTTATTCACAAAATTGTCTGAATAGCAGAAGGAACTTTGCGAAGATGAATAAACGTAAGAAATTTGGCTATAAACTCTTCTATTAAATCAATAAAAGGTGGCTAGGTTTAAATCTTAGTAAAACAATAGTTTATGAAATAATGGGTCTTTCTTTACATAAATCCTAGGGCCTCTATTTATAGGAGAATAGTTAATCCTCATATAAATAGGTTTTTTTTGGTTCTACAAGGAAAAGGTTTCCTAAATATTAAAGAAATCTAATTAAAAATCTTTCCTACAAGTAAAAGGAGTGAAAATAATAATACAAAATGAAGTAGGATTGAAATCCTTATACAATGTGGAGAATAGGTGTAAAAGTAAGTTGGAATTATCCCAAAATAAGCCTCAATCTCGGAATAAACCTTCAAGAAAAATTTTGGTGGTCAACCACCAAAATTTGGTGGTCAAACGGCATGGTCAAACTTTGGCCAACAGCGTAAGAGTGTTGTGATGACCTTTCGGTAGCCACTCGCCGAAGTGAGATTGAGCGAACAGTAGGAGCACGGCGAAATGATCTTATGTAACGCCCCAGAAATTCAAAACATGAAAATTTGGAAAAAAAATTGAAGAAAAGGACGATTTTGCCCCCGGAATTGGGCAAAAAGTTGACTTTTGATTTGAGCGGTCAAACAGACTTTGACCGATGACCGTGACGTAGTATGGGACGTCACGAGTTCATAGACAGGTGGCACGTCCAATTTCGACATTCGAGGAGAAAGTTATGACGTGCGGAAGTTGGTAAAAGGGGCCGAAAGTTGACTTTTTGATCGGAACATGGTTTGGACTTTCCGGGAGTACCATTGGGTAGGTCTCGGGACGCTGAATCCATAGACAGGCGGCATGCGCCAATCGGAGTCCGAACGAGAAACTTATGGGTCTAAAAATATGAGGGGTATTTTGGTAATTAGTATGGCAAGGGTAAAATGGTAATTTTACCACAGCATGGTATATGGGACGGTGGTCCTAGCTGATTCAGCTAAATTGGATAAGGATTTATTGTTGGGTGACATGTGTCACTTGATGAGGGAGATTAGTAGCACATGAGTGCTTTGGTGTACACTTAAATTAATTAATTAATTTGTTGTATAATTAGCATTTAGTTAATACATGATCAAAAAAAACACAAAACGGAGAACAACCAAACCGTCCACCTTGGGTATTTGAATTTGTGCAAATTTATTGATCACGAGTCCATTGTAAAACTGAGATTAAACAGAGAGCTTTATGCGAGGGAAGTGAGTGAAAATCGAAAAGAAAGGGGACTGGGAAATCAGAAAAATACCCGAAACCTTGAATTGATGATTTCGAATTGAATTTCTTGTTGGAGGCTTAATTGATGGAAATGAACGTTTGAGTAAGCTTACTGGACCTAAGACGAGTCGACTGGGATCAAATTCGAAGTGAATTGATCGTGAATTGGTGATGAACAGATGCTGCGACGCCATTGAAGTGGGAGCTTGGGTTCGATTACTTGGAGGTAAGGATTTCTGAAATTGATTGCACCTTTATGCTTAGAATGGACGTAGAATGCTTCCTGTATGATCAATTTAATGATATGACATGAACTGAGATGGAACCCGAATGAAGGCCCGTCGGGTGTTCTTATTGAGTCGAAGGGTTTCAGAGCTTGTTTGGGTCAATTAAATTCACAGACCTGTAATCCATATTGGTTTAAGGCTAATGATTGAAAGAACGAGAGTAATTGAGTTCGAATTGGATAGGAATGAATCGGGTTGAATCGCGGGTCATAAGCTCCGTTTACCAGGTAAACGGGTAGAGAAGGTAACTGTAGCAACACTGTAGAGCCGCTTGCGGCGGCGCGTGAGGGCGCGTGGCATGTTTTCTGAGGAAAGTTCCAACAGGTGTTTTACTCCCTGTAATGTAACGGACATTTTAAAACTGGTTTCGTGTCAATCGGACACCGTCTCGATAATGTTTCGAGGGTCCGAAGATTTAAGTTACGTCTTTAATTAATATTAAATTCCCGGAAAATTATGAGAAAATTAGATGATGTAAATTGACATGTTTATAACCTTGAATAATGATTGTGAACAGGATTCGGGATTTCTGGCACGTATGGGAAATTACGGAAACGCGTGCAGCGCGGGAAACGAGCAATCGGACGGTGTGTGAGTGGACGTTTATTTTATAACTTGATATGCATGCATAGTTAAATGTTTTACATGATTGATTGCATGATTTGGTTTGCAATGATGTCATGATTTGTTTGGATGATTATTTATGATTTAATGATTATTTTAATCGGTAATTCGAGCACGCTTTTCGAGGAAATGTGTAAATGATATTTTGGGCTAGGCCCGGAGTCAAAATGATTTCAAAATGAATAAAGAATGATTTCTGGATTATTATAATATTTTCTATGTGATTTTACGGATTTACGTGTAAAGGATATGTGGGCTTGAGTCCCGATTGGTAATGATTTAACTTGGATTGGGTCATGGATTTGACTGACATGTTTTGGGATATGATCCCGGATGGTTTTCCTTGTGATTGTGATTGTGACTATGAATGCCCAGACGGTCGAAGCTAGGGGTAGTCCCAGACGACCGGAGCTCGGGGATATAATTGTGATTGTTCCCAGGCAGCCGGAGCTAGGGGTGTTCCCAGGCGGCTGGTACTCGGGGTGATAAGTTTTCCCAGATAGCCGGAGCTCGGGGTGTTCCCAGACGGCTAATGCTCGGGGTTATGGCCTAGTACGGATGTAATTATGTGATGGCTTATGCACTTGAGAACAGTGCGGATTGATTGATTGAGTAATTGATTGATGACCTCGTGCATGGTACTGGTTAATTTTGATTGTGATTACGTATACGAGTTCTGGTCTGTGTGGCCAAGTGACTATGCTTTCATGTGTTTGGCCTGAGAGCCAGGATTTTGATTTGTTAGGTGATCTGGCTGGAAAGCCGGTGATTGTCATTCATTCGTTTTTCCCTATGCATGCATGATTTGATAAACTGGAGGGTAAATGAGGTCTTTTCAAATGTGTTTTAACGAATATATTTTTGTCCACTCACACCTTTTCTGTTTTGTTGACCCTCCAGGACGTGGCACAACGTTCGGGGCTGATCTCGAGGCGAAGGTATAAACGGAAATCAGCGCAACTATCCCTTGCCTGATAGGTACTGAAGGATCGTTTCGGGACTTCAGTTGACTTGTCAGACGGGAGCAGGACCGGGTACGGTTTTTGAGGTCCAGTTGGGGACGGGTCCTGTCAAATTGGTATCAGAGCATTTGGTTACGGATCTGTTATGCCTCCGAGACGTGAGCCCTGTGTACGGCCTGACGATGAGTTAGGGAGTCCAGATGTTGAGAGAGCCCAACGTCTGGGAGCCACTAGATTTACGGGCCAGACTGACCCAGAAGAGGCCTATGAATGGCTTATTCAATTCGAACGGATTTTATGAGATGTTCACAGGAGGATATGGTTTTATTAGCTACCTTTATGTTGAGTGGCAACGCCTACCGGTGGTGGCTTGGGTTGCAACTGACTGGGTTAAATGCCCATACTTTGACTTGGGAGGCTTTTCGGGAGCGCTTCCTGGATCAGTTTTACCCCCGCTCATTTCGTAATGCGAAAGAGGTTGAGTTTTTGGAATTGCGGCAGCGGACTCTGCCAGTGGTGGAATATGAGCAGAAATTCTTGAATCTATCAAATTTTGCTCCTCTATATGTGACTAATGAAGAGGATAAGTGTCGCCGATTTGAGTACGGACTGAAGAATGAGATTCGGTCCGCTGTGACGGTTGGATATTATGCCACACTTCGAGAGTTATCAGATGCTGCTACTCGTGTAGAAGCGACTTTGCCTCCCCGAGAACGTTCTGGACAACGCCGAGAGCGTCAGGAGACTGGGGTGATGTCTCAGGGACCACCAAAAAGAAGTAGTGGTAACCTTGATCCTTCTGGGGGATCTTGGGGATCTCGATTAAGTTCTCATGATGATGAAATTGAGCAAAGGAATAATCAGAATGTTTCAGATCAACAAGATAGGGGCGGTCGACCTGGACGACTAAGCACAGAGGGTTGTTATTTCTGTGGGAAAGCTGGGCACATTAAGCGATTTTGTCCTTATCGTCCCACGGGTGGCACTATAGAACCGGGCTCAGAGACGGCCTCCACTGCTCGATCCGCAGGTGGACGAGGAGCTGCTAGCACTAGGGGTGCACCACGAGGACGTGGTCGACCTTCGGGCCCACTTGCTAATGCACCACCCGGGGGGAGTTAATGGTGATACCTCGTGACTTAACGTTTGTATCTTTGTATGATATGTAAGTAGTACTGTATAGTTGAACTGTTGTATGTAGTGGTTGTGATGTAAAGTTATGTACTCTCGTACTGTTATATGAGTGTTGTGGCTTGGGTCGTTGTACTGTTGTGTGTTTATTGTGTATGTTGTACTGTTATGTTTGTGACTGAATTTCGAGGACGAAATTCTTTAAGGGGGGAAGGTTGTAACGCCCCGGAAATTCAAAACATGAAAATTTGGAAAAAAAATTGAAGAAAAGGACGATTTTGCCCCCGGAATTGGGCAAAAAGTTGACTTTTAATTTGAGCGGTCAAACAGACTTTGACCGATGACCGTGACGTAGTATGGGACGTCACGAGTTCATAGACAGGTGGCACGTCCAATTTCGACATTCGAGGAGAAAGTTATGACGTGCGGAAGTTGGTAAAAGGGGCCGAAAGTTGACTTTTTGATCGGAACATGGTTTGGACTTTCCGGGAGTACCATTGGGTAGGTCTCGGGACGCTGAATCCATAGACAGGCGGCATGCGCCAATCGGAGTCCGAACGAGAAACTTATGGGTCTAGAAATATGAGGGGTATTTTGGTAATTAGTATGGCAAGGGTAAAATGGTAATTTTACCACAGCATGGTATATGGGACGGTGGTCCTAGCTGATTCAGCTAAATTGGATAAGGATTTATTGTTGGGTGACATGTGTCACTTGATGAGGGAGATTAGTAGCACATGAGTGCTTTGGTGTACACTTAAATTAATTAATTAATTTGTTGTATAATTAGCATTTAGTTAATACATGATCAAAAACAACACAAAACGGAGAACAACCAAACCGTCCACCTTGGGTATTTGAATTTGTGCAAATTGATTGATCACGAGTCCATTGTAAAACTGAGATTAAACAGAGAGCTTTATGCGAGGGAAGTGAGTGAAAATCGAAAAGAAAGGGGACTGGGAAATCAGAAAAATACCCGAAACCTTGAATTGATGATTTCGAATTGAATTTCTTGTTGGAGGCTTAATTGATGGAAATGAACGTTTGAGTAAGCTTACTGGACCTAAGACGAGTCGACTGGGATCAAATTCGAAGTGAATTGATCGTGAATTGGTGATGAACAGATGCTGCGACGCCATTGAAGTGGGAGCTTGGGTTCGATTACTTGGAGGTAAGGATTTCTGAAATTGATTGCACCTTTATGCTTAGAATGGACGTAGAATGCTTCCTGTATGATCAATTTAATGATATGACATGAACTGAGATGGAACCCGAATGAAGGCCCGTCGGGTGTTCTTATTGAGTCGAAGGGTTTCAGAGCTTGTTTGGGTCAATTAAATTCACAGACCTGTAATCCATATTGGTTTAAGGCTAATGATTGAAAGAACAAGAGTAATTGAGTTCGAATTGGATAGGAATGAATCGGGTTGAATCGCGGGTCATAAGCTCCGTTTACCAGGTAAACGGGTAGAGAAGGTAACTGTAGCAACACTGTAGAGCCGCTTGCGGCGGCGCGTGAGGGCGCGTGGCACGTTTTCTGAGGAAAGTTCCAACAGGTGTTTTACTCCCTGTAATGTAACGGACATTTTAAAACTGGTTTCGTGTCAATCGGACACCGTCTCGATAATGTTTCGAGGGTCCGAAGATTTAAGTTACGTCTTTAATTAATATTAAATTCCCGGAAAATTATGAGAAAATTAGATGATGTAAATTGACTTGTTTATAACCTTGAATAATGATTGTGAACAGGATTCGGGATTTCTGGCACGTATGGGAAATTACGGAAACGCGTGCAGCGCGGGAAACGAGCAATCGGACGGTGTGTGAGTGGACGTTTATTTTATAACTTGATATGCATGCATAGTTAAATGTTTTACATGATTGATTGCATGATTTGGTTTGCAATGATGTCATGATTTGTTTGGATGATTATTTATGATTTAATGATTATTTTAATCGGTAATTCGGGCACGCTTTTCGAGGAAATGTGTAAATGATATTTTGGGCTAGGCCCGGAGTCAAAATGATTTCAAAATGGATAAAGAATGATTTCTGGATTATTATAATGTTTTCTATGTGATTTTACGGATTTACGTGTAAAGGATATGTGGGCTTGAGTCCCGATTGGTAATGATTTAACTTGGATTGGGTCATGGATTTGACTGACATGTTTTGGGATATGATCCCGGATGGTTTTCCTTGTGATTGTGATTGTGACTATGAATGCCCAGACGATCGAAGCTAGGGGTAGTCCCAGACGACCGGAGCTCGGGGATATAATTGTGATTGTTCCCAGGCAGCCGGAGCTAGGGGTGTTCCCAGGCGGCTGGTACTCGGGGTGATAAGTTTTCCCAGATAGCCGGAGCTCGGGGTGTTCCCAGACGGCTAATGCTCGGGGTTATGGCCTAGTACGGATGTAATTATGTGATGGCTTATGCACTTGAGAACAGTGCGGATTGATTGATTGAGTAATTGATTGATGACCTCGTGCATGGTACTGGTTAATGTTGATTGTGATTACGTATACGAGTTCTGGTCTGTGTGGCCAGGTGACTATGCTTTCATGTGTTTGGCCTGAGAGCCAGGATTTTGATTTGTTAGGTGATCTGGCTGGAAAGCCGGTGATTGTCATTCATTCGTTTTTCCCTATGCATGCATGATTTGATAAACTAGAGGGTAAATGAGGTCTTTTCAAATGTGTTTTAACGAATATATTTTTGTCCACTCACACCTTTTCTGTTTTGTTGACCCTCCAGGCCGTGGCACAACGTTCGGGGCTGATCTCGAGGCGAAGGTATAAACGGAAATCAGCGCAACTATCCCTTGCCTGATAGGTACTGAAGGATCGTTTCGGGACTTCAGTTGACTTGTCAGATGGGAGCAGGACCGGGTACGGTTTTTGAGGTCTAGTTGGGGACGGGTCCCGTCATCTTAGGTTGTTGGCAGGCACTGGCCGAAATGGTCTTTGGGCTGAAATAATAGATTCGGTAGCTTCCTACCAAAATCTGTTGCACTTTTTGGTGGGCATTTTTTTTTTATCATAACTTGTTCAATACAACTCCGATTGAGATGATTTTTTCGCTCAAATTCTCATAATTCCGAACTCTACCTAATTCTGCACATTTATCACAAATTAATTATGTTCTCCTATTGTTTTGCGTTTATACATTAAAAGATAAGCATGAAGGGTATAAAATTGATATAAAATGATGCTTAAATAAAGACTTATCAAATATCCTCACACTTGTACTTTGTTAGTCCTTAACAAATAATAAATTAAACTAAGAATTCAAACAACTAAACCCTTAACCATTTTGTCTCAAAATTTCATCATTATAGTTATGGCATCAAAGATTTATACTTAGAAATCAATTTAGCTTAAGAAATTTAAGAGTTAATAAGAAGTGTCAAATGTTTCAACAAATAAGACAATGAGTAAACAATGGTGTGTATGGATTTTAGCATGTCCAAAACAAGTATGAATCAACTCACAAGGCTATGCACTCATAATTTCACTCAATATGTAAATGGTTATGTTTGCACTCAAAGTATGTGACAAAGATACTCACATAATAGAAATAAAGTACATCGTGAAAGCTTAAATATAAGTCTTGGTGACACACCTGCATTTGAGTTAAAATGCGTACTTGCTTCCTAGTCTGTTCATCTAAGGATCGATCGTGACTAAAGTCCTATTACACTCAGCTCATTCAGCATCTCTACACTTCACCATTCACAAGAAAGAGATTCACACGAGTGGTCCGCCCCTTCGCTCCACATACTAGGTTTCGTGTGGAGGTCTAGCAAGGGTTGCTTTGGGACATTTGGCTCCTAAAATTAAAAAAATATATAAAATTGGGCAGGAATAGTTTCCTACAACGTAAACAAATTATTGTATTCTATGTTTTCATTTTTCAAAAAATGAGTTACCAAATTTGTTTTATAACTGTTTTTGTATTTGAAAATTGAAAAATTGTTCTACAAAACGATAACAAATAACCCTTGTTATTTTCCCCCTGAACTGTTCGCTAGCTTTAAGAACAAAAACTTCATTTAGGAAACATGGCTCTTAAATTTGATTTAGAAAAAAATATGATTTCCTGAATTGAAAATATTAGTTTTTTTTTTTTGGGGGGAAAAAAATATTAGTTATTAAGTGCTGCTTCTTTGCGAATAATACTGGATGGGCTAACATTATTATTCATTGAATTACTGTTGTTTATTTTCCTCTTATTGAATTTGCCACATAGTTTCGTCTTTGCAACGTGATTTTTCAACTTAACCCAACTAATTGGCTATTCCGTCATCTACGTTGCCCCAATTTCATTTAATCCATAAAATTCTATTGAGTGAGCTTGCATAACAGAGTAGCTTAGTCACTTAACCTGTACTGTCATTTATAAGCAAATGATTGGCTGCCACATGTCTTGTTGTCCTCTCCAATCAATTACAAGCAAATGACTGGTTGCCACGTGTCTTGTTGTCCTCTCCAGTCAATAGAAAGCGGGGAAGACAGAATAGAGATGGGAGACATGGTGCTTGGTTCTTCATGGACTCAACTCCCAGAAAACGGAGACCAATAGATCTAATAAATATTAGTGAGGCTAAGCAGGTGCTGGCCAATACATGCAAGAGAAGAGGGAAAAGTGAGTGTCACAAGGATTGTCATACAGACCAAAGGCCAAAGTATATTGGTCATCACATTACAGTACTTTACATCCAAAAAATTACAGCTTTTATACATTTAACCAATTATAGATGTTTAGCTAAGCGTATGACAGTATGAGTTACACTATCTAAACAGCCACTGGGGAGGGAACTGCAGCAGGGACCCGATTTTCAACAGGGATTTCAACGAACTCGGAGAGGAGTGCTCGGAATTCATCCCCAGTCAAGGTTTCCTTCTCAAGAAGGACCTCAACGATTTTGTCAATGGCTTCGCGGTTGTTTCTTATGTGGGTCAATGCAATCTCATATGCTTCGTCAGATAATCTCTTAATAGCAGAATCAATGTCTTCAGCAAGCTTTTCTGACATTGAGTTCCTTGCCATCATTCTCATAATGACATCACCGCTCTGGGACGCTTCCATCAATGACCATGGACCAATGTCCGACATTCCAAATGTGGTGACCATCTGTAACAACAACGCGAATTAAGTTAATCAGTATATTTGATTTTAATATGTTAAAGTAGCTAAGGATAGCAACCCAACAAGCATTACTGGACGCATTACTTAAAACTTGCAAATTAAAAAATCTGCCTTAAAACCGACAATATAACTTTAATTCTTTCAACGTATGACAGAGCTACAAGTTTCACATCACATTTCATAAGCCCAAGGACCAAACTTATTTGGAAGTTTCAATTTCTATAAGAAGATATGAATATGCTAAATTACCTGTTTGGCCAAGCCAGTGATCTGCTGCAAATCACCAGCTGCACCTGTTGTCACCTCGGGCTCACCAAAGATAATTTCCTCTGCAGCTCTACCACCAAGCCCACCAACAATTCTTGCAAATAGCTGCTGCTTGGAGATCAAGGTAGGATCATCGCCAGGAATAAACCAGGTGAGACCACGTGCCTGACCACGAGGGACAAGGGTCACTTTTTGGACAGCATCGTGCCCTGGAGTCAATGTCCTGCATTGAACAAAACATAAACATTGTGTGGGTTAATTTTAGTTTCCTTTCTTATAATTTTTCTAACATGTTATTTGACCTTCACAAACACAACCAATAAAAACTTAAGTAACATAACTCCAGATATATAGGACGATAGCATGGTGGTGAGTAGAAATAAATGAACATACGAGAAAAGCAAGGAGCAATAGGGAACTTACAATATGTTTCTATCAGTAACCAGAAAAATAATTGCTAGGGCGGGAGAAGAAGAGGTTTTGGGTTTAGTATTATAGTGCCATCAATGGCAGCCAAGATCCTAAGGCCATAAAACTTGGTTAAATTTTCACTAGATCATCATCTACTTGGTTAAAACTAATTTGATAAAACTGCGTTTAGTTTCTGTGACATAAAAAAAAATTTAACTTCTAATGATTCAGTTTTGAAGTCAATGTTTAAGGCTCATTAGAGCCAGAATGAGTTCGAACTCAAGATTACAGAAAATCTGTCAATCATTTTAAAGCAACTAATCTTATGTAAAACAAATCATGCTTTATTCTAATTTATATCTATACTAAAGCCTGAATGAAAAATAATAATAAGTAAATTCACAATGCAAAATATTCATGGGTGCAATGTGAAGAAGAAACCAGTATTATGAATGAACCTCGATCTGACAAATATTTTCATGAAGAGAATTCCTGCAAGAAATAAAACCCAGAGACCAATTCATCACTTACCCACAGACAGCATGCCCAACTTCGTGATATGCCACCAAACTTTTACTCTTTCCATCTGTCATCACCGTTCCTTCCATTCCAGCCACAATTCTATCAATTGAATCATCAATCTCTTTAGGTGAAATTGCTGACTTCCCGCGCCTACCAGCCAATATAGCTGCTTCATTTAGGAGGTTTGCAAGATCTGCTCCACTAAATCCAGGTGTCCTCATGGCTACAACATCAAGAGAAACATTTCCATCGAACTTCTTGTTGCTAGCATGAACCTTTAAGATGTCTGTTCGGCCCCGGATATCTGGAACATCAACAGACACCTGCCTATCAAATCGCCCAGGCCTCAGCAAGGCAGAATCAAGAATGTCTGCCCTGTTAGTTGCTGCAACCACAATGATTCCTGTGTTTCCCTCAAAACCATCCATTTCCGTCAGAAGCTGATTAAGAGTTTGTTCTCTTTCATCATTCCCTCCTCCAATTCCTGTTCCTCTTTGCCGTCCAACAGCATCAATTTCATCAACAAATACAATGCAAGGTGCATTCTCCTTGGCCTTCTTAAAAAGATCACGAACTCGGGAAGCACCCACACCAACAAACATTTCAACAAACTCAGAACCTGAGATGGAGAAAAATGGGACACCAGCTTCACCAGCAATTGCCTTGGCTAGCAGAGTCTTCCCAGTTCCTGGAGGGCCAACAAGAAGAACCCCTTTAGGAATGCGAGCCCCAACTGCAGTGAACCTCTCAGGTTTCTTTAAGAATTCCACCACCTCCACGAAATCCTGCTTGGCTTCATCTACCCCGGCAACATCATCAAATGTTACTCCAGTGCTTGGTTCCATTTGGAACTTGGCTTTGGACTGACCAAACTGTAGGGGAAATCCAGGTCCACCAGGGCCACCCATGCCTCCAGATGAACGCCTTGAAAGTAGGAACAAACCCCCAATTAAAATTAGTGGGAAAGCCAGATTTCCAATCAGGTTGAATAAAAGAGAGCCTGAGTCTTCTTGAGCATTATGTGCTGCAAAGTCAATGTTCTTTTCTCTGAACTTCTGGAGGAGTTCTTGGCTTAGTCCAGGAAGTTGAACGCGGACGCGCTGCAATCTGTTACCTAACTCAGGAGAAACTGCCTCAACAATAGCTATGGTTGCATTCTCAAATAAATCAACTTTAGTTACCCTGCCCTTGTCCAGATACTCCAAGAACCTAGAGTAAGACATTCTTGAAGAAGAGACCCCTTGATCATCGGCAGCCAAAGCATTCCCTGCTCCATGTAAAGCAGGTGCTCCTATTCCCACATTACCAAGCAACAACTTGAGAAAGCCTCTTCTTCCCTCATTTTGCCTTTGGTCCAGAGATGCCTTTGTGAGAACTGTTCTTGTCACCTTACCCAGTGATGGAAGAGCTGAAGGGTGCAAGAGATGTCTCCCAACGATGTCCTTGCTCAAATTTGGTTTAGTACCATGGGTAGATAATCCATTCCCCACAAGGCATGCTGATGATGCTGCCATCTGTAAGCAAGATAAGAAAGGCATTTGTAAGTTAATGAACTAATGACAACTCCAAAGACAAACTTATGAACTTTAATGTCAAGACCGGCAGTCAGAATACGGAAATGAAATCAAGTAATTCAACATCTATAGAGGAGAAAAATGATCGCAGTATAAATTACTTGTGAGACTAACATAGTCTTTGATTGCATCTCAACCACCAGTAATAGGAAGTACAAATTATCTATTTTCAATAGAAGCACAATATCTCAATTACATATACCATTACAACGACCTTAAATCAAAAGATGAGAGATTAATCAACATTATTAGAGCAGCACAACATTTAACAGAACAAAATAAATGAATATCAACATCTTCCCCAAAACAAATAGTTGAGCAATTCCTTATGAATGGAAAGAGTGCAAAATCCAAAAAAAGGCCATCCAAAGTCTTTTTACATATAATCTTTTTTATTTTTTTCTTTTTTCCAACACCTATAATTCCTTTACTTTCGTCAGCAAAGCCAAAATAAAAGCACCCTTTCATATGCGAATGAGGAAAACCCCAAAATCAAACCCAGAATGAAATACAAACTTAAATATGAACCATTGGACATGTTCAACTATCTTGGAGAAACAAGTATACAATTAAGCCAAACACATCAAAATCCCTCTCAAACCCAGCACATCCAATTTCTCCCCGAATTCTTTGTCTTTCCAACTACCAATATCAAGAAATAGATAAATAACTACAAAGACCCAGATGAACAAAGAGCTAGTTATGCATACCAGTTTGCACAAAACACACTCAAATGCACTGAAACTCAACAATAGAAAACAAACCCATCACAGATACCAACTAATAAAAGCTATGGAACAGTAGAACAAAGTGTGTACCTTGAAAATTTGTAGATGGAAGATTGTAGTTGTGAGTGAAAGTAATCAAGAATGGAAATTTAAGGAGTCGGGGCGAGATAAATAGGGTCTGGACCCTGCAGAGAAAGCTGAGGGTGAGAACGATGAAGCAAAATGGTATTTTGAAGGAGTGGATGTGGTTTCGGAGCAGTGTACGTGTCTTTATGCCAGTGGCTACTTCCCCCCCATTTCACCATTTTGGATTTTTATCTGGTTTTTCAAGAAATTTTATTTTTCCCACCATTATCAGTCAGAGAGGACTTGGAACTTGGAAGTCGCTCAAGATATTTTTACTTTGTTTTGTTATTCTGGGGATCTTAGAAGGGCACGTCACATATTTGTCCACAAAATTAAGCAAGTGGGCACGTCACACACTTTGCACTCGTGGACACAATAAATTAGGAAAAGTAATGTGGTTTACCAAGCTTGAACTTAACTGATGTGGCTTCTAAGAGCGGACTCGATATCGATATTGATAATATTTAAATTTAAATCGTTAAAATTTAAATTTTTTGAATTTTTTAAAATTAAAAATGAAATTGTTTCAATTCAAACTGTTATTAATTGTTTAGTTTAAATCGAAATGGTTTGAAACCATTTAAATATTAAAAAAAAAACATAGCTATAAAATAATAGTAAGGATACAAAAAATAAAAAAATTATCAATACTCAAAATTTTATATATTAAACTTACTGAGGATTTGAGTGCGAACATTATCACTATCTTAAGATTTATCAAACAAATATTATCATTTAATAATCTTTTATTATATTTTTATTTGTGTATACATATATTTATTTAGGTATATCTAGGTATCTTTATTTTATTATTATTTTTACTTTATATAATAATAGATTTAAAAATTAATAAAAATTAATATATTTCATAACGGTCCAATTGGGATTTAACAGATTTCCAAAATAAAATTTCAAATCCAAACTATTCCTAACGAATCGATTTGAATTCTCAAACTGTTTAACTTTTATCCGGTCAAATTTAAACCGTTGGATAAATAACAATTTAAAGTGGATTGATTAAGAGTTTTAATGGATTTGTGTCCACCCTAGTGACTTGTAATCAATTTTTTATTTTCTTTTTATCAAAAGATACTTTAAATTATGAGTGATATTGCTTTAAAAAAATTATGAGTGATAAATTTCGAAAATTTGAAACCATTTGAAATATTAATTTGATTCAATTCGATTTTTTGGTGAATCAAGATGGAAAAACAAATTGAAAAATTAGTTTCGTTTTATAGTTGGAAGAAATAGAATCTGTAAAAATATGACTATAACTGAATATTTAAATAAATATTTATATATTTATTTAATTACTTGGAATTAATTAATTTATTGTTTATATTGGAGAATGGTTGTCAGTATCCCTAAATTTTACTTAATTTTAATTATCGTCTATAAATTTTATTCTTAATAACATACGTGCCTAAAGTATATCTAGATATATAAGGACAAATCTATTAAATTTATCAACGATTTTCGTTAGAAAGACACATATGATATAACAACTTTATCCTTATTCTTAATAGAATTCGTTGAGAAATTTAACAGATGGGATGTCATTGCACGTTTAGGTATAGTACATAAACATATACTACTAATAATAAAGTTCAAGAGCAATAGCTTTAGTGTACGTTTAGGGATGTTGACAACAAATAAAGATGGGAAGGATCATGTTTGAATACTAATATATCCATACCTATACTTGATATAACTGTTAATCCTTACACTCGTATGTATACCCAATTATTCCAACTGAGGATTACCCATAACTGCACATCCATTAGGTAATCGCTCCCTCATTGACAGGACCCATCCCTAATCTCTCAGGATTTACGCGGGATATCCTGCTCCCGTTTGACACCATGTGTCAAACCAGGGATAATACCGTGATCCAAACAGGGTTTTCCAGAGTACGCAGCTTCATGTGATGTCTCGGTCCCTACTATGACCCGCATTCGAGATCAACTTGAAGGGTATCAAAAACCATTAAAACTATAAGTGGACAAAAATTAACAGTTGGAAAACAAATTTCCGAAATCAACATTTTTATCCTTCAATTAAAAGTATGCATGCATCAGAAAACACGAAATCTCAAATACTTTCTTAAAATCAAATCATAAAAAAAATATCTTGACATAATATCAGTAAACAAAACATGAGCAACCAATCCTCAATATCAAATATCCAACGTCCATACGATAGTCATGATATCAATGCAACGCGTATGACTCGGGATTTCCACGTCCGAGTATACACCTAGAATCTACGACGTCCTGGTGATGACATATCTGACACTCCTGAGCCTAAGCCTCCCCTCGGTGCTACTCATCTCCAGACAGTGTAATCATGACTTCTCAATGATCTATGACGTCTGGAGGATACCACTCCGGGATCTACGATGTCCGAATGGAGCAATCACATCATAGAGGATGGTAGTGTGGAAAACAGTTCACAAACATTTGTATCTCAAATCATCTCAAAGTATCTCAATAGGGTCTACGTCCGAAATATAGGTTCATCAAATCACCTTCCACAAAACCATCATAAAAACAGTGTTCATAAACAATTCATAAATCCAAGATTCATCGAATCATATCATAAATCCGAAAAAAGGGTCACAAGCCCGAAATATCATTTCGTAAATCAAATCATCATTCGAAATCACATTTGACCGTAATCTAAGTCAACACACTGGGACTCAAGCCCAAAATTTCATTTCACACAAATCCGTAAAATCATTCCAAAACCGACAATCAAATCATCATTCAAATCATTATGCAATCATTGCATTTCATACCATGATCATAAAACATCCAAAACATTTATGCATGCATCATATTTATAAAACAATGTCCACTCACTAACTGTCCATGCTGCGCGCTCAAAACTCGCGATGTAAGCCATCCGAAGCTAATCTAAAGTCTCTAGAACATTTGGGCCTATCCAAATCTTACCCAAATGTCACTATCAACCTATATAAGTCCATAAGTAAAACCCCCCAAAATCCCAAAATCAAGAACGCATCCCGAACACGCTTACCGAGGAGAAAAACCTCCAAATGACCTACAAACGATCTCTGATCGACCTAAAACCACCACTATTGGATTTAGAAAGTTGAAACCTTTCGAACATGACCAGTTTGACCTCAAAATACATGCCCACACGCGCCAGTCAAAGTCAGGTCAATGAAAGTCAACACCGGTCAATGACAGTCAATGTTGACGTCATGCTGGTCAACGCTGACGTCAGCTTAACAACTCTGATATTTGACAACTCTAAAAGCCTACCACGTGGCACACTCTGATTGGTGCCAGATGTCAACCTCTGATACATGTCATGTCACATAATGACGTCACCTGCTGATGTCATTACTGGCAAGTGTCATTGCCAATCTTGATAACCCCCCGACACTCTTCCACGTGGCACCACCTCACTAGTCTATGTGGTATGACATGTCTAACGTGGACTGCCACGTCAGTTGACACATCTCCTGAAAATTCCTGAAACAATGCCATGTGGCACCATCTCACTAGTCCACGTGGTCTAACAAAGATGACATGACACTACCATGTCAGCTACTAACTGGACTGACACCTGGCCACCTGTGACCCTCTAGTTGGTCACATGGCCTGACGATGATGACATGGACTACCACATCATCACCTTCAACCTCCACTCAGGTCGACCGAACCTCTGTAACGGGTCATTCAACCCGCGCCCTGACCCGACCATAATTTGGCCATTTCCCAACCATTTTCAGCCATTCTTCTTCCTGCCCACTCTTCTCACACCCAAGAGAGGATCTATGACCTCAAAACAAGAAGTTACCTGAAAATGGTTGGCCAACCTCAAATCCACATGGTCACCTTTGAACTAGCCTCCCAACTAGTCCAATCCATTTCCTTCAATCATTGGCCCTATGAACTCGTCCCAACTCGAGGAACACAACCACAGTGTCAGATCACCCACACAACCATCCAAAACTAACATCCAACATTCAAATTTACGGTTTACTTTGATTTCACCGGGTTTCGACCACCACCGCGGCTCCACCACCCTTCGCCGCCTCTCATGGCCTCTCTCACTCTCTCAACTTGCTCCAGATGGAAAGGATGAAATGTTTGGGGTGGGTTTCGGGTTGAAGAATGAAAATAGGAGAAAGGAAGAGATGATGCATGAATTTAAAAAGGGCACTCATCCTATGGTCCATAAATAGATATTTTGGGTCACACAAGGTAAACACCAAAATTCAATTGCCTCGTAAATCGTGTAACTAAAATAGTTCTAGACCTATAACTTCTCCGTACGATGTCTAATCTCGACGTGCCGCCTGTCTACGGACTTGTAATGTCTCGATCTACGTAATAAACCTCGACCCACGTGTAATTGACCTGGGAGGTCAAAAGTCAACATTTTTCACCCGACTAAGGGTAAAATCGTCATTTCACCATGATCATCTCGGTAATCCTCGATTAATTTCCGATTAATCCTTGATTAATCCTTAATTAAAACTCGTTAATTACAAATTTGGGACGGGTCGTTACACTCATGCCATCAGGAAAATAGAATGGAATAATCACGTCAACCCAATAACAATACAACATATATGCTATATTTTTATGGGTAAGTGAATATGACACATATACTCTTTTACATGTAATGGCCACTGATTAACTTATTTACAATATTTCCCCTTAGATTTCATATAATAGTGCCACTTGGCTGTGTGCACTTGCGTTACCTCGTTAAAACCTTACCAAGTAATAAAAACCCTATGGAATAAAAAGAACCCTTGTTGAAGATAAAAGAGTGTAACATGCGTGGATATGGAGTAGTCGCATCGGAACTCCAAAGGTAGTTGAAATTGTCTTTTTTTGATAATGAAAAGATTGTACGCCTATGGGATATGATGCATTAGAGTTGCTACACCAAAATCTTGCCCGGTAAATCTAGTGAGAAAAACCTATGGTCGAAGGTAAAAGATGAGTAAATTCATATGAGTCAAATCATGGCATCTTTAGGATGTAGTGTGAATGGGTGACCAAACAGAAAATGTGCCTAGTTAAAATTTAGTTTGGTAACAAATCCCAATGTGACAAAATAACCCTGTTCATAGGACAAAAGAGTTCATGATGTTCAAGCGAGTATGTTTAGAGATACTTTATATACTTTGGGATACTTGGTATGCTTCAAGATACTCCCCCTGAAAACTACAAATTAGGTAGATTAGCCCGTCAATATAAGTCAATACCTCGAATAGGTTATTGGTTGAAGCAAAATTTTGATGCAATATGCTTTGTGCCATCTCCTTTAATGAAATCCATCTTCATCTACTTGCTTTAGACATCATTATCTTTATAGATTATCGTCATTCATTTATTGGTGAAATGCAGTTCACCACTACTTTGAATATGCCTCGTATGAGCTCTTAGCCATGTATATTTACGAACTACTTCATGAAGAGCTACAATCTTTATATGATTCGAAAAGTTGGCAATAAGGGTTTGGTTTTGTAGACCTCCAAGATATTAATGTACTCCCAATGTTAAGATATAACTAGTTGGGGAACGTGCCTTGTGTGGGGCTGATAAGTAACCCCCAACATCCCTAACAAGGCGTCATTCCAAGGATCAAGAAGGTTATTCATTCATGAATGAAGGGGATTGAATAAACCCATATATATCATATCTCTAACATATTGAAAAATCTCAGCGACAACGTATTATCGCAGAGCTAAATCTAGTTAGTAAGTTCACAACGAATAAAATGTCTTGAATATTGCATTGAACCATACAATAATGCGCATATTACACTCATATATGGAACTTCTGGCACCATTATCTCTTTGTATCGTCTTCATACGAAACGGGTTCTTCTTAGGATCTAGAGTATGAACGATTATGGGAATGCTTGAAGGTTTCGCTTTATTCTTGTTAAAGTGCCCCAAAATCTTCTAGGTTTAATCCGATTTCATGGACTAAGACTCCATCTACACCGTGCTCAAGTTCTAAGTCGAGACAGAAGTTTGGTCTCCCAAGATCATTCATTTAAAATTTCAACTTCAAGTGCTTGGCAGTTTCTTTGATCTCTTGTGGAGTACTAATCAATAGCAAACCTGGAACTTATTTTCTTAATAAACACGCATGGAAATAATTCATTATTAACATATCTTATCCAGATTAAATACTCACTTAGATCGCTATACCACTTCCATCCATATTATTTCAATCCATAAAGTGAACTCCTCAAACTATTAGAGAGTGTGTTCCATGGTATAGAACTATTTGTATCAGGTATTTTAAATCCTTTGAGAAATTATATGTATATATATATATATATATATATATATTAAGATCCCTAGAGAGATAAGATGTGACCACATCTATAGGTTGGATACTCGATTTTTTGAAAGAGCTGATAAGGTAGCAGAACATTATGACGTCCATTACGGAAGAATACGTCTCTACATAAACAATTCCAGGGCATTGAGAAAACCCTTGCCCCACTAAACGAGCTCTGTATTTCACAATCTCATTCTTCTCATTACGCTTCGTTACAAATACCCATTAATATGGGGAGGTATGGGGACGACAGGTAGATTTACGGAATCTAATTTGACATGGATTGCTTGTTTCTATTGTGGCCAGTCTTCTCTACGTTGGCATTTATCCATAAATGAATTGAGGTTCAATTTTATCACTAGGTATTATTTCAGTAACTATCGCGAATACAAATGTATCATTGATGATAATATCATCTTGATTTCATATCTTACTTAAGCATGCATAATTTACCGAGATCTCTCTATTCTTGAGAGTGAGCTCAGACATTAGAGTTTCCGAGAAAGTCGTCTCTTCTAGGACATATCCATAATCTAGAGTTAACTTATTAGTTGGATCAGTTGTTATTAAGATTTCTAAGGGATTCAATTGGGCCTAATTTATCCTTTTATAGGTATCTAAATCCTTTGAACTTATTGGTTTGCCTAGCTTATGGGAAGATATATATGGCTGGTTAGGTTCCATGACCATACCTTATTCGTCTAACACATTTACAACAGGTATATTAATCTCGTCATTTTAGTTAGATTAAAGAAAGTGTTTGACATGTTATTAACTATGCTCTGTAAATCTAGAATTCTCCCACTTCATTCTCACATTATTCCGAGCTTGGAATCGAGTTGAGACATTGTAGGGACATTCCAAATCAATTAAAATTATCCTTCAGGAATGTTGACGTTCTTAACTCCCCCTAATGGTGGGTAGACTATCTCACGAAGTGAGTATCTGCAAATCTAGCGCATAAAGATAGCACCTATCAAGGACTCTAAGTAACATAAAATGGAGGAGAATTAATAACAGACATATATTCCCGTCCTTCGTTGAGGGCCTATTTTTGTACATTGTGGTGGGACAATTTTCACGTAAACTACACACCCAAAGACGCTAAGTACGATGTGTCAAGTTCATACCTAGTCGTTAGTTGTAATGCAGAATAAGAGTGGATAGTAGTGGGCCTCAACATACCAACATGGCTACATGAAAAATTGTATATCCCCACATAGAGACAGAAAGCTTGTGCATTGTCAAGATTAATGTGTGATTTCTAGAGACTAATTTACGCACAAAAATAAGGAAGTGAATGTTTAACATCAATCCCAAGGTATATGTAATAGCCATTGAAAGATTTTGATGTAAACTTTCTGGTATTATTGAGTCTTATAAGATAATCCAAGTGGTTTGGCCTTCAGTTTAATGATCTGGGCAAGTAGTTTGCAAACGCAGTATTGCATGTGGACAATAGTGTAACATGTGACCACCTTGTTGATTCATCAACCAAAACCATGAAATATTTAAATGGTTCGCATGGTGGTTGGATATGTCAACAAATATTCCCTTGTATGCTTTACAAGAAAATGGTGGAGTCTTTACTTATCTTTGCATATGAAGGTCTAATATTCAAGTTTCTCAGTGAGAACGATTGTCATAGTGTTTCATTAAGTACAAGATCTTTATTAGTAAAATGATGCCCATATGATGAACTGAGGATATGGCGCATCGTACCTTATCCTTGGTGTCCCAACCAGTTATGCAATAATAAGCAGCTACTTGGATTAGTTAGCTTCTAGCTAGCTCATAACTAACTTCTCCTAGATTCTCCAATACACGCTTCTACCCATGCATATTGGAGTTATGCAAATGTATTCCATTCCATTTCATTTCCATTGTGGTTTCAACGTAAAAACCATTGGCTCGGATATCCTTAAAACTTAATAACATTTTTCTCAAACGTGGAGAATATAAGGACTTATTAATGGTAAATTCAGTATAATTGGACAACATCAAGTAGACTTTGACATGGACCTCAATCAGGTTGGATTGGCCTAATATGGTTGTCATAGTGGGACAAGTAAGAAACAAGTTATTAAAATATAAATTATGATCTCAGAGTATAGTGTGCATAATAGTAATGTCACTGAGATAACAAACTTCCTACAAGGCAGGACTATTCATTAATTTAATTTAATGGATCACATGCATGAGAATAAATATTTGTGTTGAATTAAATTATATATGGGAAAAACCCACATTTAAAAATCTAAAAACATAAAAATAACCAAATTAGTATGTATATGGGAACTGATCATTCTACTAAGTTGGTCTTTCGAGTCCTGCAACTGACATGATACTTGTTTGCAATTTGTATTGTTGCATAGTAGGTGCGGTAATAGAGATTTATTCTTTAACATTTATAACTCGTATTTTCCTGATTCTAGCTCTAGCGACGATGGGGCGGACCAGTGTAGCTCTCGACCTTAGGGGCTGAAAAAACATGTACCTCCCACGTGTACCTCGAGCACGAATACTTGGTTCATGGGTGCCTTTGATCGTATATGCCATGGTTGTGTGGATGCTAATCATAGGGGCTCCCTTTCAGGTCTCGAAATCTTGGGCCTTTTTTCTTTATCATGGCCACAATTTATCCTTTAGTAGTTTGAATCGCGATGAGTAACGAATTTGCTTCGGGTAGTCACATTTTCTTCTGGTAATGGGTTTTTTAGACAATAATGTTGACATTACCAAAAGTACAGGTTCAATGATCAGTATGAACTACTTATTCATTTATGAACTTCAAGTTTGTTTATAAACTTCTAGTTAATTTATACATTTAAATACACGCATTCCTAGCATATATTCTAAGGAAATATAAATAATTTAATCATTAAATAAAGCCTAAAGAATTATTTTTGAGCAATTCAAACAAATGCTTTAGGCATAAAGTTTTTCAATGTGTTAAGTAAATGCTTTAGACATTCAATACTTTAAATATAAGATGTGATGTTGTCAGGACCCACCCCGGTTTCACCCCGAAACCCGAGGTAAATCCCACTCTCGTCTGACTCCCCGACACAACACTCAAGTAAAACGCACTCAAACCCAGTCAGACGCAGGAGTAATAAACACAATGTCCCGAAGGTAGCATTTACAGAGCATAGTACGGAAATACAAGGGAAATAAAAAGAACGATAAATTACACGCACACGGAAGACTTTAAACGATTCCTGGATCCCTCACGTCACTTCTATGCCTCGGACTCTGCCTCGACGTCAAGACCCCGCACTAGCTCCACAACCTGGAGGGCAAGTTAAAACAGAAGATGTGAGTGGACCATAATAAAAGAAAAGTTCTAAAACCATTTATCAGAAAACCGAGTTTAACCCTCCGTTTTGAAAACCACATGCATAACCCATTTTAGGACATAGTTAATTACATCATAAGAAACAGAAACACTATAAAACAGTTAGAAAAACCACAGCATGTGAATCATAAAACCGTATCAGAAACCATAAACATCAGATCATCATTTTCCGATCAAACCTGCTGGACCTATCCGAGTCTTTAAACTCCCGAGTCTTTAAACTCAATCCAGGCCTTAATCATATCCGAGTCTTTAAACTCCCGAGTCTTTAAACTCAATAGGCCTACGGGGGAAAATCAATATATCCGAGTCTTTAAACTCCCGAGTCTTTAAACTCAATCCGGGCCCGTCCCCCGTCAATCAATATCCGGGTCTTTAAACCCAATATCCAGATCCAGCAAATCCAATCCAAAACCAGTTGAAAACCATTTCTAAATCCACCTCCAAACCCGAATCCGAAATCACCGGTCCGAAGCCCTTCTGGCGTCCAGAACCGTCATTCCGAACCCAAATCCGGAATCCACTTTTCAACTTTAAAACCAAATCACGTTCCCCGAAATCCAATTTTAAAACTGAAAACCTTTAATCATCAAAATCATGTTCCATAAGCCCTTTAGAATCAATGAAAACCACTTATTAATTGAAATCCCAAAACCATAGCATCACTTTCAGAAACCAACCACTTTCTCGTAAAACGTGCTAAAACCGAACATCCTCGAAAGGCGTGCAATCATGGAAAATCAACCAAAACATATTCGATAAACATAGAATAATGATTAAAACCATAAAACAATTATAGAAAACAGGTATGCATGCTCGAGTTTAAGAAAAGGGTCCACTCACAGTACTGAGCCCTACTCGTGTCCCGAACGTCCAGCACGTTCCTCGGCTTCCACGGGAAATCCCGATCCTGTTCACAATCACCAAATTACGTCACTAACACGTCTACGAAGGTTCATCTAAATTCCCTCAAAATTCCCCGAATCCTAAACGTAATAACCCGGGACCCTAAACCTTCACCCTCGCCGAACTAAACTCATACGACTTCCGCACAACCCGAAACCACTTCCATTGAACTCACCAAAACTCCTAGACCAAAAACTATGTTGACCGTTTTCCCCATCGCCGCCGCACGCGCCCCCACGCGCCGCCCAAAGTGGCTGCGCGTGGCCCTCACGCGCCTGCTACAGTGCATCGGCTACCTCGAGCCAACCCGGTTCGCCACAGTCACCTGCAACTCAGACCGGCGTCAGCGGTTCACCACCGTGCCTACACGGTTTCTCTCCCTTTCTTCACCAACAACATCGTCCAGACCAACCCTATAGATTTCCCAACTCCGTTCACCTCGACACTATCCCTAGCCCGTCGATTGAACTCGAAACCAGACAGCCCCAACTCCCCTGCTTCACGATCCAGCAACCCAGCTCACCTCCCTTCACGGTGGCTTCACCAAACTCTTCCCTGGACCTTACTGAACCTAAACCAACCCTCCTAGACCTTCGACTCAGCCCCAACCGTCACGACTTGCCGTTCGAACATCACGGCAAAACAGAGCACCAGAGTGCCTGCTGTCGTCTGAGCTCCGCCGTGTACACCCCCGTCACGGCGACCATCCTAGTCGACGCCTAGGACTCTCATGAACCTCGCCCTGACCTCCAATTCCCTCGACTCTAAGCCCAACCTCACAACTTTCACGTTGAACCTCAACGGGAAAACAGAGTACCGAAATAGGGACGAGGAAATTACCTGCCTCCTGTCGCCGCCGTGGGCTCAGCCGCGAGGTAGTGGCTCCTCCTGTCTTCCTCCGTCCTCTGAGCACTTCCCTTGACCTCGAGTGATCGAGTACGGCTGCACCACCACCCACTTCTCTGTTTTTCTCCTTGAGTTCCTCCCTGGTTCCCCTGGCTCACACCTCACACACACACACACCCGCTGCACCTCTCAACCACCTCACCAGCTTCCTCTCACTCTCCCGTCCCTCACTCACTCACCAGGACTCCTCAATAGCCACGATCACCCTTCCAATTCTCTCAATTTCCTCCCTCTGTTTCTCTCTGTGTGTCGAAGAACAAGAAGGCATAGCACGGGTGCACCCAAAATAATTGGGCCGTGAATGCACAGGATTCCACCAGAATCCTCTACACACATGCCACATGTCACAATCCATTCCACACACTCCCACATGGCCCAATCCCAGCCGTCCATTCCTTTCCTCTGTGCACAAATCCCAATGTGCCACAAAGACCAAAATACCCTTCTTTTTAACTCATTTTTATGGTTTTGCCACTACCCTCTAGACCCGGAACTAACACCTCGTAAGTCCGATGAATACGTGCCGCCTGTCATCGAACTCAGGACGACGAGATCTACCTAACCATCCTAGTTCAACGTACCAAAACCCATTTCTACGAAAAGTCAACTATTCCCCTTAATTTACTCAAATTACGGTTATGCCCTCAACCTTCCGAACATCACAACTTCCTCCTCGGATGTCGAAATCGGGCGTGCCACCTGCCTATGGATTCGTGACGTCCTAAACTACGTCCTGGTCACTGGTCAAAGTTCATCCGACCACCCGAACTAAAAGTCAACGCACTTTGCCCAAACCAGGGGCACCGATTAACCTCACTAATCACACCTTAATCAGTCTACTAATCCCGGCTTCCGGGACGGGTTGTTACAGATGTTCTATTCAACAATTAAAAATATAGCCTCATGGTTAGGGTACTTGTTCTAAATCCATGAGGTCCATGGTTGAAACCTTCAGTGTTGCAAAGAAATTATGTTTTTTTCTTTGGTTAACAATTGTGCTACTAATATGGGATTTCTGGTGTTGTGACATGTTGACACTGATGTGAACCAAAGGTTCCTCAATTTAACCCTTTTATGTAGTTGTAGATTTAGGAAGTAAGGGATCGTTCAAACTGGGGATTAAGGGTACCTAACTGTTGATTGTTTGAGAACTCAACTTAAAAGGTGATTAAGGGGGTTTTGAAAATGTTGAGTTGATTAGAGTAAAAAAGATTGATTGGTTTTGAGTTGATTAGGAGAGAAACTTTAGTTAAGAGAACGTTTATCTTTCTCTCATTCCTTTACCTTATCCAATTACCTTTCCATCTTACTTCTTTTACTAAATCATGTTGCCTTCAATCTAGAATAAACCATAAACACATGAATCTATCCTAACATCTTACTATTATACCTTAGTTCAATAACGCATTAAAACTAAGGAATTCTATAACTTGCAAAGCACAAATTGTTTCACTCAAGATTAAAGATCATTAAGCTTATTAATATTGATTGAAGATTAAGTATGAAAAGTGACTTTTCATTAACTTAAATTGACGTGATTAGGATCCTGAAAATCCTTTGCTATTTACAAACACGAGATCAAACATACCATATGCTTTACCTTATAGTTTTAGCATTACTCTTACACTTATCATAGTATGTGTGCACTTCATAAATGAACCACATAAAAGATAGTTATAACACAAACCATGAAAATCATACATGAACATAGTATAGAAAGTAGGACTTAAGTAATTATCAAAGACTCATGACTTCAAGCCTAAAAAATGGCCCCTAACTAAAAAGGAGATTAGCTACACATGCTTAAAGAAACCATAAAAACAATGTAAAGTAAAGTTAGGATTACACAAGGGATAAATGAAGCAGAAGACAAAGAAGCCATCTCCAAGTCTTTAAAGCACTACAATGTAATTCGAAACGTAAAAACAAGAACTTGAATTTAAAGTAACTGGGTTTATTTGCGGCTAAGGGAATTTAAAACAAAAGTAATCTATGTGGGTTTATTCGGATCTCTCTATTACAATGCTTTTGGGATCCTTTTATATAAAAACTCCTAAGACTAAGTCTTCAGCCATGTTTCCTAATCGCAACAGGATTCAGAAGTTGATTCCTTTTTGGATTATCATGATTTTCTTTCTTCAATTCCTTGAGCGGCAAGGAATTGGCTTTCCTAACCTCGCTTGGAGATGGATAAGACAAGGGCCTTATCATGCTAGATTCTAGGCTGAAGACGCGGCTTGATAACTTATCACTCCACACTTATCTCAGATTTGTACAACTGGCCATGGCTAGCTTGATTTTGATTGGTCCTTAAGTTTGAACACACTTCTAAGTTGGCTAAGAACCAAGAAGGAACCTTCTTAGTCGATCTTGAGCATTTTAATTGCATTGGTGACTTATCCGTGACAACTGAATGAGATATGGGCGGCCTCATTACTTTCTTGATCTTGGGAAGAACCAAAACAAAGCACAACCCGAGAGGACCTGAAATTTGTCCTAGAACAAAGGTCATTTTTGAAGTACCTTAAAATTTGGCCCTGATGAGGCACCTGGATAGATGACATAATTTGTGGGGGAAATGCATTAAGAAGTCCTAAAAATACCATCGTTGACACGTCCAAATTGAGATGCCAAAAGTTGGCATTGAGTGTGGCTCGAGCCTGAAAGGTGGCTCTAGGAGGCAAAAATTGGAAGTGTGCCAAAATAGGCCCTGATGAGGCACCTGAGTAGCTTATGATATGTAGATTTCGAATCCCCAATGAGAGCCTGAAAATTCAGGGTAGAGGATATGGAACAAAGGTGGCCAATATTAAGAACCTACTAGCACAAAATGAGGCACACATGCCTAGTCCCAGATCTGGTACTTGGTTGGGCCCAAAACTGGAAATGGGGAACAACGGTGGAACGCGATGGAACAAGATGGATTTAGTTGGCACATGACTTGGTCCTCCGATGGGCATTTTCTGGAACATGAGCTGGTCCTTTGCTGGCAACATGTCACCAGTGACTGATATGTCACTAGGACCTAACTTGGAATAGGGGACATTTGCTGGAGCTGGGCTTGATAGCTGGAACAGGATTTTCCATTGGGACCCAATAGCTGGAATGTCAGGACCCATCCCAAATCCCCCTGGATTAACGTGGGACGGGCCTGATCCCGTCTGACACGAAGTGTCAGACCAGAGAAAATTCCGTCTCTAGCCCTCACCGGGGCTTCCAGAGCACGCCAGGATCGTAGGAGGAGGAGTGTGATGTCTCGTTTCTGCAACAGTCCGCATCCGCGATCAACCTGAAGGGCATTAAAACACGAAAACTGTGAGTGGACAAAAACAATCATTTCATTAAAAACATTTTCACTTTAAGACATTTATGCCCTTCACTAAAAGCATATGCATGCATTCGAAAACTGTTTATCAAAACGTTCATAAACCATTTGAAAACTTTTTCAAAACCTTTCAAGGGTTCATGCCCGGTTCCCATAAACCGTCATGACCCATAAAACCTTTGAAAGGTTCATGCCGATCCCCATAAACTGTCATGAACCATAAATCCATTTATGGGTCCCCGACCCGAAATCACAAAAACCCGTAAATCCATACATGTGGGAACTTAGCCCAAATCGACATTCTCAGTGAAATACCAAAACATACAAATCACTTTTCCGAAACATAAAACATAGAACACGGGGTCTCCGCCCCCAAATCACTTTCATAAAACCTCATACGTACAAACATACGTATAACCCATCCGCGGCACTTCCGAGAAGATGCCAACTCGGGGCACACAACCCCTAGGGAACACATCCCCGATAAATTTCATGATAAATCATATCTATCTAGTGTGCACACTACTCGGGTCTCACTCCGAGTCTTCTCCCAGGAATTCTCAATCTGGGAGGCTCAATCTCTGGATCTAGTCCGAGCTCTATCTCCGGATCTAGTCCACATATCTCTTTGGAATCTGGTCCGGGACCACATCACAATCGTAACCCCCACTCTTGGAACGGGATCCCTATGGGGATACCCGTTCTGGTATATGGATCATGACTCTCCAAGTCGACGTCTAGAGGAGACCATATAAACATATGGAGGGTTCAATATATTTTCAAATCATTTCCTTTCTCAAAACATGTTTCCAACTGGGTCTCCTACCCGATTTATTTCAACAGGATTCCTCGAATCCAATTCAAATCCATTTTCACAGGCCTTGATAGTTCAACATGGTCTCATTCCCAAATTCTCATTTCAAAAACTGAACTGGGACTCAAGAAGCCCATTGTTACAATCACCAGGGCCTCAAGCCCGATACCACAGCTAACTGGACCCTAAGCCCGAAACCATAAATCAACAGGGCCTTAAGCTCGATTTACAACCAATAGGGACTCAAGCCCGATACTACAGTCAAATGGGCCTTAAGCTCAATATTACAGCCAATTGGGCCTCAAGCCCGAACTTGTAAACCAACGGGACCTTCAGTCTGATCGTATAACTCAAATGGACCCTCGGTCCGATTCCTCGTCAAATCAAATGGACTCCAAGTCCAGAGTTTGTAAATCAAATGGGCCTCATGCCCGAGTTCATATTTCCAAATTCAAAATCCATTTATGAAACCCTCATTGAAAACCTAGCACGTATAAGTATCGTATAAAACTGAAAATCTTGAAATACGTGCAAATACGTAAATCCTAGGTTACCACAAACAAATGCACTCATGGCATCACAAAACATATATTAAAACACTTATAAAACATGTATGCATGCATCAATTTTGAAAGAAGGGTGCACTCACAGACCGTCCGAAGCCGCGCCTCGATACGCGTGCCATAAGCGTCTCCTGGGCCAATCGTCGTCTCCTGGATTCCTGAACCTATCCAAATCGTAATAGAAGGTTACTAATAGCCTCATTAACCTCTCATCGAAGTCCTATAATTTTCCCGATTTTCTACCTATTTTTAAAGCCGATCCTAAACCTTCGGACAGCCGGAACTATATCGAAACGATGTCCGATTGACACGAAACTAGTCCCAAAATGTTCGTTACATCGAATAGATGATTTCTTGTGTTGGAACTTTTCCCAAAGGAGGGATCACGTGCCCTCACGCGCCCAAGAATGGTCTTGCGCATGGGCCTCACGCGCCAGGACTGTTCATCTTCTTCCCCAGCACTCGAACCGGTCCAGACCGGTTTTCATGTGCAGTCTGGTCCAACTAGACCGGCGTGACCGGTCTCGCCAGTTTCCTCCTCCATTTTTCGTCCAATCTTTTCCTTTTCGATTCCAATCTTCCTATTTTCAAGTTTTCTATCAATTCCTATCAAAATAATTAACCAAAACACCTAAAAGCTATGGTTTGATTTTTGAACCTAACGGTTTAGTTTTTCAGAATTCTCCCAGGCTTCTTCAGCCGTGAAACCACCCTCAAAATCATCTTAGAATCATCCTAGCAACCTAATAACCTCATCCTAATCATCCAAAACAGTCCATAATATATAAATTGAAAAATAGGAGAAAAGTGGACAAACCGAGTATTTTCTCGGGTTTGGGTCTCAGCCGTGCATGGCGGTGCCAACCTGGCCGGCCACCACCATCATCTTGTCCTCTCTTCCTTCCCATGGTCTCAGTCATGGTCATAAGGGAGATTGGTTTGGCTTTGGGGTGGAAGGGAGATCGGGTTTGTTTGGTTGAAACAAAGAAAATGGTCAATGAAGAGGAATGGAAGATGCATGAATGAAAAAGGGGTGGCCAGTGGATGGGTGACACTTGTCACTCATCCATTGGTCCAATAACAAATTTATGGGCCCCACTTAATTCCAAAAAGCATCCGTTTTGTAATTCGTGCAATAGTGCGTTCGTACTTCCGTGAACCGTAACTTTTCCGTCGACGTCCGAATTTGACGTCCCGCCTGTCTACGGATCCATATCGTCCTGATCTATGTAACGGTCCTCGACCCTCGGCTATCGGACATCCCGGGTCAAAAGTCAACTATACGATCTTTTTCAACCAAATTACCAAAATGCCCCCGAACTTCCGAAGATCAAAACTTCTTCCTCGAACGTCGAAATCGGGCATGCCATTTGTCTATGAAGTCGTGACATCCCAAAATACGTCACAGTCATCGGCCAAAGTCCATTTGACCGCCTGAACGAAAAGTCAACGATTCGCCCATTCTAGGGGCAAAATTGTCATTTCACCCGATCGTCCGCTAATCAACGTCTAATTCCCAATTAGTCTCGCTAATCCATCATTAACCCTTAATTAATCCCGCTAATTCGGGACGGGTCGTCACATGGAACATGGTTCAGTACGAACATTGCGACCAATTAGATGCTTCATGTGAAGTACCCTATCATGTCTATGCTCCGATCGGTAAGTAGGAAAATTGTGACCGATCAGAAGCATCATGCATGGTGGTCTCGCGGCCACAATCGGTAAGCAGTAACACTGCGATCGATTAGGAGCCATTTTTTGTACTTTCTCGTGCCTATGCATTGATCATCAAGAAGGAATACTGTGACCAATTAGAAGGATTTGATATGCTAAAATCAAGCATTAAAGTAAACACAAAGTCACACTCAACATTTAATGAAAACATATGCAAATTAAAACCTTTTTTTGTAGATTGTAGCATTGATAAGTAAGGATCGTTTTTAACCGGAGATTGAGGGTACCTAAGCATGTTTATGGTTTGATTGATTAATTAATGGGGGTAATTGATTGTCTCTAATATCCTACGTGATGAACTAATTTAAACTAATATAATCTAGCCTAATTTATTACTTACATGGTCAACTCATCTTTAAACTTAACTCATTCATAAATTATACTAATTTTCATAATCAACGAAATTCCAAAACCTTTGTTTAATGAAATACATGTACATTATCATAAGTACGTGCTCGGGAATATGCCCTATACACTTTCAATGATTTAGACTCGAGAATACGCCCTATATCTAATCAAGCATTAAGCACAAATATAGCATGGAAGATTATTGAAATCAATACAAAATATAGAACCATAATAAGATTAATGATCAATCCAATAAACACGATATTCAAGTATAAAGAGAAAACTACGAGGTTAAGAGGTTGAGTTACACTTTGAATCTTCAGAAATACACCCTATAGATGCTAGGTGGTTCGACACTCTTGGTCAGACACTCAGGAATACGCCTTATATGTCAATGGAGGATGGTGAATTATGGAGGATGGTGTAGTTTACTTTTGTAAGAGAAATATCGGTTTTAAAGGAAAGGGAGAATTGGTTTTTGCTGAGTTTTGGTACAAAGAATGAGCGATGCTTTAACTAATGAGAAAAATTAATTATTTATAGGCATAGGACATAACCCTAGCTCAATCCTAATTAAGAAGAAAAAACAAATCCTAAACTAGAAGGAATCCTTGTTAGCTGCAATTTGCATCCTTGTGCCGCAAGGAATTGTCTTTGGAAATTACACAAAAGACCCTTGATATTTGCATGCAACTTCCCTTTAATTAATACAGTAAGCATCTGCTAGAAGCATGAGAATTTGATCTTGAACAACTAGAAAATGCGCAAGGCTTCAATTCTTAGAAGAATAAGTAATCCTACGCGGGCACCTTGACTATGACTCACCAAAATAGGAATTCTCGTGGCTGTAAGACTCCGATTTTAGATCTTGAAAGTCGACTTCTAGATCTTTCCAACCATACCTTAATCACATTCTAATTCTATCTGAGCTGTTCACAATGGGCCATGGAAGTGGACTAATGTACACATGCAGATTTCTGCTTTGTAACTTTCAATCCACTTCTTCTTTTGGTTTCTCCAAGAATGAATCTTGGCATAATCTTGAGACATCTTGTACATATGGACATATTATTAACGCATCTTGATGAATCTTGATCCAATATTTATAAATCTTGACCCATTCTTGATAGTTTATACGGTTTCGCTCCAATTTAATCTCTTTACTCCCTATTTTTGGGTTAGTACCAAAAAAAACGTTAAAACAAGTTAGAAATTGTAAGATTAGGGATATAACAAAGTAAAATGGAAAGGAAATTCAGATAAAAAGATGATGAAATATGTGCTTATCGAATTCCCCCATACTTAAACTTTACTAGTCCCTAGCAAATATCAAAACAGACTAAAAATTTACAACAATTTTTTTTCTTTTTAAAACAACTAAGCACTGATTGATTCTCCCACACTGAAACTTTGCTAGGTCTTTAGCAAAAATTTTAAAAAAAACCAAAGGCTAAAAAAAAATATTTGTATTTTTAGTAAAACAATTTGATAGCCCTTTACCAAATGTCTCCGAAATTTTTATAAGTCTATGACATCATGATATTCAACAAATATGCATAAGGAATTAAAGAGAAAATAGAGATACAATTATGCCATTAACAAGTATGACTTGGAGAAAACAATTGTGAAATTAAGTCTGTGCATGCGTCGAACAAACTAAGATCACCTCACAATGGATGCACTCAAAGTGTTTCTCTCATAAAATAGGGTATCACGCAAAGATATGTGAAAGAAGTGTTCACATATACCAACAATAAAAGCACTTAAACAATACCACGTGAATAGAATGAATTACATGCACAAATGAACCCAAACCATATGCTTACTCACACAACTTACTCAACATATCAAAGACTACTTATCTCATGGATCATAAAGGTCTTTAATCAAAGGTTGTAATGGGGCATGGGCTAAGGCATTCAGATTTTGGATATGTGGTGATAAAGAACATTCCAAAGACTTAGTCTTTGCACCAAAACTTAATCAATTCCAAGCACCGCTTCCTCGAAAATGTCACCAAGATCATGTGGAAACCAAATGTCATCTTATATTCAATTCAAATACTTACCTTCAAAAAAATTGCCAAAGAGCTAAATATATTTTTTCTTTTAAAACTCTTTCTTGCTCTCATATTCATTTATTTTTTTCTTTTTTTTTCCACTTTTTTTCGATCTTTCTTTTTATTTCGGAAATCACACAATACATCAAGTAAATTGGACAAGCCTATTCCCATACACACATCATCACCTTGAATAGAACATCTTCATGCCATCTTCATGTATGCTAGCTTTGAAATCTTCAACCAAGTCTTTAGAACAAGGGTAAGGATACCTACACTATGCTAATTGTTTAGATATGCATGGTAAAGAAAGTAAGGGCTAAACATGGGCTCAAAAGGGTTAACTAAGGGTTTCGCAACTCGTGCGCACAAAAGGAACACATGGCTATTTGGGTTAATCATATCAACAATTAAAGAATGTATCGACTATAAGTTTTGAAAATTGACATGAATAAGTTCTAGCAATCTCTAGTTCATTAAAGCTATTGCAAGTAATCATATGAGACATGTATACGCTATAAATGATTTTCACTCAAGAAAGAAAGAACATATAGCTTAAAAGCTCACAAGAGTCAAATGTGATTCAAAACATAATTCTAACATGTAAATTCTATACTAAGTTTTACAACCATATCTACAAGTTAAAACACTTCAAAATATATCAATTAGCACAAGAATTCCAACAAAGTGATATGCAAATGCCGTAAAGTTCTTGTTTTGTTCCATATTCATAATTGACTAGTTAAGGGCATCCTAAGACTGCTGAAAACAAAACTTAAACACACAATTTTTTTTTTTGTATTTTAAATGTTTGAAAACTATTTTTTTTAAACAACGAAAACAACTTCTTCTTTTTTTTAATAAACCCACAAAATTGTAAACTCCCCCCCCCCCCCCCCCCCCCCCTCCCCTTAAATCCGACATTGTCCTCAATATATGAAAGTAAAAGTATAGAATCTAAGTTTGGAGGAATGATTCACGAAAATAAAGCAGTAAAGACATAAAGTAACTAAAGTAAAGAGAGAAGGGTTTAAGAAAGCAAATCTCTGTTTGATGGCTCCTTCACGTCTCCGTTATTGGGTAGCCTCCCAAGAAGCTCTTAAGTTTAACGTCTTTAGCCTAGACGAAGTATTTCAATCAACTCATACGATGCAAGGTCTATGCACTCTTTCAAACTCCACATCGTGCTCTCCTATTGGCTCTAGGTAAGGCTTCAATTCATCTTGAATCCAAGGGTCAAAATCATGCGCAATCTCCTTGACAAGGACATCTTCTAAGTCTAGTTCATGGACCTAAGATTACGTGAATTGCATACTGTGTTTTCCTTCAAGAGAGTTAGATGAGAATATGTACATAAAATGAAGACGAGATATACACAAAATAGAATTGTATATATAAAGAATGGGTTATAGACAAGTGAGAAGTAAAGAAGTATAATTAGTTTAAGAGTTTGCAAGGTAGAGTCACGAAAATGGAATGCAAAGGTACAAGTTCCAAAAACATCCAAAGTGATGCAACACATAAGGATCTACATGAAGAATGGTTTGAATGCAAATGAGAGACATTGTTAGAACTTGCATAAGACATAAGAGTTACAAGACAGTACATGAAAAGAATGGCCTAAACTTTGATCTCACTTCCCTAGATTCACTTAGTCATAGAGGACTTGGTGATGAAATTCGAGCATCATGAAATCTTAGGGAAGGTATGCAATGTACAAATGCAATAGATAGAGTCTTAGAGTGACATGAATAATTTTCTCACTTCGCTTCTCAAAGTACTTTTCCGGGCTTATGTCCTGCGTGTACTGATAAACATATTTCAATTCCCTCCACCATTCAACGTTAATCATGGCTAGTTGGGATAGATGTAACATGAGAAGCAAGGACTAAATTAGAAAACACGGCGAGGCTAACCTGGCCAGGGTATGTACTTCATTAGAGTCCTTCTTAGTGCCCCACTTATCATGACACGACCCATCCCAATCCTCCCTGTATTAACGTGGGATATGCCATGCTCCTGTCTGACACCCCGTGCCAGACTAGGGATACACCTAACCCTCTCAGGGCTACTAGAGTACGCAAAGATCTGTGGCGGCATGTAATGTCTCGGTCTCTGCTACAGCTTGCATCCGTGATCAACCTGAAGGGTATTAAAATAGTAAAAGCTTTGAATGGACGAAAATAAATAGTTTATAAAATCATTTCTGAAAATGAAATTTATACCCTTCACTAAAAAGTATGCATGCATCAGAAATCAAGTTATCACAACCATTTTCTTTAAATCCAATCATATGGCTTTTCAAATTAAAACTCAATCAAAACGTTTATCAATCAAAGCCATTTTCTCAGTAGGATCTCAGTCCAAAACCAATGCACGTGGGGTCTCTACCCAAATTAGTCAAAACCAGTTTACCAAATCCTTGACATCCCATATGTCTGATCAACAATGTCACGGTTCTAAGGCTACGCGTGCCACTCGGGGTCTCAAGTCCGAGTCCTTCCCTCAGACCCTATCCGAGGTGATATCAATATCTAGCAATCCTGATCCCGAGCCTCTCCTTGGAGCGGCCCCTCTCAAGCAATGCTCGCATTCCTAATCATGAGTCTCTCTTCGAAGTGACCCCTCCCAAGCAATGCATCGTGATTACTCCAGGATACTACGAGACATCTGGAGGAGACAATCCACTCATAAGCATAGTATAATTTTCACAAATCGTTTCCACAAAATCAAGATTCCCCGAATCCGATCCAATCCAAATCTCATAGGCACATAGCCCAAATCCAAATCTCATAGGAACTCAGCCCAAAATCATCTCAATAGAGTCTCAAACCCAAAACCTCATTTCATAAACCATAACTGGGACTCAAGCCTGGTATCATAAACCAACTGGGCCTCAAGCCCGATACCTCATTTCCAAATCTAAAATAATTTCATTGTTCAAATCATTTGAAAACACAAGCACGTATGAAAACCTGGCCTAAGCCCAAGATACAACATAAATTATTAATCTCAAAATACGTACAATATCAAATTTCCACAAGAATGCCAAAACATTGCAATCAAATATATAAACCATATGCACTTAAGGCATCTCAAATCATGTTCATAAAACATATAAAACCGTTATGCATGCATCATATTTAGAAATCAAGTGTCCACTCATAGACCGTCCATGATGCGCGCTTGCAAGCTGCGCCATAAGCCACTTCGGGGCTAAACATAACTCTCCGGGTCGTCCCTACCTATCCAAACCACACTCAAAGGTCACTATCAACCTAGAAAAGTCCTAATCATAAACTCTCAAAACTCTCAAAAAATTCAACGTGTCCCGAACACGTTTCCCTAGGCTATAAACCTTAATTTGACCAACCAAACGATCTCTGATCGACCTAAAACCACTACCATTGGATTCAGAACGTCGAAGCCTTTCGAACAAGATCGGTTTCACCTCAAAAAACTTGCCCACACTCCCCCACGTGCTGGTCAAACTTCCTGGTCAACTATGGTCAAAAGTCAATGCTGACGTTAGCTAAGTCAACATTGACATCACGGTCAATGGCCAAAGTCAACCTCCGTCATCATGCTAACGTTAGCCTGAGAAGTTTGACACCTGCCACGTGTCACACGCTCATTGGTCCACGTGTCACACGTTGATTGGTCCACGTGTCCACTAACACTTCTGACACCCTACCACGTGGCACCAACCGATTGGTCTACATGGTCTAACATGTCAGTGCTGACTGGACTTGACAACTACCATGTGGCATGCTGATTGGTCCACATGGCCTGACAACCCTAACAGATGATGATGTCACCTGCTGATGTCATCGTCGTCTACATCCAATCGGGTCGACTCGTTTTCTTGCAATCGGGTCATTTGGACCCGCGACCTGACCTGACTCGATCTTCCTCCTCAAACCACCAAATCGTGCCATTTCTGAACCGCTAGACTCGTAGTGAACCTAGAAACAAGCCTATGACCTAAAAAACAGAAGAAAATACCTAGATTGCTTCGACTAAGCTTGAAAAGTGGCGGTTGTTTTTCAAACTAGCTTCCTCGTCGATCCCAACCACCGTAGTCCTTGGTTTTGGTCCCCAGACACTCCTACGTACATCAGGAACACAACCCAAACATTAAAAACCTTCCCAAACGTCCAAAACTTGAAAACCAATTTTCAAAGTCTAAAACAGGTTCTGGGTTATCTGTTTCTTGTGTTCTTTCGCCGTCCACGACGGTTCTACCGTGTTCCTAGCCGTCTCCTAGTCTCTCACTCACTCCGTCTCTCACTCCGTAGTCCAGAGGATGACGGTTTGATGGTTGGGTTGGGTTTGTGTGGGTTTCGGGTTAGAGAGAAACAAAAGATATGAAGATGAACAAATATTGGATCCAAAATTATGGGTAAATGGGCCAATGGGATAAGTGACACTTGTCACTCATCCATTGGTCCCCTTAGATCTTTTGGATCAATCCACAACTGCGACTTATACAATTTCTCGGTAAGCATAAATAGTACCGATTTCCTTCCTTGAACCATAAACTTTCCCATACGATGTCCGATTTCGACGTGCCGCCTGGTCTATGGACTAGTATCATCTCGATCTACGTATTGCTTGGTCCTCGTGAATTTGACCTACTGGGTCAAAAGTAACATTTTTCCCATTTTAGGGGCAAAATCGTCATTTTACACTGACTGTTTGAAAAATCCTCGACTAATACCCGATCAGTCTCGATAGTCCCCAATTAATCCTTAATTAATCCCGTAGACTCAGGATGGGTTGTTACAATTTCCCCCCCTTAAAGAATTTTGTCCTCGAAATTCAAATTGACCCATATTCACATCCCGACTGTGGAAAATCCAAGCCTGCCTCCAACTCGAGGTGCTCTCGTGTAAACATACACGTACAACAACTAGCCACAGTACTCGTTTGTACCCAAACGTCACTCGACGTTAACCACAATCCAACGGGTCAATGCTAAAACTCAGCTCAGTCCTCTATGACCGTAACCACAAACACGTGACCAACTGTCACCCGAAGCTTCCAAAGCTCCAAAACTCAACTCTCACAACCAAGTCTCTGGAATCCAACATCGACTCGTCTGTCTCGCTCGAGATGCCGAAACTCACCGGTCTCATCTGTCACCTACTCACCTACGTAGGTGTGATCAAAATCCAAACTGACAAGTCAACTTACTGTCTTGCTCAGTTGACAAGTCGTGCCAACAATCCAGCTAACCCAAGCTGACATACCAAGCTAACACCTTTCAGCTTTCAGCCTGATGACCCAAGCTAACATCCTGCTCTTGCTGAGAGATCTCGAATCTCAAATCGCATGTCGCTAGACGGTCTCCTAACTGTAAGTCATGCTAGCGACACATTGTCGTGCTCAGCCAGTACTCATGGCTCCACTCTCACTACTAGAGTCCTACTAGGGTACCTCGTACCAAATCTCTTCTCACTCAGTGTCCAACGCGGTGATCCTGACTCGAGAAAAGTCTCAATCTGTGACCTCACTCATTCTGTTGATACCAAACTAACATCTCACTCATTTTGAGTGTATATAGACCCATCAAATACTTTCCCTAGCAGGAATAACACAACTCAAATCCTAGGTGGTTGGCTCTGAGCTCCAAGCTCACACAAACACTGAACCCTTTCATAATCATTCTGCTCTCAAGCACAGTATACGATGTCCCATTCCACGTTCTCAACGAAACAAAAATAACGGAACCAATCTGATTACCAACACGTTCACAACTACTGTCCAACGTGCCCTACTCATAGGTGCACACACCACACAACCTTGGATCTAGTCTGTCCACTACATGGTTACCAGCAATCACGGTTCAACTTTGGAGCATGTTGTCAAATCTCTGTCCTAGACAGATCGTACTCTCACATCAGCATCCTTTCTGAGTTTCCTAGTCACCTGACCAACACCTGAGATGTGTCCATACACTCTCGTCTAGAACACCGAAACCAACCAACTCACGTCCACTAAGACGTACCAATCCAAACCCTCGACACTAAGATGGGGTCAAACTCTGAAGTCCTGCTATCAACCTCCAATCAGTAACACTCTCAACCGAAACGACTTGACTTATTCTTGAGTACATCGTGTCAACCGTCCGCAACCACGGGATAAACCTCCACCCGATAGTCAATACACTCATCCTGTCAGAGTGAGTCTAAAGTGTCAGGACCCGACCCTCCTCGGTCAGGACCTGACTCATCTAGCACCATATTGTCCGCTTTGGGCCTCGCCCTCACGGTTTTGTTTTTGGGATCTCAGGGTGCAACTTCCCCAGGGAGTCACCCATCATGGAATTGCACCAGCCTCAACTCGCTTAACTTGGGGTTCCAATCCCCCCAAAGCCACTTGAGCTCCCAAAAGGCCTAGTTTAGATCAGAGTTGCACAGCGGCACCCTCTATCTAACCCTATATTGTTCTCTTTGGGCACACCTGCGCCTGCAAGGTTTTGTTCATGGGAGCTCACGGTGCAACTTCCCAGTGGGTCACCCATCATGGGATTGCACCAGCCTCCACTCACTTAACTTTGGAGTTCCCCCGGAATCCAAAGCCAGTGAGCTCCTAGAAGGCCTAGTTTAGATCAGAGTTGTGCAACGGCTTCCTTTATCTAACCCTATATTGTCCTCTTTGGGCACACCTGCGCCCTCAAGGTTTTGTTCCTGGGAGCTCACGGTGCAACTTCCCAGTGGGTCACCCATCATGGGATTGCACCAGCCCTCCACTCGCTTAACTTTGGAGTTCCTCCGGAATCCAAAGCCAGTGAGCTCTCAGAAGGCCTAGTGCTATATAGGTGTGTACCTACACCTTTAAGACACACCACCATCCTCTCCCAGACCATTCCCCCTCGTAGGAATGTGGGAATGTTCACCGTTCCCTCCAGGACACGGGTCTTACAATCAACCTCCCTTAGGGCCCAGCGTCCTCGCTGGGCACACTTCCTGGTCGGGGTCTGGCTCTGATACCATTCTGTCAGGACCCGACCCTCCTCGGCCAGGACCTGACTCATCTAGCACCTATTATCCGCTTTGGGCCTCGTCCTTACGGTTTTGTTTTCGGGAGCTCATGGTGCAACTTCCCAGGGGGTTACCCATCATGGAATTACACCAGCTTCAACTCGCTTAACTTTGGGGTTCCAATCCCCCCCAAAGCCACTTGAGCTCCCAAAAGGCCTAGTTTAGATCAGAGTTGCGCAGCGACACCCTCTATCTAACCCTATATTGTCCTCTTTGGGCACACCTGCACCCGCAAGGTTTTGTTCCTGGGAGCTCACGGTGCAACTTTATAGTGGGTCACCTATCATGGGATTGCACCAGCCTCCACTCGCTTAACTTTGGAGTTCCCCTGGAATCCAAAGCCAGTGAGCTCCCAGAAGGCCTAGTTTAGATCAGAGTTGCGCAGCGGCATCCTCTATCTAACCCTATATTGTCCTCTTTGGGCACACCTGCGCCCGCAAGGTTTTTGTTCTTGGGAGCTCACGGTGCAACTTCCCAGTGGGACACCCATCATGGGATTGCACTAGCCTCCACTCGCTTAACTTTGGAGTTCCCCTGGAATCCAAAGTCAGTGAGTTCCCAGAAGGCCTAGTGCTAGATAGGTGTGTGCCTACACCTTTAAGACACACCACCATCCTCTCCCAGACCCATTCCCCCTCGTAGGAATGTGGGATTGTTCACCGTTCCCCTCCAGGACACGGGTCTTACTTAAAGTCTGTCGTCTTGACTAGCCATCGCCAATCCCAAACTCTCTCTCGATCTTCAAACCAACTCGATCATCCATCACGTGATCCTCGATCCTCTTGGTCATCGCGACTCAAGCTCGTAATCCATAGGACTTATCACCACTTACTTAATAGATTGCAGATTTCCTTCACTTAGTCCATTATCATATCCCACTTTAGGATAATCCAAGATGATGACATCAAAATTCATCCTACGTGAGTGTAAATACTAACTCAACTACACTCACCAACGTCAGGTAACACCAAACAGTATCTACTCCTCAACTCATTCAAATTTGATCCACTGCCTGTCTTGAAATCTAGGCACCAAGAGAAATTGCAACCATGGAAGCAGAAAATGATGAGTCTCTTTCACCAACCAATAATATATGTTGATAACCACTGTAGTGATTCTTCCATGATTGGATTACTCCTCACTTCAGCTTAACGTTAACAAGCTTATACCACCATGAGTGATGAGAAGTTCACGAGGAACTTTCAGGAGAAGTAAGTATATTTACTAGTAGTCTGGTCAAAACCAACTCCCGAAGTTCCATGGAAAAGGACACGGGGTCTCCTATCAGTGACACTCCAAGCCAACTGATTCCAGATTTCACCGAGTCCACCACTGAATACTCAAGCTCAAAGACATCACAACATGTGTCCCATCTCTCGAACAACTATCCTATAGTATCTTCTCATCCTCCAAGCCGCAACTAACTCAGACATCAAGCCATGTGTCTTGGAACCAATCCAACTCAAGGTCAAACTCGCCTGTCTTTTATTATACTGTGCCATTCTCATGTCCCAACTCTTATGGGATCAACTCCCGCACCCAACACTCATACACACACCACCAAGGAAAGATAAAACACACCCGTTTCCAATTGAGGCATAGGGGTATGCCTCCATAATCCAATTAAACAAGGAGGATACTGTGATCACAATCACATCCTCTTGATGCACTCGACGTCCCTCAGAATCATAACTGTTGTAACCCTCTCTAGAAATTGGATGATTGCCTACTGACATTCCGTCAACTCATCTCAGTCATCTCTGTCGGGTCCTCCCCAATCACAACTCAGTGGAGATGATGTGGCATCTCGATACAATTCACACCGCCCAAAGCTCATTGTTTAATCACATCGAATGTGAGCCACACTATGATCACGTCACAAACCTCTGCTCATACCGAGATAACAACCAAACCCTTGCTCACGTTGGAGGAACTATTCCTTCCTCGTAACTCAACAACACTGGGCGAAAACTACATAAGAAACGTTCCCTTGAACGTCACCAAACGCTTAACAGTCTCAACCACAACCCTCGATAGCAATGTCTGCCACAACGCTCGTGCAAACTAACCCAATAAACACTCCGTTATCGAGACTCTGTACTCAGACAGGAAACTCACCGCCTATACCATTTGCTCTACTCTAACCGGACCCTATCCTCAAGAGCGAAACCCAACGTCTAAGCCACCTCTAGTGTCTATACGCTCTGCTTAAGTGTAAAATCCACCGATTAGTCCACCCCGAGATCTGATCCAAAAGTAACATTCTCTAGGAAACTTATCAAACCAGTCTCAACTAGGGTCACCCACGACCTCAACATGCTTCCTGCAGTACAACTAACCCGACCATTCAACTGTCTCGACTCAGAAAAGTTGTCACACCGGGACAACTGGTTGACTAGGTCCCATCCACTCGTACTCTACATCTGAGGGCACACAAGAAACTGTGCCCCATACGGGTCTACTCAGCCCTACTCGGGGTCTAATACTACTCAACCACGACATAAGATGCCAAATAGAACCTAACCGAGGTTCGTTTCACTAAAACTCTCCTACTCTCACCCTAACTATCAGGTTGATGACGGGCTGCTTTCCCTCGTAGAGACATCACATCCGGCACATGTGTAACACTCTAAGAGCAACCCAGTGCTCTTATACCAAGCTGACAAGACCCATCCCAATACCAAGCTGACACAACCTATCCCAATCCTCCCTAGATTAACTCGGGATGTGCCATGCTCTCATCTGACACCTCGTGCCAAACCAGGGATTACACCTAACCCTCTCGGGGCTACCAGAGTATGCAAGGATTTATGGCGGCATGTGATGTCTCAGACTCTATTACAGCCCGTATCCGCGTTCAACCTGAAGGGTATTAAAACAGTAAAAACTGTGAGGGAAAGAAAATTAACAATTTATAAAACCATTTTCGAAAATCACATTTATACCCTTCACTAAAGAGCATGCATGCATAAAAAATAAAGTTATCACAATCATTTCAAGCGCTCAGTACAACCAGTACCAATGAGGATGCAATGCCAAACATCAGATACCTAATAAGGCCAAGTCATGGTCATTTGGTAGGAATACTCGGAAAGCATGGATCGAGACCCCTAGTCTAATCCGCTGACACTGTCAGTAATGACTACTTGGCATGATAGGAGATCTATTGTCACCTAGCATACATTTGGGATCTACAAGACACATAGCAGCATCTCCTGGGGTAGCTTGAACCCTACATCAACAATGTTTAACAACCACATTCATTGCTACTATAAAATACCCCCCTCAAACCCTCTCATAAAGGTTTCTTTCTCTAAACACACAAACCCGACTCTTCCATTTTGTGCTGTTTATCTACATATTAGATCTCTACCTCGCTTACAGACTTAAGCATAGGAGCTTCTTAGGCCGACACCTCACCAGTGTTAAGTGCTTTCTCTCTTTGCCTCTGAGGTAACTCGATAAGCTTAAGAAAAAAACAAACAAGCACCCCAGCGGGTCTCATCACGGTACGTCCAGTTTCAGATCAAACAATCAATATCAATTTCTACTGGCCTAGGCTTTATTTTTTTTCCAATTGCAAACCAAACCATGAAACATTCCTTGCTATGAAATTTTTTCACATACTTGGTCGCACAATTGTATCTACAAGCAGAAATTCTCACACATGGAGCAACAATACAGAAAATAGAGCAACAAAGGAACACACATAAATTTTTTCAAGTATTGATCTATGGAGGGATTGCATGCTTGGTCTGGAATTGGTTTTGTGAATTTGGTATAGTTTTGGACCATCATAATAATAATCATCCCCATAACTCCAAATCAAATTCAATTTTGGACCATCATCATTAATCTTTTGATTTTTCAAGTAACTAAATTACAAAAAGTAGAAGACAATTTAAATTAATAATATAATGTGCTCGAGTTCGAGTCAGCGGATAGTAATGCCATATACAACTCATACTCATGCAAGTATTTTTTCTTAATACTCATATCCATTACCTCACCTCCATACCCCCTTCAGTACCACACCCCATTTTCTTACGTTCATCCTTGTTTACACTTAAACAATTCCACTATGGGCCAAAAGTAAGGGGCTGGCTTGCCAAAGTAAAGACTTAATACATTGAAAGTCTAGCCCAATTCACATCCACTTGCGGGATCATGGGGAAGTGGGAGTGTGATTGAGAAAATCACTATGACAGGTGCTGAACTGTCAAAAGGAAAAAAGAATGCTTGTGACGAAGTCGCCGTAAGAGAAATCCACATGTCGATGCACATGTTAGCCAAGCTCACTCTCTAGCTACCTATAAAATGAGAAGAAGAAATTTTCTAAAGAACAGCCAACAAATCAATCAATCAAACGCAAATTGATCTAACTCAATCAATTTCAACAACTGTAAATCCTCAAAATTTCTTTATACTAAAAGCTCGTCTTCTTGGAAAAACCTGTTTCTTTCAATTTAGGATCTAGAATCAAGATTTAGTTCTCCTTTCAAACCTTCTTAGTTCTTACACCAAGATCAAACCAGCTTTCCTTCATTCCTACTTGCATCCTAAATTCTGCTTTGAAGACTTCCCAATCACCTAGCTTCATCCCGACTTGCTTACGCAGCTAGTTTTGAAGGCCACTTAACTACTAACTCATTCTGAATGGCCTCAAGTTAGTCTTTGAGACATCCATACACCCATATCTTGACACTACCAAACTATGGTAAGATTCCGCTGGTGTTCATCTAATTGATAGTTTATTGACCAACCTATCTACTCAAGACTAGTTTGTAAAGGAAATAGTTTACTTCCAGCGCTTGAAACTTTTCATTCACTTTTAAGTACTTATTCATTTATCTTCTATGACAGGACCCGTCCCCGAAGGACATAGATAACCATGCCTGGTCCAGCTTCTGTCTAACAAGTCAACTGAAGTTACGGATTTACCCTCAAAACTTGCCAAACGAGGGATAACCGCACATGTGCCTACTCATGCCTCCACCTCTCGAATAGCCTCGATCATCGCGCCACGACCTGGAGGGCCAATAAAACAGAAAAGGTGTGAGTGGACAAAAACAAAGTTTTACAAATACATTTATCAAAATACATCCTTACCCTCCAGTTTCACAAACATGCATGCATATCATAAAAACATGAGTAATAGCGTGAAAGCAATCAAGTATGAATAGTGGACCGATAAAATCAAAATAGGTTTTCCCATGGTCCATAAAACTCATGTTCATCAAATCAGTTTATGATATAAAGTATCTGGACACAAATATCAATAAATCATAGTACTACCAATCCTCAATATCCAAGTTCAATATCCAAGTAACCCGTCACGATATCAATGCAACGCGTGCAAACTCGGGTGTCTCACGTCCGAGTAACTGCCCAGGATCTACGACGTCTGTGGGTGATATCATCTCCAGGATCTACGACGTCTGGAGGATATCATCATAATCTCACACTCCTGAGACTGAGCCTCCCTCGGAGCTACTCATCTCCAGGCAGTGGATCGTAACTACTCCCAGGATCTACGATGTCTGGAGGAGGACTATCAAATCACAGAGGATGGTATATGTGGAACCAGTCACCAAATCCAGTAATCTCATTTTAAAACCATTTATGTCTCAAATCACATCCAAAAACATTTCAATAGGGCCTATGCCCGAGACATAGCTTTCACAAAGCAAGTTCCACAAGTTCATCATAAAAACAGTGTCCATAATTCACTTTATAAATCAAGATCATCAATTTAATCATATTCACATGTGACTCCAAATCCGAGTCAAAATCACTATCCAATTGGGTCTCAAGCCCAAAATATCATTTTCACGCAAATCCGTGCAATTGCAACCTCAGTTGGTAATTTCACATAAATCCATAAAGTATATCCAAAAACATTACAATTTCACCATATCAATTTCCCCACTCATAATCTGAGTCAAAACTAATCTCAAATCCCAGGCCTTCGCCCAAAACACAATTTCACAGTTTCTCGAAAATTGTGCCAAAATAATATAATAATCCAGAAAATTGATAAATCATCATATCAAAACATGAATCATGCCAAAGCATTTCAAATCATATCATAAAGCATTTAAAGCATATATGCATGCATTTTGGTAGAAAACAAAAGTCCACTCACACACCGTCCATATTGCTCGTTTTCCGAGCTGCAAGTTTTTCCGTAAATTCCAGAAATCACCATTCCTGTCCAAAATCATTATCGAGGGTTACTAACATCTCAATATACCTCATATAATTTTCCTCAATTTCTCCGGATTTAACTACCATATTTTAAACGTATATTAAAACTTCGGATACTCAGAATATTATCAAAACGGTATCCGATTTCCTCGAAACTAGTGCCAAAATGTTCGTTACATTAAATAGGACAAAAGTCATGTTGACCTCACCTCGAGATTCGTGCCCACGCACCGCCAAGCGCTGCCGCTAGCGACTGCCCGTGAAGCCCACGCGTCGTGCACAGTAACGATTACTGTTCACTTTCTTCACCTGTTTCCCCTGTCTATCAGGTCTGCAACCCGCGTGTTCGACCCGATTCAATCCTGTTAATTTCCAGTCGATTTCTTCAATTGATTAAGCTAATAGTATCGTTTTAACTTGAATTAGAGATCTGTAATGTCAATTATATCAAAAACTTACCTCAGTCTATTCGATTCGAAGATGAATACTCGAAGGCTACCTGTGCACTGTTCATTCTTCGAACTTCATCAATTCCAATTGAATTCGTGCAATTGATTCACTCAGAAGCTTCGCAGGATCCATATAAACATACTTCCAAGCTCAATTTCAACGTCCAACTCCTCTAATTACACGACCCAATCTTTGAATTTTCCAATTCTTACCATGTCTGTTCTCAGCCAAAACGACGTCCTTTTCTTTCGTTTTTGATTGGGTTCGACTCGAAATGATCTCTGGAAGGTGAATTCAAGGTCATTTGAATCAAAAAGGGTCTAATTGGAGAAGCCCGAATTCAAAATTTATTGAAGGTTTGGTTTTCGGGTTTTTTGAGTCTGGGTACATCTGGGTTTAAAGCCATCATTCATCCTTCACTGTCCTTTCGTTTTTCTCTATGGATTTCATTTAAATTCTCACAATCCCAGACTAATAATTCAATTATCACCTGAGATCAATGATGAATTGTGTTCATGCTCTGTTTTGTCCTTCGCAATTACACACATACCCGTCCAAGTAACTTATTCGAATTAATCCTTATCAGATAATTGCCACTAATCCACAATCTGCCAGTGACAGATGTCACTCAAGGGCAGGTGTGACTCACCCAATTGGCTAAGTAATCCAATACTGTGAAATTTTACCATTTTACCCTTCTTTGCAAAAATTACCAAATTGCCCTTCACTTTCTTAGGCCCGTAACTTTTTCATCCGAACTCTGATTGACCGCATGCCGCCTGTCTACGAATTCAACGTCTCGAGACCTATCCAACGGTACTTACGGAAAGTCCAAACACTGTCCCGATCAAAAAGTCAACAAATGATCCCTTTTAAAACCAATTTACCAAATTACCCTTAAACTTCCGAACATCATAACTTTCATTAATGTCGGAATTGGGCGTGCCACCTGTCTCTAAACTTGTGATGTCCCGAACTACGTCACAGTCATCGGTCAAAGTTCGTTTGACCACTCGAATCAAAAGTCAACCGTCCGCCCAATTCTAGGGTAAAATTGTCATTTCCTTCAAATTTTCCAAATTTTCCTTTTTCGAATTTCCGGGTCGTTACAACCTACTCCCCTTAAATAATTTCGTCCACGAAATTCCAATGAGTAGGTACCTACGATAATTCTCCCGAGGAATATGTATGTGAACCATAAACATAATCAACTGCATACCCTTCTGGTTCAACCAAATATAAAGCATAGTCAAAACTTATAGAAACCAGATAATCAGTCCTCGTCCCTCGATCAATATCGAGAACAATCTTCTCTGTAAACCTCTGCCCCACAGGCAGTCATATCCAATCCTACTCGAAAAATGGTGCCATGCTTAGCGCCCGAGTATACACAATCTAGACTCACAAGTATTAGTATCTTCATCCCAATCACATGCATCCACTTGTGACATGATTACTGGCTTAATCCACTATGGCATATACCATCAGGCCACCCAGGCCAATAACCTCATAAGGTACAATAAATCGGGAACTCATTCCCCCCATTAAGTCAGTCACTACATACCCCTTTTTCTAGGGTCACACAATGTCACGAATTGAACCGTTCCTTCTGTAGTTTTTATCCTCATAGGCCTCACTGATGCGTACCTCTTGCCAATAACTGACACTTAATACGATCATTCATATGATATCGCAAATCATATCCATTCCTTAACCTCAATTCCATCCAACATCATACACCAAGTATGATCCTGCAGTTGGACTCCAATAGTCCAAAATGATTAAAAATCATGTACCACTCCAATCCTATGGAGTTCCATCAATAACAGGATTTCACCTATCCTTACGTTATCAAACATGTCAATCCTCGGCCGACTATCATATTAGCCTCCCCGCGAATGATACCTGACCCGTCAATGCGGTCTTAATCTCAATGTATCCTGACCATCGCCTCATCACACATTAAGCCTTTCTGTTTATCAATCATTTATAATCCTGATGGTCGATACAGTACTCGTACATTCCTTTCCAGAGGTATGACCTCTGCATACTCGACCCATGGATCACTATGGTCGATCTCAAATCATGCAAGAAAAGTAAAACTCCTGAAGGTTCAGTTAGCATCGGAAATCTCAGCCTTATTCTACCAAAGCACACCTCACCAAATCCCAAATCTCATAGTGACACATCACCATGCACCCAGAAAGGGCCACATCGAACATAAGTCACTGTTTCTCCACTTGTAATCATTCTATTTCAGTTTTCATTTCCAATAACTCTGACCTCCTTCTGGGTCAATCACCATAACTGGAAATACATTGTTGAGAACTCTTCTATAATCCTCTGTGGTATCCATCCAAGCTCAAAACAACTCATGTTCCCCATGACAGTTTTTAATTATTTTCCATTAATCAATACATCTGTTTCTCCTGGAATTCACACTAATCAAGACCGTCATTCGTATATGTTCCACAAACCTACTCTGGTCGACCAGACCTAACACTTATTCAACCATATATTTTTCTCTCTGAGGGCATTCAATACATCTGTCCAGTATATCCCACACCCATCTGTACATGTGAGTACACCAATCAATCGTCAATCATGGTACCATACACCATCCAAATATGGTCAAAATACCTGACTCATCACTCACAAACATAACCGGTTCATTTTCCCATCCAAAGGAATCACCATTGGCTCACCATGGACTAACCTTAGCCACATCAAATCCGAACATCATATTTTTCTCTTTTACTCATGACTGTTAATCATCACCCTATTGGCCACTCTCATGAGGCCCCATAATCACATATTTCCAACATAACCACAAATCATTAGCACATGAGAAGGGATACTCATTCCATACCGTTACCTTATTAAGTTGTCCAAAATCGACATGTAAGCTCAGACCATCATTCCTTTTTCCTCTTTAATACCACTGGGTTCCCCACGGCAACACTGAGCCGAACGAAACAGTATCTATCAAGTCCTGTACTTGCACCTTTAGTCCTTATGACTCCGTAGGTACCACATACCAGGGCGTCCGAGAAACAACTCGTATACTCGACATGATCTCCATCATAAACTCTATCTCTCATCCTGGTAAAATCTCAGGAAACATATTCCAAAATCTGTACATCATCATCCATGATTAGGCATCTCATACACTAAACACATATTGACAGGACCCATCCCAATCCCCCCCTCCCCCCCCCCCCCCCCCCCCCCCCCCCCCCGGATTAACACGGGATGACCCTGCTCCCATCTGGATCCGGAGGAGGCATGTGATATCTCGGTTCCTGCTACAGTCCACATCCGATGTCAACCTGAAGGGCAGTCAAAACATTAAAAGCTGTGAGTGGACAAAACAAAAGTTTATAAAAAAAATTTCATAAGAAGACATTTGTACCCTTCACTAAAAAGCATGCATGCATTCGAAAACCATTTAACCAAATGGAAACCATATGTGGGAACTAATCCCAAAACAGAATATAAACCAAGGTCGAAAGGGACCACCATAAAATCGACCATACTGCCACCGCCCCAAATCCATCAAAGAAACCAATAAGGGACTCAGTCCAAAACCATAACCAGACTGAAACCAAATACACAAGCAACTGCTCAAATCTTGTGCTCACCTGTGCACACCATATATCACATATCATATATCCATATATATATATATATATATATATAAGTCACACAACCAATCCTGTCACGGTATCCAAAGCTATGCGCGTGCTACCCGGGTCTTAATCCGAGTCTTCTCAAAGTCAAGGTCAATGTCCGCAGACCACTGATCCTACTCGAGGTATAGTAACCATAGCCTTCCTGAGAGTAAGGAACCCAACTAGGGGGTGACTCCACTTAGTCGGTGCTCCGTGACTACTCCGGGGTCCACCCAGGCCAACGACCCTCCCCAGAGGAGATAATAGAAGTAAAGGAAGGTATATGCACATATATATACATAATACAAATATCCATGCCCGGTTCCCCTGAACCGTCATGATCCATAATATCCATAACGAAGGTAACATGCCGGTTCCCATAAACCGTCATGTACGGTAATAACATAACCAGGGTTCATGCCGGTTCCCATAAACCGTCATGTACCATAACGACTAACAAGGGTTCATACCGGTTCCCATAAACCGTCATGAACCTGTAAATCCATTTAAGGTTCCCTGACCTGAAATCAAAACCGTAAAGTAACCTGGGTCTCGTGCCCAAACATAAGACATCAGCTGGGCACCGTGCCCGATATCTGAGGTCATATGCCCGAGACAAAACCAAATGGGTCTCATACCCGAGTTTATCCTTTTAGAAATCTAAAACCAGTCCATTAAAACAAATAAGGAAAAATAGACCCGTATAAGCACCGTATAAGCTGAAACCTCGAAATACGTGCTTATACATAACCACATACAAATGCACCCATGGCATCATCAAACATGTTAATAAAACATATAATAAACATTTATGCATGCTCCAATTTAGAAAACAAGGTCACTCACAGACCGTCCGAGCTGCCGTCTCGATTTGCATGCCATACGGTTCCTCGAGACGATCACCGTCACCGGGACTCCCAAACCTGTCCAAATTTTAATAGAAGGTTAATAACTACTTAATTAACCTCCTACCAAAGTCCCGTAATTTTCCCAAACTTTTATCTATTTTTAAACCGACCCTAAACCTTCCAATGCCCCTAATCATATCGAGAAAGTGTTTGATCGACACGAAACTAGTCCCAAAATGTTCGTTACATCGATAGAAGATTTCGCGTGTTGAACACTTCCTCAAATTATGGCCCACGCGCCCTCACGCGCTCCTAGAAGGGCCAGATCACTATTCATCATCATCAACCTCAGGAAAACCGGTTTTTTTTCTGGTTTCTTGAACCGGTCACTGTGCTGAACAGGCGTGACCGGTTCAGCGCTCCTCCCTTCTCATTTTCGGTCCGTTTGCTTTCATTTTAATCCCTAAATTCCTATTTCCTCATTTCCTATCAATTTCAATCCTTAAAACTAAGTAAACGCCCTAAAACTCATGGTTTAATTATGAACCAAACGGTTCAATATTCCCAAAACTCACCCACGGCTTCACAGCCTTCCAACCACCAAAGAAACCTTCTTAAAACTATCCTAGAAACTTATTTGATTCATTAAAACCATTAAAAATGAACCATAACAAGAAAAATCGAAATTGGATCGAAAATGGACTAACCGGGTACCCGCACGGGTTTCCTCCCTTCCAGTCGCCGTTCACGGCGGCCCTAGCCATCCAGGCCGGCCACCTCAACTCCCTCAGCCTCCTGGTCCGCTGTCCCGGTCTTGGGTGGAATTTGGATGGGTTTGGGTTGCACGGGAATGTGAGAAATGGTGAGATCGGGTGGGTGTTTGGGTTTGAAATGAAAATGGAATGGTTTGCACGGTGCATGAATCAATTTGGGTTTCCATTGGACGGGTGACACTTGTCACTCATCCATTGGGCATCAGGACAAATATCTGGGCCCACTAGAGTCCAAAAGTGAACTCGTCTCGTAATTCGTGCAATAATGCACTCGAACTTCCGTGAACCGTAACTTCGTCGTCGAACGTCCGAATTCGACGTGCCGCCTGTCTATGGATTCGTATCGTCCTTATCTACGTAACGGTATTCGGCCCTCGACCATCGGACATCCTGGTCAAAAAGTCAATATTTGCCATTTTTTAACCAAAATTACCAAAATGCCCCTAAACTTCCGAACGTCATAACTTCCTCCTCAAACGTGGAAATTGAACGTGTCACCTGTCTATGAACTCGTGACGTCCTAAACTACGTCACGATCCTAGGTCAAAGACCATTTGACCGCCCGATTGAAAATTCAACGTTTTGCCACACCTAGGGGCAAAACTGTCATTTCGCATCGTTCGTCCGATTTCGCTCTACTAATCACGGATTAGCCTCACTATTCATGATTAGTCACTAATCTAATCATGGAATTCAGGACGGGTTGTTACACATATGCCACACATCTGACCAGTGAACTTTGATTACCTCATACCAACAGTCCATCGATTGTGAGGTTTAATATCATTCTAGAGGGTAACATCCTCGAGTCTCCCTGAAGTACAACCTCTGGTAATCCTGGACTCCACATATCACTCTCTAATCGATATACACGATAGAGGTATCATGAGTTATTAAACAATCCATGTAACGACCCGTCCCGAATTCCGGGATTAGTTTAGTCACTAATCTTGATTAGTGAGGTTGAACGGTGGTTAGTAGGGCGGAATCGGACAAAATGTGCAAAATGACCGTTTTGCCCCTGGTCGTGGGCAAAATGTTGACTTTTTGATCGGGCGGTCAAACGGACTTTGACCGATGACCGTGACGTAGTTCGGGACGTCACGAGTTCATAGATAGGTGGCACGTTCGATTCCGACATTCGTAGAGAAAGTTATGGTGTTCGGAAGTTGAGGGGCATTTTGGTAATTTGGCTTATTAGGGGCCAAATGTTGACTTTTTGACCGGGAGGTCCGATGGGCGAGGGCCAAGGACCGTTACGTAGGTATCGTCTATACGAATCCAACGACAGGCGGCATGCCGAAATCGGAGATCCGACGACGACGTTATGGTCAAGAAACGAACTAACGAACCGAGGCCGGGATTAAAATAATAATATAATAATGAATAGTGACCGTTGACCCTACACACCTGGATGAGTGACAAGTGTCACTCATCCCTTGAAACCAGAATCCTTGTCTTAGGGGAAACATCATTATGATGTTTTAATATTTATTAATTAATTAATTAATCATTTTAATTTCCATTAATTCCATTTGTATTTTCCTTAACCGTGTACAACCAAATCCAACACTCTCCCAACCAATTCCTCTCCCATTGCTGAACCTGAGAGTGTGAATTTGTGAGCAATTTGAGGGTGATTTCAACTGGGTAAACACGAGAGAGTGGCAGTGAGGAGGAACTGTGAATTCGAAAAATTGAGTTTTGGGAGGGAAAATCAAATTGAAGGAATTGGGCTGTGATGATCGAATTGGAGGTTACAAACATCTTCCTGAGGTTGAGACGAGTCGATCCACATCAAAAACGAGAAGGAATGGTGCAGTTTTGGCTCTGATCGAGCTTCGTGACAGAGGAAGAAATCGAGGCTGAGTCGTGGAGTTTGGGGCTGTGTTTGATTCAATTGTTGTGGGGAAATGCTTTCTCATGATCCCACGATGCTTCTGGGATCATCAATTGAAGGAAAACGTTGGAGAATGGCAGAACTCCATTGTTGAACAGTGACGGTGCTCGAGTTTGAGTCGTGACGTTTGAGCACCGGTTTGATGCAATTGATGTGGGGGAATTGTTCCTCATGGTCCATTGATGCTTCTGGAATCATCAATTGGATGAAACCTGCATCAATTGAGGGACTTCCATGATTGAACAGTGACCGGGTGTTCTTCGTGGATCATCATCGAATCGTGGGAATCTGGGTAAGGAATTGTGTAATTGAGTTTACAGACTTATAATTGGACTTAAAACGAAGCTAATGGATTGATCAATTGAAGGAATTAGGATCGAATTGGCAGGATTGGAACCGGGTTGTGTCGCGGGTGAATTGGACCCGTTTACCAGACAAACGGGTTGGGCTGGTGACACTGTAGCAGGCGCGTGAGTTTCACGCGCAGCCACTCACGGCGGCGCGTGGCGGCGCGTGGCGGCGCGTGGGCACGAATCTCGAGGTGAGGTCAACATGACTTCTGTCCCATTTAATGTAACGGACATTTTGGAATTGGTTTCGGGTCGATCGGACACCGTCTCGATAGTGTTCGGGATGTCCGAAGGTTTTAAATTAAGTTTAAAAATAAGTAACAATTCGGGAAAATTACGGGACTTTGATAGGATGTTAATGATGAGGTTAGTAACCCTCTAATGTAATTTGGACAGGATTGGGAGTCCCGGTGATAGTGGTGTGGCCCGGGAGGGCCGGTGGCACGCGTATCGAGGCACACGGTTAAAACGGTCTGTGAGTGGACTTTGGTTTTATAAATCCTATGCATGCTTAAATGTGTTATATGGTTTATATACATGATTTCTATGATGGTATTTGTGAGCATTGATTTTGGATATGTTGCACGTATTTCGAGGTGTTTTCCGTATTTCACATATATCGGGATTAACGGTTTATTGGTGGTTTTGTGTGCTTGTGGTTAAATAAATAATATGATGAAATGGTTTTGAAATTGAAAATATGAACTCGGGCTTGAGGCCCACTTGTTTTGGAAATTTCGGACTTGGAGTCCATTTGAGAATCGGGCCGGGGGCCCAGTTGGTTAATGAAATCGGGCCAGGGGCCCAGTTGGTATGAAATCGGGCTGAGACCCATTTGAGTTATATTATCGGGCCAGGGGCCCAGTTGATTTGTGAATTCGGGCCGTGGGCCCAGCGGGTTTATAAGGTCGGGCTGCGGGCCCAGTTGGTTTACAAATCGGGTCGTGGGCCCAGTGGTTCATAAAAGCGGGCATGAGGCCCAGTTGGATTATAAATGTGATTTTGGGTCAGGGACCCTATATTTAATAATTGTGATTTTGGGTCAGGGACCCTAAATGGAATTATGTGGTTTTATGGAAATTTCGGGCAGGGCCCAATGGTAATAATGTGATAAAAGGATTTAATAAAACTGTTTTCCATATACCATCTGGATACAAGGATATATGATGGTCTCCTCCAGATGTCTGGGACACTGGGGAAGTCACGGTGCATTGCCTGCGAGGGGTCATTATACGGAGCAACCGGACCGTATGATGACTCAGGAGCAGGATTGCTATGATTGACGTCAGGGACGTCAGACATCAGGGATGTCAGATATATGGACCCGGAGAGACCCCGGGCAGCACGCGTAGCTTATGAAACCGTGAGACATGACGTCAGGGACGTCTAGCATCAGGGATGCTGGTGATGGTAATGGTAAAATATGAATTAATGAAATGGCTTTCCGGGTGGATTTATGATTGTGTGATTTTAATGAATTAATGTTCATTTATGGTAGTGGGTGGTGACCCACATGGTTTTAATATGTATGGTGGTGGTATTCCACGGTTTTGGGCTGAGTTCCCACACTTGGTTTTTGGTTAACGGTTTCTGGGCTAAGGCCCTAATGGCTCGGTTGAGCAAACGTTTTGGTTACTGGTTTTTGGTGGCATGCATACGTTTTTATTGGAGGGCATAAATGTCTTATAAATGTATTTGGTAAACTTATTGGTTTTTGTCCACTCACAGCTTTTGGTTTTAATGCCCTTCAGGTTGATTACGGATGCGATTGCAGCAGAGACTGGGACATTGCACACCTCCTCCATCGGTCCTTGCGCACTCTGGATGGCCCGTTTGGGCAGTAGCTCTTGGTTATCCCTTGTCTGACACCCCTTGTTGGACGGGAGCAGGGCACATTCCACGGTAATCCCGGGGGGATTGGGATGGGTCCTGTCAACTTGGTATCAGAGCATGGTTGCTCTATTTGTGCGCGCAGGTCGAGGGTGTGATGTCTCATTGGGCTGCAATTCGTTATCAACCTGATAGATAGTTTTTGGGTTTGGATAGTGGATGGAGTGCGATTGGCCCGATACGCCGTGCGTTAATGTGATTCGACCCAAGTGGGGTTGATTGTGGTGAACTGGTATAGTGGGACCGTCGGTTCGGTCATGTGATATTGGATTGTTGTGCTGCTAGGTGCAGCTAGGTTCGGGGAACCTCATGTGAGTAATGGTCTAAAATGTGAACCCTTGTGGTGGTTTCTAGTGTGAGGGATGTTGGTTCATCGGAGTTGGCCGATGACCTAGTGGTGGAACCCACGTTGATGGGATGGTAGGATTAGATTTGATGTCTATTCGATGTCTAGACCGCGGGGTCGGTCAGGTTGTGAATTTTATATTACGGAGAGCTGTTTGGTTCGGTTGAACCATAGGGTGTGATTGTGGAACCCTAGTATTAAAAAGGTAAACCTTAATTGTGATTAGCGGGTGAGAACTTGTGCTGCGAGGAGTGGCTGAGGTCATGGATGACCATGTGGATGGCTCTGGTGAGTTTAGGCAGAACTATGGGATTCGATGTACGGATACGGTTCTGAAATAAATTATGGAATCCCGTGTTGGATCGGGTATTGGTGTGATGTGTGGATGCGGATCTCAATAGCAATGACAGTTAGTCGGAAGTCATATGGAGATGACTGGCTATCGAGGGTAATTGGTATGGTTCTGATACTTGGGGATCAGGGGACGTTCGGGGAACGTTCATTTTCCTGATAGGGATTGTCAGAATAGTGGTACCCATAGTCGTGAGGTACGGGATCGTCGTTCCGTATGAACGGAGATTCAGGGTTGTCGTATTTGCACACGGTGTGCAGTATGGATGTTTGCGGGGTTGGTACTTTTGTGCTGATGCTAGTATGGATGCATGTGTGCTGATACTAGTGATGTTGATAGAGTGTTGGTGCTGGTACTAGCGCTGGTGCTAGTGTCGGTAATGGTGTTGACGATGAGCCACAAATTGGGTGTGACTCCGTCATGATGAACATATGTTCGGTCTTTGAGATTCGGTAATGGTTGAGGGATGGACTGGATGGGATCCAGTTAAGATTGTGCTGTGTTGGGATAAGTCCCAATAGTGGTGAGATAACCAGTGATGAGTGGATTAAAATGGTATAATTAAGACTTAAGGAATTTTGGGATGATTAGTGGATTTGGGGAGTTGTTGGCAACTCCAAAATTTGTGCGATTTTATGTTTTTAAATATCCCTAAAATGTACATGGAAATGATTAAAACTGGAAAAGACGAGGAAAACCATTAGTGGTATAAAGGTAGGAATTTGTAATTGAGAACTTGGGAAACCGAGTGTTGAACCTGTAAAGGTCGGGATGTGCGAACGGAACAATAGCGGATTGATTGTGGACCCGGGGTTGTCCAAGTGAATTGAGGAGGTAGGAAGTCTAGTGGTTAGACTTGACGTCTTGTTGGGAGCATGTCTGTTTCCAACATGGTAGGAACCTTAGTGTCGAGGAGAGTTGTGATTGGGGAACGAGAGTGGTGCTCGTTTTTGGTGATTGGTATTCCAAAGTCATTGGGGTTGACTTCTTGCTTTCTGCCCTGGCAGACATTGACTGTAGTTACCAGTACGTTGAGCGTGTATTGGTTGGTGGGCCCAGGTGTAATTGCGGGTCATTAGGAGGAGCTACGTATTCGAAATTAGGTAAACGAGATTTTTCATTTTCTGCTTGGTGGCAGACGATGTTGGGGTACATGGCGTGGTGAGTGCAGTAAGTTTTGTTGCATCCACGTAGGATGAGTATTGGTGTCATTATTTTGGATCATCCTTGGTTTTCCTAGGTGGAATGACAAGGACTGATACAAGGTAATCCGTGAGAATCCGCAGTCTCGACGTGTCTCGTCGTTGACTGATCTGTCTAGTTGTCGGAGTCGGTTGTCAATCGTTGTGGCGATCTAGGATTTTGACGTTATTGTCAGGGACACAGTGTCTATCTGGGTCGTGATCTTGATGATTCAGATAGGGGGAGAGTATATCACTCTTACCTTGGTACGTGAGTCGTAAATGACGAGATTGAACTTCTTTTCGAAGGGCCCGTAGGGTATTCTACTCGGGTGAGTAGGTTTTCAAGGTAGTTGAATTTTGTCAACCTTAGACGTGTGGAGGTTGGATTGGCTTCCCTATGAAGTCAATCAAGTGTATTGAACGGGTAACCGATAGGTTCGGTTTTGGTGTGTCTTGGTAAATGTGAACGAGATTTCGGGATTTGGAATCGAATATCTGGGTGACGATTCAGGATTCGATTTTGGAACTTGAAAGTATATTTCTGGGTTTGGGTACGGAATGGTTATTCCAAATGCTAGCTTACGGAATAATGATTTCGGATTCGGATTTGGAAATGAGTTAAACTGTGATGTCTGGGTTTGGATCCGGGATTTCTTACGAACTTGCGGATTTGGATTCGGAATTGGAACTAGATGTTGGGTGGAGTTTCGTTTTGTCTCATACTGGATTGGGCAAACGTACTCCATTGTTGGAACGCGTTCGGCTATGACCTAGGCGGTTGTAGTCTGGTTATTAGGTAGATGTGTGTACTTCGTACATGGTTCGAGGTACAATACCTTGTAGACTTGTGATGTCTAGTTACGGTATACGGGATATACCCGAGGTGTGTTGGTGAACGTGTTGGTAGTCGGATTGGTTCCGATACCATGGGATTGGTTGTGCACCGGACATTACTATGCAATGGGTCATGGTAATTCCGATGTGTCTAATTACACACAGGTCGTGTGAAATGTCGGTAAGGATATTGGTGAGTCGAGTACGTTGGTGGCATGTGTAGCCACGAGTGAGTCTAGTGTCAGTTTTCGACTGACAACAACTGTGTGGTGACAGTTTGTCAGGATGTGTCAACATAGATTGTTGAGTGGGGTCAGCTGACTCCTAGTGGGAGTGGGAAAGGAACCGTCGAGTTGTTACGTCAACGAGAGGGTTGATTTGACAAGTGGTGTCAAATTCGAAACAAGTAGTTTCAGTCATTCGACGGGGTCGAATGTAGTCGTTGCGTTTTGAGTATTAGTGGTACGTAGAGTGCAGACAAGTTTTGCCTGGTTAGATGGTGTGCGGGTGTACACGTGTTGCGTGGTCGATTCCACTTTCCACGGGGTGTTCGTGGAATCAGGGTAATCGAGTTTCGAGAGCGAAACATATTAAGGAGGGAAGTACGTTGAGATTAGATCGGTTGGAATTTCGAGGACGAAATTTATTAAGGAGGGAAGGTTGTAACGACCCGTCCCGAATTCCGGGATTAGTTTAGTCACTAATCTTGATTAGTGAGGTTGAACGGTGGTTAGTAGGGCGGAATCGGACAAAATGTGCAAAATGACCGTTTTGCCCCTGGTCGTGGGCAAAATGTTGACTTTTTGATCGGGCGGTCAAACGGACTTTGACCGATGACCGTGACGTAGTTCGGGACGTCACGAGTTCATAGACAGGTGGCACGTTCGATTCCGACATTCGTAGAGAAAGTTATGGTGTTCGGAAGTTGAGGGGCATTTTGGTAATTTGGCTTATTAGGGGCCAAATGTTGACTTTTTGACCGGGAGGTCCGATGGGCGAGGGCCAAGGACCGTTACGTAGGTATCGTCTATACGAATCCAACGACAGGCGGCATGCCGAAATCGGAGATCCGACGACGACGTTATGGTCAAGAAACGAACTAACGAACCGAGGCCGGGATTAAAATAATAATATAATAATGAATAGTGACCGTTGACCCTACACACCTGGATGAGTGACAAGTGTCACTCATCCCTTGAAACCAGAATCCTTGTCTTAGGGGAAACATCATTATGATGTTTTAATATTTATTAATTAATTAATTAATCATTTTAATTTCCATTAATTCCATTTGTATTTTCCTTAACCGTGTACAACCAAATCCAACACTCTCCCAACCAATTCCTCTCCTATTGCTGAACCTGAGAGTGTGAATTTGTGAGCAATTTGAGGGTGATTTCAACTGGGTAAACACGAGAGAGTGGCAGTGAGGAGGAACTGTGAATTCGAAAAATTGAGTTTTGGGAGGGAAAATCAAATTGAAGGAATTGGGCTGTGATGATCGAATTGGAGGTTACAAACATCTTCCTGAGGTTGAGACGAGTCGATCCACATCAAAAACGAGAAGGAATGGTGCAGTTTTGGCTCTGATCGAGCTTCGTGACAGAGGAAGAAATCGAGGCTGAGTCGTGGAGTTTGGGGCTGTGTTTGATTCAATTGTTGTGGGGAAATGCTTTCTCATGATCCCACGATGCTTCTGGGATCATCAATTGAAGGAAAACGTTGGAGAATGGCAGAACTCCATTGTTGAACAGTGACGGTGCTCGAGTTTGAGTCGTGACGTTTGAGCACCGGTTTGATGCAATTGATGTGGGGGAATTGTTCCTCATGGTCCATTGATGCTTCTGGAATCATCAATTGGATGAAACCTGCATCAATTGAGGGACTTCCATGATTGAACAGTGACCGGGTGTTCTTCGTGGATCATCATCGAATCGTGGGAATCTGGGTAAGGAATTGTGTAATTGAGTTTACAGACTTATAATTGGACTTAAAACGAAGCTAATGGATTGATCAATTGAAGGAATTAGGATCGAATTGGCAGGATTGGAACCGGGTTGTGTCGCGGGTGAATTGGACCCGTTTACCAGACAAACGGGTTGGGCTGGTGACACTGTAGCAGGCGCGTGAGTTTCACGCGCAGCCACTCACGGCGGCGCGTGGCGGCGCGTTGGCACGAATCTCGAGGTGAGGTCAACATGACTTCTGTCCCATTTAATGTAACGGACATTTTGGAATTGGTTTCGGGTCGATCGGACACCGTCTCGATAGTGTTCGGGATGTCCGAAGGTTTTAAATTAAGTTTAAAAATAAGTAACAATTCGGGAAAATTACAGGACTTTGATAGGATGTTAATGATGAGGTTAGTAACCCTCTAATGTAATTTGGACAGGATTGGGAGTCCCGGTGATAGTGGTGTGGCCCGGGAGGGCCGGTGGCACGCGTATCGAGGCACACGGTTAAAACGGTCTGTGAGTGGACTTTGGTTTTATAAATCCTATGCATGCTTAAATGTGTTATATGGTTTATATACATGATTTCTATGATGGTATTTGTGAGCATTGATTTTGGATATGTTGCACGTATTTCGAGGTGTTTTCCGTATTTCACATATATCGGGATTAACGGTTTATTGGTGGTTTTGTGTGCTTGTGGTTAAATAAATAATATGATGAAATGGTTTTGAAATTGAAAATATGAACTCGGGCTTGAGGCCCACTTGTTTTGGAAATTTCGGACTTGGAGTCCATTTGAGAATCGGGCCGGGGGCCCAGTTGGTTAATGAAATCGGGCCAGGGGCCCAGTTGGTATGAAATCGGGCTGAGACCCATTTGAGTTATATTATCGGGCCAGGGGCCCAGTTGATTTGTGAATTCGGGCCGTGGGCCCAGCGGGTTTATAAGGTCGGGCTGCGGGCCCAGTTGGTTTACAAATCGGGCCGTGGGCCCAGTGGTTCATAAAAGCGGGCATGAGGCCCAGTTGGATTATAAATGTGATTTTGGGTCAGGGACCCTATATTTAATAATTGTGATTTTGGGTCAGGGACCCTAAATGGAATTATGTGGTTTTATGGAAATTTCGGGCAGGGCCCAATGGTAATAATGTGATAAAAGGATTTAATAAAACTGTTTTCCATATACCATCTGGATACAAGGATATATGATGGTCTCCTCCAGATGTCTGGGACACTGGGGAAGTCACGGTGCATTGCCTGCGAGGGGTCATTATACGGAGCAACCGGACCGTATGATGACTCAGGAGCAGGATTGCTATGATTGACGTCAGGGACGTCAGACATCAGGGATGTCAGATATATGGACCCGGAGAGACCCCGGGCAGCACGCGTAGCTTATGAAACCGTGAGACATGACGTCAGGGACGTCTAGCATCAGGGATGCTGGTGATGGTAATGGTAAAATATGAATTAATGAAATGGCTTTCCGGGTGGATTTATGATTGTGTGATTTTAATGAATTAATGTTCATTTATGGTAGTGGGTGGTGACCCACATGGTTTTAATATGTATGGTGGTGGTATTCCACGGTTTTGGGCTGAGTTCCCACACTTGGTTTTTGGTTAACGGTTTCTGGGCTAAGGCCCTAATGGCTCGGTTGAGCAAACGTTTTGGTTACTGGTTTTTGGTGGCATGCATACGTTTTTATTGGAGGGCATAAATGTCTTATAAATGTATTTGGTAAACTTATTGGTTTTTGTCCACTCACAGCTTTTGGTTTTAATGCCCTTCAGGTTGATTACGGATGCGATTGCAGCAGAGACTGGAACATTGCACACCTCCTCCATCGGTCCTTGCGCACTCTGGATGGCCCGTTTGGGCAGTAGCTCTTGGTTATCCCTTGTCTGACACCCCTTGTTGGACGGGAGCAGGGCACATTCCACGGTAATCCCGGGGGGATTGGGATGGGTCCTGTCAACTTGGTATCAGAGCATGGTTGCTCTATTTGTGCGCGCAGGTCGAGGGTGTGATGTCTCATTGGGCTGCAATTCGTTATCAACCTGATAGATAGTTTTTGGGTTTGGATAGTGGATGGAGTGCGATTGGCCCGATACGCCGTGCGTTAATGTGATTCGACCCAAGTGGGGTTGATTGTGGTGAACTGGTATAGTGAGACCGTCGGTTCGGTCATGTGATATTGGATTGTTGTGCTGCTAGGTGCAGCTAGGTTCGGGGAACCTCATGTGAGTAATGGTCTAAAATGTGAACCCTTGTGGTGGTTTCTAGTGTGAGGGATGTTGGTTCATCGGAGTTGGCCGATGACCTAGTGGTGGAACCCACGTTGATGGGATGGTAGGATTAGATTTGATGTCTATTCGATGTCTAGACCGCGGGGTCGGTCAGGTTGTGAATTTTATATTACGGAGAGCTGTTTGGTTCGGTTGAACCATAGGGTGTGATTGTGGAACCCTAGTATTAAAAAGGTAAACCTTAATTGTGATTAGCGGGTGAGAACTTGTGCTGCGAGGAGTGGCTGAGGTCATGGATGACCATGTGGATGGCTCTGGTGAGTTTAGGCAGAACTATGGGATTCGATGTACGGATACGGTTCTGAAATAAATTATGGAATCCCGTGTTGGATCGGGTATTGGTGTGATGTGTGGATGCGGATCTCAATAGCAATGACAGTTAGTCGGAAGTCATATGGAGATGACTGGCTATCGAGGGTAATTGGTATGGTTCTGATACTTGGGGATCAGGGGACGTTCGGGGAACGTTCATTTTCCTGATAGGGATTGTCAGAATAGTGGTACCCATAGTCGTGAGGTACGGGATCGTCGTTCCGTATGAACGGAGATTCAGGGTTGTCGTATTTGCACACGGTGTGCAGTATGGATGTTTGCGGGGTTGGTACTTTTGTGCTGATGCTAGTATGGATGCATGTGTGCTGATACTAGTGATGTTGATAGAGTGTTGGTGCTGGTACTAGCGCTGGTGCTAGTGTCGGTAATGGTGTTGACGATGAGCCACAAATTGGGTGTGACTCCGTCATGATGAACATATGTTCGGTCTTTGAGATTCGGTAATGGTTGAGGGATGGACTGGATGGGATCCAGTTAAGATTGTGCTGTGTTGGGATAAGTCCCAATAGTGGTGAGATAACCAGTGATGAGTGGATTAAAATGGTATAATTAAGACTTAAGGAATTTTGGGATGATTAGTGGATTTGGGGAGTTGTTGGCAACTCCAAAATTTGTGCGATTTTATGTTTTTAAATATCCCTAAAATGTACATGGAAATGATTAAAACTGGAAAAGACGAGGAAAACCATTAGTGGTATAAAGGTAGGAATTTGTAATTGAGAACTTGGGAAACCGAGTGTTGAACCTGTAAAGGTCGGGATGTGCGAACGGAACAATAGCGGATTGATTGTGGACCCGGGGTTGTCCAAGTGAATTGAGGAGGTAGGAAGTCTAGTGGTTAGACTTGACGTCTTGTTGGGAGCATGTCTGTTTCCAACATGGTAGGAACCTTAGTGTCGAGGAGAGTTGTGATTGGGGAACGAGAGTGGTGCTCGTTTTTGGTGATTGGTATTCCAAAGTCATTGGGGTTGACTTCTTGCTTTCTGCCCTGGCAGACATTGACTGTAGTTACCAGTACGTTGAGCGTGTATTGGTTGGTGGGCCCAGGTGTAATTGCGGGTCATTAGGAGGAGCTACGTATTCGAAATTAGGTAAACGAGATTTTTCATTTTCTGCTTGGTGGCAGACGATGTTGGGGTACATGGCGTGGTGAGTGCAGTAAGTTTTGTTGCATCCACGTAGGATGAGTATTGGTGTCATTATTTTGGATCATCCTTGGTTTTCCTAGGTGGAATGACAAGGACTGATACAAGGTAATCCGTGAGAATCCGCAGTCTCGACGTGTCTCGTCGTTGACTGATCTGTCTAGTTGTCGGAGTCGGTTGTCAATCGTTGTGGCGATCTAGGATTTTGACGTTATTGTCAGGGACACAGTGTCTATCTGGGTCGTGATCTTGATGATTCAGATAGGGGGAGAGTATATCACTCTTACCTTGGTACGTGAGTCGTAAATGACGAGATTGAACTTCTTTTCGAAGGGCCCGTAGGGTATTCTACTCGGGTGAGTAGGTTTTCAAGGTAGTTGAATTTTGTCAACCTTAGACGTGTGGAGGTTGGATTGGCTTCCCTATGAAGTCAATCAAGTGTATTGAACGGGTAACCGATAGGTTCGGTTTTGGTGTGTCTTGGTAAATGTGAACGAGATTTCGGGATTTGGAATCGAATATCTGGGTGACGATTCAGGATTCGATTTTGGAACTTGAAAGTATATTTCTGGGTTTGGGTACGGAATGGTTATTCCAAATGCTAGCTTACGGAATAATGATTTCGGATTCGGATTTGGAAATGAGTTAAACTGTGATGTCTGGGTTTGGATCCGGGATTTCTTACGAACTTGCGGATTTGGATTCGGAATTGGAACTAGATGTTGGGTGGAGTTTCGTTTTGTCTCATACTGGATTGGGCAAACGTACTCCATTGTTGGAACGCGTTCGGCTATGACCTAGGCGGTTGTAGTCTGGTTATTAGGTAGATGTGTGTACTTCGTACATGGTTCGAGGTACAATACCTTGTAGACTTGTGATGTCTAGTTACGGTATACGGGATATACCCGAGGTGTGTTGGTGAACGTGTTGGTAGTCGGATTGGTTCCGATACCATGGGATTGGTTGTGGACCGGACATTACTATGCAATGGGTCATGGTAATTCCGATGTGTCTAATTACACACAGGTCGTGTGAAATGTCGGTAAGGATATTGGTGAGTCGAGTACGTTGGTGGCATGTGTAGCCACGAGTGAGTCTAGTGTCAGTTTTCGACTGACAACAACTGTGTGGTGACAGTTTGTCAGGATGTGTCAACATAGATTGTTGAGTGGGGTCAGCTGACTCCTAGTGGGAGTGGGAAAGGAACCGTCGAGTTGTTACGTCAACGAGAGGGTTGATTTGACAAGTGGTGTCAAATTCGAAACAAGTAGTTTCAGTCATTCGACGGGGTCGAATGTAGTCGTTGCGTTTTGAGTATTAGTGGTACGTAGAGTGCAGACAAGTTTTGCCTGGTTAGATGGTGTGCGGGTGTACACGTGTTGCGTGGTCGATTCCACTTTCCACGGGGTGTTCGTGGAATCAGGGTAATCGAGTTTCGAGAGCGAAACATATTAAGGAGGGAAGTACGTTGAGATTAGATCGGTTGGAATTTCGAGGACGAAATTTATTAAGGAGGGAAGGTTGTAACGACCCGTCCCGAATTCCGGGATTAGTTTAGTCACTAATCTTGATTAGTGAGGTTGAACGGTGGTTAGTAGGGCGGAATCGGACAAAATGTGCAAAATGACCGTTTTGCCCCTGGTCGTGGGCAAAATGTTGACTTTTTGATCGGGCGGTCAAACGGACTTTGACCGATGACCGTGACGTAGTTCGGGACGTCACGAGTTCATAGACAGGTGGCACGTTCGATTCCGACATTCGTAGAGAAAGTTATGGTGTTCGGAAGTTGAGGGGCATTTTGGTAATTTGGCTTATTAGGGGCCAAATGTTGACTTTTTGACCGGGAGGTCCGATGGGCGAGGGCCAAGGACCGTTACGTAGGTATCGTCTATACGAATCCAACGACAGGCGGCATGCCGAAATCGGAGATCCGACGACGACGTTATGGTCAAGAAACGAACTAACGAACCGAGGCCGGGATTAAAATAATAATATAATAATGAATAGTGACCGTTGACCCTACACACCTGGATGAGTGACAAGTGTCACTCATCCCTTGAAACCAGAATCCTTGTCTTAGGGGAAACATCATTATGATGTTTTAATATTTATTAATTAATTAATTAATCATTTTAATTTCCATTAATTCCATTTGTATTTTCCTTAACCGTGTACAACCAAATCCAACACTCTCCCAACCAATTCCTCTCCTATTGCTGAACCTGAGAGTGTGAATTTGTGAGCAATTTGAGGGTGATTTCAACTGGGTAAACACGAGAGAGTGGCAGTGAGGAGGAACTGTGAATTCGAAAAATTGAGTTTTGGGAGGGAAAATCAAATTGAAGGAATTGGGCTGTGATGATCGAATTGGAGGTTACAAACATCTTCCTGAGGTTGAGACGAGTCGATCCACATCAAAAACGAGAAGGAATGGTGCAGTTTTGGCTCTGATCGAGCTTCGTGACAGAGGAAGAAATCGAGGCTGAGTCGTGGAGTTTGGGGCTGTGTTTGATTCAATTGTTGTGGGGAAATGCTTTCTCATGATCCCACGATGCTTCTGGGATCATCAATTGAAGGAAAACGTTGGAGAATGGCAGAACTCCATTGTTGAACAGTGACGGTGCTCGAGTTTGAGTCGTGACGTTTGAGCACCGGTTTGATGCAATTGATGTGGGGGAATTGTTCCTCATGGTCCATTGATGCTTCTGGAATCATCAATTGGATGAAACCTGCATCAATTGAGGGACTTCCATGATTGAACAGTGACCGGGTGTTCTTCGTGGATCATCATCGAATCGTGGGAATCTGGGTAAGGAATTGTGTAATTGAGTTTACAGACTTATAATTGGACTTAAAACGAAGCTAATGGATTGATCAATTGAAGGAATTAGGATCGAATTGGCAGGATTGGAACCGGGTTGTGTCGCGGGTGAATTGGACCCGTTTACCAGACAAACGGGTTGGGCTGGTGACACTGTAGCAGGCGCGTGAGTTTCACGCGCAGCCACTCACGGCGGCGCGTGGCGGCGCGTTGGCACGAATCTCGAGGTGAGGTCAACATGACTTCTGTCCCATTTAATGTAACGGACATTTTGGAATTGGTTTCGGGTCGATCGGACACCGTCTCGATAGTGTTCGGGATGTCCGAAGGTTTTAAATTAAGTTTAAAAATAAGTAACAATTCGGGAAAATTACAGGACTTTGATAGGATGTTAATGATGAGGTTAGTAACCCTCTAATGTAATTTGGACAGGATTGGGAGTCCCGGTGATAGTGGTGTGGCCCGGGAGGGCCGGTGGCACGCGTATCGAGGCACACGGTTAAAACGGTCTGTGAGTGGACTTTGGTTTTATAAATCCTATGCATGCTTAAATGTGTTATATGGTTTATATACATGATTTCTATGATGGTATTTGTGAGCATTGATTTTGGATATGTTGCACGTATTTCGAGGTGTTTTCCGTATTTCACATATATCGGGATTAACGGTTTATTGGTGGTTTTGTGTGCTTGTGGTTAAATAAATAATATGATGAAATGGTTTTGAAATTGAAAATATGAACTCGGGCTTGAGGCCCACTTGTTTTGGAAATTTCGGACTTGGAGTCCATTTGAGAATCGGGCCGGGGGCCCAGTTGGTTAATGAAATCGAGCCAGGGGCCCAGTTGGTATGAAATCGGGCTGAGACCCATTTGAGTTATATTATCGGGCCAGGGGCCCAGTTGATTTGTGAATTCGGGCCGTGGGCCCAGCGGGTTTATAAGGTCGGGCTGCGGGCCCAGTTGGTTTACAAATCGGGTCGTGGGCCCAGTGGTTCATAAAAGCGGGCATGAGGCCCAGTTGGATTATAAATGTGATTTTGGGTCAGGGACCCTATATTTAATAATTGTGATTTTGGGTCAGGGACCCTAAATGGAATTATGTGGTTTTATGGAAATTTCGGGCAGGGCCCAATGGTAATAATGTGATAAAAGGATTTAATAAAACTGTTTTCCATATACCATCTGGATACAAGGATATATGATGGTCTCCTCCAGATGTCTGGGACACTGGGGAAGTCACGGTGCATTGCCTGCGAGGGGTCATTATACGGAGCAACCGGACCGTATGATGACTCAGGAGCAGGATTGCTATGATTGACGTCAGGGACGTCAGACATCAGGGATGTCAGATATATGGACCCGGAGAGACCCCGGGCAGCACGCGTAGCTTATGAAACCGTGAGACATGACGTCAGGGACGTCTAGCATCAGGGATGCTGGTGATGGTAATGGTAAAATATGAATTAATGAAATGGCTTTCCGGGTGGATTTATGATTGTGTGATTTTAATGAATTAATGTTCATTTATGGTAGTGGGTGGTGACCCACATGGTTTTAATATGTATGGTGGTGGTATTCCACGGTTTTGGGCTGAGTTCCCACACTTGGTTTTTGGTTAACGGTTTCTGGGCTAAGGCCCTAATGGCTCGGTTGAGCAAACGTTTTGGTTACTGGTTTTTGGTGGCATGCATACGTTTTTATTGGAGGGCATAAATGTCTTATAAATGTATTTGGTAAACTTATTGGTTTTTGTCCACTCACAGCTTTTGGTTTTAATGCCCTTCAGGTTGATTACGGATGCGATTGCAGCAGAGACTGGGACATTGCACACCTCCTCCATCGGTCCTTGCGCACTCTGGATGGCCCGTTTGGGCAGTAGCTCTTGGTTATCCCTTGTCTGACACCCCTTGTTGGACGGGAGCAGGGCACATTCCACGGTAATCCCGGGGGGATTGGGATGGGTCCTGTCAATCCATCCCAAGGATTACATCCAAATCATCCAAGTCCAAGAAAACCCCAAGTTAGCCACTAGGCGAATAACACCTGTCATCCTGGGTAGCCTCACATCGATAGGTCTACCTCCCTTAGGTCTCACCAATTTCACCATATAATTACCAAGGTTACCACATCAATATCATCAATTTTATCACATTCGTAGCTCTAGTCGACTCACCGACTTCCATACCCTAACCAATCATGGACATGTCCATATCCGTCCAATGTACAATCTCAAAACATGGAAGAGTGGATAGCCCGAGACCTACCGAATACATATGTCCTGGTTAAACTTACATCCATATCACCACTCTAGAGGCTACTCAGGCCTCCTGCCATGTGACTGCAATCCTCGGGCATGTGGTTCCAATCCGACCACGCCCCCTACGGTCCATCATGGGCCTAACATCTTTTCCCCTGCCTATCACATCAACCATCACTGAAGGAGCCAATCCCTGCTCCGTTGCACCCCAACAGTGCCATATCACTTTATCAATTGATATAACCATTTCTTTATGATGTGACCAGACGACTTACAATTATGAGCAATAATTAACCTTAACATTTTATCACCCAGTGGACCCAACTAGCGTCCCACTACACTGGACCATCTCCTAAGTCCAAATCTCTGTGTACTACGGGTCTCTGCCCGAACCTTCAATCATTAAGTGAAATTAGCACGACCCATCCAAATCCAGAAGTCCAGTAACAGGGTTAAACAATGCCAATCCATAAATTCATAACCCATCAGTATCTGGCCCTATTCCAATCCTTGGCATCCCAGGTGCCAAACATTACTCAATCATGGGTCGGCCGTGTCAAAAATCATAGTTATATTTCGAGCCCTGATACATTACCATGACTCATCTCGAGTCCTAACCAATCTCGTGACTCACTTGGAGTCCCATTTCTTGTCTTGACTCTTCTCAAGTCCAATCTTGACTCTGTTTGAGTCCAATCTCATAACAATCATCCATGCTATCATTGGCATACCCGGTCACCGAGCAATTACCGCCGGTGAGCCACATCTTATACGACCCATAAGGCTTAAGGGATATCCCACTTAAGGAATTCACAGAGAATAATCTCATTCCGAGTCTAACCTGCCCATTTGTGCTACTTTTCTAGCCTATGGGCTCTTTCATTCTTGAGACCCACACAAATCCGTGTTTAACAGTTAGTATTTCACAGTGTACACTGATTAACATCTGACCCCCAATCCAACGTCAATCTCATACTGAGATCTATCACGAGGTCTCATATTCCCTCGTATACCCGTCTCACAACCAGGTCGCACAAGAGGCTTACGTTTCAGAGGCATGACGTGGTAACAGAATCAGTAACCTAGTGCTCTGATACCAAATTGTCAGGACCCGACCCTCCTCGGTCAGGACTCGACTCATCTAGCAACATATTGTTCACTTTGGGCCTCGCCTTCACGGTTTATTTTTTCGGGAGCTCATGGTGCAACATCCCAGAGGGTCACCCATCATGGAATTGTACCAGCCTCAACTCGCTTAACTTTGGGGTTCCAATCCCTTCCAAAGCCACTTGAGCTCCCAAAAGGCCTAGTACTAGATAGGTGTGTGCCTACACCTTTAAGGCACACCACCATCCTCTCCCAGACCATTCCCCCTCGTAGGAATGTGGGATTGTTCACCGTTCCCTCCAGGACACAGGTCTTATAATCCACCCCCAATAGGGCCCAGCGTCCTCGCTGGCACATTTCCCGGTACCATTTCCCCTCGCAGAAATGTGGGATTGTTCACCTTTCCCACCAAGACACGGCTCTTATAATCCACCCCCAATAGGGCCCAGCGTCATTGCTGGCACACTTCCCGGTCGAGGTCTGGCTCTGATACCAATTTGATAGGACCCGTCCCCGAAGGACATAGATAACCGTGCCTAGTCCTGCTCCCGTCTGACAAGTCAACTGAAGTTACGAATTTACCCTCAGCATTTGCCAAACAAGGGATAACCGCACATGTACCAACTTATGCCTCCACTTCTCGAATAGCCTCGATCGTCGTGCCATGACCTGGAGGGCCAATAAAACAGAAAAGGTGCGAGTGGACAAAACAAAGTTTTACAAATAAATTTGTCAAAATACATCCTTACCCTCCAGTTTCACAAACATGCATGCATATCATAAAACATGAGTAATAGCATGAAAGCAATCAAGTATGAACAGTGGACCGATAAAATCAAAACAGGTTTTCCCATGGTCCATAAAACTCATGTTCACCAAATCAGTTCATGATATAAAGTATCTAGACACAAATATCAATAAATCATAGTACCACCAATCCTCAATATCCAACCTCAATATCCAAGTAACCCGTCACGATATCAATGCAACGCGTGCAACTCGGGTGTCTCATGTCTGAGTACCTGCCCAGGATCTATGACGTCTGGGGTGATATCATCTCCAGCATCTACGACGTCTGGAGGATATCATCATAATCTCACACTCCTGAGACTGAGCCTACCTCGGAGCTACTCATCTCCAGGCAGTGGATCGTGACTACTCCAGGATCTATGACGTCTGGAGGAGACTATCAAATCACAGAGGATGGTATATGTGGAATAGTCACCAAATCCAGTAATCTCATTTTAAAACCATTTATGTCTCAAAATCACATAAAAAACATTTCAATAAGGCCTATGCCCGACACATAGCTTTCACAAAGCAAGTTCCACAAATCCATCATAAAAACAGGGTCTAGAATTCACTTTATAAATCAAGATCATCAATATAATCATATTCACATGTGACTCTAAATCCGAGTCAAAATCACTATCCAATTGGGTCTCAAGCCCAAAATATCATTTTCACGCAAATCCCTGCAATTGCAACCTCAGTTGCCAATTTCACATAAATCTATAAAGTATATCCAAAAACATTACAATTTCACCAAATCAATTTCCCCACTCATAATCCGAGTCAAAACCAATCTCAAATCCCGAGCCTTCGCCCAAAACAGCAATTTCACAATTTTCTCGAAAATCGTGCCAAAATGATATAATAATCCAGAAAATTGATAAATCATCATATCAAAACATTAATCATGTAACGCCCCGAAAACTCAAAGAATGTAAATTTGTAAAATAATGTATGAAATGACGTTTTTTCCCTTGTAAATAGTGAGGTCAAAGTTGACTTTTTACGTGAAATTTGTTTTTCACGGACTTTAAGGACCATTAGGTAGGTCACAATTCCCTGAGTCATAGACAGGCGGCACACTAAAATCGGACTTCAGACGAATAAGTTATGAATCTAAAACGAGGAAGGGCATTTTCGTAATTGTGTAAAGGAAGGGTAAAATGGTAATTATGATGGTGAAATTTGAAATCAGCCGTAGTGGATTGTTAACTGAGTTGTTTAACTAATTAAGTGACAATTGTCACTAAGAAAGGATAGATTAGTGGCTGGTTGGGTTAAGTGGAAGCACAGGTGTTGGTCGTGCTGGTTGTAGAACAGAGCACTATGCTACTTTGTATTTCTTTTGATCAAGTGTGAAAAACAGAGTCACAGAGAGACTGAGAGCTTCAATTACTTTGCTATGAGGGACTGAGAGAAAACAGAGAAGTTAGAGTGAATTGAGAGACCGAGTTTGAGAGGAAAACCGAGAACGAAAGAGGAGAAGAAGTTGAAATTGTGAAAATTGGGAAAATGGAGGGAAAATTCAAAGTTGAATTGTGAGTTGAGAGGAACCAAACAGAGATTAAAAACAGTCTTCTGGACTCATTTCGACTTCAACCACACAAAAATCGAAGGAGATTGATCGTGTTTTGGCCAAGAACAGAAGTTCCAGATTCTGGAAAAATTCGAGATTGAGTACGACTACCTACAGGTAGGGATTTATGAAAATGGTTATTGTAGAACGTTCATTTAAGTCTTAAGATGCTTATGTATCAATTAATTAGAAAACTAAACCGATTTGAGTGAGATTCGAAACTTAAAACCGTTTGTTTGATCGTTAGAGAAATGTTGGATTAAGAGCTTGATGTGTGTAATTAGTGATGGAGAACTTAAATTAAGGTAGAATGGATGGGTTTCAGTTGAATAATTGAAAGAATTAAGCTGGAATTGAAGGAGATTGAAACGGGTCTTGTTGCGGGTTCGTGGCCCGTTTAGTAGAAAAACGGGTATAGACGACGACACTGTAGCATACTGTGAATTTATCCTTTCATTGTAACGAACATTTTAAGACAAGTTTCGAGTCGATTGGACGTCGTTTCGGGATAGTTTTGAGTGTTCGAAGGTTTAGGATTTTAATTTAATTACGTTGAAAAATCCCGAAAAATTGGGGAAATTAATGTAAGCTGAATGAAAGTATTTGTGACCCAAATTATGATCTTTGACAGGCCAGATCATTCCTGAGGCAGCCAAGGAGCGTACGGGGCGTGATTGACGTGTTCGAACTTCGTGAGTGGACTTTTGATTTCTAACAGAGCATGCATAACTGTTTTTACTCACTTGTTTTATGTTTCTATATATGATTTTATGTTTATAATTATGATATTCATGCTTTACATGATTGCACGTTTTTCGATGTGATTTATCGCATTTTAAGTATTTCGAGACTATGGTTTCTCCGATGCTTTGATCATGGCTTGATAAGTGATTTTATATGATTTGTGCGTATCACGTTTTAATGATGTTTTGATTATGATTTGTGAGTATGATTTGGGATTTGAACGTGAAATTCGAACATAAGTCCTATTTCGATAAAATGTGATTTCAGATTGGTTTTGGGAATTTGAATTCCGATGGATTCGAAACTCTCTATGAATTATATATGGTTTTGGATTTAAAGACCCGATACTATTGTTGGATCTGGTTTTGGGTTTAAAGACTCGGTTAATTGATGACGGGGGAGGGCCCTTGATTGAGATATGTTGAGTTTAAAGACTCTGTTACTGTGATATCCCCCGAGGCCTATTGATTGCGTTTTGAGTTTAAAGACTCGTTGATATCCCGGGAAGGTCTGATATATGAGTTTAAAGATTCGGATAGATCCGGCAGATTTTATCCGTTGATGTTACATTCGGTTTTACATGATTTATAGTTATCTTCTGTAACGGTTTCCATACGGGTCATATAAGTGTTTCTAGATACTTAGTTATGCTTGAGTTTTTTGAAAATGGCGGGTGAACCCTAATTTGATTAAAATTTTTTTTCCATAAACATTTGTTTTAGTCCACTCACACTTTTCTGTTTTAATACCCTCCAGGTCGTGGTACAAGTTTTGAAGGCTAACACCGAGGCAGAGGCAGAGGCAGAGGCATAAAGTTTTCCCGTTGCGGTGTAGTTAGCTCACAGAGTATGGTTTTATCCTTGTCTTGTTTTGTAACTATGCTCTGTGATATTGTTAACTTGTTGTATAGTTGGTTGTATCGTACGTTCTCCCTGGTTTGACAATGTATGTGGTGTATTTATTGTGTGGTTATTTTGGTTGTTTGTGTTCAGTTGTCAGACGGAAGCAGGATTCTTCCGGGTTATCGAGGAGATAATCGGGGTGGGTCCTGTCAATTGGTATCAGAGCATAGGTTTACGGTTATGTTTGGCACTTTGATGTTCCTAGGTTGTTGTGCTAACTTATGGCACTTTCAAAGAACAATCGGCCATGCCTCCGCGACGTGAACCCCCTCCACGACCTGCAGAAGGTGTTGTTAGTTATGTCGAGAGTGCCACGATTGAGCGAGCCCACCGTCTTGGGGCTACGACATTTAGCGGTAGGGCAGATCCTGAGGAAGCCCACTGCTGGATTACTCGGTTTGAACGAATTTTTGCTGTGATGCGATGTCCTCCTAAGGAGCGAGTTGTGTTGTCCACCTTTTTGCTGGATGGGGTCGCTTAGGAGTGGTGGTATACCCTGGAGTTAACAGGTTGGGATGCTCATACAGTGACTTGGGAGACCTTTCGTGAGCGGTTCCTAGATCAATATTATCCCCGTTCATTCTGTAACGACCCGTCCCAACTTCCATGGTTAGATTAGTGACTAATCACGATTAGTGAGGCTAATCCGTGATTAGTAGAGCGAAATCGGACGAACGATGCGAAATGACCGTTTTGCCCCTGGTGGTGGCAAAACGTTGACTTTTCAATCGGGCGGTCAAATGGACTTTGACCGATGACCGTGACGTAGTTCGTGACGTCACGAGTTCATAGACAGGTGGCACGTTCAATTCCGACGTTCGAGGAGGAAGTTATGACGTTCGGAAGCCCAAGGGCATTTTGGTAATTTGGGTGAATAGGAGGTCAAAAGTTGACTTTTTGATCGGGAGGTCCGATGGCCGAGGGCCGAAGACCGTTACGTAGATAAGGACGATACGAATCCGTAGACAGGCGGCACGTCGAATTCGGACGTTCGACGGTGAAGTTACGGTTCACGGAAGTTCCCGGTTACTATTCACAACGGCACGTTTTACGAGGACCATTTGTCTTTAGTGGGGCCCAGATATTTTATGGGGACCCAATGGATGAGTGACACTTGTCACCCATCCACGGGCCACCCAAAAATTGATTCATGCATCTCCCTTTTTCCCGTGCATCTTCATTTTCTTCGTTTCTCCCTAAACCCACATTTCCCGATCCCATTTTCAACCCAGGACCAAACCCTTGACCCAGTTGATCATGCCCGTGAAGCCCAGGAGTTGAGAGGATGAAGGCTGGACGATGGTGGCCGGCTGGAAGCCACGCCGCCGTGGACGGCGGCCATAGGCCGAGAAGGTACTCGGTTTGAGTTTTTTTCCATGTTTTATTGATTTAATGATTATGGAACGATTTGGATGGTTTGGTTGATCTAAATAGGTTGCTTAGGGAGTTTTAAGAGGGTTTGTATGGTGTAGGACGGCTGGGAAGCCATGGAAGGGAAAATGGAAAAACAGAACCGTGAGGTTCATTTTGGAACCATAGGTTTAGGCGAGTTTTGATTGATTTTGTTGATTGGGATAGATTGGAAATGAGAAAATAGGAATTTAGGAATTAAAATGGAAGAAAACGGATGAAAAACGAAGAGTGTAGGGCCTTGGACCGGTCACGCCGGTCCAGGCGGACCGGAATTGCAGAGAAAACCGGACCGGCCCGGTCGGACCGGTTCGATCGAAGGAGGACGACGGGCACTGTAGTGGCGGGTGAGGCCCACGCGCAGGCAACTTCCAGTGGCGCGTGTGGGCGCGTGCTAGAGTTTTTGGGGATGGTTCCAACATACGAAATCATCTATTCGATGTAACGAACATGTTGGGACTGGTTTCGAGTCGATCGGACACCGTCTCGATATGTTTCGGGGCATCGGAAGGTTTAGGTTCGGGATTAAAAATAGTTAAAAATACGGGAAAATTACGGGGCTTTATTGAGGGGTTATATAAGTAGTTAGTAACCCACTAAATTAATTTGGACAGGTTTGGAAGTCCCGGTGATGTTGATCGGCTCGGGGAGCCGTATGGCACGCGTATCGAGACGCGGCATCGGACGGTCTGTGAGTGGACCTTGTTTTCTAAATTGGTGCATGCATAAATGTTTATTATATGTTTTAAATACTTGTTTGTGATGCCATGAGTGCATTTGGATGTGTGGTTACGTATAGGCACGTATTTCGAGGTTTCGGCCCTATACGGTGCCTATACGGGGCTGTATGTCTTTATGGGTCTAAATGAAATGGTTTTGGATTTCCAAATGGATTATGCATATGATTTGATAATGTTGATTTGGATATTTGTGAATTATATGGTTTCACGTATTTCGAGGCGATTTACGTGCTTGCACGTAAATCGAGGTTTTCCGATTTTACACTGATTTTCCATTCTTGTGGTTTTGGATATGATTTCATGAAATGATTTTGGATTTGAAAAGGTAATTCTCGGACTTGAGGTCCATTTGATTTACGGAATCGGGCCAGAGGCCCAATTGGTTTACGATTCGGACCGGGGGTCCAGTTTCTATGTGAATTCGGGCCTAGTGCCCAGTTATGTATTACAAATGGTTTTTACGGGTCATGACGGTTTACGGGAACCGGCATGAACCCCTGAAATGGATTTACGGGTCATGACGGTTTATGGGAACCGGCATGAACCCATGAAAGGTTTTATGGTTCATGACGGCTTATGGGGGCCGGACATGAATCCTGGAAAAGTTTAAAGAATGATTTCAAAAGGTTTTTCATATTCCATCCTATATATATGATTGTCTCCTCCGGGGAGGGTCGTTGGCCTGGGTGGACCCCGGAGTAGTCACGGAGCACTGACTGAGTGGAGTCGCCCCCCAGTTGGGTTCCTTACTCTCAGGATAGGCATGGTTCGTTACCTCCCGGGAGGGTCATTGATCTACGAACATTGACCTGGGTGGACCCTGGAGAGACTTGGGTTTGAGACCCCGGTTAGCACACGTGTAGCTTTATTTTACCGTGACAGGTTCTGGATATGAATATATTGGATAAACATGGTTTCAATTGGTTTGGGAAAACTGTGTTTTATGATGATAAATGGATTTGGGCTGAGATCCCACACATGTTTACTATGTTCTGGTTTTCTGTAAATTGGTTTTGGGCAGGAGCCCGTGTGACTTGTATTTACAGAATTTGGGGCTGAGACCCTATTTATGGATGTTTTAACATATATTATTGGATAAATGGTCTTACTATGCATGCATGCTTTTTAGTGGAGGGTATAAATGTCTTTTATGGAAATGTTTTATAAAATCTTTATTTTTGTCCACTCACAGTCTTTCTGTTTTTAATACCCTTCAGGTTGACAGCGGATGTGGACTGTAGCAGAGATCGAGATATCACATGCCTCCTCCGGATCCTAGCGTACTCTGATAGCCCGGGAGGGCAAAGGTCGGAAATATCCCTTGTCTGACACTATGATGTCAGACGGGAGCAGGGTCATCCCGCACTAATCCCGGGGGGATTGGGATGGGTCCTGTCACATTCCGCGATGCTAAGGAGACAGAATTTCTACAGCTTCGACAGGGGAGTATGTCAGTAACAGAGTACGAGCAGAAGTTTCAGATGTTAGCCCGCTTTGCTCCTACCTTTGTATCTACCGAGGTCGAGAAATGCAGTAGGTTCGAGCTTGGCCTGCGAGGTGAAATACGTGCCATTGTGATGGCTGGATCTTTTACTACTCTCAGAGAGTTATCTGATGTTGCAGTACGGGTGGAGGCTAGTTTGCCAACACGTCCACAGTTCTCAGGTGGTGGACAACGTCGAGAGCGTTCATTTCCTGGATCGTCGAGTCATAGAGCCCTGAAAAGAGGCAGTTACAGTGGAGCTTCGTCCGCGAGCAGTGATCGATTTGGTAGGCCTGGCAGTTTTCAAAGTTCCGGATTCAGAGGACCTAGAGTTCAGCCGACTCCACAGGCGAGTGTGACCTCAGTTGCTTCCACAAGATGATAAAGTGGTGGATTTAGTCGAGATGTTTCTAATGCTATCTGTTTCTTCTGTGGAAAGCAGGTCCACTACCGGAGAGAGTGTCCATCTTTACTACAGGGTGGTAGCGCAGGTCAGGGTGCAGCAGAGCAAGGTCGGAGTGCAGTTTTAGTTTCTGGGACAACGAGTACTAGAGGAGGTGCTGGAGCTACCAGTGGACAGAGGGGTTGTGGGCGATCATCAGGACCACAGGCTCGCGTTTTTGCGGTTAGTAGTTGATTTGATACTCCTGGACTTGCATGATTTTGACATTACATCATGCTAGTATTGAGTGTTTCGATAAGAAGGTAACTTTTTGGAGTCCAGGGTTACCTGAAACTACCTTTCAGGGAGTACAGCGAGCAATTCCTGTTGGGGTGGTCTCAACTTTGAAAGCAAGTAAGTTGTTGAGGAAAGGGTGTTAGGGATACATGGCTCACGTGGTGGACACACGTGCTGCACCATTGAAGGTGGAGGATATTCCGATAGTGCGGGAGTTCCCAAATGTTTTTCCTGAGGATTTGCCGGGATTGCCACCCCACCGAGTCATTGAGTTTACCAGTGATCTTGTTCCAGGTACGCAACCTATTTCTCAGACTCCTTACCGTATGGCGCCAGCTGAGTTGAAGGAATTGTAGGCGCAGTTGCAAGAGTTGGTCGATATGGGGTTTATTTGGCCGAGTGTATCTCCTTGGGGAGCTCCCATTTTTTTTTGTTCAGAAAAAAGGATGGAAGCTTGAGGCTCTGCATCGATTATAGGCAACTGAACAAGGTAAAAATCAGGAATAAATACCCCCTACCTCAGAGCGATGACCTATTTGATCAGCTGAGAGGAGCTCAATATTTTTCCAAGATCGATCTTCGTTCTGGGTATCATCAATTGCGGGTTAAAGAAGAAGATGTACCTAAAATAGCCTTTAGAACCCGATATGGTCATTATGAGTTCCTAGTGATGTCGTTCGGTTTAACGAACGCACCAGCGACATTTATGGATTTGATGAATCAAGTGTTTCAGCCATACTTGGATAACTTTGTTATTGTATTCATTGATGACATTTTAGTCTACTCAAAGAGTACGAAGGCGTATGAAAACACTTAAGGATGGTGCTTGGTACCTTAAGGAAGAATCAATTGTATGCAAAGCTTAGTAAGTGTCAATTTTGGTTGACCAGTGTTAGTGTTTTGGGGCATGTGATTTCGGCTGAAGGAATCAGCGTAGATCCCCAAAAGATTGCGGCAGTAGCAAAGTGAGAACAGCCAAAGACAGTCACTGAGGTCAGAAGTTTCTTAGGGTTAGGGTTATTACAGGCGGTTTGTAGAGGGATTTTCTACCATTGTTGTCCCATTGACACGGCTGACGAGGAAAGGAGTCAGATTTGTTTAGGATGAGGATTGTGAACAAAGTTTTCAGGAGTTGAAGAAAAGGTTGACATTCGCTCCTGTATTGACCCTTCCGAACGATAGTGGAGAATTTGAAGTGTACAGCATTGCATCCTTACAAGGATTGTTAATGCAACATGGGAAGGTAATTGCCTATGCCTCCCGCCAGTTGAAACCTCATGAATGCAACTATCCTGCCCATGATTTAGAACTAGCTGCAGTCGTACATGCCTTAAAGATTTGGAGACATCATTTATATGGTACGACCTGTAGACTTTTTACCGATCATAAGAGTTTGAAGTACTTGTTCACACAGAAGGAATTAAATGTGAGGCAAAGACAATGGTTGTAGCTGATTAAGGATTATGACTGCACGATTGAGTACCATCCTGGAAAAGCTAATGTGGTAGCTGATGCATTGAGTCGGAAATCAACACATTCAGTGGCACACCTACGGATGAACCATTTGCCCCTATTGGTTGAACTCCGTAGAACTAGCGTTAATTTGGGACTTGATAGCCAAGGTGTTTTGCTAGCTAGTTTCCAGGTGCGACCAATCCTAATTGACCAGATCATTGATGCTCAATTCCAAGATCTTGTCTTGTGTATTCTTCGGATTGAAGTAGAAGCAGGAGAACGGAAAGATTATACAGTTAGAGATGATGGAGCCTTACTAAAGGAAGGACGGATGTATGTGCCTGGAGACGTAACATTAAAGAAGAGATGTTGGATGAAGCCCATAGTTCGGCGTACGCTATGCATCCAGGTGGAACTAAAATGTACCGTACGCATCGAGAACACTATTGGTGGCTAGGTATGAAACGAGAAATCACTGAGTATGTTAGTAAGTGTTTAATTTGTCAGCAGGTGAAGGCTGAGAAGAAAAGACCCTATGGAGCATTATAACCACTTCCTATCCCAGAATGGAAATGGGATCATATAACGATGGATTTTGTGTTTGGACTTCCTAGGACGCCCATAGGCCACGATGGAGTTTGGGTAATTGTGGATAGACTCACCAAGTCAGCGCATTTCTTACCTGTAAGGGAAGACTTTCAGATGACACACTATGCCAGATTATTTATTAGTGAGATTATACGATTACATGGCACTCCTGCCTCTATTGTATCGGATCGAGATCCGCGATTTACATCCAGATTCTGGCAGAGTTTACAGGAAGCTTTTGGAACAAGATTGCATTTTAGTACAACATTCCACCCTTAGACAGACGGACATTCAGAGCGAACCATCCAAACCTTGGAAGATATGATGAGAGCCTGTGTTTTGCAATTCCAGGGTACTTGGGAGTCACACTTACCATTGATGGAATTCGCTTATAACAATAGTTACCAAGAGAGTATTGGGATGACGCCTTACGAAGCCTTGTATGGACGGTAATGTAGAACCCCTTTGTGTTGGACTGACATGGGCGAAAGACAATTGACTAGATCTAAATTGGTGGAATTGACAAAAGAGATAGACTCAAGGTAGCCCAGGATAGACAAAAGAGCTATGTGGACCATCAGATTAGAGATCTTGAGTTTGCAGTCGGAGATTGGGTATTTCTGAAGCTATCTCCTTGGAAAGGCATAGTGTGATTTGGTAGACGAGGGAAATTGAGCCCCCGTTTTATCGGGCCATATGAGATTGTTGAGAGGATTGGTTAAGTTGCATATAGATTAGCACTACCTCCAAAACTTTCTAAGGTCCACGATGTATTCCACGTGTCGATGTTGCGGAAGTATGTGTATGATGAATCTCATGTACTAGAAGGGAAACCCATTGAACTCAGAGAAGACTTAAGCTTTGAAGAATAGCCCGTACAGATTTTGGATCGAAAAGATAAGGTGCTTCGTCGGAAGACCATTCCCCTAGTAAAGGTTCTATGGAGAAATCTGAATGTGGATGAGGCCACATGGGAACCCGAGACACAGATGCGAGAGAAGTATCCGTACTTGTTTCCCGAAAATTTTGGGATGAAATTTCTTAAGGGGGGGGAGGTTGTAACGCCCCGAAAACTCAAAGAATGTAAATTTGTAAAATAATGTATGAATGACGTTTTTGCCCTTGTAAATAGTGAGGTCAAAGTTGACTTTTTACGTGACATGTGTTTTTCACGAACTTCAAGGACCATTAGGTAGGTCATGATTCCCTGAGTCCGTAGACAGGCGGCACGTTGAAATCGGACTTTAGACGAATAAGTTATGAATCTAAAACGAGGAAGGGCATTTTGGTAATTGTGTAAAGGAAGGGTAAAATGGTAATTTGGATGGTGAAATTTGAAATCAGCCTTAGTGGATTGTTAACTGAGTTGTTTAACTAATTAAGTGACAATTGTCACTAAGAAAGGATGGATTAGTGGCTGGTTGGGTTGAGTGGAAGTACAGGTGTTGGTCGTGCTGGTTGTAGAACAGAGCACTATGCTATTTTGTATTTATTTTGATCAAGTATGAAAAACAGAGTCACTGAGAGACTGAGAGCTTCAATTACTTTGCTATGAGGGACTGAGAGAAAACAAAGAAGTTAGAGTGAATTGAGAGACCGAGTTTGAGAGGAAAACTGAGAACCAGAGACTAGAAGAAGTCGAAATCGTGAAAATTGGGAAAATGGAGGGAAAATTCGAAAGTTGAATTGTGATTTGAGAGGAACCAAATAGAGATTAAAAACAATTTTCTGGACTCATTTCCACTTCAAACACACAAAAATCGAAGGAAATTGATCGTGTTTTGGCCAAGAACAGAAGTTCCAAATTCTGGAAAAATTCGAGATTGAGTACGACTACCTACATGTAAGGATTTGTGAAATTGGTTATTGTAGAATGTTCATTTAAGTCTTAAGATGCTTCTGTATCAATTAATTAGAAAACTAAACCGATTTGAGTGAGATTCGAAATTTAAAACCGTTTGTTTGATCATTAGAGAACTGTTGGATTAAGAGCTTGATGTGTGTAATTAGTGATAGAGAACTTAAATTAAGGTAGAATGGATCGGTTTCAGTGGAATAATTGAAAGAATTAAGCTGGAATTGAAGGAGATTGAAACGGGTCTTGTCGCGGGTTCGTGACCCGTTTAGCAGAAAAACGGGTATAGACGACGACACTGTAGCATACTGTGTAGGGCGCGTGGATTTCACGCGTAGCCCCTTTGGGCGGCGCGTGAGGCGATATTTCCGGTCAACGTCAACATGTGATTTTATTCTTTCATTGTAACGAACATTTTAAGACAAGTTTCGAGTCGATTGGACGTCGTTTCGGGATAGTTTTGAGTGTTCGAAGGTTTAGGATTTTAATTTAATTACGTTGAAAAATCCCGAAAAATTGGGGAAATTAATGTAAGCTTAATGAAAGTATTTGTGACCTAAATTATGATCTTTGACAGGCCAGAACATTCCTGAGGTAGCCAAGGAGTGTACGGGACGCGATTGACAGGTTCGAACTTCGTGAGTGGACTTTTGATTTCTAACCAAGCATGCATAATTGTTTTTACTCACTTGTTTTATGCTTCTATATATGATTTTATGTTTATAATTATGATATTCTTGCTTTACGTGATTGCACGTTTTTCGATGTGATTTATCGTATTTTACGTATTTCGAGACTATGGTTTCTCCGATGCTTTGATGATGGCTTGATAAGTTATTTTATATGATTTGTGTGTATCCCGTTTTAATGATGTTTTGATTATGATTTGTGAGTATGATTTGGGATTTGAACGTGAAATTCGGACATAAGTCCTGTTTCGATAAAATGTGATTTCGGATTGGTTTTGGGAATTTTAATTCCGATGGATTCTAAACTCTCTATGAATTATATATGGTTTTGGGTTTAAAGCCCCGGTACTATTGCTGGATCTGTTTTTGGGTTTAATGACCCGGTTAATTGATGACAGGGGAGGGCCCTTGATTGAGATATGTTGAGTTTAAAGACTCGGTTACTGTGATATCCCTCGAGGCCTATTGATTGCATTTTGAGTTTAAAGACTCGTTGATATCCCAAGAAGGCCTGATATATGAGTTTAAAGACTCAGATAGATCCAGCAGATTTTATCTGTTGATGTTACATGATTTATAGTTATCTTCTGTAACGGTTTCCATACGGTTCATATAAGTGTTTCTAGATACTTAGTTATGCATGCGTATTTTGAAAATGAAGGGTGAAACCTGATTTCATTAAAACTGTTTTCCATAAACATTTGTTTTAGTCCACTCACACTTTTCTGTTTTAATACCCTCCAGGTCGTGGTCCGAGTTTTGGAGGCTAACGAAGAGGCAGAGGCAAAGGCAGAGGCATAAAGTTTTCCCGTTGCGGTGTAGTTAGCTCACAGAGTAAGGTTTTATCCTTGTCTTGTTTTGTAACTATGCTCTGTGATACTGTTGACTTGTTGTACAGTTGGTTGTATCGTACGTTCTCCCTGGTCTGACAATGTATATGGTGTATTTATTGTGTGGTTATTTTGGTTGTTTGTGTTCGGTTGTCAGACGGGAGCAGGATTCTTCCTGGTTATCGAGGCGATAATCGTGGTGGGTCCTGTCAAATCATGCCAAAGCATTTCAAATCATATCATAAAGCAGTTAAAACATTTATGCATGCATTTTGGGTAGAAAATAAAATTCCACTCACACACCGTCCATATCGCTCGCTTTTCGAGCTCTACGTTTTTCTGTAAATTCCGGAAATCACCATTCCTGTCCAAAATCATTATCAAGGGTTACTAACATCTCAAAATGCCTCATATAATTTTCCGCAATTTTTTCGGGATTTAACTACGTATTTTAAACATATATTAAAACTTCGGATACTCAGAACATTATCGAAACAGTATCCGATTTCCTCGAAACTAGTGCCAAAATGTTTGTTACATTAAATAGGACAAAAGTCATGTTAACCTCACCTCGAGATTTGTGCCCACGCACCGCCACGTGCCGCCGCAAGCGGCTACGCGTGAAGCCCACGCGCCTTGCACAATATCGATTACTGTTCACCTTCTTCACCCGTTTCCTCTGTCAAACGGGTCTACAACCCGCGTGTTCGACCCGATTCAATCCTGTCAATTTCCAGTCGATTTCTTCAATTGATTAAGCTAATAGTATCGTTTTAACTTGAATTAGAGATCTGTAATGTCAATTATATCAATACTTACCTCAGTCTATTCGATTCGAAGATGAATACTCGAAGGCTACCTGTGCACTGTTCATTCTTGGAACTTCATCAATTCCAATTGAATTCGTGCAATTGATTCACTCAGAAGTTTCGCAGAATCCATATAAACATACTTCCAAGCTCAATTTCAACGTCCAACTCCTCTAATTACACGACCCAATCTTTGAATTTTCCAATTCTTACCATGTTTGTTCTCAGCCAAAACGACGTCCTTTTCTTTCATTTTTGATTGGGTTCGACTCGAAATGATCTCAGGAAGGTGAATTCAAGTTCATTTGAATCAAAGGGGGTCCAAATGGAGAAGCTCGAATTCGAAATTTAATAAAGGTTTGGTTTTCGGATTTTTTGAGTCTAGGTACAACTGGGTTGAAAGCCCATCATTCATCCTTCACTGTCCTTTCGTTTTTCTCTTTGGATTTCATTTAAATTCTCACAATCCCAAACTAATGATTCAATTGTCACCTAAGATCAATGATGAATTGTGTTCATGCTCTGTTTTGTCCTTCGCAATTACACACATACCCGTCCAAGTACTTATTCGAATGAATCCTTATCAGATAATTGCCATTAATCCACAATCTTCCAGTGACAAATGTCACTCAAGGGCAGGTGTGACTCACTCAATTGGCTAAGTAGTCCATTAATGCGCAATTTTACCATTTTACCCTTCTTTTGCAAAATTACCAAATTGCCCTTAACTTTCTCAGGCCCGTAACTTTTTCATCCGAACTCTGATTGACGCATGCCGCCTATCTACGGATTCAGCATCTTGAGACCTATCCAACGGTACTTACGGACAGTCCAAACACGGTCCCAATCAAAAAGTCAACAAATGGCCCCTTTTTTAACCAATTTACCAAATTACCCTTAAACTTCCGAACATCATAACTTTCTCCTCGAATGTCGGAATCGGGTGTGCCACCTGTCTCTGAACTTGTGAGGTCCCCAACTACATCATAGTCATCGGTCAAAGTTTGTTTGACCATTCGAACCAAAAGTCAACCATCCGCCCAATTCCAAGGGTAAAATCATCATTTCCTTCAAATTTTTCAAATTTTCCTTTTTCGAATTTCTGGGTCGTTACATTCTAAGTGTTTTTGCTTCACATTTATCTCAATACAACTGATTTTTTTTTCCATTTGGGAATGTGTTCTATGGCTGACTCTAAGTCATAGAACCATCTTTGTGATCTAGTCCAATATCATTCTTTTGACTTACAGGAGTTGGTCTGTCTAACATCCATCTAACTAAATAACAAGATGATAACATGAACATGCCAAAAATTGAACTTGCACTATGCACAAAAGAAAATATTTTAAAGTCCTTGAATACATTAAGTATACAGTATAGAAAAAAATACAAGCATGATGCCCGCTTACACCATAATCACTTGATTATAAGGAAGGTTCTTGGGCAACAAACGGAACTCATTATAAAATGTCTAGTAGCAGTTTCTACTAGTGCCAACATTAAAGGCAACTAAAAGGCATGTTTACTGGACTAGCCCAATAAGGGCAGGATTGTGACACCAAAGCCCCAAGCTTATAGTTTTCTACTCATTCGCATTGGTCACTAACACCACTACATTCGCTCAGTGAAGAGAAAACCCCTCCCCTCTTTTCCCTCATCTTTCCTCCCAGCTACAAGTCTATTTCCTCAAACATAAGACACCGATTAGCGACTCCGGACTTGCTATGACACTTTTTGTGCACGAAAATAATCTGGCACGCCCTATAGGACTCTGTTTTCGTGCATTTTCAAATTCAGATATTCAGATTAACAACGTGATGCTAAAGGGAGGTTTATAAAAAGTACGCTACAAGAACCAGTTCTAGAGCTTTCACTATCAGAAGCAAGCATAAATACTCCTTGCGATGGAGAAATCACGAACATCACCCATCATGGGACAAAAAATGAGGAATCATTGAAATTCATCAAGGACTACTTGTTTCCAATCTGCTCACAAATAGAGGCTTTGAACCAACAAGTTCAAAAGCTTTTCAAGCAAGGGAAAATCAAACTAAAAGATTCCAAAACCCCACCTCCGGAGGTTATAAGTCCATACAAAGGAAAATAGACCATGAGATCTGAAATATTAACATTGGAACCAGTTGTCCTAGGGCCTATTGCAGCTACTCTTGACAGAAAGAACATTCCAAGAGCCAAACAGACGTTCCACGTCGCGTGGAAGACAAGAGAATGCTCCAAGGTGACATGGGAAATAACGAGTCTGTTGCCGAACAATGTCATGAGACACTTCACTAAGCGACTCCAGTGAAGAAAGTCCCACTCGTTGAGCAAAGAGCCCACAACGCCCAAGGCCATCGGTACATGAGTGGCTAGGAAGTAGGATCGAGGTAACTTCATGGGTGGAGTGCTCACAACGCTCACATGGGAGAAGGGGGCAACCCCAGGCTCTACACAAAGACCCAAGATGATCTGCCCATGGCAGTGAGAGGGAGGATGAAGCCTACTCCCCTGCGCGATCCCAGAGGTCAAAGGAAAAAGCTCAAGGAGGTTCTCGACGATTAGCACGAAATGACTAACCGCCTAAGCAAGGTGCATTGCGGGCTAATGATGTTCAAAAAATATTGGACAGGCACCTTCGTTTTCAACGAGATGGCAATCTAGAGGACGATCTACATCGCCAGATACAACTATCCACGCCTTTTGTAAGGGATATTGAGGAGGAGCCATTCCCTCAAAGGTTTGCAATGCCAAACTTCACTCCTTTCAAAGGAGCTTCCGACCCGGTAAAACACATAGATTACTACTGGGGCGTCATGGTCCCCCACAGACATAACAATGAGCTCATGTGCAAAGTTTTTCAAGCTTCTTTTCAAGGCCTAGCCATGACTTGGTTCAATCATCTCCCCTGGAGGTCGATTGCGTCTTTTGAAGAGTTGGCTCTGACATTTGTGAAGGAGTACGCAGAACTTCAGACAATTGAGGCGAAGAATGACCATCTTTTCTCTCTCTGAAAGAGAGCAAAAGAGATTCTGGGACAATACATATGAAGATTTTGCAAGGAGAAGTCTCGAATTGTCGGCTGTAGCGACCTTTTTGCAGCAATGGAATTTAAACAAGGACTCCCTCGGGACTGCTAGCTTTACGGAGACATCATCGTGAGTAATGCTCGAAGTCTCACCAAGTTGCTCTCGCTAGCGGAGTGACATGCAAGCTGGGAGGACGAGAAGAATGCCACCCATACTCAGGACCATGCTAGGGCTAGTGAAAAGGCCTCCAATAAAGATTAGTCCCATGGAAATTTTGCGACTGGAAAGTCCAACAAGTGCAAGGCGGGATAACCCTCCCAAACACCAGCTCTGGGGAAGCCTAACTTGCAACTATCTTTGCCAGTTCATTAGATCCACAATGAAATTAAGGACAAACCATGGTTCAAGAAGCCGGAGCCAGTCAAAGGTGATCAAGAGAAGGCTGATAAAATGAAGTGGTGTGCCTACCACGAGTGTTATGGGCATAACATCGAAAAATGCATATCTTTCGAGTGATATCTCCAGAATCTCATCAAAGAAGGACATTGCACTGAGTACGTCAAAGGGAAGTTTGTTGATCGACCCGCTGACAAAGGACCAAAGGAACCTACAGCAAAGATGATTCGCATCAACACCATCATACCAAAATCGGAGTTTCTGGGAACCACCTCCAAGCAGAAGAAAAGAAAGATACGAGATGCACTGGCCGTCTCTCAGGTCTCCCATGTTACCACCCCCGGGTGGCTAACGACATTGTCGTTGGTTTCTCTTTAAAGGACAAGACAGGTGTTGATTGGCCGCATGATGATGGTTTAGTCGTGTCAATCCAGATCGCTCATGCTCAAGTTGATCGGATTCACGTTGATGAAGGAAGCGCAGCAAATACCCTCAGCCTGGATGCGGTGCCCAAGATGGGGTTAGAAAGCCTTACAGCAAAAATAGTCATTCCACTCCGAGGTTTCAATGGGTCAACAAGCATGACCGTAGGCACTCTCCAGTTGGATGTACATTCGGATCTTGTTGTCACGTCCCAGACTTTTTACATCATGGACGACTACTCACCATACAATGGAATTTTGGGAAGACCATGGCTTCACAAAATCCTCGCAAACACGTGAAGCCTTTACTAGAAGATTCGGTTCCCTAAAGGGCTAAAGGAGGTCAAGGAGGCGATCAGGCGATGGCTTGACGATGCCTCACTAAAGGGCTAAAGGAGGTCAAGGAGGAAGAGTTTGTTCCACAGGCAGGATCATCCACTGGGGGTAAGCTTTCTTCTTCGTCTCCCAAATAGCAACTAATCACGAGTCAAGATCCTAACATTCATGAGGAACCACCAACTTCGGAAGGATGGCAACTGGAGGATAACGTCACCCTCATTCAACTTGACCCTCAATTTTCTGAGTGAGAAGCCCGCATTGGTGCTCGGTTGAGTGACATAGAAAAAGAAGAACTCATAGCTTTCATGTGTGAGGAGAAAGAAGTTTTTGCTTGGTCTCTATCTGACATGTCGGGGATTGATCCTACCATCGCTTGCCACAAACTGCACGTCAATCCCAACCACAAGCCGGTTAAGCAGAAAAGACGCAATTTTTCCCCCGAGAAAATTGCTATCATCCAAGAAGAGATTGACAAGTTACTCGTTACTAGATCCACTAAAGAAGTTCCGCACTCTAAATGGCTAGCAAACGTCGTACTTGTCAAGATGAAGGAAGCAGGACGATGGAGGGTTTATGTTGATTACACCGATCTCAATCTTGCGTGCCCAAAGGATAACTATCCACTACTCAGAATCGATCTCTTAGTGGACTCAACTGCAGGAAATGAGCTCCTAAGCTTCCTAGATGCATACTAGGGCTATAATCAGATTTTCATGTATGAAAAAGACAAGGATAAAACTGCCTTCGTCTTCGACCGAGGTGTGTACTGCTACAAGGTCATGCCGTTTAGCCTCAAGAATGCGGGAGCAACGTACCAGAGACTTGTCAATCGGATATTCAAAGGTCTCATCGGCAAAACCATGTAGGTCTATGTGGATGACATCATGGTCAAAGGAGAAAGACGAGGGGATCATATCACCAACCTGCGAGAGACATTCAACTTGCTGAAGAAGTTCAAAATGAACCTCAACCCTCTGAAGTGTACTTTCGGGGTATCAGCAGGGAAGTTCTTGGGATACCTTGTGACTCAACGTGGGATCGAAGCGAATCCAAAGCAAATCAAGGCAATTCTCGAGATGAAGTCTCCATCACATCTGAAAGAGATTCAAAGTCTCACTCGACGAGCTGCAGCATTGAACAGGTTCTTGTCCAAGTCAACTGATCGGTGTCAACTTTTCTTCCAAGAGTTAAAGAAGGCATCTAGAGATAAGTAGGACGAAGGTTGTGATAATGTGTTTCAAGATCTCAAGGCCTACTTGACGTCTCCACCGCTACTATCAAAACCCAAAGATAACGAGGACCTGTTCCTATATCTGGGGGTCTCTGATGTTGTTGTAAGCTCTGCACTTATCCGGGAAGAGAATGAGATTCAAATGCCTATGTTCTACACATCTAAAGCCTTCCTTGATGCTAAGACACGATATCCGAAGTTTGAAAAGCTGATTCTGGCGTTACTGGTTACCACAAAGAAGTTGAGGCCTTACTTTCATGCTCATCGGCTAATCGCCATGACAGAATATCCACATAGTTCGTTACTTCATGCACCCGATGCATCGACACGAGTAATGAAATGGGCCATAGAGTTGAGTCAGCATGATTTGCTCTATCATCCAAGACCAGCTATTAAAGGCCAAGCCTTAGCGGATTTTGTTGTGGAGTTCACACTAGCATCACTGGAAGGAGGCAATGGCAATAAGCTTGGGAAAGCCCCCAGAGCCTCTGACACTTCCTTGTCACAAGATTATGGAGACAGTTCCTCTTCTCTACAACCCTGAACTTCCAATCTTCTATGGAAGCACTTTATTGACTGTTCCTCGAACTAGAAGGGGGCAGGAGCGGAGATTCTCCTTATCACTCCTGATGGCTCAATAATGGAGAAAGCAGTACAGTTTGGATTCAAAGCCTCAAATAATGAAGCGGAGTATGAAGCTTTGATTTGTGGGCTCGCACTTTCCAAGGAGTTGGGCGTAAAAAAACTCGCTATTCATTCTGATTCACAGCTGATCACTAACCAATCGATCGGTGAATATACTGCGCGTGATACAAGGATGCTTAGATATAACAACAAGGTCCAGGAAATGCTTGCTTTTTTCTCGATTTTCACTTTTCATCAACTTCCATGAGCCGAAAATGCACAAGTAGATGAGTTGGCAAATCTAGCGTCATCACTTTACTACCGATTCAAACGCTCAATCCCGATTGAGTATCTCGAGCAGCGTAGCATTGACGTTAAGAAGATTGAAGTAAGACAACTTGATTCATCTTCGAGTTGGCAGGACGTTTTTATCAACTACCTAGAGCATTGTACATTGCCTGATGAATGATTAGAAGCCTGCAAAGTCCAGATGAAGGCTACACGATATTATGTTGACAAGGGCCGACTCTTTCGAAAGAGCTTCACAGGGCCGAACTTATTATGTTTGAGGCATCCAGAAACGTTGAAAGTCTTAGCCGAAATTCATGAAGGACATTGTGGGAATCATTCTGGTCGAAGGTCGCTTGCTCAAAAGATGCTTAGTGCAGGATTTTACTGGCCAACTCTGCGCTAGGACGCCTTGCAATATCCCAAAAAATGCGACAAAGGACAAAGGTTCAAACCTAATCAATTGGCCCCACCGGAAAATTTGCATGCACAGACGAGCCCTTGGCCATTCATACAATGGGGAATTGATATCGTTGGACCGCTTACAAGCACACCAGTCCCAAGTAAAAAGTATCTGATCGTCGCCACTGATTACCTTACCAACTTGGTGGAAGCAAAGTCTTTGGCTAACATTACCCAAACTGATGTTCAAAATTTCTTCTGGAGCTAGATCATCTGCCGATTTGGACTCCCCAAGGTCATCCTAATGGATAATGGAACTCAGTTGGCACCATAATCAATGAATTCTTCGAGTCCTAGAAGATAAAGCACTTCACATCAACTGCTTACTACTCCAGGGTAATGGCCAAGCTGAGGTATCTCGAACAAGACAATCCTCGATTGTATCAAGAAGCGCTTGATGATAAAAAAGGCTTGTGGGAAGAAGAGCTGGATGGCACGCTATGGGCTTATCGCACAACTCCGCGTCGTGAAACTGGCGAATCTCCATTCACTCTTGCGTATGGCACTAATGCTGTCATACCACCACATGTTGTTGTACCAACGCCTTTTATCGAGCTTGATGATCTAGTGGTCAACTCCATAGCTTTAAGGACATCTCTTGACCTCAGTGAGGAATTAAAGGAGCAAGTGGTAAAGCACATCTCCAGCTACCAACAACAGGTCCGAAGTTCTTACAACAAAAATTCAAGGATCCAGCACTTCATCCATGGTGACCTTGTTCTCAAGAAGAAGTTCGCAACACCAATGTCAGGACCGGTCCCAAATCCCCCGGGATTAACGTGGGACCCGCCTGATCCCGTCTTACACAAAGTGTCAGACTAGGGAAAATTCCATCTCTAGCCCTCGCTGGGGCTATCAGAGTGCATCAGGATCGTAGGAGGAGGGGAGTGATGTCTCGTCTCTGCTGCAGCCCGCATCCGCGATCAACCTAAAGGGCATTAAAACATTAAAAGTCGTGAGTGGACAAAACAATAATTTCATTTAAAACATTTTCTCATAAAGACATTTATGCCCTTCATTAAAAGCATATTCATGCATTCAAACCATTTATCAAACATTCATAAAAACCATTGAAAACATTCTCAAAACCTTTCAAGGGTTCATGCCCGGCCCCATAAACCGTCATGACCCATAAGTCCAATTGGGTCCCCGACCCGAAATCACAACTCTAAAACCATAAACCATTACATGTGGGAACTTAGCACAAATCACATCACGTGGGTCTCAGCCCAAAACCATTCTTAGTGAAATACCAAAAACATACCATACGGGGTCTCGCCCCAAAATTACATTCCGAATCATAAAACATGGAACACGGGGTCTCCGCCCCAAAATCACTTTCGTAAAACCTCATACATACAACCCATCCTAGGCACTTCCGGAGAAGATTCCAACTCGGGGCACACAGCCCCTAAGGAACATATCCCCGATATAGTCACGATGGTAAATCTATACTAGTGTGCACACTACTCGGGGTCTCACTCCGAGTCTTCTCCCAGGAATCTCCATCTGGGAGGCTCAATCACTGGATCTAGTCCGAGCTCTCTCTCTCTGGATCTAGTCCACACATCTCTCTGGAATCTGGTCCGGGACCACATCAAGTAACCTTTACTCCTGGAACGGGATCCCTATGGGGATACCCACTCTGGTATGTGGATCGTGACTCTCCAGGTCGACGTCTGGAGGAGACCATATAAATCATATGGAGGGTATAATTCATTTTCAAAACTCTTTCTTTCTTTCTTTCTCAAAACATATTTCAACTATGTCTCAGACCTGATTCATCTCAATAGGATTCCTCGAATCCGATTCAAATCACTTTCACAGGTCTCGGCGTTAATCCACAGTTCAACAGGGTCTCATGCCCGAATACTCATTTCGTAAACTGAAACTGGGACTCAAGCCCGATGTTACAATCAACAGGGCCTCAAGCCCGATACCACGACTAACTGGACATTAAGTCCAAAACCATAAAGCAACAGGACCTCACGTTCGATTTCACAACCAACGGGGCCTTAAGCCCGATATCTCAACTAAATGGGTCTCAGGCCCGATATCACAAATCAACGCGGCATCAAGCATGATAGTACCACTAACTGGACCTCAAACTCAAATCGTAAACCAACTGGACCCTCGGTCCGATCGTATGGCTCAAATGGACCCTCGGTCCGATTCCTCGTCAATTCAAATGGACTCCAAGTCCGAAAGTTTGTAAATCAATTGGGTCTCACGCCCGAGTTCATGTTTCTAAATCCGAAATCCATTTATTAAACCCTCGTTGAAAACCTAGAACGTATATGCATCGTATAAAACCGAAAATCTAGAAATACGTACAAATACGTAAATCCTAGGCTACCACAAACAAATACGCTCATGGAATCACAAAATATATTCTAAAACAATTATAAAACATTTAATCATGCATCGAATTCATAAAACAAGTCCACTCACAGACCATCCAAAGTCGCGCCTCGATACGAGTGCCATAACCGTCTCCCGGGCTAAACGCCGCCTTCGGGATTCCCGAACCTGTCCAAATTAATTTATAGGGTTACTAACTACTTATATAACACTTCACTAAAGCCCCATAATTTTTCGGAATTTCTAACTATTTTAAACGCGAACCTAAACCTTCAGACAACCCGAACTATATCGAAACGATGTCCGATTGACACAAAACCAGTCCCAAAATGTTCGTTACATCGAATAGATGATTTCACATGTTGGAACCACCCCCAAATGACGTCTCACGCGCCCGTACGTGCCCCTAGAAGGGACTGCGCATGGGCCTCATGCGCCCTGCACAGTTTCCTTCTTCCTCAGGTGAACCGGCCTGTCCACCTGGTTCGAACCTAACCGGACCGGCGTGACCGGTCCAATGGTTTCCCCTTCTCATTTTGGTCTGATTCCGTTCCTAATCAATCCTACCATCTTCCTTACATCCGTATGCATCTAACTATATAAACCACAACCCTTAAAACTCCCTAGAACCCACAGGTTCAAATTGTCCCCACGGTCCCTGTTTTTCCCAGCCACCCTCACGGCTGCTCAGCCCAAAACCACCACCCAAAAACTCTTTAATACCTTCCTAACAACCTAATACACATCCTAAAATCAACTAAAAGCAACCATAACGAAGAAATCGAATTAAAATGACAATTGGGCCTAAACGGGTACGGTGTTCGGGTTCAAGGCCGCCGTCCACGGCGGCGTGGCTTCTAGCCGGCCACCATCATCCACCCTTCATTCTCTCAGCCTCTGGGCTTCACGGGCATGATCATCTGGGTCAAGGGTTTGGTTTTGGATTGAAAATGGCGATCGGTTTGGGTTGGAGGAAATAAAAAATGAACGATGAAATGGAAGGGGAGATGCATGAATGGGTTAGGTTGGCCAATGGATGGGTGACACTTGTCACTCATCCGTTGGTCCACTGAAAAGTAATTGGGCCCACCAAAGACAAAACTTCACTTTTTACCTCGTAAAACTTGTCGCCGTAAATAGTTCCCCGGAACTTCCGTGAATTGTAACTTCTCCATCGAACGTCCGAATTCGACGTGCTGCCTGTCTAAGGATTCATATCGTCCTCATCTACTTAATGGTCTTCGGCCCTCGGCCATGGGACTTCCCAGGTCAAAAGTCAACTTTTGGCCCAAATTACCAAAATGCCCTTGAACTTCCGAACGTCATAACTTTTTCCTCGGACGTCGGAATCGAGCGTTCCACCAGTCTATGAACTCGTGATGTCACGAACTACGTCACAGTCATCGGCCAAAATACATTTGACCACCTGAACAAAAAGTCAACGATTTGCCCAATCTAAGGGAAAAATCGTCATTTCACCCAAACGTCCGCTAATCCTCGTCTAATCTCCGATTAGCCTTGCTAATCCATCATTAACTCTTAATTAATCCCGCTAATTCAGGACGGGTGGTCACAACCAAACCATCCTGGCTCTCAAAAACTCAGGTCCCCATGGGAAGGGCTTTATCGAATCTACCAAGTAGGCGGAAAGAGAAGCTATACCTTAGAAACAATGGACGGAAAGTTAGTGAGTGGTTCCATGAACACTTATCACCTCCTAAAATATTATGTATATGCAAACCAGAGCTCAAAACTAAGCTAGTCTTTTTTTTGTGCCAAATATACACTTTATTTTCAAGAATGATGTATTTAGACTTATCAATAAAGCTATCAAGTCATTCCTAGTTCACCTATGTGTTATTGTACTTTCGGCAAGGCACTCAAAGCCTTCCTCTCGGAAGCATCCAAAGCCTTCCCCTCGGAAGCATCCAAAGCCTTCTTCTCGGAAGCACTCAAAGCCTTCCTATCGGAAGCATTCAAAGCCTTCCTCTCGGAAGCACTCAAAGCCTTCCTCCGGGAAGCTCCCAACGCCTTCCTTAAGGAAGACCTCATAGCTTTCCTCTGGGAAGTATTTCCAAAGCACTCCTAACTCGAAGCGCTCGAGCTTTCCAGTAAAGTATTTCAAGCCTTCAGTTAGAAAGAGCAAAAGCCCTTCCTTGAAGGGAACATACTAAACACTTAATCATCTAATGCTTCAAGTTATTTAGAAATCGTCGTTGCACACCCATGGTTGCAGTGGGGGCATATGAATGAGCTCATTCCGACACATTGACAAGCATTTGAAAATGTTCTCTTCAACACATTAAAAAGTGGATTAAAGAAAGTTAACACTTGCGTTCCAACAATTGGTCCAACAATTCAGCATAAATGATTTTCTTATTTATTCATTTGGAGGGTGTTTGGCAAATCACATGTCGATTGCTCACGCCAGTTATTCACTATTGGAATGAAAATTACAAATGAAAGGAAAATGACATAAAGAAACTACAGATGCATGTCTTCAAAACCCATTGATTTTCTAAACTCTTCCCACTCTTCTGCTGAAAGTAGGGAAGTGTCGTTAAACAATGATTCTGCAGTCTCAGGAGCACCTTCCTTTCTGGTCTCGGTCTCAGGCTCTAGTTCAGGTTCTGGTGCAAGCTCATACTCCTTCTCCAGCTCTGGTTCCCGCTCTTTGGTGTTGACCCCACTACAGCTTTCCATGTCCAACTTTTGCGCCTCATTTTTTTTTGGCACAAAGTTGTGGCGGCATATGGTGGGCATATGGTGGCAGTAAATAGTCGTGTCTCGGAAACCTTCCAGTCTTCAGATTTTGGATTTCCACCTCCAAAAGTTTGATTCTCTCATCTGGGTCCTGCAAATGTCTGCGCAGCAAAGTGACCTCGTTTAGGGCAACATCTCGCTCATTCTCTATCAGCATCCTCTATGCATGGTTTGTCTCCAGCTCGCCCACTTTGCCCTCCAATGTATGGATTCTTCCGACCAAGGCTTCATTGTTCCGTCTAGAGTGATCTCGGGCTTCTCGAAGGCGTTTTCACTCGCTCTTCATACGTTTGTTTTCATCTTCCAGACTGGCATTTCCACGAAGCATATCAACCAACTTACGGGCCCCAGCTTTCGCAATCCTAAGGTCTCGGACTACCTTGTCGTAAGATCCTTGTGGCATAGTTTTTGGGGTTTCTTCTGCTATGATGGGGGCAGCTATCTCATCAGGAGTCTTCGATGACGACCGTGTCTCCTCAACTAATCGGTCTGGGCCTTCATCTCTCAACGCTTCAATCACTTCAGGGGTAGTAGGAATCACCTTCAGCTTCTTAGGTTTTTTGGTTGCATCCTCACAGGGACCGTCTGAGGTTTTTTGTAACGACCCGGAAATTCGGAAAAGGAAAATTTGGAAAACTTGAAGAAAATGAAGATTTTGCCCTTGGAATTGGGCGAACGGATGACTTTCGGTCCGAGCAGTTAAACGAAATTTGACCGATGACTGTGACATAGTTCGGGACGTCACGAGTTCATAGACATGTGGCACGCCCGATTCCAACTTTCGAGGAGAAAGTTATGATGTTCGGAAGTTCAAGGGTAATTTGGTAATTTGATTAAAAAGAGGCAATTTGTTGACTTTTCAAATGACCTGGACTTTTCACGTAATTCAAAGACCGTTGGGTAGGTCTCGAGACGCTGAGTCCGTAGACAGGCGGCACGCGTCAATCGGAGTTCGGAAGACCAAGTTATGGGTCTAGGAGTGTGAAGGGCATTTTGGTAATTTGTAAGGAGAAGGGAAAAATGGTAATTGGTTAATTAAATGAGAAATGGGACGGTGATTGGGCTGATTCAGCCATGGTTATGCCAGACAGTGACATCTGTCACTTTGATGAAGCAATTAGTGGCAAAAGAAAATGTGTGTAGCAGTGGGAAACTTTAAACTATGTGTGGGTGTGTTTGAAATGAAAAACAGAGACAAAAAAAAAGACCCCAACTTAGTTTGATCGACCTCCCCAGCAGCCTTTTGAGAGAAAAGAAGAACTGGAGAAGACTTAAGAGATGGAGAACAGAGAATTGAGATTGAGAGAGGAAGAAAAGTGATGAAAATGGTGAAAGGAAAACTCAAAACCCGAAACTTGTCCTTGAGAGAATGAGAATTCAATTTTGAGTTATAGGACAGCCCAAGCCAAATTAAGGCACGATTAAGACTTTTGGGACCTTGAGTAGTCGAACACGATAAAAAACGGAAGCAATCGAGGAGGTATTGGCCAAGAACTGGACCCGCAACGGTTTCGAACTTCCTTGATTGAGTTCGATCATACAAAGGTATGTTCAAGTCAAATTGAGCTTGAATTCATGGTTAGAATGGGTCTATGATGCTTCCTAACTGATCAATTTAAAGAAATCGATGAAAAATTGAGGGGATTGAATGATGAACAGGCTTCGAAAATTTGAATTGAGTTGGATGGTTGGAAGTAATTATAATTGGAATTGAAATCACAGACCTTTAATTCATGTGTTTACGATGTTATTGGACATTGGAATTACAGAAAACAAGTTGGAATTGGTCGGGATTGAGCCGGGTCAACACGCGGGCTGAACGACACGTTTAAGAGACAACCGGGTAGGAACGATGAACAGTGCATTCACTGTAGCAGCTCGTGAGCTTCACGCGCAGCCACTCACGGCGGCGCGTGGGACCGAATCTTAAGGTGAGTTCAACATGAAACTTGCTCCTTTCAATGTAACAAACATTTTGGCACTAGTTTCGAGGAAATCAGATATCGTTTCGATAGTGTTCAGAGTATCCGAAGTTTTCGTATACGTTTAAAATACGTATTTAAATCTCGGAAAAATTGGGGAAAATTATATGAGGTACATTGAAGTGTTAGTGACCCTCGATATTGATTTTGGACAGGAATTATGATTTTCGAAATTTATTGAAAAACGTGCAGCTCGGAAGCGAGCCGTTTGGACGGTGTGTGAGTGGACTTTGCTTTCTAAATTTCAATGCATGCGTAATTGTTTTATATGCTTTCTATTGATGATTTCTATGATTTTGATTGTGCTTTATAGTAATTATGATTTCTGTATTTACACGTATTTCGATATGCAATACGTAATTATACGTATTTCGAGACTATGGTTTCTCCTATGCTTTGATGATGGTTTGGTGGATAATTTTATATGAGTTTTGTGTATCATGTTTTGATTATGATTGTGAGTAAGATTTACGGTTTTGGCACGTGTTTCGAGATTATTACGGATTTCCACGTTTTACGAGATTTCGAGTATGTTGTGATTTGACCATGGTTTTGATGATTTGAATTTGGGATTTGAAATATGATTTGATTTCAAAGATTTAAAACGGATTTTGGAAAAAGTGATTTCGACCTTGATGCCCAGTTCATAACAGTGGTTTTGATGAACGAGATTTCGGGTTTCGGAAACTTGAAAGTGGATTTCCAGATTTGGGTTCGGAATGGTTATTCTGGATGTCGGCTTATGGAATGATGGTTCCGAATTCGAATTTAGAACTGAATGATGGGTATGATTTGGGATTTGAATGTGAAATTCGGGAACGAGACCCATTTCGATAAAATGTGATGTCGGATTTGGTGTTGGAATTTGGATTACGATGGATTCTGGATTTGTTGTGAATTACACATGGTTTTGGGTTTAAAGACCCGGTACTATTGTTGGATCATGTTTTGGGTTTAAAGACCCGGTTGATTGATGTGACGGGGGAGGGCCCTTGATTGATATGTTTTCATTTTAAAGACTCGGCTATTGTGATATCCCTCGAGGCCTATTGATTGTGTTTTGAGTTTAAAGACTCGTTGATATCCCGAGAAGGCCTGATTATGCGCATGGTTTTGAGTTTAAAGACTCGGGCGCACTTGAGATCCAGAAACTCAATTGATTGATGTTTGCGGATGTGTTGGGCAATGGCCCGGTTTATATGGCTTGATGGATTTTTGGGTTATGTTCTGTACTTGGATTTTGATTCATGATTTTGGGCTGAGGCCCCGTGTTTATGGTTTCAAGCTAAGGCCAAGGTTGAGAAAAAGAAATGATTTTGATTTTCATACACAGTTTTCTTGTACTAGAAATAAAATGGATTATGAAATGATTTTCGAATGCATGCATTGGTTTTACGTGGAAGGTAGAAATGTCTTTTCTGTAACATGTTTTATAACTGATTTATTTTTGTCCACTCACACCTTTTCTGTTTTTATTGACCCTCCAGGTTGTGGCGCGATGATCGAGGCTATTCAGAAGGTGGAGGCATGAGTGGACACGTGTGCGGCTATCCCTTATTTGGCACGGTTATCAATGTTCCTCAAGGGACGGTCTTGTCATTTTGCGCTTGCTAGATGACTCTGCAGGACTAGAACAGTCGAGTTTGGAAAGAACCTGATGATCATGCTTTCTCTCTAAAGAGTCAATGGGCCCTTGCTTGTTGTTCTTCTTCTAGGTAACGGTTTTTTTCAAGCGCTGTGGAGCGCTCAGCCATTCCTTGATTCGTCTGTCCAAAGGCCTCCCGCCATTCATGTCTCTGAGTGGAGAGAGTATCCAACTCATGTCTCGAAACTCTAGATTAATTTTCAAGGCCATGTCAATATTTTTGAGATCAAGATGACCTTCAAACCCACTGTATAGCTCATCGAACATGCGGAAGTGCGAGGTAATCCTCAGGTCCGAGGAGGCATGTTTGTCCCATGCACCTCTAACTTCGATGCAGTTGAATATGTATGTGTTTTCATCAAACTTCGTCCTCAGAAATAGCTCCACCTTGGGTACGACTCGAGAAAGACGACCGTCGGTAATTCCGTTGTGCGACACAGAATAGCAATGCCAAAATTCATCTTCAGCGAGTCCCAAGCGAAGGAACTTGTTCATCTTCTCAAAACACATGATGTGTCGATATGTATCGACATCCAGTTGAGCAGGGCTGCATCCCATCTGGCCAATAATCATGGAGAAGATCTTCGAGAACGGGAACTTAAAACCCCACCAAATGATCAGAGGGTGGAATTTAGTCCATCGACCGCTAGCAGGATTGTTTCCTCTTCCATGCTTAAGAGCCTTCATGGAAGAACATATGTCGCCAAGCTCCATGAAGACGTCATCCGGAAAGGAAATCTGATTACGAGCTTTCCACTCCATGAAGTCTTCAGGTTTCTCAAACTCCATGTCCTTCCCCCGGAATAGACTTTGGCTACGAGAACCTCCAAGCTCTCATAATGCGAGTTTACCGGACCGATCCAGAAGAGCTCATTGACGCATCTTAAAGCAAACGCCTTGAAAAAGGTAGAAATCGTCTTTCGGATCGTTGCCAACAAATGTCCAGAATTCCCGGAATGGGAAAAAACATGAAGCTGCGGAGGAAAACCATCTTCGGTTACATATTTATATATTTGTGGTTACTTTAATAAATAAAGTTAACTAAATAAATTAATAAATATATATTTATAAACTAATATATATATATATATATATGGGACCAACCAAAAAGCTGCAACAACAAATAAAATATAAAACAAATGACGCCATATGGCGACAGCAGAGCACCTAAGGGATCCGATCGAACGCCCCTACTGTCACTAACCCGTCGTCACAGACGAACCAAAGCGCTCCATGCATCCCACTCCTGCCCATCCACTCAGCTCTCGCCACGCATCGCGTTTTGCACTCCATAACCGACAGCCCCAGGTCCTGCCAACTTGGCCCGCCAATCAACGTCGTGCACGTGACCCACCATCTGCAGCCATCACTGACGGCTCCTGCAGCTGCGTCAGCTCCCCCAATAAATTCCCAACGCGTGGAAGCCCATAATTGGCACTAGCAGGCCACCGACAGATGTGGGACCCACCTGCCTGGGGAGCCACTCAGCGCCGGACACCTGTCGTCCCTTTTGCAAGCTGCTGCAGAGACTCATGCACATTTTTCTCAAACATCGGTTGCAGCTTCACCTACGGTTGTCCATTCCGTGTCGGTGCGTGATGCGACACGCGCGGTTCAGCATCTGTCAAGTTATCGCTCCTCGCACCACGTGTGCCGTTTGGACCATACCGTTAGCCTCTTTTAACCCAGAAACAGATCTACGATCTTAGAACAAGAAAACCATACCTCAAATACATTGTTAAAATCCTTGAACATCAGCCATGGCCGTGTCTTCTAGCTTGGGAAATTCCTACGTTCAACAACCACTATCTTTGTCTTAGAACCACCATATGGTATTCAGGGACACGATCAGACGTGTACAACTACGTCACTTGTCCTAAAACTGATAACCCAATCAAAACCTCACAATTTCCTCCTCGGCCATTTCCAGGGTCTTCAAATTCTAGTACAAATTCCAAGCCTCTTCTTCCCTTAATTTTCTTCCGTCCTTCCACTCTTCTTCTTTCGCTCATCCTCTCATCCCCTTTAATACTTCCCTCACGGGTTGGTGGTGGGTGTATTGTTTCATTCCATTTGGTGGAAGCCCACCATGACATACGGCAACCCGAAAAGTCCATTTATGGCACGAAGGTCGAGACGTGTTAGTCGACATCTAAACGATGATGTCTAGATGAAGAAGATATTTAAGTTAAATCGATGCGTTTAAAAGAGTCGGGTGAAACCTACCTAGTGAAAACCGAGAACATTTCACCTAACAGCGGAAGCTTAAAGCATGGACGAAAAGAATTGATGATTATACACTACGACATTACCTACCAATACCCGTTCTTACAATTAACTTTACACTGTGCCAAGAGTGAGTGTCAGAGCAGGAACCAAACTCCTCGAAGTGTGTGCGTGCCACAGTAACATGAGGGGTTTAAAACATAAAGGGTGAGTGGACCCAGTTATTATTTTAGTGTAAAACCATTTTAAATAAGCAACATTTAACCCCTCGTTTTAGTATAAAACCCAAAAGCATTTACAACATACTTGCATGTAATACGAGAAACATAATATCAATGATAAAATAGTAATTAAACCAATATGCACAAATGAGCCATGTAGAAATCATAAATATGTCACAATATCAACCCACATCAAATTTCTCTTGAGTCGCAAAGAGTCTCATACTCGTAACACAACTAGGTATCTTGCTCGCGTACCTCGACCACGTGAAGGACTGGGTACGAAGCACCGTGACCTCGAGTCCCCTCGAGCTCGGGGACAAGACGAGCGCTTTCTAACTAGTATAGCGAGCATCGCGAGTGAACGATCTCATGGAGGACTAGTTTGTGGCCTACAGACAAGTACTAGATATCGGCGGCTCCTAAGTGGGTTCTATCTCTATCCCAATCTCATCAATGCCCCGGGGACTCTCATGCAATACCATATGTGACTCGATACATGAAAATATGCTTACTTACCATATTACCGTAGATAAACATAATCAGATATGCACAGTCACAATTCCTCATAATCATATGTCACAACTATCACAAGTAAATCATGCATGCTCAATCAAATATAAAATGTGCCACATCGTAAAGTGTGCGAGTAATAGTATAAAAACTAGTTTAGGGAAGGGGGTCCACTCACACTAGTCGGGGAGTCGGATCACCCGACAAATCAGCCCACTCACAAGCTCCAAACTCAGTCCATCCTTTTTTTATCACACAACCGTCGGGAAGCCACGATCTGCAACTCCGGCGATATCTTCCGTCACCCACCGCTGATCCTCACACCAAACCAGAGTTCAAATGGTTCAACAAAATGCCATTAACCCAACAATTAAGGTTTACTAAACTTGAATGATCGTTTTTACCTCCAAATGCCACGAAGCCATCGAATCACAACGGATCTGAGTTGGGTTCGCCCCAAGTCTAAAGCCCAAATCGAGTTGTGTGTTTTTTCAGGTCGAGTTGAGAGCTTCAATGCTCGGTAGGGTGATTTGTGGGGCCTAAACACAAGGCAAAGGCGAGGGATGGGTAACCGTCTCAGTTTTCTTTAAAATATGTCCAATTCCAGTGACCCTCCTCCGTCTTCTTCATCCTACCACCAATCGAAAAATCGCATGCAAATACACCAACATCATCCACTCATCAAGACGAAGAAGAATATGAAGTTATGATCAAGAATTTCTACCTTATTTAAGCTTGAGTCTCTCAGGTCGACATTAGGGTCCAAACGGGCCAACCTCGTCGTTCATTCCATGATGGCCCTCGGGGTGCTGAATTGTTTACTTCCACCTCGTGGCGTCATGGCAATGTTGATGGTCTCGCCTGGGTCATGATTGCACTGCTTGGTGGAGATAGCGTTCAGGGTTGGTCGTCATGAGTCTCTGGGTTCTTGGTGGGTCGGCGAGGGTGTCATAAGGAGTAGAATGGAGGAGGTGGTGGTCCTGAGTTCTTGGTCTAGTTGCCAGCATCGTAGTACAAAGGAAAACTCATGGTTAAGTCGTTTGAAGGGTGATACTGGTCAAGGGCTCTATGTCGAAGAGTTTGAAGAAGAGATACGTGTATGTGTGTGTTCAAATTATCCTCAGCTTGAGTCTCCCCACCAGGTGAGAAATATGGAATGGACTAACTAATTGGTCTTGGGCTTTTTAGGCCATCAAGGTTTGGGTCACCAAAAACCAAAGCCATAATTCCATAATTGGCTTCACTATGTTTATTAGGTCCAAAAAACTTAGTTAGGCTAATTAATTAGTGCAACATGGGTCTTTGTACAACAAGCCCTTAGGCTATGGGTTTTGGGCTCAACCAAAATGATATTTCACAAGACCCAACCAAGTTGGGCCAACCCAATTCGTGACCAACCAAGTCCCGAGTATTTAAATAAGGGTAAAACAATAAGTCCAATTTTCGATCCGTATTTTCGGTACGGGATGTATCACACCGAATCTAGAATACTTTACGTCTTACATACAAAATGACCAAAATGCCCTTGGTGCAAAATTACCATTTTCCCTTGATAGTTTCTGACCCAATCTCTGATATTGGCGTGTGGCTTGTCAACGAACTCAGGATCTCGAGACCTACGTAAGGGTCTTCTCGGAATTCTCAAAAGAGGTCATAGCAAAAAATCAACAATTTGACTTAACAAGGGCAAAATTGTCTTTTAATTCAAAATTTTCCCAAATTTACATTTTCTCGAGATTCGGGCTGTTACAACTCTCCTTAAAATAATTTTGTTCTCGAAATTCAAATACTAAGGACACGAAAATAATGCAATCATCTAAAAGGTGTAGTTTAGCTAATCACATGAGTACTTGGAGGACTGAGCTCAACATTTCCGCCACATCTAAAATGTCAGGGCCCACCCCTAATCCCCCGGGGATTAAGGGCTAAACCCCGCTCCCGTCTAACGTACGCATGACACAAGGGCTAAACAACCGCCTAACCTCCGTGTGACACGTAAGTCGGACAAGGGAGTTCCAGACCAACCACCTCAACAACCTCAAACTTCCCAGAGTGCGCAGAGCCTACTGTGGATTTTGCCTGTGATGTCTCCATCTCTCTCAACCGACAGCCCGCACCACAGCAACCTGGAGGGTATCGAAAACACGAAAAGACTGTGAGTGGACAAAAATAAAAGTCAAGTTCAAAACAGTTATCAGAAAACACATACATTTATACCCTCCATTTTAAAAACCAATGCATGCATATCAATTTCATATCATAAAACCATGTACAAAAACCAAAACACGTTTTACCTTTTTCCACAACCCGGGCCTCAGCCCCAATATCACCAGAAGCCATTATAACCAATAAAAACCATTTCATCCGGGCTACTGCCCAAAACATCATCATCAAGTCTCAGTGAAAACCCAATACACATTTAAAACCACAATCTCATTCATCGAACCTGCTGGATCTATCCGAGTCTTTAAACTCCCGAGTCTTTAAACTCAATCCAGGCCTTAATCATATCCGAGTCTTTAAACTCCCGAGTCTTTAAACTCAAGGCCTACGGGGGAAAATCAATATATCCGAGTCTTTAAACTCCCGAGTCTTTAAACTCAATCCGGGTCTTTAAACCCAATCCGGCCGGTCCCCCGTCACATATATCCGGGTCTTTAAACCCAATATCCAGATCCAGCAAATCCAATCCAAAACCATTTAAAATCATTTTCCATTTCCATATCCAAACCCGAATCCGAAACCACTGGTCTGATGCCCTTCCGGCATCCATAACCGTCATTCCGAATCCAGACCCAGAACTCATTTCCTTCTCATTTCCTGGTCCGAGTCCGCAACCATCATTCCGTAAGCTAGCATCCGGAATAACCATTCCGAACCCAAACCCGAAATCTGCTTCAAGTCCCGAATCGAATTCCGAATCGTCACCCGGAATTCCGATTCTGAAACCCGAGATCTCATTTCTGAAAACACCTTTGAACTGGGCCTCAGGCCCGAAAATACTTTTCAAAATCCTTTTACTTTCCTTGAAATCCAACCGTATTTCAAATCCCGAAATCAACCATTAAAACCAGGTTCAAATTACAATAGTTATCAAAACCTCGTAAAACGTGAAAACCGTCATTTTCCTCGAAAAACGTGCACAAACCACAAACCATCACAACTATAGATCAAATCATAGAAGCTAGTATAGAAATCATATAAAAACATATATGCATGCATCAAGAGTTAGAAAGCAAAGTCCACTCACAGACCATTTCAGCGTCGCCTCGATACGCGCGCACTTACGCCGTCCCCGGCCAGTTTGCTATCCTCGGCTTTCCCAAACCTGTCCAAATTCCATAACGAGGTTACTAACTACTTCACGCTACTCATACTAAAACCCCATAACTTTCCCGAATTTCTAACGTACTTAAAACGGGACCCTAGACCTTTAACCCCGCAGAACTACTCCGAAACGACGTCCGAAGAACCCGAAACTTAATCCATTAAACCCAACACAACTCCTAGACCAAAAGTCAAGTTGACCGTTTTCCCATCCGCCGCCGCACGCGCCCCCACGCGCCGCCCAAAGTGGCTGCGCGTGGCCCTCACGCGCTGCTACAGTGCCATCTTCAACCTGTGCTGAACCGGCCGTCACAGGCTGAACCGGCGAGAATCCTTCTCCGCCGTCCGGCCACCGTTCTCCTCCCTTTCTTCACCATTCTCAACGTCCAGACCTACTCTATCCATCCCCATCCTCCAATCACCTCGACACAGCCTCCTACCCGTCGTCTCAAGCTCGAAATCAAACCTCCCCAATACTCTGTTTCACGATCCGACCACCCAGCTCACCACCCTTCACGGTGGCCTCACCAAACTCTTCCCTGGACTTCTCTAAACCTAACCCAGCTAACCAGAACCGTCGACTCACTCCCCAGCTGCACAACTTGCCGTTCAAACCTCACGGCTAAAACAGAGCACACAAGTGCACTCCGTCGTGCCGGCCGCCACCGTGCACCACCCATCACGGCAGCACACTCAACCGGTTCCTAGGACCCTCAGGAGTCTCACCCTAACCTCCAACTCCCTCGACTCTAGCCCTAGACTCACGACTTTCAAATTAAAGTTTCACGGCAAAACAGAACAAAGAAACCTTACCCTTCGATTGCAGCTCCGCCGTGCGCACTGCCGCCTACCACGGTGGTCGTTGGACTCCTTGCAGTCTCCTCAGCCTCCCCTGGCCTTGGTTTACCTCGCCTCACGGCGTAGCCACCACCTCAACCTCACAGCTCCCTGTTTCTCCCCAAAATTCCTCCACACCTCCGCCGTGCCGCCGTGCACAATTGCACCTCAATTTCACGGCCACCAGCTCCGCCTTGCCTCACTAACACACTCACAATTCCCTAACCACTCACCCTTGCACTCAGATCGATCAACTGATCCAAAACTCTCACCCTCTGTTCTCTGTATTTCGAAGGACTGCACGGTTGCACCCCAATTATTTGGGACCGTGAACACACAGGATTCCACCAGAATCCTCCAGTCCTTCAACACGTGTCACCATCCCTTCCAACTACATCCCATCTGTTTAAATCCCAGCCATCCATTCTTTTATCTCTGCACAAATCCCCATAAACCCAAAAAGACTAAAATACCCTTCTGTTTAACACATTTTTACGGTTTTACCGAAACTTCCTAGACCCGTAACTCTCACCTCGTAAGTCCGATGAACACGTGCCGCCTGTCATCGAACTCAGGACGACAAGAACTATCTAACCATCCTAGGTCAACCCACCAAAACTCAATTATTCAAAAAGTCAACTTTTCCCCCCTATTTTACCAAAATTACGATAATGCCCTCGACCTTCCGAACATCACAACTTCCTCCTCGGATGTCGGAATTGGGCGTACCACTTGCCTATGGATTCGTTACGTCCTAAACTACGTCCTCGTCACTGGTCAACACCCATTTGACCACCCGAACTAAAGTCAACATTTTGCCCGAACCAGGGGCAAAATCGTCATTCTACACTTACGGACCTATCGGAACCAACTAACCACCGATTAGCCTCGCTAATCCCACCTTAATCACGCTACTAATCCCGACTCTCGGGACGGGTTGTTACAATAAAAATGTACACAATCACATCTAAATGGGTCTAAATGATGGCTACACCTTCCCGAGATTAGTTCCTCTTAGGATCTCATCCTCGAAATTCAAGTCACTAGTTGGGGTATCCCACAAATTCTCCAGCAGGGAATAACTTTAGGGAATACTAAGTTTCTTAGACGCTCATCAATAATAGCTATTTCTGTCACACAAACAATTCCCAAATTGTCAGAATCAAGTAATTACACTCCTCGAAATATAGATCAAACAATATTAGTAATCAAATCCTCAAATCAAAATAAGAGACACCCTACTACGTTCTTTTATCAAAATTTAAAAATCAACTCTCATAAATCAGCTGACCCCAAGAACTATACAAATCAGCAACAAAGTCATAAATATTAGCGTCAATGATAATCAATCATCAATATCCAACATCAACCATGGTGATCAAACACCACTACTCATTAGTGCACAGAGATCAATTACAATATCAGCACTGCTCATAGGCTAGCTCGAGGTCTGCACTCATGCATCATCTGGGCACGTACCAGTATCCACAATCATAACACCAAATCATGATTTCCACCATATATAGTACACAAGTCTCATCCAATACATCTCAAGGTATTACAAGTTTTTATGTATAAACTGTCTAGGAATCGAACTCAGCATTGCTTAGCTATGTCAACAATTACTCAGTACCTTTAGATGTGTCAAAAATTCAATTACTTCATTTAAGCTGGACCTCTATCAGCTAACCCAACGAATTACTAACTCAGACCTGCGTTAAAACAAAAACCAACACAAGATGTAAACTTATACTTCAATCATATGCATTAAGATCTCAACAACTAACCATTACTCAAGGTGAAAGTCAGCAAGCACTTATATTTCAAATCTTATAACTATAGACCAAGGTACCTGAAACCATGCCAACCCTAACAATTTCCTCAGCTAAACTGGGCCCCACATTTCCAAATCCATAGGTGTCATGTTAATACAAGTTACTCACACATACTTATGAGAATACTCAAAATTAAATTGAATAATTTAACCATCTAATTCATAATACTTCAATACTAGTTCTAATAACCAAATTGCATAAAGCACTTAAAAAATGGTTCTAAACACCACCCGCGTCACATTCAAGCATGCATCAAAATAATGCAATCCACAAGTTACTTAATACCAAGAATAAAATCAACACTACCATCATAAAATTCATATCACAAGCACAGTAACCACATACAACCTCATAAATAGGCTGAATCCAATCTAAACTCAGTTTTTACTTTACTCCTTAAATCAATACATTATCGAATTTGAGTTCATTCCAAACTCCTATTCATTATATAAGAGTATAACCAACAAGTTCACTTCCTAACTTCTTGTTAAAGTTCCCAATTCCTTGGTCTCATATATCAACCGCTCACTATGAATCCGTATAAGGAGGTTGAGTACCTTATAAATCAAACTACCATCAACCAATCTATTCTGCTTGGCTTCATTCTTGTCCACTTGCATGTCCCTATATTTTTTCAATGCACCTCGTACCTTTAAAACATAGCATTCTCATATGTTCTACTCAGATTATGATTTTCTACATAAACTTCTTTTAGACATCACTCCACTACCCTTAATCAATTTCACCCAACTTCGCTTTTTCTAATTTTAAGTTCTTTCAAATGCTTTGGGTGAATAAATACCTTAACCTCTATATAATTCATAAAGGCTTCAACATATAGCTAAAGGATCATACCCTTGGCCAAACTCCAATCCCTAACCGGGATTGTCTGATTCACAAAGTTCTTGTGGTCACATGCATAGTAACTTTATTATTTCTAATTGCCACCATATTCTATAAACATATAAGCAAACCGCCTACCGTGAAATATATAACAAACAATCAAGTCAAGTTTTACATCACAAGCTCTTATCCATGAGTTTGAATTACCGACACAACCCTTACGCCAAATCATTGGCCTTTGACATCAAGAAATTCGAACATCATCCTCATAGTCACCTTTAAGAATTTCCCACACTCTAACTATTATACACAAGTAACCTTAAGAATCATGGATTCACCAATTTAATTACTAACATAATCAACATCACACATCCACTTCTATTGTCATGGTACCATTATCATGACACACTAAGTATCATTAATCCTACACCTAATCAACCTCTAACAGATGAAATGTCTGACAATTAAACTCCTTTGTAATTGTCGTACAACCTTTATTACCATGTATTTAAACTCCTAATACTCACATTGTCATGACCCATCCCAATCCTCCCAAGATTAACACGGGATGTATCATGATCCCGTTTGACACGAAGTGTCAGACAAGGGATAATTCAAACCTTCAGCCCGACCAGCTTCCAAAGCGCGCCAGGATCCGGTGGAGGAGTGTGATGTCTCGGTCTCTGCCACAGTCCGCATCCGTGATCAACCTGAAGGGCATTAAAAACAACGAAAAATGTGAGTGGACAAAAATAAATGAGTTCATAAAAACATATTTCATGAAGACATTTATGCCCTTCACTAAAAAGTGTGCATGCATACAAAAACCATTTACTTTAATAACCATTATTAGGGTCTCAGCCCAAAACCAATCATAAAGGCCCCTGCCCAAATCCATTTACACAATTCCAAAACATATCAACCGTATGTGGGAACTCAGCCAAAACCGTAAATCCGAGTATGTGGGTCATTGCCCAAAGCCATTTACTATTCACAAAACACCATTTCATCAAAATCCAAGAAATCGTGTTTACCAATATCATATAACCAATCTTGTCACGGTTTCTAAAGCTACGCGCGTGCTACCCAGGGTCTCAAATCCCAAGTCTCCCCAGGGTCCACCCAGGTCAATGTCCGCAGATCAATGACCCTCCCTGGGGGTTATAATCCATAAGCCTTCCTGAAAGTAAGGTACCCAACGGGGGCGACTTCACTCAGTTAGTGCTCCGTGACTACTCCGGAGTCCACCCAGGCCAACGACCTTCCTTGGAGGAGATAATCCATAAATATATAAGGATGGTATATGAAAAACTATTTTGAAATCATTCTCAAAACTTTTCAAAGGTTCATGCCCGGTCCCCATAAACCGTCATGAAACCAGAAATCCATCATTTCCGAATCCAAATTCGTTTAGGGTCTCCTAACCCAAAATCACATTTATAAACAATAAATGGGACTCAAGCCCGATATCATAACCAATTGGGCCTCAAGCCCGATCATGTAAACTAACTAGGCCTCAAGCCTGATTACTTAAATCAACTGGGCCTCGAGCCCGACTTCGTATTTCAACTGGGCCTCAAGCTCGATTCGCAAACTAATTGGGCCTCTGTCCCGAATCATAAACCAACTGGGCGTCCAGCCAGAATCGTAAACCAACTGAGCCTCTGGCCCAATGCCTTATTAAATCAAAAGGACTGCAAGTCCGAGAGTTCGTAAATCAAATGGGTCTCATGTAACGACCCGTCCCAAATTCCTAGATTAGATTAGTGACTAATCACGATTAGTGAGGCTAATCCGTGATTAGTTAGGCGAAATCGGACGAGCGATGCCAAATGACTGTTTTGCCCCTAGGCGTGGGCAAAACGTTGACTTTTCATTCTGGCAGTCAAATGGACTTTGACCGATGACCGTGACGTAGTTCGTGACGTCACGAGTTCATAGACAAGTGGCACGTTCAATTCCGACATTCGAGGAAGAAGGTTATGACGTTCGGAAGTTTAGGGGCATTTTGGTAATTTTGGTTAAAAGGGGCAAAATGTTGACTTTTGGACCGGGAGGTCCGATGGCCGAGGGCCGAGGACCGTTACGTAGATCGGGATTATACAAATCCATAGACAGGCGGCACGTCGAATTCGGACGTTCGACGGCGAAGTTACGGTTCACAGACGTTTCGGGGCACTATTGCACGTTTTACGAAACGACTTAGCTTTTGTCCTTAAGTGGGCCAGATATTTTACAAGGGCCCAATGGATGAGTGACAAGTGTCACTCATCCATTGCTCATTATGTTCCCTTACATGCATCGAACATCTTCATTTTCCTCATTTCAAACTTACCCGATCTTACACTTTGAACCCAAACCAATCCAATCCAAACCCCATCTGATCATGCTTGAGAAACCAAGGGATAGTGAGGTATGCGAGCTGATGATGGTGACTGGCAGGAGGCAACGCTGCCTTGGACGGCGGCCATGGACCGTGCAAGGTATCGATAAAACCCATTTTCCTTTTATTTTTGAGTTGTGACATTATGGTCTGTTTTTAGTGATTAGGATGGGCATATTGGGTTATTAGGAATTTAATAAAGATGATTTGGTGGTGGTTGGATGGCTGAGGAGCCGTGGGACGAATATGGAAAGTTTGGGTCGTATGGTTCAAAATCAAACCATGGGTTTTAGGGTGGAAATGATAGGAAACAAGGAAATATGAGGAATGGAGTTGAAAAGGAGAAGATTGGACCGAAAATAAGGGAGAAACCAAGCCGAACCAGTCACGCCGGTCCAGCTGAATCGGATTGCACAGGAACTGGCCGGTCTGAACCGGCTAGAGGTTGAAGATGAAGCACTGTGCAGGGCGCGTGAGGCCCATACGCAGTGGCTTCTAGGGGCGCGTGCGGGCACGTGGCCCACATTTTGAGGGTGCTTCCAACATGTGAAACACTCTATTCGATGCAACGAACATTTTGGGACTGGCTTCGTGTCGATCGGACACCGTCTCGATAATTTTTGAGGCATCGGAAAGTTTCAGATCGGGATTTTAAATAGTTAGAAATTGCGAAAAAATTATGGAACTTTAGTGGGAGGTTAGTTAAGTAGTTAGTAACCATCTATTAGGATTTGGACAGGTTTAGGAGTCCCGGTGATGGTGATTGGCTCGGGAGAGCCGTATGACACGCAAATCGATGCGGCAGCTCGGACGGTTTGTGAGTGGACCTTGTTTTCTAAATGGATGCATGCATAAATGTTTATTATATGTTTTAATACATGTTTGGTGATGCCGTGAGTGCATTTGGTTTTGGTTACGTATAGGCACGTATTCCGAGGTTTCGGCCTTATACGGTGCCTATACGTGTTTGTATTTCCTTATTGGTTTTAATGAAATGGTTTTGGATTTCCAAAAGGATAAACTCGGGTATGAGACCCATTTGATTTGGTCTCGGGCATATGACGCAATGGATGACCTACGGGTCCGAGTCGTGGTCGCTGCAGATGCTTAGTGCACGGCGACGGACGACGTGACGCTCGCCTCCGGATTGGGATGTGTTCCTTCCGGAGAGGTCACGATCTACGATTCGTGGTCGGAAAGCCTAGGGAGGCTCGACTTCGGAGTGCTGACGGTTCAGGATAGCGATCGGTGATGAGTACACCATGATCTTGTGGTGGTCGCGTCGGTTGATTCGTTCACGGCGACATACCAGGATTGAGGGCGGTCCTAGATGGATGGTTGCACATATCACTATGATCGGAGTCGTGACTGACCCTGAGATATTGGGCAGGATGCCCAGCTAATGTCATATGTTCGGGCACGAGACCTAGTTGTTTTATATTTATGATTTCGGGTCAGGAACCCTACATGGATTTCCAGGTTCATGACGGTTTATGGGAACCGGCATGAACCCTTGTTATGTTATTGTGGTACATGATGGTTTATGGGAGCCGGGCATGGGGGATGTTATCTATATGTATATGAATGGAATGGATATTATGGATCGTGACGGTTCAGATGAACCGGGCATGAATATTTATGTTATGTATATATATGTTCATATACCTTCCTTTACTTCTATTATCTCCTCCGGGGAGGGTCGTTGGCCTAGGTAGACCCCGGAGTAGTCACGGAGCACTGACTGAGTGGAGTCACCCAAGTTGGGTTCCTTACTGTCAGGAAGGCTATGGTTACTATAACCTTGGGTAGGGTCAGTGGTCTGCGGACATTGACCTTGACTTTGAGAAGACTCGGATTGAGACTTGGGTAGCACGTGCGTAGCTTTGGAAACCGTGACAGGATTGGTTGTGTGAATTATATGTATATATGATATATGAGATATATGGTATATGATATGTGATGTGCACAGGATTTGGGTAGTGGCCCGTGTACTTGGTTTCAATATGGTTTTGGGTTGAGTCCTATATGGATTTGGGCAGTGGCCCGTATGGTTGATTCCTATTGGTTTCTTTCGATTACGATTTTGGGCTTAGTTCCCACATACGGTTTCTTTGGTTAAACGGCTTTCGAATGCATGCATGCTTTTTAGTGAAGGGTACAAATTCCTTTATGGAAATGTTTTTATAAACTGCTTGTTTTGTCCACTCACAGCTTTTAATGTTTTGACTGCCCTTCAGGTTGACAGCGGATGTGGACTGTAGCAGAGACCGAGATATCACATACCTCCTCCAGATCCTGGCGTACTGTGATAGCCCGAGAGGGCAAAGGTCGGAAATATCCCTTGTCTGACACTTCGTGTCAAACGGGAGCAGGGTCATCCCGCGTTAATCTCGGGGGGATTGGGATGGGTCCTATCATCTCATGCCCGATTCCATATTTCCAAGTTTGAAATCAATTCACGAACCAATTGGGCCCCTGGCCCGATAACGTCACTAAAATGGACTTCAAGTCCGAGGGTTTCCAAAACCATTTCATTAACCCATTTCTGAAACCATAAGCACGTATAATCAGTGCAAAACCATAAACCTCGATTTACGTGCAAATACGTAAATCGCCTCGAAATACATGAAATCATCTAAAACAAATAAAACATTTATGCATGCATCACAATTTAGAAATCAAGGTCCACTCACAGATTGTCATATGGTGCCGTATCGATTTGCGTGTCGTAAGCCTCCCCGGGCTAATCATCGTCACCGGCACTCCCAAACCTGTCCAAATGACACTAGAGGCTACTAACTACTTCATTAACCTCTCATTGAAGCCCCACAATTTTCCCGAATTTTTAACTATTTTTAAACTCGATCCTGAACCTTCAGACATCCCGAACTATATCGAAACGATGTCCGATCGACACGAAACCAGTCGCAAAATGTTCGTTACATCAAATAGATGAAATTACATGTTGGAAACATCCCCAAAAGATGGCTCACATGCCCTCACGCGCAGCCCAAACGGAGCTGCGCGTGGGAGCCACGCGCTAGCTACAGGCCATCCCCTACCTCGCGATAGACCCGGTTCGCCTGGTTCATTGTAAATCCGGTCTAACGGGACCGGTGAGGCCGGTTCTCTCCATTTTCTCACCCATTTTCGATCTTTCCAAATCCTACATGTTCGTCCCTTCCATTCCTAACATCCTACCATTTCAAAACTAATAAAACGTGTCAAAGATCATACCTTTATATCGAGGAACAGACGACTTGTTTTCCTCCTCGGTTTCCAGCCGTCTCCGACCTCCTCCGGCCATGATTCCAATCCCATTTTGTTCCTGGGATCACCAAAAACCTTTTCCAATTTACAGAATCGATCAAAAACCTTCCAATCCAAACTTTGAATTTTCAAAACTCCACAATGGTCGACGATCCTGCCGCCACATTCATCGTCTCAGTCTCCTCTCTAACCTTCCTTCATGGCCCAACAATAATAGGTGAGGATTAAGGAAGGTGGGTCTGAGTTTTGGGGTGGGTTCTATGTGGGTTTCGGGTTCAATGAAACAGACGGGAGGATGGGGAGGATGCATGTATGTGTGATGCTAAGCAATGGATGAGTGACACTTGTCACTCAACCATTGGGCCAATTTAAAATATTTGGGTCCCACTCAGGACAAAAGTCCCCTTTTCCCCTCGTAAAATGTGTCGCCGTAAATAGTTTCTCGAAACTTCCGTGAACCGTAACTTTTCCGTTCGACGTCTGATTTTGACGTGCCGCTTGTCTACGGACTCGTGACGTCTCGATCTACGTCACCGTCATCCGTCCTCGTAAGTTTGACTCCCCGAGTCAAAAGTCAACATTTTGCCCAAGACTAGGGGCAAAATAGTCATTTTGTACCGACCGTCTGATTTCGCTCAACTAAACACCGATTAATCTCACTAATCCTTCATTAGTCACTAATCTAATCCCGAAATTCGGGACGGGTCGTTATACACACATCATAATGCAAAAAATGTAAATCTTAATCACTTAACCATTCAATTAAGTTACACTCGTTTAACCTGAATATAAAATATGTCGCTTACATACTAATAGCTTTAATAACTCAACCTTTGCATGCACGAAAACAAAATAGTATAATAGAATGTTCTGGTATTTAGCTCAGTATTATCGACATCATTCACTGTCTCTTAGACAATTCCATCTTACCATTTTAAATTTATGGTCCTATTAAATTCCCTAGGTGGGGAATGTAAAACTAAACCAACTTTTATGTCCATACCCAAATTGGACAATTGAATTGCTCAGAACTTAGTTAACTTGTCGTCTTAACTAAAACACCTAACTCAACCTTTAAGTTGTATGAACAATACCAAATACAATGGATATACCACTAAATCATAACCAACTAATACTTAAGTACCAATCACAATATGTTACGGCACTATGCGTAGGCCAATTCCCCAACAATTTCTACTTCAAAATCAGCATTAACCAAAATCAATCATTAATCAAACAATGTCTATGACACGTAATGCAAAGAACTCACAATAACCTTGGCAAAACAAAAGTTGCCTCTTTAGCCAACTTGTGGCACTTGGTTCATTGTTTGATTTCCAAACATAAGTAACTCGAATCCCTCAATATTTTGACAAGTCACTTACCTAAGACATGCGCGGTACTATCTTATCCCATTAATTACCTGAGTTTAATACTCAACTATCCTTATAAGCTTAACAAATGGAAATACCAAACTTGTAACAATATTTCAGGTTCTAGCTTGAAACCAATTTAAAATATTTAAACTATTACATAACTTCCCCTTCTGACTCTTCTCGAGTCCCATACCAGCATCTCGTTTTATATCCAATTCGTGTTTAACGTCCCAACTCCTATTGAAGTCCCATGTCAGCATTTACAATCTCAATCAGTACTTACATATAATCTTTAACCAAGTTATTCATAGATGCATCAGATCTGACAAAAAAAAATCATTTTTATCATGTTAATCCTCAAAACATCTATCTGGTAATCTCCCTAGAGTCCAACATAAAAACAAGTGTACTAAATTACACTAGTGAGCTCACATACCATCGAACCCATGCCATTTTTCTCTACTATTCCACTAATAATAAAAAAAATCCATATCCAATGTCAGACCCGTGTCTTGGAAAGAACAGTGAACAATCTAACATTACCCGTGGAGGGAAAAATGAAGTGTCTTGTTTGTGTGGGCACGTATCTATCTAGCATGAGGTCTTTTATGAGCTCACTAGCAATAGATTCCTTGGGAACTCCGAAGTTAAGCGAGTTTGGGCTGGTGCAATCCCAAGATGGGTGACCTACTAGGAAGTTGCACGTGAGTTCCCATAAATAAAACCTTGAGGGCTGGGCCCAAAGAGGACAATATCGTGCTAGATGGGTCGGGTTGTGACATAATAGTATCAGAGCTGAACCTTGACCGGAAGTGTACCAGCGAGGACGCTGGGCCCAAGGGGTGGATTATAAGACCCGTGTCTAGGAAAGAACGGTGAACAACCCCACATCGCTCGGGGAGGGAAAGGTGAAGTGCCTTATATGTGTGGGCACGTATCTATCTAGGATGAGGCCTTTTAGGAGCTCACTTGTAATGACCCGGAAATTTGAAAAATTTGAAGGAAATGACGATTTTACCCCTTGTTATAAGGGTCGAAAGTTGACTTTTTGATCGAGACCTTGTTTGGACTTTCCGAAGAGACTGTTGAGTAGGTCTCGAGATGCTGAATCTGTAGATAGGTAGCATGCGGCAATCAGAGGTCGGATGTGAAAGTTGCGAGTCTGAGAAGGTGAAGAACAATTTGGTAATCATGTAAGAAGGGTAAAATGGTAATTTGGATGGACTTTTGATGAGTCAGTACAATTATGACTCACCTAGGTTATTAAGTGACATCTGTCACCTTGTTAATGAAAATTAGTGGCAAGTGGATGTGTGTGCGGTGGTGTGAATTAGCTAAGAGTAAGGGAGAATTAGACCCCCGTATGTGTGTTTTGGAGGAAAAAGAGACATCAATATACCCATACAAAGCCATCAACAATTCTCCTCTGATCGATCAAATTGAGAAGAATAGAGAGAGGGAGAACAGAGACTTAACAACGAGAGTGGGGATATGAAATTGTGAAAGAAAACCCAGAACCCGAAGTCAAACTCTTCGAACTTTTGAATTGATCAAAAATTGAATTTGAAACTCTGAGCCATAAAAACTGAAATTGGCCTTGAATTAAGCCTCCTGAGCTCATGGCTAGTCGAACCAAATCAACGAAGACAATTGGCGTCGTTTTGGCCGAGAACATACATGGTGAGGTTTGGAACATTCGAAGATTGAGTTGTGGAATTAGAGGCGTTGAACAATGAAATTGAACCTGGAAGTGTGTTTGGATGAACCCTGCAAAGCTTCTAAGTGAATTAATTTGAAGAAACGGATTGAATTCGAAGGAATTTTAGGATGAACAGTGCCCACCTGTTCTTCGACTTTTCGAATTCGAATTCGTTTAGATTGAGGTAAGTTCTTACCGAATTGAGGTTACAGAGCCTTAATTAGATTGATGGTAATGCCACTAGCTGAATCAATTGACTAAATAGAGTTGAAATTGACAGGAATTGAGTTGAGTTAAGTTATATCGGGGGTTGCAGGACCCGTTTAACATGCAATCGAGTTGAGAAGATGAATAGTGACATGCACTGTAGCAGGCGTGTGGCACCCATGCGCAGCCACTCACGGCGGCACGTGAGGGCACGTGGTAGCTTTTCTTGAGGTGAGTTCAACATGAAACTTGCTCCTTTTAATGTAATGAACATTTTGGCATTGGTTTTGAGTCGATCGGACACCGTTTCGATATAGTTTCGAGGGTCCGAAGTGTTATATATTTCTTTAATTTCGTATTTAATTCCCGAAAAAATTATGGGAAGTTAATATGATCTTAATTGAGTCATTAGTGACCCTTAGGAATGATTTTGGATAGGACTTGGGATTCCTGGAAAGTATCAGAAATTACGGAAAGGCGTGCAGCTCGGAAAGCGAGCGGTTTAGACGGTGTGTGAGTGGACTTTTGTTTTCTACCCAGAATGCATGCATATATGTTTTAAATGCTTTATTATATGATTTGATATGATTTGGCATGAATAATGTTTCGATATGATGATTTCTGGATTTTGGGAATATTATAATGTTTTGGGCACGATTTTTGAGAAAACTGCGAAATTGCTGTTTTGGGCAAAGGCCCGGGATTTGAGATTTGTTTTGACTCAGATTATGAGTCAGGGATTGATTTGATCGATTTGTAATGCTTTTTTGATATATTTTGTGGATTTATGTGAAAATGGCAACTGAGGTTGCGATTGCACGGATTTGCGTGAAAATGATATTTTGGCCTTGAGACCCATTGGAGATGTGATTTTGATTGGATTTGTATTTCCATGTGATTACATGATGATATTGATGGTTTTCGGATTTATGAATTAATCGGGACTCTGGTTTTACAGATTTTGAGGAAACTATGTTTTGGGCTGAGACCCTATGTTGAAAATGGTTTTGATTTCAAATGCAACTGTTTTTCACTGGTTTTCATGGTGATGATATGTTGCAGATATTTAGGGTTTTCGGTTGGGAATATGTTTCCCCTGGAGTGCACCCAGTGTTGTGGATATTAGGGCTTCCGGATGGGAATGTGTTTCCCCGGAATGAACCCTAGAGATAACGCTCGCCTCCGAGATAGGATGTGTTCGTCCGGAGAGGTCACGTAGCCTGGTTTGTTGTCGTACAGCTGAGGGAGGCTCGACTCAGATCAAATATGCGGGATTATGTGGAGATCGGTCGGTGATGTGTTCACGAAGATCTGGATTGTCGGCTGGTGATGTGTTCACAGCGACATGCTAGGATTTTGAGCGGTCCTTGAGCCTATTGATTTGCACACGTTGCAGGGATAACATGACTATAAGATTGGATATGGAAATGAGTCCCGTGGTTTTATTGAGATTTGTGATTTATAAATATTTGTACCCAGATATATTTTACTCATGGTTTATGATATGCATGCATGTTTGTGAAACTGGAGGGTAAGAATGTATTTTGATAAATTTATTTCTAAAAGTTTTTTTTGTCCACTCACACCTTTTCTGTTTTATTGACCCTCCAAGTTGTGGCGCGATGATTGAGGCTATTCGAGAGGTGGAGGCATGAGTGGGCACAGGAGCGGTTATCCCTTGTTTGGCAAGCGCTGAGGGTAAATTCAAAACTTCAGTTGACTTGTCAGACAGGAGCAGGACCAGGCATGGTTATCTATGTCTTTCGGGGACGGATCCTGTCAAATTGGTATCAGAGCACTAGGTTGCTGATTCTGTTGCCACGGCATGCCTCTAAAACGTAAGCCTCGTGCGCGATCTGGTTTTAAGACGGGTATACGAGGGTATATGAGACCCCTTGATTGATCTCAGAATGAAATTGACCCTGGATTGGGGGTCAGATGTTAATCAGTGTACATTGTGAACTACTAACTGTTAAACATGGATTTGTGTGGGTCCCAAGGATAAATGAACCCAGAGGCTAGGAAGGTAGCACAATTGGGCAGGTTGGACTCGGGATGAGATTATTCGCAGTGGATTCCTTAAGTGGAATATGTGTCGAGTCTAGAATGTGATGGGATATCCCTTAGGCCTTATAGGTCGTATAAGATGTGGTTCACTAGCGGTAATTGCTAGGTGACCGGGTATGCCAATGATGGCATGGTTGATTGAGATGAGATTTGACACGACCCATCCCAATCCCCCCGAGATTACCATGGAATGTATCATGCTCCCGTCTGACAAGAGGCGTCAGACAAGGGATAACCGATTGCCATTGCCCAGACGGGCTTCCAGAGTGCGTAAGGATCGATGGAGGAGGTGTGCGATGCTCAAGTCTCTGCTGCAGTCGTATCCGGAATCAACCTGAAGGGCATTGAAAACAAAAGCTGTGAGTGGACGAAAATAAACAGGTCTGCTTAAAACATTTATAAGACATTTATGCCCCTCAGTAAAATCATATGCATGCACCAAAACCAATAATCCCATATTTATTTAGAAATAACCATTAGGGCCTTAGCCCGGAAACCAAAGCATAGTTTCAATTTCCAAAAGTAAATCCAAGAGTTGTTTCATAAATCCAGTAATATGAACCATAAGGCATATAATATAAACCATAACCATTATTTTAGCCACTGCACTATACACTCCAATCCGACATCCCTGATGTCTGACGTCCCTGACGTCAATAAGGTCACAATCACAAGGCTACGCGTGCCACTCGGGTCTCAATTTCCGAGTTCAATCCCCGAACCCCGTTCGGGTACAGCATCCCCGATGCTTAGCGTCATAGACGCTGGACGTACTAGACGTCCGTGACCTCTCCGGGGTACCTCATCCGGAGGAGACAATATAATATGGAAGGATTTATACAGTGCAGTACTAAATACATTTTATTGATATCCACATGCAAAACATATAGGTATACATAGGTAAAATCCGAACCGATCGTTACGTTTCATCAAACGGGTCTGATGCCCAAATACCGTGAAACGTGCCATAACCGAAATATCATCAAAACCATTTATTGATTCCAGCATGTGAACATCTATAAAATGTAAACCAGAAAACATTTATTCAATTCCATTTTAGGGTCCCCGACCCGCAATCGTATGTAGAAATCAACTGGGCCCCTGGCCCGATTTCACAAGTTAACTGGGCCCCTGGCCCGATTTTACATTATTCAAGTTCGTAACCGTTTCTTGAAATCATATCCAACCATATTTATGGAAATCAGTGCAAATCCAGAAAACCTCGATTTACGTGCAAATACGTAAATCACCTCGAAGTACGTGAAATCACTTTAAATTCACCGATATCCAAAGTAAATCATTTAATCATAATTATAACAATCATAAAACAGTTATGCATGCATCGAATTTATGAAACCAATGTCCACGCACAGACTGTTTAACCGAGCGCCTCGATACGTGTGTCATAGGCCTTCCCGGCCACACCACTATCACCGGGACTCCCAATCCTGTTCAAATCACATTAGAGGATTACTAACCTCATCATTACCATCCTATTCAAATCCCGTAATTTTCCCGAATTTTTATGTATTTTTAAACTTGATTTAAAACCTTCGGACATCCCGAACAATAACGAAACGGTGTCCGATCGACACGAAACCAATTCCAATATGTTCGTTACATTAAATAGGACAGAAGTCATGTTGACCTCACCTCGAGATTCGTGCCCACGCGCCGTCACGCGCCGCCGTGAGTGGCTGCGCGTGAAAGCCACGCGCCTGCTACAGTGTCACCAGCCTAACCCGTATGTCTGGTAAACGGGTCCAAACAGCCCGCGAGACGACCCGGTTCAAAGTCCATCAATTCAACCCTAAATCTTACAATTGATCATTCAGTTAGTTTCGTTTTAAATTCAATTTAAGTTCTGTAAACTCAATTGCACCATTCCTTACCTACAATTCCACGATTCGATGATGAACACCAAGAACACTCCGGTTACTGTTCGTTCATGGAATTCCTTCAATTCCAATTGATTTCCTTAAATTGATTCAACCAGAAGCTTCCATGGACTCCGTTAAGCATTTCCCCCAACTCAATTGCTTCAATCCCGCGCTCAATCGTCACGACTCAAGCACGAACACCGTCACTGTTCAACCATGGAGTTCTGTCAACCACAGCCGTTTTCTTTCAATTGACGAACCCAGAAGCATCGTGGGATCATGAGAAGTAGTTTCCCCACCTCAATTCCGCAGTCTAAACACTCCACGATCACGACTCAACCTCGATTTTCTTCCTCTGTCACCAAACTCGATCAAAGCCAAAACGACACCAATTCATCTCGTTTCTTCGACAATTATGATCTTTGTGATCCCAGGAAGCTGAATGTGAGCTCAATTGCGATCCTCACGGCCTAATTCTCCCAATTCGAATTTCCCTCCCAAAAATCAAATTTCTGAATTCCAGTTCTACGTTCCCCCTCAATCCCTCGTGTTTCCCTCACTAAATCCGTCTCTGAATTGTCTCCAATTTGCACACTCAAGATCAGCTGATGGAGAGGAGATTAAGGGTGGAATGAATTGTGGTTTTGGGTAGTACACGGTTAGGAAATTAGAAGAGGTTTAATGGAAATTAAACAATAATTAAACATAATTAATTAATAAAACATAATCATAATGTTCCCTCAAAACATGGATCCTGGTCTTATGCCTGAAATTAAGGGATGAGTGACACTTGTCACTCATCCAAGTGTGTTCAGTCACTGGTTACTGTTCAATATTATATTATTATTTTAATCGGAGCCTCGGTTCGTAAATTCGTTTCCTTGACCATAACTTCGTCGTCGAATCTCCGACTTCGGCATGCCACCTGTCATTGGATTCGTATCGACGATACCTACGTAACGGTCCTTGGCCCTCGTCCATTGGACCTCCCGGTCAAAAAGTCGACATTTGGCCCCTAATATGCCAACTTACGAAAATGCCCTTGCACTTCCGTACATCATAACTTTCACCACGAACGTCGGAAAAGAACGTACCGCCTGTCTATGAACTCGTGACGTCCCGAACTACGTCACGGTCATCGGTCAAAGTCCATTTGACCATCCGAAATAAAAGTCAACATTTTGCCCAAGCCCAGGGGCAAAACGGTCATTTTGCACAATTCGTCCGAAATCACCCAACTAATCCCAGATTAGTAAATCATAATTAAATATTATTAAATCCCGATATTCGGGACGGGTCGTTACAACCTTCCCTCCTTAAAGAATTTCGTCCTCGAAATTACCAACAACCTTATTCCACAACCACCTTGTGGAAAACATTTCGACCACATACCATGTGTACACCTGTACACCCACATACTGGAACAACACCAGTCTCGTCTGTACCCAGACATCCCATCACAGTCATACGTCATAACAACAACACTCGACCACCTCGAGTGGAATTGATCACCTGATCCGCGATAAAATCGCTTAACCATTAAGCTGACTCCTTCAGCTAGATGGTTCCCTTCCATTGCCAAAAATATGCTTACATTTGCTCCCATTGGGAGTCACCAAATCTCATTTTTCAGTCCATGCTGACGCCATCAGTCAAACTGTCATCACTAAGCTTTACCGCCCTGGTAAAGCCCCAACCATCTGCCAGTCAGTGACAACACCACGTACGACATCACCCTCAAGGTAGCGTAAGATCAACCACACGATCTCAATTCGCAGGGCAAGCCCAATCCTGCGACACCAATTAATCTCAATGTCCATAACCGCCGGCTCCCTCAGCGAACCAAGACGCTGGAAAATCACGGTGTGATAAAATCACACAAGGCTACTCGTGGTTACTCTGACCACCAATTCACTCATCCTGAGTGTACGTACACCGTCAACTTACACAATCAAGTGGTGTAACTGGAACACATTGAATACCAGCCCAGCAGTGACCACACATCTCGATACTAGGGTTCCACAAGCCAACCATGGCTAAGAACACCCGCTCATACAATCACTGAACCTGACAAAATCACTCTGCACAGCGCACAGTATCCAATGTCCAGTCCACAATCACAACCAAACAAATGATAACGGAACCAAGCCGATTACCAACCCGTTTAATTACACACCACTGGTACATCCCATGTACCGCCATTAGGCACCACTTAGCCTAACCAATATCAATCCTCGCACAACGTACCCTGTACGTACATCAATCCATCAATCCGCCTACAACCACCTAGGTCGTAGCCAAACACGTTCCAATAATGAAGTACCTTTGCCCAAACCAACATGAGACAAAGCGAACTCCACCCGTCATCCAGTTCTAGTTCCGAATCCGAATTCGCAATTTCGTAAGAAATTCCGAATCCAAACCCAAACATCATATTTTTATTCCATTTCCAAATCCGAATCCGAAATCATTATTCCGTAAGCTAGCATTGGAATAATCATTCCGCACCCAAATCCGGTAATCCATTTTCGAGCTTCGCAATCGAATCCTGAATCGTCACCCAGAAATTCGGTTCCAAAACCCAAAACCTCGTTTACGTCCATCAAGACGTAACATAACTGAACCTATCGGTTTCCTGTCAAAAACACTCGATTGACTTCATAGGGAAGCCAATCCCAATATTCACACGTCAAAGGTTGACAAAATCCGACCACTTCGGAAACCTACTCAACCGAGTAACAACCATATGGACTCACTCCGAAAAGAAGTTCAGTCCCGTCATTTACGACTCACATACCAAAGTAAGAGTGATAACTCTCATCCAAACTGGATCATCACGATCACAACCCAGATCCATCGCTACGTCACCCGACAAGCAACATCACGATCCTAGATCGTCACATCGTCCAAAGTCGACAACATCACAAATCAGATCCGCCTAGGATCCACATATGCTCACATAGCTAACAATCCATCTGAAAGCTGATCATAGGGTCTTACACCATCAATTAAATCATTCGTCAAATTTCCCCCTTGGTGGAAAGATGACCCCGCATTTCACCACCAAATCCAAAATCATACACAACTGCTTGTGTACAATGACCCCAAGCCAAACATGGGTCCACCAACCAATACACACTCAACGTACTGGTAGCAACAATCATCATCTGCCACAGCAGGAAATAAGAAGTCAACCCCAAAGACTTCGGAATACCAATCACCGATGTGGAAACGAGCACTCCTCTCGTCTCCCAATCACAACTCTCCCCGAAACGGGAGTTCCAACCATGTTGGAAACAGACATGCTCCCAATGAGATGTCAAGTCCAACCACTGGACTGCCCACGTCCATACCTCACTTGGACCACCACGTGTCCAAAATCAATTCATTACTCGGACCTCACGTCCGCCAATACTCATGTATGCACACGCCCAGATTCCGAACGGAAAATCCACAACTCTGCCTGGATGTGCATACCATGCTGCCTTTGTCTCACATCTCAACCTTTACAGGTTCAATCCTCAGGTTCCAAGTGATTCACCATCACAAAATCCCACATCAATACCACGAATGGTTTCCCCGACTTTTCCAATCTCAATAATTTCCTTGTACCCTCTGAGGATATTAGAGGTAAACAATCTTACCAATCTCGGAGTTGACAACAACTCCCCAAATCCACTGATTCTCATAACGTAGGGAACAGCATCCCAAATTTCCCCAAATTTTCAATCATACCTTTTTATCCATTCATCACTTGTCATCATAAATCTGTTGGGTCTTATCCCAACACGACACAACCTCCACTGGATCCCATCCAGTCCAAGACTCAACCACCACTGAGTCGCAGATACCGATCATATGTCCATCATGACAGAGTCACACCCCAAATGGTGGCTCATCGTCGACACAATTACAGACACCTGCACCAGCGCTAGTACCAGCACCAACGCACCATCATCAACACTAGTATCAGCACACAAGCATCCATACTAGTATTGGCATAAAGGTATCACCATACCAACATCCAAACATAGCACACGAACACCCATGCTAGCACACGAACATCCATGCTAGCACACAGTGTGCAAAGTTGTTACCCTGGATCTCCGTTCATTCCGAACGACGATCCCGTAACACCACTCATACCCCACGACTATGGGTACCTCCAATTTGACCACTGGCACATCAGGATAATGGACGTTCCTTGAACATCCCCTGATCCCCAAGTGTCAAACCCACATTAAATATCCTCGATAGTCAGTTATCTCGACACAACTGTCGACCAACAGTCATCGTTGTCAAGATCCGTAACCACACCTCACACTAATATTCGATCCAACACGGGATTCCATATTTCATCTCACAATCGTATCCATAGATCGAAACCCATAAGACTCACTAGAGTCATCCACATGGTCATCCATGACCTCAGCCGCTCGTCGCAGCACAAGTTCTCATTTGAAGTTCACCTTCCGGTCCATCAATTATAAATTAGGGTTCCAAAATCACACCCTAGGGTTCCACCGAACCCAACTGCCTTTTGCAGTAAAATCCACAACCTGACCGACCCCGCGGTCCTGACATCATATAGACGTCCAATCCAATCCAATCGTCAATTCAACGTGGGTTCCATCGCGAAGGTCATCGGCTAACTCCGATGCACCAACACCCCGTACACTAGCCAACACTACTAGGGTCCAAAACTTAGACCAATACTCAACTGAGTTTCACATTTCCAATCAAATGGGGTTCCCTGAACCTAACTGTGCCCAGTGGCACAACAATCCATCATCACATGACCGAACCGACGGTCCCACATTACCAGTTAATCGTATACAACCCCACTTGGGTTGAATCGCATCAATGCACGGTGTATCGGGCCAAACACACCCAATCCACCATACAAACCCAAAACTATCTATCAGGTTGACAACGGAACAGCAGCCCAAAGAGACATCACACCCTCGTCCTTCGCGCACAAAAGAGCAAAACCTGCTCTGATACCACTTGACACGACCCATCCCAATCCCCCCGGGATTACCATGGAATGTATCATGCTCCCGTCTGACAAGAGGCGTCAGACAAGGGATAACCGATTGCCATTGCCCAGACGGGCTTCCAGAGTGCGTAAGGATCGATGGAGGAGGTGTGCGATGCTCAAGTCTCTGCTGCAGTCGTATCCGGAATCAACCTGAAGGGCATTGAAAACAAAAGCTGTGAGTGGACGAAAATAAACAGGTCTGCTTAAAACATTTATAAGACATTTATGCCCCTCAGTAAAATCATATGCATGCACCAAAACCAATAATCCCATATTTATTTAGAAATAACCATTAGGGCCTTAGCCCGGAAACCAAAGCATAGTTTCAATTTCCAAAAGTAAATCCAAGAGTTGTTTCATAAATCCAGTAATATGAACCATAAGGCATATAATATAAACCATAACCATTATTTTAGCCACTGCACTATACACTCCAATCCGACATCCCTGATGTCTGACGTCCCTGACGTCAATAAGGTCACAATCACAAGGCTACGCGTGCCACTCGGGTCTCAATTTCCGAGTTCAATCCCCGAACCCCGTTCGGGTACAGCATCCCCGATGCTTAGCGTCATAGACGCTGGACGTACTAGACGTCCGTGACCTCTCCGGGGTACCTCATCCGGAGGAGACAATATAATATGGAAGGATTTATACAGTGCAGTACTAAATACATTTTATTGATATCCACATGCAAAACATATAGGTATACATAGGTAAAATCCGAACCGATCGTTACGTTTCATCAAACGGGTCTGATGCCCAAATACCGTGAAACGTGCCATAACCGAAATATCATCAAAACCATTTATTGATTCCAGCATGTGAACATCTATAAAATGTAAACCAGAAAACATTTATTCAATTCCATTTTAGGGTCCCCGACCCGCAATCGTATGTAGAAATCAACTGGGCCCCTGGCCCGATTTCACAAGTTAACTGGGCCCCTGGCCCGATTTTACATTATTCAAGTTCGTAACCGTTTCTTGAAATCATATCCAACCATATTTATGGAAATCGGTGCAAATCCAGAAAACCTCGATTTACGTGCAAATACGTAAATCGCCTCGAAGTACGTGAAATCACTTTAAATTCACGGATATCCAAAGTAAATCATTTAATCATAATTATAACAATCATAAAACAGTTATGCATGCATCGAATTTATGAAACCAATGTCCACTCACAGACCGTTTAACCGAGCGCCTCGATACGTGTGCCATAGGCCTTCCCGGCCACACCACTATCACCGGGACTCCCAATCCTGTTCAAATCACATTAGAGGATTACTAACCTCATCATTACCATCCTATTCAAGTCCCGTAATTTTCCCGAATTTTTATGTATTTTTAAACTTGATTTAAAACCTTCGGACATCCCGAACAATAACGAAACGGTGTCCGATCGACACGAAACCAATTCCAATATGTTCGTTACATTAAATAGGACAGAAGTCATGTTGACCTCACCTCGAGATTCGTGCCCACGCGCCGTCACGCGCCGCCGTGAGTGGCTGCGCGTGAAAGCCACGCGCCTGCTACAGTGTCACCAGCCTAACCCGTATGTCTGGTAAACGGGTCCAAACAGCCCGCGAGACGACCCGGTTCAAAGTCCATCAATTCAACCCTAAATCTTACAATTGATCATTCAGTTAGTTTCGTTTTAAATTCAATTTAAGTTCTGTAAACTCAATTGCACCATTCCTTACCTACAATTCCACGATTCGATGATGAACACCAAGAACACTCCGGTTACTGTTCGTTCATGGAATTCCTTCAATTCCAATTGATTTCCTTAAATTGATTCAACCAGAAGCTTCCATGGACTCCGTTAAGCATTTCCCCCAACTCAATTGCTTCAATCCCGCGCTCAATCGTCACGACTCAAGCACGAACACCGTCACTGTTCAACCATGGAGTTCTGTCAACCACAGCCGTTTTCTTTCAATTGACGAACCCAGAAGCATCGTGGGATCATGAGAAGTAGTTTCCCCACCTCAATTCCGCAGTCTAAACACTCCACGATCACGACTCAACCTCGATTTTCTTCCTCTGTCACCAAGCTCGATCAAAGCCAAAACGACACCAATTCATCTCGTTTCTTCGACAATTATGATCTTTGTGATCCCAGGAAGCTGAATGTGAGCTCAATTGCGATCCTCACGGCCTAATTCTCCCAATTCGAATTTCCCTCCCAAAAATCAAATTTCTGAATTCCAGTTCTACGTTCCCCCTCAATCCCTCGTGTTTCCCTCACTAAATCCGTCTCTGAATTGTCTCCAATTTGCACACTCAAGATCAGCTGATGGAGAGGAGATTAAGGGTGGAATGAATTGTGGTTTTGGGTAGTACACGGTTAGGAAATTAGAAGAGGTTTAATGGAAATTAAACAATAATTAAACATAATTAATTAATAAAACATAATCATAATGTTCCCTCAAAACATGGATCCTGGTCTTATGCCTGAAATTAAGGGATGAGTGACACTTGTCACTCATCCAAGTGTGTTCAGTCACTGGTTACTGTTCAATATTATATTATTATTTTAATCGGAGCCTCGGTTCGTAAATTCGTTTCCTTGACCATAACTTCGTCGTCGAATCTCCGACTTCGGCATGCCACCTGTCATTGGATTCGTATCGACGATACCTACGTAACGGTCCTTGGCCCTCGTCCATTGGACCTCCCGGTCAAAAAGTCGACATTTGGCCCCTAATATGCCAACTTACGAAAATGCCCTTGCACTTCCGTACATCATAACTTTCACCACGAACGTCGGAAAAGAACGTACCGCCTGTCTATGAACTCGTGACGTCCCGAACTACGTCACGGTCATCGGTCAAAGTCCATTTGACCATCCGAAATAAAAGTCAACATTTTGCCCAAGCCCAGGGGCAAAACGGTCATTTTGCACAATTCGTCCGAAATCACCCAACTAATCCCAGATTAGTAAATCATAATTAAATATTATTAAATCCCGATATTCGGGACGGGTCGTTACAAGATTGGACCAAGAGGATGGATACGGGACTCAAAATGAGTCAGGATATTGGTGAGGACTTGAGTAGCGTCATAGGAATGTAATAGGGCTCAGGAGGAGCCGGAAAGGTCGAATATAACTATGGTTTCTAACACGATCGACCCTTTGATTGAGAAATGTTTGGCACCTGGGATGCCAAGGACTGGAATAGGGTTAGATACTAAAGGGTTATGAATTGATGGATTATGTTTACTAGACTTATGGATTTGGATGGGTTATGTCAATTTCACTTAGTGATTGAAGGTTAGGGAAGAGACCTGTAGTACACAGAGATTTGGACTTAGGAGATGGTCCAGTGCAGTGGGATGCTAGTTGGGTCCACTGGGAGAAAAAATGATAAGGTTAATTGCTCATGATTGTGGGTCGTCTGGTCAGATCATAAAGAAATAGTTATATCGATTGATAAAGTGATATGGCACTGTTGGGGCAATGGAGCAAAGATTGGCTCCTGCATTGATTGTTGATGTGACAGGCGAGGGAAAAGTTGGTGGGGCTCTTGATGGACTGTAAGTGGTGATCGGATTGGGACCACATGCCCGAGGACTGCAGTTACTTAGCAGGAGGCCTGAGTAACCTCTGGAGTGGTGACATGGATGTAAGTTTAACCAGGATGTATGTATTCGGTAGGCCCCAAGCTATCTACTCTTTCATGTCTTAAGATTGTACATTGGACGGATATGGAGATGTTCATGATTGGTTAAGGATCGAAGTCGGTGAGCCGACTAGAGCTACGGATGTGATAAAATTGATGATATTTATGTGGTAAACTTGGTAATTATATATGGTGAAATTGGTGAGACCTAAGGGGGGTACACCTATCGATGTGAGGCTACCCAGGATGACAGGTGTTATTCGCCTAGTGGCTGACTTGGAGTTTTCCTGGACTTGGATGATTTGGATGTAATCCTTGGGATGGATTGGTTGATGACTCCTGATGCCTTTATCGAGTATGTCGATTAGAGAGCGATATGTGGAGTCTAAGATTTCCCGAGGTGATGTGTCAGGGAGACTCGAGGGTGTTACACTCTAGAATGATATTGAACCTCACAATCGATGGATTGTTGGTATGAGGTAATCAAAGTTCACTGGTTAGATGTGTGGCATATGTGATTAGTGTATGAGATGCCTAGTGAAGGCTGAAGATGTACGAATTTTTTCAATATATTTACTGAGGTTTTGCCAGGATGAGAGATTGAGTTTATGATGGAGATCATGTCGAGTATACGAGTTGTTTCTCGGACGCCCTGGTATGTGACACCTACAGAGTCATAAGGACTGAAGATGCAAGTACAGGACTTGGTAGATACGGGTTCATTCGGCTCAGTGTTGCCATGGGGAACCCAGTATTCTTTATGCGGTAAGAGGAAAAAGGGATAATGGTCTGAGCTTGCATGTCGATTATAGACAACTTAATAAGATAACGGTATGGGATAAGTATCCCATATCACGAGCTAATGATTTTTGGTTTTGTTGGAAGGTTGTGATTATTGAGCCTATTGAGAGAGGCTAACATGGTGATGACTATCAGTTATGAGTAAAAGAGAAGAAGATGATGTCCGGATTTAATATCACTAAGGTTAGTCAATGGTGATACTCTTGGATGGCCAAATGGACCGGGTATGTTTGTGAGATGATGAGTCAGGTATTCTGACCACATTTGGATGGTGTATGGTACCATGATTGATGATTCGTCATATACAGATGGGCGTGTGATATACTGGACAGATGTATTGAATGCCCTCAGAGAGAAAAATATATGGTTGAATAAGTGTTAGGTCTGGTCGACCAAAGTAGGTTTGTGGAACATATATTAATAATGGTCGGGATTAGTGTAAATCCCAGGAGAAACAGATGTATTGGTCAATGGAAACTGTCACGGGGAACATGAGTTGTTTTAAGATTTGATGGAGACCACCGAGGATTGTAGAAGGGTTCTCTACAATGTTTTGTCAGTTATGGTAATAGACCCGGAAGGAGATTAATGTTATTGGAAATGAGAACTGCAATTTTTGATTTGGTGAGGTGTGCTTCGGTAGCATAGGGCTGGGACTGCCGATGCTAGTTGAACCCTCAGGCGTTTTACTTTCCTTGCATGATTTGGGATCGACCATAGCGATCCATGGGTCGAGTATGCAGAGGTCATACCTCTAGGAAGGAATGTACGAGTACTGTATCGTCCATCAGGATTAGAAATGAGTGATAAACAGAAAGGCTTAATGTGTGATGAGGCATTGTCGGGTCAGGTATCATTGGCGGGGAGGCTAATAAGATAGCCGGTCGATAATTGACATGTATGATAACGTAAAGATGAATGAAATCCTATTATTGATGGAACTCCATAGGATTTGAGTAATACATGATTTCTGATCATTTGGACTATTCGAGTCCAACTGTAGGATCATACATGGTGTATGATGTTGGATGGAGTCGAGGTTAAGGAATGGATATGATTTGTGATATCGTATGAATGATTGTAATGAGTGCCAGTTATTGGCAGGAGGTAGGCATCAGTAAGGCTTGTGATGATAAACACAACAGAAGGAAAGGTTCAATTCATGATATTGAGTGACCTTGGGAAAAAACGGTATAGAGTGATTGACTTAACAAGGAGAATGAGTTCCGGATTTATTGGACCTTATGAGGTTATTGGCCTGGTGGCTGGGTGGCATATGCGTGGTGATTTAAGTCATTGTACCATGTCATGAGTGGATGACATATGATTGGGATGATGATACTAGTACTTGTGATTTCTGGATTGTGTATACTCGGACGTTGAGCGAGGCTCTGTATCCCGAGTAAGCTTGGATATGACTGTCGTGGGGTAGGGGTTACAGAGAATTGTCCCAATGTTGATTCAATAACGAGGACTGATTTGTCTGATTTCGATAAGTTTAATTATGTTTCTGGTTGATTATGAGTTGGGAGGTTGAACTATCATGGTATGCGGTTGAATCAGAAGGGTATGCAGTTGATTATGTTTCTGGTTCACATACATATTCCTCGGGAGAAATATCATGGTATCTACTGATTGGAATTTCGAGGAAGAAATTCTTTAAGAGGGGGTAGGTTGTAACGACCCGAAAATTCGAAAAAGGAAAATTTGGAAAATTTGAAGGAAATGACAATTTTGCCCTTGGTTATAAGGGCCAAAAGTTCACTTTTTTATTGAGACCTCGTTTAGACTTTCCAAAGAGACTATTGAGTAGGTCTCGGGACGCTAAATTCGTAGACAGACAGCATGTGTCAATCGGAGGTCGGATATGAAAATTGCAGGTCAACGAAGGTGAAGGACAATTTGGTAATCATGTAAGAAGGGTAAAATGGTAATTTGACTGGACTTTAGATTAGTCAGTACAATTATGACTCACCTAGGTTGTTAAGTGACATATGTCACCTTGTTAATGAAGATTAGTGGCAAGTGGATGTGTGTGTGGTGGTGTGAATTAGCTAAGAGTAAGGAAGAATTAGACCCCCGTGTGTGTGTTTTCGAGGAAAAAACAGAGACCTTAATATACCCATACAAAGCCATCAAAATTTCTCCTCTGATCGATCAAATTGAGAAGGATAGAGAGAGGGAGAATAGAGACTTAAAAACGAGAGTGGGGGTATGAAATTGTGAAAGAAAACCCAGAACCCAAACTCAAACCTTTCGAACTTTTGAATTGATCAAAAATCGAATTTGAAACTCTGAGCCATAAACACTGAAATTGGCCTTGAATTAAGCCTCCTGAGCTCAAGGCGAGTCGAACCCAATTAAGAACGAAGACAATTGGTGTCGTTTTGGCCGAGAACAGACATGGTGAGGTTTGGAACATTCGAAGATTGAGTTGTGGAATTAGAGGCGTTGAACAATGAAATTGAACTTGGAAGTGTGTTTGCATGAACCCTGTGAAGCTTCTAAGTGAATTAATTTGAAGAAACGGATTGAATTCGAAGGAATTTCAGGATGAACAGTGCCTACCTGTTCTTCGACTTTTCGAATTTGAATTCGTTTAGATTGAGGTAAGTTCATACGGAATTGAGGTTACAGAGCATTAATTAGATTAATTGCGATGCTACTGGCTGAATCAATTGACTAAATCGAGTTGAAATTGACAGGAATTGAGTCGGGTTATATCACGGGTTGCAGGACCCGTTTAACAGGCAATCAGGTTGAGAGGATGAACAGTGCCCTACATTGTAGTAGACACGTGGCACCCACACGCAGCCACTCACGGCGGCGCGTGAGGGCACGTGGTAGCTTTTCTCGAGGTGACTTCAACATGAAACTTGCTCCTTTTAACGTAACGAACATTTTGGCATTAGTTTCGAGTTGATTGGAAACCGTTTCGATATAGTTTTGAGGGTCCGAAGTGTTATGTTTGTTTTAAATTCGTATTTAATTCACGAAAAAATTATGAGAAGTTAATATGATCTTAATTGAGTCATTAGTGACCCTTAAGAATGATTTTGGACAGGACCTGGGATTCGTGGAAATTATCAGAAATTACGGAAAGACGTGTAGCTCAGAAAGCGAGCGGTTTGGACGGTGTGCGAGTGGACTTTTGTTTTCTACCCAGAATGCATGCATATATGTTTTAAATGCTTTATTATATGATTTGAAATGATTTGGAATGAATAATGTTTCGATATGATGATTTCTGGATTTTGGGAATATTATATTGTTTTGGGAACGATTTTCGAGAAAACTGTGAAATTGCTGTTCTGAGCGAAGGCCTGGGATTTGAGATTGGTTTTGACTCGGATTTTGAGTCAGGGATTGATTTGATGGATTTGTATTTCTTTTTGGATATATTTTGTGGATTTATGTGAAAATGGCAACTGAGGTTGCGATTGCACGGATTTGCGTGAAAATGATATTTTGGGCTTGAGAGCTATTGGAGATATGATTTTGATTGGATTGGTATTTGATTACATGATGATATTGATGGTTTTCGAATTTATGAATTAATCCAGACTCTGGTTTTACAGATTTTGAGGAAACTATGTTTTGGGCTGAGACCCTGTGTTGAAAATGGTTTTGATTTCAAATGCAACTGTTTTTCACTGGTTTTCATGGTGATGATATGTTGCGGATATTTAGGGTTTTCGGTTGGGAATATGTTTCCCCTGGAGTGCACCCTGTGTTGTGGATATTAGGACTTCCGGTTGGGAATGTGTTTCCTCGGAATGAGCCCTGGAGATAACGCTCGTCTCCAGGATGGGATGTGTTCGCCCGGAGAGGTCACGTAGTATGGTCTGTTGTCGTGCAGCCAAGGGAAGCTCGACTCAGATCAGATGTACTGAATTATGTGGAGATCGGTCGGTGATGTGTTCACGACGATCTGTATTGTCGGCTGGTGATATGTTCATAGCGACATGCTTGGAATTTGAGCGGTCCTTGAGCCTATTGATTTGCATGCGTTGCAGGGATAACGTGACTATGAGATTGGATATGTAAATGAGTCCCGTGGTTTTATTGAGATTTGTGATTTATAAACATTTGTGCCCAGATATATTTTACTCATAGTTTATGATATGCATGCATGTTTGTGAAACTGGAGGGTAAGAATGTATTTTGATAAATGTATTTCTAAAAATTTGTTTTGTCCACTCACACCTTTTATGTTTTATTGACCCTCCAGGTCGTGGCGCGATGATCGAGGCTATTCGAGAGGTGGAGGCATAAGTGGGCACAGGTGCGGTTATCCCTTGTTTGGCAAGAGCTGAGGGTAAATTCGGAACTTCAGTTGAGTTGTCAACCGGGAGCAGGACCAGGCATAGTTATCTATGTCCTTCGGGGAAGGGTCTTGTCATCATTGGCTTTGAATTCCTTAGGAACCCCAAAGTTAAACGAGTTTGGGCTGGTGTAATGTAACGACCCGTTCTGAATTCCCTGATTAGATTAGTGACTAATGGAGGATTTGTGAGATTAATCGGTGATTAGTTGAGCGAAATCAGACGGACGGTGTAATATGACTGTTTTGTCCCTAATCTTGGGTAAAATGTTGACTTTTTACTCGGGGAGTCAAAGATACAAGGACTGATGATCGTGACGTAGATCGAGACGTTACGAGTCCATAGATAGGCCGCACGTCGAAATCGAACATCGAACAGAGAAGTTATGGTCACGAGATCGAAATGGGGAATTTTGCATCTCGAGATTTGAATAAAATAATCCTAAAATCTGATTAGGCAGATATTTTATGTGGGGCCCTTAGATGAGTGACAAGTGTCACACATCCCATTGGTGGCTTCCCCTAAAAAGTGGATCTAATGTACTAAAATACTATTTTATTTTAATTTTATTATTTTATTAATTATTTCCTCTCATTTCTCTCTCTTCTCCCTGCGCATTAGCTTTATCTTCTTCTTTATTTTTCTTCAAACCGTATAACCCAAACACCCATTCCCCTACAGCCCCTTCAAACCTCATGATATGTGCTTGGTGTGTGAATGGAAAAGTGAGAGGGAAGAGAGACGTGGATGATGAGGCCATCGGGGAGGACCGTCGTGGACGGTGGTGAGGGCCCGAAAGAAAAACCTGAGAACCCCTCAAAACCGTATACCACACACACCACCTCAACCATCACAAACTTTGATCTACTGGAGATGGGGTGAACAGAAGGGTGAGAGAGGGAGATGAGGCGAGCACGATGGTGCTAATGGCTTGGACGACAGATCACGGTGGCCGAAAACCCGTAGGTGAGCAGTTTCGGGTTTGAAAATGGACTTTCAGTTAGACTGGTTGTTGGGTGTTTCTAAGGTCTAAATCTTCTTACTAGGTGTCCTACGAACTCAGGGGACTTAACCTCAAAAGAAATGGTGGCCAGAGTCGACTACAAGAGGGAGTTGTAGGGGCCGTCGCCATTCATCGATCGGGAAGGTAATTTCGAGTTAGTGTTTGAGGTTTATAGGTTTTGAAATTGTTAGACAAACTTGTAGGGATTGAAAGCATTGAAAATGGTTGAGAAAATGAGGAGAACCGGTCTCGTCGATTCGGCAGGACTGGTTTATAGTGGACCGAACCGAATTAGGTCCAGCGAGAGGTTGAAGATGAGCAGTGGTTGGCGCATGGCTCCCACAAGCAACGCCTTTGGGCAGCCCGTGGGGGATATTTTGGGCATGTTGTCAACATGTAATTTCATCTATTCGATGTAATGAACATTTTGGGACTGGTTTCGTGTCGATCGGACATCGTTTCGATTTAGTTCGGGGTGTCTGAAGGTTTAGGATCGAGTTTAAAAATATTTAAAAATTTGGGAAAATTACGGGGCTTCAATGAGAGTTTAATGAGGTAGTTAGTAACCCTCTAGTATGATTTGGATAGGTTTGGGAGTCCCGATGATAGTGATTAGCCCGGAAAGGCGCATGACACGCATATCAAAGCGGTAGCATAGGACAGTCTGTGAGTGGACCATGATTGATGAACTATGATGCATGCATAAATTTTTATATGTTTTTTATATATAATTTCTATCATGATGATTATGTATTGGCGATTTACGTATTTGCATGTATATCGAGGTTTATGGTTTTACACTGATTAAACTTGTTTGTGATTTCGGTGATGGTTTGATGAAATGGTTTTGGAATTGAAAAGGTAAACTCGGGCATGAGACCCATTTGTTTGGAAACCCTCGGACTTGAAGTCCATTTTAGTTACATTATCGGGCCAGGGGCCCAATTGGTTCGTGGATTGATAGATTGATTTCGGATTTGGAAATATGGAATCGAGCATGAGACCCATTTGATTAACGAACTCTCGAACTTCGAGTCCATTTGATTTAATAAGGCATTGGGCCGGAGGCCCATTTGGTTTACAGGATCGTGCCCGAGGCACAGTTGGTTTACGAAATCGGGCATGAGGCCCAATTGTGTTTTATGAATGTGATTTCGGGTCGGGGACCCATAAATGGATTTGGATTTGGAAAGAATGGATTTCTGGATTCATGATGGCTTTATGGGAAACCAGGCATGAACCCTTTGAAAGATTTGAAAGGTTTTGAGATTGATTGCGAAATGGTTTTTCATATACTATCCTTTTATTTATGGATTGTCTCCTCCGAGGAGGGTTATTGGCCTGGGTGGACCCCGAAGTAGTCACGGAGCACTAAGTGAGTGGAGTCACCCCCGTGGGATACCTTACTCTCAGGAAGGCATTTATGGATTATATCCCCCAGGGAGGGTCATTGATCTGCGGACATTGACCTAGGTGGACCCTGGGGAGACTTGGAATTTGAGACCCCGAGTAGCACGCGTAGCTATGGAAACCATGACAGGATTGGTTATATGATATTTGGTAAACATGGTTTATTGGATTTATGAAATGGTAATTGGATTTCAGAAATGGTATTTCTGTGTTTTATGGATTTGGGCAGTGACCCATTTGGATCTGGATTTACAGATTTTGATATTCTATGGTTTTGGGCTGAGTTCCCACGTATGACTTGGATTTACGGAATTTGGGTTGAGACCCTAATAATGGTTATTTGAATAAATGGTTTGATAAAAGGTTTTTGTATGCATGCACGCTATTTAGTGAAGGGCATAAATGTCTTTTCATGAAATGAGTTTTATTAAACTATTTATTTTCGTCCACTCACAACTTTTGTTGTTTTTAATGCCCTTCAGGTTGATCACGGATGCAGGCTGTAGTACTGACCGAGACATCACACTCCTCCACTGGATCCTGGCGCACTCTAGAAGCCCCGTCGGGCTGAGGTTTTGGGTTATCCCTTGTCTGACACGAAGGACACTTCGTGTTAGACGGGAGCAAAACACATCACACGTTAATCCCGGGGGGATTTGGATGGGTCGTGTCATGTAATCCCAAGATGGGTGACCTACTAGCAAGTTGCACGTGAGTTCCTAAAAACAAAACCGTGAGGGTTGGGCCCAAAGCGAACAATATCATGGTAGATGGGTCGGGTCGTGACATCCAACCCAACAGCTATCCACAGGATCATGTACTCATCTCATTTCCAGGTCGTGCAAGAAGATCAAATCTTGGAGGCATGATAATTGAAAGAACATATCAAAACCTAAACTCTGATACCAAGTTAATAGGACCCGACCCAAAAAACGCAACGTAAACCACACCCAGGTCCTGCTCTAGTCTGATAGATAACCAAGATACCAAATTCAACCTCGAAGCCCTATCAAACAAAGGATGCACGTACAACTAGCTAGCTCATGCCACCGCCTCTCTAATAGCCTAGATTCTCGTGTAACGACCCTGTAGGGTTTCAAAACCACAAAAATCGTGTGAGTGGACCTAAAAAAATATTAGAAAACATAATTTCAAATATGTCATTATAAAACATAATATTTACCCTCCGTTTTAAAAGGCTATGCATGCATAAGGAAACATTCTTAAAATCCCAAACAACAAACAATAAAACACATAACCTCGAAGTACGTGCAATAATAGTAAAGTTCAGTTATATCATAAATCGAGGTAGTCATAAAATTCTACTCAAGTACCATAACCACAACTACGAGATCAACCCATCCTTGATCCCTATCAGCCAAATCATCACATCATATCACAAACCATATCTACACTACCGGTAGGCTGAGTACTAGGGGAAAAGATTTTTACCTCGACGTCTACAAGTCATCCCTAACCTCAAGAAAAAGGAGCTTACCTCGATCTCTGAGACTACTCATCATAATAATGGTCTCGAGAAAATGAGTTTTGCCTCGACGTTCGAGACTAACCCATCGAATCGGCATCCTAAGGAGGGTTATCCACAACTCAATCACATCACACATATATCTATCTAGAATCTCATCTTAAATACCAAGAGAGTTCAATCTTGTAATTCACATCAATTCCAAAATCAAGTTTAGAATCTAAAATATCCAACACATGACACATACGAGTCCTCAAAATACGTGCCTCAACCACTTATTATAAAATCATCTAGAAATCTTCAATATTGGGAAAACATATTTTATAACCCGCATAAGGCATTTTCAATCAAAATCATAATCCAAAACCAAATTCAAAAATCGAAATCAATAGCAAAACCTGGGCCTACACCCACTTCACAAAAATAGTCGAAACCTCATAAAACGAGCCATTAAAATATCTCGTAAAATCATATCCAAAATCCCAATTCATCAATCACCACCAGGTCAAATAAACATGACTTAGTGAGCATAAAACCACCTCCCAAAACTCAACAACAATCTAGAACACAATATATCTAATTTCCTCGCAAAACATGTCAAGTTGCAATTTCTATAATATCATCAAAATCCATAAAATCCATATTAAATCCAATTAAGCCAATAATACCAAAATCACATGAGAAAGTCATTTCGGGTACAAAATCAATTCTCACAATTCATTATCAAACCAGAACATAGTATATCAAACTTTTTAGAAAACGTGTCACCAAAATATATTCGAAATCATTTAGAATATATATGGAAACCACCCAAAATCCAATATCACAAATTCACATGTGATAATCACATTCAACTCAATTCCACAATTGAAATGATATCAGAAAACATAATTTATGGAAAATCTCGTAAAACGCGTAATAAAATAATAATAAAATTATCATAAATTCTAATCGACTAAATATCATCACAAACATTTAAGAGGGTCATATAATCAACTCCAAAATGCAATATGAGGCCAAAATACGAACTACGTCGATTTCTCAAAAAACGTACAAACAAATAAAAATGAAATATTCTTAAATTTACCAAGTTTCCTATAAAATTCCAGTAATTCAACCACCATTAAAATCATATGGAATTTTTTTTAAACAATTAAATATGGATAATAGTTTAAAAAAGGAAAGGGTCCACTCAAACGTACCATATACGCAATCAAACCAATTTGCACGAGCCCCCATAAAATCCGGGAACATCATCTCCCATCAAAAATCACTAATAAAGGTCACTAACCATCCCAATTAGCCTTGTGTTTAATCCCATAATTTTTCGGGATTTTTAAATGAATTAAAATAATCTCTAAACCTTTGGACAGTCAAAACTGCCTCAAGACAATGTTTGATTGCCTCGAAAATCATACAGTTGGACTTGTAACATCGAGAGGATGAAGTTTCATGGCGGTTGTTTCTCCAGATGATGTGGCATGTGCCCCCACGTGCCACCCCAAAGTGGCTGCACGTGGAGCTCACGCACCATGTTACTGTTCATCTTCGTCATTGGGTCATAGACTCGTTTTACTATAATCGGGTCATCCGACCCACGAGTCCAATTCGGCTCAAAACCAATGATTTCTTCATCTTTTTCGTGTTTCAAACGTCTATGATCATATATGGGAACCTAGAAAGAGATCTACGATCTTAGAACAAGAAAACCTTACCTCAAATACATTGTTAAAATCTTTGAACATCGGCTATAGCCTTGCCTTCCAGCTTGGGCAATTCCTACATTCAACAACCACTATTCTCATCTCAAAACAACCCTATCGTCTTCAGGGACACGATAAGATGCCTGCAACTACGTCCATTTTCCCAGAACTAATAACCCAATCAAAACCTCACGATTTCCTCCTCGGCCGTTTTCAGGGTCTTCGAGTTCTCATACAAATTCTAGGACTCTTCTTCCCTTAATTTTCTCCCCTCCTCCTACTCTCCTTTTTTCAGTTATCCTCTCATCCCTTCTAATACTTCCTTCACGGGTTGGTGGTGGGTGTATTGTTTCCTTCCGTTCAGTGGAAGCCAACCGAACCCAACTAAGAACCATTTTCCCTTCTCTTTTCCATTCAAATCCACATAAATATATATAGATATAGGGTAGTCGGTGATAGAGAAAATGAGGGGAAGAACATGGAACCTTTTAGAGTACTTTAGGTCTTACATACAAAATGACCAAAATGCCCTTGATGTAATATTACCATTTTACCCTTAACTGTTTCTAACCCATATCGATTTCACCCAATCTCCGTTTTTGGCGTGCCACCTTTCTACGAACTCAAGATCTCGAGGCTTATGTAATGGTCTTTTCAGAATTCTCAAAAGAGGTCCATAGCAAAAATTCAACAATATGACTTAACAAGGGAAAAATCGTCTTTTAATTCAAAATTTTCCCAAATTACATTTTCTCGAGATCCGGACCATTACATCTCACAGGTTTGTTCTTTTTCTCACCATTTCTTTCCACATTTTCCCCTTCCTTTCTCCAGATTTCTCTTCCTTTCTCCAGATTCCTCTTCCTTTCACCAGATTCCTCTTCCTTTCACTCGATTCCTCTTCCTTTCACTCACACTCACCTTCCTCTTTCTCTACTTTCTCTTTTCTCTCTAGCTGATTCTTCTTTTCTCGAGTTTTCTCCATTTCCTCTCATTTTCTTGCTTTCGGTAGCCAAGCACCAAACTCTTCCTCTCCCTTTTTTGTAACAAACATACACACACACGCGCGCATACACACACACACACACACACACACACACACACACACACACACACACACACACACACACACACACACACACACACACACACACACACACACACACACACACACACACACACACACACACACACACACACATATATATATATATATCTAAGTAGGTCAATGGGAAGGAATTAAGGAGAGAAGTGAAGACTTTTCTAGAACTCTCTAGCCCTTTACAAAATTACAAAAATACATTTTTTGATTAAAATGAGAAAACTACCCGTACTCTAATTTGGCCAATACCAAAGCTTTACAATCTCCGAATTCAACATACTAACTCTGTCTATGAATCGGGACTCCGAAAACTTCGTAATGGCCCTCCCGGAACGTCCGAAAAATCCTCAGACGAAAAGGTCAACTCTTTGACCCTTAGGGGTAAAATCGTTTTTTATCTTCTTAACATTTTTAACCGATAATGGAACCATTCAACCTTTGTTTTTGTCATGCCGTTTGTCTATGGACTCAGGATTCCTAGACCTTCACGTTGACCCTTTCAGAACATCCAAAAAGTTTCCCGATTAGAAGTCAACATTTTTACTGTTTGGTCAAAAGTTAACTCTTTGACTTTTCAAGGGCAAAATGGTCATTTTTCATTTTCTCAAATATCTGGGGTGTTACATTAACTGTGAAATTTGAGGTACAACACAAATGCCTCTAATTTTGTTCTAAAAAAAAGGCTCATTACTCAAAGTTCTCTTCTAACAAGACATCGAATCTCATTTTGCTCCCACAACCGAAAAATTGTTCAAATGTACTGCTAGAACATGCCTTATGTTATCTCCGTTGCTCCAATCGTTACTCAATGTTAGTGATGGCATCAATGATGCCTATGTGTCAGTAAAAGATGGGTTGTTTAATTATTTTTATAAAAAAATTATTAAAAAATTAAGGAAGAAGATAATGAATAGTGAATTTGGGTTTCATCTTCTTCAACTAATTGAAATGGCAATCTGGGTTTGAACAAATCCTAAATCCAATATGCAAAAAATCTCAATCCTAAATGTAACGACCCGGAATATCTTTATATTTGTAAATTGGAAATTTAATGTAAAATGACCTTTTTGCCCCTAGTTAGGGCAAAATGTTGACTTTTGATATGGGACACTATTTGGGGGTTGACCCTTGACCGTTACATAGATCGTGTCACCACGAGTTCGTAGACAAGTGGCATGCCGAATTTAGGCACTCGACGCAAAAGTTACAGGTCACGAAATTCGAGAGTTACTATTACATTTTCCTAGATTTTGGGCCAAGTGGCATTATTTGGTTGGTCAATTGATTCCTTGGACCAATCAGATGAGTGACAAGTGTCACTCATCTAACTGGCCCATTTACCCAAAATATTGGGGTGCATGTATCTGCCTTATCTTTCGTTTGCTCATTGAAACCGTGTACCCAGAAATTTTTCAAACACACACAGCCATCGACCCATCTCCCCTAAACTTCCATCCCTCATTTAGTGACCCTTGTGAGTGACATAGAGAGTGTTTGTCGGTGACTCAAAGGCTGAGAATAGCGGCGCACAGCGGAGGGAACATCCACAGGTAAACCTGAAACTCTCAAAATCGAGTCAAAGTTTGGGTTTGGAATTTAGACTTTGTTAAGTGAGTCTAAGGGCCCAAAATGCTTTTTAAGGTTTGTACGAGTTGATTGGAGCCCAGAACCAAGCTCGACGGCGCTGTGATCGACGGGAAGAGGATCGAAAAACCTGGTCTCCACTGTTGCTTGAGCTAAGGTATAATTTTATTGCGTTTTAGATGAATTTGATCCTGTAGATCCAATCTAGACACCTAGACGATCCTATAGGTAGCAACGGTTTTGAAAACAAGTAAAAAACTAGCGAGTTACAGCTGGGTCGGCTTCGCGAGTCTAGGCGACCCAAACACAGAACCCGTTGAGAGGTTAGGGGTGATGACATCATCAGCTGACGTCATCACCTGTTAGGTTGTTAGAGGACGTGGACCACTCAAAGTGTGACACGTGTCATATGTTAGTGCACAGTCAGCATTGACATGTCAGTGACATGGCCCAATCAGAGGGTGCTATGTGTCACTGACATGTCAATGACATGGACCAGTGAGCTGCTGACACGTGGCACCTGTCAGAGCCCGTCATGTGTCAGTCTGACATTGTCAGATGACGTCATGTTGACGTTAGCAGTGATGTCATGCTAACGTCAGTAGAGTTGACCGTTATCTTTTGATCAGCAACTTTAACCCATTCGTGAGGGCACGTGGGCACGAGTTTCGAGGTAAGACCGGTATCATTTATAAGGTTTCGACATTACGAACTAATGGTGGTGGTTCATGTCAATCAGAGACTGTTAGATAGGTCAAAATGAGGTTTGATGCCTCGAAAAGTGTGTTTGGGACACGTTCCCGGGTCGATTTTGTTCTAGGGTTTGTTGTTAGACCTAGTAGGATCAATTAGTGACCTTTGGATGTATTTGGATAGGCCCGGAGACTGTGTTTAGCTTCGAGACAGGTTTAGGCTGTTCGTTAGCGCAGTAAGGACTGACTATGAGTGGACTGGTTGTTTTATACTGAAATGCATGCATAACCGTTTTACATGTTTTCTTAATTGATTTAAGCTAAATATTTTGGAATCATGGAATTTATATACTCGAATTGTAACGCCCCGGACGTTCTGGAAATGTAATATTATAAAATATTGAATAAAATGACGTTTTTACCCTTGTGATTCGTATGGTCAATTTGTTGACTTTTTGATTGGAGGGTCGAACGGACGTTGAGTGATGACCGTGACGTAGTTCGGGACGTCACGAGTTCATAGACAGGTGGCACGTCCGAATCGGACGAACAGGGTGAAAGTTATGACTTGCGGAAGCCCAGGGACATTATCGTAATTTGGACGTTATGAGGGTAAAAGTTGACTTTTTGTTTGACAATTGATATTCATTTGACTCGAAGACCGTTATGTTCATCCCGACGCCCTGAGTACAACGACAGGCGGCACGCTTGAAACGGACATCGGATGACCGAGTTACGGGTCACGGAAGTTGGAGGGCAATTTGGTAATTATTGCACAGAGGGGCATTTTGGTCATTTTCACGGCGGTTACTGTAGCACCACCGTGAAAAACAGAGTGCGGCCGTGGAGTTTTGTGCGTGCATTTGTTTATGGATAAGTGGACTGGTGAGTGGGTTTAGTTTATGGATTTTGAGGTTGTGGGAAGCATCCATGCGTGTCTGGGCAGAGACAGAGTGCACGGGTGAGGTTTTAAATTTGTTCTTGGGGTCTGTTTGCGGGAAACAACTGCGCAGTGACCAGCTGAGGGATTATCACGAGTTGTCGTCTCACTTCGATCGATTAACTGAGTTAGAGGATGTGGGGAGGTCATTTTGGTTCAGTTTGGGAGCTGAGTTTGTGAGGAACTGTGAGAGGAACCGTGAGAAAACATTTTCGGGTTTTTGGGGGGAAATCGCAGAGTTCAATTTCTAAGGGTCGAGGGATCAATCTAAACACACTGTGAGACTTCTGGGAGTGAAATAATCACGACGGTGCAAGAACTGAAGGGATTGGAGCCCGTTTCGCCCAGGAACCTGAGTTGCGGTTCAGAGAAGAACCAGTTGGAGGGAAAAAATTGAATTCAATTTCTGAGGCTTGTTGATCGAAACCAAGGGCCATTCTAGTCTTCTGGGAGCAAAAGGAAACCAACCACGTCGATTTCGAGGGTCGACACTCACGAATTGGCCAAGAACGGAGTTCCCTGGTTCTGAGAATTTTCGAGCTTGAGGACGACGACTTCCAGGTAACGGCGAGTCCAATTGATTGTACCATTGTGTTCGTCTAAGTTCCCTTAATCTACTGGTGAAATTAATTGGAGAATGGAGTTAGTTTGGGTGAGTTCTGGGTGACGACCCGTTCGTCTGTTCAAGACTGGGTTGAATCGATTTAGGAACATTCAAGGTTAATCTTTAGTACAGACCTGAAATTAATGGGTTAGAGAAGATAATAGGATTGAAAACGGGAGGAATTGATTGAGAATTGAGCTTGAACTGGTCGGGTTGAGTCGCGGGTAACAGACCCGTTTATCAGTCTATCCGGGTAAGAACGATGACACTGTAGCTTGGCGCGTGGCCTTCACGCGCAGCCACTTTGGGCGGCGCGTGACGGCGCGTGCGATGTCATCTCCGATCACGGTCAACATGGAAATTGTTCCTTTCAGTCTAATTAACATTTTCCCTTTAGGATTCGAGTTGTTCGGGAGTCGTTCGGGATAATTTCGGGAGCTCGGAAGTTTAGGTCCTTAAGGTTTCTTTCGCCGAAAAATCCAGGAAATTAGGGAAAAATAATACGAGCTATTTGAGGATGTTTGTAACCCTTCTTTTACGTTTTTACAGGCCCGGACACTTCCGAAGCTACGGAGGAGCGCGCGGGACGCGATTGACGCGTCCTAAAACTGTGAGTGGACTTTTTGATTTCTAAATTGGGCATGCATGACTATTTTGCTTATTTATCTTATGGTTTTACATATGATTTTATGATGGTGATAGGATATATCGGTTTTACGTGTTTTCACGCTTTTCGAGATATTTATCGTATTTCACGCATTTCGAGGTTATGGTTTTCGCTTATGCATGCGTGATGTTTTGATGAAGTATCTGGATATGAATATGCATGTTTCGGATTTATGATGTTTGATCATATTGTGAAGTAATTTTCGGAAATTGCATGTGTTGCAATTTGCATGTGAATTCGGACATAAGTCCTATTATGATGTGATATGTTTTCGGAATGATGTTGGAAAACGGTTTGTGATGAATCCTGGTTTATTGTGTTTAAAAACGGTTTTGGGTTTAAAGACCCGGTTGTTTGTTGGATCTGGTTTTGGGTTTAAAGACCGGTTTGTTGATGACGGGGGCGGGCCCGAAAATTGGGTTTAAGGACCCAGATTGAGTTTAAAGACTCGTGAGTTTAAAGACTCGTTGATTGAGATACCCCCGAGGCCTACTAATCATGTTTTGAGTTTAAAGACTCGTTGATATCCTGGGAAGGCCTAATATTGAGTTTAAAGACTCGGATGGATCCAACGGCATAATTGTGGTTATTGATTCACGTTTTACTTGATTTGTGTAATTAACGTTTCAAAATGACGGTTTCTGGAATCTGGCATTATTAAATGGTTTTACATGAGTTATGACAATCCTTTGTAACGTTTTTCATGTGTTTCGAAAAAAAAAAGAGTTTTCAAAAGCTTAATATGCAAATTTTGAATATTTGGTCATGCATGCGTGTTACAAAACTGGAGGGCGAACCCGATTTCGGAAAAACTGTTTTTCCTGTAAAACTTATGTTTTGGTCCACTCACACTTTGTTGTTTTAAATTCCCTCCAGGTCGTGGTACAAGTGCGGGGGCAAGCGCCGAGGCAGAGGCGGAGGCATAAAGTTTTCCGTTGCGGAGTAGTTAGTTCACAGAGTAGGATTTGTTTCTTAAACTTGTTTTGTAATATTATGCTCTGTGAAACTGTGGACTTGACGTCCAGTCGGTTGTATTTGTTTAATCTCCTTGGTCTGACAATGGGTGTGTTGTAATATTAATTAGTTTTCCGGTCTTTTGGATTCGATTGTCAGACGGGAGCAGGATGCTTCCCGATTATCGAGGCGATAATCGGGGTGGGTCCTATCACGAATCATTGGTCATAGACTATGTTACGGATTTATGTGAAAATAAGGTTTTCGGGCTTGAGACCCATTTGGTGACCGTCTGACTCAGGTTTTGGAGTCAACGGAGTTTTGAAGGAAATATTGATTCAATGATCTAACTGGTGATCCGGTATGAGCAGTTATTGAGAAACGAGTTTTAGAAATGGATTTTTGGACACAGTTTTTGGAAGGTTTCGGGCCTAATCCTAATTTAAACAGTGGTTTGTGTTGATCTCAGAAAAGATAGATTTCAAATATGATATTATTGCATCGCATGTTTTCACACTTATATATACCCTCTTGTATGTGCGGTTTAGTCTCCTCCATACATCAAAGATCTTATAATTGTCACGATTCACTACTTGGGATTGGTGACTCCGAGGAGGAGCTCAGGCTCAGGAGTGTGAGTTATGATATCATCTTGGACATGATAGGATCTGAGGCAGGTACGATGTAACGACCAGTCCCGAGTATCGGGATTTAATATTATTTAATTATGATTTAGAATGACTAATTTAGGATTAGTTGAGTGAAGTCGGACGAATTGTGCAAAATGACCGTTTTGCCCCTAGCCGTGGGCAAAATGTTGACTTTTTGATTGGGTGGTCAAACGGACTTTGAACAATGACGGTGACGTAGTTCGGGACGTCACGAGTTCATAGGCAGGTGGCACGTTCGATTCCGACATTCGAGGAAGAAGTTATGACGTTCGGAAGTCCAAGGGCATTTTCGTAATTTGGACGAAGAGGAGAAAATGTTGACTTTTTGACCGGGAGGTCCGATGGCTGAGGGTCGAGGACCGTTAGGAAGATCTCGATGCCCTGAGTCCGTAGACAGGCGGCACGCGTCAATCGGAGCCCGAATGACCAAGTTACGGGTCTGGATGCGTGAGGGGTATTTTGGTAATTTTCTGCACAAGGGCAGAATAGTAATTTCACAGGGGTACTGTTTGACCAGGGACAGCCGTGTGTGGGCAACATGATCAGTGCACGGGGTTGGATTTTTTATATGGAAAATTGATGGGCTGAAGAGTTGTTTAATTGATGAGGGAATTGTTTAATCATGTATGAGTGTGTTGAGTGGGATGCAGGAGAATGTGGGCAATGCATTCCTTGCTGTTGTGTTTCTGAAACGGGTAGAAAAGTAGAGTGCTTCTCACGCGTGATCAGCCTTTCCAGAGCCCAATTGAGTGGATTTGTGAATAGGAAAGTGTTTAAGGTGCTGAGAGAAGGATTCTGAGCTTGAGAAAGGAAGAAAATGAGTGAAAATTGTGAGGGAGAGTTCAGAAAACCCGAAACTGGTCTTTGATAAATTCAAATTCGAAATTCAGTTTTAGGCCATCCCATGCCTAATTAAGGTTCGAATAAGCTTTCTGGAACCTTGATTAGTCGATCCAAATCAAATGTGGCAAGTTTCGAAGCTCCTGGAGCCATGGACGGACGTGGTGGATGGCTGGAAAAATTGAGCTTGAAGTCGTGGCGTTTGAGGTGAGTTCTTGTGGAATTAATTGCGAAATCATATTTAGGGCGAGTATACGAAGCTTCCTAACTAATCAATTGAAAGAAAACGGTGCCTGTGTTATGAATTGGAACTTTGAACCTGAATGAGACTTGTGTTCAATTAAGGTGGTTGTTGGCCGTGTCGACTTGAATGGTTGACACAGACATCTAATTCAATGTGTTGCGAGTCTATCTGGGTGATCAATTGATGAAATTAAGCTGGAATTGACAGGAAGCTAGCCGGGTCAGGTTGCGGGTAATCAAACCCGTTTACTAGTGGAAACGGGTGAAGACGATGACTGTAACAGTCAGTGTAGCAAGCGCGTGGCTTTCACGCGCAGCCACTCACGGCGGCGCGTGACAGCGCATGGGCATGAATCTCGAGGTGAGGTCAACATGACTTTTGTCCTATACAATGTAACGAACATTTTAGCGTTAGTTTTGTGTCAATCGGACCCCGTTCCGACATTGTTCGGGATGTCTGATGGTTTTAAGTCGAGTTTATAAATATTTAAAAATTCGGGAAAATTACTGGACTTTAATAGGATGTTAATGAAGAGGTTAGTGACCCTCTAATGTAATTTGGACAGGATTGGGAGTCCCGGTGATAGTGGTGTGGCCAGGGAAGGCCGATGGCACGCGTATCGAGGCGTATCGTTGAACGGTCTGTGAGTGGACTTTGGTTTTATAAATTCTATGCATGCTTAACTGTTTTATATGGATCATGATTGTGATTTTATGATGTTGATTTAGATATTGGTAAATTATATGGTTTCAAGTATTTCGAGGCGATTTACGTGCTTGCACGTAAATTGAGATTTTTCCGATTTTACACGGATTTTCCATACTTATGAATTTGGATATGATTTCATGAAATGGTTTTGAAATTGGAAAGAGAAACTCGGGCATGAGGCCCAATTGTTTTGGAAACCTCGGACTTGGAGTCCAATTGAGTTACGAATCGGGCCAGGGGCCCAGTTATTTACGAAATCGGGCTCAGATCCATTTGAGTTATATTATCGGGTCAGGGGCCCAATTGATTTATGAATTTGGGCCGTGGGCCCAGTGATTACCGAATCGGGCATGAGGCCCAGTTGGTTTGATAAACGTGATTTTGGGTCGGGGACCCTAAATGGAATTGTTATGTTTTATGGAAATTTTGGGCAGGGCCCATTGATATGTTGTGAAATGATTTGTTAAAACTGTTTTCCATATACCATCTTGATACGAGAAAATGTGAAGGTCTCCTCCAGGTGTCTGGGACACTGGGGAAATCATGGTGTATTGCTTGCGAGGGGTCATTGTGCGGAGCTACCGGACCGTATAGTGACTCAGGAGCAGGACTGTTATTATTGGACGTCTGGACACTAGGCATCTGGGATGCTGTACCCGGACTGGGTTCGGGGATTGGACTCGGGATTGAGACCCCGGGTAGCATGCGTAGCTTATGGTTATACCGTGAAACATGACGTCTGGGACGCTAGGCATCTGGGATGCCGGTTATGGTAATGTGGTAAATATGGATTAATGAATCTATGAAATGGTTTTTCTGTTGGATTTATGGTTTACGGTTTTGGGCTAAGGCCCTAATGCCTTGTTGAGTAAATGTTTTGGTTACTGGTTTTCGTGGCATGCATATGTATTTATAGAGGGCATAAATGTCTTATAACTGTGTTTAATGAACTTATTTATTTTCGTCCACTCACAACTTTTGTTTTTAATGCCCTTCAGGTTGATTCCGAATGCGACCGCAGCAAAGACTGGGATATCGCACACCTCCTCCATTGATCCTTGCGCACTCTGGAAGCCCTTTTTGGGCAGTGGCATCAGGTTATCCCTTGTCTGACACCTCTCGTCAGACGGGAGCATGACACATTCCACGGTAATCCCCGGGGGATTGGGATGGGTCGTGTCAAGTGGTATCAGAGCAAGTTTGATTATTTTGTGCGCGCAGGTCGACGGTGTGATGTCTCTTTGGGCTGCAGTTTTGTTATCAACCTGATATATAGTTTTTGGGTTGGATAGTGGATAGAGTGTGTTTGGCCCGATACGCCATGCGTTAACGTGATTCGACCCAAGTGGGGTTGTATGTGATGAAATGGTAATGTGGGACCGTCGGTACGGTCATGTGATATTAGATTGTTGTGTAGCGACGAGCGGCTGAGGTCATGGATGACCATGTGGATGATTCTATGGAGCCTAGTCAGGATTATGGGATTCGATCTACGGATACGGTTATGAGATAAAATATGGAATCCTGAGTTAGACCAGGTATTAGTGTGATGCGTGGATACAGATCTCGATGGTGATGATTGTTGGTCGACAGTCGTGTGGAGATGACTAGCTATCGAGGGTATTTAGTGTGGTTGTAGTACTTGAGAATCGGGGGACGTTCAAGGAACGTTCATTATCCTGATGTATGGATTGTCAGATTGGTGGTACCCATAGTTGTGGGGTACGAGTAGAGGTACGGGATCGTCGTTGGGTATGAGCTGAGATCCAGGATTGTCGGATTTGCACACGGTGTGCTAGCGTGGATGTTTGTGTGTTGGTACTTTTGTGCTGATACTAGTTTGGTTAATAGTGTGTTGGTGCTGGTACTAGCGCTAGTGCTGGTGTCGGTGGCTGTGTTGACGATGAGCCACGAGTTGGGGCGTGACTTCATCATGATGAACATATGTTCGGTAATGGAGATTTGGTGGTGGTTGCGTCATGGACTGGATGGGATCCAGTTGAGATTGTGATGTGTTGGGATCAGTCCCGACATTGGTGAGATGACAAGTGATGAATGGATAAAAAGGTATGATTAAGACTTGAGGAATCTTGGGGTGACGTCTCCTACGTCATGAGAATTAGTGGATTTGGGGAGTTGTTGTCAACTCCGTGATTGGTAAGATTGTATATTTCTAATATCCCCAGAAAGTACAAAGAAATTATTGAAATTGGAAAAATCGGGGAAAATCATTGGTGGTGTTGAGGAGGAATTTTGTAATTGTGAATAACTTGGAAAATCGAGTGTTGAACCTGTAAAGGTGAGGATGTGGGCAGTCCAGTGGTTGGACTTGACATCTCATTGGGAGCATGTCAGTTTCCAACACGGTTGGAACCTTAGTGTCGAGGGGAGTTGTGATTGTGGGACGAGAGTGTTGAAGAATTGGCTCGGAAAATACCAAGAATTGGTGTTTGACTAGGAATACTAGTTTAACTAGGATTCCAAGTTAATCTAGTGTTTCCATATAGGATTAGGAAAAGTATTCCATAGCCCTCTAGAGATTAGGAAATAAGTTATCTTTCCATCTCCAAAGAGGAATAGGAATTGTAATATGCTAAGGAGTGTAACCTAAGTCCTATACATTATAAATAGGCCTCTTAGGAGTCCTTACATACACAGAAAAATAAGACAGCAGTAAACTAAGAAGTCATACACGGGTATAAGAGCAAAAGAGTGATTTGAGAGATCGTGAGCAAGGGTTTGGGGATTAGGTCAGGATTCTACATAAATTCTTGTAATCTTGTTATCTTCATAGTGCTAGTGATTTCTCAAGGAGGTCACACGAGGATGTAGGCAAAGATTAGTCGAACCTCGCTAAATTCTTGTGTTCGTGTGTGTGGCGTGTTTACTTTATTGTTCATCTATATTCCGCATTATCTTAGCATCATCCTATTGTTTGCATAGTCACCTAAGTCTATCAAGAAACAAGATCAGTAAAGGGACAAAATTTACAACAATTGGTATCAGAGCTCCCGGGAAAGTGTTTTTTTTAGATGGCGGGTGTCAAGGCAAACACGAGCAACGACGTGAAGATTGTGATCAAGCCATTTGACGGGAAAGAGAACTTCACGTTATGGCAGAGGAAGGTGAAAAACGTCCTGATCCAACAAGATCTGCATGAGGCTCTTCTCGGTACAGAGAAAATGCCAACTGGCATAACAGATGCGCAGTGGCAGAAGATGGACAGGAAGGCGAAGAGTTTTATAGAGCAGCACCTAGCGGATAATGTATTGCTTCATATCGACGAGGACATGAATTCTAAGGAAACATGGGATAAGCTGGAGAAGCTCTTTAGGGGTAAAACTTTATCCAACAAACTCTTCTTAAAAGATGAACTATTCAGCCTTCGGATGGAAGAAGAGGGAGACTTGCAAGAACATCTAAGCAAGTTTCAGAATTGTGTTGCGAATTTATCCAAGGTGGATGTAAAATATGAGGACGAGGACAAGGCACTCTTAATGCTAAGATCTCTACCGCCTTCGTTCAAGCACCTCAGAACCACATTGATGTTCGGTAAGGATACTCTGAAGTTAGATGAGGTTACCGAAGCCATTCAGTCCTATGTCAAGATGGACAAGAACACTGAAAGCTCTCAAGCACAAGGCCTTTATGTTAAAGGCACAGAGAGAGGCAGATCAGAGAAAAGACCGGATAAACCAGGCAACAGAGGTAGGTCAAAATCCAAAGGAAATGATAAAAAAAGGTTGTTTCGTATGTGGTGCTTCGGATCATTGGAAGAAGAACTGCAACATATGGAAAGAAAGGAAAACAAAGGCGATGGCAGGGAACTCAAACGCAGCCAGTGTTGTAACATCTGAGGATTACAACGTAGAGCTCCTTGCAGTATCATCCAGCTCCAGTGTTTTCGAATTTTGGATTTTGGATACGGGATGTTCATTCCACATGTGTTCTATCAAAGAATGGTTTGATACATATGAGAAAACCAGCATCGGAGAAGTGTTAATGGGAGATGACTCACCACTTATGATCCAAGGTATTGGATCAATTAAAATCAGAATGCACGACGGGGTTGTTAGGACATTGGACAAGGTCAGATATATTCCAAAATTGAAGAAGAACCTTATATCTCTCAGTACCTTTGACAAGGCAGGGCTAAGATAATCAGCTGAAGGAGGGATACTCAAGGTTGTCAAAGGATCCCTTGTCGTAATGAAAGGAGAAATCCAACCTAATCAATTATATAAGCTTCGAGGAAATACAGTAGTAGGTGGAGCAGCAGTATCCACGAAAGGTGATACTAACGACAAGACTGAGCTTTGGCACTTTAGGCTCGGGCATATGAGTCAGAACAGTTTGCAAGAGTTACACAAGAAGAATAAGCTAGAAGGTGTCAATTATTGCAAACTAGATTTATGTAAATACTGTATCCTTGGGAAACAAACAAAGACGTCGTTCAAGCTTGCGAATATTGAGGAAAGAAGCAAAAATCTGTTGGAGTATATTCACACCGACGTTTGGGGCCCTGCACCAACCAGATCCATGGCAGGTTCCAGGTATTTTATCACATTCTTAGATGATTTTTCGAGGAAGATTTGGGTCTATTTCATGAGGGAGAAATCTGAAGCTTTCACTAAGTTTAAAGAGTGGAAAGCTGCTGTAGAAAATCAGACTGGACGAAAAATCAAATACCTAAGAAGTGACAATGGAGGTGAATATAAGGACAACAGCTTCCTAGAGTTTTGCAAAGAACAAGGCATTACAAGACATTTTACGGTGAAGAAAACTCCCCAACAAAATGGTGCTGCCGAGAGGATGAACAGAACTCTCATGGAAAGAGAGAGAAGCATGAGATTTCATGCTGGATTACCAGATATGTTCTGGGCAGAAGCAGTCAACCATGCTTGCTACTTGGTTAACCGATCACCATCAAGGGTTCTCAATTCTAAGTGTGCAGAAGAGATATGGACCGGAAAACCCGTTAACTACTCAAAATTAAGAGTTTTCGGTTGCAGTGCTTATGCCTATATTCCAAGTGATGAGAGAACCAAGTTAAAGCCTAAGTCACTCGAGTGCATATTCATTGGTTTCAGTGAAGGAGTGAAGGGCTACAAGCTATGGGATTTTGTAAACAAGAAGGTAGTCTTAAGTAGGGATGTAATATTCAACGAGAAGACTATGCCCTTGAACCAGAATAAGAAAAATGAAAGGAATAATGCTGAAGAAGAAACAACCGAAGTTCCTCAACCCCAACCAGTCATGGAAGAAAATCCAGCTCAGGTGGAGCATGAGCAAGTGGACTACGACGCGGAGTTTGATGAGGAAGAAGTAGAGCAACAGCAGCAGTCACCAGTACAGACGTAGGTGGAGCCACACGTGCAGAACCAAGACTCCCTGGTTCGCACAACACCTGTAGAACAGTTTCAGAGGATCATAGCATTGGACAAACCTGTTCGAAATCGTAAGAAACCAGAAAAGTATGGTTTTGAACACGATGAAGTGAATTATGCTCTAACAATCAGTCAAGGAGATCCAACCACGTATCAAGAAGCTATAGCAAGTAATGAACGGGAAAGTTGGATGATTGCTATGTTAGAAGAGATGGAATCTCTTGAGAAGAACTCTGTTTGGGAGTTAGTTTCTAAACCAAAGGATAGAAAAACAATTGGCTGTAAATGGGTGTTTAGAAAGAAAGAAGGAACACATGAAGGAGACGCAATGAGGTACAAAGCCAGGTTAGTGGCTAAGGGATACTCGCAAAAGGAGGGAGTTGACTATGATGAGATATTCTCACCAGTAGTTAAGCATACTTCAATTAGATTGCTATTATCTATAGCAGCTCAGCAAGACATGTAGATAGAACAAATGGACGTGAAGACAGCGTTTCTACATGGTGATTTAGAAGAAGTCATCTACATGGTTCAGCCAGAGGGGTATGTCGAAATAGGAAAGGAAAGTATGGTTTGCAGATTGAAGAAGTCACTTTACGGGCTAAAGCAATCTCCAAGACCGTGGTGCAAACGTTTTGATTCCTATATGCTGAAAATTGAGTTTTGAAGATGCTTATATGATTGTTGCGTTTACTATCATATGTTCGAAGATAGTAAGATTATAATATTGCTACTTTATGTCGATGACATGTTGATTGCATGTCAAGATATGTCTAGAATTCGAAAGTTGAAGATGCAACTAAGTAAGGAATTCGACATGAAGGATCTAGGACCCGCACAAAGGATCCTTGGAATGCAAATACGGAGGAACAGAACAGCGGGAAAGATTTGGCTATCACAACCAAAGTATATTCAAAGTATTTTGGAGCGCTTCAACATGAATGAAGCAAAGCCAGTGTCCACTCCATTAGCAACACACTATCAATTGAGTGCACTGCAAAGTCCAACTACAGAACAAGAGTTGAAGGAGATGAAGAAAGTACCATATGCAAGTGCAGTAGGGTGTCTTATGTATGCAATGGTTTGCACCAGACCTGACTTAGCTCAAGCAATGAGCGTTGTCTCGAGGTATATGGCAAATCCAGGAAAGGAGCATTGTTCTGCAGTTAAGTGGATCCTTCGTTATTTGAAGGGAACAAAAAATCTGGGCATTTTGTTTGAAAAACGGCAAGGAGAAACATATGTGTTGGGTTATGTGGATGCAGACTACGCAGGGAATCTAGATAGAAGAAGATCCACGACAGGTTACGTGTTCACGTGTGGTGGTGGCCCTATTTGTTGGAGGTCTACTCTACAGTCTATTTCAGCATTGTCTACAACAGAGGCAGAGTACATTGCACTAGCAGAAGCTGGAAAAGAAGCAGTTTGGCTAAGTGGTTTAGCGAGGGAGTTCGGAATCATTCAGAAATCTGTGGTGATTAGGTGTGACAGTGAAAGTGCTATCTTCTTAGCAAAGAATCAAGTGTTTCATGGGAGATCAAAACATATTGATGTCCGTTATCACAGGATAAGGGATTGGGTCGACTCTAAGGAGGTGATAGTCGAAAAGGTCCATACAAAGGAAAATGCTTCTGACTATCTTACTAAAACAGTTATACCAGAGAAGTTCAAGTATTGCTTGAACTTACTCAACCTTATCTCGTGCTAAAGGGTTGGGTGGAGCACCTCCTCATATGAGGTGCAGTAGGGCAAAAGGGAGTTTATTTTTTTTTGCCAAGGTGAAAGGTTCTTGAAGTTTTTCCAGGGTTGCTTCAAGAAGGTTCGAAGACATTCTGGGTTTTCAATGGTCATTTCTTGGTTTTGACTCACCAAGGTGGAGATTGTTGAAGAATTGGCTCGGAAAATACCAAGAATTAGTGTTTGACTAGGAATACTAGTTTAACTAGGATTCCAAGTTAATCTAGTGTTTCCATATAGGATTAGGAAAAGTATTCCATAGCCCTCTAGAGATTAGGAAATAAGTTATCTTTCCATCTCCAAAGAGGAATAGGAATTGTAATATGCTAAGGAGTGTAACCTAAGTCCTATACATTATAAATAGGCCTCTTAGGAGTCCTTACATACATAGAAAAATAAGACAGCAGTAAACTAAGAAGTCATACACGGGTATAAGAGCAAAAGAGTGATTTGAGAGATCGTGAGCAAGGGTTTGGGGATTAGGTCAGGATTCTACATAAATTCTTGTAATCTTGTTATCTTCATAGTGCTAGTGATTTCTCAAGGAGGTCACACGAGGACGTAGGCAAAGATTAGCCGAACCTCGCTAAATTCTTGTGTTCGTGTGTGTGGCGTGTTTACTTTATTGTTCATCTATATTCCGCATTATCTTAGCATCATCCTATTGTTTGCATAGTCACCTAAGTCTATCAAGAAACAAGATCAGTAAAGGGACAAAATTTACAACAGAGAGGAGTGCTCGTTTCCGCATTGGTAGTAGGTATCCTGAAGTCATTGGGGGTTGACTTCTTGTTTTCTGCCCTACAGACATTGATTATTGGTACCAGTACGTTGAGCGTGTATTGGTTGGTGGACTCATGATTGACCTTGGGTCATTGGACACAAAGAGTTGTGTATCATTCTGGATTTGGTGGTGAAAATCGAGGTCATCATTCCACCTAAGGAAATTTGACGAAGGATTCAAGAGGGTGTAAGACCCTACGATTAGTTTTCAGATGGATTGTTAACTACGTGCGCATGTGTGGATCCTAGGTGGATCTGAATTGTGATGTTGTGGACTTTGGGCATAGTGGCGATCTAGAATCGTGATGTTACCGGTCGGGTGATGTGGTGATGGATTTGAGTTGTGATCATGTTGATCAGGTTAAGTGAAGAGCTTATTGCTCTGTCGTAAATAGTTGGTTATTGGAATGGTTGGATTGAACTTCTTTTCGAAGTGGAGCCCGTATGGTATATTACTCTGGTGAGTAGGTTTTCGATGTGGTCGGATTTGTCGACCTTAAACGTGTGGAGGTTGGGATTGGCTTCCCTATGAAATCAATCGAATGTGTTGAGCAGGTAACCGATAGGTTCGGTTTTGGTACGTCTCGATAGACGTGAATGAGATTTCGGGTTTTGGAATTGAATTTCTGGGTGACGATTCAGGATTCGATTTCGGAGCTCGAAAGTAGATTACTGGATTTGGGTGCGGAATGATTATTCCAATGCTAGCTTACAGAATAATGATTTCGGATTCGGATTTGGAAATGGATATTGGGTCGGAGTTTTGATCTGTCTGGTACAGAATCTAACAGATGGACTCTAGAGTAATTAGAACGTGTTCTGCCACAACTTAGGTGGTTGTAAGCGGATTGATGGATAGATGTACGTACAAGGTACATTGTACGAGGATCGATATTGGATAGGCTGAGTGGTGCCTAGTGACGGTACATGGGATGTACCAGTGGTGTGTGATTAAACGTGTTGGTAATTGGCTTGGTTCCGATATCATTTGTTTGGTTGTGATTGTGGACTGGACATTGGATACTGTGCGCTGAGCAGAGTGATTTTGTTGGGTTCAGTGATTGTATGAGCATGTGCTCTTAGCCATGGATGGCTAGTGGAACCCTTGTATTGAGATATGTGATCACTGATGGGCTGGCATTCAATGTGTCCCAGTTACACCACTTGATTGAGTAAGTTGATAGTATACGTACACTCAGGATGAGTGAGTTGGTGGTTAGTGTAACTACAAGTAGCCTTGTGTGATGTTATCAAACTGAGATATTTCCAGCGTCATGGTTCGCTGACGGAGTCGGCGGTTATGGACATTGAGATTAATATATGTCGTAGGATTGGGCTTGCCCTGTAAAATGAGATCATGTGGTTGATCTTACGCTACTTTGAGCGTGTGGCAGTATAGGGTGATGTCACTAGTTAGTCGATGGTTGGAGCTTTACTAGGGTGGTAAAGCTTAGTGGTGACAGTTTGGCTGGTAGTGTCAGCATGGACTAACAAGTAGGAATTGGTAACTCCCAATGGGAGCATATGTAAGGATGTATTAGCAATGGAAAGGAACCGTCTAGCTGAAGGAGTCAGCTTAATTGTTAAGCGATTTTAACGCCGATCAGGTGATTAAATTCACTCGAGGTGGTCGAGTGTTGTCGTTATGACGTAAGACTGTGATGGGATGTCTGGGTGCAGAAAAATGTTGTTCCAGTTAGTGGGTGTACAAGTGTACACGTGTTGTGAGACCAAATTGTTTTCCACGAGGTGGATGTGGAATAAGAAAAGTTGGAATTTCGAGGACGAAATTATTTAAGGGGGGAAGGTTGTAACGACCCGTCCCGAGTATCGGGATTTCATATTATTTAATTATGATTTAGAATTACTAATCTGGGATTAGTTGAGTGAAATCAGACGAATTGTGCAAAATGATCGTTTTGCCCCTAGGCGTGGGCAAAATGTTGACTTTTGATTGGGCGGTCAAACGGACATTAACCAATGATCTAGACGTAGTTCGGGACGTCACGAGTTCATAGACAGGTGGCACGTTCGATTCCGACATTCGAGGAAGAAGTTATGACGTTTGGAAGTCCAAGGGCATTTTCGTAATTTGGACGAAGAGGGAGAAAATGTTGACTTTTTTACTGGGAGGTCCGATGGCCAAGGGCCGAGCACCGTTAGGAAGATCTCGATGCCCTGAGTCCGTAGACAGACGGCACGCGTCAATCGGAGCCTGAATGGCCAAGTTACGGGTCTGGATGCGTGAGGGGCATTTTGGTAATTTTCTGCACAAGGGCAGAATAGTAATTTCACAGGGGTACTGTTTGATCAGGGACAGCCGTGTGTGGTCAACATGATCAGTGCACGGGGGTCGATTGTTTATATGGCAAATTGATGGGCTGAAGATTTGTTTAATTGATGAGGGAATTGTTTAATCATGTATGAGTGTGTTGAGTGGGATACAGGAGAATGTGGGCAGTGCATTCCTTGCTGTTGTGTTTCTGAAACGGGAAGAAAAACAGAGTGCTTCCCACGCGTGATCAGCCTTTCCAGGGCCCAATTGAGTGGATTTGTGAACGGGAAAGTGTTTAAGGTGCTGAGAGAAGGATTCTGAGATTGAGAAAGGAAGAAAAGGAGTGAAAATGGTGAGGGAGAGTTCAGAAAACCCGAAACTAGTCTTTGATAAATTCAAATTCGAAATTCCGTTTTAGGACAGACCATGCCTAATTAAGGTTCGAATAAGCTTTCTGGAACCTTGATTAGTCGATCCAAATCAAATGTGGCAAGTTTCGAAGCTCCTGGAGCCATGGACGGACGTGGTGGATGGCCGGAAAAATTGAGCTTGGAGTCGTGGCGTTTGAGGTGAGTTCTTGTGGAATTAATTGCGAAATCATCTTTAGGGTGAGTATACGAAGCTTCCTAACTAATCAATTGAAAGAAAATGGTGCCTGTGTTATGAATTGGAACTTTGAACCCGAATGAGACTTGTGTTCAATTAAGGTGGTTGTTGGCCGTGTCGGCTTGAATGGTTGACACAGACATCTAATTCAATGTGTTGCGAGTCTATCTGGGTGATCAATTGATGATCCAAATTGGAATTGACAGGAAGCTAGCCGGTTCAGGTTGCGGGTAATCAGACCCGTTTACCAGTGGAAACAGGTGAAGACGATGACTGTAGCAGTCACTGTAGCAGGCACGTGGCTTTCACGCGCAGCCACTCACGGCGGCGCGTGACGGTGCGTGGGCATGAATCTCGAGGTGAGGTCAACACGACTTTTGTCCTATACAATGTAACGAACATTTTAGCGTTGGTTTCGTGTCAATCGGACCCCGTTCCGACATTGTTCGGGATGTCCGAAGGTTTTAAGTCGAGTTTATATATAGTTAAAAATTCGGGAAAATTACGGGACTTTAATAGGATGTTAAAGAAGAGGTTAGTGATCCTCTAATGTGATTTGGACAGGATTGGGAGTCACGGTGATAGTGGTGTGGCCCGGGAAGGCCGATGGCACGCGTATCGAGGCGTATCGTTGAACGGTCTGTGAGTGGACTTTGGTTTTATAAATTCTATGCATGCTTAACTGTTTTATATGGATCATGATTGTGATTGTATGATGTTGATTTGGATATTGGTAAATTATATGGTTTCACGTATTTCGAGGCGATTTACGTGCTTGCACGTAAATCGAGATTTTTCCGGTTTTACACGGATTTTCCATACTTATGACTTTGGATATGATTTCATGAAATGGTTTTGAAATTGGAAAGAGAAACTCGGGCATGAGGCCCAATTTTTTTGGAAACCTCGGACTTGGAGTCCAATTGAGTTACAAATCGGGCCAAGGGCCCAGTTATTTACGAAATCGGGCTGAGACCCATTTGAGTTATATTATCGGGCCAAGGGCCCAATTGATTTATGAATTTGGGTCGTGGGCCCAGTGATTACCGAATCGGGCATGAGGCCCAGTTGGTGTCGTAAACGTGATTTCGGGTCGAGGACCCTAAATGGAATTGTGATGTTTTATGGAAATTTTGGGCAGGGCCCATTGATATGTTGTGAAATGATTTGATAAAACTGTTTTCCATATACCATCTTGATACGAGAAAATGTGAAGGACTCCTCCAGGTGTCTGGGACACTGGGGAAATCACGGTGCATTGCTTGCGAGGGGTCATTGTGCGGAGCTACCGGACCGTATAGTGACTCAGGAGCAGGACTGCTATGATTGGACGTCTGGATACTAGGCATCTGGGATGCTGTACCCGGACTGGGTTAGGGGATTGGACTCGGGATTAAGACCCCGGGTAGCACGCGTAGCTTATGGTTATACCGTGAAACATGACGTCTGGGACGTCAGGCGTCTGGGACGCTAGGCATCTGGGATGCCGGTTATGGTAATGTGGTAAATATGGATTAATGAATCTATGAAATGGTTTTTCGGTTGGATTTATGGTTTACGGTTTTGGGCTAAGGCCCTAATGCCTTGTTGAGCAAATGTTTTGGTTACTGGTTTTCGTGGCATGCATATGTTTTTATGGAGGGCATAAATGTCTTATAACTGTGTTTAATGAACTTATTTATTTTTTTCCACTCACAGCTTTTGTTTTTAATGCCCTTCAGGTTGATTCCGAATGCGACCGCAGCAGAGACTGGGATATCGCACACCTCCTCCATCGATCCTTGCGCACTCTGGAAGCCCCTTTTGGGCAGTGGCATCAGGTTATCCCTTGTCTGACACCTCTCGTCAGACGGGAGCATGACACATTCCACGGTAATCCCCGGGGGATTGGGATGGGTCGTGTCATACCCCATTTAGATATCATCCCGGACGTTGTGAAGTTCGTGACTAGTATTAGTTGGACATCTGGGATGTAAGGGATGGGTTATATATATTGTTTTTCATTGATGTTTGCATCCAGAGAGAGATATATATATATATATAGATATTTATATGTATGATTTAACTCTATTTATACGATTTATCTTGAATGCATGCATATTTCTAAAACGGATAGTCAAACTATATATATATATATATATATATATTTCCAAATTGAATTTATATCTGATTTATTTTTGGTCCACTCACACTTTGACTATTTTATTGACCCTCTAGGAGGTGATACTGAGACGGGGACCGACTCCGGGCCCGAGACATAAATAGTACCGTTGCGTTCTGTTCACCCTACGGGGTAGGTGTTTGTAATTATTTTATTAGTACGAACATAATGCTCCCATCCCTTGTCTGACAATACTGTTGTATTAAACACCGGTGTGTATTTTGGAACCCTCGTAAGGGTATTTGTGGTAATATAACCCTAGTAAGGGTAGTTGTGGTATTTTGAGTTACATGTCAGAAGGGAGCAGGCCTTGCCCCCGGTGGTCCCCACGGGGGATCGGGGCGGGTCCTGTCACTAAATCCTAATCCTAACCCCAACCCCATTCCACAACCTGCCTAATTTATATAAAGAGTTTCATCATCCATCAAATGGATAGCTGATGATATGAGAGGCTTCGTGCAAATGGGGAAAACCCAATATAAAGTGTGATTGGCCATAACATTGTTTTATGCTTGCTATCTACATTACCATGTAGATATCGGGGAAGTTGCTACCAAAAGGATTTTCGAGCTGAAGCCAGATAATGAATATAATTTCGAGCTTTTGATGAAGATTTATGGTAACTTGGGTAGATTGGAAGATGTGGATAGAGTGAAAGTGATGATGGCGGAGAGAGGATTGGACTCATAGATCTTTTTGTTGAATTTAGTTGCACAAGATTAAAGTCTCTTGTTAGCTTGCCTGTGTTCTAGCTGTCGTTGGGTCCTTCCTTAATGGCTCAACATTGGTACTGAATGCAAGGATTGCAGACAAGTAAATGTGGTAGTATGTGGCTATAAAATCCTACCTATTCATCTCCCTTGTGTTTTCCCCCTTTTCATGGAGCCTCTCATGACATCAGCTGTCCACTTGATGAATGATGAAACTCTATATAAATTAGGCTGGCGGTGAAATGAGGTTGAGATTAGGATTTATGATTGAGATTTTTTATAGATTGGATTTAGGATTTATTTAAAACCAAATTGTCATTTCAATTAGTTGAAGAAAGAAGAAAATGAAACCCATATTCAATATTCATCTTCTTTCTTAATTTGTTTTATAATAATTTTTGATAAAAATAATTAAACAACGAATCTTTGGCTAACACGTACTTAACATTGACGTCGTCACTAATATTGAGTAACGATTGGAGCCACAGAGGTAAGAGAAGGTATGTTCTGGCAGTACATTGGAATAATTTTCGATTGTTAAGTAAGGTAAAATTTGATGTATAATTAGGGAAGTATTTTGAGTAGTAAACTTAAAAAATGGGCGAATGGGATGGTTGATTTGAAAAATAATAAAAAATAAATAGAGAAATGGTTGCCTTTCTGCACGATAGAATTAGACTTTCATACGGTAACCAAAACATACAAAAGGAAATTTAGCAGCAGGAAAATTCCTAACAGCACAAGGCCCAGATGAAAACAAGCGGACGCTTCAATTTCCTCATTTCTTCGCCACATTGATAAAAAAAAAAAAACGAGAGAGAGAGAGAGTTGGAGATATGGGGCTTGAAATTGTAGAACCAAACTTGTGCATTAGAGGTTGTTGCAGCAGCAATTCCATTCCTCTCCATCTCCCACCTTCCTCTTACATTCTCCTCAATCCAATTGCCCGAGGTAACCCACTGTTTTTCCACTTGCTTTTTCTTCTCGATGTTTCTTATTGAGTGACTTATTGATTGAATTTGAATATCCTGTTTGGCTTTTGGTACTAACTGGGTGTGAGTAGGGGCTGAGAGTGTTGTATATGAAGCAATTTTGGATGGGAAGAAAGTTGCTGTAAAGAAACCCATTTTGTCTACCTCTGAAGATCTTGATAAGTTTCACAAGCAGTTGCAATTGCTATGGTATGTTTATTGTTTATGTAAAAGGATATAGTTTTTTAATGGTACATGCAGATGCTATAAGGATGTAATTCTATATATGTATCTATGTAACTTTTTATGTATGTACATAAGTATTTATTCGTATGAGTTCAAGCAGATGTTGAGCATTTAACTTGATGAATAATTTGGGTAAAGAATATGTTCGCCCTTGAAATTTTTTTCACTTTTTTTTTTCCCATTTTGTTTCATTCTTTTATAATCATAATGCTGAAGTAAGCTGGATCATCCGGGATTAGCAAAACTGGTAGCTGCACACGCAAGGCCACCGAATTACATGTATTTCTTTGAATTCTTTCCACCTCCGAACTTATCGGGCAAATTACACTTCGAAGAATGGAGTCCGAGTATCGATCAGGTGCTTGTGGTTGCTGTCCACTTAGGTATTGCTTAGTTGGCCATGTGATTCTTGCTAAGTATTTTGATGATTTCATTGTTTATCTTTTGTTCATTTTTTATGGAAAGATTTACCATGTTATATTTGTGATTTTGATTTACGCTTGAATAGGCTCTGCTTTTTGACATTCTTTATCTAATCACAAGGGTAGGTAAGTATTAATTTTCAATACGCAAAAACATGTATATGCCTATATATATTATACACACAACATGTATGTACATGTACATATTATATACCTCCGAGAGGTTTATGATTTCTAGCCTTAACACAAGAGGTGTCTGTAAATAGAAAGGAATTAAACTGCTAAGCAAATGAAATGAAAGGAACCAAAATGAAGAAAAAGAGAGTAACGGACATCAGATAAATGAGGGTCCATCACTAGCAACTTGTTAATTTTTTGACTGTCATTTTTGTAACTCTCATATACTAAATGTTAGAAATTGAATTGAGGGGAGCGTTGCCCACTTCATGGATGGCTGGCTCCCCTCCTTTTGGTTCTTTCGTGTGTAAGTGTTAATGATATGATATAAAGAGTATTCCCAGGAAAGTATTGGAGACTGGGGAATGATCACAGGATGTTCTAGGATAACCTGATGCTAGTTTGGGTAAATATTGTACTGTAAAATCATCTGCATTGGTGCAACTTGCTTTACATTGATGATTTAATTGAAGCTTATTGTTGGATAGTGATTTTAGTTTTTTTAACCATTTTCAAATAGAGGCTTCTAATTATATTTAATTTCCTGATTTTACATTGATTTTCTTTCCAATTTTTCATTTTCCAGCAAAAGCATTGCAATATCTGCATAGTCTCGGGATTGTACACAGGGATGTGAAACCAGCAAATATTCTTGTAAAGGCCTTCCTTAAGTTTCTTATTCTGTAGTAAGCAGATAACCTCTTTTGACTATTCATGGTTGACATATTTAAGTAATGTTATTCCCTCATGATGCAGCTGGACAAAGATCTTTATCCACACTTAGCAGATTTTGGTTTGGCTGAATACAAGAAAGATCTTAAAGAAGTCTCTATTGATACCTGGAGGTCATCTGGCAAACCTACCGGTGGTTTCCATAAAAAAAACATGGTTGGCACACTCATTTACATGGCACCTGAAGTACTAAAGAAGGAAATACAAACAGAAAAGTCGGATGTGTACAGCTTTGGTATATCAATCAAGTAAGAGTTGATAGGACTATAGTCTATAAGTAATCTTGGTTACTTTTCGTTGTGGATTATTGGATTGAACCTTAGAACCTTTATGAACTTTTAGGGACTTAAATATAGGGGACAAAGTTACTAGATGGTATTTGTACTTAACCTTAGGGCTTTTAACCTGTGAGGAGCTGCTAATAAGAACGTTGAGTTTTCTAGTAAGTTTGTTGATGCCAAAATTTGGATCAGTATCTAGTTAAGAAAAATAAAACCATGCAATCATAAGGGTTCACCTTAGCTAGGATACATACATGAGGGTGTTTGGTGTTTCACTACTTACCGAAGAAAATACAAGAAGTGTTTAAATGTCGATGCATATCCCAATTACACACCAGTCACCCTTTCACTATGAAAATAATTATTATATTTGAAACCTCTGTAGAGAGGTAAAATAAAGGTTGAATGAGCTCTGCCTGATTCATCTTCTAGTGTTGGTTAGGTCTACTTTGTATCTAGAGGCAGAGTCTTCCTTGCAGAAGAAGGCTGTGTTATAGATTTATTTCTGGATTAATTTTCTGTCTATTCCTTCCCATAAGGGTGTATTTAGATAATAGTACAAATAGCATATGATTTTAAAGTCAGCTATTCAATAAAATTGAATCGCTCCAACACTCCCTCTCAAATTGGTGTAAAGATCTCTGTTGCACAACTTGTTCAGCATGGAGTAGATTACATTATTGGACACCACCTTAGTTGAGGTATCTGCTAGACCATGCGTGGTTCCTCATTTTCTGAAAGACTGCGAATAATCCTTTTTGTCATGGCTCATATTGAACTGGATTGTGTGCAATGCTAATGACTTTGTTGTCAGGAAAGAGTTTTATTGGTTTCTCTAAACAGAAAGCCAAATTGTTAATCAAGCCCTTCTATCATAATGTCTCACAACTACTTGAGCCATGGCAATTAATTTTGTGTCTCCTGTTGAGGTAGTCGTCATTGACTAATATTTCCTCCGACAAACTTACAATATTCACAAGACCTTTGTTCTGTCATAAAACCTGAAGTGGTCTTCAAATAACTTAGGATCTGATATACAACTCCTACACGAGTCTTGCTATGAATAGAATCCTTCACACCCAAAACACAACCTATGTCTGAATGTGTGTGAAACAGGTCGATCAACTTCTTTTCACATAATTATAGGAGAAATATATATTCCTAAACTCTAAGTAATCTGAGTTTAAGTTGAGTGATTCGAACGGTCTACTTTCCAAGTCTCCATTGGAATTTAAGGATCATTCTTGCAAGGTGCAACTGATCTGCAAAATTATAATTATAGGCATAGTCTTATCACTTTGAATAATATTATTACCTTACACCCCCCAAAAAAATAGTATTAGGATAACTACCTTTTCTATTGGTAAATTTCAATATTTATGAAATTCATGCATAGAAAACTATACAGTTTTAAATCTTTTGTGCTCTTTTCCCCATGAACCTGAAAGCTCACGTGTACTCTTGCAGTGAGCTTCTTACTGGTGTTGTTCCATATACGGATCTTCGTGCAGAAGCCCAGGTTACTCTTTCTTAGATGTATTTGGCTTTACTATGTCATGATTTAAGACGCATATTTGTGGTTTGATTGTTGGCAATACACAACTTTTCACTTTCATGTATAAATGGAGGGACTAGTATGTGAAACTGCAGGTTCCTTTTTGAGCTTTAAATATGATTTAATGCAGAAATAGCTTCCTCATAATCAATTGGACTTTTAGACTTCTATTTCTTTTTTTTTTTTTTCCGATGAAACACTGGTTTCAGCTTATTTTATTGTTTAATACGATCTCATTTCTTAGAAATAAATATCTAACAAAAGAAAGAGGGAACTGCTTACTTTCATGTGGTTTACATGCTATTAACATCCACTTGGGTGGTATTTAGTTTTCGATTAAAAGAGCATCCAAAGACCAAATATCGCCTATATCAGTGTTGTATAGGTAAATATATCTGAAAATTGTGGTTCCCATGTGGAAGCTTAAGTACAGGCCTAATACCATCGAACTCTATATTGGTTTGAAATACCATCCGGATTGAAAAAGGTTGAATAATGCCCTCGTTGATGAGGCGCCACAAGGTTCATTATATGTTCCTGTTGCTAAATGTGGCACACTATTCAGGGATGTAAATTCGCTAACGATAATGTTTATGCCACTAATACGACGAGATATTGCTAACAATAGGAATTCGCTTCTGCCAAAAATCAAGCTTCTTACTCTCTACATGTGATGTGATGGAAATGGGTTTGCACAAATACTTAGGGTTAACAAAGTATTGCTCTAAATGGACCTGTGTATATATTCTTTTGGGAAACTGATTTATTTAAATGAATGCTTGACCAAGTTTATTTACATAAACATTAGGAAATGTTCCATATCTTTAGACAGACATAAATGTTTGTTAAGATATGAGAAACTTGTTCCCAGTGTATTATTCTCCCAATTCTACAGGGATTTATATATGCAGATAGAAGGTGCGGTTAGGAAAGAATTCCAAATTACATTCTCGATGCCAAACCTCTCAATTTATTATTAATTTAATATCTTTCAGCCTATCAAGTGAAATATTAGTGCTCTTTGTATACACAGGCCTTTTGTCAAAATTTCTTAACTTTACATTAGTAGTGTCCTATTTGTACTAGACTTAGGAGAGTTTAACTAGGGATGAATTACTAGCATGCCTAAACTAGGAAGGAATCCTATATTGACAATTTTTACAACACGTAAGGAATCAATGAGATTCCGTTAACTATAGACAGTAAGTAATGAAGGAGATTAATCCTCATTCTTCTGTGATGATGGATAATCGTTATTACGCCCCCACAAGATGGTGGAGTCGTTAGTGACACCAATCTTGGAGTAGAGGAGGTGGAAGTGAGGGCGTTGAAGTGGCTTGGTGAGAGCATCTGCAGGCTGGTCATCTGTGAAGATGTGATGGACATGGAAGAGTCCTTGCATGACATGAACACGGAAGAATTAGATGTCAATGTCCACATGCTTCATGCGTGAGTGGAGTGCTGGATTGGCACAGTAGAAGGTGGTCGAGGTGTTGTCACAAGAGATGCTTGGCTTCCCAAAGATGGTGGCACCCAGCTCTCGCATGAGAGAATGAACCCAAAGTAGCTCTACAGTTGTGGATGCAATGGCATGATACTCTGCTTTAGTGGAGGAGCGGGAGACAGACCTTTGCCTATGAGAGCTCCAAGAAACGGGGTTGCTTCCAAGGTAGACGAGGTAAGCAGTGGCAGACTTACAGTCATCCTGGTCATGAGCCCAATTCACATCAAAGAAGGCATATGAGGGGGATGAAGGAATGAGAGACGACATGGAGTTGGTTGGTGGACCTGCGGTAGAGGTGAAGGCCAAAGAGTGAGGTTCCTTTGAGATGACGTAGGACTCGGTTGAGGGCTTACCAGTGGAGGTATGTGGGGGCATGCATGAACTGTGATAGTGTCTTCATAGCAAAGGAGACATCTGGGCTTGTGAGATTGAGATATTGAAGACTGCCAACTAGGCAATGAAAGAGAGTCGCATCAGCTGGTGATGAGCCATCTTTCAGGACAAGCGTTAGGGAGTCAGCGAGGGGTGTGGATATGGGCGTGGCGCCATCCATGCGAACTATGGTGAGTATAAAGTATGAAAGTTTTCTGTATTGAATTATGTATTGTACATTAGTAGAGTGTCTAACTTATACAAGTCTAGAGAGGTCCTAACTAGGAAAGATTACAATGACTCTACAGTTTTAGGTAGGAATCAAAAAGGATTCCTGTTGACATTGACAGATCGTGTATCTTAAGGAGATTGATCCTCAATTCCCTTTGGTGAGGAATTTCCCATTGAGTGATGTTCCTTAATACGCCCCTGCAAGATGGTGGAGCCATCTGTGACACCAATCTTGTCACGGAGGAGCTGAAAACGGGGTTGGGGCAGGGGCTTGGTGAGGGCATCAACAAGTTGATCATCAGTAGAGACATGGGAGACAGTGAGGAGGCCGCGGGAGACATGATCACGGACAAATTGGAAGTCGATGTTCACATGTTTCATGCGAGACTGGAGGGCAGGATTGACACAATAGAAGGTTGTGCTAATGTTGTCATAGGAGATGCTGGGTTTACCCGAGAGGTCAACACCCAGTTCAACCATAAGGGACTTGACCCAATGAGCTCAGCGGCTGTGGAGGCAACTATGCGGTACACAGCTTCAGTAGATGAGCGAGATACTGATTTCTTCTTGCGTGAGCTCCAAGAGACTAAGTTGCCACCGAGATAGAAAAGGTAAGCAGTAGTGAACTTCCTATCATCACGGTCAACAATCCAATCTGCATCAGAGAAGGCAGCTAGAGTGTGAAAGGCATGGGAGACCGCATGAAGTTGGTTGAGTGCCTTGCGGTTGAGATGGAAGCCAAATAGGATAATGCCTTTGAGATATCGAAGGACGCATTTGAGGGCCTGCTAATGGAGGTCTATGGGAGCGTGCATGAACTGTGAGAGTTATTGGTGGCGTAGGAGATATCAGGGAGGCTGAGACTGAAGTATTGGAGGCTACCAATGAGGCGGCGGAAGAGAGTGGAATTGGCGGGAGGGGAGCCATCCTTCAAAACCAATGGTGGGGAGACAGCAAGGGAGTGGAAACAGGCTTGCACCTTCCATGTGGGCCAAGGTGAGGATGTCACAGATGTATTTATGCTGAGGGAGGAAGAGGCCCGTGGGTGTGTCGATGATTTCTATGCCAAAGTAGTAGTGGAGGTGGCCTAGGTTATTTTCACAAAGAACTGGGCTGCCAAGGAGGTGATGAACTTGGATATGAGGCTAGGTGCATTATAGTGATGATGAGGTCATCTAGATAAACGAGGAAGTAGAGGATGTGAGTGCCCTGCCTGGGAACAAGGAGAGAAGCATCAGATAGGGTATTCACAAAACCTGCTTGGAAGAGGAAGCCGTGTAGCTCCTTGTACCAGGCCCGTGGGGCCTGTTTGTGCCCTTAGAGGGCCTTTTTGAGTTTGCATACGTAGGAGGGGATGTGAGGGTCAACAAAACTCGTGGGCAGGGGCAATGCGTCGTTCACATCCAGTTGGTGGATTGGCCAACCGTAGTAACTGGAAGATGAAGGACAATGCAAACTGTAGTAGGCTTGATTATATGGCTAAAGGTCTAAGAGAAGTCGATGCCAGAGCATTGATGATAGTCCTTGGCAGCAAGATGGGCCACGAGTGAAGTGGTTGGGGTCGTGGGCTGGGCAGTATCGAGGCTACTGGGGGAAGGGTGAAGTGGTGGAAGGGTCTGAATCTGAGCATGGGAGGATACTGCCATAAGGCCAGGCAACGATGAAGTGTCTGGGGGGTCCTCGAGTGAAGATGAAGATGGCGGTGATGCTAGGGGTGTTGCAATGGACAGGACAGGAAGATAAGAGACAAGGGGGAGAGTGGAGAGCCATGTGGTGAAGTGTTCAGAGGTGACACTACAAACCATGGAGGTAGTGTGTGAACTAAGGAAGGTGGACTCGTCGATCTCGACATGACGGGAGACATAGATCTTGTGAGAGGAGGGATTAGAGCAAAGGTAGGCACTTTGATTGAGAGAGTATCCTAAGAAAAAGGTTTGGGCTGTGGGAGCATTTTGCTGGAATTGTAAGGACAGAGCAATGGAAAACATAGAAAACCAAAGGTGCGATGACGAGTGTAGTTTGGTGGCAGCTTAAAGAAAGCAGTGCAGGGGGATTGGTTTTTGAGAATGGTAGTGGGAAGTCTATTGATGAGGTATACTGCCGATTTGAAGGCATATGTCCGGCAAGAGAGAGGAAGTGATGCTTGATGGAGAAGGGTGAGTCCAATTTCAACCACATGGTGGTGGTGCCTTTTAGCGAGACCATTGTGTTGTGGAGTGTGTGTGGGCATGGTGGGTGGGAGGAGGGGTTGAGGTGTGCAAGGAGGTGGTCGATGACGTGAGTAGCAAGAAAGGGTTTATTTTAAGAAACTCCCCACCACCATCATTGTATAGGGATTGGATAGTGTTTTGGAAGTAGTTTTCTACTAGTTTTTAAAATCAATAATGTGGACAAGACATCAGATTTTTTCTTTAGGGGACATAACCATGTGTACTGTGTATAGTGATCAACGAAAATTATGTAATAGAAGTTGTCAATGGAAATGTAAGGGGTAGGGCCCTAGACATCAGTTTGTATTACAAGGGGACGTTTACTTTGAAGGGAAGAAGTACCGAAGGGTAAGCGATGGCTTTTATTACATAAGAAAGAAGAGAAAATAGACTCGGACAGTTTTGAGGACAGATTGATGGAGAGACGGAGGACACTATGGAGTACTTTGGAGATGGGGTGACCTAGGCGATGATGCCAGAGACGGGGGGAAAACCACCATACCCACCAGTGCTTGAGGCTTTTGAAGTAAGGTAGAGGACCATTCGTACACTTCTTCCATGGGGGGTGCAAGGAGGTGGTTGATGCCGTTAGAAGCAAGAAAGGGTTTAGTTTGAGAAACTCCCCACCACCATCATTGTATAGGGATTGGATAGTGTTTTGGAAGTAGTTTTCTACTAATTTTTAAAATCAATGAATGTGGACAAGACATCGGATTTTTTCTTTAGGGGATAGAACCATGTGTACTGTGTATGGTGATCAACGAAAATTATGTAATAGGAGAAGTTGTCAATGGAAGTGTAAGGGGCAGGGCCCCCGACATCAGTATATATTAATTCAAGGGGACATATACTTTGAAGGGAAGAAGTACCAAATCGTAAGCGATGGCTTTTATTACATAAGCAAGAAGAGCAAATAGACTCTGACAGTTTTGAGGACAGATTAATGGAGGAGACGGAGGACACTGTGGAGGACTTTGGAGTTGGGGTGACCTAGGCGACGATGCCAGAGACTGGAAGAAACCACCACACTCACCAATGCTTGAGGCTTTTGAAGTGAGGTAGAGGACCATTCGTAAGCATCATCCTTACTCAGGCCTTAGAGGAGAACTGCCCCTATGCTTAGATCGTGCACATGAAAACAGTCAGGGAAGAGTTCAGTAGATGTGTTGTTCTGTATGTTAAACTTGGAAATGGAGATTATATTTCTAGTTATTGAAGGAGCACATAGAAGATGATGGAGGGAAAAGGATTTAGAAGAGGGAGAGGTCAGATGAGAGGAGCCAATATGGGTGATGCCTATGCCTTTACCGTTACCAATAATGATTTTATCTGGGTAGTGATATTGTGCTGCATCAGAAAAGTGATGAGCGGTCGAGGTGACATGGTGGGAGGCCCCAGAGTCAAGAAGCCATGAAGGGGAGGTGCTCTGGCTAGTGGGATTGGCCACGGGCTGAGAGGTTGTGTTGTGTTGCAGCTGAGGGCAGCATTTGGCAGTGTGGACCTATGTGCCACACCATTGGCAGAATCCACGATAGCCACTGTCAGGGTGGTGTGTTTGGATGGCAGTTGCTGTCTGAGGACTGGGAAGAGTGGTGTTGTCCTGAGGAGCCACAGTTGCTGTCTGAGTTTTGCAAATAGGAGTGTTGGCTAGAGGAGCCACGATTGGAGCGGGTGGTGGTGCAGTCATGAGAGGCCCGAGCCACGCTGACTGTGATGGCATGTTGAGGGGTGAAAGGTTCATCACGTTTAAATGTTGCTTTGTGTTGGACTAGCATGTCATGAAGGTTTCAAAGAAGACAGAGGTGTCTTGTGGCCTCACAGCAGTTGCTATTTCCTTGAATTTTGGGTCTACGCCATTGAGCACATGGAGGGGGAGGTCATCATCAAAAATAGGGGTGTCAATGGTAGCCAGTTCGTCAGGGAGAAGACGAACTTCTTGAAGGTTGTCTGATACTGGGCGTGTATCATGACGTAGGAGGGTGAGATGCTCCTTGAGGCCAAGAACACGAGCTCTGGCAGTGCTCACATAGAGGCGGGTAAAGGTGTTCCTAGGTGGTTGCTGAGGTTTTAGCGGTAACATCAAGGTGATTACCTAAGGGGAGACACATGCCAAGATGGCATGGAGGAGGAGCTAGTCCACATAGCCCATGAGGTCATAGCCTATTAGGAGGGCTTTGAATTGAGCATGCCAGGGGAACAGGTTGGTGGCAGTGAGTTTGACAGGAAGCTGGTCAGTAGCGTTGATGGTGATGAAAGAGGATGGGTTCGGGTTGGTATCGGTGGCTGGTGGGATGGGGTTGCCATTAGGGATACCAAGGATAGTGGTTTTAGTGTCCATTGAAGGGAGGGTAGGGATAAAAAGGATCGAATTTGCTCAGTGGAGCCTAGGGCTCTGATACCATAGAAGGTATGAAATATTTTCTTGTATATTCAGTTAATAACTTTACATTAGCATTGTCCTGTTTGTACTAGACTTAGGAGAGTAACTTGGAATGAAACTAGGAAGGAATCCTAAATTGACAGTTTGTACAACAAGGATCCAATGAGATTCCATTGACTATAGACAGTAGGTAATCAAGGAGATTGAGATCAATCTCCCGTGTGATGGATAATCCTTATTAGTAACAATGCTATGGCAACTTTTTTATTACAATGAACTTTTATTCAACACCGATAGCATCTCGCATATGCCATTAGCTATGGCTCTAATTCGTCTTAGCTTTAGATTTAGCCACATGCATTTTTCTACAAAATATGACTAAGTTCGCCACAGCTGCAATATCCTCAAGTTGATCTAATATCTATTACAGGTTGTGCTTAATCAGTCATCTTGTGCCCCTCCACCGGATTGTGTTTGGAAAAAAATAAGACCTTTCCACTCGATTAACAGTCTCCACATGTTTTTCATTGTGCATCATAAAGTGACTAGCTGCGCACACCTCATAAGTTATTGTAACTTGACATCGATTTAACTCCTCAAATTTGTAACTGTAAAGCTCACAGTATCTGATTGGTGGATAATACTTATATTGCTGCCAGGCACACACTGTGCTGGAGATGAACTACACTGAGCAGCAACTTACAGCAGCTGTGGTGTCTGATGGATTGCGTCCTGTTCTCGCTGGTCCTGAATCTGGTGCTCCATCAACTTTATCATCACTGATAAGGAGGTGTTGGGATGCAAATTCTCAAAAGAGACCACCTTTTGATAACATAGTTGCAGAACTTAGTACAACTTTGGAACAGATAGAGAAAACAAAGGAATGTGTTGTTTTTCGCCAATCTGCTATTTCTTCTAGCGATCCGCCTATAGATGTTGCTAGCAGCCTTCAAACTTATCATGAGAGTATAAACTGGTTTGCTCAAGGAGAAAACTTGGTTAAAAGGGACTGTCAACCCAAATCTAGCACATCAGGCTGGCTTGACGCTTCGAACGATCCTTTGGCATATTATCCAATACTTTCCTGGGGATCCTTTGCTACGTGTGGGAGAAGGGAGACCATGGAGGACACGCATTTCCTTTTGCCCCATATGCTTAATGAAGGGGACATGCATGTTTTTGGTATTTTTGATGGTCATAGAGGTGATTTTTGGTGACTTAGCTAATTCTAATGTGTACTCAGGACTTATACTGGTATCACATTTGATTCATTCCTTAAACTATTTTTTAACTTATTAAAATTCCAATGCTACGCTACAAGGATTTTTTGTGACAAATGTAGGTGCAGCAGCTGCAGAATTTTCAGCTCGAGCGTTTCCAGGATTCTTGAAAGCCTTAAGTTTGACTAACAGGTTTCTTCCTTATGCCATTTTCTGTTTCTATATTACATATGCATATATTCATATATATATATATATATATAAATATTGACGTAATTGATTTATTTTTGTCTGTTAATGCAGTCCAAGTGGTGCCTTATTCGAAGCATTCATTAAGACAGATATTGCATTTCGAACTGAGCTTGATTTTTCTCGTAAGTCCAAAAGAGTTATTCAGAAGGACTGGCATCCTGGTTGCACTGCTGCAGCTGCTCTTATTATCAAAAACAAGCTTTTTGTGGCTAATGCTGGTGATTGCAGGACGATCTTGTGTCGATCTGGCCATCCCATTGTGCTAAGCAAGGTGTCTGGAACTTTTTGATATTCCTGTTTTGTGGACCTGGTTTAGTACATGGTTGTTGTTTTTCTCATAAGACTGTATGATGTATTAGGATCATGTTGCAAGCTGTCTTGAGGAGAGGGAGCGGGTTCTTACGGAAGGTGGACTAGTAAGATGGCAAGTCGATAATTGGCGTGTGGGTCTTGCTGCTCTTCAGGTTTGTTCTTTAGGATCATGATAGTTTGTAGTATCGTCTCCTAAAATTGTAATCTTTTCGGTTGATGAGGAAATTGGTTTAACGTTGCAACTTATTTGAACAAGTTATTATATTTTCCAAAGGGAAGGCTCACACAGGAACCTTTTTTCAAGTTTTTTTTTTTCCTGAAGAACCTTTTTTCAAGTTAAATGGTAGAACTTTAATAATCACGTATAAATAGATTTGAGGATTTCTAAAATCTGCCTGTGACGACAAGCAAAAATAATCATCTTCTGTTGTGTTGTCATATATGCTTATTTTATGCGTAAATGGATAAATGGATACCAAAGATATATTAATAAATTCTTTACAGTTTATCCCAGACGGTACAGTTTGTGAAGTAACCTGCTATCATGCTAGTTTTGCGCATGTTCTTCTATCTACAGAAATGGAAAATAATTATATTCACCGCAAGTTTTCTATAAAAAAAAATTTCTGCGAAACAAGAAATTATTGACTGTATATTCAAACCATTCTTATTGCATGGAAAAGCTAATTTTTTGGTTTACCTTCTATGACAAGGGAGTTCTTGCGGAATGTGGTTTTACGTTATTTACAAAAGAATTCGTTAATGAGAAGAGGAAAATTTTGTGGCAGAGTTGACTGAAAAATTAGACTGGCAGAATTCTATCTTTATGAAAATCGTTCATTGCATTTATATGTTTTATAAAATCATTAATTATTTGTCTCCACAAGTGTCCTAGACTGCTAGTTTTGACGGATATTGTAAGGCATTGACAACATGGATTCCTTTGACGGCAATTGTGGTTTTTAATACAAAGATAATAGTAATGCCTCATCCTGAGCTGTTTGGTGACAATTGGTGCCTGCATCCTTAGTTGGGTTTTAACCAGTTTTAATGGGACTACATTTGTGGTTTTTTCTTATCAAAGGATTTTTCTGAAGAGCAGCCTGGCATAATCTCACTAGATCAACTACTGAATATTTTTTTTTTTCTGGTATGCTTCAGAAGATTATGACCTATATGTTACATGTAAATTTCTATTACCTTATCATGAGGCGATGGCGAAAACATCGGTAAAATGAAAAGAAAATCAAGGTAATTATCCTAACAAACTGGTGTATAGATGTACTTAAAGATGGAAATTGGAGAAAATAACCCTTTACTCCGCTATTTAAATAATTATTAGTAGGCAAAATTAGATTGTTGCCGTTATTGCTTTTTGGTGTGTTTGAGCTTTATGGGTTAGGGTTTAGGACCTCAGCTCAACCTGTCAACTTAACCCTATAAGCCATTAACCCGATGCTCTACATTTTGTTTTTTAAATATTTGGTTGTTGGATAGTTTTGGGTGATCTTCATTTGGCGCCATTGAATAGTCGAATGATTTTATTTTCTTTGAATTTTTCCAAACTTTAGGCTCTTGCAGTGTTAATTTATAGGTTGAAGAAGAATGAGGGGTATATATCTCTAATAAGCTCCCTAAAATGCATTTGGATTATTCCTGTTGGTTGTGACGGGCAATGCATGATTTAGATGCCGTCTATTCTTCAACGTCTCCTGTTTTTAAGGCCCGTCTTTTTAATATTTCTCTATCAAATCAACAGGTCACTCGTTCCATTGGCGATGATGATCTAAAGCCTGCTGTAACTGCAGAACCTGAGATAACTGAAACTATTCTGTCTGCAGAGGATGAGTATTTGGTAAGAACTGTGATTTTGACTGATAAGTATCAAGTTTACTAGGGAAGTAAGAAGTGATTTTTAAATTAATATTTACTGCTCTGGTTACTTAAACGATTCATTAATAATTCAATAATAACCTGTTATTTTTTGTTCTTAATTTTTCATTATCTTTGAGACCTATTTTTTTGGTCAGGTAATGGCAAGTGATGGACTGTGGGATGTTGTGAGCAATGCAGAGGTTGTAAGCATAATCAAAGACACTGTGAAAGAGCCTTCAATGTGCTCCAAGAGACTGGCGACTGAAGCTGCTGAGCGTGGGAGCAAAGACAACATCACAGTAATTGTTGTCTTCCTTCGCCCCATCTCTACCGCTGAGAGAATTTACTAGGTTGGTTCCTAACTTTCCTGGTTTCCTGCTCCTGAATAATAAGAATGGCATATAATGTCTGATTTTACACTTAATTTGTAGTCACACACAATGATCAGCAATGTTATTGTGTTTATAAATTGAACCGCACCAAGACATATAAATTGGTATGTGACTAAACTGGTATATAGAAAGGGAAATCACAGTAATAGTTGTACCTTTTTCTGCCTTTTGGCGAAGATCAAGTCTGGTATATGTTCTTATTAGTTTAATGATATTAAGCGAAATTTGTGTAGGCATAGATCCCATAATAATCGATTGTTATTAGGGCTCTCAAGAGCCTAAGCGTGGCACTATAGCATGGACATGGCACATCGTACTAAATTTAGTTGAAACTAGGTGAATTTTGTATTGGCTTGTAAAAAAAAAAAAATTGAATTTTTTGTATTGCACAGGCCTATTTGTTCTCTAGCAGTCAATCATCATTGGTTGAACACAAAAATGAAAAAAAAAAGAAAAAAAAAATAGAAAATTAGAAATTTCCTAAATTCATTTTCTTTTAATTGCATCCCACAATTTTATTTTTTCATGGTTGAGGCTATTGACTGGACGTCAGCTAAGCAACTTTCTATAGTTTGCTTGATGAGTCAGATTGTTTGTTTCCATTCTTCCTAAAACATCCCTATTAGTCAAATTGTACCAAACCAACTTACCGCCTAAAATTTATACGTGGACTGTTACTCTTCGAGTCACGCTCACTCCACAGCACTCGTCTCTGGCTCACAATCTTCTTGTTTGTAAATGGTTCATATGCTACATGGACGGCATGGGAAAAGTACATTGGTCAACTTGTTTTTTGAAGTGAACACCATACTCATTGTTGAGTGTACCACTCTCAGCCTTTTTGCTAAGATCGATGTAGTATCTAGTCTTATCTGTTTAATATTTGATCCAAGCATACGAGAGATTATTATATGGTACTATCTTATGGTCACATAGGATATTCGGTTCACATTTTATTACGTAGATGTTTATGATATATAATGTCCGAAAAATTTGGAATTTGAACTCACGGGCTGGAAATAGTACACCATCTAATAATTTTTCCTACAATGGTTCTTACCAAATACCTGTAAGAATTGAATATGATGTATCTCATACACAAACTATCCAAATCCAAAAGCATAAACAACAGGTTCCTGCTGCATTATTGATTTACTGTTATATTTGATCACATGCAAATTTACTGAATATTTGTTTGATATGATAAGAAATAGAGAATTTCAAATTTTTCGATCATTGTTACCTTTGTTTTCATCTTCTTTCACCAACAAGAAGAGATTTTTGTGGTGCCACAGAAAAATGTGATCATTTGCAGCACCAGAGGGAGCCCTTGCATGACTAAACTTGAAGATGATATTTGGATCAAATTCCATATCCCCTTGCAAGGTTTTCACAGCGGTTGACTTGAAAAGCCTTGTTTAGTCATTCTGCAAGCACCAAACACCAATTCTCATCATCCTCTCAACTTCCTCCCTTCGATTTTCCATATTTTCGTCTTAATCTTCCACCACGTCAACCACTCTATATGGAATCTAGACTCTAACTATGACTGGTCCACATTTCTCCTTCCGGTGACTATCTCAAGAAGAACAATCCCGAAGCTATAGACACCAGCTTTAACAGTGATTATTGATTGTTGCAATTCAGGGGCAATGTACGCTGGAGTTCCTCTCATCCCAGTTTGCACTTGGTTTTCATCCCTAGCAATCAGCTTCACTAACTCGAAATCAGAAACTTTGGCACTGAAATTTTCATCCAAGAGAATGTTGCTTGGCTTTATGTCAAGATGTATTACTTTCTGCCAACTATCTTTATGAAGATAAGCCTAAAAAGGTATGAGAGTACTTTGTGTTATTGAATTAACTAAAATGTACCGCAGTGGCAAATATTTGTACAGAACTAGATTACAACTAACTAGGAAAGAAATGAAGATTTGCCTAAACTAGGAAGTAGATCCTCTAGATACATTAGGAAGGAAGACTCTAGGCTTGTGGATCATGGAGATTGGATTGATTCTCAATCTCATGTAATTCGGTTGGGTCCTTAATATACCCGTGCAAGATGGTGGAGTTGTCAGCGACACCAATCTTGGAGCAGAGGAACTGAAAGTGTGGGCCCGACAACGGCTTAGTGAGAGCAACATCAAGTTGGTCATCAGTGGTGAGATGGGAGACTTGTAGGACTCCACGGGTGACATGGTCTCGAACAAACTGAAAGTCGATGTCCACATGCCTCATGCGAGAGTGGAGAGTAAGGTTGGTGCAATAGAATGTGGTGTCAATGTTATTGCAAGAGATAGTTGGGGTCCCAGCAATTAGGAGGCCTAGTTCATGGAGAAGGGACTGAACCCAGAGCATCTCGGCAGTTATGGAGGGAACTACTTGATATTCTGCCTCGGTGGAGGACCTAGAAACTGCCTTTTGCTTTCGGGAGCTCTACGAAATAAGGTTGCCACCAAGGTAGACCAAATAAGCAGTAGTGGACTTGCGATCATCTTGGTCTCCAGTCCAATCCACATCGGAGAAGGCATGGAGATTGTTGAAGGAGTGGGAGATGGCATGAAGGCATTTGGAGGACCTACAATGAAGCTGAAGGCCATAGAACATGGTGCCTTTGAGGTAGCGCAGGATCCATTTGAGGGCTTGCTAGTGGAGGTTCGTGGGGCATGCATGAACTGAGATAACTTGTTGAAAACATAGGTGATGTTCTGCCTGGTCAAGTTTAGATATTGCACGTTGCCAACAAGGCGACGAAATAGAGTTGCATATGCTGGGGGTGAACCGTTTGCAAGGTTGAGAGTGGGAGAGATAACAAGGGTGGTAGACACGGACTTGGCATCCTCGATGTGAGCTAAGATGAGGAGATCCCTAACATACTTGTGCTGTGAGAGGAAGAGACCACTGGTGGTGGGGAGGACTTCCACACTAAGAAAGTAGTGGAGGTTCCCTAGGTCCTTCACTGAGAAGCGGGCAGCTAGGGCATGAATAAACCAGGAGATTTTGTGTGGGGGGGGGGGGGGGGGGGGGGGGTGATTACTTCTTGTCACAATTAGATCATCCACATAAACCATAAAAAATAGAACATGAGTACCTTGCCTTAGGAAAAATAGAGAAGCATTTGAGAGGGCATTGACGAAGCCCTGAGTGAGGAGAAGGGAGTGGAGCTCCTTGTACCAAGCCCATGGGGCCTGTTTGAAGTCGTAAAAGGCTTTTTGGAGCTTGCAAACATAGGTTGGGTTATGGGGGTTAGCGAAGCCAGTGGGATGGGCCATGTAGACATCCTCACGAAGGGTGCCATGGAGAAAGCCGTTGTTGACATCAAGCTTCCTGATGGGCCAGTCATTAGTGACAGCAATGTGGAAAATGAGGCGGATAGTGGTGGGCTTGACCACCTGACTGAAGGTGTCCAGAAAGTCAACTCTGGGCCGCTGATGATGCCTTTTAGCAACTAGACGGGCCTTAAACTTGTCGACTGCTCCTGTGTTGGTTCGTTTTATACGAAACACCAATTTGTTTCCTACGATATTTTTCTATGGATTAGGGGGCACAAGATTCCAGGTGCCATTTTTTATTAGGACATTTAGTTCAGTAGACATGGCTCTCCGCCACTTGGGGTCTTTGAGGGCTTGGGAAACACAAGTAGGTTCAACCAAAGAGGGAAATGGATGAGTGGTGACAGTGAGAGCATAGATGGAAACAAGCTTGACAATACATGTTTGGGTGCGGGTGAGTATGGGATTGGTGGGAATAGGCCTTTGAGGTGGCAAAGGAGGTGGTGGGGGTGGTGGGGTGGTGAGGTGACCGCCTACTGTAGGTTCGAAGGGGGGCAAGGGTGGCTCAATGGTGTTGTCAGTTGTGGAGGAAGGGCAGGGCCATGGATTGGCTAGTACTAGTCTGTGGGGTTGTGGGCAGTTCTATGGGCTAGTTGGTGTTGGTCTATGGTGGTGGAGGCAGCATGATAAAATCATTAGGGGGGATGGGTGCTGCCTCATGGTCAAGTATGGAGGATGCATCTAGTGAGTCTTCTGGAAAAGTGTCCTTGAAGTAGAACCACCCCTGTGCTGAGATCTTTCACATGGAAAAAAGTAGGAAAGAGTACAATAGGGGTGTTATTCTGCTATTAAATTTAGAAATATAAATAAGGTTTTTGGTCATGGAAGGAGCACATAGAACAATTTGAAGAGTGAGGTGGGGGCGAGTAAAGAGTATTAAGGAGGTTACATCATCAGAGGAGAGTGCAGATCAGTCTCCTCTTTAGTTTCAGTGTAAATAGGAATCAACTTGATTCCTTACCTAGTTTGTATAGTCAAACGATGGGTCAAAGTGTGTTTTTATTAAATGTGATTTTACACTGAAATAAGCTACTGGGTCCACTGACCCTTTATTTTAGAACCCCTCAAGTATCACTGGTGTTACACGCTTTTCGAGAAGGCTTGGATAACTGCTCTAACAATCGCTCACGGGTTTTGGAGCCACGTGGTGGATAATCGAGTATCTCAAGTAGTTGAGCTTTTTTATGATCATCAAAGTTGTGTCTAAGCTCTATACTTACGCTGTTGCGATGAAATGTAATAAGTTTTCACTGGTTATATTTCACTCGACCCATGAAACATTTTGTTTTGTTTATTTGGCTTTCGTCATCTAGATGTCTCCGTTCCAGATATCAGCCAACACGTTTCGATCTCCGTGCCTTAGGTTGATTATTCAGGTTGGGGTGTGCTAATTTGGTATTAGAGCGGTGATTCTAAGACATGTCGTTAGCTTCAGACACTGGATGATCATACAACCCGATTTCTCGATGTCAGAGCAACTCCTCGAATAGTTTTAATCACTATTTAACGTGAATTTTATTTTGTTTATGACCTAATCGTGAGTCTGCTCGAGTGGAATTAGAGTTCGTTTGTCTTCGGTACTCTGTAGTTGCTAATACTTAGACTATCTTCTGTCGAATTTCGCATTCGGGTGGTGTGAACGAGTTATTCGATGATGTGCATGGAAAGCTCTCCTTTTCATGATAGGTTCGTTGTTGGTTCATCTCGAGAGATGAGATCCCCAAAAACGTCCAGGAAACCTAAGTTGATTCAGTTTGACTGAAGTTTTTGGAATCGTTGTGTTAGAATCGTTTATCGAATTGGTCCTTTTGGGGACCTAGGACCTTCTTAAGGATATTCAACAAGGTTATTACAAGTAATTCAATCTTTGGGAAAATGATGCTTGCGAATATTACTAGTTTTACGTGTTAGATAGACTTTTACCTCGAGACCAAGAACGTGCAACCTATCGTAGATTTCATACTATCTAATCGTTGTGGACCTCTTGGCGGTATGAGAAGCAAATTAGTTAAGGTTTTTTACTGTAGATGCACTAGGAACATGCCACCCTGTCTCAAATTGCACCAGAACCGAAAATTCGTTTCACTTTACACCAGAAATTGGTGCAACATTAGGTCTGTTGTACCATTTAAGTGATGTTGTCTTTGACACCGTTAAAAACACTATTTCTTTCCTTAAATACCCCTCATTCAATCTTCATCTTCTTCCTCTCTCTTTTCTTCCCTGCAATTGAAATTGATTCATCATCCTATAATTAAGTACTTACTTAATTAAGTATGAATAGAGAGCAAAGACAATGATTATAAAACCCATGATAAAACTCCTTGAGGACTTGCATCGATAAAAAAGTGAGTAGGGCATGCAGTGAAACTTATGAAGCAGCACATACGTAGCTTCATCTTGCTCCGATGGCTCGATCTCGACCTTCATGCAACTAAAGTACATGACTTGGACGTTGGGCTTGAAGCCGTCTTTGAGCTACAACACCAAGTTGTCTTGGTCCAATTCAAAGCACCATTTTGTGATGGTTGTACATCGGAAAGCTCGAATGGGCAACTAGTTGGCAACGATGATTCTTCGATTGTGGGAAATAGGGGAAGCGAAGGAGGATCTGGAATTAGATGCGGCATTATAGGTTGTGTCGTCGGGTTGCAAGTCAGATATGACTTGAGGGACTATCATGATTTTTGGGATCCAAGTGGCGGTCTGAAAGTCTTCAATGGGATCGAGATTGAGTAAATCAAAGTTGGATCTGGAAAGCATAGTAAAAAAAAAGGAAAAAGAAGATGGAGGGTGAGAGTTATAGTAAGGTGCACAACTGCACGTTCAGAGTTAATTAGTGGCTTGAAGGCCACAATTCCATGTGGCTTGCTATGTTGAAAGGGGCGACAACTTGACCAAATTGTTGACCATTTATGACTTAGACATCATTTGATTTTTCTTGATGTCCACATTTATAGATATATATAGTTGTATACAACTATTTAGAACTAATAAAGAGCTCTGCGCATTCTGTAGTCCAAGTTCTTGATGCCTAAGTAGTGGACAACACAGGCGAGGAAGAGCTCCTCCCCCATGATGTTGTTTGTTTCTCGGGAAAATTACTGGGCTTATCCATGAAGAAATTCATTCGTTCATTCAATCGGTCAGTCCATTGCATAACTTGCCAATCCCTCTCTTTTGCCCTCAACAACAACTAATTCGTTAAACTATTTTTGTTGTAAATTCTTTTGGTCCATTTTTCCTCTTGAGCTTGTGTTTTTTATTTACTTAAATTAATATCAGAATCAAAGATATAACACCAAATGAGGATATATCTTTGATTTTGATGTAATACTTAATTAAATAAATATTTAATTATAGGATGATGGATCAAGCTCAGTTGTAGGGAAGAAGGAATAGACAAAGAAGATGAAGATTGACTGAGGGGTATATAAGGAAAGAAACCGTGTTTTTAACAGTGTCGAAGACGGTATCAATTAAATGGTGCAACAGACCTAACGTTGCACCCATTCCTGGTGCAAAGTGGAACGAATTTTCGTTCCTAGTGTAATTTGAGACACACTGGCGAGTTCCTAGTTTATCTATCGTAAAAAGCCATTACTTAACAGTGCATTTCTTTGTTTTCTAGAAATTGTAAACGTTATTCTTACTATACGAATACCTTATCATCATTTCCGTAGTTACAGTTACTCCAACCTTCCTTGTGCACGCTCTCGAAGTAACTTAAATCACATGGTTTTTGTACATGATGCTTGTTTAATGCACTTTTACGTTAGTATCGTTTTTTATATGGTATTTTCCTTGCTAGGTATTTAAAATGAATTTACGATTTTCTACAAGTGACTTCATCTTAATTTTGTGTTTCTTACGACATGTGTGTGGGTACTTGTTGATTTCTTACTTGTGATGATAAAATCTTTTTGCACCTAAATATGTTTTTGCAATGTCAAAATTGTAGCATGTATTATGATGTGATACATTTTGATGCCAGTCACATTCATTTTGCTTAACCTATCTATTAAATCTTTTGTTACGACTTGGTTTTCTACTATATCAACCCGTGCATTTTTACAATCGGGAATCAAATCCCCTATTTGTTACTTTTTTTTAAATCATTTTAAACAACGATTTTGAGAATCACTTCCATATACTATTTGGACCCTTGAGGGCCTTTTGGTTTTGACCAATTTTATCTCCCCGTAAATTTAGTAAATGCTTAAAAGTCCCTTAACTTTATTTCACGTTTTGGCGAATGTGACTTGTCTTACGTGTTTGACTTATTTTTGAAAATTTTCCTCTCCCCTTTTGCGGTGATTTACATGTCCGTGAGGTTGGAATGAATTTGAAACTTATGCATTCTTTTTTTTTTTTGTATATCAAATGTTTGTATAAATGAAACTTTTGGAACGTCAAGTTTGGATTTCTCTTTTCGAAACAATTACTTTCAATTTGACGACCTTTGGGGTCATTAGTTTTCATCGTGTTTTGGATTACTGGTCGATATTTTATGCTTTGTAATTCCTTAACTTGTGTAAACCTCCTAACGATCCTTAGCATCTTGTTATGGCTTAAGACATTATGTTGGTTTTGGTCTAGCACCATTCTCGCGCTTCTTTGTGTTTTATACCCCATTATTTAACGATACTCTCCTCACCTTGTTGATTTGCCAACCAGAGTGTTAAACGTATCTGCCTAAATCTCAAATTAGGCTTTACTTGTAATGACTCGAGTTTGTTGACGGCGAGATTACAGGACTAATTACCAGTGCTTATGGACGATCATTTTTTACCTTTTCGAACTCCCTCTTACTAGCTTTTGGTGATTATTACCATGCTCTATTTGGCCATTGGTGACTTCATCATCACATTTTAGTTCAATCGTTGACTTCGAATTTAGATTGAAACAACCTTTTCTAGGAACTAGATTTAACCACCACGTGTCACCTGTTCTCGATGAGCCTACTACTATAGGGGGAAAGACTCCATATAATGACTGCATGGGTGCATGGTTAGTTAACACTTAGACTTTCTTTGCATTTTTGCATCTCTGAACTTATGAAATGTGGGGGTGGAAGTTTGATAGTAACTGTTACTACGAGGATGCCTAGACTTTTTACCTCTACCCCATTTCTAGATTCTAGACTCTAGTTTTTTGAGGCTTACCTTGGATTTGACCACTTCAAATGAACTTAGTGCATGTTTATCATAGTCTACCTGTACAACTTAAACTAGAAATTGTAGTACCTAAGGAAGCTTTTTGTGGGAACTTGAGCAAGGAATTAGCCACTCAGAATTGCATTAACCTTAGACCTCGTTATGTACGTGCTTAGGTTCAGCCATGATTCTAGCATTTAACTTTCTCTTTCTTGGACCTATTGGCGGGCAACCACTCTATTGCACTCGGGTATTCCCCAATTTTGGAATCAGGCAAGAATGTTTCTATCCTGCATGTGAGTGTTGACTTCGCCTTCGGTTGATTCAAGCCAAGTATTTGACTAATGACCTTTTGACCTATGTTGATTGTCGTTGGAATTATCCTTGAATAGGTTAAATTAGTTTTGACTTAAGGGACTTTCACCACGCCTATGAAAACTTTGGAACTAATTGATAGACGGGAGAATTACTATGGCTCTCTTCCTATGGTCGACTTACGTTACGAGTTAAAGTTGTCCAAAGACTACTAGTTTGCGACCGAATGGTAACCTTAGGTAAGGTTGTTATGTTAAAACTCTGAATTGGAAGTTGGACCGATCGACCAGAGTCTATACCCCAGTTAACACAGATCCTAGTTTGGAGAATTTGGTCATTTCCCTCACACTTGTGGCTTAGTTCTTTTTCCGATGCACATTCACTAGTCAAGTGGTGGTGAATTTCATTTCCCAATTACCTTCGTAGTCCTTACTCAGGAGCTAGCCAAGGCATTGGGCCATAAGAAGTATTTGATTTGTACCTTGACCCTGAGTTGTAGGACTTTACCTCCTCCCTTGACTTTCCTCAGTGATTGGTTATGCATTCTTTCAAATAATCTCTTTCTTAGGTCTTTGTTCCATGACACCACTCGAGTATAAGAGTGACACTCTTACCCTACGTTGATCTTTTTACATATCAAAATTATAAGGATCGAGTCTTGGACGTCCTTAAACAGTGTCGAACTTTGATTTGGACCTTTGACTATTTGGGTTCTGTCAGAAGTTTGTGGACCTTGAAATTACCGTGTGGAAGGGTCTTACTGAGAGGGATTGAATGAAGATTTAGGTACCTTCATGATGGAAATTATCACCAAATTACAAGGTAAGAACTTTTGTGCCTTTATACCACTGACTCCTTCCTCGGAGTCGAATCGTATTTCAAATTGTGATTGATGAAAACTTTACACCAATTTAGGACATATTGGTTAAGAGGAAACACTACAAAAATTGATACCTCTTTATCGGGACGAATATTCAGACTCGTTTATTATTAAGAGAAATCAGAGGAACCATTTGACAGGACCCTCCCCGTAATCCCCCTTAATTAACATGAGAGGACTTGCTCCTGTCTAACACGACTCTGTAAAATAACCAAAATACCCTCAATTTGTGATAAACATGTACCCCATGCCAGACAAGTGATACTTACCTCATCCTACATAATCAAAGTAGGTCAACTCATGTGATGCCTCAGCCTTCTTACAGCCGCGCATTCGCAACCAACCTGCAAGGTACCAAACCCATGAAAATTGTGAGTGAACAAAAACAAAGCGTTGAAATACCATTTTCTGAATTAAATCTTTAATCCTATGATTTATAAAACATGCATGCATAACCGAATAAATCATTGCGTTAAAAGAAAACAGTAATTCTAAAACCCTGGGTCCAACCCAAATTACATAAAAGCCATAAAAGCCCTTGGCATACATTTCCCTGAAAAATCCCTAGCTCCAAGCCATTTGAAAACATTAAACACATCCCAAATAGTAAAATCCAAACCTTATCTCGCTGGTCCAATTAGCCATTAGTCATACCTCACCTCGTTCGTCCAACCAGCTCGCTAGTCTAACTAACGTTCTATCTGTACTACATGTAGACAATCACGGATCCACGGAGTTCAACTCCGTCAGCACGTGTAACTTGTTGAGAGGCAACTAATGAATCTCTTGGACGGGGAACATATCTGCTAGACCTTGCGAGGAAGTTAGACCGGATTGTGGTAGCCCAGGCGATTTCCGGGTAACTGCGGAGAGCTGTACCTTCGACCAACATCGACCAAATTTCGGTGATGAAATTTCCTTAAAGAGAGTAGATGGTTACATCCCGTGTCGGAAAATTAGGATGAAACTTCGATTTTACCAAATTACCCCTTAGAGTTTCGTCTGGGACCATACCCTGCGAAATGCCTATTTTTTGGAACCCAACGCAATTATAGCTTTAGCCCAAAAGCTTGATGTTCACTAAGGCTCTTGTTGCATCAATTACATTAGCCCAAAAAATCAAGGCCCATTTTGGGAGCCCAAGCACACCAAACTACCTATGGCTCTATTGGAACCAAACCCTTGATATTGGTCCAATGTGGAGGCCCAACGCCGACTCCCCTTAATGGAGCTACTCACACATCAGTACCTATTGAACGTTCTCGATCATATACGCACCTTCGTCTCTGCACAACCCATTTGAGTCCCTACCCAAAATACCATGAATGTCAGGACCCACCCCGGTTTCACCCCGAAACCTGAGGTAAATCCTGCTCCCGTCTGACACCCCGACACAAAACAGTCAGACGCAGGAGAAAGCACTCAATAAAAACCAAAGTTAGAGTTTACAGAGCATAGTACGAATACAATGAAATAAAAACCGATGACAATTACACGTACGCGGAAGAAAAACTTAAACACTCGGAAATCCCACTCGTCACTTCTATGCCTCAGACACTGCCTCGACGTCGAGACCCCGTGCTAGCTCCACAACATGGAGGGCAATTTAAAACAGAAGATGTGAGTGGACCATAATAAAAGAAAAGTTCTAAAACCATTTATCAGAAAAACCGAGTTTAACCCTCCGTTTTGAAATCACATGCATAACCCAGTTATCAAAACAGTAGGATCCAATACTCAGAAAACATCAGAAGAAACAGAAACACTATAAAACAGTTATAGAAGTCATAGCGTAGGAATCATAAAACCATATCATAAACCCTGAATGTCAAAATCATCATTTTCCGATCAAACCTGCTGGACCTATCCGAGTCTTTAAAACTCCCGAGTCTTTAAACTCAACAGGCCTCAATAATATTCGAGTCTTTAAACTCCCGAGTCTTTAAACTCAATAGGCCTACGGGGGAAATATCAATATATCCGAGTCTTTAAACTCCCGAGTCTTTAAACTCAATCCGGGCCCGTCCCCCGTCAATCAATATCCGGGTCTTTAAACCCAATAACCAGATCCAGCAAATCCTATCTAAAACCATTTGTAAACCCATTTCTAAATCCATATCCAAACCCGAATCCGAAATCACTGGTCCGATGCCCTTCCGGCATCCCGAACCGCCATTCCGAACCCAAATCCGGAAATTCACTTTTCAACTTAAAATCAAATTCTGCTTTACGAGATCCGATTATAAAACCGAAAACCTTGATCATCGAAATCATGTTCCAAAATCCATTTATAATCATTAGAAATCATTTATCATTTGAAATCCCAAAACTATAACATTATAATCAGAAATCAATCTTTTATCGTAAAATGTGCCAAATACCGTATTTTCTCAAAAAAACGTGCAATTATGTAAAATCACATCATAAATCCAACAATCATGAAATCACATATATAAAACAAGTATAGAAGACAGTTATGCATGTTCGAGTTTAAGGAAAGGGTCCACTCACAGTACCGCGCCCTCAATCGCGTCCCGAACGTCCAGCACGTTCCTCAGCTTCCTCGGGAAATCCCGATCCTGTCAACAACCACCAAAATACGTCACTAACACGTCCACGAGTATCCACCTAAATTCCCTCAAAAATCCCCGGGTCCTAAATGTAACGAACCGGAACCCTAAACCTTCACCCTCGCGAAACTAAACTCAAACGGCGTCCGATTAACCAGAAACCAATTCCAATGGACTCGTCACAACTCCTGGACCAAAAACCATGTTGACCGTTTTCCCAGAATCGCCGCACGCGCCCCCACGCGCCGCCCAAAGTGGCTGCGCGTGGCCCTCACTCGCCTGCTACAGTGCATCGGCTACCTTGAGCAGACCCGGTTCGCACCAGTGGTCTGCACCCTGAACCGGCGAGAGCGGTTCTCCTCATTCCGTCCACCAAAACGACTCCTCTCTTCTCCAACAACATCGTCCCATCCTAGGCTACCCATTCCCGTACTTCGCTCACCTCGACTCACCCTAAAACTCGTCGACTGAAACTCGAAACAAAACCCGATCTCTGCTCTGTTTTCCTTCCCGGCCACCCAGGTCACCTCCCGTCACGGTGGCAACACCAGACGGTTCCTAGGACCATCCTAAACCTCACCCAACTCACCTGGAACGTCGACTCTACGCCAATCTTCACGACTTTCGGTTTGAAAGTCACGGCTAAAACAGAGCATGCAGAGCACCTGCCGTCGTGCTAACTGCCACCGTATACCCCCGTCACGGCAGCACAACCAGGAGATACCCAGGCCTCCCCTGAGTCACCTAGACCACCCTAGACTCAACGATTCTACCTCTAAGGCTACGACTTCCATTTTGAACTTCTACGGCTAAACAGAGCATCGAAATAGGGATGAGGGAATTACCTGCCTTCCGTCACCGTCGTGAGCTCCGCTGGGGCTGGTGGACTCCTCGCACCCCTCACGACACCACCACGATCTCAGTAGCACCATACACGGCCGCCACCGCCACGATTTCTCACAAACTCCCTGATTTCCTTCCTGTTTCCCCCCTAATTTTCCAGCAGCTCTCGACACCCTCACACACAGCCACCACACCGTCAGCCTCTCTCACTGCTTCCCTTTCACTCCCTGCTCACTCTCACACACTCACAACTCACCAGCACCCTCGATCAACCCTTAATTCTTCCTCACAATCTCCCTCTGTTTCACTCTGGTTGAAGAACACGAACACACACACTTGCACGGGTGCACCCCAATTATTTAGGCCGTGCACACACAAGAACCCCCCAGAAGCCACTACACACCTGCCACATGTCACCATCCACTCCAGCCTCTCCCACATGGCTCAATCCCAGCCGTCCATCTGCCCCTTTCTCTACACAATTTCCAGAGCACAAAAGACCAAACTGCCCCTCATTTTAACCCAATTTTACACTTTTGCCACTAGCTTCCTAGACCCGTAACTCACTCATCGTAAGTCCAATGAATACGTGCCGCCTGTCATCGAACTCAGGACAACGAGATCTACGTAACCATCCTCGGTCAACGTACCAAAACCCGATCGTCCAAAAAGTCAACGTTTCCCCTTCTTTTAACCAAATTACGGTTATGCCACCTGCCTATGGATTCGTGACATCCTAAACTACGTCTTGGTCACTGGTCAACACCCATTTGACCACCCGAACTAAAGTCAACATTTTTGCCCACGTCAGGGGCAAAATCGTCATTCTAAACTTACGGACCTATCGGGACCACCTAACCACCGATAAACCTCACTAATCCCACCTGAATCACTATCTTAATCCCGGCTCTCGGGACGGGTTGTTACAATGAAACCCTTATCCCATCAACACCTCACTTCCGATGTCCTCCCCTTGAGCTCAGGAAACCCACCATCATCGCCCATCGCACTGGTAACCGATCGAACTTTCACCTACCATGAGGAATTGATGCCCACGACGTCAAAACATGACCATGGGCAATAACCACTAACTAGGTAGTTCATATCATGCCCCTGAAGACATCACTGCACCATCGCGACCTCCTCGATGATCGAACCTACCAGGAGATCTCTTGGACCATCATGAGCTGGTTAGGGAAGCTTGACCTGGTTGTGACCCGATACATCAACCCGTCGATTTGCACTCAGATCAAGGTAATTCTAGTCCCTTTAGATGTTGTCATCCTAGTTATGTCGAGACCTCTAATAATGCTTTTACTAAGAATTTAAGTAAACATAAAGTAACAGTCAACACTTAATGAAAGTATATGCAATTAAAACCCTTTTTGTGTAGATGTAGTATTGGTAAATATGGATCGTTCTTAACCGAGGAAATTAGAGAACATTAAATAATGATTAGTGAAAAAGAATAAAAGATTAAAGAATTAAAGAATAAATGGGGGGCTTTGAAAGGAGTTGTAGCCGAAGTTACATTTTTAAACAAACTAAGAATTAAAATGCTCATGCTGATGCTAATTAGAACTTACAAACTATAGATTAATTTCATAGAAAAAACCAACACTTTTACGTAAGTGAATTCAAATTAAGAATCACATTATTTAAACTACTTCTACTTTAATTTTTGTACAATGCACTTTCTTTAAACAAAAATCTTACCAACACTCTAACATTTTGCACATATCGAACCAATCACGAAATCTTACCTTCATCATCTCAATTACATGCATACATTTTTCAATATTATAAATGCATCGAACAACGATCATAACACTTACAATATAATTCACCTTATGTTTTTTATTGAATGTGCGTCAAATATTAAATATCTTCAATTTTATTATAATTGTACCGAACAACGGTCATAAATCTTTAGCGTTGAATTGAAATTTAGGCACTAAAATATATGAAGTAACTGAATTTCAGAAAGTAAAACACATGGAGATTGTATTCATATTTACAAATGTTAGAAAGAAAATACTAACACATATATTTAAGCATACGAAATTCAAGAGTTAATAAATGGTAACAAAATGTTTCAACAAGAAGACAATGAGTAAATTTTGGTCAAATGGATCTCAACATGAATAAAATAAGTATGAATCAATTCACAAAGGTATGCACTCAAAATTTCACTCAATATTAGGGGTTTGTGTTTGCACTCATGATATGTGAGATAAGATGCTCACATAATAGAAATAAATTATTTTTGCAAAAATCTCAAACAAACACCTCAAGATAAAATTGAACATACTTGCACAAACGAACTAAAACCATAAGCCTACTCTAGTGATAAACTCAACTAATCAAAATTTTCCATTTTAAGGATCATAAGGTCTTTATGTCAAATTCCGATTTCAAACCGAAACCTTGATCCTCAAAATCATATTCCAAAAGCCACTTATAATCATTAGAAATCATTTAACGTTTGAAACCCCTAAAACCATAGCTTTATATTCAAAATCACCCTTTTCTCTTAAAACGTGCAAAATACGTTATTTCTTGAAAACCGTGCAATTATATAAAATCACATCATAAATCCAACAAGCATGAAATCACAGATATAAAACAATTATAGAAAACAGTTATGCATGTTCGAGTTTAAGGAAAGGGTCCACTCACAGTACCGCGCCCTCAATCGCGTCCTGAACGTCTAGCACGTTCCTTGGCTTCCTCGGGAAATCCCGATCCTGTCAACAACCGCCAAAGTACGTTACTAACACACTTACGAAGGTTCACCTAATTTCCCTCAAAAATCCCCGAATCCTAAACGTAACAAATCGGAACCCTAAACCTTCACCCTCGCAAACCTACTTCGATTCGACGTCCGATTAACCCGAAACCACTTCCATTAGACTCGTTATAACACTTAGACCAAAAACCATGTTGACCATTTTCCCCAGAACCGCCGCACTCGCCCCCACGCGCCGTCCAAAGTGGCTGCGCGTGGCCCTCACGCGCCTGCTACAGTGCACCTTCAACCTCACGTCGACCCGGTTCGCACCAGTGGCCTGCAACCCGAACTGGCGAGAGCGGTTCACCGCCGTGCCTGCACCAAAACACCCCCTTTCTTCACCAACAGCTTCGTCTAGTCCTAGGCTACTCATCCCCCTCACTCTAGCACCTCGACTCACCCTCAAACCTATCGACTCAAGCTCGAACAGAAACCCGTACTTTCCCCTGTTCTCCTTCCCGGCCACCCAGGTCTTCCCCCTTCACGGTGTCGACCCTAAACTCTTCCTAGGACCTCACTGAGTCGCACCCAACTCACAGAAACCCTCGACTCACTCCCTAAGTCCACGACTTCCCGTCTGAAACTCACGGCCAAAACAGAGCACACAGAGTCCCCTCCGTCGTGCCAACCGCCATCGTGCACCTCCCGTCACGGCAGCACAACCAGTAACCTCCTAGGACTCAACTGAACTCGCTAGACCTCCCTAACCTCTTCGATTCAACTCCTCAACTCACGACAACAGCACCACCAGCTCCCTCAGTTCTTCTCTGTTTTTTCTGGTTTTTCCCCGTAAGTTCTCAACTCACTCACTCACTACCAGCACCCTTCTAACCTTAGCCACACCACCCTAGCATCTCTCAACCTTCTTCTGATCACTCCTCACTCCCCAGAAGCCTTCATCCACGATCACCCCTCAATTTTCCTCACAATCTCCCTCTGTTTCACTATGGATTGAAGAACACTCACACTTGCACGGTTGCATCCCAATTATTTGGGCCGTGCATACACTGGAACCCCCCAGAACCCACTACACACCTGCCACATGTCACCAATCCACTCCATCCTCTCACACATAGCCCAATCTCAGCCCTTCATCTGCTTCTCTCTGCACAAATCCCCAGGCAACTAAAAGACTAAAATGCCCCTCCTTTTAACTCAAAATTACGGTTTTGCCACTAACTTTCTTGACCCGTAACTCGCACATCGTAAGTCCGATGAATACGTGCCGCCTGTCATCGAACTCAGGACAACGAGATTTACGTAACCATCCTCGGTCAACATACCAAAACCCGTTCGTACAAAAAGTCAACTTTTCCCCCTTAATTTAGCCAAATTACGATTATGCCCTCAACCTTCCGAACATCACAACTTCCTCCTCGGGTGTCGGAATCGGGCGTGCCACCTGCCTATGGATCCGTGACGTCCTAAACTACGTCCTAGTCACCGGTCAAAGTCCATCAGACCACCCGACCTAAAAGTCAACGTTTTGCCCAAACTAGGGGCAAAATCATCATTCTGCCCTAACGACCCCAACAAGACCAACTAACCACCGATTCAGCTCACTAATCCCATCTTAATCACTATTTAAACATTACTTTCTGGGACGGGTCGTTACACTTTATGAAGGCTGTAATGAGGCTAAGTTTAGATGCATGAAATATATAGGATAAGTGATGCTCAAATTCGTTCCAAGACTCAATAAAAGACTCCCAAAACACAGCATAGTTTCACATCCTTAGTGCAATGACGTCAACAATCCATTCCTTCAAGCATAGGCCATGTTTCATCATGTTGGGCCTCGCATTCGTTCTTTGTATCAAATTTACAAGTATAAGGAACTTAACTCAAACTTTAACATGATCAAATCTTCTTACCTTGGGAGAGACTAAAAAACATTGTGTTTTTATCTTCTTTTTTCGAACTTTTTTTCTCGTTTTTATTTATTTATTTATTTTTATATCGAGGTAATAACATGTGTTGTCATGACCCGACCCTCATCTGTTAGGACCCGACTCTAGCACGATATTATCCGTTTTGGGCCTCCTCGCTCTCACGATTTTGTTTTCAGGAGCTCACAGTGCAACTTCCCAGGGGGTCACTCATCATGGAATTGGGGGTCACTCATCATGGAATTACACTAGCCTCAACTCGCTTAACTTTGGAGTTCCAACCAACCAAAGTCAATGAGCTCCCAAAAGGTGTCGTTCTAGATAGGTGTGTGCCCTACACCTTTAAGGCACATCACCATCCTCTCCCAAACCATTCCCCTCGTAGGAATGTGGGATCATTCACCGTTCTCTTCAGGACATAGGTCTTACAGTTCACCCCCTTAGGGCCCAGCGTACTCGCTGGCACACTTCCCGGTCGAGGTCTGGCTCTGATACCATTCTATCAAGATCCAACCCTCCTCGGCCAGGACCTAACTCTAGCACGATATTGTCCGCTTTGGGCCTCCTCATCCTCATGGTTTTGTTTTCGGGAGCTCATGGTGCAACTTCCCAGGGGGTCACCCATCATGGAATTGCACTTGCCTCAACTCGCTTAACTTTGGAGTTTCAACTGAACTCAAAGCCAATGAACTCCCAAAAGGCCTCGTGCTAGATAGGTGTGTGCCTACACCTTTAAGGCTCACCACCATCCTCTCCCAAACCATTCCCCTCGCTGGAATGTGGGATCGTTCACCGTTCCATGCAGGACACGGGTCTTACATGTGTCAACATTACAACAAAGTTTGAGCAGGTTAATCCATAGAATACACATATAATTCTTCAAATCATCGACAATTTCTCTTCACTCCATCTTCATGTCTTTAATTGAGTCTTTGTAATAAGGGTAAATGATGTCTATACTAGGCTCGAGTGTTTAAATATTCATGGCGATGAAAGAAAGTCTTAATGTGGGCTCAGCGGGGTTAAAACTAAGGAGGTCGCAACTTGTACGCACAAATAGGGAACTTGGATGTTTGAATTTGTGGTGTTAACCCTAATGCCTAAATCATGTCCAAAATCAAAGAGTTTATTGACTTAAAAGCTTTGAAAATCACATAAAATAAGTTCTACCACTTTAGAGTTCATTAAAAGTTATAACAAGTAATTATGAGACATATGCATATCAATTTATACAAAGAACTTATAAATCACTCATAAAAGATGTATATAAAGTTCTAAAACTCACATAAGGTTCATATGATTCATACGTATCTTAACATGCTCGTTTATGTACCAGTTTAACATGCATCATCCACAAGTCATAAATACTTAATCATAAAGTATTACCAAACAAATTCAAGTTGTAGTGATCATCTTTATAGCTATATGGTACTCATTTTCCTTCATTTATATCATCGACAAGTTAAAGGCCATCTTAACACTCGTAAAAATACTAAGTTAAAACGAAAAGACTCGAGAAAACTTTTAAAACTCGAACATAATTTTTTTTAAAATGAAATTTTTATAAAACAATTTTATTGCAAAATTGTAAACCCTTTCCCCACACTTAAACTTTACATTGTCCTCAATTTAAGCAAGTAGAAAGTACAAAAACATAAAATCAAAGTAAGGAAGTGGATTTACAGAAATAAAGTAAGAAAAAAAATTAAATAAACAATGTAAAAGAGAGTGAAGGACTGAAAGATAGCAAATCTGCGTTGATGACTCCTTCACATCTCAGAAACACATTGGGTTGCCTCCTAACAAGCGGTTGAAATTTAAAACGCCCATCCAGCCTAGACTAAGATGCAAGTTTGTTTGTGAGAGATGCACGTTTGTGAAAGATGCAATTTTTTGTTAAGGATGCAAGTTAAACTAAAGATGTAAGTTATAGTATAAACAATGTAACCGACATATATACAAGTAGAAAATAACATATATACAAGTAAGAAACAACAAAGTATAAGAAAGTGTAGATTGCATAAGTATAGTCACAGCAATATCAGTAAATGCACAAGTTCCAAAAACGTTTAAACTAAAGCAACACATGAGTATCAACATGAAAAATGGTGTAAATGCATAAGAGAATTGTCTGCACCTTCGATCTCACTTCCCTAAATTCACTTAGTCTAAGGGGTCGGTGATGAAATCTGAGCATCATGGAACCTTAGGGAGGTTATACAATCTATAAATGCAAAGTGAGAAGTCAAGGATATATATGGTTCACATAGCTTCAGAATTTAGATGAAGATTTCTACATCCGTGCGGCCCAAGTAAATATCTTAGATTTTGAACCATTATTCAACTGTTTGGGCAAGTTCAAAAGTGACCAAATTAGAAACAATAAACATAAGAGACAGAGCTAATTCAAGACATCTCGAGGCTTAAACTCCATTGATATCCCTTTCTTAGACCCAAAACCCATTACGAGTACTATCTCTTGTCCTGAACATCACCCTCGAAAATTTCATACCCCAGATGAATAAGTGTTTGTTCCAAGATAACTCAAGTGTTAGCAGCCACCGCCCTCAACCTCATAGCATCTTAGGTCCATGGAGGATTTAGGTGAGAGTTAACAAACGAGACTTCACCTATTCCATTAAGAATCAAATTTAAACTTCGAAGTACAAATGATCCACACATAGCCGAGACTAATGCATGAATGCAATATTTATTCACAAGTATGGTTTATGCACAAGTAATGATATTCACAATATATATTTATACTAACACATTAATATATACACAAGATTTATTCACAAGTATGGTTTTATGCACAAGTAATGATATTCACAATACATACTTATTCAGAGATTTTTTTTATATAAATTAAATAATGACAAATTGATTTCAAAACGAATTATTTTACAATTTTTTTTTAAAAAAATTACATAAAAAAAAATAAAAACTATTAACAAGTATAATAAAGAACATTATGAAAAATATAACATGAACAAGTATGAACAAATATAACATGAACAAGTGTGAACAAATATGTACAAATATGAACAAGTATAATATGAACATTATGAACAAATATAATATAAATATTTAATATACACTATCACATTAAAAATAATTTTCAATGTCCTCGACAACGACGCCAAAAATTGATAACGCTTTTACTAAGTATTTAAGTAAACACAAAGTAACACTCAACACTTAATGAAAACATATGAAATTAAAACCTTTTTTTGTGTAGATGTAGTATTGATAAATATGGATCGCTTTTAACCGGAAAAATTAGGGAAAATTAAATAATGATTAGTGAAAAAATAATAAAAGAATAAGGAATAAAATGACAAAATAATAAAATAAGTAAAGAATAAAAGAATAAAAGAATTAACAAATTAAAGAATTAACAAATGAAAGAATAAAAAGAATAAAATAATTAAATTGGGGGGTGAGGGGGGGGGGGGGGGGGGGGGGGGGGGGTGGGGGGGGGGTGGGGGTGAAGCTACTATTTTTTAACAAACTAAGAATTAAAATGCTCATACTCGTGCTAATTAGACTTACAAATCATAGATTAGTTTCATAGACAAAACCGACACGTTTACGCAAGTAAATTCAAATTAACAATCACATTATTTAAACTAGTCCTACTTTGACTATTGTATAATGAAATTTCTTTAAACAGAAATCTTACCAAACACTCTAGCATTTTGCACATATTGAATCAATCACGAAATCCTACCTTCATCATATCAATTACATGCATACATTTTTCAATATTATAAATGTACTGAACAATGATCATAAACACTTACAATATAATTCACGTTACGTTTTTTCTTGAATGCGTGTCAAACATTAAATGTCAGAAACCCACCCCCAATCCCCCGGGATTAAGGGTTAAATCCTGCTCCCGTCTAACTTACGCATGACACGAAGGCTAAACCAACGTCCAACCTCCATGTGACACGTAAGTCGGACAAGGGATTCTCAATCCGACCATCCTGACATTATCCGGATTTCCCAGAGTGCGGCGAATCTACTGTGGATCGCTGGTGTGATGTCTCCGTCTCTCTCTCGACTAACAGTCCGCACCACAACAACCTGGAGGGTAACAAAAAAAAAACAAAAGACTGTGAGTGGACAAAAATAAAGTATAAGTGTAAAAACAATTCATAAAACAAGTACATTTAAACCCTCCATGTAAAAATTAATGCATGCATATCAAAACCCATATGAAACAGTATTCAGGTTATGCAAACCATGTAAGAAAAACCGAACACATTTTTTCCTTTCTCAAATCCCCGGGCCCTAGCCCAAAACCATCAAAACTCATATCATCCGGGCATAGCCCAAAAACATCGGAAAACCATGATCGAAAACCGTCATCATCAAATCTCAGTGAAAACCAAAACATATTTGAAACCATATTACCATCCATCGAACCTGCTGGATCTATCCGAGTCTTTAAACTCAATCCAGGCCTCAATATAATCCGAGACTTTAAACTCCCGAGTCTTTAAACTCAACAGGCCTACGGGGGAAATTTCAATATCCGAGTCTTTAAACTCAAATCCGGGTCTTTAAACCCAATCCTGGCCCGCCCCCGTCATATCATATATGGGTCTTTAAACCCAATAACCAGATCCAGTAAATCCAATCCATAACCACTATCTATATCCGAATCTGAATCCGCAATCTCATCGGGATCCCGGATCCAAACCCAGAAGTCATATCCATCATCCATTTCTAAATTCGAGTCCGAAACCATCATTCCATAAGCCGGCATCCGGAATAACCATTCCGAACCCAAACCCGGAAATCCACTTTCAAGTTCCTAAAATCGAATTCAAAATCGTCATTTCGAAATCCGATTCAAAAAACCTGAAATCACATTCTTGAAAACCACTTTTCTGAACTGGGCTTCAAGCCCGGATTTACTTTCCAAATCGCTTTGAAATCATTGAAATCAAATTATATGTCAAGTCTAAAAAGTAAATCATCGAAACCATCGTCAAATCATAAGATAAACTGAAACCACGTAAAACGTGCACTTACGTCATAATCTTGAAATCCGTGAAAAACCGTAAACCATAAAGATCATAAATCAAATCATAGAATCACATATAGAAAACATATAAAAATATATATGCAAGCATCATAAGTTAGAAATCAAAGTTCACTCACAGACCATTTCCGACACCGCCTCGATACGCGTGTAATTACGCTTCCCGGACTAATCCACTATCACCCGGTTTTCCCGAACCTATCCAAATCCCACAATAAGGTCACTAACTACTTCATAATGATCATACTTAAGCCCCGTAATTTTCTCATATTTTAAACTATTTTTAACCGAGGCCTAAAACCTTCAGACATCCCGAAAACTATCGAGACGATGTCCGATTGACTCGAAACCAGCGCCAAAATGTTCGTTACATCAAATACTTTAAAAGTCATGTTGGAACCTTCTTCAAAATCCACCCAAAGAGGCTGCGCGTGGACCTCACGCGCCTGCACTGTTCATCCCTGTCCTCAGGTGAACCCGGTTCGAACCGGTCCAGGCCGACCTGGTCCAGATCCGAACCGGCGTTCACGCATTTCGTTCATTTTAGCTTAATTTATGATCCTGATTTCACCATTACTGTCGTCCAATCTTCTCCTATTTAACCTCGTTTTACAAACTCACAAATAAAGTCTGTAGTGTACCTTCCCGATCGAGTTTCATTCCTTCAAATTCCTCCTCTCTGTTTCCATGGTTCCAGTCGTCACTGTCCCTAATTTCCTCGTGCATAAGCCTCCTTGTGATGTCCAAAACCTTAACCAAATAACCATTTCACCTATCAGTCATCAGTATCAAGTTTACCATGTTCAAATTTTAAAACCAAGTTCCCTGGAAAATCACCTACCGTCCTTCCTTGACCTCGAATTCAGTCTTGATCGTCCTATAGAACCTCCCTGATTGTGTTCCAATCATTAGGGGCCATCATTTGATAGTAAAAACAAGTATCTAAATTTGAACTGAATTCTTACCGTGTCGGGTTTGCCAGCCACCGCCCACGGTGGCATCACTAGAGTCGCCTCTACACCTCCTTCATCTTTCCTTCACAATCCATCTTCATCTAATCAAGTTTTAGGGGGTTAAGGTTCCAAGCTCCTCCTTGTCTCTGTTTTCTCTGGTTTTTTCCTCACCTCTCACCGCCCCTTTTCACTCAGTCTTCATGATTTTTACACTCATAAGAGATCACACACACCCCTGGTCTTCACTCGCTACCTCTGAGCTCACACATACTCACTCAAATGAGAATGATCAACCAAGGTCTCTGTTCTTAGACACCCGGGCAACCACAACGTCCAACTTCTTTATTTTGAAACCAACTAAGTCGGTGAAACAAAATTCCACAGACCTCTAGAGTTAGGCCAGGTGTCATTTTTCTTGTGGGCAAGTGTTTCAAAAACAGCTAAGTGTCCACCCTTGATTGGGCACAGATCCCAATGCAGGCCAATGACTATTTTTCCCCTGCCTTGCAAAATTACCATTTTACCTCTCGTATTACTAAACCCGTAACTCTATTTTCCGAACTCCAATTTACACATGCCGCCTGTCGTTGTGATCAAGGAATCGAGACCTTCCTAACGGTCCACGAATTACGTGAAAAGTAGTTGTCGTGTAAAAAGTCAACAAATTCCCTCTTTTAACTTAATTACGAAAATGCCCTCGAACTTCCGAACGTCATAACTTTTTCCTCAGATGTCGGAATCGGACGTGCTACCTGTCTATGAACTCATGACGTCCCGAACTACGTCACGGTCATCGACCAAAGTCCATTTGACTGCCCGAACTAAAAGTCAACATTTTTGCCGATTTCAATCATTTTGCACCGTCCGTCCGAAAGCCTCTAACTAATAACCCAATAACTTCACTAATCCGTCATTAACAACTAATCTAATCCCAATTTCCCGGACGGTTCGTTACATTAAATCTCTTAAATCCTATTCTAAATGCACCGAACAGCGGTCATAAACACTTACCGTTGAATTGAAGTTTAAGCACTAAAATATATGAAGTAACTGAAATTCAGAAAGTAAAATACATGGAGATTGTATCCATATTTAAAAATGTTAGAAAGAAAATACAACACATATTTTTAATTGTAAGTAAATCTGAAACAATAACAAGAGTTTAAGTAGAGGAAAAAAAGTTCACTTATTTTGAATTGTAAGTAAAATCGAAACAATAACAAGAGTTGAAGTAGAGGAAACAAAGTTACACTTTTTGAATCCAAGAACAGCTTGTGATTCCTAAGTTGATGGAAACAGTGGAATGTTATTCACAAGATTCTCTGACAGCAGAAGGAACCTTGTGAAGATGGCGGAAGAAACATGAAGGATTACAAACATAAAATCTAGAATTGCCTCAGAAATAGTCAGCCTAGATTTTTCTTAAGGAAAGTAAAAACTTGTGTACAAAGAGAAGTCAAAGAAAATCTAAGAAAAAAACTAAGGATAAAGTCTAAAAAGGAAAAGTCTAAAATGTGTCTAAAAAAAGGTAAATGAAAGTCTAAAAGAAGGTCTAAAAATGTGTCTAAAAAGAGGTAAAAAAAGATGTCGAAAAAAAAGGGTTTCAACAATAAGAATGGTTTCTCTATTTATAGAGATGACTCATAAAAAGCTAAAAAATTGAAATAAAAATTACAATAAAATAAATTGATAAAATGATGGTTTTTGGCAGAGATTTTGGTAGGGATGGGCTGAAAACCTAACCAAATGGGGCAGATTTGATGCATAAGGTGCAAAGGATGGTTTCGGCAAGTCTAAGATGAACTGGAGTTGGTGGAATCGGCGTGACAGGCGCTGACTGGGTAGGTGGGGTTTCGAGACCCGTGCACTGAATTGAGGGCTTTGACTTTCGGTAAGCGCGCATCGAAGGCACGTAGGCTAGGTTTGTGCAAATGGGTGGGCGTGCGCATTGGTCTGGGCTTGGTGTCGAAAATGAGCAGAGTTGGGTTGAGTTGGACTTGGGCCGCAGGGCTGCAGAGTTGGGCTGAAGGATGAGCTTCGGTAGGCTTCAGCCGAAATTTCTTGTCTAATTCAGTGGCCTCCTTTGTTTCAATCATAATTGTTTCGTTATAATTCCGATTGAGACGATTGTTTCGTCAAAATTCCAAGCTTTATTTATTCTGCACATTTCTCACAAAATATATTATTTTCTTTTCCTATTGATTACATTAAATACAAGCATGAAGGGTATAAAATGATGCTCAAATAAAGGCCTATTGCGTTCTACATTTGTTGCGAGAGATGTCGACGACGACCTCGCTAAAATTTCAACCTGACCCTCTTATTGGTCCTTTTTAGAGCAAACCAAGTACCCTCTCGACCTCTAATCATGATTTCTGAACTCCCATCATAGTTGGCTTCCTTCTAACTAGAGTGCATGTCATTTTCGAGGTTGGATTGACAGTGGAGCACGACGGCCAGAGTTCTAGGCAGTGACCCTCACGACGTCCTTGTGACTAGTACAGGTAGAATTTGAGCTTTAGAGTAGTATTTTCATAATCATGGCCTTCCAAAGATGAGTCTGGTGTTATTTCTTGTTACAATTGGTGAAGTTAAGGCCTTATCGAGTTCTGGGATTTTCCAGTGAACTCCGAATCTGGCAACTATCGACGGCGGCGCTGGCGGCGGTCTGATCATTGTCTCCATTGAGGTTTCAGTGACGGCGGTCAATGGTTTTCAGCTATTAGTCAACAGTTAGTCAACCGTTATACTTAATGGTCAAACTAACGGATGTTGTGAATATTCCCACCCTTGTCCAGTGCACGCGTGACACTGTGTTGCAAGTGTGACACGTGCGAAACTGTAGCAGCCACGCGCAGAGAGTGAGATGTGCGTGGGAGGGTTTTTCAACTCTCTGTTGGCACGTGTCGACTCGTGGAGGCCTTTTCCATCCTAAGGATGCACGTGGGCATATTTGCAATCAATTTTGAACAATTTTGAGTGGTTTTCCAACCCCTAAATGGCGCGTGGCGCTATTTTTCAGTTGCTGGAAACATGTCGGCCTACTTTTTCGGGGTTTCAGACATTTCTAAACGTGTTTAGGTCAGTATTAGGTGATTCTAAGCACCATTTTGGCCCCACCCTAGATGGGTGTGACTTGTTGGTTGAATTGTGAATTTATTATAATCTTTTGGATAGTTGTCTAGGGCTATTTGGACTTGGGGCTCGTGCTAGCTTGGTGTGTCGGGTGATTTCGACTCTCCGACAAGTGTGTGAGTGGGCCCCTTCCATAAAATTATTTTATAATGCTTTTTACTCGCTCGTTTACGATATTTATACTTATGATTTTTATCGAGCATGCATGAGTTATTATGCACTACTTGTGGGTATGATTGAGATGTTTGATTTACAATGCTTACTTGGATGTGCTAGATGTGCTATGATACAATGGTTATGCATGTGTACACCTAGTCGAGTCACATGGGCATTACATATTAGTCCCCGGGGCATTTATGAGATAGAGATGTTAGAATTCACTTAGGAGTCGTTGGTATCTAGTACCCATCTGTAGGCCACAGACCATTCCTCCACGTGATCGTTCACCCAAGCCGCTCGCTATACTAGTTAAAATGCGCCAGTACTATCCTCGAGCTCTAGGGGACTCATGGTGATGGTGCATTGCACCTAGTCCTTCATGTGGTCGTGGTACTCGAGTAGGATACCCAGTATTAGTTATGAGTGTCACATTCGAGCGACTCAAGAGTAAGTGTTCAGTGGGTTGACATTGTGATATATTCACGATTTCTGCATGACTCATCTGGCTGTGTATTTAATTTATTATTAAAATGATGTTACTATCTCTCGTATTACGTGCAAGTATGTTGTGATTATTTTTGGAATTTTAAATAAAACAATGGGTTAAAGTGTGTTTTTGTTAAATGTGGTTTTACACTAAAATAAGCTAATGGGTCCCCTCATCCTTTGTTTTTGGACCCGCCAGGTATCGCTGGTATTACGTGCAAGTATGCTGACAGTCGCTCTTGGGTTTTGGAGCCACGTTGTGGACAATCGGATATCTCAGGTAGTTGAGCTTTATTATGATCATCAAAGTTGTGTATAAGCTCTATACTTCCGTTGTCGCGGTGAAATGTAATTGGTTTTAACTGGTTATGTTTCACTCGACCCATAAAACATATCATTTTGTTTAATTGGCTTTCGTCATTTAGATGTCTCCGTTCAGATGTCGGCCAATACACCTCGTTCTCCATGCTCTATGCGGATTATCCGGGTCGAGGTGTGCCATAATGAATTTTCTTTTTTTCTAATATGGTTCACAAGATCATGATCTACATGTTACATGTAAATTTCTATTTCGTTTTTTAATATGCTTCACAAGATTAATAATATTATATATTTTACATGTGAATTTCTATTACCTTATCATCAGTAAGGATGGGCAAATAGTTAAATGGCTATTAAACGCGAATCTTTTTACCATAACCATTTAGGATTATAACCACAATTAGTTTGAGGACATAGACTTAGTAGATTAGAAAACAGGAACAAATCATCACCATGACTGTCGCCCGAGGTGGCCGAAAACGTCAGTGTTGAAGTAGAAATCGTCTGGTTCTGTGAAATTCCTTCTCGATCCCTACACATAAGAACAGAAATCAAACGGGGTTAAGGTTGGGGTTCAACCGTAAACACTCTGATGCTTAAGTCAGTTTTCTGAGAGAGAATAATCTGACAGAGTGATTGCAGAAGTTTTTTATTACCCTTAGAAGTGAGATGAGGCCTTCTATTTATAGTGAAGCCTTGAGAGTCACCGGAACGTCTGATTGGTTGAAGGAGAAAGTATTAAATAAGTTATTGTACCGAGTGTAATCACTTATTTATTAATGAATAAATAATTCGCTGGGAAGTTATTTATTATCGGCATTGATCTAATTAATTAATATATTTAGCTGGTAAATATATTGAATTAATGCGGAGATCGTAACATATCGATGTCAATTTTACCAAGGGTGATATTGGCATTATGAGAATTGTCGGCCACGTGGCAGCTCCAGAATATTCCGGTAATTTATGGTTCCACAAATACCCCCACATCGCTTAGGAATTCGAGGAATTCTAAGAGATGTAATTTCCTTGTGGTTCCAGTAAACTACGTCTTAATATTCGATGTGGGAGTATGACTCCTCTTTCCTAGATGTAGTTGGAGATTAACCTTGACCTTGCCCCAATTGGAATTCTTTGAGCTTGTAATCTTGCTTTGAGTTAACTTTGTGAGCCCGATTTACTACTAGGGTTTGGTTAATTTTCTTTATTTAGATGAGGGCATGTGGCTCTTATTTTTATAAAGAAAATTAAACCCTAATAGTGATTTAGGGCTAAAGGGGTTCGTCTGACAGCTCCAATCTGCTTTGGTGGTTGGATTTCTACGCAATCTCCTTTTATTTTTACCGAAGGAAATATTGCAGTTTTCTGAAGAAAATATTGCAGTTTGCCGAAGAACTGAAGAAAATATTGCAGTTTGCTGAAAAACAGCTTCTTGCGTTTTGAACGATTGGCAGGAGGAGAGAGAGAGAGAGAGAGAGAGAGAGAGAGAGAGAGAGAGAGAGAGGAAGCTTGCGCACGTGAGGCTTGTAGCTGGCTGAGGAAGAAAACGGAGGATAGGGGGCAGGAGGCTGTGGGCTCCCTGATGTGGGCGAGAAGAGACAGGCGCACAATTCTTCCTTTTTTTTTTACAGCTGCTAAGCAGCAGCTTTTATTTGGCCTTTTGTAAAAAATAAAAAGCCTTTCATGCTTTGAATGAATGTAATATATATATATATATATATAATAAAATATATCATATATTTATATATTTTAATATATATAATTGAATATATATTATTTTGTTTAGCTTCAATTTTTTGCAGATTTTGAGAGCCGTGGATGTCTGATTGCAATGATTTCAGCGGTGGTGCGCTTTACTCTACGAGACGATCATTTCAAGACGCATGAAGGCATAATTTTGACGGGGTCTCAAAAACTCATTTTTATGGTATGACTATCATAAGACCATCTGTTGGTATGTTCGGGACTTGTTGGAGCTTCCGATTTCAAAAGATGACGGACTTGACATCAAGATGCTCTTCTAGTTAACACATTTGTGGTGCTTTGTGGATAGAAGATTTTGGAGCATAGGTGGACTTGTCATCTTTAAGTGCGGGTGGAGCCAGCATCAAGACCTTTAACGGGTGAGGCATGAAGTTCCATGACTATAAGTGTGACTAGTCACATGACAGGACCCGTCCCAACTGGACGTCAAAAACCGTACCCGGTCCTGCTCCCGTCTGACAAGTCAACTGAAAGTCCAAAACAACCCTTCAGCACCTGCCAGACAAGGGAATTTTGCGCCTGTGCCCACACATACCTCCACCTCTGGAATAGCCTCGATCATCGCGCCACGACCTGAAGGGTCAATAAAACAGAAAATGTGTGAGTGGACAAAAATGACCTCTTATAAAAACATTAATCAAAATATATTCTTACCCTCCAGTTTTCACAAACTTGCATGCATATCATAAAACATGAGCAATAGTGTGAACAGTGGACCGATAAAATCAAAATACGTTTTCCCATGGTCCATAAAACTCATGTTCACCAAAACAGTTCATGTTATAAAACATCAAATCCCGGCTCTCAGGCCAAAACATGTGAAAACATAATCACTGGTCACAAAGACCAAAAACCCGTACTCAATACCAGTACGTAATCACAAACAACATATTTCCATAAATCATTTTAACCGCTAGACCACGGTTTCCTCAAAATCATTTTTTATAATCCACGGGACTTATTTCCATATCCTGTTGCTTAGAGTCACGTTTATCCCTGCAACGCGTGCAAATCAATATGCTCAAGGACCGCTCAAAATCCGAGCATCCGCCGCTGTGAACACATCACCAGCCGGCAATCCAGAACTAGTGAACACATCACTTACCGATCTATGTATATCCAGCACATCTGATCTGAGTCAAGCCTCCCTCGGCTGCTCGACAAAGACCGTGCTACGTGACCCCTTTGGGGTAAACACTTCCATCCCGAAGGCGAGCGTTATCTCCAGGGTGCACTCCGGGGAAAAACATATTTTCTCCCGAAAGCCCTAAATATCTGCAACATATTATCATCACAAAAACCAGTGAAAAACAGTTGCATAGAAAATCAAATCACATATCCGACACAGGGTCTCAACCCCAAAATAACCGAAGTCCCGATTTACTTTATAAATCCAAAATCATCAATATCATCATATAATCACATGGAAATACAAATCCAATCAGAAACATAATTTCATTGGGTCCCAACCCCGAAATATCAATTTCACGTAAATCCATGCAATCGTAAACCCGAGTTGTCACGATCACGTAAATCCATAAAATCAATCACTAACTCATAATCCGAGTCCAAATATCATTTTCAATTTCCTGACTCATAATCCAAGTCAAAACATCATTTGCACGTTCCTCGTAAAACGTGCCCGAAAGACTGATTAAAATAATCACAAAATCACGAGAATACCAAAAATCATCAAATTCATCAAATTCACATATAACTCCAAATCCGAGTCAAAATCATTATTTACTTGGGTTCTCACGCCCACAATATCATTTTTAACCAATTTCATGATTTCTCGAAAATCGTGCCAAAATATAATAATATAATAATCATAAAACCGAGAAAATCGAGAAATCACCGAATCAAAGCATCAATCATGTCAAATCATGGAAAATCATATAAATAAACATTTTAAACCATATATGCATGCATCACAGTTAGGAAACCAAAAGTCCACTCACACACACCGTTTAAAACGGTTCGTTTTCGAGCTGCACGTTTTTCCGTAAAATCTGGAAATCACAACTCCTGCCCAAAATCATTATAGAGGGTTACTAACATCTCAAAATACATCATATAATTTTCCCCAATTTTTCCGGAATTTAAATACGTATTTAACTCATAAAAAAAACTTCGGATACGCGGAACATTACCGAAACAATATCCGATTTCCTCGAAATCAACGTCAAAATGTTCGTTACACTGAGAGGATCAAAAGTCATGTTGACCTCACCTTGAGACTAGGCCGGACGCGCCCTCACGCGCCGCCGTGAGTGGCTGCGCGTGAAACCCACGCGCCAGCTACAGTGTCACCAGCCTAACCCGTTTGTCTGTAAAACGGGCCGTTTAACCCGCGATCAGACCTGGTTTCAATCCTATCAATTCGACACTGAATTCATCAATTGAACATTCAATTAGTTTCGTTATAAGTTCAATTAGGGTTCTGTAACATCAATTACTTGAAACATTACCTCAATCCTCACGATCAAGGATGAACAATCGAAGGACCTCCGGCCACTGTTCATCATTCGAACTCCCTCAATTCCACACGATTTCCCTAAATTGATTCATCAAGAAGCTTCATTGAACTCAGGTAAAACTTTCCCCCAACTCAATTGGATCAATTCATGGCTCAAACTCCACGACTCAAACTCAATTCCTCGAAGAACAGCCGTCACTGTGCAACCATGGAAGTCTGTCAATCTCCAACGGTTTCTTCCAATTGATGAACCCAGAAGCATCGTGGGATCCTCAGGAACATAATCCCCACATCAATTACACCGTTTGATCGCTCCAAGATCACGACTCGACCTTCAAACTCCATTACTGTCACCAAGTCCGTTCATAGCCAAAACGGCACCAATTCCTCTCGTTTTTTATCTGGTTCCACTCGTCTCAACCTCAGGAAGCTAATTGAAGCTTCAATTCCCCTCCTCACGGCTCAATTCTTCCAATTCGATTTTTCCTCCCAAAAACCCAATTTTCGAATTCCAGTTCCCAGCTCACTCTCAATCTCCCGTGTTTACCAGTTGAGTTAGTCTCAACAAGCACTCGATTTTGCCCTCAAAACCAGTTAGAAATGACAGCTAACACTCTCCAATTTTCTTCCCAAATTTCACACGGTTTGAAGAACAAAGGAGATTAATGGAGGAATTAAAAATAATTAGGATTCATTAATTAATAAAACATCATAATTGTGTCTTCCCTATGACATGGGATCTGGTTTAATGCCTGATTTTAGGGGATGAGTGACACTTGTCACTCATCCAAGTGTGTTCAGTCACCGGGTACTGTTCATATTAAAATATTATTTTATTCCCGGTTCGTTCGGTTAATCGAGCCCGATTCCGTGACCATAACTTCGTCGTCGAATCTCCAATTTTGGCATGCCATCTATCGTTGGATTCGTATCGACCAGACCTACGTAACGGTCCTTGGCCCTCGTCCATCGGACCTCCCGATCAAAAAGTCAACATTTGGCCCCTAATATGCCAAATTACCAAAATACCCCTCAACTTCCGAACATCATAACTTTCTCTACGAATGTCGGAATCGAACGTGCCACCTGTCTATGAACTCGCGACGTCCCGAACTACGTCACAGCCATCGGTCAAAGTCCATTTGACCGCCCGAACTAAAAGTCAACATTTTGCCCACGCCAGGGGCAAAACGGTCATTTTGCACGTTTCGTCCGATTTCACTCAACTAATCCCCGATTAGTCATTCTAAATCATAATTAATTAATATTCAATCTTGATATTCGATGTGGGTCATTACATCACAAGGCGACGCACACTTCAACTTCGGGGCGTGGCGCACTGCATTGCAACGAGGGTCATGCCACGGTGCAAGGCGAGGTGCAGTAGAATGCAAGGCAATGTGCAACGGAGTGTGGCGCGAGGTGCAGCTGAGTGCAAGGCGCAAGATGTAGCAAAGTGCAAGATGAGGTGCAGCAGAGTGCGACACAAGATGCAGCAGAGTGCAAGGCGCGAGGTGTAGCAGAGTGCAAGATGAGGTATAACAGTGTGCGGTTTGAGGTGCAGCAGAATACGGTGCGCGGTGCAGCAGAGTGCAAGGCGCGAGGTGTAGCAGAGTGGGAGCAAGGTGCAGGGGAGTGCAAGGCGGGTGCGCTACAGCTGCTAGGCGAGGCATGGTGCAACTACAAGGCGAGATGTGCAAGTGCGAGGCAAGGAGTCCCATCACTTGGAGTGCAACGTGTCACAACCCAGCATGAGACTTGTTCCAGATGCAAGGCAATGTGTGTTGCAGCTACAAGGCGAGATGTGCTTCATCTTCGAAGCAAGGCTTCCCATGACACGAGGCGAAGTGCATGTGGTGCCGTGAAGTAATTAAAGCTTTCCAAGGAGTTGCTTTGGATGACGGATGACATTCCAGAGACTTGATCTTCAAGGCCTAGTTGAGCTTAGGATGAGGTGTAGCAAGGCAGAACAAAGAATGGAGGATCGATCATGCCCATTGCAAAGCTAGAGATGCCGTACATCATCAGCTAATTGAAGGAAGAGAGCTTGGAGATTCCATCATCTAGACGCTGAAGCCAAGTGGTGTGAAGACACATGGAACCAAACCATCGTTTCATCTAGAAGTTGAAATTCAAGCTGGAAGTCCACGATGGGATGATCGAAGGCCTCCAAGGCTTGCTCATAGGTTGACGGAGAGACTCTGAGGTCGTACCGCTCCTGATGATGAGCTTCATGATTCTTTTTGGCTCGTAGCTTGATCTTAGCATTGAATACATATTTGAGCATTCAACTTGTGAATTGTCAACTTCTTTAATTTTCATTAATAGAAGCTTTCCAATCATTTTGGAGTGTTTTGTGAATTTCGGAAAATTTGACTTTTGTGTAGTAAATTTGGTCTTCTGACTTCGTTTTAGCTCTGAATTGAGTGTCGTTGGAAAGCTGCGTTTTATACCTTTTTACTGCCGTCAAGTTTGTTTCAAGCCGATCCGAATTGAGCTTTGTAGGAACGGTCGAATCATGTGCTCCTGCGCTGGTACGAGCCATTGACCTTCGCGTACAAAAATGTTCGCAGGGAGCCCGTCATAACTCGGAATTGAGTGGGATCAGCGGCGTTGGGAATTTTACTTCCATAGCTTTCTAATTCCGTCAGTTTTTCTCTAACACGACTGAAATTTAGAGTTTTAGGACCGAACGAATCTTGTACTCGTGCGCTGTTAAATGCAGTTGACCTTTGTGTACAAAAAACGTTTGCTGGGAACTCATCACAACTCAGAATTGAGTGAGATCAATGGAGTTGGAAAGCTGACTTCCATAGCTTTCTAAATCCGTCGACCTCATGTCAGAGCAATCAAAATCGAGTGGTCTATGACTGAATGAATCTCGTACTCGTTGGCTGGTAAGTGCAGTTGACCTTCGTGCACAAAAACGTTCGCTGGGAACTCTTCAGAACTCAGAATTGAGTGAGATCAATGGTGTTGGTAAGCTGACTTCATAGCTTTCTAAATCCTTCGACCTCATGTCAAATCAATCAAAATTGAGTGGTCTATGACTGAATGAATCTCGTACTCGTGCGCTGGTACGTACAGTTGACCTTCGTGTACAAAAACGTTCGCTGGGAACTCGTCACAACTCGGAATTGAGTGAGATCAATGGCGTTGGAAAGCTGACTTCCATAGATTATTAAGACCATCAAGCTCATGTCAGGGTGAGTAAAACTGAGCGATCTATGATTGAATGAATCTCGATCCAGTGCACTGAAATGCATAATTGGACTTCGCATGTTAAAGCATTTGCCCACTGTTTGTCATGGCCAGGTGGTTGCCCCTCTTGGTGGGGTTGGAAGTATTTTTTTAGCATCTTTCCGACTCCAACAAGTCAAGTTCTTGGATGGTTTCATGTGCCTCGCTGGGATGAGCCTTGAGTGCTTCGCGTGCCGAAGTCGTGGCGTGGTCCGCATGGTGAAGACTTATTGTGCTTTACGTGGCAAAGACTTTGAGTTCTTCGCATGGTGAAGGCTTCGAGTGCTTTGTATGGCGAAGGCTTGGAGTGCTTCACATGTCGAAGGCTTGGAGTGCTTCGCATGGCGAAAGCTTAGAGTGCTTCGCGGGGCGAAGACTTAGAGTGCTTCGCGTGGCGAAGGCTTGGAGTATTTTGCATGGCGAAGACTCAGGTGCTTTACGTGGCAAAGGCTTGGAGTATTTCGCATGGCGAAGAGTCAGGTGCTTTACGTGGCAAAGGCTTGGAGTATTTCGCATGGCGAAGACTCAGGTGCTTTACGTGGCAAAGGCTTGGAGTGCTTCGTGTGGCGAAGGATTCGAGTGCTACGCGTGGTGAAGGCTTGGAGTGCTTCGTGTGATGAAGGCTTAGAGTGCTTCGCATGGCGAAGACTCGGGTGCTTTGCATGGCAAAGGCTTAGGTGAGATTTGTGTGGCAAAGGCTTAGTATGCTTTGCATGGTGAAGGCTTTGAGTGCTTCACGTGGCGAAGGATTTTAAGTGTTTCCTAAACAAAAGCGTAGGCGATAAGACAATTTCATTAGACGTTGAAACGAAACATCTTGAATCTTATTGAAAGATGCTATGTGAGCAAAGTAGACATTGAGCCGAATTTTAATCACAAAATTTGTGCCTTTGATGATGACTTGGTCACTGATTCAGTTTCTTGGTTGTTCCCTGCAACTCGGACTTGGCAATGATGGTGTCCACACAGATCTTCTTTTGTGCGGGCTCTTGAGGGCCTTTATCTCCGAGACATTCCGTTGCCTTTTTTCTGACATACTCTGTGCAGTGTTTTCCTTTAAAAGGTCATGGAGGTATCTTTCAAAGGTCTAGCATGAGCTTATGTCGTGCCCATAGCAAGTGTGGTAGGCACACCATTTTGTCTTGTCGGCTCTCTCCTGGTCGCCTTTGATGGGAGCTAGTCTTTCAAACCACGACTTTTCCTTTATCTGATTGTATATTTGGAGGACGGGTACCAAAAATTCTGTGTTTGGCTTTGCACCAACAAACGTATTGGGTGACGGGTTCCCTTTGTGCTTATTGGTCTTCTCGACTGAGTTCCTATGGTGGGCACCATCCTTTGGCTGCGCAAACACCTTTGTGGGATGTTCATCTTCCTCAACGTGGTTGGCGGCATGTGTGGTGTTTTTCTTGTCCTCCCAGTATGCATGTCGTTCTGCTAGAGATAACATCTTGGTGAGACTTCTAACGTTGCTCATGACGATGTCACCATAGAGCGGGCTCTCCCGCGGTAGGCCCTACTTGAATGGCATGGCCGCGACGAGATTGCTGCATTCTACGATGCAGGACTTCTCCTCGCAATACCTCCGGATGTATTCCCGCAAGGTTTCCTTAGACCTCTTTCGGATGGTGAAGAGGTGGACATCCTTGACTTCGACGGTGCGAAGCTGCGAGTACTCCTTCACGAAAGCAAGGGGCAACTCTTCGAAGGAAGGGATTGATCTCTGAGGGAGATAGTTGAACCATGTTGTCGCCTGACCTTGCAGCGAGGCTTGGAAAACTTTGCACATGAGCGGGTCGTTGTGCTTGTGAGGTACCATGACCCCCCAATAGTAATTGATGTGCTTTACTGGATCGGAGGTTCCTTTGTACTAATTGAAGTTTGGTGTTGAAAATCGTTGCAGGAATGGCTCCTCCTTAACGTTCCTCACGAACGGCGAAGATGATGACGTCTGAATTTGGTGCCAAAGGTCATCCCCCAAGTCTTCGTCGTGTTGAACTCCTTGGAGGCGTCGATCTATCATCCTTCGGACGTCTTAAGCGTGCAATGGTCCTTCGTGACGGGGGTTCCCACGCCGGGTCAAATGGAGTGGACTCCTTCGAGTTGCAGCGGGCTTGTCTCTCGAGCGTGCTGATGAGTAAGTCTCGTCTTCCTCGTTGTGATCATCCGAGTGGGTGCGTGACGAACGGGAGACTGCTTGCTGCCGTCGACTAACGCGTGGGTACTCAATGTGTGAAAGTGCTCCGGGGCGTCCTATGAGTCGTTCTCAGGCCGATATCCTCGGTTGATCTTGTCCTCTTACTCTGGGGGTGCAGCTTTCTTCCCTTGAGTTGTTCAGCGACGTATCTCGGGACATTGTCTAGCAGCGGACATGCTCTTTGCAGGCGCGTTTCGAGACATCCCCTGATGTCTTGTGAGGTACATTGCCTCTTTCGGAGGTTCTGGATGTCCCGAGGTACCTAAACAGCTGTTGCAAAAGCTTCGATTGGGCCCAAACTTGGTTGCTCAGTTGCTTGACCTGTTGTGTCAGTCCAAGTCGCGGAGGTGACCCCCTAGGTGCATGTTCGTGATAAGTAGCATGTCGGGGCGTACGTCGCACACCTTCAGACAGATGCGACAAACCATATCTCCTTGGTACCATATCTAATAACATTTGACCCTCAATCCAGGGTCAATATCATCTGAGACCTATCACGAGGTCTCATACACCCTCATCTACCCATCTCACTACCAGGTCGCGCACGAGACTTACGTTTCGGAGGCATGATGTGGCAACAGAATCATCAACCTAGTGCTCTGATACCAAGTTGACAGGACAGTCCCCGGAGGAACATTGATAACTATGCCCGATCTTGCTCCCGTCTCACAAGTCAACTGAAGTTCCTAAATTACCCTCAGCACTTACCACATAAGGGATAGCCACAGACGTGCCCACTCATGCCTCCACCTCTCGATCAGCCTCGATCATCGCGCCACGACCTGGAGGGTGAATAAAAACACAAAAGGTGTGAGTGGACAAAAATAAATTAGTTACAAAACATGTTATAAGAAAGACATTTCTACCCTACACGTAAAACCAATGCATGCATTCGAAAACCATTTCACAATCCATTCCAATTCTGGTATAAGAAAATCGTGTATGAAGATCAAAATCATTTTCCTTTCCTCAAACCTCAGGCCTTAGCCCGAAATCATGATTCAAAACCTAAGTACATAACATAACCCAAAAATCCATCAAACCATATAAACCGAGCCATTGCCCAACACATCCAAAAACATCATAAATCAACAGTAAATCATAAGTCAATTAATCTGCTGGATCTCAAGTGCACTCGAGTCTTTAAATTCAAAACCATGCGCATAATCAGGCCTTCCCGGGATATCAACGAGTCTTTAAACTCAAAACATAATCACAGGCCTCGAGGGGTATCATAATTGAGTCTTTAAACTCAAAACATATCAATCCAAGGCCCTCCCCCCGTCAATCAACCGAGTCTTTAAACTCAAAACCAGTGTCAGGACCCACCCCTAATCCCCCGAGATTAAGGGCTAAATCCCGATCCCGTCCAAGTTACGCATGACACGAAAGCTAAACGGACGTCCAACCTCCATGTGACACGTAAGTCAGACAAGGGATTTCCGATTTAGACCGTCCAGAAATTACGAACATCCCAGAGTGCAAAACGTCTACTGTGAATCGTACATATGATGTCTCTGTCTCTCTTGAGTAACAACCCGTACTGCAACAACCTGGAGGGTATCGAAAACACAAAAAGATTGTGAGTGGACAAAAATAAAGTTCAAGTTCAAAAACATTTCATAAAACAATAACATTTATACCCTCCGTTTCAAAACCAATGCATGCATATCAATTTCATATCATAAAACCATGTAAGAACACCAAACACATTTTTCTTTTCTCAAATCCCGGGCCTCCGCCCAAAACTACCGAAAACCGTTTTATCCGGGCCACTTCCCAAACCTCAGAAAACCATTATCATCACTTCTTAGTGAAATCCAAAACATATTTGAAACCACATTTTCACCCATCGAACCTGCTGGATCTATCCGAGTCTTTAAACTCCCGAGTCTTTAAACTCAATAACCAGGCCTCAATAATATCCGAGTCTTTAAACTCCCGAGTCTTTAAACTTAATAGGCCTACGGGGGAAATATCAATATATCCGAGTCTTTAAACTCCTGAGTCTTTAAACTCAATCCAGGTCTTTAAACCCAATCCGGGCCCGTCCCCCGTCAAATCACAATATCCGGATCTTTAAACCCAATAACTAGATCCAGCAAATCCAATCAAAACCATTTGAAAACCATTTCTAAATCCATATCCAAACCATTTGAAAACCTTTTTCCATTTCCGAATCTGAATCCGCAATCTCATCAGGATCCCGAATCCAAACCCAGAACTCATATCCATCTCCTTTCCAGATCCGAGTCCGCAACCATCATTCCGTAAGCCGGCATCCAGAATAACCATTCCGAACCCAAACCCGGAATCCATTTTCAAATCCCGAATCGAATCCCGAATCGTCATCCGGAAATCCGATTCCAAAACCACTTTTCTGAACTGGGCTTCAAGCCCGAAAACCCTTTTCCGAAAACATTTTTCTAAAATCCTTTACTTTCTTTGAAATCACTTCGTATTTCAATCCCGGAATCAATTCATTAAACCAAGTTTAAATCACGATATTTATCAAAACCTCGTGAAACGTGAAAACCGTAAACCATCACATTCATAAATCAAATTATAGGATCAAGTATAGAAAACATATAAAAACATATATGCATGCATCAAGAGTTAGAAATCAAAGTCCACTCACAGACCATTCGACGTCGCCTCGATACGCGCGCACTTATGCCATTCCCGGCCAGTTTGCTATTCTCGGCTTCCCCGAACCTGTCCAAATTCCATAACGAAGTTACTAACTACTTCACAAAAGTCCTACTCAAATCCCAAAACTCTCCCGAACTTCTAAGCGTACTTTAAACGGGACCCTAGACCTTCGCTCCGGTAAAACTAACCCGAAAAAACGTCTGATAGGCCCGAAACCTAGTCCAATAGATTCGTTACAACGAGTAGACCAACAACCTAGTTGACTACTTCCCCAAAAACCACCGCACGCGCCCCCACGTGCCGCCCAAAGTGGCTGCGCGTGGGCCTTATGCGCCTGCACCAGTGCACTGTTCATCGTTGTCTTCAATGGGTGAACCGGTCTGAACCGGCGTATCCGGTTCTCTGCCATTCCTCCATCATTTTCAACCATTCCAATCCCAAAAGTTTCATCCAATTCCCAGCAATCATTTCCAGTCCTAAAATCTAGAAATCCTAACCTCTTACCCATCGTCCTCAACCTCGAAACAAAACAGCCCGAAACCCCTGTTTCGGTTCCCGGCCATCCAGACACTCCCACGTCACGGCAACCACCTTAGACGACTCCTAGGAACCTCCTGAGTCTCACACCACTCACCAAATCCTCGACTCAGTCCCAAAAGCCACGACTTTTGAAATGAGCAAAACGGGGGAAACAGGGGATTTTGAGCTTACCGTTGATTTTTCCTCTGCCGCTCGCACCGCCGTGCATCTCGGTGTCCACTGGGTTTCCCTCAGCCGTCCTAGCTCCCTCTCTACCTGAATTGGATCGACACACGTTACAACCACCACCAATTTCCACGGCCCTCTCTGTTTCCCTGAAAAATCGAACCTCACAACCACCGTGATTTCGTGCACGATTCCACTTCCAATCACTCACCAGTTTCTCCTTCTTCTCTCTGTCACTCTCACAAAGCACAAAAACCTCACACACTCACTGACTCGATCAAGAACCTTCACCGCCTCACCTCTTTGTTTCTCTCTTGTTCGAACACGGTTACACACACACACCTGCACAACCCGTTTAATTGAACCGTGAAAAATCCTAGAACCCACTAAAGCTCTCCCACGTGTCACCATCCCCTCATATCTCTCACAAAATATCCCAATCTCCCCTGTACACTTGTCCCAATCCGGTTGCACAATTCCCAATGTGCAAAAGACCAAACTGCCCCTCTTTTGAATCAAAATTTACCATTATGCCACTACCGTTTTAGACCCGTAACTTGCCCGTCGTATGTCCGATAAATACGTGCCGTCTGTCGTTGAACTCAGGAGGACGAGAGCTACCTAACGGTCCTAGGTCCACGTTAAAAAAACCCGATCGTACAAAAAGTCAAATTTTCCTCCTATTTTAACCAAATTACGGTATTGCCCTCAACCTTCCGCACATCATAACTTCCTCCTCGGATGTCAGAATTGGGCGTGCCACCTGTCTACGGATTCGTGACGTTCCGAACTACGTCACGGTCATCGGTCAATACCCCATTGACCACAAGAACTCAAAGTCAACTTTTTGCCCAAACTAGGGGCAAAATCGTCATTCTACACGTACGACCCTATCGTAACCAACAAATCACCGATTAACTCACTAATCCGTTACTAATCACTGTCTTAACCCTAATTCCTGAGACGGGTCCTTACAACCAGATCCAACGATTTTTCTTTTCTTTTTCCAGGTCATTAAATCAAAAACCATTTTTCAATCAACAGTGAAAACCACATAAAATCTATCTCCGAATTTCACATTCAAATCTCAAATCATATCCATCATCCATTTCCAAATCCGAATTCGGAACCATCATTCTGTAAGGCGGCATTCGGAGTAACCATTCCGAACCCAAATCCGGAAATCCATTTCCAAGTTTCCAAAACCCGAATCTCGTTCATCAAAACCACTGTTATGAACTGGGCATCAAGCCCAAAAATAACTTTTTCCAAAATCCATTTTTAAATCCTTGAAATCAAATCATATTTCAAATCCCAAATTCAATCACCAAAACCATGGTTAAATCACAACATACTCGAAATCTCGTAAAATGTGCAAATCCGTAATAATCTCGAAATACGTGCCAAAACCGTAAATCATGCTCACAATCATTATCAAAACATCATTAGAATATGATACGCATAAATCATATAAAATTATCCACCAAACCATCATCAAAGCATAGGAGAAACGATAGTCTCAAAATACGTACAATTACGTATTGCATATCGAACTACGTATAAATACGAAAATCGTAATTACCATAAACATAAGCATAGAAATCATAAAAATAAAGCATAGAAAATGATTATGCATGCATTGAAATTTTGAAAACAAAGTCCACTCACACACCGTCCAAACGGCTCGCTTCCGAGCTGCACATTTTTCCGTAAATTCCGGAAATCAGAATCCCTATCCAAAATCAATATCGAGGGTCACTAACACTCTAATATACATCATAGAATTTTCCACAATTTTTTTGGGATTTAAATACGTATTTTAAACATATACGGAAATTTCGGATACACTGAATACTATAGAAACGATATCCAATTTCCTCGAAACTAGTGCCAAAATGTTCGTTACATTAAAAGGAACAAGTTTCATGTTGAGCTCACCTCGAAATTCAATCACACGCGCCCCCACGCGCCCCCGTGAGTGGCTGCGCGTGAAGCTCACACGCTACTACAGTAAAGTCACTATTCATCGTCTCTGTAACCCGATTATCTGCTAAACGGGTCATTTAACCCGCCTAATGACTTCGTCCAATCCCTGCGAATCTCAACCTGTTTTCTTCAATTGATTCAGTTAAAAGCATCCTTATGAATCTAATTATGGTTTTGTAAGTTCAATTTCCTTTTAACGTACCTCAATCTGTGAATTCAAGCTCGAAATTTCGAAAAACATTCGACAACTGTTTAGTCATCAAGGTTCATCGATTCCGAACATTTTTCTTCAATTGATCAAACCAACAGCTTCGTAGGATTATCAGAAACTTGTCTTCGATCTCAATTGCACCGTCCAGCTCCTCCAATTACACACCCAACCTTCGAATTTTTAAGGCGTCGACGTACTCCGTTCACGGTCAAAACGACCTCATTTTCCTTCGTTTTTGAAGCCAGTTGAGTCGTCTGGGTTCCAGAGAGCTAAATCTAAGCTCAATTTCAATCATAAACATCCACAATTGAAAATTTGATTATTGATCATATCCTATTTTGATAATTGTGCTTCGGGTTTTTCAACAACTCTTGTTCTCTGGTTTTTTCCCCATTCCTTTCCTCTCTGTAGTTCTAATCCCTTCCTAGTTAATCCAAATTCTCAGTGATTCAAACAGTTGGGCAGTGGGTTGTTGATCAATCACACATACTCTGTTTCGTTTTAAAACTATGCTACGGGTTCTTCACTTCAACACCGCTACACAATTGCCTTTGCCACTAATCTCATTTAAAGAGTGACAGATGTCACTTAGTGGCATCATCAGGGTTGAATCAGCCCAATCTCCGTCCATTCTTATTTAATCAACTAATTACCATTTTGCCTTTTTTCTTACAAATTACCAAAATTCCTTTTACACTCCTAAGTCCGTAACTCGGTCGTCCGAACTCCAATTGACGCATGCCACCTATCTACGGGCTCAGCGTCTCGAGACCTTCCCAATGGTCTTTGAATTTTGTAAAAGGTCCATGTCGTTTGAAAAGTCAACAAATTGCCCCTTTAACCAAATTACCGAATTACCCTTGAACTTCCGAACATCATAACTTTCTCCTCGAATGTCGGAATCAGACGTGCCACATGTCTATGAACTCGTGACGTCCCAAACTTCCTCACAGTAATTGGTCAAACTCCGTTTGACCGTTCAAACCAAAAGTCAATCGTTTGCCCAAAGCTAGGGGCAAAATCATCATTTTCTTCAAATTTTCTAAATTTTCCTTTTTCGAATGTCCGGGTCGTTACAACCTACCCCCTTAAAGAATTTCGTCCTCGAAATTTCAATCAGTAGGTCCCACCCTATTTTTCCCGAGGAAACATGTCTAAGATGAGCCCGCAACACAATCACCCTCAACCGGATATAAGTCACATCCAACTCATAGAAGTCATACAACCTGTCTCAATCCTTCTGTAAACCCCTGCCCCATGGGCAGTCATACCATATACTTACTCGGAATACATTCGAGTCCACACAATCCAGGAAACACAAGAATTAGCCATATCTTCTCGCTTACATGTCATCCACTCGTGTCGTGGTACGATGGCTAAATCCCCACACATGTGTCATCAGGCCACCACACCAATAAGCTTATAAGGTCCAATAACTCGGGAACTCATTTCCATCGTTAAGTTCATCACACTATACCCCTTTTCCCAGGGTCACCATGTATAATGAATTTAACCTTTCCTCTTGATGCTTCCCTACTGCCAATAAGCACTCAATACAATCATTCATACTATACTGCAAATCATATCCCTTTCTTAACCTCGACTCCATCCAACATCATATACCAAGTATAATTCTGCAGTTGGACCCCAATAGTCGAAATGATCATAAATCATGTATCATTCTCATAACAGGATTTCACCTAACCTTAAGTTATCAAACATGCCAATTCTCCCCAAATAATACCTGATCCAATGATGTGGTCGTAATCCTCGATGTATCCCGACCATCGTCGCGTTACCCATTAAGTCTTTTCTGTTTATTAATCATTACCAATCCTGATGGTTGATATAGTGCTCGTACAGTCTTTCTCAAAGGTATATGACCTTGCATACTCGACCACCTAGGTCGATTCCAAATCATGCAAGGAAAATAAAACTTATGAGGGTTCAACTAGCATCGACACACATCTCACCGAGTCCCAAATCTCGTAGTAACCTCTCATTATACACACAGAAAGGATCAACATCGAACATAAGTCACTATTTCTCCACTTGTAACCATTCTACCTCAGTTCTCATTTCCAATACATCTGACCTCCTTCCGGGTCAATCACCACAACTGGAAAAACATGGTAGAGAACCCCTCTACAATCCTCCGTGGTATCCATCAACCCTCAAAACAACTCATGTTCCCCAAACCTACTCTGGTCTATCAGACCTAACACTTAATTCAACTATATATTTTTCTCTCTGAGGGCATTCAATACATCTGCTCCATATATCACATACCCAATCCGTAAATGTTACTATACACCATCCCAAGAGGGTCAGAATACCTGACTCATCAGCTCACAAGTATAGTTAGTCCATTTGGCCATCCAAGGGTATCAACTAACCTTATCCACATCAAATCCGAACATCATCTTTTTCTCTTTAACTCATAACTGACATCCATCACCATGTTGGCCTCTCTCAACAGGGTCAATAATCACAACCTTCCCACATAACCACAAATCATTTACTCGTGATACAGGGTACTTATCCCATACCGTCACCATATTACGTTTTCTATAATCAATATGTAAACTCATACCATCATAAACTCAATCTCTCATCCTGGAAAACCTCAGGAAATATGTTGAGAAATCTGTGCATCCTCGGCCTTTTCTAGGCATCTCATACACGAAGCACATACACCACACATGTGACCAGCAAACTTGAATAGAGGTCTCATGAGTCATCAACCAATCCATTCCAAGGATTACATCCAAATCATCCAAATCTAGTCAGCCACTAGGCGAATAACACCAGTCATCCTGGGTAGTCTTACACCTATAGGTCTACCCCCCTTATGTCTCACCAATTTTACCACATAAATATCATCAGATTTATCACATAAGTAACTCTAGTCGGTTCATCGACTTCCATACCATAACCACTCACAAACATCTCCATATCCGTCCAATGTACAATCTCAAACACAAAAGAGTGGATAGCTCAGGACCAACCAAGTACACACATCCTGGTTAAACTTATTTCATGACCACAAGTAATACACATTCCAGGTCAGCACTTCAGGGCTACTCGGTTTCCTACGAAGGAATTGTAAATCCCCAGGCATGTGGTCCCAACTGACCACGCCCCTACGGTCCATCAAGGGCCCCACCAACTCTTCCCTCGCCTGTCATATCAACAATCAATGCAGGAGCCAATTCCTGCTCCATCACACCCCAACTGCGCCATCTCACTATATCAATCAATCTATATAACCATTTTTTTTATGTGACCAGACGACTCACAATAATAACTATTACTGCATAACCACCCTTATCACTTTACCTTCCAGTGGACCCGACTAGCGTCCCACTGAACTGGACTATCTCCTAAGTCCAAATTCATGTCTATCTCAGGTCTCTGCCCGAACCTTTTATCACTAAATGAAACTTACGCGACCCATAAGTCCAATAAAACAAAATTAAACAAGACCAATCCATAATTTCCTAACTCATCAGTATCACCAGTCATTGGCATCCTAAGTGCCAAACATTCCTCAATCAACCTTTCTGGCTCCTCTTGAGCCCTGATACATTACCATGACTTATCTCAAGTCCTAACCAATATCCTGACTCATTTCAAGTGCCATATCCATGTCTCGACTCCTCTTGAGTCCAATCTCATACCAATCAGCCATGCCATCACTGACATACTCAGTCACCGAGCAAATACCGATGGTCAACCAAATCTTATACGACGAATAAAGCCTAAGGGATATTCCATCACATTCTAGACTCTTTAGACACACATTCCACTTAAGAATTCCACTAATAATAATCCCATCACGAGTGTAACTTGCCCAAATGTGAAACCTTTCTAGCCACTGGGCTCATTCGTCCCTGGAACCCATACAATGCCATGGCTAACAGACAGTAGTTCACAGTGTACACTAATTAACATCTGACCCTCAATCCAGGGTCAATCTCATCTGAGACCTATCACGAGGTCTCATACACCCTCGTCTACCCGTCTCACTACCAGGTCTCGCACGAGACTTACGTTTCGGAGGCATTATGTGGCAGCAGAATCAGCAACCTAGTGCTCTGATACCAAGTTGGCAGGACCGTCCCCGGAGGAACATTGATAACTATGCCTGGTCCTGCTCCCGTCTGACAAGTCAACTGAAGTTCCTAAATTACCCTCAGCACTTGCCACACAAGGGATAGCCATAGAAGTGCCCACTCATGCCTCCACCTCTCGATCAGTTTCAATCATCGCACCACGACCTGGAGTGCAATAAAAACACAACAGGTGTGAGTGGACAAAATAAATTAGTTACAAAACATGTTATAGGAAAGACATTTCTACCCTCCACGTAAAACCAATGCATGCATTCGAAAACCATTTCACAATCCATTCCACTTCTGGTATAAGAAAATCGTGTATGAAGATCAAAATCATTTTCCTTTCCTCAAACCTAAGGCCTTAGCCCGACACCATGAATCAAAACCCAAGTACATAACATAACCGAAAAATCCATCAAACCATATAAACCGGGCCATTGCCCAACACATCCGAAAACATCAGAAATCAACAGTAAATCATAAGTCAATCAATCTGCTGGATCTCAAGTGCGCTCGAGTCTTTAAACTCAAAACCATGCGCATAATCAGGCCTTCCTGGGATATCAACGAGTCTTTAAACTCAAAACAAAATCATATGCCTCAGGGGTATAATAACCGAGTCTTTAAACTCAAAACATATCAATCCAGGGCCCTCCCCCTGTCAATCAACCGAGTCTTTAAACTCAAAACCATATCCAGCGGTTTTTCTTTTCTTTTTCCGGGTCTTTAAACCCAAAACCATTTTTCAATCAACAGTGAAAACCACAGAAAATCTATCTCCGAATTTCACATTCAAATCTCAAATCATATCCATCATCCATTTCCAAATCCGAATTCAGAACCATCATTTCGTAAGCCGGCATCTGGAATAACCATTCCGAACCCAAATCCGGAAATCCATTTCCGAGTTTCCAAAACTCGAATCTCGTTCATCAAAACCACTGTTATGAACTGGGCATCAAGCCCAAAATCACCTTTTTCTAACATCCGTTTTTAAATCCTTGAAATCAAATCGTATTTCAAATCCCAAATTTAATCACCAAAACCATGGTTAAATCACAACATACTCGAAATCTCGTAAAATGTGCAAATCCATAATATTCTCGAAATACGTGCCAAAATCGTAAATCAAACTCACAATCATAATCAAAACATCATTAGAATCTGATACGCATAAATCATATAAAATTATCCACCAAACCATCATCAAAGCATAGGAGAAACCCTAGTCTCGAAATACGTGCAATTACGTATTGCATATCGAAATACGTATAAATACGGAAATTGTAATTACCGTAAACATAAGCATAGAAATCATAAATATAAAGCATAGAAAATGATTATGCATGCATTGAAATTTAGAAAACAAAGTCCACTCACACACCGTCCAAACGGCTCGCTTCTGAGCTGTACGTTTTTTCGTAAATTCCGGATATCATAATCCCTGTCCAAAATCAATATCAAGGGGTACTAACACTCCAATATACATCATATAATTTTCCCCAATTTTTCCGGGATTTAAATACGTATTTTAAATGTATACGAAAACTTCGGATACACTGAACACTATCGAAACGATATCTGATTTTCTCGAAACTAGTGCCAAAATGTTCGTTACATTAAAAGGAACAAGTTTCATGTTGAGCTCACCTCGAAATTAGATCACACGCGCTGCCGTGAGCGGCTGCGCGTGAAGCTCACGCGCTGCTACAATAAAGTCACTGTTCATCGTCTCTCTAACCCGATTATCTGCTAAACGGGTCATTTAACCCGCGTAATGAACCGGTCCAATCCCTGCGAATCTCAACCTGTTTTCTTCAATTGATTCAATTAAAAGCATCCTTATGAATCTAATTATGGTTAAGTAAGTTCAATTTCCTTTTAACGTACCTCAATCCGTGAATTCAAGCTCGAAATTTCCAAGAACATTCGAACACTGTTTAGTCATCAAGGTTCATCTATTCTCAATGTTTTTCTTCAATTGATCAAACCAAAAGCTTTGTAGGATTATCAGAAACTTGTCTTCGATCTCAATTGCACCGTCCAGCTCCTCCAATTACACACCCAACCTGCAAATTTTTGAGGCGTCAACGTACTCCGTTCACGGTCAAAACGACCTCATTTTCCTTCGTTTTTGAAGCCAGTTGAGTCGTCTGGGTTCTAGAGAGTTAAATCTAAGCTCAATTTCAATCATAAACATCCACAATTGAAAATTTGATTATTGATCATATCCTATTTTGATAATTGGGCTTCGGGTTTTACAACAGCTCTTGTTCTCTGGTTTTTTCCCCATTCCTTTCCTCTCTGTAGTTCTAATCCCTTCCCAGTTAATCCAATTTCTCAGTGATTCAAACGATTGGGCGGTGGGTTGTTGATCAATCACACATACTCCGTTTTGTTTTAAAACTATGCTACGGTTTCTTCACTTCAACACCGCTATACAATTGCCTTTGCCACTAATCTCATTTAAAGAGTGACAGATGTCACTTAGTGGCATCATCAGGGCTGAATCAGCCCAATCACCGCCCATTCTTATTTAATCAACTAATTACAATTTTTCCCTTTTTCTTACAAATTACCAAAATGCCCTTTACACTCCCAAGTTCGTAACTCGGTCGTCCGAACTCCAATTGACGCATACCGCCTATCTACGGACTCAGCGTCTCGAGACCTTCCCAACGGTCTTTGAATTACGTAAAAGATCCATGTCGTTTGACAAGTCAACAAATTGCCCTTTTAACCAAATTACCAAATTTCCCTTGAACTTCTGAACATCATAACTTTCTCCTCGAATGTCGGAATTGGACGTGCCACCTTTCTATGAACTCGTGACGTCCCGAACTTCGTCACAGTCATTGGTCAAAGTCCGTTTGACCTCTCGAACCAAAATTCAACCGTTCACCCAAAGCTAGGGGAAAAATCGTCATTTTCTTCAAATTTTCCAAATTTTACTTTTTCGAATGTCCGGGTCGTTACAACCTACCCCCCTTAAAGAATTTCGTCATCTCCTATTAAAGGCCGTCTTTTAAATATTTTTTTATCGATTCAATAGGTCACTCATTCCATATATAGGCGGTGATGATCTAAAGCCCATTGTTACTGCAGAACCTGAGATAACGGAAACTATTATGTCTGTAGAGGGATGTGTATTTGGTAAGAACTATGATTTTGACTGATAAATATCTAGTTAATTAGGGATGTAAGAAGTGATTTTGTAAAATAATATACTGCCCTGGTAACTTAAAATATTCAGTAATAACTTTTTTTTGTTCTTAAACTTTTATTATCTTAGAAATATTGTAATTTGGGTTTCTTCATTTATTTGTAGCAGCTGCTACATCATAGAAGAAGAAAGGCAACTCTTCTTTGAAGTGAAACGAAGAACACGGTAGAGGGGGACAAATAGATAGCATGAGATTTGTTTGTCAAAAGCTGCTTGATATTCCTCATATCTTTTAGCTTATACTTATGTTTCAATTTAAGTGTTTTTATCTCAACCATATATGTGGCAAGAGATGAGTGTTGAACAAATATTACAAATATGTCACTTGGATATGATAATTCAAATATAAGAAATAGAGGAAAAGCATTATAAGCTTAAAACTCCTTAATACTTTGTTGCTTTATTCCAAGAAGTTCTCTTAGATAGATAATTTTTTCATTTGTTAATAGGTTAATGAAGATGCCAGCAACTTGATCTTTAGACTTGCAATAGATCACATTAATTACCTTTTCTTCAACAGAATCTCGGATGTAGTGATAACTTAGAGTGATGTCGTTTCCATGGCTATGATTAATAGGATTATTTCTCATGAAAATTACTAATTTGTTATCACAGAGAATAAGAGTTGGTTCTTTCTTCTTTTAACCAAAGTCTTCCATAACTTTTCTCAGCTAAATTGCTTGAGAGGTTGCAATTGAAACTGTCACATATTTAGCTTCAGCAGTAGATAAAGCAACTAATTTGTGCTCGTTTGATGCCCAGGAGAATACATCAGTACCTAGTATAAATGTGTAGCCAGCTATGCTCTTCAAGTCACCCCACTTCCTCCCAAATTACTATCACAAAACCCAAACAATTTTGGTACAACATTCATTCCACACATTATCCTAAAGTCAATTGTACCTTCAATGTATCTTAGGATCCTCCTTGCAGCTCCATAGTGAACTCAAGTTGGATTGTGCATAAATTTGGATAGCAAGCTTGCAACATACATAATATCTAGCCTAGTTGCAGTAAGGCTTCTATATGCAAAGTCCATACTAGACATATTGAACTTCTCTAGAATAGACTTTGCATATTTATTTTGGGTAATAAATATTCCATCTTCTTACTGACTAATACCAATACTGAAAAAATAATACAACATGCCTAAATCATTGATCTCGTACTTTCTCATCATGTCATTCATGAAATTAAATATCATTTTCTCACTACTTATCGTATGTATAAACTTAACAACATATATAAAGAAACAATGATGATATCTAAGTTACCTTCAATTTTGATGTAGAGGGCAGATTCCTTTTCACTTCACTGAAATATGAGTCGATCTCTCTATATCATGCTTTAAGTGCTTGCATAAGGCCACACAGTGCCTTCTTAAGCTTGTACACTTTTTGTGCTTGTCCTTCAATAACAAATCCATGAGGTTGTTCAACAAACACATCTTCATTTAGGACTCCTTTAGGAGGTACCAGTCCTTTTGAGCATAATTAGAGATTAGGCCTCTGATTGTTTTATGTCTAGCTACAGGTGCAAATGTTTCATGGAAGTCAATCCTAGGTTTCCGAGAATACCTCTTTGCCAACAATCTAGCTTTGTTTCTCTATATGGAACCAACTTCATTGAGTTTTGTCTTGTAAATCCACTTCACACCTATCACATCTTTGTCAACCAGTCTGTCAATAAGCTCCCATGTTTTGTTCTTTGAAATAACATCAAATCTCATTTTGCGTTGCTACCTTCCATTTCTCCTCTTTCACTACTTCTTCAAACTTTTATAAGTCTGTATTATAGAAATTGAAGCTTGCATAGGCATCATTGATAAGCACCTAAATGTTCATATTTTTATACGAATTCTCTTTATATTTATCTATTTTAGAACCTTAATTATGTCAATTCTAATTAATTTCATCATTTGTAGGTATTAATTATAAAAATTGATAATTTGGTACTAATTACAAGAATTAGGAATTTAAAATAAATAAAAAACAAGAATTGGGCCAAAATTCCTTATCGAGACGCAGCATGCCCAAACTTGCACACGGTCCAAGTCCCAGCGATGCATGCACAACTTCATTCCAGCAAAGCCAACATGTCACGCGGCCCAAGTTTCAGCGTCCACCAGTGGCCCATCGTGCGTCAACTTACACCGATCCAGATTTTGTGACAGGACCCACCCCGGTTATCACCCTGATAACCGGGACAAACCCTACTCCCGTTTGACAACCCAACTCAAAAGACCAAAACAACTACAAAAACCACAAAATATACATTGCCAGACCAGGGAGAAGTTATAATACAACTAGTCAACAGTAGCACAGAGCATAGTAATTGACAGGACCCACCCCGATTATCGCCTCGATAATCGAGAAGCATCCTGCTCCCGTCTGACAATCGAACCCAAAAGACCGGAAAATCAAATAATATTACATCACACCCATTGTCAGACCAGGGAGATTAAACAAATACAACCGACTGGACATCAAGTCTATAGTTTCACAGAGCATAACATTCCAAAATATGTTAAAGAACAAATCCTACTCTGTGAACTAACTACTCCGCAACGGAAAACTTTATGCCTCTGCCTCTGCCTCGGCGCTAGCCCCCGAACTCGTACCACGACTTGGAGGGTAGTTAAAACAACAAGGTGTGAGTGGACCGAAAAAAAAGTTTGCAGAAAACAGTTTAAGGAAATCGGGGTTCGCCCTCCAGTTTTACAACACGCATGCATAACCAGATATTCGAAAATCTCGTATCAAACATTCGAAATCCCTTTTTCTGAAACACATGTAACACGTTACAGAAAACTGTCATAACTCATGTAAAAATAATATAATATTACAAAATCCAGAAATCGTCATTTTGAAACATCAATTAAACAAATCAAGTACAAACTAAATCAATAATCACAAATAAGCCGTTGGATCCATCCGAGTCTTTAAACTCAATATCAGGCCTTCCCGGGATATCAACGAGTCTTTAAACTCAAAACATAATCAATAGGCATCGGGGGTATCACAATAACCGAGTCTTTAAACTTACGAGTCTTTAAACTCAATCCGGGTCTTTAAACCCAATTTTCGGGCCCGCCCCCGACATCAATTAACCGGGTCTTTAACCCAAAACCAGATCCAACAATCAACCGGGTCTTTAAACCCAAAACCATTTATAACACAATAAACCAGGATTCAACATGATCCGTTTTCCAAAAATCATTCCGAAAATCATATCTTGTCATAATAGGACTTATGTCCGAAATCACATGCAAATTTCAAAACATGCAATTCCCGAAATCATTTCACAAATATAATCAAAACATCATAAATATCCAATTACTGCATCAAAACCTCATTCATGCATAGGCGAAAACCGTAACCTCGAAATACGTAAAATACGATAATTATCTCGAAAAGCATGAAATCACGTAAAACCGAAATAGCATAATTAGCATCATAGAATCATAAGTGAAAACACAAAATAAATAAGTAAAATAGTCATGAATGCACAAACTGGAAATCAAAAGTCCACTCAAGGTTATAGGACGCGTCAATCGCGCCCCGTGCGCTCCTCAATAGCTTCGGAAATGTCCGGGCCTGTAAAAACCTACAAGAAGGGTTACAATCATCCCCAAATAACGCGTATGATTTTTCCTAATTTTTCCGGATTTTTCGACAAAATTAACCTTAAGGACCTAAACTTCCGAACTCCCGAAACTATCCCGAATGACTTCCGATCGACTCGAACTCTAAAGATAAAATGTGAATTAGACTGAAAGGAATAAGTTTCATGTTGACCGTGACCGGAGATGACATCACACGCGCCGTCACGCGCCGCCCAAAGTGGCTGCGCGTGAAGGCCACACGCCCAACTACAGTGTCGTCTCTCCTACCCGACTAGCCTGTTAAACGGGTCTGTTACCCGCGACTCAACCCGGATGACTAACTTTCAATTCACCCTTGAATCCTCCCGTTTTTGATACTAACGTCTTCTCTAATCAATTAATCCTAGGTCTGTGCCATGAATTAACCTCGACTGTCCCTAAATCCGACCGTCGACCCGTGAGCAACCAAACGGGTTGATCACCCAAACTCCATGGTTTCTAAACCAAACTCAAACTAAATTCACCAGTAGATTAAGGGAACCTAGATGAACCAAAACATCCAATCAATTGACCCAATACTAACCTGGAAGTAGCCATCCTCAAGCTCGAAAATTCTCAGAACCAGGGGCCTCAGTTCTTGGCCAATTCGTGATTGATGTCCTTCGAAATCGATGTGGTCAGTTTCCTATTGCTCCCAGAAGACTAATACGGCCCTTGGTTTCGCTCAAATGGACTCACAATTTGATCTTCGATTTTCCCTCCAAACTGGTTTTTCTCTGAAACTGGAACTTGAGTTCCTAAGCAAACCTTGATCAACCTTTTCAATTCTTGAACGGTTGATTTCCAGTCACTCCCAGAAAACTCACTCCGTGTCTAGATTGGTCCCATAACCCGTAGAAATTGAACTCTGGATTTTTCCCCCCAAAAACGTGAAATGGTTATTCATGGCTCTCTGAGTCACTCTCAGCCTCTCTCAATCTCAACAGATAGCAAATGAGCTCCTCACTCATCCCACACTCAGATTATCGATTGAAATGGGAGACAAATCGTGGCAAACCATCAGCTGTCACTGTGAATTTGTTACCCGCAATGGCAGCCATGGCCAATTTTAAACTCCAGCCCGTGCACTGAGCTCTGATCAGTCACCCATGTGTGCTTCCCACTGCCTCAAATTCCATAAACAAGTCATCTATTCATTCCACTAAAGCCATAAACAATTTGCACGCAAAAAACACCACGGCATGGACGTGCACTCTGTTTTTCACGGTGGTGCTACAGTAACCCGTGCAAAATACCAAAATGCCCTCAGGGCAATAATTACCAAAATGCCCTCCAACTTCCGCGACCCGTAACTCGGTCATCCAATGTCCGTTTCACGCGTGACGCCTGTCGTTATACTCGGGGCTTCAAGACGAACCTAACGGTCTTTGAGTCATGTTAAAATTAATTGTATTTCGAAAAGTCAACTTTTTCCCCTATATCGTCCAAATCACGATAATGCCCCTGGACTTCCGAACGTCATAACTTTTTCCCTGGACGTCCGAATCGGACGTGCCACCTGTCTATGAACTCGTGACGTCCCGAACTACGTCACGGTCATTGGTCAACGTCCGTTCAACCCTCCAATCAAAAAGTCAACAAATTGACCACACTATCCATAGGGGAAAAACGTCATTTTATTCAATATTTTACAAAATTACATTTTCCGAATTTCCGGGGCGTTACAGTAATAGTACAAGATAAGACAAAATCCTACTAAGAGCTGACTACACGCGCAAGGGGAAAATTCTATACCTCCGTCATTGCCTCAACTTTAGCCCCAGCGCTAGCACCACGACCAGGAAGGTGTTTAAAACATTAAAAGCATGAGTGGACTAAAAAAAGTGTTAGAAAACCGTTTGCGAAATAAACCAAGGTTCACCCTCCGTTTTAAAACATGCATGCATAACCAAGTATCTAAAAAAAACAACCATCTATACGAGGTGAAAATAAGCATGGAAAACACCAGAAATCAAAATCAAAGTTCGGGCACTCGGCCCTAAATCCAAAAGATCCAGGTTAGTCGGGTCACAGCCCCAAACATTTGAAAACCAGTGAAAACCCAGTGAAAAACATTAATCATAAAAGTTTACTGGATCTCAAGTGCGCCCGAGTCTTTAAAATCAAAACGATGCGCAATAACCAGGCCTTCTCGGGATATCAACGAGTCTTTAAACTCAAAACACAATCACAGGCCTCGGGGGGTATCACAATAACTGAGTCTTTAAACTCAAAAAATATACCGAGTCTTTAAACTCAAAACATTAATCCAGGGCCCTCCCCCCGTCATCAATCAACCGAGTCTTTAAACTCAAAACCAGATCCAGCGGGTTTTTCTCTTTTTCCGGGTCTTTAAACCCAAAACCATTTTTCAAGCATAAGAAAAAAAAATGCATCGAAATCCGAAAACCAAAACCAAAACCAAACTGGAAATCTTCGAAAATCGAAATCACGTTTAATCGAAATGGGACTTCTGCTCGAATTTCACTTCCGAATCTCAAATCATATCCACAAATCTTTAGTAAAACAGAATGCGTGTAAAAAAAAAAGTCATCCATCCAAAACCATCCTCAAAAGCTTAACAGAAATCATATTCTCGAAGTACGTGCAAATTCGATAACTTATATTGAAAAACGTGCAATCAAGTAAAGCAAGAATATAGAAGTCATAAGCATAAAATCATATATCGAAAGCATAAAATCATATATCGAAACATAAATAAATAAGTAAAAACAGTTATGCATGCTCGGTTAGAAAACAAAAAGTCCACTCACTAGGTCTGAACGTGTCAATCGTGTCCCGTACGCTCCTCGGCTGTCTCAGGAATATCCTGACCTGTCAAAAGTTACCATTTCGGGTCACAAATACTTCATTTAAGCTTACACTAATTTCCCCAAATTTTCGGGATTTTCAAACATAATTAAATTAACCCCTAAACCTTCGGATACTCAAAACTACCTCGAGACGGTGTCCGATCGACTCGAAACTTGTCCCAAAATGTTTGTTACATCGATTAGAGTGAAAACCGTGTTGAAAAATTCCCCAAAACAGGCTCCACGCGCTCTCACGCGCTGCCCAAAGGGGCTGCGCGTGGGAGCCACGCGCTGCTACAGTGTCATCGGTAACCTCTAGCCAACCTGGTTCATACCGATCCAGACCGGTCCAGTCCAACCGAGCCGGCGAGGCCAGTTTTCACCCATTTTCAAGCCATTTTCAAACCTATCTACACCCTTAGTTTCGTCCTTGAATTTGGGATTGATTCACGTAACAAAATCACGAAATGAAGTCCTAAACCTTACCTTCCAAACTTCGAACTAAAACCCAGAGCTTTGATTTTCTGATTCCAGCCACCTGTCGCCTCTCCAATCACGATTTCACGTCCCTGGGTCCCTGGGTAATCTCCTACGACGATAAACAATCACATAGTGGTTCAATAACACGCTAAAACCATCAATTTTAATCCAAACCGTCTTAGGGAAAACAGAGGACTTTAATGACTTACCTGCTCTCTGCTCATCGCCATGATCTCCACCGTGGCCCTACACGTCCCAAAGTCACTCCTCAGTCCTCTGATCACCACCATATACCAATTTCTAATAGGTTTGATCGATTGAGTCCATGGCTGATCACACCTTAACCTCTCTGTTTTCAGGGTGTTCTCAACTCTCACTGCCCTTTTCCTCAGTCAAACCCTCACTATGATTCACTCACCAAGCTCTCGACTCAACTCTGATCACTCACACCCTACCACAAAGAACTCACGGGACTCACACACAACAGATGGACGATCAATTACTTACTGTCTCTGTTTCTCTCAGTTAAACGATAAAACCAAACGTTTAAAATTTAAATGCACAGCCGACTTAGCTAGAAGCCTCTAGGAATAGGCCAGGTGTCCTCCAATCTGTGGTCCAGCCCTCAAAAAATATCCAATTCCCTCTTCCCAGGTGTCCTTATCTGGTTACACACAAATCCCAAGGTGTTAAAAGACTAATTTGCCCCTAAATGTAAAAATTACCATTTTACCCTTCACTTATCTAAACCCATAACTAAGCCGGCCGACGTCTGATGACGGCGTGCCGCCTGTCGTTGTACTCAAGACATCGAGACCTACCTAATGGTCCTCGAATTGCGTGAAGAATACTTGTCATGCAAAAAGTCAACAAATTCCCCTTTTTTCACCTAATTACGAAAATGCCCTCGACTTTCCGAACATCACAACTTCTTCCTCGGATGTCGGAATCGGATGTACCACCTGTCTACGGACTCGTGACTTCCCGAACTACGTTACGGTCATCGGTCAAAGTCCATGTGACCGCCCGAACTAAAAGTCAACATTTTTGCCCATTTTAGGAGAAAAATCGTCATTCTGCACCGTTCGTCTAAAAGTATCCAACTAATCACCGATTATCTCTGCTAATCCGTCATTAACCACTAATCTAATCCCGACTTCCAGGACGGGTCGTTATAATCTACCCACCTTAAAGAATTTCGTCCCCGAAATTCCACATCTCGTACATCCGTAACTAACGGGGAGAAATCCAACTGATCTTACACCTAGGTCTCCTACCCGGTGTCCATCTCTTCCCAATCCAACTTACCCTGACAGTTCCCAACCTGTCATCTCAACTCGCTCAAACGAACCAAATCATCTAACTTCCAGCCCATCTCGTAATCCTTTTTCTTTTTACTGAGATCAATCTTAAGTACGCCACAACACCCCCGTTACCAGTTCCAACACCTTCTCGAGTCGAGAGTACCTCATATCCATACTTCTGTCATCGGTCAAAGTCCATTTGACCGCCCGAACTAAAAGTCAACATTTTTGCCTATTCCAGGGGAAAAATAGTCATTCTGCACCGTCCGTCCAAAAGTATCCAACTAATCACCAATTATCTCCGCTAATCCATTATTAACCACTAATCTAATCCCGACTTCTGGGACGGGTCATTACATTTTGCATACGTCCCACCAGTTGTCTAGCACAAAAGCCCAAACCTACATGCGGCTAGTTGTCTCCTACGTGGCGCATATTCTCCATCTTTCCACCGGTTTTGCCCAAGCCGAAGGCCATATTGCACTAACTCACCATTCTAGCCTCCCAGCGTGCGACCAGATTTATGCTAATGTCCATTTACGCATCTCTAGCTGGCAGGCCCAAACGTGCTTGTCTTCATATGCCAAGCATGAGGCCCATCGATCGATACATCCATTATGACAGGACCCGCCCAGATCCCCCTGGGACAACCTGGGGACGTGCCCTGCTCCCGTCTGACACCCGACCACAAAATACCAAAAGTACCCTTAAAGGAACTCAAATGCATAAATATCCAAATTTAAGTCATACATATTATCCGAATACAACTAGTGTCAGACAAGGGATAGTTTCCAAATATAGGTTATTGAGCACGACTCTTGACATTCTGCGTGCCAACCTACCCAGCTGTAGGGTTCAGGTGCGCATCGTAAACCTATGCCTCTTCCTCGGGATCCTCTTCCTCCTCAATAGCACGACCTGGAGGGGTTAGTAAAACAACAAGGGTGAGTGGGCCGAAACTCAAGTTTATAAAACAGTTTTCCATATAAAAAACATATAGTTTTACCACTCCGTTTTCCAAAATGCATGCATCAGTGTCAAAAGCCATAATATCATATCATATAATCATAAGCAGAATAATATAAACATAATCATAACCTCAGTTGCTGCATTATACATCCCAACCCTAACATCCCAGATGTCTAACGTCCCAGACGCCTAATAAGGTCACAGTCTCAAGGCTACGCGTGCCGGCCGGGGTCTCAATCCCGAGTCCAAATCCGGAACCCAGTCCGGGTATGGCATCCTAGATGCCTGATGTCCCAGACGTCCAATAATAGCACCCCCACTCCTGGGCCACTCTACGGTTCGGTCCCTCTGTAGAATGACTCCTCGCTGGCAATGCGTCGTGACCTCTCCGGGGTACCCTCATCCGGAGGAGATAGTATCACTAGGGTAGATCTATACAGTGCAGTACTAAAGAGAATCTTTCAAATCCATATACATATATAACCCAAAACCGTGCATAAACTAACCAGACGGGCCTCAAGCCCAAACCTCGTAATACGTGTCAAAATCAAAATTCAAGATAATCAGGTGCTTTTGCTTGAATCACATATGTATATATACATAGAAAGGAAAACAGTTATGCATGCCAAGGTTTAGTGAAATCAAAGGCCCACTCACAGTACAATCCCGCTGCAAATCCGAGCGTATATCCCAGTCCAAGTGCTATTGCACGCTACCTGTCATGTCCAAAGCATACGTAAGGGTCACTAAAAGTCCCTACTAAACAACCAAGAAACCCTAGACTGAAACCGACCCGGGAAAGCCGTCTGAACAAGCTTTCCCAGGCTTCAAACCCTTATTTGACCAACCTAACGATCTCTGATTGACACGATATCACCTCCATTGGATTCGTATCGTCGAAACCTTGAAAATGGTACTGGTCCCACAAAATTTACTGTTCACATACACCCCCACGCGCCTAGTCAAAGGGCTGGTCAACTCTGCTACAGTAAATGCTGACGTCAGCACTAACAGTGTCAGAGGACACGTGTCACATGCTCATTGGTCCATGGTCTGACTGTTTTCTGACATGTTGATGTCATCATGATGTCACTGCTGACGTCAGCATGATGATGTCATCGCTACAGTACCGGGTCAACCCGATCTGCACAAATTGGGTCGTCGTTGACCCACGGCTTGACCCGATCACAGATTTTGCTTCCGGCCACCATTTTCGATGAGGCTTGGTCCTACAGACTCGTTACAATTCCCTCTACAGGTCTGTGAAATCAAAACCAAACTTTAGGTTGAAGAAGCTACCTGAAAATCAATGGGAAAGTTGGCTGAGAGCTCTGGTCGTCTTCTCCGGTGACTCGTCTGGATTCCGGCCACGAACTTCGGTCTAAACGGGTCGTCTGAGTCCCTAGGACATGTCTCAGAGGTAAACAAAGAATGCTAACGTTAAAACTAACCATTTAGAAATAGGGAAGAAAATCGGACCTAACCGGGTTTCTGAACTTACCGCCGATGTGTCGCCGCCGTACGCCGTCCAGTCCACTTCTCAGTCGTCCTACCGTCCTAGTCTACCTATCCCAAGTTTGTTCGAGCCTAGAGGTGGAGGTTTGGACGGTTGGTCTGTGTTGGGTTGGTTTGGTTCCTTTCGGGTCTGGGGGTTTTCGGGTCGTGCAGGCAGGGAATGGTGGTGGTGACTGGTGTCTGGTGGTGGCTGGTGGTGGCTGGTGGTGGTGGTCGTCTGGAGGTAGAGCTAGGTTGAGGGGTGGTCGTCTGTTTGTGCAGAGAAGGAGAGTTTGTTCACGGGTTGAGAGAAAATTAGAGTGTGAAGGATTTGTTTGATCCAAATAAAGGGAGAAGGAAAATGAGATCAACGGCCCAGATTCAATCTGGGGTTTAGAATGGATGGTTAGGATTTTAGGAGGGAAAATAAATATTAAACAAATGGCCAACCAAGATCCAGGTTTTAGGGAATGTAGAGGATGAGTGACACTTGTCACTCATCCAAGGGTCCAGAATGATTTGATATTTAAATCAGATTTTAATATTTTAATATTATTTTAAATCAAACCTCAGTTCGTTCGGTTAATCGAGTTTACTTCCGTGACCATAACTTTTTTGTCGTACGTCCGTTTTCGACATGCCATCTGCCTACGGACTCGTGACGTCCTAAACTACGTCACGGTCATGGGTCAAGGTCCTAAATATTCCCCGGGGCAAAAGTCAACTTTTCCCCCTTTTTCAACCAAATTACCAAAATACCCCTCGACTTCCGAACGTCATAACTTCTTTCTCAAATGTCGGAATCGAACGTGCCACCTGTCTATGAACTTGTGACGTCCCGAACTACGTCATAGTCATCGGTCAAAGTTCATTTGACAGCCCTAATTAAAAGTCGACATTTTGCCCATGCCCAAGGGTAAAACGGTCATTTTGCACATTTCCTCCGATTTCACTCAACTAATCCCAGATTAGTCATTCTAAACCATAGTTAATTTATATTTAATCCCGATATTCAGGACGGGTCGTTACAATCTTCCCCCCTTAAATAATTTCGTCCTCGAAATTCCAACTATCATTATTCCACATCCTCCTCGTGGAAAACAAATTTGACCTCACAACACGTGTACACCTGTACACCCACTAACCAACACAAAAATCATCTGCACTCAAACGTTCCATCACAGTCTCACGTCGTACCGACTACACTCGACCACCTCGAGTGAAGTTGATCACCTAATCCGCGTTAATACCGCTTGACAATTCCACCATTAAGCTGTCTCTTTCAGCTTGACGGTTCCTTTCAATTGCTAATACATCCTGTCATTGCTCCCATTGGGGGTCACCAAATCTCACTGGTCATTCCATGCTGACACTATCAGCCAAACTGCCACTACTAAGCTTTACCACCCTAGTAAAGCTCCAATCATCAACCAATCAGTGACATCACCTCGTACTACAACTTCCTCAATGTAGCGTAGGATCAACAACAGGATCTCACTTCGCAGGGCAAGCTCAATCCTGCGACAAATATCAACCACATTGTCCACAACTGTCAATTCCATGACGTCGGTAAGAGTCACAGAGTAGTACTTCATGCGAAGCAACCTGTGGTTACACCAACCACCAACTCCCTCATCCTGAATATACGTATACCAACTTCCCACTCGTCCTGCATGTAACTCGACCCCATCGAATACCTGCCTAGTAGTAATCACACGTCTCAACACTAGAGTTTCACTAGCTATCCATGGCTAAGAGCAATTACTCATACAATCAATGAATTCATCAAAATCACTCTGCCCAGTGCATAGTATTAATGTCCAGTTCATGCACACAACCAATCCAATGGTATCGAAACTAAGCCGACTACTAACATGCTCATCAACGTACTACTGGTATACCTAATATACCGTCACCAGGCACCACAAGTCTGCCCGGTATCGTACCTCGCACCACGTACAGGGTATGTACATCCATCCACTAACCATCCTACAACAACAACGACGACATCAACCACAACAACAACAACAACAACCACCTAGGTCGTAGCCAATCACGTTTCGATTCTGGAGTCCATCTGTCCAATCCAGTACCAGACAGATCAAAACTCCAATCCATCATCCATTTCGAGTCCCATGGTCACCTGACCAGCGACACACATCTACTCCTAATCACGTAATCCCACACATACCAATCCGACTAGCGCCTACTAAGGCGTACCCACTCATGCCAACTGGCATCCAATCTCACCCACGTCTACCAAGGCGAATCAACTCTGAACCTCTCAGTTACCTGCTCAAACGATTAACACATTACATTCGATTGACTTCATAGGGAAGCCAATCCCATCATTCACAACTCTAAGATTGACCAAAACCGACCCCGTCGGAAACTTACTCGCTCGAGTAATACACCATACGGGATTTACCTCGAAAAGAAGTTCATTCCCATTATCCTCAACTCAAATAGCCAAATAAGAGTGATAAACTCTCTACCTAATTGGATCATCAAGATCATGGTCCAGATCCATCACTACATCACCTGACCATAAACGTAACGATCCTCGATCGTCACGATGCCCAAAGTCCTCAGAATCACAATCCTGATCCACCTAGGAAAATCAAGGATGATCTAACACAAAGACAACAAAATCCATCCTGTGTAAAGGTAGACCAAAACTCGCTGCTCTCACCACACCACGTAATCCAACACCGTCTGCCACCAAGCAGAATATAAGAAACCTCATTTACCTAACATCGATATACCAAACTCCTCCTGATGACCGAAGATAAATCTCGGGTCCACCAACTCTTGCAATTGGGTTTTCAGCTCCCACAACTCAACCGGTGCCATTCGATACGGTGCCTATGATAAAGGTCGAGCACCAGGGAGTAGTTCAATCGTGAACTTGATCTCCCGATGTGGTGGTAATCTAGGTAAATCTTCCGGGAACACATCCGGAAACTCTCGCACCACATGCATACCATCGGCACTCGGAGTGTCAATCTGCGTCGTCACGACATGCGCCAGATAACCCTGGAATCCTTTCCGTAGAAGCTTGGTAGTGGCAAGCGAAGAAATTATTTCATGTAGTGAACCGTAGTGCTCTCCCTGAAAAGTAACCTCCGGCAAACCCGGACTTCGCAACATCACTCGCCTACTACAACAATCGATGAGCGAACCGTGCTCCGTCAACCAATCCATCCCCAAGATAACACCAAAGTCATGAATATCCATAAGGATAGTAAATCCACATCCTCCACTCTTACCGGGTACATCCGAAACACCTGATTCACTATGTACACAATGCCCATAGGTGTACCAACACCCATCTCGCTTCCAAGGCTGACACCTCACAATCTTACAAACCCGCAAAACTCCTCAAAATAAAGGAATGGGCAGCCCCAACATCGATTAACACACATACAACAAGATTTGAGATATGAAGAGTACCTGTAACGACACCAGGTGCCGCCCTTGCTTGTTGATTTGTGACTGCAAATATACGAGCTCGTGGTCCAGTAGCCTGTCTGCGCCCACGTGCTCCACGATTCTCACTATGGGCTCCGCTCTTTCCTCGGCCTCTGACAGTGTTGGAAGCAGAACCCTGCACTACACTGGTGCCTCCCGTATCGTTGCCCATGTTCAAAGCTGGGCACTCCCGAGCATAGTGGACTGAACCTCTGCATGCAAAGCAAACGAGTACACCTATTCTGTTAGCCAACCCATTGGATGCACCACTCCAAGAAAATCTCGACCCCGATCTCTGGGGACTCCCAAAGCGATCAGGCCCTCCTCGGCTGCGCGAGAACGATGATGTTCCACTACTGTGTTCTCCCTTCGATCCTCGACGGCTCACTGGTCCAAGATACAGACGATCCCCGCGTCCTCCCTCTCCAGATGACTGTCGTTCCCGGTGTGTCGCCAGACCAGACTCGACACGAACCGCAGCATCCACCATGTCTCTTAGGGTAGCATGACTGGCAGTCGTCACACTTTCCCAAATATCCCCTCAGAGTCCAAGCTCAAACCTCAGACATTTATCCTCTTCTGTGCTCACAAAGGCTGCTGCGAACCGAGAAAGTCTCACAAAGGTCTGCTCATAATCCGTCACTGACATATCGCCTTGCTCAAGTCGTAAAAACTCTGCCTCACGGGCAGCGTGAAAAGATCGCGGGTAGGACTGGTGGTCCAAGAATTTCGCACGAAAGACCTCCCAAGTAGTAGTGTGGATGGACCAACCCGACATCTCCAGGCCGTACAACCACTGGTAGGCCCCGCCTTCCAGTAGGAAGGTCACCAATGCCACGCGCTCATCCGGTGGGCAGTGCATCATCGTAAAGATCCTCTCCCATCTGGTTATCCATTCGTGAGCATCATCGGAGTTTGATCCCCCACTAAAGTGTGCGGCTCCTAAACGTTGAGTCCGTTCGATACTCGCACACTCCATTTCTCTAGCTATTTCCTCGTCAGTCCGTGCTTGAGGAAATCTCCTTTGAGGCATAACCCACTGTTTAAGAGGCATAGATTAGATAACAACATATTTAAGCGTCAGAAGTACCAAGTACTGACCACTAGTCTAGCATGCTGACCATAACCTAGTGCTCTGATACCAAGTTGACAGGACCCGTCCCGATCCCCCTGGGACCACCTGGGCACGTGCCCTGCTCCCGTCTGACACCTGACCACACAATACCAAAAGTACCCTTAAAGGAACTCCAATGCATAAATATCCAAATTTCAGTCATACATATTATCCGAATACAACTAGTGTCAGACAAGGGATAGTTTCCAAATACAGGTTATTGAGCACGACTCTAGACATTCTACGTGCCAACCTACCCAGCTGTAGGGTTCAGGTGCGCAACGTAAACCTATGCCTCTTCCTCGGGATCCTCTTCCTCCTCAATAGCACGACCTGGAGGGGTTAGTAAAACAACAAGGGTGAGTGAGCCGAAACTCAAGTTTATAAAACAGTTTTCCATATCGAAAACATATAGTTTTACCCCTCCGTTTTCCAAAATGCATGCATCAGTGTCAAAAGCCATAATATCATATCATATAATCATAAGCAGAATAATATAAACATAATCATAACCTCAGTCGATGCACTATACATCCTAACCCTGACATCCCAGACGCCCAATAAGGTCACAGTCTCAAGGCCACGCGTGCCGCCCGGGGTCTCAATCTCGAGTCCAAATCCCGAAACCAGTCTGGGTATGGTATCCTAGATTCCTAACGTCCCAGACGTCCAATAATAGTACCCCCGCTCCTAGGCCACTCTACGGTCTGGTCCCTCCGTAGAATGACTCCTCGCTGGCAATGCGCCGTGACCTCTCTGGGGTACCCTCATCCGAATGAGACAGTATCACTAGGGTAGATCTATCACTAGGGTAGATCCATATACATATATACATGAAGGTCACTAAAGGTCCCAACTAAACAACCAAGAAAGCCTAGACTGAAACCGACCCGGGAAAGCCGTCCGAACAAGCTTCCCAAGGCTTCAAACCCTAATTTGGCCAACCTAACAATCTCCGATTGACACGAAATCACCTCCATTGGATTCGTATCTTCGAAACCTTGAAAATAGCACTGGTCCCACAAAATTTACTATTCACATGCGCCCCCACGTGCCTGGTCAAAGGGCTGGTCAACTCTGCTACAGTAAATGCTGACGTCAGCACTGACAGTATCAGAGGACACGTGTCACATGCTCATTGGTCCATGGTCTGACTATTTTTTGACATGATGATGTCATCATGATGTCACTGGTGACGTCAGCATGATGACATCATCGCTACAGTATCGGGTCAACCCGATCTGCACAAATTGGGTCGTCGTTGACCCACGGCTTGACCCGATCACAGATCGTGCTTTCGGACACCATTTTCGATGAGGCTTGGTCCTACGGACTCGTTACAATCCCCTTTACAGGTCTGTGAAATCAAAACCAAACTTCAGGTTGAAGAAGTTACCTGAAAATCAACGGGAAAGTTGGCTGAGATCTCTGGTCGTCTTCTCCGGTGACTCGTCTGGATTTCGGCCATGAACTTTGGTCTAAACGGGTCGTCTGAGTCCCTAGGACATGTCTCAGAGGTAAACAAAGAATGCTAACGTTAAAACTAACCATTTCGAAACAGGGAAGAAAATCGGACCTAACCGGGTTTATGAACTTACCGCCGCGGTGTCGCCGTCGTACGTCGTCCAGTCCACTTCTCAGTCCTCCGGTCGTCCTAGTCTACCTATCCCTATGTTTGTTCGAGCCCAAAGGTGGAGGTTTGGACGATTGTTATGTGTTGGGTTGATTTGGTTCCTTTCGGGTCTGGGGGGTTTTCGGGTCGTGCAGGAAGGGAATGGTGGTGGTGACCGGTGTCTGGTGGTGGCTGGTGGTGGTGGTTGTCTGGAGGTAGAGCTAGGCTGAGGGGTGGTCGTCTGTTTGTGGAGAGAAGGAGAGTTTTTTCACGGGTTGAGAGAAAATGAGAGTGCGATGGATTTGTCTGATCTAAATAAAGGGAGAAGGAAAATGAGATCAATGGCCCAGATTCAATTTGGGGTTTAGAATGGATGGTTAGGATTTTAGAAGGGAAAATAAATATTAAACAAATGGCCAACCAAGATCCGGGTTTTAGGGAATGTAGGGGATGAGTGACACTTGTCACTCATCCAAGGGTCCAGAATGATTTTCTATTTAAATCAGATTTTAATATTATAATATTATTTTAAATCAAACCTCGGTTTGTTCGGTTAATCGAGTTTACTTCCGTGGCCATAACTTTTTCGTCGTACGTCCGTTTTCGACGTGCCACCTGCCTACGGACTCGTGACGTCCTAAACTACGTCACGGTCATGGGTCAAGGTCCTAAATATTCCCTGGGGCAAAAGTCAACTTTTTCCCCCTTTTTCAACCAAATTACCAAAATACCCCTCGACTTCCGAACGTCATAACTTCTTTCTCGAATGTCGGAATCGGACGTGCCACATGTCTATGAACTTGTGACGTCCCAAACTACATCATAGTCATCGGTCAAAGTCCATTTGACCACTTGAATTAAAAGTCGACATTTTGCCCACGCTCAGGGGCAAAATGATCATTTTGCACATTTCCTCCGATTTCACTCAACTAATCCCAGATTAGTCATTCTAAACCATAGTTAATTTATATTTAATCCCGATATTCGGGACGGGTCGTTACACATTAGGCCTAGCACCCGTTGCACGTGGTCCACCGACCCAACACTTCCATCGACCCCATTTCAATGTCCAACGAGACTTTGCAAAGCCCACCGACTCTACCTTTTCTCCAAGCATCCACCATGCGTTGCACGCAACCCATTTTGCAAATCCAGTGTGGCCGAGCACATTGCACACAACTGTCCAAGTTCCAGCATCCCAATTTGCTCGATTCCAACTATCCGCCTAAACCTAGAACAAGAAGGAAGGATTTGTGTCGTGCAAAATAAGGAAGCAATACTTTCGGCCATTTTTAGGATTTTAATTAGGAATTTATTTCCTTACATTTTTAGGAGATTATAACCTTATTTAAAGGGATGTTTTCGTCACTTTATTTTCGACACCCATAATTCAATATCTATTGTTTCATTTAAGATTTCAACCTAGCTACTCTTCCAAATTAAATAAAAGTACTTGAAGCTGCATTCATCTTTTAATCCATCTTCATTGAGTTCTTTCTGGGATTTAGAGCTCCTAGTGGAAAACAATTCATCTCCTCCATCCACTGTGGTGTTTTTAAGGGATTCATGGACTCAAAAAGTGTAACTACTTCTTTTTCACCTAAGTTCTTGAGTTTATTCTTTGTTGCATTTATAATTTTATATATGTGATGGTTTATGTCTTCTGATGCTTGTAACGTTAAATTCAATCTCCATGTGTTTTACTTTCTGAATTTTGATTGCTTCATTTGTTTTTATGCTTTATCTTCAACTTAATGCTAAGTGGTTATTCGGGATTCGGTGCACTTTGAATAGGATTGAGGAGACTCAATGTTGATCGGGATTCGGAGCATTGAATCAACAACTAAAGGTGAATCATATTGTAATTGTTGATCAGGATTCAGCGCACTTATAATATGGAAAAAAATATACAGATATAATTGTGGTAATTAAGGTAAAATTTCGTGATTGGTTTAATATTTGCATGTATTGGTATGTGGACAAGGTAAGTGGATGATGGTGTCGCTTGTATACATGGTAGTTAGGAGTAGATTAAATAATGTGATTGTTGGTTCGGATTTTCTTACATAAAAGTATCAGTTTTGTCTATGAAACTAATCTATGGTTAGTAAGTTCAAATTAGCATGAGCATTCACACTTCAATTCTTAGGTTGTAAATTGTAATTTCGGCTATACACTTTCAAAACTTGATTTTCTTCTTTACTCTTTCTACTAACCATTTTAAATGTCCCTTAATTTCTCGATCCAAAACGATCCCTACTTATTGCATACTACAACCTACAAAAATAGGGTTTTAAATTGAAAGTGCTTGAATTAAGTGTTTATTTGATTTCCTAGTTTTAGAGAATCAATTTTTGGCGTTGTTTCCGGAGAATTGAAAATCATTTTTAACGTGTTAGTGTATATAAATTGTTCAGATCATACTTGTTTATAATACTTTATACTTGTTCATAATTTTCATTTTTCATAATAGTTTAAACTTGTTCATACTTGCTTATACATTGTATATACTTGTTCATAATTTTTTATTTTTCATATGTTTATGTAAATTGTGAAAAATTAGTCTAAGTTATATGTTGATCACTTATTATTCGGTTTCTAAAGTTTGATTTTAATGGAATAGGTGAAGTGTTTTTCGTTATATTATCACCTAAGCCCTTCATGGACCTTAGACTAAGTGAATTTAAGGTTATGATGTTGAGGGTCGTGTTTTTTAATAATTGAGTTGTCTGTGGGACGAAAATTATTCATCTTGAGTAATAAATTTTTGAGGGTAATGTCCTAGAATATGAGATGATACATGTGATGGGATTTGGATTTGAGAACTGAACCTCGTGGAGTTCCAAAGTCAATCCTGCCTAAGAGTTTATTCTTTCTAACCTGGTCATTCTTGAACTTACCCAAAGAGATGAATGATGATTCAGGTCTAGTTCACGGAAAGTTGTTTATCTCAAGTAATAAATTTTTTAGAGTGATGCCTAGGACAAGAGACGATAGTCATGACTCAAACGTTGTCTTCTCTTCCACTACCATAATGGGTTGTCTATTAATCAAGTAGCAATGTTTACTACTTCAGGCATCTTTACCATGTAGCATTAACTTTCATCTCAACTAGGGCTGGGCATATGAAACCAAACAACCAAAATCATATTGTTTTGGATCAAACTATATCGATAAAATACCAAATAGTAAAACAAATGTAAGTTTAGTACGGTATCGAAGCCGTATTGATTTAGTTGGGTATAGTTTATGTATTTTGATTCTTGATTTAATACCCTTTTACATGTGTTTTGTTAAAATTTCGTTCTATATAATTGGAGAAAATAATCTATTTTGTGAGAAGTAAGCAGAACTAGATAGAGCTTGGAATTATGAGAATTTGAGCAAATGAATTACCTAATCAAAGTTGTAACGAAGAAGTTATGAAGGAAAGAAGAATGCACAAAAATTTTGGTAGCCACCAACCGAACCTAAATTCAAAGGAGTCGAAGGTGCATTGAGCGCTGCTGATCTCGAATTCAACTAGTGTCTGCTAAATTTGTCTGCAACATCTTGGCACACGTTTACTGAAGCTTTCCCTATGCCCCCAGCTTTCTTGCCTCATTGACCATCATTTGACTGCGCATTTGACCACCCAATTTCGATGGTTAACCACCGAAATCCTTCCTGAAGACTTATTTCAAGATTTAGGCATATTTTGAGGGATTTTGTAACTTGTATTCACACTTGTTCTCCATACTGTATAATGATTTCAATCCTATTTCCCTTTTACATAATTAATTTAAGTCATTTTACTTGTAGTAAAGGTTTTTAATTAGATTTTTTTAATGTTTAGGAAACTTTTTCTTTAGCGAATTTATGGAAAAATTGGAAAAATAGTCCCTCAACTAAACCACCAGTTTAGAAAGTGTCCTTATATTCAATTTTTGACTTTTTTGATCTCTTATCTTCAGCCAAATCAACACTTTAGTCCCTCCATAAAAAAAAAACTGATGGATTCTATTAAAAATCAAGGACATATTTGTCAATTCATGTCAAATTGATTTTAATTACAACTCAGTTTGAAAATACTCTTAAAATATAATTTTTACCAATTTTCTCTCTCTCTCTCTCTCTCTCTCTCTCTCTCTCTCTCTCTCTCTCTCTCTCTCTCTCTCTCTCTCTCTCTATTCCTTTCCCTCTCCCTTTCTCGACAAAAGTTTGAGTCCTAAATTTGAAATTGTGAATTTGTTTGTTTCTTTGTTGGTACCGTAGCATCAATATTTCATAGCCAATTCCTTTCCTTCCAGCTTCACCATATTCATTCATCATACAGACATTGCAAGAAGGAAAACAACAACCTTAAAACGAAAAAGAGCAATCTATCTCTACTCTTAAAAATTCACGTGAACCACACCTACCACCTTTTAAAAATTTACATGTCATTAGCTCGAACCAAAAAAAGAAATTTCTCACTTAGGAATTTTCGCAAACACCTAGTGTGCATCATCAGTAAATTGATCATTATTCAAAACGAAAAACAAAATCCTCATCCAAAATCCTCATCAAGTCTTTGCGCATCACTGTACATTGAATTGTTTCCTTATTAAACAAAGTTGCAGCACCACAAACACAAAGCATTACTTCTGCTTCTGCTATTGCTACTACTTCTGTCGTAAGCAGTTTTGACCTCAACAAGTTAGTGGGTTTTATCTCTATGTTGGTAATTGCCAGTTGTTAATTGGGTCGTTTAAAATGGATAACACGTTCAAGGAGTTGGGAGAAGGTGGTTCTGTTCTTGACATCGACTCCAAAATCGCCGCTGGCGGTGGCGTTGAAGATGTCTACGGTGAAGACACGACCACCGTGGACCAATTTGTCACCCCCTGGACTTACTTCGTCGCCAGGTCACTACTTGCTGCCATTTGCCACTCCACCCCAATCTCTCTTTGTTGCATCATTGGTGTTGCCACTGCTCCCTCACGTCACTCAACACAACCCAGAAGCCCATAGAGCCTAAAATACCTGAAGTAAAGAAAAAAATCAAAAAAATCAGAAACCCAAAGAGCCCAAAAAATCGCCCCCGCAAATGTATGACACATTGAAAGACTCCTACCAGATGTTTGAAGAAATTGGTCGCGATTGATTCAGCACAATCATCAAAACCTTCAACCCCGACACGACGGAGTTCGTCGCCTGCAAGACCATCGACAAATCGTCTTCGAATGATGACGTCAACCGCGCTTACCTTGAGAAAGAGCCCAAAATCATGACCCTTTTGGCTCCTCACCCCAATATTCTCAAGCTTTTCAATGTCTTCGAAAACGAAGGCTCATTGGCCATGGTGCTCGAACTCTATGAAACCGCCACTCTCTACGATTGAGAGGGAGGGAGCGAGCGAGAGATTTTATTTTTATTTTTTATTAATCACTAAACGACTTCGTATTGGAGGAGACAATACAAGAATGGACAAATATACCCTTAAATTTGATAGGGTTAGTGAGATTTTTTAACGGGGCGACTAAAAGTGTTGATTTGGCTGAAGATGAGGGATAAAAAAGTCAAAAATTTAATACAAGGATACTTGCTAAAGTGGTTTAGTTGAGGGACCATTTCTCCAATTTTTCCTAGAATATATTGTAAACTTCTATTTGTATGCAGATTAATAATTTTTCTATAAATAAAGGTTCTAGTGTTTATGTTAATGAGTGGAGGGAGGAGGGAATTTCAAATTAGAGGAGAGATTGGAGATTCAAAATATTCAAAAATACAAAGAGTGAAAACACTTGTCTTTTATTCTGTAGATCCTTTTTCAGGTTAGGGCTTCTTGAATCCCTAGCCATGGTTCTTATTTAATATGGTTTTAACTCTTGATTTATATTGTTAAGCATGTTGAATATAATTGTGATTACTTGTTTCATGTAGTTTATTGTTTATGAGTGGTTACTTCTTTCAATAGACTATTGATGAATGATTGCTAGTATGACTGACCATCTCCTTGTAATTGTTAACATCGAAGGTAGTTGCTTACAACTTACCTATAATCTGATTCATGACATTCTAGTTCCGCAAATCACTTTTCCCGGGATAGTGCAATGTCATTAAATTCTCTTTGTTCTTCAGGCATCTTATTGATAAAATTGGATATACGATGTAAGGTACACATCACACCTAGAATATGCTAAGTAAGAGAGAACCACATATGTAAAGTGACTTAACATTAGGGCCTCTGCATGGGCATCAGATTCATAATGCATAACAATTAGATTAAGAAAATAAAGCTAGGAAGTAATTGTGGTCAGTGGTGGATTGAATGCCTTAACTTATTATTTTTATTATTTGTTTTATTTTAGTTTATTTATTTGTTATTTTATTAAAAAAAACCCATGTGTGTGCTCGGTTGTGTTTTTATTTTATTGTTAATAAGTTTCTGAGTTAATTAATCAATCTAAAAAAGAACGTGGATTAAACGTTAGTATAAGTCGTTGTGGGATTCGACTCTTTCTTATTTGCTATACTATCTTCACGATTTGTGCAATTGTAAGGTTAAACTGAATAGAATAAGTTTCATATTTATTTATGTTCTCTATTTTATCCAACACAACCCGTCTGTATATCTAGGACCCAATAGTGATTGAAATACTGAATCCTTATTGATATCAGTATAGTAATGCTGCATCTAGATGAGGGTTTCCAAGTACCAAGGGGTTGAAGCAAAATTAGTTAGAAGTTCCCTACAAAATAGTAGATAGAGGAACTGAAAATGACCAGATGCATTATACTTCAACGATATTCTTAAATAACTACTTGAATCCTTATTGATATCAGTAATGGTGCATTTGGATGAGGATTCAAAGTACCAAGGGATTCAACCTAAATTAGCTAGAAATTCGCTACAAAACATTAGATAGATGAACTGCAAATGACTTGATGCGTTGTACTTAAAAGGTATTTGTAAATGACCACTTGAACGAGTCTTTGGAAAACTCCTTGGTTAATGGTTTTGTCATTCCTTGATTGGTATTCTCATTGAAAAACTTGCATTCTCTATAAGTTCTTCCTTGGTTTAAGTGTAGCTTCATATGTTCTTCCTTGGTTTTAAAAAATCATCTATTATATTCGAGTATCTAACAGCATTTGGAGTTCTTGTTCCTTGTCTTTCATATATATTCTGATTTGAGGTTCAATTTGTAACTAAGGATCTAAAAGAATTGTTAATGTCGTTGTATGAGAAGTATGGAGGGAAGGTGGAAGGAGAAAAACAGCAAACCAACTTTGCTAAGTAGAGTTCTAGAGGGATAATTTAGAGGAGAGTGGAGGTGAATGCAAAGATGATATTTTGGATGATTGGATAAGGGTTGTGCAAGAGTGTGAGGTAGTAGTGGTAGCACATAAAGTTGATAAGTTTTTGTTGGATCCTTTGGAGTTTACAAGTAAAGACCTTGATATTTTCTTGTGGTGGAAGTTACATGGTTCAAAGTATCCAGTCTTGGTATCAATTTCAAATGATGTGCTTGCCACTCAAGTTTCAATAGTAGTTTTTGAGTCTTGGTTCAGCACAGGTGTAAGGGTGATGATTCCTAGAGTTTATTAAGTCCTTCAATAGAAGTTTTGATCTGCATGCAAAATTGGCTGCGAGGGGATAGGATTTTTCAATCTTTGGAGGATGAGGTTTCAATTGAAGAACTTGAGTTTTATGAAACAATTAAATAAGGTAACTTTCCTCTTAAGTATTCAATATTTTTTAGATTGTGATGTTAATTTTCATTTTCTAGATGTGTAAATTAATTCTTGATATTTTTCAATTGCCGAATACAAAAATGTTTGGAAGCCTACAAACATATGAAGTGGGAAGAAGTGAAGCAAAATTTAATATTGTTTCTTTTTTTTTTGCCATTTCGAAGATGTAATTTTGTAACTCGTTTATGATTTTGGATTGTATGTATTGTATGGCAATTTAGTGTATGTGTGCGGATGATGACAATTTAGTAATTGATATGTTGATGATGATGTTGAATTGTGTTGATGTATTGATGTGTGCGTTATGTTGATGACTTGATGATATTGTTATTGAATTGAATAATGTGATATATATATATATATATATATGTAAGGTAAGTTGGTTGAAGAGAGGGTTGAAAATTATATTTCACAATTCCATAAATTTTTTACTCAAAATCGAAACTAGACCTAACTTAATCAGTATTGTACGATCCAATTTCACTTTCAAAATGTGGAATACAGAACTATACCAAATCAGTTAAAATTAAATGGTATGGTTCTCATACCGACAAATTTCGTACAACACCGAACCGTGCCTAGACCTAATTTCAACTATGGTTTAGTTTTTTCTCTAAGCCATTCCATTCTACTGAATGTTGAGAACCTGGATCAAATTTCCAGATTGTTCCTCAACCATAACGTGAAGCTTCTTAAATATTGAGAACACTTCTGATTCCTATTTTAGAAAGTAAAACCGAAGCCATTTGTGAAAAATGATGCCCAAAGATTAAGAAGTACATGTTTCCAACTTGAGTAGAATTCTTCACCGGTCCATAAACATTAGTGTGATAAATTCCAATAGAGCTTTAGCACCCCATACTTGGTCCTTTGAAAATGAATCCCTGTGTTGCTTTCCAAGTGCACAATCATCACAAATTTCTTCACAATCTTGGATATTAGACAATCCAAGAACAAATTCTTTTTTTTTTTTTTTTTATGTAGCTTGTTTAGGCTTTGATCCAGTGTCCAAAGTCTCTTGTGGCAAAACTTTGAATCTCCTTACATTTTCGTCTTGAGTATAGACCGATTTGCATACTCTATTGTTAAAGGAAAGCTTCTATTTTCCTTCATTTCAATTTTGGCCAAAAGTTATTTGAAATTGAATGTTTTTTTGCGTACTCCTTTGAGTTTGGTTGTTGCTTTGTTCCTTACTAATCAATGATTTTTGAACACTTAGATTTTCAATATTTGAATATATTGTATTATTTCATATTGGTATTATTGAATATACCGTAGAATTTGGTTGTCTTGTACTTTTGAACATTCAGATTTTTTCTTTTCTTTCTGATATGTAGATTTTTTCTAACTTTAAGGGAGTCTCTTTAAATCTTCACTTTGAAAACCAGTGATTACGGGAAAAATCTACTATTGAAGTAGAAGGGTGCTCCATCCCTTGCAAAACTCAATCATTAAGTTGCTATAATCCAATTCATTAAAATTTCTAGCCATGGGGTTTGCTCGTGACACCCACCAGTGTGCTCGCAAACAAAAAAACATAAGGAGCTGATGGAGATTATTGGGATTAGCATTGTGAAACACAATGATCAAATTGTTGTTGTTTTTTTTTTTAAGGCTTAATGACCAAAACAAAATTATATCCAAAATACTTGGACCTCAAAACAGTGAAGCCCAAGCCCATAGTTGAGGTGGGCTAGCCCACTCAAATCTTTAGACTAAACATACCAATCAAGCCCGCCTAGAATTTATCTACGCAGAACTTCAGACACCCGCCAGAAACGAGAAAAGAACAAAGAAAAAAAAAGTCCTTTTTTTTTTTTGTGATCTGAAAAAGAAGGTTTTAAGTTTAACCTGGCCAAGTCCCAACTACGTAGCCGCTCGGGCGACGCCATATCGTCCATTGTTGCCGCTTCGAGCTCTGTAACTGAGTTAAACTCGTGAAGCAAGATGATAAAGCGGCGATACTACAAGCTAGACCATGGGGACAGAGATGCTCCCTCGGATCCATCTTCATCCTCCTCGGATTTTGAAATAGAAGAACCACAAGCCTCAGAAGACTCGGAGAATGATGAAGTTGAACAACTCAAGAAAGATGCTCACTCTTGCTCTCCCTCTTCTGGTTTCCTCATCCTTACCGCCTTATATTCTAATTTGTTAAACATATATGCTTTGTCGATATATTTGGTTTTGTGAGTACTGATTAATTTTGCTCCACTGGCTCTTTTGTTCTATCCTTGGTTTCCAGGATGTCAGAGTGAGGATGATTCAGCAAACGAAGTTGATCTTGGCTCATCAGGTAGGTTTGTTTGAAACAAGTTAAGCCTTTTATTTTTTATTTTTTATGTCAGTGAAGTTTGATTTGTTTGCATAGCTTTATGCGGTTATAATGTTTCGTTTGTCATTGTTGTTATCTACTTTCCTTGATTCAATTTAATCTCTTGTGTATTGATAAAAAAAAACAACCATTATATCCCACCTATGTTTAAAAGTCTGTATAAAAAGAATGAGAAAAATGGTTGAAGTTGTCAATGTTAAAATAATCTTCTGCTTCTTTCTCTAAGAATGAGAAAAATGGTTGAAGTTGTCAGTGTTAAAATAATCTTCTGCTTCTTTCTATGTGGAAGAACCTGACATCACTCACAGGCATAGCCCTGGTGAGACGAGTTAAATATTTTGTGATTGGTCTCGATTTATATTCTCCTATTATTATCTCAGAAATTAGTATTGGGTCTTGGGAATTGGGAGTATAAGGTGACGTGCTCCCCTTTCTTTTCCTGTCAGAAGTCCTGTCATATACTGCATAAAAGGTCATTTTGAAGTTTGGCATGCTTAACTAGGGGATAGTGGGACCAATTAATTTTCATCCTAGATTTTTTTTCGATTCTTTTTTTGCGTGATATTTGGTTTGGGGATCCATCATTGGTTACCTTATTCTGTTGTTGTAAGTGGAGATAGGATGGCGTTATTATTTTCTCCCAGTGGTTGGTTAAACTCATGTTTTGAAACTGAACTTTGGTTGGTACTATAGAGAGGGATTGGAACCCTCAGTATGAAAACATTGATTTGTGGAATTCTGTTGCTGTAGGTGTGAAAATGTGTCACCTTTCTGGGCGGGATTATAATCATCTAAGGTTCTGTCATCAGGCTTGAAGTTTTCACTTCTTGTTTACTATAGTCCATCCTTAGAAAGAACAGAATGGAGTGCAGGAACTTTGTTATGTTCCAAGTTGATGAATCTAAAGTCCATTACACTGGAGTGGAGTGATTGATGGAAGAGGCCCTTAACTATATTCTTACGTGAAAGTATAAACACAGTTTCTTTAATTAAAGTTCGAAGTTTGTAGTTAAGGTTAGTGCAGGTAATTTTTGAGTTCTGGGTTGAAATTCTTAACTTACTACTCTTGCCTGCAGGAACCTATAGAAGCACGCACCTTTGTTTTCAGAATGGTTCTATGATAATATAGTGTTGCACATAAGTAGAACTTAGTAACATATTTCTGATGAACGTCTTACTTTGCTAACCTTTTGTTTTCAAAGGATTCTATAAAAGGATGCACCCATCTTTTCAGAATGATTTTTGAATTAAATTCAATGTTGGATGTTGGAATCTAATTGTAACTACTCCAAATTTTCTTCCCATCGTTGGCTATCTTTCTAATTTACCTCGTAATTAGATGCTGTACTTTTGTAGTGGTCATGAGTGAGAGAACCAGGATCTAAATAGAGATATAGCAGACGTGGTTATTCAAGTTTGATTATCTTCTGGTTATCATTGTGATATTAAATGTACACATCATTTGCACTTCTTGCAAGTTTCTGTTTCTTGCAATCTTGGATACATTTTCATTTGGTTTCATTGATACAAATGTTAAAATTGGGCCATCTAGTACCCTAGATGGTACATTGTATATGATCTCTGTAGGTTTAAAAGTGAAGTAGTATCGGAAGTTTCTGCTTTTACCTCTGTTCATTTGTGGGGTTATGGATTCAAGCAAGATGAACACTGAGATATTTTTATTCGTAAAATAAATATGAAAACTTTGATTTTCCTGAGTGCATTTTATAACTTAATGTTTGACCAAAGTGCTTCTAGTTTTTGGGAAAACTAAACTTTGTGGATATCTGTGTTTATTTTTTGTGTCAGGTTTGCCAATAAGTGATGATGAAGCTACAACGGGAGGTGAAAAGCCAGCTCTTAAATCCGCTCAGTTTTTTGGTCAAATTGGTTCAGAATTACTAGAGGAACAATCTACTATCATTGCAGCTGAGGAATCATTACCAGTGGATTTCCCAGACTGTATCGTGAAACGCAAATCAGCTTTCAAATGCAGGATATGCCCTAGAATTGTCTGCTTGAATGAGGAGACTTTAAGGGCTCATATCAAATCCAAGGTAAAAGATGTGTGGCATAATTATGTCTCTTGAAGAGTGAGATCATATTTTCTGTTTCTTATCTCAATTGTTTGTCACTAAGATAAGTCTTCTAGCCACATTATAAAAGAAAAGAAAACTTGGATTGGGTTGCGTGAATTTTTTATTTGCCAAGTTATTTTTATTATTCTATTTTTCATGTTTAGGAGTATGTGATGAACTCTGTTTTCTTTGAACTCCTTTTTCTTTCTTCCAACTGTTTTGAATATGAGATCATTTCTGATATTTAGAACGGGTAATGCAAAATGGAAATTAAACAGATGTGATAGAATGAGTAGATGTAGAAGAAGATAGAGAAAGTGGGGTAAACATTTTTTCAATATCAAAGTATTTAAATGGAAGTTCTATGAAACTTTTATTAGGACAACTACTCTTTTATGGCAAGCAAGAATGATTTCTGTATGGTATTTGCTTAAAAGTGAGCGTTTGAACATCTGATTACAGTAACTGCAAACAACAAAAAGTAATAAGTTGTCATACTTTTAAACCACCATATTCTAATCTTCCTTTACCGGGTACTAGAATCTAGTAAATTATGTAGATTCTAGATCAGTCATTTTGTTTGGGGTGATGGAAGTAAGTGTTGACATAACCAGTTTTGAAGTTGAACATAGCTAGACCATAACATGAAAAGCTTTTGTGACTTCAACTCATAACACGAGGTCGATTGAAGCCTCATTTTGTTTTGTTTTTCTTGGAAAACATAATGCAGAATTGTGAAGGACGTTTTAGTTTTACGGGTTTAATTCTAAAAGGGCTACGATTAGTTTTCCTCTTTCTTGTAAGTATTAGATTTTAATTTCCAGTAAGATTCTTTCCTATTTTAAATTTAGATCTGTATATAAACAAGCATTGTAAAGCCTTGAAGGAGATTTTAATATTGAATAAAAAATTGTGGAGCTTAGGTTCTCATCTGATTCTGTGATGCAACCTAACCCTAGGTGCGATGCCTAAGCTCTAGGGATCTATAGGTGCGATGCCTAGTTCTGTAGGAGTGAATCCTAGAAATTTACTGGTTTGATGTCAGCAGATCCTATCCAATTTGATTTGCAAACGCAGCTTGGCCCAAATGGAACCTCCAACCTGTTAGTTTTCTTTGATTTTTGATGGCCCCCAAATCAGAATGTGCATGTGTACACTTGTTTCTGGCCTTCATAAAATGGGGCTATCTCCAACCTCTAGGGAATATATGCAGAAGTATAGAATCTATACGTTTGCAACAATGGGATAAGCTATCAGTCCTGGCAAATGTGGAGGTTCTAGGAGGGTTCGATATTAGTGGTGCATGTAACAAACATGATTAATACGGCTTTATTATGTTTTCTAGCTGCCATTTAAAGGAAGAAGTGCCAGCATTTTGATGTGGTTTTATGTAGGCCATTAGGCAGTAACTAATAGCATTGTTGTTATTATTTCAGGGGCATGCTCGGGCTGAGAAATTATTAAAAGAAGGTAGGCTGAAAACCGTGTTGAACGCTGATGGGAAAATTGATGAAGAAGATACCCCTGCTTTGTATGCTAAAATTCTAGCTAATTCACAGGTTGGTCTGTTGTATATTCTAAAATAAACCAGCAGATTGATGGGCACATGTGCATGCAAGAAACTAACCGGTCTCTGCTACTTTATTCCAGGGTATGCCAAGAAAGAAGAGTCAAAGAAAGGACAAGGTGTCGAGAAACAAGGTAAAAAAACTTGCCACAATCTTTGAATTTAGTTAGGATAAATGTATAAACGTCTGTTAAAAAGAATGCTACAATATGCAGAGAATGAGATATGGTGCTAAGAAATCCAAGGAACACCCAGCCAAGAGAAGACGTCAATAGGATCACTCAGAACTGAAGATTAAATTTGCTTGCTGTCCTGAGAACACAACATTGAGAAAGGGAATGAAAAACTTGCTGGTTTGTAGCGAATTATGGCCGGCCCTAAATATTTTAATTTATATGATTTTTAGTGATGCAGCTAAGTGATAACTTGATAATACATTGCTCTGCTATCTTTTTCCCGGCAAAGTTAAATTTGTTTGGATCAGAATTTCATCCTTTCTTAATGAAGGAGACGGTGGTTTTGTTGTTTTACACTTGCCAAGGAGAGGGTGGTTATTTCAATCGCATTGTATGTTCTGTCATGTGACTCACATCTCCAGACTCCTGTTCTCTAGGTTGCTCATTGCCCCATAAACTTTCTAAAAATTATTTGTTCTGAAGGAAGCGTGAGTTGAACACAATTTTGATTGGACTTTTTTCGGATACAATGGTCAAACTGGAGAGCACGAAAGGCAGTGGGAGGAATGGAATGGATCCAAACGAAAGGAGCGGAGCTGTCTTTGAGTGCCCGCAAACGCATCTGCAATAAAATTGGCTTTCCAGAACACATTCCGCTTTTAGTTGCTTGGAGGAGGCTATATCTAAAAGCAATCTACTCTTAGTAAGAGCAACACCGGCAGGAACAAAAGGATAAGGGACAACAATAAGTGGGATTACTTGCTTCATCATGAATAATAAAACTAGAAGCACCTAGTAAAGTCTGCTCAATCACTGAACCATCAAAATTTAGTTTGAGAGAATCAGGATGACGATGAGTCCGCGTGATGAGCAAATCATTCAACTTGGTAGGAGAGCTATTTGTTCATGATGAAGTTTTAGGAGTTTTGGTTCTTATCTTGTCATTTTTTGTTAGTTGCTTGGTGGCCTCTATGTTTGCGCGGTGGCATGCGATCCTGTTGCACCGCTTGTCCTTTAATCAGTTTCTGTTTTTGGTATTGCATGTATTTTTGGTGGGTGTGTATCTTTTCATGAGGACCTATTTGCTAGGTTCTGCTTTCTAACTTCACTGCGTCTGCGATTTTTGGCTGAATTTATTATCACCTTCTATTTTGATTGTGTTGCTCTTTCGCCATTGGTTACTGATCGAGCCACTGGAATGTGCAATTACTGCAATGACGTAGGGATTTAAACTGCCACTGGTCTTGAAATTTGTGGCCTAGTTAGTGCTCAAGTAATGATGGTAAACTTGGTGCAACAACCGGAACCACTAGTTCATTTTAGATTATTATTTTCAAAATTAGATTTACAAAATTACCCTTATTAGAGAAGTTTTAATTTTTAGGAAATCCTAAATAACAAAATAAGAGTGCCTAGGTGACACTCCTTATTAGAGTTAAATAGATGTTTTTAGGAAGGACAATCCTTATTAGAGTTAAATAGATGTTTTTAGGAAGGACAAGGATCCTCTTGAGACCTGACAAGATTTCCACTATGAGGTTCGTTGTATCTTGACCATTGAATTGATCAAGCGGTCAGAAATTAATTTTGATTATTTTCTCATTTTCATAACTGGATTCAAGATATAATGCAGAAATGCAGATACAATCTCACTTACACACAAACGTTTTCCCAAAACGCCTATAAAAGAAGAAGTTCCCTTCTCAAAGGGCATCCAATCAAACACTCAAACAACTAATCAAACCAATCAACTCAAAACATGACATGCCTTAAAAAAGGATTCTTTGCCAAAATGCTCGCTTAAAAAGGAAAACTCGATTCTGAGATTTCGATTGAGACCCAATTCCTCTCTTCTTCACCCACTTATCAAATTCTAACCAGGGACACAACATCCTTTCCTAACCTCGATCGATGTTAGGTTGTAATTTATACAGTTTTTATATAGGATTTTATACCATTTTACTTATATTTTGTTAATATTTTCATTCTATGCAGTTGGAGAAAATAATATATATTTGAGAAATGTGCAAAATTAGATAGAGCTTGAAATTATGAGAATTTAAACGAAGCAATCACTTTAATCAGAGTTATGAAAAAAAAAAAGTTATAAAGGAAAGAAGATTGCTTAGCATTTTCGGTAAGAGTCTACATAATCAACCATCAAAGGGTGCCAAACATGTGTGCTGACCCGCCACCATTTCGACTAGAGATTCGGCGCGCGCCTCCCGATCCTTGGTAAACATCTCCGACGTAGCCTTTGACCTCCAATTTCGACATGCGCTTACCAAAATTTGCTTGAAGACTTTTGCGCCCCTGACTATCTCCAACCCGCGTTGACTAGGCATTTGACCATCGAATTTCAGGATCTTTGTCCACCAGCGTCCACCAAAATACTTCCTTAAGGCCTTCCAGTTGCTTTTCCGATTTTGAAGGCTTATTTTAGTTTTTTTTTTTTAAACTTGCGTTCACACTTGATCTCCATGTTTAAACGGGATTTCAAGTCTATTTCATTAGGGAATATTATTTTCACCACTTTTATATTGAGGAAAGGTTTTTAATTATTTTTCTACATTGTTTAGGAAATGTTTTCCTTATAAAATTAAATGTAAATTTCTATTTGTTTGATGATTATAGGTTAGGTCTTGAAGCCCTAACCATGGTTATTCTTTAACTTGCTTTTGACGCTTGATTTGATTATTGTGTTTGTCTTGATAGATTAATACTTTTTTGTTGTATTGAGACTATTTTATGTTTTGAAAAATAGCTACTTTAATTGCATAACTTAAAGATGACTTTGCATCAAGGATTATAATAAAAGATTCAAGACTCACCTAGGGTTATTGTGCAATCCCTACGATAAATGCAGTGTCATTAAATCCCTTTAGAACTTATTTTGTGCAAGGCCTATGACATACTAAGTAAGCATGAATGAACGCGTGAAGGCGAGCATAAGAAGCCTCTTACATAGGCATTAGACCAATTAGTAAACGTAGTAATTGAACCTTGCAAATCAAGTTAGGAAGTAATTGTGGCTAGTGGTGAATTGAGTGCCTTAACCTAATATCCTAATTAATTTCTCTATTTTTATGTTCCTTAATGTTTTCATTTTCAGTTATCATAAAACCCCAATGTGGGTGTGCATTTGTGTTTTTATTATATTTTCTATCTTATTTAGTTAATTCTTTGAGTTATTTAATTAATCTAAGTAATTAAGTGGAACATAGTTAATACAAGCCCTCTGGGATTTGACTCTTACTTATTTGCTATATTACCAACATGATTTGTACGGTTACAAAGTTAAACTGAATAAAATAGGCTTCATATTTATGATGTGTGTTTTATTCAAGTTCTTGGGGCCGTTGCCCCTTTTACTAAGAAAAAACATTACATTTAATCTCATAAGAAAAAGATTTCCTAAACAATAAAAAATACTAATTAACAACCTCTCCTAAATACAAAATGACAAGACCCTCCCAAAAGTCACCTCGATTCTCGTGAAAGAGTCTGCTTTTGTCTGACTTAAACCTTTTAAAATTCCCAAAGTACCCTCAGTTTGAAAAAATACAAACACATTTCTAGACAAGGGATAAACCCCAAGGGTCAAATGGAAACGAAACCCAAAAATAAATAGTTACACAGAGCACTAGACACGAAAGTAAATGACCACCCGAACCTACTTGAGTCAACAAGAGCGCACAGTCCCAAGTAAATGCCTCAACCTTAATACAGACCCTGTCTAGAGACCAGTCTGGAGGGTACCAAAAACTATGAAAAATGTGAGCAAACAGAAATAAAGCCTTTGGAAAACCATTTTCCAAAATAATCTTTTTTCCCTCCAGTTTTATAAAAACATGCATGCATAATCAAATAAACAGTTGATTTCAGATAAAATAGTAACATGAATAGATCGTGGGTCCAACACCAATCATATAAATTACATAAATGCCCTTAACTCCTATTTCCCTGGAATCCCCACTTATAAAACATTATGAAAAAAGGCAATAAGAGTCAAAACTCGTCCTGCTGGTCCAACCAGTATTCCCTTTGTACTACGCGTAGACAACCACGGATCCTGCGGAGTCCAACTCTATCGGCACGTGTGGAGTCTAACTCTAAGAACATCCCAGTCCGTCCTTGGGAATCATCGGAGTCCAACTCTGAAATAACGAACTAAATGCATGAGGCTAACCATACCGAAAAAGTTGTTTACCAAAATACCTTTTACATGCTTTTGAAATACCTACAAAGGGCCAAAACATTTACATCTCGAGCACCGACCCAAATTTTTTTTTCCCAAAACAACCATAAACCTATGTCCAGAAACCACAACCAAATATATATTCTAAAACTGGACATTTATCCAAAAAACATTTAGAATCATATATTTGAACCATGACCATCCAAACCAGCCATAAAACCATATAAATATGTAAATATGCATACATAACATTTATGAAAGAAACTGTCTACTCAAAGTCCAACTGATCACTCAATCCCAAGCTGTGCGCTTCAACAAAGTCTCCAGGGCATCTTGGCCTATCAAATTAACACCCGGGGGTCACCAACAATCTAGGTAAACTCGTATGTAATCCCCCCAAGCCTGGGAACAAAAATCGTGTCTCGACCTCCCCTACACGAACTCTGATTGGCCCAAAACTATCACTGACAGGACCCGTCCCAACTGGACCTCGATAACCGTCCCAGGTCCTGCTCCCGTCTGACAAGTCAACTGAAGTCCCGAAACGATCCTTCAGCACTTATCAGACAAGGGATAGCTGCATTTACGCTGATGCCTCCGCCTCGAGATGAGCCTCGAACGTTGTGCCACGGCCTGGAGGGTCATCAAAACAGAAAAGTGTGAGTGGACAAAAATATATTCGTTAAAACACATTTTAAAAGACATCATTTACCCTCCAGTTTATCAAACCTGCATGCATAGGGAAAAACATATGGAACACAATCACTGGCCTTCAGCCAAACCATCTAACAAGTCAAATTCCCGGCTCTCAGGCCAAACACATGAAAACATAGTCACCTGGCCACACAGACCAGAACTCGTACTCAATACCAGCACGCAATCTTAATCAACATCAAACAGTCCCATGCACAAGGTCACAATCAATTACTCAATCAAACCGCACTGTTCACAAGTGCACAAACCATTACACTGTCACACCGGCACTACGAGTAGGCCATAACCCGTGCCTCAGTCGTTTGGGAAGTCACCCCGAGCTCCGACTGCCCCGGCACGCATCACCCCGAGGATTAGCCGTCTGGGAACACCTCAAGCCTCGGCTATCTGGGAATATATCTCACCCCGAGCACCAGCCGTCTAGGAACACCCCTAGCTTCGACCGTCTGGGTATTCACAATCACAATCACAATGAAAACCATCCGGGATTATATCCCAACATATCGCCATCAAATCCTTAACTTCCAACCAAGTCAAAATCGTTACCAACCGGGACTCAAGCCTAAATAGCATTTATACATAACACCGTAAATTCACATGGAAAACAGTAATATAATCCAGAAATCATCCTTGACTCACCAATTAAGTCAAAATATTCTTTTGGAAACCTTTTTAACTCCGGGCCTAGCCCAAAATACTATTTGCACATTTCCTCGAAAAACGTGCCAAAACACCGATTAAAATAATATAATATTCCCCAAAATTCGAAATTCACCATATCGGAACATCAATCATACCAAATCATGTCAAATCATATTATAAAGAATTTAAACATATATGCATGCATTCAGGGTAGAAAACAAAAGTCCACTCACACACCGTCCAAATTGCTCGTTTCCCGCGCTACACGTGTTTCCGTAATTTCCGACACTTGCTAGGAATCCTGAATCCTGTCCAAAATCATTACTCAGGGTCACTAGGGACCTAATTATCATCATATTAATTTATCATAATTTTCCGGGAATTTAATATTAATTTAATACGTAACTTAAACCTTCGGACCCTCGAAACATTATCGAGAGGGCGTCCGATCGACTCGCAACCAAAACCAAATATGTTCGTTACATTAAATAGGACAAGTTTCATGTTGACCGTACCTCGGGATTCACCCTCACGCGACCCCACGCGCCGCCGTGAGTGGCTGCGCGTGGTTGCCACGCGCCTGCTACAGTACCGTGAACAGTGATCGTTCCAACCCGAATGACTGGTAAACGGGTCTTGCGACCCGCGAGGTAACCCGGTTCGATTGCCATCAATTCGTCATGATTTTTACCAATTCAAACGTCTGTTAGCATCGTTGTAAACTTAATTAGGGTTCTGTGAAGTTATTTACATCAAACCTTACCTGAATTCACACGATTCGAGCTTGAACATCGACGCATAGCCACTTACTGTTCATCATCCAATCGTGATCATTGATCCATGTTTTTCTTCAATTGATGCATCAGGAAGCATCGTGGAGTTCAAAGAAACATATTTCCACGATCAATTTCACAGTTCCATGGCCTCAAATCCACGACTCAAGATTAAAAATCCCGAAACCTCATTCTCTCTGTTCTACGCCAAAACACCCTCAATTCCTTTCATTTTTAATCTGGTTCGACTCGTCTCACTCCCAGGGAGCTAAAGGAATCATCAATTTCATTCAAGAACAACTAGGAAATCGAAATCGATTTTGAGGCCCTTTAATGGTTTTTTGGGTTTCCTTCTCGGGTTTACAACTCGGTTTTCTTCAATTTTCCCTTCAATTCTACTCGTTTTTCTCTCTGATTTTCTCTTCCCATCTTAGGTACTATCTATTTGTCCCCCTTACCGATCAATTTGATCAAAGCAAATACAAAGGAAAAATGGGCGGTTTTTGTTTGTTCGTATTAGGCTTTCAAGCCACTAACCCCTCACACAAGATGACAAGTGTCATCACCTAGCCAATCCACGCCCAAATTAATTGACTCAGCTAACTTAATCAGCACAATTATCCCAGCTGCAGAAAATTACCATTTTACCCCTACTTGGAAAAATTACCAAAATGCCCCTCATAGTTCTAGACCCATAAGTTTCTCGTTCGGACTCAGATTGACGCATGCCGCCTGTCTATAGATTCAGCATCCCGAGACCTATCCAGCGGTACTTCCGAAAAGTCCAAACCATGTCTCGATCAAAAAGTCAACTTTCGGCCCTTGTGACCAATTTACCAAATTACTCTCCAACTTCCGCACATCATAACTTTTTCCTCGAATGTCGGAATCGGGCGTGCCACCTGTCTATGAACTCGTGACGTCCTGAACTACGTCACAGTCATTGGTCAAAGTCCGTTTGACCGCTCGAATAAAAAGTCAACCGTTTGCCCAATTCTAGGGGCAAAATCGTCATTTTCTTCAAATTTTTCAGATTTTCGTGTTTCGAATTTTTGGGGCGTCACAATCACCATTGGATTAAGCTCGTTTAAACCTTTCAAAAAAACCCAGCCTTACTTCGAGATTTGTGCCCACATGCCCTCACGCACCAGGGTAAGTCCGTCGATCTCCCCCACTTGCCGCCACTCGTGTGATGTCACGTGCTAACGTCATTCCTAGCTGACCTGCCACGTCTCTATGACATCTGACAACCCTTGCAATGTGGCACCATTTGACAGCTGCGACGTGGCACCATATGTCACCTGTCACGTGGCACCCGCTACATGTCACTGATGATGTCATCATAACGTCACCTAGTGATGGCATCATGATGCCATGCTGATGTCACCCACTAGTCGGAGATGACAGTGGCAATGTCGTGTCCCCCGACGTCGGTCGCTAGAAATCTCCATTTTTTTCCTAAGTTTCAAATCTTCATACCTTCCTCAATTCTCAACCAAATTGGAAAAAAATTTATATCAAAATCTATCTACTCAACCATAGAAATTTATAAGCTCCCGAAGTTTCAGACTTCTTCCTCCTCTTACACCTTCCACCACCATGTCATTCAACCTTCATCCCTGGGCTCATCTTTCTTATAAAAGTTTTTAGAAGTTGATTGTAGCCTTGGTTCACTCCAAAAACACCTAAAAAAGAAGATGAGATTAATGGGTGTATATGTGTTTGTTTCATGTTTGGGTGGCACGAGAAAGGAGAGAATGAGAGAGAGAAAATGAATGTGATGAAGATGAGGACCAATCCTAGCCACTCAACCCAATTCAAACTAAAAATATCCTTTTTTTCACCTTCCCCAAATTGCCCTTCCCTAATTTAGAAGTCTAATACTAAACCTAAGGGCAAAATGGTTAAAATTACTAAAATAATTCTGAACAATCCTGAAAAAAATCCCTGAAACATCTCGTTAAACTCGTAATTAAAGTTCGAGTCATAAAAATCTTCTTCCTTAAAGGAATTCTGCCCACGAAATTTGCAAATACCCTTGTAAAAATCGTGGATATCTAATCTAGCCTCAAAACCTCAGCTCCCACATGGCCTATTCCATGTCAAAAGTGTAACGACCCGTCCCAAATTCTAGGATTAGATTAGTGACTAATCACAATTAGTGAGGCTAATCCGTGATTAGTTGAGCGAAATCGGACAAAAGATGCAAAATGACCGTTTTGCCCTTAGCGTGGGCAAATCGTTGACTTTTCCTTCGGGCGGTCAAACGGACTGTGACCAATGACCGTGATGTAGTTCGTGACGCCACGAGTTCATATACAGGTGGCACGTTCAATTCCAACATTCGAGGAAGAAGTTATGACGTTCGGAAGTTTAGGGGTATTTTGGTAATTTTAGTTAAAAGGGGCCAAATGTTGACTTTTTGACCGAGAGGTCCAATGGTTAAGGGCCGAGGACCATTACGTAGATCGGGACAATACGAATCCATAGGCAGGCGGCACGTCGAATTCGGACGTTCGACGGTGAAGTTACGGTTCACAGAAGTTCAAGTGAACTATTGCACGAATTACGAAATGATTGCATTTTGGATTTTAGTGGGGCCCAGATATTTTATGGAGGCCCAATGGATGAGTGACACTTGTCACCCATCCACAGGCCACCCAAATTGTATTCATGCACCTTCCCCGTGCATTTTCATTTTCTTCATTCAAAACACAAACCATTTCCCCGATCTCACCATTTCTCCTCTTCTCTGTGCAACCCAAAACCCATCCAACCCTTCTCATGCGATCATGACTGAGACCAGAGATGGAAGGGAGGATAGGAGGAAGTGGTGGCTGGCCCAGGACGGCGCCACCGTGCACGGCTGAGCTCAAAACCGATCGAGGTAATTGGTTAGCCCATTTTCGATCCATTTTCCATTTTTATTGTTATGGGCCGTTTTTTATTGTTTTAATGAATCCATTAGGGTTTTAGGAAGTCATTAGGAAGGTTTTAGGAAGCTTAGTACGGCTGTGAAGCAGTGGGTGCATTTTAGGAAGTTTGAACTGTTTGGTTCAAAATCAAACCATAGGATTTAGGTGTTTTTAGGTAGTTTAATGATTGGAAATGATAGGGAAGGAAGAAATAGGAATTATAGGATTAATTGGGGTTGGAATCGGACCGAAATAGGGGAGGAAAATCACTGAACCGGTCATGCCAGTTCATCACAGTAACCCGGTCCAGAACCAGAAAAAAACCGGTTCACCTATGTAGGAGATAATGAACAGTGTTTTGGACCTTCTATGGGCGCGTGAGGGTGCGTGAACAGTAACATGGGGAAGTGTTCAACATATGAAATCATCTATTCGATGTAACGAACATTTTGGGGCTGGTTTCGTGTCAATCGGACATCGTTTCGATAAGGTTCGGGGTGTCCGAAGGTTTAGGGTCGGCTTAAAAATAGTTAAAAGTTTGGAAAAATTACGGAGCTTTGGTAGGAGGTTAATAAAGTAGTTAGTAACCTTATATTACGATTTGGACAGATTCGGGAGTCCCAGTGATAGTGATCGGCTCGGGAGAGCCTATGACACGCAAATCGAGGTAGCAGCTCGGACGGTCTGTGAGTGGACCTTGGTTTTCTAAATTGGTGCATGCATAAATTTTTATTATATGTTTTAATACATGTTTGGTAATGCCATGGGTTCATTTGTATGTGGTTACGTATAAGCACGTATTTCAAGGGTTCGGCCTTATACGGTGCTTATACGGGTATGTATTTCCTTATTAGTTTTAATGAGTTGGATTTGGATTTCGAAAAGGATAAACTCGGGTATGAGACCCATTTAGTTTTGTCTCGGGCATATGACCTCAGATATCGGGCACGGTGCCTAGCTGATGTCCTATGTTCGGGCACGAGACCCAGGTTACTTTACGGTTTTGATTTCAGGTCAGGGAACCTTAAATGGATTTCCCGGTTCATGACGGTTTATGGGAACCGGCATGAACCTTTGTTATGGTATCATGGTTCATGACGGATTATGGGGACCGGCATGAACCCTGGTTATGTTATTATGGTACATGACGGTTTATGGGAACCGGCATGAACCCTGGTTATGTTATGTTGGTACATGACGGTTTATGGGAACCGGACATGGATGATATGGTCTATATGTATATGAACTGGATATTATGGATCATGACGGTTCAGGGGAACCGGGCATGGATATTTGTATTATGTATATATATGTGCATATACCTTCCTTTACTTCTATTATCTCCTTCGGGGAGGGTCGTTGGCCTGGGTGGACCCCGGAGTAGTCACGGAGCACTAACTGAGTGGGAGTCGCCCCAGTTGGGTTCCTTACTCTCAGGAAGACTGGTTACTATAACCTCAGGTAGGGTTAGTGGTCTGCAGACATTGACTTTGATTTTGAGAAGACTTAGGTTTGAGACCCCGAGTAGCACGGGCGTAGCTTTGGAAACCGTGACAGGATTGGTTGTGTGACTTATATGTATATATGATATATGATATGATATATGAGATGTGATGTGTGGTTACACAGGTTTTGGGCTGAGTCCCGTATGGTTTTGGGCAGTGGCCCGTATGGTTGAATCTTTATGATTCTTTGATATGTGGTGTGCACAGGTGTGCACAGGATTTGAGCAGTGGCTCGTGTATTTGGTGTCAATATAGTTATGGTTTTGGGCTGAGTCCCTTATTGGTCTCTTACCGATTTGGGCAGTGGCCCGTATATTTGATTTGATTATGGTTTTGGGCTTAGTCCCACATATGGTTTCCATTTGGTTAAATGGTTTTCGAATGCATGCATGCTTTTTAGTGAAGGGTACAAATGTATTCTTACGAAATATTTTTATAAACTGGTTGTTTTGTCAACTCACAGCTTTTAATGTTTTTACTACCCTTCAGGTTGACATCGGATGTGGACTGTAGCAGAGACCGAGATATCACATACTTCCTCCGGATCCTGGCATACTCTGATTGCCCGGGAGGGCAAAGGTCGGAAATATCCCTTGTCTGACACTTCGTGTCAGACGGGAGCAGGGTCATCCCGTGTTAATCCCGGGGGGATTGGGATGGGTCCTGTCAACGTGGTAGCAGAGCAAGGTTGTCTTATCGGAGCCCAGTTAGCTCATATCAGAGCAGGGTTGCTCATGTTACTCTGAATTCCAGAGCGTATTTTGCGCATTACTCCTTACGCAGGTCGAGGATGTGATATCTCAATGGGCTACAGTTCGTTATCAACTTGATAGTTAGGGTGCTGGTACGATAGTTAGTAGGATTGGATCGTGGAATGTCTTTGTTCGGCACTGGATGCCGGGGTTGCCATAGTTCTTTCGTGGATGACAGTATGGGACCCTACGGAAGGGTGAACGTATTCGTACGTTAGCGTTGGATCGTGAGACGATTAGTTAGGATCGCCTTTCACGATGGTGTAGGATTCTTTTGAAGGTAGGATTGGATTGACGTCTTTACGATGTTAAGACCGCGGAGTTGGTCAGAGTGTGGATTATACTGCTTTTCGCAGTTGGATTTAGGGAGACTCTAGGTGTGATCGTGGAACCCTACCTTGGGTGTATGGTTCGGAAATGTGAGTTGGCGAGTGGTTCTACTTTGACGACTATTCGGATTTGAGGTCGTTAGTCGGTCTAGTCATGTTAGCTTTAGTGATGGGACTGCACTCTGCAGTCAGGGTTGTACTTATCGGTTAGACCTAGTTGGTTGTCGTACTACTTAGTTGTGATGGATTGTTGGTGCAACTAAGGTCATGGATGACCTGGTAGACGACATTGGTTTAGTCGAGGTACGGCAGGTTAGAGATTGTTGGACAGGTTACCAAGGTTGGTACTTGTCGATGGAATCTCTGAGTAGGATACGGAGTGGTTAATACGGGCGGTTGATTCCCGTTGGACGCGAATCTCGATAGCGATGTCTGGTAGTTAAGTCTGCACGAGTTTGTGGCAGGCGCTACTACCGAGGATGGTTGTAGTTACAGTTGTTGGGAATCGGGGACGTTTGGGGAGCATTTTTTTTTCTCGTATGGGTTGTCTGCCCAGAGTTGTTGGGTACTACGGAGGCAGAGTTTCTCCTATACGAGCAGAGGTACGGGGTCGTCGCTCGGTATGAGCTGAGATCCAGGGTTGTCAGATTTGCACCCTGTGTGCCGATGCTGATACTGATACTGATGTCTGTGTGCCGATGCTGATATTGATACTAGTGTTGATGATAGTGTGTTGGTACTGGTACTAGTGCTGGTGCTGGTGCTGGTGCTGATGATTGTGATGACGTTGAGTCACATCCGTCAAGATGGGCATGTGATCGGTATCTATGGTCCGGCAGTGGATCACGGATAGATTTAAACTGGTATTGGACACGTGGTTTATGTCCGAGTATGTTGTTTCCAATCTAGTTGGAGCTTCGGAAATTGTGTGAGTGTGCAACTTAGGTGACACGAGAAATGCGGGTATTCCGCATTGGTAATGAGTATGTCGAAGTCATTAGGGTGACTTCTCAGGTCCATCATGGTTGTGTGATAGTAGATGATGGGTGTATCACCAGTACATTGGTCGTGTATTGGTTGGTGGACCCGGGATTTGTTTTGGGTCATCAGGTGGAGTTGAGTATATCGAAGTTAGGTGACTGAGATTTCTCATTTTCTGCTTGGTGGCAGATGATTTTGATTACGTGGTGTGGTGAGTGCAGCGAGTTTTGGTTGCATTCACGTAGGATGAGTTTTTGATGTTTTTGTATTAGAACATCCTTGATTTTTCCTAGGTGGAATGACAAAGATCGATACGAGGTAATCAGTGAGAACCCACAATCTCGGCGTGTCTCGTCGTTGACTGATCTATTTAGATACTGGGTATAGTGATGGATCTGGATCGTGATCTTGATGATCCAGATAGGTGGAGAGTTTATTACTCTTACTTGGATAGTTTGAGTTGAGGATGTTGGGACTGAACTTCTTTTCGAGGTAAATCCCCTATGGCTTGTTACTCGAGCGAGTAGGTGTCTGACGAGGTCGGATTTTGTCAGACTTAGTGTTGTGTTGATGTTGGGATTGGCTTCCCTATGAAGTCAATCTAATGTATGGTGTAGTAATCATTTGAACAGGTATTCGATAGGTTCGGATATAGTGCGTCTCGTTAGACGTGAACGAGATTTCGAGTTTTGGAATAAGATTTCTGGATGACGATTCAGGATTTGATTTTGGAACTTGAAAGTGGATTTCTGGATTTGGGTTTTGGAATCAAATTTCTGGATGACGATTCAGGATTTGATTCTGGAGCTTGACAGTGGATTTTATTTTATGGATTTGGGTTCGGAATGGTTATTCCAAATGCTAGCTTACGGAATGATGATTTCGGATTCGAAATTAGATATGATTATGGATATGATTTCTGGGTTTGGATTCGGGATTTCTTACGGAATTGCGGATTCGGATTCGGATCTGGAAATGGATAATAGGTCAGAGTTTTGATCTGTCTGGTACTGAATTGGACAGATGGACTCCATTATTGAAATGTGATTGGCTATGACCTAGGTGGTTGTAGTCTGGTTGATGGATAGATGTACATACCTTGTACGTTGTTCGAGGTACGATACCAGGTAGGCTTGTGGTGTCTGGTGACGGTATATAGGTTATACCTGAGATATTTTGGTGAGTGCGTTGGTGGTCGGCTTAATTCTGATACCATCGGATTAGTTGAGGTCGTGGACTAGACATTGGATACTGTGCGTTGGGTCATGGTATTTCTGATGGGTCCAGTTACACACAGGTCGAGTGAAATGCTTGGTTAGTATATGTATACTCAGGTTGAGCGTGCTTGTGGTAAGTGTAACCACGAGTGTGTGTCGTATCAGTTTGCGACTGACGACTGTTAAGTGGTAACAGTTGTCGGAGGTGTCGGTGTGGATCGTTGAGTGAGATTTGGTGACTCCCAGTGGGAGCAGACGTTAGGATAAGTTGGTGATTGAGGAAGGAATCTTCGAGTTGTTGTGTCAACGAAAACGGTAGATTTGACATGTGGTGTCAATTCGGGACGTATGGCTACTGTCATTCGACGTGGTCGAACGTAGTCGATATGACAAGAGCGTTAGTGGTACGTCTGGGTGCAGACGAGTTTTGTTCTGGTTAGTTGGTGTACGAGGGTACACGTGTCATGAGATCGAATTATTTCCACAGATGGATGTGGAATCAGTATAGTTGAAGTTTTGAGAACGAAACTAATTAAGGAGGGAAGAACGGTTGGAATTAGGTCGGTTGGAATTTCGAGGAGGAAATTAATTAAGGAGGGAAGGTTGTAACGACCCGTCCCAAATTCCAGGATTAGATTAGTGACTAATCACGATTAGTGAGGCTAATCAGAGATTAGTGACTAATCACGATTAGTGAGGCTAATCAGTGATTAGTTGAGCGAAATCGGACGAATGGTGCAAAATGACCGTTTTACCCATAGCGTGGGCAAATCGTTGACTTTTCCTTGTGACGTCACGAGTTCATAGATAGGTGGCACGTTCAATTCCGACATTCGAGGAAGAAGTTATGACGTTAGGAAGTTTAGGGGCATTTTGGTAATTTTAGTTAAAAGGGGCTAAATGTTGACTTTTTGACCGATAGGTCCAATGGCCGAGGGCCGAGGACCATTACGTAGATCGGGAAGATACGAATCCATAGGCAGGTGGCACGTCGAATTCGGACGTTCGACGACGAAGTTACGGTTCACAGAAGTTCAAGTGAACTATTGCACGAATTACGAAACAGTTGCATTTTGGAATTAAGTGGGGCCCAGATATTTTATGGAGGCCCAATGGATGAGTGACACTTGTCACCCATCCACAGGCCACCCAAATTGTATTCATGCACCTTCCCCATGCATTTTCATTTTCTTCATTCAAAACACAAACCATTTCCCCGATCTCACCATTTCACCTCTTCTCTGTGCAACCCAAAACCCACCCAACCCTTCCCATGCGATCATGACTGAGACCAGAGATGGAAGGGAGGACAGGAGGAAGTGGTGGCCGGCCCAGGACGGCACCACCGTGCACGGCTGAGTTCAAAACCGATCGAGGTAATCGGTTAGCCCATTTTCGATCCATTTTCCATTTTTATTGTTATGGGTCGTTTTTATGGTTTTAATGAATCCATTAGGTTGTTAGGAAGTCATTAGGAAGGTTTTAGGAAGCTTAGGACTGCTGTGAAGCCGTGGGTGCATTTTAGGAAGTTTGAACCGTTTGGTTCAAAATCAAACCATAGGATTTAGGTGTTTTTAGGTAGTTTTAATGATTGGAAATGATAGGGAATGATAGGGAATGAATAAATAGGAATTATAGGATTAATTGGGGTTGGAATCGGACCGAAATAGGGGAGGAAAATCACTGAACCGGTCACGCCGTTTCAGCACAGTAACTCGGTCCAGAACCAGAAAAAAAACCGGTTCACCTATATAGGAGACGATGAACAGTGTTTTGGACCTTCTATGGCGCGTGAGGGCGCATGAACAGTAATTTGGGGAAGTGTTCAACATATGAAATCATCTATTCGATGTAACGAACATTTTGGGACTGGTTTCGTGTAAATCAGACATCGTTTCGAGAGGTTTCGGGGTGTCCGAAGGTTTAGGGTCTGCTTAAAAATAGTTAAAAGTTCGGGAAAATTACGGAGCTTTGGTAGGAGGTTAATAAAGTAGTTAGTAACCTTCTATTACGACTTGGACAGGTTCGGGAGTCCCGGTGACAGTGATCAGCTCAGGAGAGCCTACGACATGCAAATCGAGGCTGCAGCTCGGACGGTTTGTGAGTGGACCTTGGTTTTCTAAATTGGTGCATGCATAAATGTTTATTATATGTTTTAATACATGTTTGGTAATGCAATGGGTGCATTTGTATGTGGTTACGTATATCACGTATTTCGAGGGTTCGACCTTATACGGTGCTTATACGGGTCTGTATTTCCTTATTGGTTTTAATGAGTTCGATTTGGATTTCCAAAAGGATAAACTCGAGTATGAGACCCATTTGGTTTTGTCTCAGGCATATGACCTCAGATATCGGGCACGGTGCCCAGCGGATGTCCTATGTTCGGGCACGAGACCCAAGTTACTTTACGATTTTGATTTCAGGTCAGGGAACCTTAAATGGATTTCCCGGTTCAGGACAGTTTATGGGAACCAGCATGAACCCTTGTTATGGTATCATGGTTCATGACGGATTATGGGGACCGGCATGAACCCTGGTAATGTTATTATGGTACATGACAGTTTATGGGAGCCAGCATGAACCCTGGTTATGTTATGTTGGTACATGACGGTTTATGAGAATCGGACATGGATGATATGGTCTATATGTATATGAACTGGATATTATGGATCATGACGGTTCAGGGGAACCGGGCATGGATATTTGTATTATGTATATATATGTGCATATACCTTCCTTTACTTCTATTATCTCCTCCGGGGAGGGTCGTTGGCCTGGGTGGACCCCGGAGTAGTCACGGAGCACTGACTGAGTGGGAGTCGCCCCAGTTGGGTTCCTTACTCTCAGGAAGGCTGGTTACTATAACCTCGGGTAGGGTTAGTGGTCTGCAGACATTGACTTTGATTTTGAGAAGACTTGGGTTTGAGACCCCGGGTAGCACGCGCGTAGCTTTGGAAACCGTGACAGGATTGGTTGTGTGACTTATATGTATATTTGATATATGATATGATATATGAGATGTGATGTGTGGTTACACAGGTTTTGGGCTGAGTCCCGTATGGTTTTGGGCAGTGGCCCGTATGGTTGAATCTTTATGATTCTTTGATATGTGGTGTGCACAGGTGTGCACAGGATTTGGGCAGTGGCTCGTGTATTTGATGTCAGTATGGTTATGGTTTTGGGCTGAGTCCCTTATTGGTCTCTTATGGATTTGGGCAGTGGCCCGTATATTTGATTTGATTATGGTTTTTGGCTTAGTCCCACATATGGTTTCCATTTGGTTAAATGGTTTTCGAATGCATGTATGCTTTTTAGTGAAGGGTACAAATGTCTTCTTACGAAATGTTTTTATAAACTGGTTGTTTTGTCCACTCACAGCTTTTAATGTTTTGACTGCCCTTCAGGTTGACATCGGATGTGGACTGTAGCAGAGACCGAGATATCACATACCTCCTCCGGATCCTGGCGTACTCTGATAACCTGGGAGGGCAAAGGTCGGAAATATCCCTTATCTGACACTTCGTGTCAGACGGGAGCAGGGTCATCCCGTGTTAATCCCGGGGGGATTGGGATGGGTCCTGTCGAAAAACCCTTTAGAGAACCACTGCAAGGGCAAAAGTCACCTAGCACGATACCCTGTCTGTCTCATCCCCTATCTGAATAAGCCACTCACTAAGCTCAAAAACCTCTCTGAATTCTCTCAATCGCTCTTCCAACGCTTGAGACATGTCCAAAACGTACTCCCTAAGAACTCCATAGACTAAATCAACCAGTACCCTATCCAACCTATCCTCTCGGTCAACCTGAAAGGCCAACTAACCTACTCCTCCTTCTCGAAACCCATCAACCCTACGACTATCCAACCACCACATGACTTACTGAAGTACTAGGGGTGGCAATGGGTCGTGTCGTTTCAGGTTCGTGTCGTGTCATGAATTCTGTTTTATCCATTTATGCCCAACTCGAATCCGACCCGTTTAATAATCGTGTCAAAAATGTCCAACCCAAACCCGACCTGTTAATGACCCGTGTAACCCGTTTAACCCATTTAATAAATAGGGCATACTCAAAACCCAATTAACCTATGACTCGTTTGACCCGTTTAACCCATTTAATATGTTTAACCTATTTATATTATAAAATTTAATAGATATTTAGGTAGGTAAATTGGTAGATATATGGGTTAGTAATAACATAATTATTAAATGGGTCAATATATAAGCCAATATACGGGTTAACCTATTAACCCGAAATCTACCCATTTATTAAACGGGTTAACATGTCATTATACGGGTTAACAGGTTGACCCGAAATCCACCTGTTTAATAAACGGGTCATAACGGGTTGACCCGAAAATGACCCGAAATTTTAATCGTGCGGGTTGACCCGGATACTTTTCGTGCGGGTTTCGAGTCGTGTATCGAGTCGTGTCAAAAATTGCCACCCTTAACTGGTACCCCGGGTAGTCGCCTCACTCCCCGATGTCGTATGACTATCAACCCTATGACTATCCAACCACCCTGTTTGAAATGCCCAAAATTTCCACAATAAAAGTAGTCATCCCCACTTCTCCTAACAACTCATCCACCTTGACTCGTCCATCGGTCACCAAAATTTGAACGGTTACCACCAAAAGAACCAGAACTAGAAACAACCCTCTTCAGTGCTCCCTGGGTAAACACGTTATCCTCCTGACACCCTCAGCATCGTCTAGAACCATCGAACTGTTTCTATTGAGATTTCACAAAACTTATCTCCACCTGAGATGCCACATTTGATAGAGTTCGAAGTGTTGTGAATCTTCCACCAGCATCTACGCCTGAATCTCATTCCAAAGACCAGTCATAAATGGATGAATCTTAGTCGCCTCCATCGTCACTGCATCCTGTGCATACCAAGGCTGATCCAGAAAACTTTGTGCATACTGAGTAATAGTCATGTCCCTCTACACCAATCGCAGGAACTTTGTCTCCCTCGCATCCCGATAATACTGGGGACAAAACTTATGCATGAAACACTCCTTGAACGTCTCCCAAGTCACAATAGTCTCATCCATACTTGTCACCAGCAAAGTCTTCCACCACCCATGTGCAGAACCACCTAAAAAAATGACGTTGTTTGAACCATGGAATTAAGAGGGAAATGCATCACCCAAAAAATTCACTTAAAGCGTACATACCACTAATCAGCTACCCCGGGATTTGATTCAAAATAGTGGAAAACGACGCTTCAAACGAAGACTATGGTAAGATGAAAAATAGTGAAGGCCACAAAGTTCTAGTCCGCTTCACCTCTGGAGTTTGGAAACCGGCCTAGAAGAACTATTCGACAGTCAATAAAGACAAGCATCTAGCCGCCAAAGACATTTTATTGAAAGATGTTAAAAAATTTAGCGTCAAAACAAATATTTGCTCAGTGGCAAGGAATTTTATCTACTTTCGATTTTGATATTGAACATGTTAAAGGAGAACATAATTGTTTTCCTAACTTCTTAACTCGTGAATTTTTGTAAGGCTTAAGGGAAGGACAAGCATCTAGCTCTTTCTAGGAGAAGCTCTTCCTCTATCCAAAAAAGTTCATCTTCTTCTTCCAAAAATCCAAATCATCTTTCCTCAACCTTACCATACACCAAAGGATGGGTCACATATCGTGACAATTAGTGAAACCCCGAGTAGTATGTACACTGATAAATATATCGTGACGATTATTGATTGGGCACATGAGATGCCGAGGATGGGTCACATATATATATATATATAGATGTTTGTACGAGGTTTTACAGAAACTGGTTTTGGGCTGAGACCCACGTGAATTGGATTTGGGCTGAGTCCCTGTGGAAAGGTTTTAGGCTGAGTTCCCAAGTACTTGATTTACGGTTTTGGGCCATGGCCCTAAGGGTCTTGTGAATGTTTTGATAAATGGTTTTTGAATGCATGCATGCTTTTTTTTTTTTGGTGAAAGGCATAAATATCTTTTCGTGAAATTTTTTTTATCAAATTCTTTATTTTGTCCACTCATAGTTTTCGTGGTTTTTGATGCCCTTCAGGTTGATCGCAGATGCAGGATGTAGTAGAGATTGAGACATCACACACCTCCTCCGGATCCTGGTGCACTCTAGCAGTCCTGAGTGGACTGAGGCTGGAATTATCCCTGGTCTGACATTTCGTGTCAGACGAGAGTAGGCACGTCCCACGTTAATCCCGGAGGGATTTGGGACGGGTCCTGAAATCCACGCCAAAAAATAAATATCTTATCTAATGCCTAATAGGCAGTTGAAGGCTATTGTACCTCCCGGTTCATTCCCTGCATCCCTTTCTTACAAGCAGAGAAGCTCAAGTCTCTTTTTGAGGCTATTCTATCCATTTCCAAGCAAGATCTGGAAAATAAGGTTTTAAAAATTTAGAACCTCAAAGATGACATGAAAATGAAGTCTGAAGTAGCTTCATCACAACAGGATATGGAGGATGAATACTGACAGGAACCGTCCCAACTGGACTTTGATAACCGTGCCCGGTCCTGCTCCCGTCTGACAAGTCAACTGAAGTCTCGAAACTACCCTTCAGCACCTGTCAGGCAAGGGATAACTGCACTAATTTCCGCTCATGCCTCCGTCTCTCGATCAGCCCCGAAAGTCGTGCCACGGCCTAGAGGGTCATAAAAAACAAAGGTGTGAGTGGACAAAATTAATATCATTTAAAACGCATTTCAAAATACCTCATTTACCCTCCAGTTTATCAAACCATGCATGCATAGGGGAAAAACATATGTATAACAATCACCGGTTTTCTAGCCAAATCACATAACAAGTATCAAATCCCGGCTCTCAAGTCAAACATGTGAAAACATAATCACCTGGCCACACAGACCAGAGCCCGCACTCAATACCAGTACGCAATCACAATCAACATCAAACAACACCACTCATAAGTGCATAATCAATCAATCAATCAATCCGCACTATTCACAAGTGCACAAACAATCACCCAGTCACATCCACACTACGCGTAGGCCAATATCCAACCACATTCTCGGGATCATACACATCTGGGCTCAACCCTCGGGCTCAGTCACATCTGGGCGAACACATCCCCAGGCTCAGACACATCCGAGTGGTACATCCAGGCTCAATCGCATCCGAGAAGCTGGCTTACCATAACAACTCACAATCATATCCCCCAAGCTCCAATCGTCTGGGTGATCCCCTAGCTCCTACCGTCTGGGCATTCACAATCACAATGAAAACCATCCCGGGATTACATCCGAAAACATTTCAATCAAATATTTGACTTCAAACCATGTCAAAATCATTCCCGACCGGGTCTCAAACCCAAATACCATTTACACGTAAATCCATAAAGTTTCATTTGAAACATTAAAATAATCCAGAAATCATCATTGACTCACCAATTAAGTAAAAATATCCATTTTGAAACCATTTTGACTCCGGGCCTAGCCCAAAATATCATTTGCACATTTCTCGTAAAGTGTGCCCAAAAGACCGATTAAAATAATCATTAAATCATAAACAATCATACCAAATCACCGTGACATCATTGCAATTCAAATCATGCAATCAATCATGTAAAACATCTAACTATGCATGCATAATGGTTTATAAAACAAACGTCCACTCACACACCTTCCAAACTGCTCGCTTTCCGAGCCGCACACGTTTCTGTAATTTCTGATATTTTTCAGGAATCTCGAATCCTGTCCAAAATCATTATTCATGGTCACTAATGACTTAGTTAACATCATATTAATTTCCCATAATTTTTTGGGAATTAAATATTAATTTAAAACATAACATAAATCTTCGGACCCTCGAAACAATATCGAAACGGTGTCCGATTGACTTGAAACCAACGCCAAAATGTTCGTTACATTGCATAGAACAAAAGTCATGTTGAACTCACCTTGGGAATCATGCCCACGTGCCCTCACCCACCGCCGTGAATGGTTGTGCGTGAAACTCACTAGCCTGCTACAGTGCATCGTCCTCACCCGTTTATCTGTAAAACGGGTCCCGCAACCGTGATGCAACTAGTTCAGAATTCTATCAATTCGACATTGTTTTCAAGAATTGAACTGTCCATTCACATCGTCATTCATCTAATTAAGGTTCTGTAATCTTAACTACATCCAAACTTACCTCAATCCAATCTAATCAAACTCGACTATCCGAAGAACACCGAACACCGTTCATTCATCGAACTTCATCAAATCGACCCATTTTCTTTCAATTAATCCAGCCAACAGCTTCATAGGACTATTCTAAGTTCAATTCCAACCTCAATTTCATCCTCCAAGCCCTCTAATTACTCGAACACAATCTCAACAATCCAAAGTCCTCACCCTTTCTGTTCTAGTCCAAAACAACCTCAATTCGTATCAATTTTGAGCTGGTCCTAATCGAATTGATCCCAGAAGGCTCAATTCCATCTTCGTTTGAAGCATCTCGAGCTCTAAATTCAAATTCGAATTTTCGAAAGGTATGAGTTTCACGGGTTTGGGTCTTCGGATTTCTCTGGGTTTCTCTTCCTCTTTTCTACTCTCATTCCCACTTATTTTTCTCTGTAAATTCGTCCCACCGTCTCAGGTTTCACACTTAGCTTTCATTCATCAATCAATTTGATGAATTTAAATGAAGGGTGGGCGATTTTGTGTTGTCCTTGTTAGGCATTCAAACAATGCCACTAATCTTTCAATTATGGTGACAAGTGTCACCAAGTGACCAATCCTCATCCAAATTAGCTGAATCAGCCGGTTTAACCATCACAATCACCCTACTGCGGCAAATTACCATTTTGCCCTTGCCATAACAAACTACCAAAATGCCCCTAGCTTTCGCAGACCCATAACTTTCACATCCGAACTCCAATTGACGCATGCCACTTGTCTACGGATTCAGCGTTCCGAGACCTATCCAACAATTCTTATGGAAACCTTTCCTCTTATCAAATCAAAGAAGTAAAAGCATGATATGCCAATATGAAATGCCCGAATAAAGTTGAGATAAGATTCGGTGCGATGTCAGCCATGATAATCTTATCTTTTTACTGTTGCTATTTTTTCCTTAGCTACAGTATCACCTGTGATATGCTGAGTCAAACGTGAAGATGTCGCTCGTAATTGTAGGATGCTTTTGATCGGTCTTTTCATTCTGTGACACCTGGCCATTTTCTTATCTATAGTTTTCTTTATAAAGACCCTTCGAGCTCAGTTGTAAGCACTTCGAAAAATAGACTTGTAAAAATTTGTGAGCTTTGAGTGTTTAAGTGTGTTGTTGGCTGTTTGCTATTCGCCCTTACACAAATTTGAAAACTTCAATAAATGTGAGTTTATTTCATATGATCTTTATTTCATTTCTAATCTTTGTTTTCACTAATCTTTTATTATTCATCTATTTATTTCAACTTAACATTATTATATTACTCTTTTTATATCTATATTCTTTGTTTGTTTATAAATTAAAATTGAATTAAACATCATTATTAGCTTTTATTAGTCTTCCGCTATATTTGGTGTACATATATATATATATATATATATATATATATATATGTGTGTGTGTGTGTGTATATGAGATTAGCTTGGTTTTCAACTAAGATGTTATTGTATTGTTATGAATTGTTTTACAATGAGTACTTGTTTTTTGATTTAATTGTTGGTTATGAGTTAAGATCCATTTAGACCAACATCTAGCAGTCAATTAATTTACTTAAATTTTGATAGTAACATGGATTTTCCGATTTAAAGTGTGTCATATTCAAAGATGAAAATATCGGTGGATATCGACGAAATGTCGCCAATATTTCGTTAAAATTGGCCGGCGGCATATAAGAGGGGGGGAGATATCTTACGAAATTTCGATTTTTTTTTCTTGTTTTAAGAATATAGATCTCATTATTTACTTAAAACGATCGAGATCGGCTTAAATTGGGTAAAAATGGGACGTAAAATGAGTTTAAAACCAGTCGGGTCATGCCGCCGGGTCAAAAAAATCCGAATTGAAAACCCGCACGAGGTAGGGGATGAATGTTTTCAAGTTAGTATTTGTACTTTATATATTATTTTGATTGCTTACAGTTTCAATTGGGCATGTTAGTTGAGTTGGTTATGGCTTGTTTTCAATTACATGCCACTTGGGTTCGACCCCAGGCAAGCGCGTTTGCTTGCTATTGTTTTTTTTTCTGCTTGCTAATGTTTTTTTTCTTCATTTTTTTTTCCATATTTTCAACTATATTTATCCATTTTTCCAATTTTAAATATATCAATCATTTTCAATTTTTGAATAAAGATTGACTCTATTTTTTTATCACATTTTTTTTCAGTTTTAAATATATTTACTCATTTTATAATTTTTCTTCTAGTCAAATTTTTTTATACTTATTGTTATGTTTTTAATTATATTAACATTCAATTATAGTAATTCACTTCAATTTATATTTAGGTTTAAAATTTTATATTACTAGTTGTTGATACCATATCGATCGACCATCCTCTAGGCACAAGGCCCGCCAAGACAGGGCGGACGCCAACCGATGCCCCAATCGGCACCCCCACAAAAGTGGCCCGCCGATTGGCAATGCCCTACAGACCCGTCATTCGGCACCTGACAGGGTACAGGCACCAGCTGGTTATAACAGTCACCTAACCAACTCTGTCATAACCATTCCTTAACGGGGGCAGGTTAAAACTCCAGCTGGCGCCACCTTCGGATGTCCAGGGCTTGTCAGGCGACTCTCAGCTACAAAGCATAACCTGCTTGACAGGACCCATCCCGATCCCCCCGGGATTAGTGCGGGATGACCCTGCTCCCATCTAACATGAAGTGTCAGACAAGGGATATTTCCGACCTTTGCCCTCCCGGGCTATCAGAGTACGCCAGGATCCGGATGAGGTATGTGATATCTTGGTCTCTTCTACAGTCCACATCTGATGTCAACCTGAAGGACAGTCAAAACATTAAAAGCTTTGAGTGGACAAAACAAAAGTTTAAAAAACATTTTATAAGACATTTGTACCTTCACTAAAAAGCATGCACGCATTCGAAAACCATTTATCCAGAAAAAAAAAAACTATATGTGGGACTAAGCCCAAAACCATAATGAAAACAACCGTACGGGCCACTGCCCAAATCCATAAGGGACTCAGCCCAAACCAAAAATAAACCAAGTACACGAGCCACCGCTCAAATCCTGTGTAACCACACATCACATATCATATATCATATTTATATCATATACACATATAATTCACACAACCAATCCTGTCACGGTTTCCAAAACTACGCGCGTGCTACCTAGGGTCTCAAACCCAAGTCTTCTCAAAGTCAAAGTCAATGTCCGTAGACGACTGACCCTACCCGAGGTTATAGTCCACTCAAGCCAACGACCCCCCCCCCCCCCCCCCCCCCCCCCCCCCCCCGGCGCCCCCCGCGGAGGAGATAATAAAACAAGTAAAGGAAGGTATATGAACATATATATACATAACATAAATATTCATGCGTTCCCCTGAACCGTCATGATCCATAACATCCATTATATTCATATACATATAGACAACATCCTCCATGACAGGTTCCCATAAACTGTCATGTACCACAATGAACTGACAAAGGTTCGTGCCGGTTCTCGTAAACCGTCATGAACCACAATGACCTTTCCAGAGTTCATGCCGGTTCCCATAAACCGTCATGAACTTGGAAATCCATCTAGGGTCCATGACCAGAAAGCATCAATGTAAAACAACTCGGTCTCGTGCTCGAACATATGACTCAACTGGGCACCGTGCCCGATATCTAAGGGTCAGTCACGACTCCGATCATAGTGATGCGTGCAACCATCTATCCAGGACCGCCATCAATCCTGGTATGTCATCGTGAACGTATCAAACGACGCAACCACCACAAGATCATGGTGCACTCATCACCGATCGATATCCTGAACCGTCAGCACTCCGAAGTCGAGCCTCCCCAGGCTGCCCGACCACGAATCGTGCGTCCTGACCTCTCCGGAAGGAACACATCCCAAACCGCAGGCGAGCGTCGTATCGTCGATCATCGTGCACATAACACCCGTCGCGACCACGATTTAGACCCGTAGGTCGTAACTAGAGTCATATGCCCGAGACCAAACCAAATGGGTCTCATACCCGAGTTTATCCTTTTAGAAATCCAAAACCATTTAATTTAGACCAATAAAAAAATACAGACCCGTATAGGCACCGTATAGGGCTGAAACCTCGAAATACGTGCCTATACGTAACCACACATCCAAATGCACTCATGGTATCACAAACAAGTATTTAAAACATATAATAAACATTTATGCATGCACCAATTTAGAAAACAAGGTCCACTCACAGACAGTCTGAGCTGCCGTCTCGATTTGCGTGCCATACGACTCTCCCGAGCCAATCACTATCACCGGGACTCTCGAACCTGTCCAAATCGTAATAGAAGGTTACTAACTACTTAATTAACCTCCCACTAATGCCCCATAATTTTCCCATATTTTTAACTATTTTTAATCCCTATCTGAAACCTTCTGATGCCCCGAAACATATCGAGACGGTGTCCGATCGACACGAAACTAGTCCCAAAATGTTCATTACATCGAATAGAGTGTTTCACATGCTGACAACATTCCCAAATAGTCTCTCACGTGCCCCCACGAGCCCTAGGAAGGCTTCTGCACGTGAGACCACGCGCCCACTGTTCACCCGTCTTCTACCTCAGTCGAACAGGGTTCGACTGGTTCGAACCGAACCGGACCGGCTCGACTGGTTCATCGTTCAAAACCATCCATTTCTACTCCATTTCGTTCCTTTTTAATTCTAATTTGATCCTAACATCAAACCCTAACTTTCTAACTAATTAAAAACCGAAAAACCACCCAAACTCGTTCCTTTCAAGCTCGGCCATGGCTGCCGTGCATTCCTCCGCCATTCAAGGCCACTCCCGGCCGTCCTAGGCCTCGAAACCAATCCCAAACTTCTCCCTAGGTCCCCAGAAACCTTACCCAATTAAAGGAATCGAGTAAAACCCATTAAAACCAAACTTCGAATTTTAAATATTTTTACCTCACGGTCGACCTCCTCCCGCCGTGGCCACCGTCGTCCCCAGCCGTGTCTTGCTATCCTCAGCCTCTCACCACCTCCTCACGGTCATATTTGTGCTCAGAGGATGAATGACAATGAGGTGTGTGTGGTGTTTGTGTGTTAGAGAGAAAATAAAGAAAATGGAGGATTATGGGTTATGGGGTTCGGGTTTGAGGATGAACAAAGAAGAAGAATGGTGGTTGATGAGAGAAGAGAGGATTAATTGAATGGCTAGGATTTGAGGGATTAAGTGAAATGGATGGATATGATATAGTGTGGTTACGATTAATTATATAATAATAATTATAATATTATTTAATTTACTTAGATCCACAATTTGGGGGTTCTAGCCAATGGGATGAGTGACACTTGTCACTTATCCTTGGGACCCACACAAAATATCTGCCCAATCAGATATTGCCAAATCATCTCTGTCTCGAAGTACGTGCATAGTGAAATCGAACTTCCGTGACCTATAACTCTCACGTTCGAAGTCCCATTTCAACGTGCCGCCTGCCTACGGATTCGTATCGTCCCGATCTACGTAACGATCCTTGGCCCTCAGCCATTGGACCTCTCGGTCAAAAAGTCAACATTTGCCCCTCAATAATCAAAATTACCAAAATGCCCCTAAACTTCCGAACGTCATAACTTCTTCCTCGAATGTCGGAATTGAACGTGCCTCCTGTCTATGAACTCGTGACGTCACGAACTATGTCACGGTCATCGGTCAAAATCCATTTGACCGCCCGAACAAAAAGTCAACATTTTGCCCACGCCTAGGGGCAAAACGGTCATTTTGCATCGTTCGTCCGATTTCGCCTAACGAATCACGGATTAGCCTCACTAATTGTGATTAGTCACCAATCTAATCTAGGAATTTGGGATGGATCGTTACAACCTTCCCTCCTTAATTAATTTCGTCCTCGAAATTCCAACCTACCTAATTCTAACCGTTCTTCCCTCCTTAATTAGTTTCGTTCTCGAAACTTCACTATCCTGATTCCACAACCACCTCGTGTAAAGTAGAATCGACCTCAAAACTTGAGTACACTAGTACACCTACTAACCATAACAATACTCGTCTGCACCCAGACGTACCACTAACACTCGTGTCTTATCGACTACACTCGACCACGTCAAATAACACTAGCCATACGTTCCGAATTGACACCACTTGTCAATTCTACCGTTTCATTGACACATCAACTAGAAGGTTCCTTTTTCAATCACCAAACTATCCTAATATCTACTCCCATCGGGAGTCCTCAGACCTCACTCAACGATCCTCGTTGACACCTCCGACAAACTGTCACCACTTGACAGTCGTCAGTTAAAAACTAACAATATACTCACCCGTGGTTACACGAACCACCCACTCACTCAACCTGAGTATCCAATCACCAACAAAGAACTCAACTTGTGTGTAACTAGACCCATCAGAAATACCATGACCCAACGTACAGTATCCAATGTCAAGTCCACGACCTCAACTAATCCAATGGTATCATAACCAATCCGACTACCAACACGTTCACCAACGTACCCATGGTATAACTTATATACCGTCACTAGGCACCACAAGTTTGCCCAGTATCGTACCCCGGACAACGTACAAGGTACGTACATCTACCCATCAACCAGCCCACAACCATCTAGGTTGTAGCCAATCACGTTTCAATAATGGAGTCTATATGTCCAATCCAGTATTAGACAAATCGAAACTCCGACCCAACATCTATTTCCAATTCCAAATCCGAATTCTCAATTTCGTAAGAAATCCCAAATTCAAACCCAGAAATCATATCTATAATCATATCCAAATCCGAATCCGAAATCATCATTCCGTAAGCTAGTATTTGGAATAACCATTCCGAACCCAAATTCATAAAAGGAAATCCACTGTCAAGCTCCAGAATCAAATCCTGAATCGTCACCCAGAATCCGATTCCAAAACCCAAATCCAGAAATCCACTTTCAAGTTTCAAAATCAAATCTTGAATCGTCATCCAGAAATATGATTCCAAAAACCCGAAATTTCATTCTCGTCTACCGAGACGTACCAAAACCGAACCTTTCGATTACCTATTCAACCGATTACACATTACATTTGATTGACTTCATAAAGAAGTCAATCCCAACATCCACACATCTAAGCTGGCAAAATCTGACCTTATCGGACACTTACTCCCCTGAGTAATATACCATATGGGATTCACTTCGAAAAGAAGTTCAGTCCCAACAACCTCAACTCAACATCCAAGTAAGAGTGATAAACACTCCAACTATCTGGATCATCAAAATCACCATCCAGATCCAACACTACGCCAACTGACCATAGACGTCACGATCCCCGGCACCAGCACCAGCACTAGTACTAACACCAACGCACTATCATTAACACTAGTATCAATATCAGCATCGGCACACCATGTGCAAACCTGATAACCCTGGATCTCCGCTCATACCGAGCGACGACCCCGTACCTCTGCTCGAATAGGAGAAACTCTACTTCCCTCGTACCCAACAACTCTGGGTACAATCACCCTGACAACGCATACGAGAAAAGGAAACGTCCCCTGAACGTCCCCGATTCCCAACAACCGTAACTTCAACCACTCTCGGTAGTAGCGTCTGCCACAAACTCGCGCAGACCAAACTACCAGACATCTCGATATCCAGGCTCCGCATCCAACGGAATCAACCGCCCGTATTTAACTACTCGGTATCCCCGCTCCGGGATTCCATCGACAAGTACCAACCCTGATAACTTGTCCATCCAAACTCTAACCAGTCATAACTTGACTAAACCAATGTCATCTACCAGATCATCCACGACCTTAGTTGCACCAACTATCCATCACAACTAAAGTAGCACGACAACCAACTAGGTCTAACCGATAAATACAACCCCGACTGCGAAGTGCAGTCCCAACACAAGCTGACATGACTAGACCGACTAACGAATCCAAATTCGAATAATCCTCCAAGTCAAACCACTCGTCAACTCACATTTCCGAACAATACACCCAAGGTAGGGTTCCACGATCACACCTAGAGTTCCACTGAACCCAACTGCGTAAGGCAGTATAATCCATAATCTAACCGACCCCGCGGTCTCGACATGGTAAAGACGTCAATCCAATCCTACCGTCAAATCAACTAGGATTCCACGAATCCGACTGCTCCCAATGGCATAGCCACCAAACTCAACAATATCCGACCATCGAATGGCCATAACACCGAACCAGTCGTTGGAACCGATCCTACGACATCGTGAAAGACGATCCAAACTAACCGTCTCACGATCAAAATACTAACGTACGAATACGTTCATCCTTCCATAGGGTCCCACACTGTCAACCCTGACAGAACTATGGCAACCCCGACATCCCATGCCAAGCCAAAATAATCCGCGATACAGTCCTACTAACTATTGTACCGGCATCCCATAATCAGGTTGACCACAAACTGTAGCCCATTGAGATATCACATCCTCAACCTGCGTACTACTCCAAGAGCTCCGCGGTTGCTCGAATAGAGACAACCCAGCTCTGATACCACGTTGACAGTATCAGAGCGTCCTGGGTATCCCATAAGCCAACCTGCTCTGATACCACGCTGACAGGACCCATCACGATCCCCTCGGGATTAGTGCTGGATGACCCTGCCCCCGTCTGACACAAAGTGTCAGACAAGGGATATTTCCAACCTTTGCCCTCCTGGGCTATCAGAGTATGCCAGGATCCGGAGGAGGTATGTGATATCTCGGTCTCTGCTGCAGTCCACATCCGATGTCAACTTGAAGGGCAGTCAAAACATTAAAAGCTGTGAGTGGACAAAACAAAAGTTTATAAAAACATTTTATAAGACATTTGTACCCTTCACTAAAAAGCATGCATGCATTCGAAAACCATTTATCCAAAAAAAAAAACCATATGTGGGACTAAGCCCAAAACCATAATGAAAACAACCGTACGGGCCACCGCCCAAATCCATAAGGGACTCAGCCCAAACCAGAAATAAACCAAGTACACGAGCCACCGTTCAAATCCTGTGTAACCACACATCACATATCATATATCATATTTATATCATATACACATATAATTCACACAACCAATCCTGTCACGGTTTCCAAAGCTACGTGCGTGCTACCCGGGGTCTCAAACCCAAATCTTCTCAAAGTCAAAGTTAATGTCTGTAGACCACTGACCCTACCCGAGGTTATAGTAACCAGCCTTCCTGAGATTAAGAAACCCAACTGGGGCGACTCCACACATCCAAATGCACTCATGGCGGCCCACGACCCGATTTCGTAAATCAACTGGGCCCACGGCCCGATTTCATAAATCAGCTGGGCCCATGGCCCGATTTCATAAATCAGCTGGGCCCACGACCCGATTTCGTAAATCAACTGGGCCCCTAGCCCGATTATATAACTCAACTGGACTCCAAGTCCGAGGTTTCCAAAACAATTGGGCCTCATGCCCGAGTTTATGTTTCCAATTTCAAAACCATTTCATGAAATCATATCCAAAACCATAAGTATGGAAAATCAGTGTAAAACCGGAAAGCCTCAATTTACGTGCAAGCACGTAAATCGCCTCGAAATGCGTGAAACTTTATAATTCACCAATATCCAAATCAACATCATATAATCACAATCATAATCCATATAAAACAGTTATGCATGCATAAAATTTATAAAACCAAAGTCCACTCATAGACCGTCCATAATTGCTCGTTTTTGCGTTGCATGCATTCCCGTAATTTTGGACATTTTCCAGAAATCTCGAATCCTGTCCGAAATCATTCTTTAGTGTCACTAAGGGCTCAAATAACAGCATACTAATTTCCCATAATTTCCAGGAATTAAACGTTAGTTAAAAACGTAACCTAAACCTTCGGACCCACGAAACAACATCGAAACGGTGTCCGATTAATTCGAAATCAATGCTAAAATGTTTGTTACATGCATATGACAAAAGTCGTGTTGAGCTTACCTCGAGAATCAGGCTCACGCGCCCTCACGCGCCGCCGTGAGTGGCTGCGCATGAAACTCACGCGCCTGCTACAGTGCTACTACGGTTGTCTTCCTCACCCGATTCACCTAGTAAACGAGTCTGCGACTCGCGTGTTCGACCCTGTTCAATTCCTGCCGTAATCAACCTAATTTCCTCAATTGATCCATCAAGTAAAATAAAAAAAAATACTTAATTAAGGGTTTGTGGTAATCAGTCTAATCAACACGGCCTAAAACCAACTCAATTGAACTCAAGTTCTAATCGAAGCTCACCGTCCCAGTTTCCCTAAACAGCCACTGTTTTTATCAATTGAATAGTTAGGGAGCATCGCATGCTTACCATAGAGAGGATTTTGTGACCAATTCCAATAAAACTTACCTCCAAAATCACAACTCAATGCTCGATTTTTCTGAAACTCCGACGTGTCTGTCCATGGCTCCCAAGGCTTCGAGCTTCGAATTCTTGATCTGGATCGACTAAGTGAAGTCCCAAAAGACTGATTCGAGCCTCAAATTGACTTGGGCTGGCCTACATTTCAAATTCGAATTTGAATTGTCCAAAAATGAGTTTCGGGTTCCAGTATATGTTCTCACTCAGTCCTCCCGTTTTTTTCGCCTCTATCTCATCTCTCTAATCTCTCCAGTTCTCTGTCCCTCTCCAACCGTCCCAGGAATTGTTCAAACAACTCCAATTAATCCATCCAATGCGACCAGTGCTCTGCTCAAAATTCTCAAATGAATACATCAATTCAGCCCGTACACTGCACCTCACTGTCCCAGGGCATGCTGCTTCCAGTCAGCCCCAATTGCCACTGATTCTAGCCCCAGCTAGTGACAATTGTCACTTGATTGCTAAACAAAACACTAAGCAGAATAAACAAGTCACTCACTCTATTCAAAAAATTCCCACTCATGGCTGTTTCAAATTTCAACAGCCAAATTACCATTTTGCCCTTCCTTTGGCAATTTACCAAAATACCCCTCCTCGTTCTAGACCCGTAACTTGTCCGTCCGACGTCCGTTTTCTGCATGTCGCCTGTCTACGGACTCAGGGCATCGAGATCTACCTAACGGTCCTCGAATTGCGTGAAAATTAGTGGTCAATCAAAAAGTCAACATTTTTCCCCTTTTCGTTTGGATTACGAAAATACCCCTCGACTTCCGAACGTCATAACTTCTTCCTCGAATGTCGGAATCGAACGTACCACCTGTCTATGAACTCGTGACGTCCCAAAATATGCCACGGTCATTGGTCACAGTCCATTCGACCGCCCGAATTAAAATTCAACGTTTTACCCACGACTAGGGCCAAAACGGTCATTTTGCATTGTTCGTCCGATTTCGCCCAACTAATCACTGATTAACCCCACCAATCCTGATTAGTTACTAATCTATTCCTGGAATTCAGGACGGGTCGTTACATATGGCTACTATAAATACCTTGAAACCCTTCACAAAGGTAAGCTCTCAGAGACCCTGTGCAGATTACTGTATTTCCCTTGCCCTTCGGCGTGCAGATACTAACTTAGGTATCGGAGTCCCTTTGGTGGACACCACATCGGTGTGAAGTCTTTGCAGGATACCCGCCGAGCGGCAATGCCTCCAGCGGGCCCAAAGCACCACGCAGCTGGTCCCAGATCCCCCAGTGGGTCTCATCAAGTTGGTCCATTTCCATATCAAACAATTGGCACCGTCTGTGGGAACGACTCCGTCCCACTAACTCACATACCTTCGCTCAACCCTCTGCCAACGCATAATGTTTGCCGAACGGGATGACGGTGAGCTCAATAACACCCCTCAAGGAGATCCCAACCGAGCCTGAACAAGCCTGCCTTCCGAGGATATGCTCGAGATGCTGAGAACCCTCCGGTCGGAGGTTGTCGAACTCAGGAAAAACAATGCTGCCATCGAGAGCAGGGACCACATGTGGGGGGAGCAGCATGGAAGCACCCTGGCCATCCTACAATCCACACGCGAGGAACTTGAGGAACAGCGGGAGGCAACCAAACGGGCCCTGGCCGCTGCATCTCGTCGGCAGGAGTTCGATGCCTGCCGAGTCGAGATTGGCAACACTTGCCGACCGGAGATGTCCAGTCGCCTTCTCTTCCACCAGACCGACTTTCCTGGTCCCTCGGGTATGCAGATCTACCACGACGCCCGTGAACTGCTCGACAAGAGACAGACGCAGGCCTACGCTAACCGTCTGACTTACCCCACTCATGACCCTCGCATCCAAACACAACCGCCCCTGCCACTACTATCCCAGGGCGCTCGGTCACGGTCCGGATCGGCACATCGACCGGCACGGCATCCACGGCTTTCCACCCAGCTTCCAGGCAGTCCCCCCTCACCAGTCGTAAGGCACCAGCCGGAAGACAATGCCAGCTCGACCAAGGTGTCGTTTGGGCGATAGCCGTCACAACCCGGGAAGACTAGGGGCGGCGGTAGTACAAATCATTCGCCAGCCAAGGACCGGACAACCGGTGACCGGTCGACCGGGTCAGATCAACCCAACCGATCAGACGAGGTGGTCCAGGAACTCCTCCAGTGTGTTCGGGAGCTGGAGGCCACCAAACCAAAAGCCAGGACACTGCCCAGACACTAGACCAACATCGGTCCCTTCACATACCGCATCATGCGGTACCTCCATGAGACGGAGGTTAAGCCCCTAAAGATCGCCTTATACGACGGACAAGGAGACCCAGACACTCATATCAACAATTATAACTCCGCACTAGCCTTCAGAAATCTCTCCGACGAAGCGCAGTGTCTGATTTTCAGCTCCACCCTCACTGGGGCCGCACTCAACGGGTTCTATTGGCTGGAACCGCAATCGATCGACTCGTTTGACCGATTACATAAAGTCTTTTTAAACCAGTTCATGATTTAGACGGATCGATTACTCACAACGGAACACCTGGGTACCCTCCGACAGGGAGATGGCGAGCCCCTACGCCAATATTCCGCTCGATTCAGCTTCGAATACTCCAAGTGCCATGAGATAGATGACAAGGCTGCCTATCGGGCTTTCCTCAACAGGCTGCGGGAGTCCACCTTCAAGTACCATGCCTTCACCCAGGGTTGGGATGATTATAATGAACTCATGAGGCAAGCGACAATACACGCCAAGGCAGAACACTTCAACTCTCCCCAGGTGGGGCCCCGACTCGACCCGACTAACGCACATCCCCTACCTCCAAACAGCTTGCAGGCACAGTCACCTCCACCAATCAATAACACGCATACGGATCACCAGTCTGACTCGCACTCCTGTAAGTAGAAGGGGACGTACATCAATGATCATAAAAGGAGAGACAAGTACCACAACAAGGGGTGGGGGCCGAGCCCCCACTAGTCAGAAAAACCCCACACGGGACCCACATCGAAGTACGAAACATATTCCATCTTGAACACCTCCCTGGAGAATTTCTTAATGAACATCGAAGGCACAATACCCAAGCCACGAGCACGGCCACCCGGCCCCCGCCCGGGCATCCAATCCAACCTGTATTGCCAGTACCACAAGTTCAACGGCCATACCATCGACGAATGCGTGGCCTTCCGCGACATCGTAGAAGCACTCGTAAGGGAGAGGAAGATCAACCAGTTTCTCCAGCATGCGCGCCTTGCGCAAGGTCTGCGAGCTACGACATCCAACCACCATTGCTTCCTCTTACAACTCCAATGGGGAAAGAAGAGCTTCCTGCGAGCTACGACATCCAACCACCAAATCTTCAACATCGAGAATGGACGTGCCGCCAAGGTCGCAGGGGCAGGGTGGACGCCCATCACCCTCACCGAGGAAGAAGAACGGGGAGTCATTTTTCCCCACGATGATCCATTGATCATCCGAGCTCAAATAGCCAATTTCGATGTAGGGCGGGTTTTGGTGGACACTGGCAGCTCCGTGAACGTCCTCTTTATGGACACTTTCAACCAGTTGGGCATCAACCCCACGAGCCTCACCCATGCTGGTCCTCCGCTACTCAGCTTCTCGGGCGATTCTGTTATGCCCCTTGGCACCATCTCCTTGCCCATCTCTCTGGGCAGTGCGCCTAGAATTGCGACGGCCATCACCACTTACCTTGTGGTCGATTGGCCCACGGCCTATACCGTCATTTTGGGCAGGGGACTACTCAACCAACCTAGCGCCGTTATCTCTACTCGGTCTCTTCTCATGAAGTTCCCTACCATCATGGGCACTGGTCAGGTCCGCGGTAACCAACAATCAGCCCGGTCGTGCTATCAAACCGCCCTGACGAAGCTCAACCCTTGCGACAAACAAGAAACCATGACCGTCGCTGAGGCTGCTTAAGAGTCCAACCCCGTCGACTCTGAACTCCTCGAGCAACTCCGAGCGTGTCTCCCCGAGGACCCGAGAGACCTCTCCGATGTCTCACAGCTGCAGCCCGTGGAGGACACGGAGTTAATCACCCTTTGCCCACAGCACCCTGAGCGACAAGTAAAAATCGGGAGCGCAATCACCCCAGAACTCCGTTCACAACTCGTCCAGTTTCTCCAGGACAACAGTGAAGTCTTTGCTTGGTTCTACGCCGACATGCCCGACATCTCCCCTGATGTCATCTGCCACAGGCTTAACATCAACCCATCATTCAAACCGGTCACGCAACAGCAGTGGACTTATGACGCAGAGCGACAACTCGCCATGTAGGAAGAAATCATCCGGCTCTGCACCATCCATTTTGTGCGAAAGGCCATTTATGCCACTTGGGTCGCAAACGTCGTCCTTGTCTAAAAAACCTTTCAGATCCTGGCGGATGTGCATCGATTTCACAGATCTCAACAAGGCATGTCTGAAGGATAGCTTCCCTCTACCAAAGATCGATCTCTTGGTCAACGCCACCGCCAGCCACGAGCTCCTCAACTTCATGGACGCGTACTCCGGCTACAACCAAATTCGAATGCACCCCGACGACCAAATCCACACTAGTTTTCGCACCAATTTGGGGATTTACTGCTACAATGTCATCCCTTCGGTTTAAAGAATGCAGGTGCCACCTACCAACGGTTGGTCAATTTTATGTTCGCAGACTAGATCGGAAAAACCATGGAAGTGTATATAGATGATATGCTAGTCAAAAGCAAGACCGCCAGCGACCATGTACCAAATCTCCAAAAAATGTTCCAAGTGCTGAAACATTACCAAATGCGGCTCAACCCGGCCAAGTGGGTTTTCGGTGTCCGTTCAGGAAAATTCCTTGGATACATGATCAACCAACGAGGAATCGAGATTAACCCCGAGAAAATTAGGGCCATCCTGGACATGAAACCCCCGCGCACACTCAAGGAAGTCCAAACCCTTACTGGCAGGATCGCCGACCTCACCTGGTTCATCTCTCGGGCAACCGACAAGTGTTTACCATTTTTTAAGGTCATGAAGACCCGAGGCCGGCACATCAACTGGGATGATGCTTGAGACGCCGCGTTCGAAGCCCTCAAGACTTACATGAGAACCGAACCCCTACTCACCAGACCCACGACCGGCGAAAGACTCACCGTCTACCTTTTCGTTTTCACATCTGCTGTTAGCTCTGTCCTCTTGGAAAATCGGGACAGGGCCGAGTTCCCAGTTTACTATGTCAGCAAAACCTTCCAGGACGTAGAGACCCGGTATAATGACCTAGAGAAGTTGGCTTTTGCCCTCATCGTGACGGCCCGACGCCTCCGCTCATACTTGACAGGACCGTCCCCGAAGGGACATTGATAACCGTGCCCGGTCCTGCTCCCGTCTGGCAAGTCGACTAGAGTTCCCAATTTACCCTCAGTACTTGCCAAACCAGGGATAGCCACACACGTACTCACTCATTCCTCCGCCTCTCGATCATCCTCGATCAATGCGCCACGACCTGGAGGGTGAATTAAACACAAAAGGTGTGAGTGGACAAAAATGAATCAGTTTATAAAACAGTTACAGAAAACGTTTCTACCTTCCACGTAAAACCAATGCATGCATTCAAAAATCATTTCACAATCCTTTACATTTCCAATATGAGAAAACCGTGTATGAAAATCAAAATCATTTCCCTTTCTTTAACCTTCGGGTTTTAGCCCGCAATCACAAACACGGGGCCTCAGCCCAAAATCATAAATCAAATCCAAGTATACCACATAATCCAAAATCAATCAAACCATATAAACTGGGCAATTGCCCAACACATCCGAAAACATCGGAAATCAACAATAATCCAGAAGTTAAATCAATCTGCTGGATCTCAAGTGCACCCGAGTCTTTAAACTCAAAACCATGCGCATAATCAGGCCTTCCCAGGATATCAACGAGTCTTTAAACTCAGAACATACTCAGTAGGCCTCAGGGGATATCACAATAACCGAGTCTTTAAACTCAATCCGGGTCTTTAAACCCAATCTGGGCCCGCCCCCGTCATCAATTAACCGAGTCTTTAAACTCAAAACGTGCTCCAGCAATAGCACCGGGTCTTTAAACCCAAAACATATGCAATTCATAATAAGTCTGGATCCATCATAATCCAAATTCCAAATCAATTCGAAACCAAATTTTGACATAATAGGACTCATGTCCGAATTTCACATTCAAATCTCAAATCATATCCGTCATCCATTCCCGAAACCGAATTCGCAATAATGATTTCGTAAGCCGGCATCCGGAACCACCATTCCGAACCCAATCCAGAAATCCACTTTCAAGTTTTAGAAATCCGAATCTCGTTCATCAAAATTACTTTTATGCCCTGGGCATCAAGCCCGAAATCACCTTTTCCAAAATCCATTTTAAATCTTTGAAATCATTTCAAATCCCAAAGTCAAATCAAATCACATTTCAAACTCCGAAGTCAAGGCATCAAAACCATGATCAAAACACAATATACTCGAAATCGCGTAAAACGCGCAAAATCGTAATAATCTCGAAATACGTGTCAACACCGTAATAATCTCGAAATACGTGTCAACACCGTAAGTCATACTCACAATCATAGTCAAAACATCCTTAAAACATCATACGCACAAATCCTGCAAAATCGTTCATCAAAACATCACCAAGGCATAAGAGAAATCATAATCTCGAAATACGTGTCATTACATATGGCATATCAAAATACATATAAATACGTAAAATCGTAATTATCACAAATCATAATCATAATCATAGAAATCATAGAAACATTTATGCATGCATTAAACTTTAGAAAGCAAAGTCCACTCACACACCGTCCATGACGTCCGTTTTCGTGCTGCACGCATTTCCGTAATTTCTGACATTTTCCAGAAATCTCGAATCCTGTCCGAAATCATTCTTTAGTGTCACTAAGGACTCAAATATCAGCATACTAATTTCCCATAATTTTTCGAGAATTAAACGTTAGTTAAAAACGTAACATAAACCTTCGGACCCTCGAAACAACATCGAAACGGTGTCCGATTAATTCAAAATCAACGCTAAAATGTTCGTTCCATTGTGTAGGACAAAAGTTGTGTTGAACTCACCTTGAGAATCGGGCTCACGCGCCCTCACCCGCCGCCTTGAGTGGCTGCGCGTGAAACTCACGCGCTTGCTACAGTGCTTCTACAGTTGTCTTCCTCACCCGACTCGCCTGGTAAACGGGTCTGCAACCCGCGTGTTCGACCCGATTCAATTCATGCCATAATCAACCTAATTTCCTCAATTGATCCATCAAGCAGAATCGCAATACACTTAATTAAGGGTATGTAGTAATCATTCCAATCAACACGACCTGAAACCTACTCAATTGAACTCAAGTTCTAATCAAGGTTCATCGTCCGAATTTCGCTAAACAGTCACTAGTTTCCTCAATTGATTAGTTAGGGAGCATCGTAGGCTTACTATAGAGATGATTTTGTGACCAATTCCAATAAAAATTACCTCCAATTTCACGACTCAATGCTCAATTTTTCTGGAATTCTGTCGTGTCCGTCCATGGCTCCAAGGGCTTCGAGCTTCTAATTCTTTATCTGGATCGACTAAGTGAGGTCCCAGAAGACTGATTCAAGCCTCAATTTGGCTTGGGTTGGCCTACATTTCAAATTCGGATTTGAATTTGTCAAAAAATGAGTTTCGGGTTCCGGTGTATAATCTCCACTCAGTCTCCTCGTTTTTCCTCTCTAATTCGTCTCTCTGGTTCTCTATAGTTCCCTGTCTCTCTCCAACCGTCCCAGGAATTGATCAAACTACTCCAATTAATCCATCAAATGTGACCGGTGCTTTGCTCAAAACTCTCAAATGAATACAACAATTCTGCCCGTGCTCTGCACCTCACCGTCCCAGGGCATGCTTGCTTCCCACTCAGACCCAACTAGCCACTGATCCAGCCCCTGTTAGTGACAATTGTCACTTGATTTGCTAAACAAAACACTAAACAACTTAAATAATTCACTCACTCTGTTCAACAAAGTCCCACTCACGGCTGTTTCAAATTTCAACAGTCAAATTACCATTTTGCCCTTCCTTTGGCAATTTACCAAAATGCCCTTCATGCTTCTAGACCCGTAATTCAACGGTCTAAGGTCCGTTTTCAGCGTGCCGCCTGTCATTGTACTCAGGGCATCGAGACCTACCTAATAGTCCTCGAATTGCGTGAAAATTAGTGGTCAATCAAAAAGTCAACATTTTCTCCCCTTTTCGTCCTAATTACGAAAATGCACTTGAACTTCCGAACGTCATAACTTTCTCCTCTGATGTCAGAATCTGACGTGCCACCTGTCTATGAACTCGTTACGTCCCGTACTACGTCACAGTTAGCAGTCAAAGTCTGTTTTACCGCCTGAGCAAAAAGTCAACCATTCGCCCATTACCTAGGGGCAAAATCGTCATTTTCTTCAAATTTTCCAAATTTCCCTTTTTTGAACGTCCGGGTCGTTACAATACTTCCAAGCAAACCCCATGTTGGTCCTCACTAACAAACCTCTCCGCCAGGTGCTCCAAAAGCCAGACACTTCTGGGCGACTCATCAAGTGGGCGGTTAAGCTCAGTGGGTTTGAGATTATTTTCGCCCCTCGACCGGCGGAAAAAGGGCAGGTTGTCGCCGACTTCCTCTCAGAATTCACTTACAGTCCAACGCAACACATGCCCGACACCATTGATCCCAACACTGCGTCACCCGCCGCATCTGCCTGCAAGCCATAATTCCCGTCCATCTTGGACTGCGCCAAGCCCATTTGGACTCTTTATGTGGACTGGTCCTCCTGTCATACCGGCTCTGGCGCTGGCCTCGTACTCAGCACACCCGCCCAAGAGCGGCTAGAGTACTCACTATGTTTTGGCTTCCAGTGTAACGACCTGTCCCGGAAATTAAGGTTAAGATAGTGATTAAGATAGGATTAGTAAGCTTAATCGGGGGTTAGTTGGTACCGATAAGGTCATTAGCTTAGAATGACGATTTTGCCCCTAGTTTGGGTAAAAATTTAACTTTTAGTTCGGGTGGTCAAATGGACTTTGACCGGTGACCAGGACGTAGTTCGGGACGTTACGAACCCGTAGGCAGGTGGCACGCCCGATTCCGACATCCGAGGAGGAAGTTATGATGTTCGGAAGGTTGAGGGCATAACCGTAATTTGGCTAAACTAAAGGGAAAAGTTGACTTTTCGTTTGAACGGGTTTTGTTGTGTTGACCTAGGATACTTAGGTAGATCTCGTCGTCATGAGTTCGATGACAGGCGGCACGTATTCATCGGACTTACGATGTGGTAGATACGGGTCTAGAAAGGTAGTGGCAAAACCGTAAATGTGATGTAAAAGGAAGGGCATTTTGGTCTTTCTGCACATTGGGATTTGTGCAACAGAGAAGGGAAATGAAGGGCTGGGATTGAGCCATTTGTGTGAGAGGAAGGGTAGGATTGGTGACACGTGGGGCTTGACTAGAGGGTTCTAGGGAACACGGTCCCAATTATTTGGGGTGCCCGTGTGTTCGTGGTTGTTCTTCGACCCAGAGAGAAACAGAGACTGGGAATTTCGGGAGAAATCGATCAAGTTTGGCGAGGGTGTGAGTTTGTGAGTGTGTGAGAGTGATCAGGAAGGCAGTGAGGGAGGTTGGAGGAGTGGTGAGTGTTGTGCGTGAGTTGAGAGCCACGGGTAAAAACCAGGGAGGAAAAACAGGGTGACCAGAGAGAAAGTGGTGGTGGAGTGGCCGTGTACGGTGTAATTGGACTTGTGGAAGTGTCCAGAGGCTGGAGGTGGACGGGAGGAGCTACTACCTCGCGGCTGAGCTCACGATTGCGATCGGAGGACAGGTAATTTCTCATCTTCTTCTATTTGCTCTATTTAGCCGTGGAAGTTCAAAGTGGAAGTCGTGGCTTTAGGGATAGAATGGAGGAGTCCTGTGAGGTCTAGGGAGTTCAGTGGAGTCCTAGGAGTCTTCTGGTTGTGCTGCCGTGACAGAGGAGTGCACGGTGGAGGCTAGACGACGGAGAGTACCTTGTGTGCTCTGTTTCGCCGTCGATGTTCAGATCGAAAGTCGTGAAGTTTGGGGTAGAGTTGACGATTTTGGTGAGTTGGGTGAGGTTTAGGATGGCCCTAGGAAGGGTTTAAGCTAGCCACCGTGATGGGGGGTGACCTGGGTGGCCGGAGAAGGAAACAGGGCAGTGTTCGGGTTTTGTTTCGAGTTCGAGTCGATGAGTATTAGGCCGTGTCGAGGTGATTGGATTACGGAAATGGGTAGCCTAGGTCTGGACGATGCTGTTGGTGAAGAAATGTCAGGGCCCACCCCTAATCTCCCGGGATTAAGGGCTAAACCCCGCTCCCGTCTAACGTACGCATGACACGAGGGCTAAACAACCGCCTAACCTCCGTGTGACACGTAAGTCGGACAAGGGAGTTCCAGACCAACCACCTCAACAACCTCAAACTTCCCAGAGTGCGCAGAGCCTACTGTGGATTGGGCATGTGATGTCTCCATCTCTCTCAACCGACAGCCCGCACTGCAACAACATGGAGGGTATCGAAAACACGAAAAGACTGTGAGTGGACAAAAATAAAAATAAAAGTCAAGTTCAAAACAGTTATCAGAAAACACATACATTTATACCCTCCGTTTTGAAAACCAATGCATGCATATCAATTTCATCTCATAAAACCATGTACGAAAACCAAAGCACATTTTTCCTTTTTCCAAAACCCGGGCCTCAGCCCCAATATCACCGGAAGCCATTATAACCAATAAAAACCATTTCATCCGGGCTACTGCCCAAAACATCATCATCAAGTCTCAGTGAAAACCCAAAACACATTTAAAACCACATTCTCATTCATCGAACCTGCTGGATCTATCCGAGTCTTTAAACTCCCGAGTCTTTAAACTCAATCCAGGCCTTAATCATATCCGAGTCTTTAAACTCCCGAGTCTTTAAACTCAAGGCCTACGGGGGAAAATCAATATATCCGAGTCTTTAAACTCCCGAGTCTTTAAACTCAATCCGGGTCTTTAAACCCAATCCGGCCGGTCCCCCGTCACATATATCCGGGTCTTTAAACCCAATATCCAGATCCAGCAAATCCAATCCAAAACCATTTAAAATCATTTTCCATTTCCATATCCAAACCCGAATCCGAAACCACTGGTTTGATGCCCTTCCGGCAGCCATAACCCTCATTCCGAATCCAGACCCAGAACTCATTTTCTTCTCATTTTCCGGTCCGAGTCCGCAACCATCATTCCGTAAGCTAGCATCCGGAATAACCCTTCCGAACCCAAACCCGAAATCCGCTTCAAGTCCCAAATCGAATCCCGAATCGTCACCCGGAATTCCGATTCCGAAACCCGAAATCTCATTTCCGAAAACACCTTTGAATTGGGCCTCAAGCCCGAAAATACTTTTCAAATCCTTTACTTTCCTTAAAATCCAACCATTAAAACCAGGTTCAAATCACGATAGTTATCAAAACCTCGTAAAACGTGTAAACTGTCATTTTCCTCGAAAAACGTACAAAACCATAAACCAGTACAAACATAACTCACATCATAGAATCGAGTATAGAAATCATATAAAAACATATATGCATGCATCAAGAGTTAAAAAACAAAGTCCACTCACAGACCATTTCAGCGTCGCCTCGATACGCGCGCATTTACGCCGTCCCCGGCCATTCGCTATCCTCGGCTTTCCCGAACCTGTCCAAATTCCATAACGGAGTTACTAACTACTTCACGCTACTCATACTAAAGCCCCATAATTTTCCTGAACTTCTAAGCGTACCTTACCCGGGACCCCAGACCTTCGACCTTGCGGAACTAACCTCAAACGACGTCCGATTAACCCGAAACTAACTCCAATAGACTCATCACAACACCTAGACCAAAAACCATGTTGACCATTTTCCCCAGAACTGCCGTACGCGCCTCCACGCGCCGTCCAAAGTGGCTGCGCGTGGGCCTCACGCGCCAGCTACAGTGTCACCCGCAACCTTGAGTGCACTGTGCTGAACCGGCCGCTGCAACTGGACCGGCGAGACCTGTTCTCCACCGTCCGGCCACCATTCTCCTCCCTCTCTGCACCATCCTCTTCGTCCAATCCTCCACAATCTATTCCCCTTACTCAGACGCCTCAACACAACCCCTATATCATCGTCCCTAACTCGAAGGAAGACCCGATCAATCCCCTGTTCTTCATCCCGGCCAACCAGCCGTTCCCCCGTCACGGCAACCACCGTAGACGGCTCCTAGGACATCACTGAGTCTCACCCAACTCCCCAAAACACTCGACTCGTCCTCTAAACTCACGACTCACGGTTTGAACTTAACGGAAAAACAGAGTAACTGAACGGGGGTGAGGGATTACCTGCTGTCGATCGCCGCCGTGCACACCGTCGCACTCCCTGGAGTCCACAGAGCCATTCTAGTCTTCTCTCAGCCTGAATTAAGCCAACACACGGCACAGCCACCACCTCTGTCCCGCAACTCTCTCTGTTTTCTCTGAAATTCAGATCTCACCACCAGCACTTATCCCCCACGATTTCACTCCCAAAACCCAATTACCAGCTATTCTTCTCCTCTCTGTCACTCTCACCATTCACCAAAACCTCACACCCTCACTGAATCGACCAAGAACCTCACCGCCTCACCTCTCTGTTTCTGTTCTTCCCAAAACCAAATGCACGGTTTAAATCCACCCAAAATGTGCCCGTGTCTATTTTAGACAATCCTAGAACCCTCTGGTGGCCATCCACGTGTCACCATCCACTCTAGTCTCTCACCAAATGGCTCCATCCCAGCCGTCCACCTGCCCTTCTCTCTGCACAATTCCCCAGGTGTAAAAGACCAAAATACCCTTCTGTTTAACTCAAAATTACGGTTTTGCCACTACCTTTCTAGACCCGTATCTCACACCTCATAAGTCCGATGAATACGTGCCGCCTGTCATCGAACTCAGGACGACGAGATCTATCTAACCATCCTAGGTCAACATCTCAAAACCCGATTATACAAAAAGTCAACTATTCCCCCTATTTTACCCAAATTACGGTTATGCCCCCAACCTTCCGAACATTACAACTTCCTCCTCGGATGTCGGAATCAAGCATGCCACCTGCCTATGGGTTCGTGACGTCCTAAACTATGTCCTGGTCACCGGTCAAAGTCCACTTGACCACCCGAACTAAAAATCAACTTTTTACCCGAACTAGGGGCAAAATCGTCATTCTAAGCCAATGACCTTATCGGGACCAACTAACCATCAATTAGCCCTGCTAATCCCACCTTAATCACTCCACTAATCCCGGCTCTCGGGACGGGTTGTTACAATCTACCCACCTAAAAAGAATTTCGTCCCCGAAATTCCGCAACTAGTTCCCAACACTTAGGGTCTCCTACCCGGAATCCACACTAGATCAACCACAACTTCCCCTGGGTTTCCTGTCTATCATCGCCACCTTGGGTATGTCACTCCATCCCCAACTACCAGTTACCTTTCATGGTGTACGCAAGGGATCTTTACGAACAGGAAACAAAGGTATTTTACAATACCTCATATGGAGTACTCAATAGAATTCACAAAATACATCCTCACGTACTACCACCTCACCTTCCAGAACCCATCTCAAATCCTGACCCAGAACAATCTAGGCCAATCGGAAATCCTACCTACTGGCTCACTCCCTCGGCTGCTACTTCAACCACTTGTCGGAATAAATCTACAAAGTCCTAAAGGCAAACGCTAGCTTGTGGGTTCTCTCCTTCAATAACCTCATATCGATCGGTTATAGTCACTCCTTTCCTATTCTTCCCGTCATCCTTCAACAGACTCACCATGGTCCCCGACCATCCCGGCAACCTTCATCCCACCGATGGTTAAACCTGTCCAGACTAGCCTAGGTTCACTGAGCGTCATCTGTTCTACTCTAATCAACCAACAGCAGACTGACCAGATAATCACCACCTCAACTGCACCTAGCAGCGCCCTTGCCAATCCGGCCGTAAGTCGGCCCAAACCACAAGGACTACGATCCAGTAAGTCCATAGGGTACCTCAAACCATCCTCATCGTTCGGGTTAGCCAAACCCGCAATGACCACTCAACCTTACTGATCAAAGGTCAACAAGCCAAAGCCACCTGGCCCAGCCGGCCACCACAATCGGCCTCCTTGGCCCCGTATCTCTCTAACTCTTCGAACTACTCTCGGGCCCCTCAGGCCGACCAGCCTACCCATCCGTAGCTCACTGGCTACTTCCAGGTTACTTCTACCCGTGCCAACACACCAAAGTTCCGGTCTTAAACCGACGTACGTCTTACCTCGCATCGCGTACCGAGCGACTAGCACCCTCACACATTGCTATCTAACCACCTCGAACAGACTATCACTATCGTATCCAGGTTGCTGACGGGCTGTTCCACATCGAGACATCACATCCACAGTAGTTCCACAACACCCCAGTCGCCGAACCAACGACGCTGGAAACCAAACCTCACGCAGAACCCTCAAAACCTCGCTCTGATACCAATTGTCAGGGCCCACCCCTAATCTCCCGGGATTAAGGGCTAAACCCCGCTCCCGTCTAACGTACGCATGACACGAGGGCTAAACAACCGCCTAACCTCCGTGTGACACGTAAGTCGGACAAGGGAGTTCCAGACCAACCACCTCAACAACCTCAAACTTCCCAGAGTGCGCAGAGCCTACTGTGGATTGGGCATGTGATGTCTCCATCTCTCTCAACCGACAGCCCGCACTGCAGCAACATGGAGGGTATCGAAAACACGAAAAGACTGTGAGTGGACAAAAATAAAAATAAAAGTCAAGTTCAAAACAGTTATCAGAAAACACATACATTTATACCCTCCGTTTTGAAAACCAATGCATGCATATCAATTTCATCTCATAAAACCATGTACGAAAACCAAAGCACATTTTTCCTTTTTCCAAAACCCGGGCCTCAGCCCCAATATCACCGGAAGCTATTATAACCAATAAAAACCATTTCATCCGGGCTACTGCCCAAAACATCATCATCAAGTCTCAGTGAAAACCCAAAACACATTTAAAACCACATTCTCATTCATCGAACCTGCTGGATCTATCCGAGTCTTTAAACTCCCGAGTCTTTAAACTCAATCCAGGCCTTAATCATATCCGAGTCTTTAAACTCCCGAGTCTTTAAACTCAAGGCCTACGGGGGAAAATCAATATATCCGAGTCTTTAAACTCCCGAGTCTTTAAACTCAATCCGGGTCTTTAAACCCAATCCGGCCGGTCCCCCGTCACATATATCCGGGTCTTTAAACCCAATATCCAGATCCAGCAAATCCAATCCAAAACCATTTAAAATCATTTTCCATTTCCATATCCAAACCCGAATCCGAAACCACTGGTTTGATGCCTTTCCGGCAGCCATAACCCTCATTCCGAATCCAGACCCAGAACTCATTTTCTTCTCATTTTCCGGTCCGAGTCCGCAACCATCATTCCGTAAGCTAGCATCCGGAATAACCCTTCCGAACCCAAACCCGAAATCCGCTTCAAGTCCCAAATCGAATCCCGAATCGTCACCCGGAATTCCGATTCCGAAACCCGAAATCTCATTTCCGAAAACACCTTTGAATTGGGCCTCAAGCCCGAAAATACTTTTCAAATCCTTTACTTTCCTTAAAATCCAACCATTAAAACCAGGTTCAAATCACGATAGTTATCAAAACCTCGTAAAACGTGTAAACTGTCATTTTCCTCGAAAAACGTACAAAACCATAAACCAGTACAAACATAACTCACATCATAGAATCGAGTATAGAAATCATATAAAAACATATATTCATGCATCAAGAGTTAAAAAACAAAGTCCACTCACAGACCATTTCAGCGTCGCCTCGATACGCGCGCATTTACGCCGTCCCCGGCCATTCGCTATCCTCGGCTTTCCCGAACCTGTCCAAATTCCATAACGGAGTTACTAACTACTTCACGCTACTCATACTAAAGCCCCATAATTTTCCTGAACTTCTAAGCGTACCTTACCCGGGACCCCAGACCTTCGACCTTGCGGAACTAACCTCAAACGACGTCCGATTAACCCGAAACTAACTCCAATAGACTCATCACAACACCTAGACCAAAAACCATGTTGACCATTTTCCCCAGAACTGCCGCACGCGCCTCCACGCGCCGTCCAAAGTGGCTGCGCGTGGGCCTCACGCGCCAGCTACAGTGTCACCCGCAACCTTGAGTGCACTGTGCTGAACCGGCCGCTGCAACTGGACCGGCGAGACCTGTTCTCCACCGTCCGGCCACCATTCTCCTCCCTCTCTGCACCATCCTCTTCGTCCAATCCTCCACAATCTATTCCCCTTACTCAGACGCCTCAACACAACCCCTATATCATCGTCCCTAACTCGAAGGAAGACCCGATCAATCCCCTGTTCTTCATCCCGGCCAACCAGCCGTTCCCCCGTCACGGCAACCACCGTAGACGGCTCCTAGGACATCACTGAGTCTCACCCAACTCCCCAAAACACTCGACTCGTCCTCTAAACTCACGACTCACGGTTTGAACTTAACGGAAAAACAGAGTAACTGAACGGGGGTGAGGGATTACCTGCTGTCGATCGCCGCCGTGCACACCGTCGCACTCCCTGGAGTCCACAGAGCCATTCTAGTCTTCTCTCAGCCTGAATTAAGCCAACACACGGCACAGCCACCACCTCTGTCCCGCAACTCTCTCTGTTTTCTCTGAAATTCAGATCTCACCACCAGCACTTATCCCCCACGATTTCACTCCCAAAACCCAATTACCAGCTATTCTTCTCCTCTCTGTCACTCTCACCATTCACCAAAACCTCACACCCTCACTGAATCGACCAAGAACCTCACCGCCTCACCTCTCTGTTTCTGTTCTTCCCAAAACCAAATGCACGGTTTAAATCCACCCAAAATGTGCCCGTGTCTATTTTAGACAATCCTAGAACCCTCTGGTGGCCATCCACGTGTCACCATCCACTCCAGTCTCTCACCAAATGGCTCCATCCCAGCCGTCCACCTGCCCTTCTCTCTGCACAATTCCCCAGGTGTAAAAGACCAAAATACCCTTCTGTTTAACTCAAAATTACGGTTTTGCCACTACCTTTCTAGACCCGTATCTCACACCTCATAAGTCCGATGAATACGTGCTGCCTGTCATCGAACTCAGGACGACGAGATCTATCTAACCATCCTAGGTCAACATCTCAAAACCCGATTATACAAAAAGTCAACTATTCCCCCTATTTTACCCAAATTACGGTTATGCCCCCAACCTTCCGAACATCACAACTTCCTCCTCGGATGTCGGAATCAAGCATGCCACCTGCCTATGGGTTCGTGACGTCCTAAACTATGTCCTGGTCACCGGTCAAAGTCCACTTGACCACCCGAACTAAAAATCAACTTTTTGCCCGAACTAGGGGCAAAATCGTCATTCTAAGCCAATGACCTTATCGGGACCAACTAACCATCGATTAGCCCTGCTAATCCCACCTTAATCACTCCACTAATCCCGGCTCTCGGGACGGGTTGTTACAAGAAAGGATTTGATTTGGTGGACGGAAGGCGGTGAACCGCTGACGCCGGTTCAAGTTGTAGACATTGTGCTGAACCGGGTCTGCTTGAGGTAGACGGTGAGACTGTAGCAGGCGCGACAGTCTTTGGGGAAGGTGTCAACATGGTTTTTGGTCTAGGTGTTGTGACGAGTTCGTTGGAGGTGGTTTCGGGTTAAACGGGCGTCGAATCGAAGTAGTTCCGCGAGGGTGAAGGTTTAGGGTTCCGGTTCGGTACGTTTAGGAACCGGGGATTTTTGAGGGAATTTAGGTGGATCCTCGTAGACGTGTTAGTAACATATTTTGGTGGTTTTTGACAGGATCGGGAGTTCCCGAGGAAGCTGAGGAACGTACGAGACGTTCGGGACACGATTGAGGGCTCGATACTGTGAGTGGACCCTTTCCTTAAACTCGAACATGCATAACTGCTTTTCTATAATTGTTTTATATATGTGATTTCATGAATGTTGGATTTATGATGTGGTTTTATATAATTGCACGGTTTTCGAGAAATAACTATTTGGCACGTTTTACGAGAAAGTGTGAATTCTGCATATTAAGCTGTGGTTTTGGGGTTTGAAACGTTAAATGATTTTCAATGATTATAAGTGGATTTTGGAACTCGATTTGATGATCAATGATTTTCGGTTTTGAAATCGGATTTCGAGAATCGAGATTTGGTTTTAAGATTGGAAAGAGGGATTCCGGATTTGGGTTCGGAATGACGGTTCTGGATGCCGGAAGGGCATCAGACCAGTGATTTCGGATTCGAGTTTGGATGTGGATTTAGAAAAGGTTTTCAAATGGTTTTGGATTGGATTTGCTGGATCTGGTTATTGGGTTTAAAGACCCTGATATTATGATTGACGGGGGACGGGTCCGGATTGGGTTTAAAGACCTGGATTGAGTTTAAAGACTCGGGAGTTTAAAGACTCGGATATATTGATATTTCCCCCGTAGGCCGGTTGAGTTTAAAGACTCGGGAGTTTAAAGACTCGGATATTATTGAGGCCTGGATTGAGTTTAAAGACTCGGGAGTTTAAAGACTCGGATAGGTCCAGCAGGTTTGATCGGAAAATGATGCTTATAATATGATTTTTATAACTGTTTTATAGTGTTTCTGTTTCTTATGATATTTTATGATGATTGATTTATAACCGTTTTGATAACTGGGTTATGCATGTGGTTTCAAAACGGAGGGCTAAACCCGGTTTTCTTATAAAAGGGTTTTGGAAATTCTTATTTTATTTTGGTCCACTCACACCTTCTGTTTTTAACTGCCCTCCAGGTTGTGGAGTAAGTGCGGGGTTCCGGCGTCGAGGCAGCGTCTGAGGCATAGAAGTTACGAGAGGGATCTCGGAGTATTTTTTTTTATTTCCGTGTGCGTGTATTTAGTTTAACAGTTTTCTTTCTTTTGTATTGAGTCATATGCTCTGTAAACTGTTGACTTCGGGATATGTAGTATAATTTCTCCTGCGTCTGATTGTATTTGTGTCAGGGTGTTAGACGGGAGCAGGATTTACCTCGGTTTTCGGGGTGAAACCGGGGTGGGTCCTGACATCCAGGCTTCCAACAATGAAGCCGAATACGAAGCCCTCCTTGCTGGCCTTCGGTTAGCCACCGACCTACATGCGCACCAGCTGCAGATTTACAGCGACTCACAACTTATCGTGCGCCAGATCCATAACCTTTACGATGCTAAGGACGCCTCCATGACCCGTTATTTGGCCAAGGCTCGACTCCTACTTCGCCATTTTCCAGGCTACGAAATCACCCATTTGGCCTCTTCCATTGGCCTCTTCCATTGATGACAGAATAGGCCGCCACGTCCCAGTCGAATTTCTGGCATCTCCCAACACTAGCGAGCACCCAATCCTGGTCATGGGCCACGATCCCTCTTGGATGGATCCCATCATACGATACCTCACCACGACGAAACTCCCCTCAGACCGTCATGAAGCTCGGTGCATCCGGCGCCAGTCCGCGCCATACACCATGGCTCATGGCGATCTATATCGGCGTGGGTTCGACACCCTACTCCTGAAATGTCTCCCCACTGACCGGGGCATTGCGGTCCTCCGGAAAATTCACCAAGGAATTTGTGGCAATCACTCCGGACCAAGGTCTCTTGCGCATAAGGCTTTTCGGCAAGGCTATTATTGGCCCACAATGCACACCGACTCCATGGCCATCACTCAACGGTGCACCCCATGCCATCAATGTGCACCTATCCCTCATTCTCCTGTTGAGCGCCTCACTTCCATGCTCAGCCCCTGACCCTTCTCCTAGTGAGGCCTGGACTTGATCGGCCCCATGCCACGCGGGAAGGGCGGCGTCGAGCACGCAGTCGTCAATGTAGATTACTTCACTTCAATTTATAATTTTTACTCATTTTATAATTTTTCTTCCAGTCAAATTTTTTTATACTTATTGTTATGTTTTCGATTATATTAACATTCAATTACAGTAATTCACTTCAATTTATATTTATGTTTAAAATTTTATATTACTAGTGATCGACAGAACTCTATTGTATTATATTATTCATCATATATTTATTATATCAAAATCATTTTATAGTTTTTATTAGTCCTATATAACCATCATTGAATATTTAAGTTTTTCTCAAAGTTTCATTCCAAATTTCCAACTTTTAAACCGAATTTTCGCCATTTTTGTTGATCGTAAACAGTATCGATATCGATATCGATATTTAGGGTAAAATATTCGTAAATTTAACTAGCGACATATCCGTTAATATTGATATTTCAATTCTTGGTAGTGATTATATTCATGGCTTATCATACGAGGACCACTAACGAAGAGGACCACTAATGAGTTCACATTTTCTTTAATGTGATAAATAAAACAAAGGAAAGTATCAAGCCTTGAAATCATTTATAAGTTATAACTACAGCTGACGATAAGACAAGATGAAATATGAAAATTTAAAACGTGGGGAATACCCAAACCGCCTGACTTAAGTTGAATATGCCACGTAGCTCACACGGAGTCACGTGATGTTGGTCCCTGCTTGCTTCGGCGTGTTAGCATATAAGTGGGCGCAGCGCAGTGGTGCGTGTCCACAATTTAACACAGCACACAAAAAGGAAAAAATATTTGAAGGTATTATGTACAGGGTGGATGAAATTTTATATGTCAATTATAAATTATAAATTCCTTATTTTTAATATATAATATCAATTAATATAGAATAATTACATTAAATAAATATTCATAAAAATAATATCATGTAATAATTTTCTTTTTCATTTTACATAAAAAATCGCCTAGACACTAAATTTTTACTAATAAGTGTTTAGCGCCATTTTGAACGTTACTTAAACATCATAATACTTTTAGTCGAATAACCCTAATTATCACATACCGTTTGATTCCTCTAACTTTGTGCAAGATTAATCAATCCCTACTGTTTATTGTTACATCGACACAAATTATAATACTACATAGTAACATATCTGATGCGGTCTCTTCGGAATAACATCCACGTGCAAAATCTATAAAGCAAATGAAAAATTCCAAATTGATGGCTGGTGACGGATGAGAGTGTGATGTAACTTGGATGACGAGTGTGATGTAACTTGGATGACGAGTGTGATGTAACTTGGATGACGAGTAAAGGAAAGGTCACTCACATGGAGTCAGTCAGACTGACCCTACTCTGTCCTCAGTCCTCACCTCGCTAGAGACTTTTCTAGCCTTTTTACACTTTCATTTCTCACTATATATGTACCAGACAAAAGACTAGAGGAGAGGAGAGGACAAATATAAATACAAAATCCATATATAACTGCATGTATATATCATATATCTTCCCATTTCAAATTATAAGACTTGGAAAAAACTCTTCATCGATCTTGTCTTGAGAATTGATGGGATTATTTGCAGCGGATAGAGATGAAATGGATAAGAAGCAAGGAAAAAGTCACCAATCTTCTGCAACCAAAGTTGAGAGGAGGGTTATAGAGAAGAATAGGAGAAATCATATGAAACTTCTCTTCTCCAACCTCAACTCCCTCCTCCCCAACCAGAATTCCAAGGTACCTCTCTATCTCTCTCCCTCTATGTATATACACACATACATGTTTATGTCGGTTATATGTATACAGTGTGCATTCGAGAATTCCAGTGTCCTTATTTAATTTAAGCTCAAGTATTTGTGTTTGTATATTGTGTAATTAATTAATATATATAATTTGGTGTGTAAATGAATGCAGGAGGCGCCAAGTGTGCCTGAGCAAATAGATGAAGCCATAAACTACATAAAAAGCTTGGAGTCAAAGCTTGAGAAATCTAGGGAGAAGAAGAAGAGCTTAGTGGGTCATTTGGAGAAATCTAGAAAAAGATCACATGATTACAACAATAAGATTAATAGTAATGGTGATTTTGAGAGCATAATGAGGATTCCTAGTACTGCAAATTCGCCTCAGATTGAAATCCATGAGATAGCATCTGGTACTTCAACTTCAACACTACTAGAGATTGTATTCATCACGGCCATAGGGATTCATGCCCAACATCATCGCCATCACTTGGTGTTCTACGAAATTATTCGAATTCTCCATGAAGAACAAGCAGAAATTGTGCATGCTAGCTTTTCAACCTCAGGAGACTCAATGGTTCACCTAGTACAGGCAGAGGTTAGTTTTTTTTTTTTTTTTTTTTTTGTGCTTTTCTGAATTTTACCCAAATTTACTAATCCTTCTTAAACTTCAATAGTAGTACTCATTTCGCTTAAAAAATTGACAGAAGGACTACTGTTGCTCCATTGAGTAAAGTTTGTGAATGGAAAATTTTAATATTGAAATTTAGGGATTGTTAGTAAAATTTGGATATTGGGGCGAGGGAAATTAATTAAGCTTGTTTATGTATAATTGTTTATTTCAAAATTTTAATTGAATGTGGATATTGGGTTTGATTTTGTGCAGATGGGAAAGTGTCAAGTTGATAATTCGGGGGCAGCAAGAATAACTGAAAAACTCAGAAGATTTGTGAATGAATCTGCCGGCGATGAAGAATTACCGCAAGACTACTTTTGGGGCTTTGAAATCGATCCAACTGCTGAGACCATGGGCATATGGGATCAGCTCTAACTTTGCTGCATTAATTATCTAGTAGTATCAGGGTGCCACCAAAAAAAAAATCATTTGTAATATTTACTTTGGATTAGTATTACTGAGTTTTTCAATTCAGTTCCTTTAATTTGGTAGAATCGTTTTGAAGAAAATGCATTTAAAGCATATTTTGGGGGGTTCTTTTCGTTTTCGGCTAAGTCAATAAATTAGAAGGAGCACAGGCCAAGGGAGCTACACAATAAAAAGGGAAGAGCCAACGAACTGGCAACCCCACCATCAGAGAGGGAACAACGCCTCGACAGCGGTCAGTGGAATCATAAATTGTTGCCTAGTTCTTAGTTTCTTTATTAAAGTCGATATTATCTTAGGTAGAAACCACCCATATATTACGGCTTCGTATATTTATAAAATAAATATTTTAACAAATTAGATCAATATTAATAATAAATAGAATATTTTAATTCAATAGTTTAATATCAATAATAAATATTTTTTTTTATAAATTATTTACTGTTATTTATATAATTAATAATAAATAATTATCCTTATTACGATTGGATCTTTTCTTAACCACACTATGGAGATAAGCAGTTTAGCAAACAGCTGGTTCTTCCTCAGCTTGTTCAATACCAACCTCAGATGTTTCTCGTGCGCTTTGGCACTCCTTAAGTAAACCAAGATGTCGTCAATGAATACAATCACAAACCTATCCAGGTATGACCTAAATACCCAGTTCATCAAGTCCACGAACGTAGTTGGTGCATTCGCCAGTCCAAATGGCATTACTAAGAACTCATAATGTCCATATCTCGTTCGAAAAACAGTCTTCTGAACGTTCTATTCAGCAATCCTCGCCTGATGGTATCTCGAGCGAAGATCAATTTTCGAAAAGTACATTACTCCCCTCAACTGATCAAACAAATTGTCTATCCTGGGCAATGGATACATGTTCCTCACTGTTACCTTGTTGAGTAGTCTGTAGTCTACGCACAATCATAGGCTACCCTCTTTCTTCCTTAAAAACAGTATCGGAGCTCCCCACGGTGAAGTACTAGATTGGATGAATCCCAGATCTACCAACTCCTGCAACTGAACCTTCAGTTCCCTCAACTCTGCCGGTGCCATACGATACAGTGCCTGGATATCGGTTGTGTCCCTGACAATAGTTCAAACGTGAACTCAACTTCTCGGTGCGGTGGTAATCCGGGTAAATTCTCCGGGAAGACGAATGGAAACTCCTGTACCAACAGTATATCCTCTACCTTCACCGGGGTATCACGTGTATCCATCACGTGAGCCAAGTAACCTTGACACCCCTTCCTCAGTAGCTTGTTAGCCGTAAGAGCTTAAATCACTTCAAGTGGCGAAACTCTTAGATCTTTCTGGAAAGTCACCTCAGGTAGACCTGGACTCTGAATCGTCACCTGCTTATTGCAGGAATCCACAATAGAATAATGCTCCGACAGCCAATCCATTTCAAGTATGACATCAAAGTCATGCAAGTCCAAAATTATCAAGTCAACGACCATGTCCACTTCTTCTATCCTCATTGGGCAATTTTTCAACATTTGGTTCACTACATAAACGTCCCCAGTCGGTGTACCCACATCCATATTGATACGCAAAAACTAAGCATTAAAGTAAACACAAAGTCACACTCAATACTTAAGGAAACGTACGCAATTAAAAACCCTTTTTTGTAGATTGTAGCATTGGTAAATAGAGATCGTTCTTAACCGGGGATTGAGGGTACCTAAGTATGATTATCGTTTGATTGATTAATTGGGGGTAAAGAGATTGATTTTAAAGTCCTAAGTAATTAAACTAAATCTAAACTAACCTAATCTATTATTTACATGGTTAACTCATCTTTAATCTAACTCATTCATAAATCATACCAATTTCCATAATCAACGAAATTCCAAAACCTTAGTTTAATGAAATACATGTACATTATCTTAAGTACGTGCTCGAGGAATACGCCCTATACACTTTCAATGATCTAGACTCAGGAATACACCTCATATCTAATCAAGCATTAAGCATAAACATAGCATGAAAGATTATTGAAATCAATACAACATATAGAACCATAATAAAATTAATGATCAATCCAATAAACACGATATTCAAATACAAAGAGAAAACTACGGGGTTAAGAGGTTGAGATACACTTTGAATGCTCGGGAATACGCCCTATAGATGGTAGGTGGTTTGACACTCTTGGTGAGACACTCAGGAATACGCCTTGTATGTCAATGGAGGATTGGTGAATTATGGAGGATGGTGTAGTTTATTTTTGCACAAGAAATCTCGAATTTATTAAAAAGGGAAATTTGGTTTAAGCAAAGCTTTGGTGTAAATAATGAGCGACCCTTACAAATAACCTGAGCCTCTCTATTTATAGGAGAAAATTAATTCTCAAACAAATAGGAGTTCAAAATTGAAATCCTAAAAGAAAATGATTAAACTAATTAAATTAAAGTTCTAAAAGGTAAAAAGTATTCTAAATCAATAAATACAAAACTTAATTAAAAATGTGATAGAAACTCCTAATTTAAAAAGGGAAAATAAATCCTAATTAAAAAGGGGAAATTCTTCTCCTTAATTTGCTTGAAATTTGGGTTGCTTGCTGGAATTTTAGAAGATGGAACAGCTGGAAAACCTGAAAGGCTTCAATTCCTAGTAGAACAAGTAATCATATGCGCGCAGACTGACTATGCCTCACCAAAACAGGAATTCTCATGGCTGTAGGACTCCGATTTGAGTAATTCTTGAACCATTGGAAACTAGACTTCTAGAGCTTTCCAACCGTACCTTACTCACATTCGGATTCTATCTGAGGCATTCACAATGGTCAGTGGAAGTGGGCTGATTTGCACAGACAGATTTCTGCTTTGTAACTTTTAATCCACTTCTTCTTTCGGGCTTCTCCAAGAACGAATATTGGCATAATATTGAACCTTCTTGCACACATGGTTATAGTGTTAACCCATCTTGATGAATCTTGATCCAATCTTTATAAGTCTTGGCCCATTCTTGTTAACTTATGCGGGTGTACTCCAATTTAACCTCTTTACTCCACATTCTTAGGTTGGTACCTAAAAATATTAAAACAAGTTAGAAATTGTAGGATTAAGGATATAACAAAGTAAGACGAAAAGGAAATTGAGATAAAAAGGTAATGAAATATGTGCTTATCAAATTCTCGGATACTTAAACTTTGTTAGTCCCTAGCAAATACCAAAACAAACTATAGCTTTGAAACTCAACCACTTTTTTTTTTCTTTTCCTTAAAAACAAAAACTACCAAGCCCTTAACCATTTGTCTCAAATTGTACGACCATAAGTATGGCATCAAAGATTTACACTAAAGAGCTATATAGCATATGGAATTCAAAAGTTAATACATCATAACAAAATACCTTGACAAGTAAGACAATGAGTAAACTTGGTGAAATGTATCTCAACATGAATAAAACAAGTATGAATCAACTCACATAGGTATGCATTCATAATTTCACTCAAAGTGTATAGGGTTTTTGTTTACACTCAATTTATGTGAGAAAGATGCTCACATAAAAAAAAGTAAGTTACTTCATAAAAATTTCAAACATAAACCATAAGATAGTGAACATACTTGCACAAATGAACCAAAACCATAAGCTTACTCAAGTGATAAACTCAACTAATCCAATTTTACTCATCTCATGGATCATAAGGTCTTAATTTAAGGTTGTAATGGGGCTAGGTGTAGAGGCATGGATTTTTTTGGATGGTGTTGTTAAATTTTGTTCCAGGACTCACCAAAGGCTCCATCACGTAGGCATACGTTCTTCGAATACCCCCACACTTAGATTTTGCTAGTCCCTAGCAAATACTTGAAACGCGCTTAACCATTGTAATTAGGACAAAGGTTGAAATCTTCAATGTTTCCAAATTCACTAGTAGAAAAGACTTAACTTAAACTCGAAACTTATTTACCGTTCGAGAGATTCAAAACTTTTTTTTTTTGTTTTTGTTTTTTTTTCTTTGTTTTTTTTTGTTTTTTTTTCACTTTTTTTTTATCTCGTATATATATTTTTTTTCATGGTAATTCTATGTTTACAATGTAGTTTGAGCAAATCCTTTCCTATACGTAAATACAAGTCTTCAATCATCATATCTCTTTTTTCACGCCATCTTGAAATCTTCAACTAAGTCTTTGGAACAAGGGTAAATGATGTCTATACTAGACTCACATGAATAGATGTTTCGAGGGTGATGAAATAAAGGCTTAATGTAGGCACACATGAGTTAAACGAGGGGGATCACACTTGTGTGATCAAGTAGGGACATGGATATTTAGATAAGTAGTGGTAACCTTATTCCTTTAATTATGTCCAAAATCAGAGAATTTATTGACTTAAAAGCTTTGAAAATCACAAAAAATAAGTTATAGTACTCTAGAGTTCATTAAAAGCTATGGAAAACAGTTATGAGGCATATGTATATCAATTTAAATAAAGAACTCTTATGAATCACTCAACAAAGAAGTATATAAGGCTCTAAAGCTCACATAGGGTTCATATGATTCATACAAATCTTAACACGCTCGTTCTGTATCAATTTAACATGTATCATTTACTACAAGTCATAAACATTCAATCATAAAGTATTAAAAATGAATTCAAGTGGTAATGATCATCTTTTAGCCATGTTATCTCCATTTATCCATCATTCTTATCATTGACATGTCAAAAGGCATCCTAACACTTATAAAAAAACACAAAAAATTAAAACACACATTTTTTTTTTCTTTTTTTTACTTTTTTTTTTGAAGACTCATTAAGTTGTAAGAACCTCCCCCACACTTAAAGTTGGCATTATCCTCAATATATCAAAGTAAAAGCATAGAATCAAGTATGAGATAGAGTTTTGCCAAAATAAGATAAAAATAAAAACAAATGAAAATATAAGATAAGGGAAGAGCATGCAAATTTGTTGTAGACTCCTCCATTAGGTTGCCTCCTAATAAGCGCTTGAATTTAACGTCTTCAACCTAGACGAAGTGCTTCAATCAAATCATTCGATGCAAGGTTTATGCACTCTTTCGAACTCCATATCGTGCACTCCAATTGTCTCTAGGTAAGACGTCAATCCATCTTGAATCCGAGGGTCGAGTTCATGAGCGATCTCCTTGACTAGGGCGTCCCCATGTCTAGTTCATGGGCCTTAGATTAAGTGAAGTGTACAGAGAATGTTCCTTCAAGAGACTTAGGTGAGAATATGTACATGAAGGACAAGACATAGAAAAGAATATACATAACAAACTGAGAATATTTACAAGTAAAGGAAGTTAAAAAGGTATTTACAAACAAGTACAGTATTTATGTACATGTAAAATTTTTACATTATAAACATATTTACACAAACAAAATCACACAAGAGATTTTTCAATCCCCGACAACGGCGTCAAAAATTGATACGCAAAAACTAAGCATTAAAATAAACACAAAGTCAAACTCAACACTTGAGGAAACGTACGCAATTAAAAATCCTTTTTTGTAGATTGTAGTATTGGTAAATAGGGATCGTTCTTAACCGGGGATTGAGGGTAGCTAAGTATGATTATCGTTTGATTGATTAATTGGGGGTAAAGAGATTGATTTTAAAGTCCTAAGTAATTGAACTAAATCTAAACTAACCTAATCTATTATTTACATGGTCAACTCATCTTTAACCTAACTCATTCATAAATCATACCAATTTCCATAATCAACGAAATTCCAAACTCATCTTTAACCTAACTCATTCTAAATCATACCAATTTCCATAATCAACGAAATTCCAAAACCTTAGTTTAATGAAATACATGTACATTATCTTAAGTACGTTCTCGGAAATACGCCCTATATACTTTCAATGATCTATACTCGGTAATACGCCCTATATCTAATCAAGCATTAAGCATAAACATAGCATGAAAGATTATTGAAATCAATAAAAAATATAGAACCATAATAAAATTAATGATCAATCCAATAAACACGATATTCAAATACAAAGAGGTTGAGTTACACTTTGAATCCTCGGGAATACGCCCTATAGATGCTAGGTGGTTCGACACTCTTGGTGAGACACTCAGGAATACGCCTTATATGTCAATGGAGGATTGGTGAATTATGGAGGATGGTGTAATTTATTTTTGCACAAGAAATCTCGAATTTATTAAAAAGGGAAAATTGGTTTAAGAAAAGCCTTGGTGTAAATAATGAGCGACCCTTACAAATAACCTGACTGTAACAACCCGAACCTTCAAAAAGGACAAAATGTAAATTTTGAAAAGATTTGTATAAATATGACGATTTTACCCTTGTGAATAGTGTGGTCAAATGTTGACTTTTTGATTGGCATGTCGAACGGACGTTGTCCGAGGACCGTGACATAGTTCGGGATGTCACGAGTTCGTAGACAGGTGGCATGTCCGATTCCGACATCCGGGGAAGAAGTTATGGTATTCGTAAGGTCGAGGGCATTTTCGTAATTTGGTTAAACAGAGGGAAATTGTTGACTTTTTGTTTGACCATTAATTTTTACTCGAATCGAGGACCGTTAGATAGGTCTCGACGTCCTGAGTACAACGACAGGTGGCACGTCGTCATCGGACATCAGACGGTTGAGTTATGGGTCTAGATAAGTGAGGGGTAAAATTGTAATTTGGACTTGCAAGGGAAGTTTGGTCTTTTAACACCTGGGGAAATGTGTCCAACTAGATAAGGCCATCTGGGAAGCTGGGATTGGATATTTTTGAGCTGAGTCCACAGGGTGATTGACACCTGGCTATTTCCTAGAGGCTTCTAGCCTAATTCTACACATGTTTTAAAATTGGCTTATTAATCGTTCAAATGTGAAAAACAGAGACTGAGGCCGAGAGTTAATCGATCAGTTTTCAGTGTGTGAGTGCTTTGGGCTTGAGTGAGTGATCAAAGGCGTTTGAGTGATTTGTTTGATCGTGAATAGGAGAGGTGGGAGGGTTGAGTGAGTGTGTTTATGGAAGAAAACCAGAAAGCAAAACAGAGAACAATCGTGCACGACCGTGATCCTCCATCGATCAAACCCATAGAAGTTTGGCTTGTAGTGCTGTTTAGGGAGCTGAGGAGTGACTCTGGACGTGCAGGGCCACGGTGGAGCTCACGGCGGTGAGCTGAGAACAGGTAAGCCGTTTTAAGTCCTCTGTTTTCCTAGAGACGGTCTGGATTAAAATCGATGGTTTTGGCTCCTTGTTGAATCACTGTGATGACTTTCTATCATTCTAGGAGTTACTAAGGTGCCCCAGGACTCGAAATCGTGACTGGAAAAGCTCGAGGTGGCCGGAATCAGAGAACAGGGATTTTTGAGTTTTGGTTCGAAGTTAGGAGGTAAGGTGTAGGGCTTCATTTCATGTTTTTATTACGTGAATCAATCATAAATTCAAGGAAGAAATCAATGGTGAACAAAGGACTGAAAATGGACTGAAAATGGGTGAAAACCGGCCTCGCCGGCTAGGTTGGACCGGACCGGTCTGAACCGGGTTGGCTGGAGGTTGACGATGACATTGTAGCAAGCACATGGCTCCCACGCGCAGCCCCTTTGGACGGTGCGTGAGGGCGCGTGGAGCATGTTTTGGGGAAGTGTCTAACATGGTTTTCACTCTAATCGATGTAACAAACATTTTCGGACAAGTTTCGAATCGATCTGACACCGTCTCGGGTTAGTTTTGAGTGTCCGAAGGTTTAGGGGTTAATTTAATTACGTTTAAAAATCGCGAAAAATTGGGGAAATTAGTGTGAGGTTTAATGAAGTGTTTGTGACCCGGAATTGTGGTATTTGACAGGCCGGGACATTCCTGAGACAGTCGAAGAGCGTACGGAGCGCGATTGACGTGTTCAGACCTAGTGAGTGGACTTTTATTTTTTTAACCGAGCATGCATAACTGTTTTTATATACTTGTTTCATTTTTTTAAATATGATTTTATGTTATTGATTATTCTATATATGTTTTATATAATTGCACGCTTTTCGAGGCATTTCTAGATTTATATGTATTTCAACATGTTTTACGAGATACGATTTGATTATGATTCCGATGCTATGGTTTTGAGATTTAAATATATAACTGGTTTTCAATGATTATAAATGAGCTTTGAAACATGATTTGCTAATCAAGGTTTTCGGTTTAGAATCGGATTTTGGAAATCGAGATTTGGTTTTAAAGCTTGAAAAGGGATTTCCAGATTTGGATTCAGAATGACGGTTCTGAACGCTAGCATGACTTCCAAATAGTGATTTTGAATTCGGGTTTGGACGTGGATTTAGAAATTATTTACAATGGTTTGGATTGGATTTGCTGGATCTGGTTATTGGGTTTAAAGACTCGGATTATGATATGACGGGGGCGGGCCCGGATTGGGTTTAAAGACCCGGATTGAGTTTAAAGACTCGGGAGTTTAAAGACTCAGATATTATGATTTTCCCATGTAGGCCTGTTGAGTTTAAAGACTCGGGAGTTTAAAGACTCGGATTATATTGAGGCCTGGATTCAGTTTAAAGACTCGGGAGTTTAAAGACTCGGATAGATCCAACAGGTTCGATTGGATGATGATATTTTGTATTTCATGTTTTATAATGATGTTTTCATAACGATTATCATACGGTTTATATAGTTGCTTTTTGATACTTAGTTATGCATGCATATTTTTAAAACGGAGGGTAAAATCCTGGTTTGTTTATAAAAACTATTTTTGAAACTCTTATTTATTTTTACACTTTTATGGTTTTAATTACCCTCCAAGTCGTGGTGCAAGCGTTGGGGCTAACGTAGAGGCAGAGGCATAGAGTTTTCCGTTACGTGTTTAGCTCACAGTAGGACTTTTGTTCTTATCCTATACTGTTACTATGCTATGTATTACTGTTGAATAAGTTGTATTATAACTTCTCCCTGGTCTGACAATGTATGGTTGTGGTTGTTGAGGTCATTTTGATCTTTTGCGTGTGTTTGTCAGAAGGGAGCAGGGTTCATCCCGGTTATCGAGGTGATAATCGGGGTGGGTCCTGTCACTGAGCCTCTCTATTTATAGGAAAAAATTAATCCTCAAACAAATAGGAGTTCACAATTTAAATCCTAAAATAAAAATGATTAAACTAATTAAATTAAATTCCTAAAGGTAAAAGGTATTCTAAATCCTAATGAAAGAATAAATACAAAACTTAATTAAAAAGGTGGTAGAAACTCCTAATTTAAAAAGGGGAAACAAATCCTAATTAAAAAGGGGAAATTCTTCTCCTTAATTTGCTTGAAATTTGGGTTGCTTGCTGGAATTTTAGAAGATGGAACAGCTGGAAAACGTGCAAGGCTTCAATTCCTAGTAGAATAAGTAATCATATTCGTGCAGACTGACTATGCCTCACCAAAACAAGAATTCCTGTGGCTGTAGGACTCTGATTTGAGTAATTCTTGAACCATTGGAAACTAGACTTCTTGAGCTTTCCAACCATACCTTACTCACATTTGGATTCTATCTGAGGTGTTCACAATGGTCCGTGGAAGTGGGCGGATTTGCACAGATAGATTTCTGCTTTGTAACTTTTAATCCACTTCTTCTTTCGGGCTTCTCCAAAAACGAATCTTGGCATAATATTGAACCTTCTTGGAGACATGGTCATATTGTTAACCATCTTGATGAATCTTGATCCAATCTTTATAAGTCTTAGCCCATTCTTGATAACTTATGCGGGTTTGCTCCAATTTAACCTCTTCACTCCACATTCTTGGGTTGCTACCTAAAAATATTAAAACAAGTTAGAAATTGTAGGATTAAGGATATAAAAAAGTAAGACGAAAAGGAAATTGAGATAAAAAGGTGATGAAATAAGTGCTTATCACATATCACACTCAAGTGCAGACACCTCACAATCCAACAAACATGCACAACTCTGTTAAATGAAAGAATGTGTGGCTTCAGGGTCCATCAAAACACATAAAACAATATCAGAAATAGTAAATGTACCTGTCACGACTCCCGGAGATGCCCTGGCCTCCTCCCTGGTAACTGCAAATACTCAAGCATGTGGTCCCGACGACTAACTACGTCCTCGTGATCCTCGGCCACTTCCCCTATGTGACAACCCATCCCAAATTAATAGGATTAATTAACTATTAATGTCGGATTAGCGAGACTAATCGGAGATTAGACAAGGATTAGCGGACGTTCGGGCGAAATGACGATTTTACCCCTAGAAAGGGCGAATCGTTGACTTTGTGTTTAGGTGGTCAAATTGAATTTAGGCGATGAATGTGACGTAGTTCGTGACGTCACGAGTTCATAGACAGGTGGCACGCTCGATTCCGACGTCCGAGGAGGAAGTTATGACGTTCGGAAGTTTAGGGGCATTTTGGTAATTTTGAAAAAAGGGGTCAAAAGTTGACTTTTTGACCGGGAGGTCCGATGGTCGAGGGTCGAAGACCGTTACGTAGATCACGATGATACGAATCCGTAGACAGGCGGCACGTCGAATTCGGACGCTCGACGACGAAGTTACGATTCACGGAAGTTCTAAGTTACTATGCACGATGACACATTTTACGAGGACCGTTTGTCTTTAGTGGGCCCAGTTAGTTTTCACCAACCAATGGATGAGTGACAAGTGTCGCCCATCCACTGGTTACCATCCCACATTCATGCATCCACCCTTCCCGTGCATCATTCATTTTCTTTGTTTCCAAACAAACCAAACCGATCCACCCTTCACCCCAAACCCAAACCCTGGACCCTAGGAGCATGATTGAGAGGGAGGAGATGACCGAAGGAAGTGGTGGCCGGCCGGGGAAGCACAGACGTGGACGGCGGAGGTCAGCCCGCGTAGGTAATCGGTTTTAACCGATATAATTCCATTTTTAAATTTTGTTGTTATGGACCCTTTTTAATGATTCTAATGAAGTAAATAGGTTGTTAGGAAGCTATTAGGAAGGTTTTGAGGGAGATTGGACGAGGAGAAACCTCTGGGGAGGTTTTGGAAATTGAACCGGTCGGATTTTGAGTGTTTTAAGGCTTCTAATCAATTGGGTTATGTTCCTAGGACAATTATAGGAAGAATAGGATTGATTAGGATGGAAATCGGTGAAAAACTGGACCGGAATGGACCTGGACCGGTCACGCCGGTCCAAGTTGCAGGAAAAACCGAACCGGACCGGTTGGCTGGAGGTTAGGGGTGACACTGTTCACTGGCGCGTGAGTCCCACGCGCAGCCACTTTAGGCGGCGCGTACGGGCGCGTGGTGAGGAATTTGAGGATGGTTCCAACATGTCAAATCATCTATTCGATGTAACGAACATTTTGGGACTGGTTTCGAGTCAATCGGACATCGTTTCGATATAGTTCGGGTTGTCTGAAGGTTTATGTTCGCGTTTAAAAATAGTTAGAAAATCCAAAAAATTACGGGACTTGAGTGAGGGGTTATATAAGTAATTAGTAACCCTCTAAATTAATTTGGACAGGTTCGGGAATCCCGGAGGCAACGTTTGACCCGGGAGACGATTATGGCACGCATATCGAGGTGCGGCTTCAGATGGTCTGTGAGTGGACCCTTCTTTCGAAATTGATGCATGCATAAATCTTTTATAATTGATTTAATATATTTTTTGTGATTCCATGAGTGCGTTTGTTTGTGGTAGCCTAGGATTTACGTATTTGCACGTATTTCGAGATTTACGATTTTATACGATGCATATACGTTCTAGGTTTTCAACGAGGGTTTAATAAATGGATTTCGGATTTAGAAATATGAAATCGGGCGTGAGATCCAATTGATTTACAAACTCTCGGACTTGGAGACCATTTGATTTGACGAGGAATCGGACCTAGGGTCCATTTGAGCTATACGATCGGACCGAGGGTCCAGTTGGTTTACGATTCGGGTTTGAGGCCCAGTTAGTTGTACTATCGGGCTTAATGCCCCGTTGATTGATGATATCGGGCCTGAGACCCATTTAGTTGAGATATCGGGCTTAGGGCCCTATTGGTTGTAAAATCGGACTTGAGGTCCTGTTGAGTTATGGTTCGGGCTTAGGGCCCAGTTATTCGTGTTATCGGGCTTGAGTCCCAGTTCAGTTTATGAAATGAGTATTCAGGCATGTGATCCTATTGAACTGAGGATTTAGGCCGAGGCCTGTGAAATGAATTTGAATCGGATTCGAGGAATCCTATTGAGATGAATCGGGTATAAGACCCCGTTGAGAAATGTATTTGAGAAAGAAAGAAAAGAGTATTTGAAAAGAAATGATTGAACCCTCCATATTGATTATATGGTTTCCTCCAGCGTCGACCTGGAGAGTCACGATCCACGTACCAGAATGGGTATCGCCATAGGGATCCCGTTCCAGGAGTGGTGGTTACGAGATAAGATGTGGTCCCGGCCTTGATTCTGGAGGGATTTGTGGACTAGATCCAGAGGGAGAGCTTGGACTAGATCCAGAGATTGAGCCTCCCAGATGGAGATTCCTGGGTGAAGACTCGAAGTGAGACCCCGACTTGATATTGTGACTATTTCGGGGATGTGTTCCCTAGGGGCTGTGTGCCCCGAGTTGGCAGCTTCTCCGGAAGTGCCTAGGATGGGTTGTACGTACGAGTACGTATGAGATTTTACAGGAAGTGATTTGGGGGCGGAGGCCCTTTGTTCCGTATTTAATGATTTAGAAAGTGATTTGGGGAAGAGACCCCATATTTGATGTTTACAGAAAATGATTTGGGGTCGGAGACCCCGTACTTGATGTGATTTGGGCTGTGTCCCTATTGATTTGACCTACGGGTTTTTGAGTTGTGATTTCGGGTCGAAGACCCAAATGAATTTATGGGTCATGACAGTTTATGGGAACCGGGAATGAACCCTTGAAAGGTTTTGATCTGTTTGAAAAATGATTTTATGAATGTTTGATAAATGTTTTTGAATGCATGCATACGCTTTTATGAAGGGCATAAATATCTTTACTTGAAAAGGTTTTAATTGAAAAGTTTAAATTGTCCACTCACGATTTTCGTGTTTTAATGCCCTTCAGGTTGAACGCGGATACGGGCTGTAGCAGAGACGAGACATCACTCCCTCCTCCTACGATCCTGACGCACTCTAACAGCCCCGACGAGGGCTAGAGATGGAATTTTCCCTAGTCTGACACGTTGTGTCAGACGGGATCAGGCGGGTCCCACGTTAATCTCGGGGGATTTGGGACCAGTCCTGACAAGTTGGTATCAGAGCATGTTTTGCTCGTGGAGTACGCACAGGTCGAGAAAGTGATATCTCTGAAGTCGTAACAGCCTGTCATCAACCTGATAGTTAGGGCATTAGTACGAGGATTCGGTAGAAGCGAACCTTAAGTTAGATGGTGTTTGACACGTGATACGGTAGTTTGAGATTCTATTGGCGTCGGAGGCCACATGTTTCGATATTTGATTCCAAGGAGGATCAGTATTCATGTGAATCCGACGGCTTAGAACCGTAGCGTTACTGGTGAGTAGGATCCAGTGGAGCAGTAGACACAGTATGACGACTTGAGAGTCGTAACCACTCGATGGTTTGGACGTGTTAGATAGAGGATGTCCGGAGTATTACCAGTGGTGGTCAGAGGTCAGGGTCGCCCGGTTTACGATGACCCTGTACGACTACAGTTACGACAGTTGGGAAATAGGAACGTGTGATTCCTTTTGGCATGTGTTGCCATGGTTCTGGGTGTCGAATCCTAGTGGGGTGACAACTGGCCAGGATGTCGACTGGCAGTGGATGCCGGAGTAGTCGTGGTGTGATACGATAGGATGCGATTGCGCACGTAGCGCGTGTGCAATATTAGACCTGGAGTACGGCCAGCTCTTGTGAAGGCCAACGGCTGAGAGGCGTAGAGTTACGAGAGGATGAGATCCTCGGAGTGTAGTATTGGCTGGTCGGACACCAGTATTGGAGTGTGATGACTCTTCGGAGTCGAGATCTAGGGATCAATCATGATGGTAGGGCTGCAGTGGGCAGCCGGGTTTGTGATAACCCTAGTAAGTGAGTGTTGGACAAATTACCAGGAGTGTGGTACTTGTGATCGGATCCTGAGGTGGACCGATCGGTGCATGTTGTGCGTTGAGAGGTTAGTACCAGCGGTGAGACTACCGCATGGTTTGGGGTCTCGATAGCAGAGTGTTTCTGAGGTTGGTCTGCATGAGGATGTGGCAGACGCTGCTATCGATGGACGTAATCGAGGGTTATCGAGTTGGATAGATTCAAGTTGCCGTGATGACTGTGACGATAGGATTCGTCAGTCGTGGCGATGATACGAGGTGCGTGAGTGACGCACAGTATGAGCAGTGATTCTGGATTCGACTCGGTGACGGCTGAGTCCGATCGTAGAATGAGATGTTGACGTTGCGTGTTGGCATACTTGCCACGCTCTAGTGAAGGTGATGATTATAAGTGGGACAGAGAGAATCCCGAGTGACTCAGTGCGAGGTACGGGAGTACTTGGTATGGAGACCAGTTTCCCCCAGTGATGGAGATTAGTTTCCTCAATGATAGAGACCAGTTTCCTCAGTGATGGAGATTAGTTTCCCCTGTGTTGGAGATCAGTTTCCCCAGTAATGGAGACTAGTTCCCCCAGTGCTACGAGATTGAGTCGCGAGGGTGTACTCAGAAGTATGGGATTGAAAAGTGAGTTACGGACGCATGGATGTTGTCCGGTTGAGTTGAGGACTTGAGAGGCCATTACGGATTAGTTTTGGTTGACTACGGTTGACCATACCTCCTGAGTGAGGACATGGAACTGGTTTGCCTATAGAATGTTAGTAAGTTCGGGTGTGGATTGAGCTTCGTGATTGGATAAGAAACACAATTCCAACGTGATTGGTACTTCGGAATCAAGAGAGGTTGTAATCGAGATGATAGCATCAGAGTCCTTTCGACGATGACATCAAATCGCATCATCTTGGACTCGTTCCTAGGTCGGACGACGCGGATTGTTGTGACAGCTAGGAGTTCACGAGGATGTAAGAACCGAACACCTACGCTGTGGGTCAATTTGATTGACTTGACGAGTAGATGGAGTTTAGCGTCACAGGATGTGACGAGCGAGTGTTTGAGGCGATGGGTTGATGTTGCCTGGCGACGGACGGTTGGGTTCTGGACCATGATTGGATTGCAGGCAGTAGTTGTGGTTGGACGTTGCGAGAGTGCAGTCCTTGAGTAGGTCAGGTGACGCCCCAATATTGATGTGTTATGTGTGCACCGGTGTGTTGTGCACGTTAGATGATGGGATTGACTAAGGTCAATTGATATGTCGGGTTGAGATGGCCCGAGAGTTTGAGTTGGTAGTAGGTTGAATAAAATCCTAGTTGGACATGAGTGGCGATCGGATTTGATCCGATGAGTGACAGTTTGGAGACTCACCTGAGTCTAGATGACAAGTGGTATCGCTGAGTGATGTGAGATACGATGCGAGGACTCGAGAACGAGTCGAGATCAGAGTAGCGCAGTAAAGCGCAGTGGAGCCGGGAGTTACCGGCTGGTCACGACGGACGTGACCTGTGAGGGTAATGGATGGATAGGTATCCGATGCGTTCGGATCGGATTGAATTGTTGGGAATCTTCTGAGAGTTAGTCTTGGGAATAGGAAATTGAGAAAGTTAACTGGAGCGAGTGTTTAGAGTCAGTTTGGACATAGGTCTAAGGATGACCTGTGATATGGGATTTGTACCATTGAGATGGCAGAATTTATAGGGTGTTGTCAGATCGGATGCTGAGCAGGATGCCAGCTGGAGTATGTTAGCCTTAGTGGGACTGCGTTTCCAGCCGGACGATTGTCAGATGGAAGTGTCAAAGAGTCAGACTAAAAACCATTGGGATGTCAATCTGGCATCGTTGACCTGTGTAAGTGAGTGACAGGCGAGATTGACGAGTGTCGACATGTTGTCTCGAGTGAGACGTACGAATTGACGTGCAGTTTTTGGAATTGGATTGGAGCTTTGGAGGCTCTGATAACGGTACGTATCGAGGACAGGACCAATGAGTACGGTATGTGTGTTGGACGTGTACTGCTACACGAGTATTCTCGTGTGGGTGCAGCGATCCTATTCAAGGAACATGGTTGGATTCCACAATTTGGTTGTGCAATCGGGTCAATTTGAATTTCGAGGACGAAATTCCTTAAGGGGGGAAGTTTGTGATGACCCATCCCAAATTAACGGGATTAATTAAGGATTAATGAAGGATTAACGAGACTAATCGGAGATTAGACAAGGATTAGCGGACGTTCGGGCGAAATGACGATTTTGCCCCTAGAAGGGGCGAATCGTTGACTTTTTGTTCAGGTGGTCAAATGGAATTTGGGTGATGACCGTGACGTAGTTCGTGACGTCACGAGTTCATAGACAGGTGGCACGCTCGATTCCGACGTCCGAGGAGGAAGTTATGACGTTCGGAAGTTTAGGGGCATTTTGGTAATTTTGAGAAAAAAAGGGTCAAAAGTCGACTTTTTCACCGGGAGGTCCGATGGCCGAGGCCGAAGACTGTTACGTAGATCACGATGATACGAATTCGTAGATAGGCGGCACGTCAAATTCGGACGTTTGACGGCGAAGTTACGGTTCACGGAAGTTCCAGGTGACTATTCATGACAACACGTTTTACGAGGATCGTTTGTCTTTAGTGGGCCCAGTTACTTTTCAGAAACCAATGGATGAGAGACAAGTGTCACCCATCCACTGGTTACCATCCCACATTCATGCATCCATCCTTCCCGTGCATCATTCATTTTCTTTGTTTCCAAACAAACCAAACCGATCCACCCTTCATCCCAAACCCAAACCCTGGACCCTAGGAGCATGACTGAGAGGGAGGAGATGACCAAAGGAAGTGGTGGCCCGCCGGGGAAGCACAGCCGTGGACAACGATAGGAAGAATAGGATTGATTAGAATGGAAATCGGTGAAAAACTGGACCGAAATGGACCTGGACCGGTCACGCCAGTTCAAGTTGCGGGAAAAACCGAACCGGACCGGTCGGTTGGAGGTTAGGGGTGACACTGTTCACTGGCGCGCGAGGCCCACAGGAAGCGCGTACGGGGGGTGGAATTTGAGGATGGTTCCAACATGTCAAATCATCTATTCAATGTAACGAACTTTTTGGGACTGGTTTCGAGTCAATCGGACATCGTTTCGATATAGTTCGGGCTGTCCGAAGTTTTAGGTTCGCGTTTGACCCGAGAGACGATTATGGCACGCATATCGAGGTGCAGCTTCCGACGGTCTGTGAGTGGACCCTTCTTTCGAAATTGATGCATGCATAAATGTTTTATAATTGATTTACTATATGTTTTGTGATGCCATGAGTGCATTTGTTTGTGGTAGCCTAGGATATACGTATTTGCACGTATTTCGAGATTTACGGTTTTATACGATGCATATACGTTCTAGGTTTTCAACGAGGGTTTAATAAATGGATTTCGAATTTAGAAATATGAAATCGGGCGTGAGACCCAATTGATTTACAAACTCTCGGACTTGGAGTCCATTTAAGTTGACGAGGAATCGGACCTTGGGTCCATTTGAGCTATACGATCGGACCGAGGGTCCAGTTGGTTTACGATTCGGGTTTGAGGCCTTGTTAGTTGTACTATCGGGCTTAATGCCCCGTTGATTGAAGATATCGGGCTTGAGACCCATTTAGTTGAGATTTCGGGCTTAGGGCCGTATTGGTTGTAAAATCGGACTTGAGGTCCGGTTGAGTTATGGTTCGGGCTTAGGGCCAGTTATTCGTGTTATTGGGCTTGAGTCCCAGTTCTGTTTGTGAAATGAGTATTCGGGCATGTGATCCTATTGAACTGAGGATTTAGGCCGAGGCCTGTGAAATGAATTTGAATCGGATTCGAGGAATCCTATTGAGATGAATCGGGTATAAGACCTAGTTGAGAAATGTATTTGAGAAAGAAAGAAAAGAGTATTTGAAAAGAAATGATTGAACCCTCCATATTGATTATATGGTTTCCTCCAGCGTCAACCTGGAGAGTCACGATCCACAGACCAAAATGTGGTCCGGGACCAGATTCCGGAGGGATATGTGGACTAGATCCAGAGTGAGAGCTCGGACTAGATCCAGCGATTGAGCCTCCCAGATGGAGATTCCTGGGAGAAGACTCGGAGTGAGACCCCTAGTAGTGTGCATACTAGTATAGAGATTGATATCGTGACTATTTCGGGGATGTGTTCCCTAGGGGCTGTGTGCCCCGAGTTGGCAGCTTCTCCGGAAGTGCCTAGGATGGGTTATACGTACGAGTACGTATGAGGTTTTACAGAAAGTGATTTGGGGGCAGAGACCCTGAGTTCCGTATTTAATGATTTAGAAAGTGATTTGGGGAAGAGACCCCGTATTCGATGTTTACAGAAAATGATTTGGGGGCGGAGACCCCGTACTTGATGTGATTTGGGTTGAGTCCCTATTGATTTGATGTAACAACCCGTACCTTCGGGAAGGGTAAAAAAGTATTTTATAAAGTTTTGTATATAAAGGACGATTTTGCCCTCGTGAATAGTAGACGAAAAGTTGACTTTTTGAATTACCGATTGGATGAGTGTTAACCCTTGACCGTGACGTAGTTTAGAACGTCACGAGTCCGTAGACAGGTGGCAGGTTCGATTCGGACAATCGGAGAGAAAGTTATGACGTTCGGAAGATTGGGGGCGTTACCGTAATTTTGAGTAAACGAGGAAAATGTTGACTTTTTGGTGGACTTGTGATTTTCCCGTAGACCGAGGACTGTTAGATAGGTCTCGACGTCCTGAGTTCAACGACAGGCGGCACGCTGTCATCGGACGTCGGACGGAAAAGATACGGGTCTAGAACGTTCGAGGGCAAAACGGTAATTATTTATACAAGGGGTATTTTGGTCATTTTCTTTCAGCCAATTGGATGAGGACAAGTGGCTGAGTGGGGTAGGATATTTATGCTTTGTCCATAGGATTGTGGACACGTGGGGGCACTGGATTGTTCTAAATGGTTCTAAAGTGTGCACGGTCACACTTTGCTCAATTTGAACCGTGCAATCCTTCGAAAAACACAAAGAAACAGAGGGTGAGAAATTGAAGGAGATTGATCGATTTTGGTGCAAGGGTGAGTGAAGAGTGATTGGTGAGAGTGACAGGGAGTAGTGTTTGGTGGTGAAATCGTGCACGGCGGCACGGTGGTGGTGCGGCGAAGGTTTGAGGAAACAGGGAGGCCGTGAGTTCGTGGTGGTGGCTACGCCGTGTGGTGGCTCAAACCACGACCGTGGGAAGTTCAGGAGGTTGCAGGGAGTCCAACGAGAAACGGGAGACGCTGCGGTGCGCACGGCGGAGACAGAATCGAAGGGTAAGCCTCTTTACTCTATTTTCCCGTGATTTTTCAAGTCAAAAGTCGTGAGGGTAGGATGAGAATCGAGGGGATTGGTGAGTGTAGTGATGTTCAGGGAGGTTCTAGGAGTGTGTAGGACGGTCGCCGTGACGGGGGCGTACACGGTGGAGCTCAGTTGACGGTGAGTACTCTGTACTCTATTTAGCCGTGAATTTCAAACGGGAAATCGTGGGTTTAGAGAGTGAGTCGAGGGTTCCTGTGAGTTGTGTGTGACTAAGTGAGGTTGTGGGAGGAGTTTAGAATCGCCACCGTGAGGGGGGAAGCATAGGACGGCCAGGAAGGAAAACAGGGGCCGTCTGTGTTTTGTTTCGAGCTTCAGTCGTGAAGCTGAGGGGTGAATCGAACCAGGAGAGTGAGGGGGATGGATTCCTGGAGTCTGGACGAAGCTGCAGGAGAAGAGAGGAGTGAAATGGTGGCCGGACGACAGAGAGGGGCTCTCGCCGGTCCGGGATTGCAGCCCTGGTGCGAACCGCGTTCGATCGAGGTTGGGGATGCACTGTAGCAGGCGCGTGAGGCCCACGCGCAGCCACTTTGGGCGGCGCGTGGAGGCGCGTGGAGAAGAATCCGGCCAAGCTTCCAAAATGAGTTTAGTCCTAAATGTTCTAAGGAAACCAATGGTATAGTTTTCGGGTGAATCGGACGATGTTACGGAGTTGTTCGGGAATCCAGACGGTTGAGGGTTTAGGATTAAAATATTATTTAATTCCCGAAAAATTGGAGAAATTAGGATTAGGATCGTTGATGTAATTGTGACCCTATTTGGTGCATTTTGACAGGACGGGAGGCACCCGAAACAGTCGAGGAGCGCACGGAGCGCGAGTGACTCGTTCTGGATTTGTGAGTGGACTCTTTCTTTCTTTCGAGCATGCCTAACTGTTTTATTGACGTTTTATGATCTTAAATATGTTTTTATGCTTTTGAATGATGATTATATGTGATTGATGAGTTTGCACGTTTTTCGAGACATTTCCGAGATTTTGCACGTTTTTCGAGAAAAAGCTAGTTTTCGGATTTTGATGCCATATTTGGGACGGGTCCTGACAATTTGGTATCAGAGCATAGGTTTGTCGATTTGTGTTGGGTCTAGGTTGTTTGACTAACTCTATGCCTCTTTCAGCGTACGATCGATCATGCCTCCGAGACGTGAACCCCCTCTACGACCTGAAGATGAAGCGACGAGAGGGACTGAGAGCGTTTCGATCGAGAGAGCCCAGCGACTTGGGGCTACTACGTTCAGCGGTGGGGCCGATCCAGAGGAAGCTCACCGATGGATCACCCGACTCGAGCGTATTTTTGGGGTGATGCACTGTCCTCCAGACGACCGGGTCTTGTTAGCTACTTTTGTGTTGGATGGAGCTGCATATGAGTGGTGGTACACGTTGGAACTGTCCGGCTGGGATGCACATACCGTGACATGGGAGACTTTCCAGGAGTGGTTTCTCGATCAGTACTATCCCCGTTCTTTCCAGGATGCTAAGGAGGCAGAATTTCTTCAGTTAAAGCAAGGGAACTCGACAGTTGCTGAGTATGAGCAGAGATTCCAGATGTTATCTCGTTTCGCTCCTGCATTTGTGGCGACCGAGGCGGAGAAGTGCCGCCGGTTTGAGTTGGGTCTTCGGGGAGAGATTAGAGCCATTGTGACAGCCGGCTCATTTGCTACTTTCCGGGAGTTATCTGATGCTGCTGTCAGGGTTGAGGCCAGTTTACCTGCTAGACCACAGTATTCGGGCAGTGTTCGACGCCGAGAGCATTCATTTCCAGGAGCATCGAGTCAGAGGCCCCCAAAGCGGGGTAATTTTGGTGGATCGTCATCGGCTGGTGGAGCCCGGTATGGCAGACCAGGCAGTTTTCAGGGCTCGGGATTTCGAGGAGCTAGGGCACAGCCGACTCCTCAGGCGAGTGCGACTTCAGTGGCTTCTACGGGGAGGCATACCGGTGGACCCGGTAGGGATACTTGCTTCTATTGTGGAGAGCGAGGACACTTCCGGAGGGAGTGCCCATTGTTAGCTTCGGAGGGTGGAGCAGGCAGAGGTGCAGCGGAACCCGGGCGGAGTACTGCTTCAGTGTCAGGGGCAGCAGGCCCTAGGGGTGGCGTTGGTGCCACGAGCAGTTCCAGGGGGTGCGGTAGGTCATCGGGACTTCAGGCGCGAGTTTTTGCTATGACTCAGCAGGAGGCCAGGTCAGCACCGGGAGTGGTGACAGGTACACTCACCATACTTGGTCACACTGTTTTTGCTTTGATAGATCCCGGGGCTACCCATTCATTTGTAGCTCGGAGTTGTAGTTTGGTGACGGAGAGGGAGGTGTCTACTTTGGATGGTGCTGTAGGGGTGAGTACACCTACTGGAGAGGTGTTGGTAGTGACTCAGGTATTGAGAGAGTGTCCGGTGATGGTAGGCGAGGTTGAGTTAATGGCAGATTTGTTACTCTTGGATCTACGGGACTTTGATGTTATCTTGGGTATGGACTGGTTAACGAGACATCATGCTTCTATCGAATGTTTCGATAGGAGAGTGACTTTTCGGAGTCCCGGGTTATCAGAGACTACGTTTCAGGGGGATCAGCGTGCACTTCCTACTGGAGTTATTTCGGCACTTGAGGCTAGCAAGTTGTTGCGTAAGGGATGCCAAGGTTACATAGCTCATGTGGTGGATACGCGTACTACGCCAGTGAGGGCGGAGGATATACCAGTGGTACGGGAGTTTCCCGATGTTTTTCCCGAGGAGTTGCCAGGACTACCCCCACACCTAGATCTCGAGTTCACGATTGATCTTCTTCCAGGTACACAGCCTATTTCACAGACTCCTTACCGTATGGCACCTGCAGAATTGAGGGAACTTAAGGCCGAGTTGCAAGAGTAATGATGATTATATGTGATTGATGAGTTTGCACGTTTTTCGAGACATTTCCAAGATTTTGCACGTTTTTCGAGAAAAAGCTGGTTTTCGGATTTTGATGCCATATTTGGGACGGGTCCTGACATTTGACCTACGGGCTTTTGAGTTGTGATTTCGGGTCGAGGACCCTTGAAAGGTTTTGATCTATTTGAAAAATGATTTTATGAATGTTTTATAAATGTTTTTGAATGCATGCATATGCTTTTATGAAGGGCATAAATATCTTTACTTGAAAAGGTTTTAAATGAAAAGTTTAAATTGTCCACTCACAGTTTTCGTGTTTTAATGCCCTTCAGGTTGAACGCGGATGCGGGCTGTAGCAGAGACGAGACATCACTCCCCTCCTCCTACGATCCTGACGCACTCTGACAGCCCCGGCGAGGGCTAGAGATGGAATTTTCCCTAGTCTGACACGTGGTGTCAGATGGGATCAGGCGGGTCCCACGTTAATCCCTAGGGATTTGGGACCGGTCCTGACAAGTAGGGAACGGTGAACAATCCCACATTCCTGCGAGGGGGGAATGGTCTGGGAGAGGATGGTGGTGTGCCTTAAAGGTGTAGGCACACACCTATCTAGCATGAGGCCTTTTGGGAGCTCAGTGGCTTTGGGGGGGATTGGAACCCCAAAGTTCAGCGAGTTGAGGCTGGTGCAATTCCATGATGGGTGACCCCCTGGGAAGTTGCACCGTTAGCTCCCGAAAACAAAACCTTGGGGCGCAAGCTTGCCGTTGAGTATTGTTGTGGCCCAAAGAGGACAATATCGTGCTAGATGAGTCGGGACCTGACAGAGGAGGGTCGGGTCCTGACACCCTACCTTCTTCCTGACCTCTGCCACTAATAGCATCTGATGTCCTGACTGCGTATGGTCCCTGTGCGGCTAAACTCTGAGCAGCTCCATTGCTACCAGCCAACAACGGACACTCCCTAACAAAGTGTCTAGATCCTTCAAAAGCAAAACAAGTCAACATCCTCGGGCTATCTGTAGATCCCACAGATGTACCACTAGCGGCAGTCTGCTATGGCCTGAAACCAGACCTCTGAGGACTCTCATACCTGCCAAACCGTCATATGTCTGAAGATGATGAAGCTCCTCCATATTGACCGCCCTTTGAACCCCTATGGCTCGAAGGTCCAAGGTACAAATGTGAATGCTCCCTGTGTCGTTTATCTCCCCAGAAGCCTGCTGCCGAGCCGGTAGACTATACTCCACCCTCACAACTGCGTCCGTCAACTCTCTCAGAGTAGTGTAAGATCCTGCTGTCACTATGGCAGGAATCTCCCCTCGTAGTCTGAACTTGAAGTGGTGACACTTGTCCACCTCATTACTCACGTACGTAGAAGAAAAGCAAGATAACATCAAAAAGCTCTATTCATACTCTTCTATAGTCTTACTCCTCTGTTGGTGCTGTAGAAACTTGGTCTCTCGGGCATCCCGAAAACATCGTGGTTAGTACTGATCTAAGAATCACTCCTAGAAGACCTCCCAAGTCACAGTATGGATAGTCCAACCTGTCATCTCCAGTGCATACCACCACTGGTAAGCCCCACCATCCAGCAGAAATGTAGCCAATAGAACTCGCTCCTCTGGAGAACAGTTTATCGTTGCGAAGATTCGCACCAACCGAGTAATCCACTGGTGAGCTTCCTCGTGATCTACTCCCCCACTGAACGTAGTGGCTCCCAAACGTTGAGCTCGCTCAATACTAACACGTCCCAAGTCATTAACTACCTAATCCTCAAGCCCAAGCCGTGCATGAGGATCGCGTCTTGGATGCATGTTCAACTTTTAAGAGGCATAGAATAGTATGACATATGAAGCATCAATCTACAAATTACAGACCGCTATCCTAATGCTCTGATACCAAGCTGACAGGACCCATCCCATTCCCCCGGGGACCACCTTGGGATGTTCCCTTTTCCCGTCTGAAAATTACCCTATAGTGCCAAAAATACCCTTAACGGTATTAAAGTTTAATAAATAAAATCAGTTCAAGTTCTACATTGTCAGACTAGGGATAAATATTTTGCACAAAAGTAAGCACATATGTTAGTTTACAAAATGGTGCTCAACCTACCCAAACGGGTGTACAGGTGCGCAACGTAAATATCTATGCCTCAGGTTCTAGATCAGCGCCTACCTCAGTGTCACGGCCTGGAGAGGTCAAGAAAACATTTAAAGGGTGAGTGGATCGAAAGTAAATAATATTTCCAAAACCATTTTAAGGAAACAAATAAAGGTTTTCCCCCTCTGTTTTTAAACATTCATGCATTTAAGTAAAATCATAAGGAATGTAATCGAATCAATATGTTATACAAATTAATATAAAATAGGATATATGAAATAGTAATAATACACAGCATAACCAATCCCCGGCATCCCGGATGCCTGAAATCCCAGATGTCATAATGTCACGGTCCTCAGGCTACGCCTGCCACCCGGAGTCACAATCCTGAGTACTCCCTTGGGTCCACCAATGTCCGAGGCGGTACCATAATGGTATTTTATACCCAGATCACTGCCCAGTGTATATCAATGTTGATCTTGAGCCTCTCCGCAGAGCAACCCTTCTCAGACAATGCACAATGACTACTCTAGGATACTAAGAGACATCTGGAGGAGACAATAACCAATAAGGATGGTACGTACAGTGTAATAGTAAAACCAGTGAAAATCCTATTTAAACTGTTTCTCAAAATCCATGTTTGACTCCAAAACTAGTCAATATATAATCCAGAAGGGTCTCAAGCCCAAAACATCGTAATACGTAAAACATTTCATAACTGCCATTTAAAATCCATAAGACCATCAAGGAATGATAGTAGTGTAATCCAATTCAAATATATAATAAAGTTGTTAAGACAATTATGCATGAATTTCATTTTATAAACCAAAGGTCCACTTACACAGGGTCCTCACTGTGCTGTAACTGCCCCAAAGCTAAACTACAGTCTTCGAGCCTATCCAAAATACATCCAAAGGTCACTAACGAACTCTACAAGTTCATACTCAAAACACCCAAAAATTTTGATACCGAGTACTCATCCCGAACACACATCCCGAGATTTTAAACCCCCAAACAATCTATCAAACGATCTCTAATCGACCCCATACCACCACCATTAGATTCAGATCGTCAAAACCATCAAATGGGACCGGTTTTACCTCAAAATATGTGCTAATGCGCCCCCATGGGTGGGTCAAAGTCCCCGTCAATGCTGGTCAAAATTCAACGTGGAAATGTACCACATGTCACGCGCTGACTAGTCCACGTGTCTGATACGTCAGTGCTGACTATGCCTGACAAGTTGCCACGTGTTAGCCTCCTATTAGCCATGTGGCCTGACAACTTGATGGATGATGTCACCCTGCTAACATCATCATCTTCAACCTCTCGACGAGTCACCTGTTTCCATTGTAACGGGTCGCCCAGACTCGCGACCAGACCCGGTTCTAATTCCTTCATTCCTAGCCCATTTTCAATCTCGTTTGGTCCTACATGATCGTCTAGGTTCCTAGAAGAGATCTAAGGGTTCAAAATCGGGAAAATCGATCTAGAATTTACCTTCCAACAATGAACGGTGTTGGTCATTTTTTTGAATGGGTTTCCCATCGATCTTGGGCTTCTCAGTCCTCGAAATCACCACCCACGAGCTCGTGCTGGACCTAAGAACATGCTTGAATGATAAAAAACATCCAACAACCCTTAAAAAATTGAGTTTAGATTTTGGGTCCAAAAATGGGTTTTCGGGTTTACCTCCGCCGTGCTCAGCTAGTCTCTTTCGTCTCTCCACATCCTTTCTCTCTCACTCTCTCAGTTAGACACACAGAATATGATGCTATAATTGTTGGGTTGGGGTGGTGAGTGTTTGTGTGTTTGGGTTTGGGAGGGTTTCGGGTTTCACAAGGAACAAATGAGAAAGGTGAGGGGAAAATGTTCAAAATATCCCAATACTTGGGCCTTGGGCCAATCAGATGAGTGACACTTGTCACTTATATATTGGCCAACCTAGATTTTCCTGACCAATTCAAAAGTGAAAAATGTGTAAAATCCCGAAAAACATGAATAGTTCTGATTTGTTTCTGTGACCCATAACTTTTATGTCGAACGTCCGATTTCGACGTGCCACCTATCTACGGACTCGTGATATGCCGATCTACATCACAGATATTGGTCAAAGTTCAAAAAGTTTGTCGGGTTAAAAGTTAAAATTTTCCCTTTACTGAGGGTAAAATGGTCATTTTACATTAAATTTACAAAATTACAAACTAATCAAGGTTCGGGACGTTACAATCTACCCACCTTACAAAAATTTTGTCCCCGAAATTTACTCAAACAAATGGGGAAACTATTCTCTCATTTGCTCCTCTGGCTCCCATGTGGCTTCTTCCACGTCACAGTTTCTCCACAACACCTTCACTAAAGGGATCGTCTTGTTCCTCAAAATCTTCTCCTTCCAATCCAAAATCTGCACTGGTTGTTCCTCAAAGCTCAAATCTATTTTGAGTTTCAACGGTTGTTCTGGAAAAACATGTGATTCCTCCCGCACATACTTCCAAAGCATCGACACATGGAACACATCATGCACTCTACAAGTTCTGGAGGTAAATCCAATATGTACGCCACAAGACCAATTCTCTCTGTGATCTCATACAGTCTAATATAATGGGGACTCAACTTCCCGTATCTACCAAATCGAATAATTCCTTTCCAAGGGGATAACTTCAGGATAACTCAATCCCCAAAAAAAAATTCTAGGTCTCTGATCTGACAATCGGCGTAACTCTTTTGGTGATCCTATGTTGCCTTCAACCTCTCCTTGATGACTCGGACCTTCTCTTGGGTCATATCCATAAGCTCTGGCGTCAAAACCGCCTTCTCGCCTACCTCAGTCCAGCAGATAGGTGTCTTGTAACTGCAGCACATAGGCTCTCATCATATCCTCCAAAGTCTGTATAGTCGCCTCAAACTGACCATCCGTCTGTGGATGAAAAGCAGTGCTAAAGTGTAGGTTTGTACCAAGAGCTATTTGTAGACTCCGTCCAAACCTCGAAGTAAATGGCGGATCCTGATCTGACACTATTGACTCTGGCATACCATGTAGTCTGATGATCTCATTCACAAATATTTGAGCTAGTAAGTTGGGTTTGAAAGTCTCACGTACAGGCAGAAAATGTGATGACTTCGTCAATCTATCCACTATTACCCAAACTCCATCAAATCCACTCCGTGTCCTCAGTAGTTTGAACACAAAATCCATAGTGATGTGATCCCATTTCCACTGAGGGATAGGAAGTGGCTATAAAGCTTTGTACGGTCTCTTCCATTCAGCCTTAACATGCTAGCAAGTCAAACACCTACTGACAAACTCAGCGATCTCTCTCTTCATCCCGGCCCGCCAATAATGATCCTTTAAGTGTACGGTACATCTTTGTACCTCCTAGGTGCATTGCATATTTAGAACTATGGGCCTCCTCTAAGATCTCTGCCTTCAACTCTGCAACTGCAAGCACACAGCAACGACCTTACTTCAATAAAGCTCCATCATCTCTGATGGTGAAATCATGCTGATTACCAGCTTCAACTTCAATCCTCAGAAAACACAACGTAGGATCCTGAAGTTGAGCCTCTATGATCCGGTCGATCAAGATTGGTCGCACATGAAAACTGGCCAACAAGGCTCCCCCATCATCTAACCCAAGTAAAGCCCCAGTCTTCCGAAGTTCCACTAACAAGGGTAGATACACCATCCGTAAGTGAGTTACCGATCCCGTAGATTTCCTACTCAGAGCATCAGTGACCACATTCGCTTTTCCAAGATGATACTCAATCGTGCAGCCGTAGTCCTTAATTAGCTCTAACCACCGTCTCTGTCTCAGATTCAGTTCCTTATGAGTAAAAAGATATTTCAAACTCTGGTGGTCGGTAAAGATCCTGCAAGTTTCTCCATACAAGTAGTGCCTCCAAATCTTCAAGGCATGTACCACTGTTTCCAACTCCAAGTCATGGGTGGGATAGTTCAACTCATGCAGGTTTAACTATCGGGAGGCATAAGCAAGAACTCTCTCTTGCTGAATCAGTACACAACCCAAAACCTGCAATGATGCATCGTTATACACCTCAAACTCCCCACTATAATCAGAAAGGGATAGAACTGGTGCAGTAGTCAACCGTCACTTCAACTCTTGGAAACTTTATTCACAGTGTTCATCCCAAACAAATCTAACCTATTTTCTGGTCAATCGGGTCAAAAGATCTGCTATGGTAGAAAACCGGTCTACAAACCGTTTGTAGCAACCTGCCAACCCTACGAAATCTGAGCCTCAGTTACCGTCTCCGGTCTCTCCCAATTGGTTACAGCTTCCTTCTTTAGGGGGTCCACACTAATCCCCTCTCATGAGATCACATGGCCCAAAAAGCCAATACTATTCAACTAGAGCTGACACTTGCACAGCTTAGCAAACATCTAGTTCCTCCTCAGCCTGTTCAATACCAACCTCAAATGTTTCTCGTGCGCTTTGGCACTCCTTGAGTAAACCAGGATGTCTTCAATGAATACAATCACAAACATATCTAGGTATGACCTAAATACCCAGTTCATCAAGTCCATGAACGCAGCTGGAGCATTTGTCAGTCCAAATGGCATACCAAGAACTCATAATGCCCATACCTCGTTCGAAAAGTAGTCTTCAGAACGTCCTCTTCAGCAATCCTCAGCTGATGGTATCCCGAGCGAAGATCAATCTTCGAAATTACTTAGCTCCCCTGAGCTAATAAAACAAATTGTCTATCCTGGGCAATGGATACCTGTTCCTCACTGTTACCTTGTTGAGTTATCTGTAGTTTACGCTCAATCGTAGGCTACCCTCCTTGTTCCTTACAAACAGTACCAGAGCTCCCCACGGTGAAGTACTAGGTTGGATGATTCAAAAATCCACCAACTCTTACAACTGAGCGTTCAGTTCCCTCAACTCCGCAAGTTCCATACGATACGGCTCCTGAGATATTGGTTGTGTCCCTAACAATAGTTCAATCGTGAACTCAGCCTCTCAGTGCGGTGGTAATCAGGGTAAATCCTCCAGGAAGACGTATGCAAATGCCTGTACCACTGGTATGTCCTCTACCTTCAATGGGGTATCATGCGTATCCACCACGTGAGCCAAGTAACCTTGAGAACCCTTCCTCAGTAGCTTGTTAGCCGTAACAGACGAAATCACTTCAAGTGGCGAAACTCTTAGATCTCCCTGGAAAGTCAACTTAGGTAAACCTAGACTCCGAATCGTCACCTGCTTATTGCAGCAATCGACAATAAAATAATGCTCCGACAGCCAATCCATTCCAAGTTTGACATCAAAGTCATGCAAGTCCAAAATTATCAAGTCAGCGACCAAGTCCATTTCTTCTACCATCATTGGGCAATCTTTCAACATTTGGTTCACTACATAAATCTCCCTCGTAGGTGTACCCACACCCATATCACACTTAAGTGCAGACACCTCATGATCAAACAAACATGCACAACTTTGTGAAATGAAAGAATGTGTCATTCCATGGTCCATCAAAACACGTACAACAATATCAAAAATAGTAAGTGTATCTATCAGGACCCCTGGAGCTACCCTGGCCTCCTGCCTGGAAACTACTAATACTCGGGCCTGTGGTACAAACGACCGACCACATCCTCGTGATCCTCGGCCACCACCCCTATCTCATCCTTGACCTCTGCCACTGGTAGCAACCAAAGTTGTGGTTGCGTGTGGTCTCTGTGTAGCTGAACTCTGACCAGCTCAACTGCTGCCAGCCAACAACCGGCATTCCATAGCAAATTGTCCAGATCCTCCACAAGCAAAACAAGTTAACAACCTCAGGCTATCTGTAGATCCCACTGATGTATCACTAGCGATAGTCTGTTGTTGCCTGAAATCGGACCTCTGAGGACTCCCATAGTGATCTCCCTTCGAACCCCTATGGCTCAAGGTCTAAGGTACGAATTCGAACTCTCCTTGCATCGTCCATCTCTAGAAGCCTGCTGCCGAACCGGTAGACTAGACTCCACCCTCACAGCTGCGTCCGTCAACTTTCTCAGAGTAGTGTAAGATCATGTTGTCACTATGGCACAAATCCCCCATCTCAGCCCCAACTCGAAGCGGCGACACTTGTCCGCCTCATTACTCACATCCGCAGAAGCAAAGAGGGACAATATCAGAAAGCTCTGCTCGTACTCTACCACAATCTTGCTCCCCTGTTGGAGCTACAGAAACATGGTCTCTCGGTCATCCCAAAAAGATCGTGGGTAGTAATGATCCAAGAATCGCTCCCTAAAGACCGCCCAGGTCATAGTATGGACAGTCCAACCTGTTATCTCTAGTGCATCACAGCGATAACAGCGAAGATTCACACGAATCGAGTAATCCACTAGTGAGCTTCCTCGGGGTCTACTCCAACACTGAACGTAGTGGTTCCTAAACGTTGAGCTCGCTCAATACTAGCACTTCCCAATTTATTAACTACCTCATCCTCAAGCCGGAGCCATGCATGAGGATCATGTCTCAGAGGCATGTTCAACTGTTAAGAGGCATAGATTAGTATGACATATGAAGCGTCAATGTAAAAAGTACATACCGCTATCCTAATGCTCTGATACCAAGCTGACAGGATCCATCCCGATCCCCAAGGGACTACCTGTGATGTATCTTGCTCTCGTCTGACAATTACCCTAAAGTGCCGAAAAAACCCTTAACGGGATTAAAGTTTAATAAATAAAACCAGTTCAAATTCTACATTGTTAGACTAGGGATAAATATTTTACACAAAAGTGAGCACATAAGTCAATTTACAAAATGATGCTCAACTTATCCAAACGGGTGTACATGTGCACAACGCAAATATCTATGCCTCAGCCTCTAGATCAGCGCCTACCGCGGTGTCATAGCCTGGAGGGGTCAAGAAAACATTTAACGGTGAATGGACCGAAAATAAATAATATTTCCAAAACCATTTTAAGGAAAAAAAAATAAAGGTTTCCCCCCTCTGTTTTTAAACATGCATGCATTCAAGTCAAATCATAAGAAATGTAATCGATTCAATAAGCTATACAAATTAATGTAAAATTGGATATACGAATTAGTAATAATACACCGTATAACCAATCCCCAAAATCCCAGATGTCATAACGTCACGGTCCTAAGGCTACGTGTGCCACCTGGGGTCTCAATCCCAAGTACTCCCCTGGGTCCACCAGTATTCGAGGCTGATCCACAATGGTATGTCTTTCTCAGATCATTACCCAGGGTATATTAATCCATAGCAATCCTGATCCTGAGCTTCTCCGTAGAGCGACCCCTCTCAAGCAATGTGTCGTGACTACTCCCGGATACTAAGAGACGTCTGGAGGAGACAATAACCAATAAGATTGGTACGTACAGTGTAATAGTAAAACCAGTGAAAATCATGTTTAAACTGTGTCTCAAAATCCATGTTGGACTCCAAAACTAGTCAATATATAATCTAGACGGGTCTTAAGCCCAAAACATCGTAATACGTAAAATAGTCCATAACCGAAAATTAAAATCCATAAGACCATCAAGGAATGATACCAAAGTAATCCAATTCAAATATATAATAAAGTTGTTAAAACAGTTATGCATGCATTTCATTTTATAAACCAAAGGTCCTCACACACGGTCCTCGCTGAGCTACCGAACTACGATGTAACTGCCCCGAAGCTAAACCACAGTCTTATGGCCTGTCCAAAATACATCCAAAGGTCACTAACGGACTCTACAAGTTCATACTCAAAACCCCCAAAAATTTTGATACCCGGTACGCATTTTGAACACGCATCCCGTGACTTTAAACCCCCAAACGACCTAAAAAAATCTATGATCGACATGAAATCACCACCATTAGATTCAGATTGTCAAAACCTTTAAAATAGAACAGGTCTTACCTAAAAATACGTGCCCAAGTGCCCCTATACGAGGGTCAAAGTCCCGGTTAGCGCTGGTCTAAAGTCAACGCTGACTTCAATAAAAGTCAACAATGATGTCATCGTTGACATCAATAATGATGTCATCGTTGACATCAGCATGATGTCAGTCTGACATATCTGACACGTGCGACATGTCATGCGCTAACTAGTCCACGTGTCTGACATGTCAGTGCTAACTGTGCCTGATAGGTTGCCGCGTGTCAATCTCCTATTAGCCATGTGGCCTAACAACCTGACAGATGATGACATCACCCTACTGACGTCATCATCTTCATCCGCTCGACGGGTCACCCTTTTCCACTATAACAGGTCGCCAAGACCTACAACCCGAACCAGTTCTAATTGCTTCATTCCTAGCCCATTTACAATCTCGGTTGGTCCTACATGATCACCTGGGTTCCTAGAACAGATCTATGGGTTTAAAATCATGAAAATCGATCTAGATTTTACCTTCCAACGATGAATGATGTTGGTCTTTTTTTTGAATTGGCTTCCCGTCGATCCTGGCGTTCTTAGTCATCAAAATCAACACTCACGAGCTCGTAGTAGACTTAAGAACATGTTTGAATGATCAAAAACGTCCAACAATCCTTAGAAAATCGAGTTTAGATTTTGGTTCCAAAAATGGGTTTTCGGGTTTACCTCTGCCGTAGCTCCTCCGCCGTGCTCAGCTCACCTCTGTCGTCTCTCCACGTCCCTTCTCTCTCACCCTTTCAGTTAGACACATTGAAGATGATGGTATAATGGTTGGGTTGGGGTGGTGAGTGTTTGTGTATTTGGGTTTGGGTGGGTTTCAGGTTTCACAGAGAACAAATGAGAGAAGTGAGGGGAAAATGTTCAAAATATCCCAATACTTGGGCCTTAGGACAATTAGATAAGTGACACTTTCCACTCATCTATTGGTCCACCCAGATTTTCCTGACCAATCCAAAAGTGACAAATGTGTAAAATCCTGAAAAATGTGAATAGTTTTGATTTGTTTGTGACCCATAACTTTTCTGTCAAACGTCTGATTTTGATGTACCGCTTGTCTGTAGACTCATGACTTCCCGATCTACGTCACGGACATTAGTCAAAGTCCAAAAAGTATTCCGGGTCAAAAGTTAAAATTTTCCCTTTACTAGGGGTAAAATAGTCATTTTACATTAAATTTCCAAAATTACAAATTAATCAAGGTTCGAGGCATTACACTGTCCCTTTATTCTCAAAATTCTTATTCAGGGTGTTACTTGTTGTGTAATGCCCCAGAAATTCGAGGAATGTAAAATTGTAAAATAATAAATGAAATGACATTTTTACCCTTGTGAATAATATGGTCAAATTGTTGACTTTTTGATTGGTAGGTCAAACGGATGTTGACCAATGATCGTGACGTAGCTCGGAACGTCACGAGTCCATAGACAGGTGGCACGTCCAATTTCGACGATCAGGGAAGAAGTTACGACGTTCAGAAGTTCAAGAGCATTTTTGTAATTTGGACAAAAAAGGGGGAAAATGTTGACTTTTTGATTGACAACTAATTTTCACACGATTCGAGGACCGTTAGGTAGGTCTCGATGCCCTGAGTCCGTAGACAGGCGGCACGCTCAAAACGGACATCGGACGGCTGAGTTACGAGTCTAGAAAGAGAAGGGCATTTTGGTAATTTTTGGACAGGAGGGCAAAATGGTAATTTTTGCAAGAGGTTACTGTTCGAAAACCGTGGGAAACAGGGCCTGCACCACCGTGCGTGGTTGCTCTGTTCAAGCAATTGTTTAACAGGGTGAGTGGCTGGACAGAGACTAGTTTATTGGTTTTGAGGTAGTGGGTGTGGACTGAATCAAGCACCAGGCACGGGCACCATTTTGTTTTGAGCTTGGGTCTGTTTTGCGGGAAACAATTTTCTTGAGTGGGACTGAAGGATTCCCACGGGTGTTGGCTACACGGTTCAGTTAACAGAGAGATAGGGAGTGAGAGAAGGCCATTTCTAAAGAGGAGAAGTTGAGAACTTGAGAGAAAACAGAGACTGGAAAATCTGAAAAATTGGAGGGAAAAATCGAGTTTGATTTGTGAGGCGAGTTGGACGAAACCAAGGATCGAAATAGCTCTCTAGAACCAATTGGAGTTCAACCATATCACCCCTGAGGTGATTCGACCACGGTTTGGCCAGGAACCCAAGTTCCATTTTCGAAGGATTTTCAGACCCGAGGATGACGACTTCCAAGTGAGAATTTGTGAAATTAGTTGTGTTTTATTGTTTGTATGGGTCCTAGTAAGCTTCAGCTTAAGTTAATTTGGATTTGGAGTTGAGCTGAGTGAAGAACAACGGTTGACCCGTTTGTTTGATCATGGGTCGAGTGAACGATTTAGGACCTGTTGAGGTTAATTAATGGATCAAAGCTTAAATTAAAAGGTTAAGGAAGGTCTTAGGTGGAAAAATGAAGGAAATCGAGTGAGAATTGATGGGGATTTGGCCGGCTTGAGTCGCGGGTTTGGGGACCCGTTTAACTTACGTCTGGGTAAGGACGATGACACTGTAGCTACAGTGCATGGCGCGTGGCTTTCACGCGCAGCCACTTTGGGCGGCGTGTGAGGGCACGTGAAGCCTCATCTCCGATCTCGGTCAACTTGAGTTTTTATCCTTTCAATTTATTGAACATTTTGGGCTAATTTTCGAGTCGATCGAAGATAGTTAAGTTGGTCAAAATAGGGTCTATTACCTCAGGAAGCGTGTTCAGAAAGCTTTCCCTCGCCGATTTCAGTTTAAGACTTCTTGGTTGAATGTTAAGGACTTGTAGTGACCTTTACGTGTGATTTTGGACTGATAGGAATCGTACAATAGTACCTGGACGAGGTTATACGCACAGTTTTGCAGCAGGATTGTACTGTGAGTGGGCCCGATTTCATTAAACCCGTGCATGCATAACGATTTACACTTCTATATATATATATATATATGTGTGTGTGTGTGTGTGTGTGTGTGTGTGAATCAAGCAAAGGTTCGTTTATCTGGAGTTATGGCTATGGTACGATTTATGATGTTTGGGCTTGAGACCCGTCTGGTGAAATTTAAGTATTATTTTGGATTATATATGTATATATTTGTGTATGTGGATGTCGATCTTTGGTACTGCACTGTATAGATCTACCCGTGTGATACTGTCTCTTCCGGATGTGGATACCCCAGAGTGGTCACGGCGCATTGCCTGCAAGGGGTCATTCTACGGAGGGACCGGACCGTAGGATAACTCAGGAGCAGGATTGCTATGATTAGACGTCTGAGACGTCGGGCATCGGGGATACCGTACCCGGACTGGGTTCGGGGATTGGACTTGGGATTGAGACTCCGAGTGGCACGCGTAGCCTTGGGACTGTGACCTTATTGGACGTCTGGGACGCCGGACATCTGGGATGTCAGGGGTGGTGATGTATAGTACAGTGGCTGAGGTTATGTTTATGGTTTTATTATATGACTTGTGGTATCTTATATGATTTTATGGTTTTAAATACTAATGCATGCATGTTTGGAAAACGGAGGGGTAAAAGTATATGTTTTTAATTGTTGAACTGTTTTATAAACTTTGAGTTTCGGCCCACTCACCCTTAATGTTTTGTTGACCCCTCCAGGCCGTGCTACTGAGGTAGAAGAGGATCCCGAGGCAGAGGCATAGATCTACACTGCGCACCTAAACCCCCTGCTGGGTAGGTTAGCTAGCAGGATAGCTTAGAGTCGTGCTCAGAACTTATAATTTTGGACATTTTCCCTTGTCTGACATCTTTTGAATTCGGATTTTATGTATGACTTTAATTTGGATATTTATGCATTTGGACTTTAAAGGTTAAAATTGGAATGTTTGTTTGGGTGTCAGACGGGAGCAGGGCATGTCCCCTTGTGGTCCCGGGGGGATCAGGGCGGGTCCTTTCATGTTGGCTCTCTGTTTCTTTCTCTGCTGGTCTTGGTCTTTGTCTCTTTCCTCTCCCTTCGCTCACTACCCATCTCCACTTCCATGGCATCATTTTTTTAATCAGGGTCTTTCTGTCCCTTGTTATGGCGCTGTCTTGTGTGGGTTTGAGGCATATTGACGCCCCTACCCCCCACTCCTCTTATTCGTGTGGAGGACTTATCTACCATTCAGCTTTCTCAGTCCCTTTCGCAACCCCAAACCATCTCTCTGCAGCCTCTTGTACACCCTTGGCCATTGCTTCCCCCTAACCCATCATCTGATTTTTCCAGTTCTTCTCCCTCTACCTAAGCTCTCAAATTCACCTCCTCTGCTCTCAATAGTTTGTGTTATAGGTCTTGTTTGGTGGATGGTAAGTTAGTTAATGCTATTTTCCTTCACGACTGTGGCGTGCCTTCTAATTTCCCTTCGTCTAATCGGGTTGATGGGTCTTCCCTGCCTTCGGGGTGTGGTGTTATTAGTGGAGTTCTTAGCGGTGCTTCACTACTGGTAATGACCGAGGTAGTTTACAATGTGGATTGTGAGGTTGGTAGTCATTCCCAAAGTGTCCCCAATATGGGGTGTGGTCAACTGGGGTCGGGGTTGTCCCCTGGAGTTCGTGAGAAACGTTATGTGGATGTTGGTTGTGAGACACCTAATGTAGCTGGTGTTTCTATGGGGGTTTTTCCCTTGCCTTCCATAGTGGAGACTTCCAAGGTGTGCTATTGCAATGCAGTTACAAGTATTAATTCAGAGGTTAGGCCCACCTAAAATCTCTCTTTTTGCAAACCGAAGTTGGTGGGTGGCAGAATGCTTATGTGCCCCCTATGGAGGCAGCTACTATTGCTGCTCAAGAGTGGAAATTTTGTTTGGTTGGGTACTTTGTTGACAAACAAATGCCTTTCTCTGCTGTGAATATTCTTGCTAGGAAAGTGTGGGCCAATTGGGTTTTTTGGAGGTTCTTGTTAACGACAAAGGATTTTATTTTTTTAAATTCAAGGACAAGGCTTCTTGTATCTCTTTTCTCGATGCTGGGCCTTGGCATTTCTTGGGGCGCCATATTTATCTTACTCGCTAGAAGATTGGGCTTGTTCTCTCCAAAACCTCCCACACTAAGGTGCTTATTTGGGTTAGGTTCTATAATATGCCTCTTTAACATTGGAATATGGAGGGTTTTGGGCACATGGCTAGTGTTGTGGGTAGGCAATTGTTTGCTTATTCTTTCACATGAGTGTAAAAAAATAATTGCTTTCATGTGAGTGTGTGTCGAGGTGGATGTTACAAACGAGCTAGTTGATTCATTTGACATTCAGCTCTGCCCCAAGGAAGAGGAGGAAATTCCCATGTGGGGGAGGTTTGTGTTGAATACGAGTACTTGCCACGGGCTTGTGTAAAATGTAAGGGCTTTGTCCATTTGGCGCCCTTGTGTCCTCTCATCACTCATTCCCAAGGGGGAAAAGGCTTCAAAATCTAATGTTCGGTTTAACGTGGGCTCTAGGAAGTCTTTGGGTCCAAAGAATAAGGTTCACACCTTGCCGCTGGACACTCCTTTGGAACTTATTAGGCCCATCTGCTTGGGTTTGGATAAGCCCAACTTTCATTTCCTCGATTCAGCTCTTGGGGTTCTTGGTGGCTCAGCAGTGATTGCTAAGGTGGGTGGAAGCGGAGCTTCTAGTTTACCAGATTTGTGTTGCCCTGATACTTGTGTGGGTGAGGGGAAACAGGCTCTTGGGGCTTCGGTTCCCACAGAGGAGGGAGGTGGGCCGAGGCCTAGTTTGGTGACTCCTCGTTCTGATGATTTTTCTAGCCCTAACTCTTTTGGGGCTTTAGGTGGTTTGGATGAGCATTTGGATTTGGTTGAGGATGGGCTCATTTCTACAAATGAGATTCGGGTCAATCATGAAGTTCTTGTGAATGCCTCTACTAATTTGGGTCTCACCAAGAAGAAGAAAATTAAGGGAAAGGAAAAAGGCAAAGTTGAATTGGTTTGGGAAATTATCCTAGGTTCTCACTATCCTCCATTCTTATGATTAGTGCATGTTTTTGGAATGTTCGCGGGCTGAATGAAGTTTCGTGGCAGCTTGAGGTCCTGAGTTCTAGTCCTACGGTTTTTTTGCCTATGGTTTATGGGTTGAATGATGATTCTAATAGTTGAGGATTGTGGGATAGTCTGTATTCCTTTCTTGCTGGCTTGGTGAGGTTCCTTGGGCAGTTTTGGGGGACTTTAGTATCATCAGGTGCCTTAATGATAGTATTGGTAGTATTGACAGGCATACTGGGGCTATCTCTGATTTTAATAAGTGTTTGCGGGTTGCAGGTTCGGGGTCTTGATGATTTAGGTTATACTGGTAATCACCTATCCTAGTGCAATCTCCAGTTTGGAGGGTTACTTATTTTGAGGAAGCTGGACCGGGTCTTGGCCAATGAGGCTTGGCTATCTAAGTTCCCTAATTGCTCTGTGAAGTTCCTTAACTGTGAGTCCTCAGACCACTACCATGGTTGCTTAGATTTTGGTTTTCCTCAGTCTAACCATAGAGCCTCATTTAAGTTCTTTGATTTCTATATTGATCGGACTGATTTTCTTGATATTGTTCAGCATGCTTTTGATTCCACTTGTTGTGGTACCCATCAATATTGCATAGTTACAAGGTTACAGACTTTGAAGGTAGCTCTAAAGCTTTTGATTTGAGGGCTTAATTCTGATGTTTCTGAGGTGGTCGTGAAAGCTAAGGTGGACCTTAATGATTATCAGTCCTGGTTGAGTGTTACCCCTCTTAACAGGGACTTGCTGGGTTGCGAGAAAAATTATCCTCAGGCTTACTCTGAATGTTTATTACTGGAAGAAAGCTTCCTTTGGCAGAAGCCTAGGCTCCGGTGGATGGCTAATGGTGATCATAATACTGCTTATTTCGACATTGTGGTTAAGAAAAGATCCAACCGTAACCGGATTTCTTCCATTGGGCTACGTGATAGTAGTGTGACTTCTACTGAGTCTGCGATTAAGACTGAGGCAGTTTCTTTCTTTCAGAATCTTCTGGGAATGCCCTCTCTGGTGGTTAACTGTAATTTCAGTGGGTTTGAAGAGGCTATTGGGGATAGGGAGGCTATGAACATGGTTCGGGGGTTTTCTACCGAGGAGATTCAGAATGTGTGTTTTCAGCTCAAGCCTAATAAGGCCCTAGGCCCTGACAGATTCAATGGATTGTTCTTCCAAAAAGCTTGGAGTATGGTGGGTAGTCACATTGTTGCTGCGGTTAGTGAATTCTTCTCCTCGGGTTGCTTATTTGGTGTGGTTAATGCCACAATTATCACTTTAGTTCCGAAAGTCTCTAGTCACTCCACCATGGCTGACTTTCGTCCTATTTCTTATTGTAATACCCTTTACAAGATTATTTCCAAGATAATTGCTAATCGTATCGTTGGGTTCCTACCTTCTATCATTAGTGATAATTAGTCAGTTTTTGAGCGTGGTCATCAAATTGGGGATAATATTTTGCTGGTTCAGGAGTTGATGCGTGGTTATCATCTGAATAAGGGTGTGGCCAGATGTATGGCCAAAGTTGACATTTTGAAAGCTTATGATTCTCTGAACTAGGGGTTTCTCTTAAAGCGATGAGGGCTTTTAATTTCCATCTCAAGATGATTGATTGGGTGGAAACATGCATTTCCACTCCTCGTTTCTTGATTACGATTAATGATGAGCTAGTGGGCTTTTTTGAAGGAAATCGGGGCTTATGGAAAGGGGATCTTCTTTCACCTTATTTATTTATAATTGCTATGGATATCCTTTCTCAGATATTGAGGGTTATAATTGCTTTATCCCTCCGGTTTAGGTATCACTAGAGGTGTGGTGAAGTAGGTCTATCACATTTGGCCTTTACTGATGATCTTCTGGTTTTTTTTCATGGTGATAGGTATTCTGCTAGGGTTATTAATGATACCTTAGCAATGTTTTCCAAGGCCTCGGGTTTGGTTCCTAATCAGGCCAAGAGTAACGTCTTTGTGGCGGGTGGGTCGGATGATGAGCATTTTTGGGTTTGCTGAGGGTTCTCTCCATGTTCGGTATTTGGGTGTCCCTCTGTTTTCCTCCAAACTTGTGTTCTATGATTATCAGCCTCTTCTTGAGCGTATGGAAGCCCAGATTAGTAGTTGGGTGCACAATAAGCTTTCTTTTGCTGGTAGACTCCAATTAATTAAGTCGGTGTTGTGTAGCGTGCAAATCTTTTGTTCTTCTCATCTCTCTCTCCTGAAGAAAAATTTTTGTGACTTAGAGCTCAAATGTTGTAGGTTTTTGTGGTCTGGAAATGTGTCAGAGGGGACTATTCTAAAGTGGCGTGGAAGGACATCTGTAAAAGGTAGTTTGTACATTGACTTAAGAAAAACCTTCTCACGTAAACATTGCTCATTACTTTCTTAAACTTATCATTATTCATAATTCTAATCACCAATTTGTTAATTATTCAAATATATTATAGTTAAATCCTTTTAAAAAATATTTAACATTATAAATGTACATAATAATATAATCATATAATTTAAACCATATCCTTGCTTACATATCTATAATTTCATCTTTAGGTTTCATTGCTGATACTAATCATCCATTTTACCCTTACTTAGTTTCCTCAAATTATTCAAAAGTGACTTGAATATAAAACATAAACACAATATAAATATAACATAAACATAGGTATGAACCTACACCATACTGATATCCAATTAATTCAAAAATTGTATCATTGAACTCAGAATTTCAAAATGAAGATTTTTCGTGTTGACTGCCATCGGAGAAGCCGTCGCACATGCCCTCATGCGCCAGTGAGGGTCTTTACTCATGGGCTTCACGCGCGGCCTATCACTAGCTACATCCATCGGGTCAACTCGATGCTTTGCAACTCAGTTCGCCCAACCTGCGATCGTGATCCGATCATAGCTTGGCTATTTCACGTCAGATTGCGACGTTTTAATATTTGATTTGATTCTCCTCAAACCAAAAAACGTCTCTATGGCATCAAAATGGAGAAAATGTACTTGATTTTACTATGTGATCCTTCCCAGTTTCGACCAACCGTGGAGCTCCTTTTTTATAATGTTTCCAAGGATTTTATCCTGGCTTTTCAGACTCCCAATGACTGTAGGAATACATACATCACCCAGGAATTCTTAGTTTCAGGCTGAATGCCCCTGAAACCATGGGATGTTCAACGAGTCCCTTTTGTTTAGCTACATGCGTTTTGGGTTGTGGGGGTTTCCTCCTCCACTGTTTTCCAATTTGTTCTTCCTTTCTTTCTCTTCTTTTTCTTTTTCCTCTTTTCTTCCCTCTCTTTCTCCCTGACTAATTCTCCCTTATGGGTTGGTTGCCCATGGTTTTCTTCTTATTCGGGTTCAAACCACCAAACTCCTCACAATCATCCATACTCCTATATAAAGATAGGACTATGTTGGTGGGAGAAAAAAGGGAGGGAAAATTCAGGAATCTTCTATGTCACCACCCATCCCAATCCCCCCGGGATTAACACGGGATGTGTCATGATCCCGTCTGACATGAAGCGTCATAAAAGGGATAATTTAAAACCTTCAGTCCGATCGGCTTCCAGAGCGCACCAGGATCCGATGGAGGAGTGTGATGTCTCGGTCTCTGCTACAGCCTGCATCCGTGATCAACCTGAAGGGTATTAAAAACAACGAAAATTGTGAGTGGATGAAAATCAATAGTTTAATAAAACACATTTCATAAAAGATATTTATGCCCTTCACTAAAAAGTATGCATGCATACGAAAACCATATATTCAAATAACCATTATTAGGGTCTCAGCCCCAAATTTCGTAAATCCAAATCATACAGGCCCTTACCTAAATCCATTTACACAATTTCATAATTCATTTCAACCATATGTTGGAACTCAGCCCAAAACCATAAATTCGAGTATGTGGGTCATTGCCCAAATCCATTTACTATTCACAAAACACCATTTCATCAAAATCCAAGAAATCGTGTTTACCAATATCATATAATATATCATATAACCAATCTTGTCACAGTTTCCAAAGCTACCCGCGTGCTACCCAGGGTCTCAAATCCCAAGTCCCCCTAGGGTCCACCTAAGTTAATGTCCGTAGATCATTGACCCTCCCTATGGGTTATATATAATCCATAAGCCTTCTTGACGGGCGACTCCACTCAGTTAGTGCTCCGTGACTACTCCGGGATCCACCCAGGCCAACGACCCTCCCCGGAGGAGATAATACATAAATAAAGGATGGTATATGAAAAACCATTTTGTAATCATTCTCAAAACCTTCAACCCTTTCAAAAGATCCATGCCCAGTCTCCATAAATCGTTATGAAACCAGAAATCGAATTATAGGTCCCCGACTCGAAATCACAAAATCGTAAACCATAACTGGGCCCTAATCCCGAATTCGTAAACCAACTGGGCCTCGTGCCCGATTTCTTAAACCAACTGGGCCTCAAGCCTGATTTGTAACCCAACTGGGCCTCGTGCCCGATTCGTAACCCAACTGGGCCTCGTACTCGATTCGTAAACCAACTGCGCCTCGTGCCCGATTCGTAAACCAATTGGGCCTCCGACCCGATTCTTTATTAAATCAAATGGACTCTAAGTTCGAGATTTCGTAAATCAAATGAGTCTCATGCCCGATTCCATATTTCCAAGTCCGAAATCAATTCACGATCCAATTGGGCCCCTGACCTGATAACGTGACTAAAATGGACATCGAGTCCAAGGGTTTCCAACCTTTTCAAATCCAAAACCATTTCATTAACCCATTTTCGAAACCATAAGCACGTATAATCAGTGCAAAACCATAAACCTCAATTTACGTGCAAATAAGTAAATCACCTCGAAATACGTTAAATCATGTAAATCGCCAATATCCAAATCATCATCATAGAATCACATATGTAAAACATATAAAACATTTATGCATGCATCACAGTTTAGAAATCAAGGTCCACTCACAGACCGTCCTACGTTTCCGCCTTGATTTGCGTGTCGTAAGCCTTCCCGAGCTAATCACCATCACCGGGACTCCCAAACCTGTCCAAATCATACTAGAGGGTTACTAACTACCTCATTAACCTCTCATTGAAGCCCCGTAATTTTCCCAAATTTTTAACTATTTTTAAACTGGATCCTAAACCTTCGGACATCCTGAACTATATCGAAACGATGTCTGATTGACTCAAAACCTATCCCAAAATGTTCGTTACATCGAAAGAATGATTTCATGTGTTGAAACCACCCCCAAATTATGCTTCACGCACCTCCACGCGCCTCCCAAAGGGGCTGCGCGTGAAGGCCACGCGCCTAGCTACAGTTCATCCCCTACCTCGCGACAGACCCGGTCTGGCCAGTTCACTGTAAATCTGGTCTAACCGGACCAGCGAGGCCGGTTCTCTCCATTTTCTCACCCATTTTCGGTCCTTCCAATTCCTACATGTTCGTCCCTCCCATTCCTATCATCCTACCATTTCAAAACGAATAAAACGGGCCAAAGATCATACATTTAGATCGAAGAAAAGACGACTTGTTTTCCTCCTCGGTTTCTAGCCGTCTCCGACCACCTCCGGCCATGATTCCATTCCTATTCTGTTCCTAGAATCACCAAAAACATCACCCAATTTACAGAATCGATCAAAAACCTTCCAATCCAAACTTTGAATTTTCAAAACCAAAACTCACCGCTTTGTTTCCTAAGGCCACCGTCCACAACGATCGACGATCCTGCCACCATTCGATTTGTCCTCTCTCCCTCTCTCACTTTCATTTACCTCCTAGAAACAATGGATGAGGTTTTGGATGGGTTATAGCTGGGTTGGGGTTCGGGTTTGCAGAAGAAAACGAAGAAGATGGTCGCGGGAAGGAGAGAGAATGAGTGAAAAAAATTAATTAATTTAAAATGGCCCAATTAGATCCAAGATCCCCACAAATAACTAATCCCCAATCAGATTTTATTATTATTTTAATCGAATCCAGAGCCGTAAATCCCCGATTTCGATTCCGTGACCATAACTTTTCCGTCCGACGTCCAATTTCGACGTGTCGCCTGTGTATGGACTCGTGATGTCTCAATCTACGTCACGGTCATCGGTCATCGTATGTTTGACTCCCCGATTCAAAAGTCAACATTTTGCCCACGACTAGTGGTAACACGGTCATTTTACATCGTTCGTCTGATTTCGCTCAACTAATCACCGATTAATCTCACTAATCCTCCATTAGTCACTATCTAATCCCGGAATTCAGGACAGGTCTTTACATTCTAGGCTTCTCTAGGTTCTTCTTGCAAAATTACCAAAATTCCTTTTTGTGTAAAATCACAAAAATGCCCTCAGTCAATTTTCGACCTGTATATATCTTATTTGACCTCCAATTTTGGCATAATGCTTGTCTATAGACTCGAGAACCCAAGACCTTTCTAACAGTCCTTTTGAATTGTCTAGAAAATGTGCACATCAAAAAGTCAACTTTTTGACCTTTAGGAGCAAAACTGTCATTTTTACTTTTCTCAAATTTCTGGATCGTTACATCTGAGTTGTACTCTCTCCTCTCAGTCGAGCTACTAGACTCGGATATCTACAAGAAGAAACATAAACTCAGAGTTCGGACATACAACCAGGAAGATCTGAACACTCACCCACTTGAGTTCATGCTCAGTTCTTCAAAAATCCTACTATCAATAAAAAACAAGGAAAGAGACAACTTACCATTTTTTTTCAAGGCTGAGAAGGCTCATCGAAAATTGCCTCTAAAGTTGACAGCACTTCGAGAAAATAAAAAATGCCAAGTTCAAAAATTGAAGACGAACTCCTTTTTATAGAGGACATCACGAACTTCAAAGCATTAGCTCAGACTTCGAAGAGATAGCACGCGCACAACCCTCAGAGACTGACATGTGTCTCGCATGTAGAAATCCATGGCATTACCGTGCAAATCGATCGTCTCAGAGACCGGACACATGTCTCGTATCTAGAACGCCACGATACAATCGAGAAGATCAATCGTCTCTCAGGAAGACACGTATTTAACATGCCGATAGATTTTGGACTGACCTTCCTCATGAAGCATCAAGGATCATTACAAAACAACCAAAAAAAAACCAACCGAGCGGTCTGCCATTCACACTGCTCAGTCATCATGTCCAAAATTGAGTCTCATGCCTCTTTTACTACATAAACCGACTCTCTCGCGATTGACCACTACAAAGAAGTAGCAAACAAGGGTCACTGGGAAATCAACCGAGTAGAATGTACGTAGACCGCTCGATGCATCCCTTAAAACCCGAGTACCATGCCACCTACGCCACATGGACCGACAAAACTACAATACGTCTATCTCTCGACCTGCAAGTACACACCAACCGTTGTAAAACTGACAATTGCAAGCATGGCATCAAGGGACTTGGGGGACTACAAATATACTTCTCACCGAATCTAAAGAGAAAGTCAAGTCCCCAACCGAAAAATTTCATCTCGATAAAAAACGTAAGGGACTTATGTTGACACCATGTTGAACCATTCATTGGGTCGTATGCCTAAAGCGCAAATGTCAAAGAATGGCCCAAGGCCCAAAACAACCAAACAACAAGGATTACAACATGGGACAAGCCCAAACAACCTAAGCAACCCTAACAATGGGTCAAATATAGGATGACATGTGGACACAGCCTCACTATGAATCTACATGTCATGTGTTAGCACTACAATAGATGTGCATTTTTCACACATCGAAACTATCAATAAAGACCACCTAAACTACTCATACAAAAGGGGTTCACATTTCCAATAAGGTAATTATTATTCACTATTTACTATTACTGTGTCAAAATTACTACTTATTGTTACCTCTCTCTAACAAACTTACTAACTTGACCGTCAGAGAGTCTTAGGCAAGCACCACATCGAAGCTCATCTCTAACAGGCGCCCATTTCTCTTTTTAGTCTAAAGGTTATGAGGAGGGACACGTGATGAATGATGATTGGACAAAGAGTAATCTTAAATTGGAACATTTTGTGCTTCAACATTAGTTAATTACTTATAATTCTTATAGAAAGTAATATATGATAACATATATTGGTATGACACATGAATTTTTTTGAATCTATTGAAAAATATATGTTGACACCATATCTGACCAGACCCACTGGGCCGTATACATAAAGCCCTGACAATGCTCAAGGCCCAAGAACGCCATACTTGCGACAGCCCTAACACCGGGCCCAATGCGGGATGCCACGTGGAAGCATATCCACTCTCGATTTACGTAACACGTGTCCGCACGTAAATCGAGAAGCATTCGTCCCACATCGGAACTTTGGGAATTGAACATCCCACCTACCTATACATAAATGGTACACATTTCCCAATAAAGGTAACTAAGTTTTACTATTACAATTACTCTACCGAACTTACCATTTACTGTTTCCTCTTACGAACAAAGTAACTGACTTGATCGTCGGAGAGCCTTAGGCCGGCACCACACCGGTGCCCGTACTAACGGAGACCCGCGATCCACTTGAGTTGACAGGTCACAAGAGGGACACGCGTCATTTGGTGATTGGGCAACGAGTACTCGACAGTTGGAACATTTAACGCTTCAACAGTTTGGCACCATCTGTGGGAAATCTGACTAAGGTTGCCCACGCTCAACCAGACCGAGTTACGACTCATCCACAAGTTATACCGAGAGTCAGCTCTTCGTCACCGAACATGCAGGGCGAACACGACCTCGGTGAAATCACACCCGGGCAAGGCCCCAGAACGAGGGGAGAACCATCTCCCAACTTCTTGCAGATAATCGAGAAACTCCAGAGCGACATGGCCGAGGTGAAAGCTAAGGGCACCCAGGCCGAGTCGAGGTGTCAGGTGCTCGACGATCGATACACTGAGGTGGCCGAACAGCTACGGGTCGCACAGGCAGAACTCGCTTCCCACCGAGCAAGCGTCGGTAGTGCTGAGTCCAACAAGGTAGTGGCCGAATGCGCGGAGCGTGCCGAGAAGAATCGCCGACTGGCGGAAAAAGGGAAGGAACATGCAGTCGCCGAGCCACGGAAGGGAAGGCATGGGGACACCGAGCCGAGCAAGAAACCGGCTCGGATGTTGATCATCCCCGTCAGTCAGCCCGGTGACACCAGGATCTACCGGGACGCCCGAGACGCCCTCAGCGAGGGAGGCCGGAACCGATCGGTTAACGAACAACCTTCACGCCGACCTGACCCTCGATCGGAGGTGGGAAGGGGAGACCACCACCGAGGAAACGTAACCACTCGGTGGTCTCGCCCAAATGTCAGCCACGGGACCTTTGTGACCGGGGATCCTGTCCCCATCACCGACTCGTCCATGGAAGCCGAGAGAACAGCCAAGTCCGCTCGGCATCTTGGCACCAGGAACAACCGCTCGAACAGGGGGAGGCAAACATCGAGGTCCCCTGCAGCGACACCGAGCGGTCAACCCACCTCGGCCTCCCGCTTCCTCCTCGCCCTGAACCAACCCGCCGAAGGAGCACCGAGCGGTCAACCCACCTCGGCCTCCCGCTCCCTCCTCGCCCTGAACCAACCCACCAAAGGAACACCGAGCGGTCAGGGCAGGCTGGGCTGCAGAACGACAAGCCTCAGGAACGATCCCGCCTGCGGAACACCGAGCGGCCTAGGCCGTTCGGTCAAGATGCAAGTATATGCCGGAGCATACCCAAACAGGGGTACACCGAGCGGTCACGGCAAGTCGGTCACAGAAGGAGTGAATCACAGAGCCCGCCAAGCGGAGGTGGCACCGACCGGCCTTATAGGGTCGACCGCGACCAATCATCCAGGGATAAACACCAATCCAAGACTGACTCGCTCGTCCAGCACCTCATGGACCGAGTCCGGACGCTTGAGGTCGGGACAGCCCGGGAAGCGAGACCAGCCTGGTCAAAAACCAGCCCGGGTCCCTTCACAGAAAGAATCAACCAGTTCAGGATCAACCACGAGATTAAACCCTTGAAAATCCCCCTTTACAACGGGAAGGACGACCCGTGGAATCATCTGAACAACTTCTACTCGGCCATCGCCCTCAAGAACCTCGCCGATGAGGAACAGTGCCTCATCTTCAGTTCCACACTAACCGAGGCAGCGATCAATTGGTTCTACAAGTTGGAATCTAGGTCCATCGACTCTTTCGAGCAGCTCACCTCCACCTTCATGAACCAGTTCATGATACAAACCGACCGCCTGTCCTCGGCCGAGGACCTCTTCCAGCTCAAACAAGGTGAAAACGAGTCGCTGCAGCGATATGCAGCGAGATTCAGTCATGAATACTCTCGGTGCGCGGAAACGGACGATCGAGCAGCTTTTACGGCCTTCAAGGGCGGCCTCCGAGACTCCCCATTCAGGTACGCAGCTCACACCCAAGGTTGGAAAACTTATAACGAAATAATGAAACAGGCGGCGATCCACGCCAAGGCTGAGGCACTAACCCAAAAGTCCAACGCTGCCAATGCCTACCAACCCCCACGGGCCGACTCGGTGAAAACATACCCACCGAGCGTCCCCGAACAGCAGGGCCCGGCACAGCGTCCGCAGGAGCAGGGGCAACAGAGCTATGGGGGAAAACGGAAAGACTACCCCCACAGCAACAATCTGTACAGCCCTGGGAAGAAGGGTAAGAACCCGAATCACCAGGAAAGACAACAGGGGGAGCGGTCAAACACCGGGGAAAAACGGGTTCCTCGTTCCAAGTACGAGACATACACCATCCTCAACACCCCCTACGAGAATGTCCTCCTCAATGTGGAACACATGATCCCGAAGTCTACTTGGGCACCAGCGAAGGGCAAGCTTGGCAAAGACACGGGAATTTATTGCCAATACCACAAATACAACGGCCATAGCATTGACCAATACGTTGCATTTCGGGATCTAGTGGAGGCTCTGGCCCGAGATGGGAAGATCATCTAGTTTCTTCAACACGCTCCACCTCCACCTCGCAACCCACAGATCAACACGATCTCCGGAGGACCGTCAATCTCTTGCCCGCTCACTTCCAACCGGGCAAAGAAGAACTTTCTACGGGCCACCAAACAGAATCAGCAGCTCTTCAGCATAGAGGAGGGAAGAGCCAAGAAAACAAATCGACTCGTTTGGGAGCCGATCACATTCTCCGAGGAGGAGGAGCGCGGGATCATCTACCCTCAGGATGACCCCATTGTCGTTATGGCGGAGATATCTAACTTCGACGTACAACGGGTAATGGTCGACACTGGGAGCTCGGTGAACGTCCTTTTCATGCGAGCTTTCAAGCAGTTGGGCATCCCAGAAGCAAGTCTGGACCGCTTACCCACGCCGCTCTTTGGCTTCACGGGGGACTCCATTGTCCCGCATGGAACGGTCACTCTCCCCCTCTCCCTCGGAACACACCCACAGAGGGCAACCGTACTGGCACCTTTCTTGGTGGTAGACTGCCCCGCGGCCTACAACGTCATTCTCAGGCGGGGAATACTCAACCAGATGAGGGCAGTCGTCTCCACCCACCTACTACTGGTAAAGTTCCCAACCCCTATGGGGATTGGTCAAGTCAAAGGAGACCAAATGGCTGCAAGGGCCTGCAATTCTGCCACCCTCATCCAACCTCCGAAAGAAACCATGGCAGTATCAGAGTCCGCGTTCGAGGCCGACCCCGTGAGCCCTCAGGACGCACAGAAAATCCGGGCCGAACCAATCGAAGATCCTCGGTGTAACACCCCGGAAATTCGAGGATTTCCATATTGTAATTTATTGTGTGATTTGACGATTTTACCTCTGTGAATGGTATGGTCAAATTGTTGACTTTTTGATTGATGAACTAAATGGACTTTGACCTATAACCGTGACGTAGTTCGGGACGTCACGAGTTCATAGACAGGTGGCACGTCCAATTCGGACGATCAGGGTAAAAGTTATGGCTATCGGAAGTTCAGGGGCATTACCGTAATTTGGACTCTCGGGGGAAAATGTTGACTTTTCTTTGGACAACTAATTTTCAGTTGACTCAAGGACCGTTGGGTAGGCCTCGACGTCCTGAGTCCGTAGACAGGCGGCACGCCGAAATCGGACTTCGTACGAGGAAGTTATGGTCAGAAACGTGAATTCGGGAAGTTCGTGTCTCGGTTTTCGTGTCGAATATTAAATTCAGGAAATCTGATTGGAGGACATCTGGTGAGTGACAAGTGTCACTCACCCATTGGCTAGATTGGATCAGATCCACTATTGGATTAATTAAACATTTGAACCAGCTTTAAATTTCAGCCTTTGGATTAAAAACCCCAGATCTAATCTCAGCCCTTGATCTAATCTGGAGATCAAATCTGGGCCGTTCAAATCTTTGAGCAGCTTTCCCTCCAATTCTTTATATTTCCCACCCGCAGAGCACACTGCCCATTTCGATCAAAGCATCCCAGCCAGCTATCCACTCACTGTGTCTGTGTGTTGCTGGACTCACGGGGAAGGACGGAGGCACGGCGGTGGACGGCGGCAGACGGCGGCGCGGAAGGAAGCAGGGGAAACCCGTGGCGGTTTTCAAACCCAGATTTTGGTAATCCTTTTCCCACGTTCAATTTGGTCCGTTGTGATTCCTAATCAACCCTAGGAACTCCTAGGACCTTCTGGAATCGAACTCGTGGCCGGTGGAGCTCAGGGCGGTGGCAAAACTGCGACGGGAGGCCAGAGCTGTTCTTCAAGGTAGGCCCTCGATTCGATCCGTGTTTCTCAATTCTAATTACTTAGAACTAATCTAGGGACTAAGACGAGTATGTAGGAATTGAAAGGACTGAAAATGACCCAGAAATGAAGGAATGGCAACCGGGTCTCGATCGCGGGTCTGATCGACCCGAGTTGCAGGAAAACGGGTCAACCCGTCTGATGACAGTGGTGCTGACGTGGCACCCTGTCAGTCTGTCAGATGACGTGGACCAACCGTGAGCCGACATGTGTCACATGTCAGTGCACAGTCAGCACTGACATGTCAGTGACGTGGACCAGTCAGGGACTGCCACGTGTCACTGACATGTCAGTGACGTGGACCAGTGTCGTGCTGACACGTGGCACATGCCAGATCTGACACGTGGTCTGACAGATCAGTGTGGTGGACCAATCAGATGGTGACACGTGGCACCTGTCAGAGTCTGACATGTCAGACCTGACAGCTGTCAGATGACATCATGCTGACGTCAGCAGTGACGTCAGCGATGACGTCAGCAGGAACTATTCCTGCGTTGACCGCCGCGTTGACCGGCGCGTGGGGGCGCATGTGAACAGTGTTTTTGGTGGGACCACCACTATTCTTTAGGTTTCGACGATCCGGATCCAATGGCGGTAGTTTCGGGTCGATCGGAGATCATTAAGTTGGTCAAAATAAGGTTTATTGCCTTGGGAAGCGCGTTCGGGCGGCTTTTCCGGGTCGGTTTCGACCTTGGCTTTCATGGTTGAATGTTGGGGGTTTAATTTGACCTTTACGAATACTTGGACTTGACAGGGATTGTACATTTGTACCAGGACGAGGGTATACGTTCGGTTTCTAGCAGGATTGTACTGTGAGTGGGCCATTTTCTTAAACCCTTGTGTGCATAAATGTTTTCTGGTTTTATTATACTTATTCACATGCTAAAACAATGATGGTTTTGATGATATGGAAAATATGGTTGTGGCACGTTTCACGGTATTTGGGCTTGAGACCCGTCCGATGAAACTGAATGATTGGTTCGGATTCTACCTATGTATATATATGTTTGCATGTGGATATCAATAAAATGTATTTGTTACTGCACTGTATAGATCCTTCCATATTATATTGTCTCCTCCGGATGAGGTACCCCGGAGAGGTCACGGACGTCTAGTACGTCCAGCGTCTATGACGCTAAGCATCGGGGATGCTGTACCCGAACGGGGTTCGGGGATTGAACTCGGAATTGAGACCCGAGTGGCACGCGTAGCCTTGTGATTGTGACCTTATTGGACGTCAGGGACGTCAGACATCAGGGATGTCGGGATTGGAGTGTATAGTGCAGCAACTAAAATTATGGTTATGGTTTTATTATATGCCTTATGGTTCATATTATATGGTTATTGATTTTGAATTATGTTGCACGCATGTTTGGAAAACGGAGGGGTAAATTATATGTTTTAATTATCAACGATTTCATAAACTTGTGTTTCGGTCCACTCACCCTTAATGTTTTGATAACCCCTCCAGGTCGGGAAACTGAGGTAGAGGAGGAACCAGAGGCTGAGGCATAGATCTACTTCTGCGTACCTGAACCCCTGCTGGGCGGTGTACCTGCAGGATTTCTTTAGAGTCGTGCTCGCAAATTTGTAATTTTGGATTATATCCCTTGTCTGACATTCGTTTAATTCGGATTTTATGTGTGACTTTATTTTGGTTATTTATGCTTTTAAATGTTTTGAGGTTAAAATTGGTATGAATTATTGGGTGTCAGACGGGAGCAGGGCACGTCCCCTTGTGGTCCCTGTGGGATCGGGGCGGGTCCTGTCAGCTTGGTATCAGAGCACTAGGTTGTGGTCAGTACTAGGGTATTGGTCTGCATGCTAGACTAGCGATTAGTACTAGTTACTTTTCGACTTTTAAGAATATTGTTTTCTGATCTATGCCTCTTGGCAGTTGGTTATGCCTCCTAGGAGAATTCCGCATACTCGAACGGACGAGGATCTAGAAAGAGAGATGGAATGCGCGAGCATCGAAAGGGCTCAACGTTTGGGAGCCACTCCTTTCTGCGGGGGATCAAACCCCGAGGATGCTCACGACTGGATCACCAAGTGGGAGAGGATCTTCTCGGTGATGCACTGCCCTCCGGGCGAACGAGTGACTCTGGCGGCCTTCTTACTGGAGGGAGGAGCCTACCAGTGGTGGCATGGACTCGAAATGTCCGGGTGGTCTGTCCATACCACTACCTGGGAAGCTTTCCGTTCCAGGTTTCTGGATCAGTACTACCCGCGATCCTTTCGCGCGGCGCGGGAGGCGGAATTCCTGCGGCTGGAGCAGGGTGACATGTCTGTTTCAGACTACGAGCAAACATTCGGGAGACTTTCCCGGTTCGCTGCCTCATTCGTAAGCACGGAGGAGGACAAATGCCAGCGGTTTGAGCTTGGACTCCGAGGGGAGATCCGGGCCAGTGTGACTGCTACCACTCATGCTTCTCTGAGGGATATGGTCGACGCAGCGGTGCGTGTCGAGGCCAGTCTGGCGGCACACCAATCACGACAACCTTCGGGGGAGGGGCGACGTCAGGATCGCCCACATCATGGGCCATCGGGCCGGAAGAACAACAGGGGAGGGAGCTACAGAGGAGCACCCTCATCCTTCAAGGGTCGTGGCTGGTCGGGTCGACGTGGAGGCTCTCAGGGCAGAGGATCTGGACACAACTATGGGTAGCACTCATCTTGGAGTGGTGCATCTGGTGGGCATTCGGGCAGGCCAAGGCCAGTAACTTGTTTTGCTTGCGGAGAGGAAGGCCACTATGCCTGCGATTGTCCGCAGTTGTCCAAAAACAACGACGCTGGGGGCTCGAGTGTGGTGCAGAGCACGGCGTCCCACACTAACGGAGGTCGCGGTCAGGGAGGTGACCGTGGTGCTGGACGTGGCGCGCGCGGGCGCGAACGGAACGGAGGGCCGAGGGCCCAAGTGTTTGCAATGACCCAGCAGCAGGCGAGGACTGCTCCAGGCGTGGTCACAGGTACACTACATATCTTTAATTTTCTTGTACGTGTATTAATGGATGCGGGGGCTACACATTCTTTTATTTCGAAGAGTTGTGCTGGTTTGCTTGATTGTGTGGTATCAGCCTTAGATTGCGAAATGGGTGTTGGCACCCCGATGGGTACCGTGTACCTTGTGAATCAGGTGATTCGGAGGTGCCCGGTAAGAATTGAGGATGTGGATTTACCAGCAGACTTAATTATTCTGGATATCCACGACTTCGATATAATCCTAGGGATGGATTGGCTGTCGGAGCACGGATCGCTCATCGACTGCTGTAGCAAGCAAGTAATTTTGCGGAGCTCGGGTCTGCCGGAAGTTATCTTCCAGGGGGAACGTGATGGTTCGCCTCCTGAAGTGATTTCGTCACTTACTGCTACCAAACTTCTACGGAAGGGATGCCAGGGCTATCTGGCGCATGTCGTGTCGGAACGGGTCGATACTCCGGTTATCGACGAAATACCGGTGGTCTGTGAGTTTCCGGACGTATTCCCGGAAGACTTACCTGGGTTGCCACCATCGCGGGAGATTGAGTTTACTATTGAACTACTCCCGGGTACCCGACCTATATCCCAGGCACCATACCGGATGGCGCCGGCCGAGTTACGAGAACTCAAGACTCAATTGCAGGAGTTGGTAGATTTGGGATATGTCCGACCGAGTACTTCACCGTGGGGAGCACCGGTGTTGTTCGTGAAGAAGAAGGAAGGAAGTCTCCGTTTATGTATTGATTATCGACAACTCAACAAGGTGACATTGAGGAACCAGTATCCTCTACCCAGGATCGATGACCTTTTCGACCAGTTGCGGGGAGCTCAGTGCTTCTCGAAAATTGATTTGCGGTCTGGGTATCACCAACTGAGGATTTCGGAGGAGGATATTCCGAAAACTGCTTTTCGAACCCGCTACGGGCACTACGAGTTCCTTGTTATGCCATTTGGTTTGACGAATGCTCCAGCAGCATTCATGGATCTGATGAACCGGGTCTTCCGACCCTACCTGGATAAGTTCGTGATTGTGTTCATCGATGATATTTTGGTATACTCGAGGAGTGCCCGTGCACATGAAGAACATCTACGGTTGGTCTTGGAGAGACTGAGACAAGAACAATTGTATGCCAAGATGAGCAAGTGTCAGTTTTGGCTGAGCAGTATTGGTTTTCTGGGACACGTGATATCGACGGATGGGATTTGCGTGGATCCCCAGAAAACAGAAGCGGTGACCAACTGGGCTAGACCGACAACGGTGACCGAGGTGCGGAGTTTCGTCGGATTAGCAGGCTACTACCGGAGATTCGTGGAGGGTTTCTCCAAAATTGCTGCACCATTGACTCGTCTGACTCGGAAAGGAGTAAAGTTTATCTAGGACGAGCAGTGCGATTGGAGCTTTCAAGAGTTGAAGGATCGATTGACCACTGCACCTGTCCTTGCATTGCCAGACGACAGTGGAGAATTTGTAGTTTTCAGTGATGCTTCACTGCAAGGTTTGGGCTGCGTGTTGATGCAAACTGGCAAGGTTATCGCCTATGCATCCCGGCAGCTGAAGACTCATGAGTTGAACTACCCTACCCATGATTTGGAGTTGGCGGCGGTGGTTCATGCTCTCAAGATCTGGAGACATTATCTGTTCGGCGCAACGTGTCGGATATACACCGACCACCAGAGTCTTAAATACTTATTCACTCAGAAGGAGCTCAACATGAGACAACGGAGATGGTTGGAGCTACTGAAGGACTATGACTGTACGATCGAGTACCATCCGGGTAAGGCCAATGTGGTGGCGGATGCACTCAGCAGGAAATCAGCGGGAACTATTGCACACCTAGGGATGGTGTATCTTCCCTTGTTAGTGGAACTCCGGAAGGCGGGAGTTATTTTGGGTACGGATGCGCATGGAGCTTTGTTGGCCAGCTTCCATGTGCGACCAGTACTGATTGATCGGATCATTGAAGCACAACTGCAGGATCCGATACTCTGTATTTACAGAATTGAGGTCGATGCGGATGGGAGACAGGATTTTACCATCCGGGACGATGGAGCACTGGTGAAATTGGGCCGTTTGTGCGTACCTGCAGTGGCAGAGTTACGGGCCGAGATACTTGAGGAGGCCCACAGTTCGGCCTATGCTATGCATCCGGGAGGTACAAAGATGTACCGTACCCTCCGGAACCATTATTGGTGGCCAGGAATGAAGAAGGATATTGCTGAGTTCGTGAGCAAATGCTTAACCTGTCAGCAGGTTAAGGCGGAACGGCAGAGACCGTATGGGGCTATGCAGCCACTTCTGATTCCTGAGTGGAAGTGGGATCACATCACCATGGACTTCGTCTTTAAGTTACCGAGGAATGCACCAATGCCTTCACTGAACTTAAGGAATACATGGGAAAAGCGCCGCTGCTAGCAAGACCAGACACCGGGGAAACCCTTTACATGTATCTATCTGTCTCCGCTTCTGCCGCAAGTTCAGTTTTGGTCAAGCGTAGGGACGGCGCCGAACATCCGGTATATTACGTCAGCAAGGCTCTGCAGGACGCCGAGACAAGAAACTCTGACTTAGAGAAGCTCGCTTTCGCCCTCATCATGTCCGCCCGGAAGCTCAGGCCATACTTCCAGGCTCATTCCATCGTCGTCTTAACTGACAGACCACTCCGGCAAGTGCTTCAGAAGCCCGAAACTTCGGGCCGCTTACTGAAATGGGCAATAGAACTCAGCGAGTTCGACATCACTTTCATTCCCCGCACTGCCGAGAAAGGACAGGCCATGGTGGACTTTATCTCTGAGTTCTCCTATGTCCCGGCAGCGGCCGCAGCTGAGGTCCCACCATCTCCCCCTCTGTCCATAACACATACTTTGGACGAGGAGAACCCCCAACTCGACCCCACTCGACCAACCTGGCTCCTTTATGTCGACGGGTCGGCTTGCCACAACGGGTCGGGAGCCGGACTTGTCCTTACCACACCGGACAAGGTCCGGATGGAGTATGCCCTTCGTTTCCAATTCAAGGCCTCCAACAATGCTGCCGAGTATGAGGCCCTCCTTGCAGGGCTCCGCCTCGCTAAAACCATGGAGGCAGAACAGGTCAAGATCTTCAGCGATTCACAGCTCATCGTCAACCAGATCAACAACGCCTATGAGGCGAAAGACTCGTCCATGGCAGCATACAGAGCACTGGCGAAGACCCTTCTATGTAGTTTCCGCAGCTACGCTATCACTCGGATTCCACGCTCCAAAAACAGCCATGCCGACGCCCTGGCCCGGCTCGCATCCTCCCTCGATGAGAAGCAGAGTCGAAGCGTACTGATCGAAATTCTGGATCAACCTAGTACACAATGCTCGGCGGTCTACGCCATCAACACTAATGGCACGTGGATGGCCCCACTGATTAGATTCCTCGCAGATGGAACTCTTCCTTCTGACAAAATCAAGGCCAAAAAGGTCCGAAGACGGGCAGCCCGCTATACACTCATCAACGACCAACTCTACAAACGGGGTTTCACTTTGCCCCTCTTGAAGTGTCTCGTCCCGGAGGCAGGCAGAGCCGTTCTCGAGGAAATCCACGCCGGTATTTGCGGAAATCATTCTGGACCACGGTCGTTGGCCCACAAGGCTTTCCGGCAAGGTTTCTATTGGCCAACCATGCACGGAGACGCGGCCGAGCTTACCAAGCGGTGCGATAAGTGTCAACGGTTCGCCCCTCTCTTCCACCTACCTCCAGAAAACCTCACACCAATGGTCAGCCCCTGGCCCTTCTCGTAGTGGGGACTTGATTTGATTGGGAAAATGCCGGTGGGAAAGGGCAAGACAGAGTATGCGGTGGTAGCGGTGGATTACTTCACAAAGTGGGTTGAGGCGAAAGCTTTGGCTTCTATCACCACGGCCCAGATCGAAACGTTCGTCTTCCAGAACATTATCTGCCGTTTCAGTCTCCCCCACACAATCGTCACGGACAATGGGAAGCAATTCGACAACGCACGCTTCCGTGCCTTTTGTGACAGACACAACATCCGCCTTTGCTTCGCCTCACCAGCTCACCCTCAGTCCAACGGCCAAGTTGAGGCCATAAACAAGATCATCAAGCATACACTAAAAACGTAGCTGGACGAGGCCAAGGGCAAGTGGTCTGAAATTCTCCCCAACGCACTCTGGTCATATCGGACATCCTACCGCACATCTACGAATGAAACCCCCTTCTCGCTAACTTTCGGAACGGAAGCAGTCATTCCCGCTGAACTAAGCGAAACTTCTTACCGAGTGTCGTCCTATGAGCCTGAACAAAACAACCATCAGATCGCACTCAGTCTAGACCTCATCGAGGAGCACGGGGAGCAGGCCAACCTCAGAAACATCGCCTGCAAGCAGCGGCTTTGCAACTACCATAATTCCAGAGTCAAACATCGGGGTTTTCAGGAAGGCGACTGGGTCCTCCGAAAAGTCAGCCTTGCCACCAAGGATAGCTCAGCAGGGACTCTCGGCCCCAATTGGGAGGGTCCATATTGGGTTACCAGAATATGCCGGCCCGGAACTTACGAACTGGAAGACCAAGATGGGCGAAGACTGGGCCACCCATGGAATGCCGATCATTTGAAGAAGTACTACATTTATGGTTGTATTTTTTCCTTCTTATGACTTGCTGTACTTTACCCGTTTTTGCACCGGTTATTTATAAACTCTTCCATTTATCTAGCCTTTGTAATATAACATTTCGACTCAAACATATGAGTCGGGGTTCGGTCTTACTCGGCCTACACCCCAACACTTGCTCTTTTGACTCGAACATTAGAGTCGGTGTACAGCCCTACTCGGCTTGCACCACCACTACGACTCAAACATACGAGTCGGGGTTCGGTCTTACTCGGCCTACACTCCAACACTTGCTATTTTGACTCGAACATTAGAGTCGGTGTACAGCCCTACTCGGCTTGCACCATCACTACGACTCAAACATACGAGTCGGGGTTCGGTCTTACTCGGCCTACACCCCAACACTTGCTATTTTGATTCGAACATTAGAGTCGGTGTACAGCCCTACTCGGCCTGCACCACCACTATGACTCAAACATACGAGTCGGGGTTCGGTCTTACTCGGCCTACACCCCAACACTTGCTATTTTGACTCGAACATTAGAGTCGGTGTACAGCCCTACTCGGCCTGCACCACCACTATGACTCAAACATACGAGTCGGGGTTCGGTCTTACTCGGCCTACACCCCAACACTTGCTAGTTTGACTCGAACATTAGAGTCGGTGTACAGCCCTACTCGGCCTGCACCACCACTATGACTCAAACATACGAGTCGGGGTTCGGTCTTACTCGGCCTACACCCCAACACTTGCTATTTTGACTCAAACATTCGAGTCGGTGTACAGCCCTACTCGGCCTGCACCACCACACTTTGACTCAAACATACGAGTCGGGGTTCGGTCTTACTCGACCTACACCCCAACACTTGCTATTTTGACTCGAACATTAGAGTCGGTATACAGCCTCACTCGGCCTACACCAACTCTCAGACAAACAGAAATCGAAGGATAACTCGGTCTACAATTTTTGATCCAGAAGAGTCTATTTTCATTCAAAACGTGCAAACCTATTATGCTCGGCCTGCAAGAGCTTTACAAAATTCGACCTTTCAGTCGTCCCCACTATTCCTAACTCAAAAGATAAGGAAAATTACAAGGCACAGAGGCCCGTCCTACACCAGCTCTTCCATCTGTTGCTCGTCGGCCTGTTCAACCTCAACCGGCTGCTCTCGCTCTGTGAGAGGCTTTACAGGCTCGGCTCCTAGTAGGGCACTCGGCTGGGGAACCTCCTCTTCCTCTCCCCCTGACTCGTCCTCGAACATGTCGGCCGTAATATCCTGACCGAGCCAGGGGGTCTTCACGGTCAGCCCAGGGTTGTGTAGGAAGAGGTTGTGAAAAAACTCCTGCTCGCACTCGGCCGCGTACTCGTTCTTCAGCTGGTCGAACTCTTCGGAGGCTTTAAACTCGGCCACCGAGGTCTTCCTCGCCCCTTCCAGGTCGGCCTCCCTAGCCGTCTTCACCCGACACAGCTCTTTCCAGTGCTTCAGCCTGTCTTTCTCTTTGGCCTCAAGCTCGGCCTTCATCTGGTCTCTGGCAGCCAGGGCCTCCTGGGTTTTCCACCTCTCGGTTTCCAACTTTCGGTTGAGGTCGGCCGCCTCTTTCATGGCCCTCTCGGCCTCCTGCAGCTTCGGGGTAAGCTCCTCCTGTTTTTTCCTCAGTCGGTCTTTCTCCCGCCGAGCACCCGCCACCCTCCTCTGGGCGTTCCCAAACTGGCAGTAGACTTCACCGAGGGCCTGCACGACACAAAACTTGGTAAGACATTCTGCCCAGGATTACACACTTGCAAAAAAAAAAACAAAAAAAACAAACACATCGGCCAAAGATTACTTACATTGCTGAGCAGCAGTAACGCCTTCTCCATCTTTTGCTCCACCGACCGGCACTGCACCTCTGCCAGCTCTTCTAGGGGAGTGGAGGCCCCCTGGCAGACTCCGTTGAGCAAGGGCACCATCTGCCTTGGACAACAGAGGGTGGCCTCGGCACTCGACCCGTCACCGATCACCTCTCCATCGGTGAACACACCAAGGTCCACGTCTCCCCTCCTCTGCAGCATTTCCATAATCCTCACGTCCAGTCGAGGGGGGGACGGTGGAGGATTGAATTCTGGGGCCGCCATGGTCCTCTTGCCCCCAATGGCCTCCTGTGCCGACATGATCGTCTCGGCCTCCATCCTCGCCTTCATCCGCCTTGGTTCGGGAGAGCGCACTCGGTCTCCGTCCATTGCGCTCTGTTTCCTCTTGGGAGACCTAGGTCGCGGACTCGGTGGCCTCGGTTTGGAAGTTTGGCCCTGCTTTGACCGGTCGGACCGCTCTGACTGACCTCTCTAAGCTCTCTCCCTTTTCTTCTTGAGAATGAGCTCCAGGCGCTCGGCAGCCTTCGTCAGGGGGGTAGACTCCGCGGAGCCCTGATCGGCCTTCATTCTCAACTGCTCACAGTCTTTGAAAATCCTACTCCCGAGATGATACGGCACTGCAACACCGAGACATAGGTCAGCCACAAGAAAAGCGAAGAACAAGCCACAACAACAAAAACAAACTTACCCTCGTCGGTGTCGATGAGGCCGGCCTTGTACTGAAACCCGGGTAACCGAAGGATTCGTCGGTTCCGATTCAACTCGTCCAAAATCTCCCTTACTCGGTGGACGACCGCTTTCTCCTCTGGCGTTATTTCTTCTTCTGGGAACAAACCTGCACACCGAGAAATGATCAGCTACAACACTAATACTTAGCATACAAACCTATCAACATTTACATTACGGGGCGACCTATGCTACAACTATCAACCTTGGGTCTGGAATTTGGACGGTATCGGGGGTCCCTCGATGTTCCCCTCCTAGTCCCCACCGACCAGGTAGAACTTCGTCTTGTACGATTTTTGGGAGGTCGGTATGTCCAGAATGAACTCCCCCCGTTTTCTCTTCTTGCGGTGGCGGACGAAGACCCACCCGGTACTCTGCTGCTGGAAGCCGAACTCGTACAGGTACATCAGTTGAGCATAGGTCGGCTCCGGTTGCTCGGCCCACCTGAAGGCCGTGTAAAGCGAGCAGAGCACAATCCACACGTTCGGATTGAGCTGACCGAGTGCCACCCCCATCTTCTTCACCATCCTACGCAGCCAAGGGTGAAGGGGCAGCCTTACCCCGTGGTGCATCAGCTCGGTATAGAATAGTGCCATACCAGGTGGGGGGTTGCTCGGTCTTTCTTCTCTTGTGGGTAACCTTGTCGTCACCGAGTCGGGAACGCCAAACTCAATCCTCATCTTCATCAGGCCCTTCTCGGTCTCCTTGATCACCATTTCGTCCACGGTGAAGGCCGCCCGCTCAATCGGCACGGCTACCAGGACCGACTCGTCCCCGTTTATTTTCACTTTGTTCAGCCGCACTGTGCCCTTGTCACGGCCATGGGTCAGCTTCAACGCTCGGTGCACCCCCACCTTTACTATCGTCTCAGCGTCTCCCAGCAGATTCCCACTACCCGACCTGCCCGTCGGCCCAGCCCCCGAACCGATGTCCGTGGTCCTACCGGACGACTCGACCGTGCTGTGCACCGCCTCTACTCTCTTTTGTGCCTCGAACAAGTGGGCCTCGCCCTCACTCCCGGAGGTGGGAATGGGCACCTGTACACTACTACCCGACGACTCACCGCCCTGTGAGTCGTAGCATTTACCCTCAGATACCGAGTCACTCTGGACCGACATCTACAAAAGAAAACAGAAAAACCAAACTCAGCCGACCGACTCGTTCCTATGAAGATCTGACCACAACCTTCACCACGTTCATGACCAGTTCTTCACACCCTCCTACTTTAATCGAAAAACTAAACTTGGACAGGTGCTTACCTTATTTTTTCACGGGGGACCGTAGGTCGGGAATCGCAAACACCGTACGCACCGCCGTCAAATGCTAGTCGGAAATCGCCTCTTTGTTTGGACAGAGTTTCTCAACTTTTCTCAAAAACACAAGTGAGGACATCGGTGAAGAGCTCCCCATATTTATAGCAATTAATGCACAGACTACGAAGCGTCACTCCCCTCAGTGACAGACACGTGTTGCAACCAAACATTCTGACCGGACACGTGTCAACCATCTGTCCGAGGAAGCCCAACCGTCTTCCTACAGGTCGACACCGACTTTCGTACACCACTCGGTGTCTGGGACTGCTTAACAGACGTTGGTCCTCCCACCGACCCATGTACACCGCTCGGTGCTCTCATCCGTGGGCGGGTATTGGCTCTATTCACCGACTCGTATACACCGCTCGGTGTTCTCACCCCCCGTACGGACGCTGGTCCTCCCACCGACCCATGTACATCGCTCGGTCTCCGCAGCTCCAACCCTGTTTTTGGCTCCTATCACCGACCGACTGCACACAACCACGGCCGACTGAGCCACTTTTCCGCTGAGTGCTCTTTATCACCGGCCGCCTACTAGCTACTTCCTCTCCATGACCGAGACTGTCTCGGCGGACTCTCCCACCAGGGGACTTGGGGGACTACAGGTATACTTCCCACCAGGGTCTGGGAGAATGAAACAAGTCCCCGACCGAGAAATTCCACCTCAGTCAACGACTTGGGGGACTTCTGTTGACACCATATCTAACCAGACCCACTGGGATGTATACTTAAAGCCCTGACAACGCTCAAGGCCCAAGAACACCATACTTGCCACAGCCCTAACACCGGGCCCAATGCGGGATGCCACGTGGAAGCATATCCACTCTCGATTTACGTAACACGTGTCCGCATGTAAATCGAGAAGCATTCGTCCCACATCGGAACTTTGGGAATTGAACATCCCACCTACCTATACATAAATGGTACACATTTCCCAATAAAGGTAACTAAGTTTTACTATTACAATTACTCTACCGAACTTACCATTTACTATTTCCTCTTACGAACAAAGTAACTGACTTGATCGTCGGAGAGCCTTAGGCCGGCACCACACCGGTGCCCGTACTAACGGAGACCCGCGATCCACTTGAGTTGACAGGTCACAAGAGGGACACGCGTCATTTGGTGATTGGGCAACGAGTACTCGACAGTTGGAACATTTAACGCTTCAACAATATAAATACCGCAAATAATATTTTTTAAACATTGTATAGAGTATAGAAATCCAAGGAGGGTTGATTAGAGAAATCAAAATTTTCTAAAACATAATTTACATTAAATGTTGGTGAAACTCCACAAAACTTTGTTATTTAGTGAAGTCTAAAATTCTCATTAATATTTTGAATAAATCAAATTTTTATAAAGTTATTAAATGTCATTATTGAATGCACCAGAACTTTTAATTACTTTATAAATCTCTATAAAAGTATAGATAGAATACCACAAATTATTTTTTTAACTCTTTTAAAGTTCTAATTGAATACATCTGAACTTTTAGAGATATTTAAATTTTATAAAAGTTTCAATTGAATACGCTATCCTAAAGAGTCGTAATAAATTTGGGATTTGATGGATTTTTAAAAGTTTTTAAAATTTTATTCAATATTTCTAAATATTTTAAATGAAATAAAACAAATCATAGGTATTCAATTGAGACATTTAAGAATTTATAAAATGTCCACATATATTTTGAAGTTTTTAAAAATGTCCACATAAATATAGGTATATATTCTAACCTAACAAGAATTTTGAGGGATGTAATTTAATTGGGAATTTGGATAAATTATAGGTTCAGACATATAAATAGCAAAGATCAATAAATTCCACCCTCTACCCCGGAATTGTTTAAGGAGGCCATGAGACATGTTTGGAAGCTTCAATCGGAAAACACCATCATCATCCACTCACTTTCTCCTTTGCTTACTGACATCCATTAATCTTCCCAGGTGTTAGAATCTTTTTAGAACCCTTGGAACTTTTTGGAAGCTTTAATAGGAAATTACGGGGATCGACCGCCCGCAAAGTTTGAATTCAATTAATCAAGGGCTTAGATTTGAAGGCAAAAATCCACAATGAGTTTGATACGTTAATGTGATTGGATCGTTGTGGTGGGTAGAGTTTTCGAAAAGAAAAAGCACTCAAAAAAGCAACCAAAACTATGACGAAAATTAATCCAAATTCTTAAAAAGTAACCAATATAAATCCCCTAAAAAATATTAACCAAAAAATTATGGCTATACTTCCCACACTTATCACAAACGTCTAGTATACGAATTTAATACACCGAAATCTTAAGAAAAAATACAGGGGGGAAGCTCTAACATGGCATAAAATTTGAAACTACAGATTGTAGGGCTTTACCCCGAGGGGAGCCCTCCCAGAAATTCTCGAAGGCACAAGGCTGAACCAAGGCCTAAGAGGGGGTTTGGAAATAGTTTTCAACCAGCAATAGACGCGCCTCGGTTAGAACCTCATAAGCTGCGTCATTGCCCCAAGCGCAAAGATGATTTGCTTCCACGCTTTCGCTTCGTTTTATACTTTACTGTGCCAGAAGATATTTTCTAATGTTTCGATGTGGGACTGTGACATGCTTTCCAATTGGTCAGACTTCACTTCGCGTTCTCTTATATTTTATGTTGAAACTATGAACCAAAACCAACAATGAAATATTTTTCTTGTAATATTTTTAGGATATCAGATGTTCTGCAAATTTCAATGACACTTTAAAAATCTTAAATTTTCATTTTAAATTTCCGTAGTCGCTTAACTCAAATCCTCTGTTCCACCTTGGACGACACAAGGCAACGCAAAAACAAAAGAAAAAGAATTGTTGTGAAGGATAATCCCCTTCACTACAACTCTTGAAAAAAAAAAAAATCATGAAAAAACCAACATCACAAACTCAAATTGAATTCCCTTGGCAACCTCATCAACATAAACAATAATTTTAGTATTGATTGTGTAAGGCCACGTCTGTTAGGCAGGAATATATAGTATGAATACGAATTTATTTCAAAATTCCATCTTTCCTTCTTATTTGCCGCTTACTAGGACACTGGAACAGGAATTTGTTTGGAATTGATTTCATCTAATTGATGGAATCTAATTACCTAAACATAGGAAAAAAATCATTCAAATAACATTAAAAAAAACACAGAGATGCTTTAAATAAAAAAATTACATAGATATATTTTGTGAGAACCTGTGGCCAGATTTTATGAAGGGAAGATAGTCAAGTAAGTTTTTTTTTATTTTTTGTTTCTTTGTTCTGTTTTGTTGGTTTATTGAAGTAATTAGTCATGGATTGAGTTTTTGTGTTGGATGTGATGGATGAGTTTTTGTTGGATGTTATCAATGAGTACGTTGAAAAGTGATATTGTTTGGGGTTATTGCAATGCAATATCATTGATGTTGATGTATTAAGATTTTATCAGGTTTTATTAAAATTTTGATGTATTCAATCTAATTTTTCGGAATTGTTTTAAAATTATTCAAAATTTAGGTGTATTAAATTAGATTTTAAAGTATAATTTTAAAATATAGACATATTCAAAAATTTCAGAATTTTGTATGATTTGATAATTTGATGGATTTTGATAGGTTTTAAGATATAAAAACAAAATACACATATTAATTCTTCATCCTTCATCCAAATCACAAATCTCATCCTAAAATTTCATTGGACTTGACAAAGGACAAAAAAAAAACCAAAAGAAACAAAATATTTCCTTCATTTGCCACTATATTGGATCTGACTCATTGGATCATGTACCTAAATCCCAAACACTAAAGAAGAGCCAAAGACCCAACAACCACACAACTGGAAAGGCTTCATGGGCCAAGCCCACACAATCTAACAACCCTAACAATGTGTCAAACATGTGATGACACGTGGACACATCTTTACCATCCATCTACGTGTCACGTATCAGCACTTAAACATAAGTGCATTTATCCCACATCGAAGTTGTTTATAAAGACTACTCCAACTACCCATACAAAAGGGGTGTACATTTCTCGATAAGGTAACTATTATTCACTATTCACTATTACTCTATTAAAATTACTATTTATTGTATTTTTTTCAACAAACTTATTAACTTGATTGTCAGAGAGCCTTAGCCCGGCATTACACTAGTACCTATTACACTAGTACCTATCCCTAACAGACGATCCTAATCTACATGTTAGAGAGAATGACATGTAAAACCTGGTGATTGAAGAAAATATGATTCTAAGTTGGAATATTTTGTACGTGAATATCGACCAACTCCACCTAACTCGTCACTACTACCACTAAACCAAGCACACCTCTTCCATCTTCTTCCTCAGCAGCCACCATTGTTTATAGATTTGCAGAAATTATATTTTCCTTTATCATTTGTCTTCGTTTTCTTGGAATCTTCGGTCAAATCTTTTTTGGTTTCTAGAAAACCATGTACAATATATATTTCATTTTTGCCTTGTTTATCACAATCACAAAGTTTTGTTTGAACTACTTTTTCTGGTAAAAGTGGGTTTTATTCTATTTTGTTAATTATAATCAACAAAGTTCTGAAGACTAGAAGGCGAAGCAATTGGGTTTGTTATAGCCCGTTCTCCTTCTTGCTCTCACCCAAAAACAAAAATTTTTTTGTCTCCGATTCAAGATTTCATGAATAAGGGTTTATGCTATGAAGGTTTAGATAAACATAAAGGTACCACGTGATGGTCTAGTGGCAAGAGTTCACTCCCATGAGATTTGGTCGGGTGGAGATTCTATGATCAAATCTCACGTACTCTTGTTTGCTAGTCTTTTAGTGGGAGTGAGGTGATGCACCTGTTTTACTGTGGTAAGAAGTTATGACTAATACATTATGACTAATACAGATAAATGTGTGGAAGTCTTTATGATCACGCCCAAAGGAATATCCATATAAAATTGATTCCTTCTACACTTTATTCTAGTTATAAAAAAAAAGATAAACATAAAGGTTAAGAAACAATTACAAGGGATTCACATCAGTTCATCATAGAGTCTGAGCTCACTGTTGGTAGACCATAATTCTAAATCTTAAAATTGTAGTAATCCCTTAATTGTGTTTTATATTTTGTATTTGAAATTGATTATAAAATTCAATTTGAAGGACAAAAATAGGACTGATTTATATTGCAGTTGACAGGACCCATCTCAATCCCTCCGGGATTAACGCGGGATGACCCTGCTCCCGTCTGACACGAAGTGTCAGACAAGGGATATTTCCGACCTTTGCCCTCCCGGGCTATCAGAGTACGCCAGGATCCGGAGGAGGCATGTGATATCTCGATCTCTGCTACAGTCCACATCCGATGTCAACCTGAAGGGTATTAAAAACAGAAAGACTGTGAGTGGAAAAAAATAAAGAATTTATAAAAACATTTCATCAAAGACCTTTATACCCTCCACTAAAAAGCATGCATGCATAGTAAAACCATTTATCCAATAATATATGTTAAAACATCCATAATTAGGGTCTCAGCCCCAAATTCTGTAAATACAAATCACCCGGGCTCCTGCCCAAAACCATTTACAGAAAACCATAGTACAGTAAACATACGAGGGATATCAGCCCAAATCCATTTATCATTATAAACACAATTTTCCAAACCAACTGAAATCATGTTTATTATCCATTATATTCATATCCAGAACCTGTCACGGTAAAATAAAGCTACACGTGTGCTAACCGGGGTCTCAAACCCAAGTCTCTCCAGGGTCCACCAGGTCAATGTCCGTAGATCAATGACCCTCCCTAGAGGTAACGAACCATGCCCATCCTGAGAGTAAGGAACCCAACTGGGGGGCGACTCCACTCAGTTAGTGCTCCGTGACTACTCCGGGGTCCACCCAGGCCAACGACCCTCCCCGGAGGAGACAGTCATATATAAAGGATGGAATATGAAAAACCTTTTGAAATCATTCTTGAAACCTTTCAAGGATTCATGCCCGGCCCCATAAGCCGTCATGAACCATAAAATCCTTTCAAGGGTTCATGCCGGTTCCCATAAACCGTCATGACCCATAAAAACCATTTGTAACACATAATTGGGCGCTAGGCCCGAATCCACATAGAAACTGGACCTCCGGTCCGAATTGTAAACCAACTAGATCTCCAGCCCGATTCCGTAAAGCAAATGGGTCTCGAACCCGAGTTTACCTTTTCAAATCCAAAACCATTTCATTAAACTATTTCAAAAACCATAAGAATGGAAAATCAGAGTAAAACCGGAAAACCTCGATTTACGTGCAAGCATGTAAATCGCCTCGAAATACGTGAAACCATATAATTCACAAGCATCCAAATCAACATCATAAAATCATATGCATAATCCATTTGAAAATCCAAAACCATTTCATTTAGACCAATAAAGACATACAGCCCCGTATAGGCACCGTATAGGGCCGAAACCTCGAAATACGTGCCTATACGTAACCACACATCCAAATGCACTCATGGCATCACAAACAAGTATTTAAAACATATAATAAACATTTATGCATGCACCAATTTAGAAAACAAGGTCCACTCACAGACCGTCCGAGCCGCCGCCTCGATTTGCGTGCCATTTGGCTCCCCGAGCCGATCACCATTACCGGGACTCCCAAACCTGTCCAAATTTTAATAGAAGGTTAATAACAACTTAATTAACCTCCCATCAAAGCCCCGTAATTTTTCCGAACTTTTAACTATTTTTAAACCGACCCTAAACCTTCCGACACCCCAAAAACTATCGAAACGATGTCCGATTGACGGAAGACCAGTCCCAAAATCTTCGTTACATCGAATAGAAAATTTCCCGTGTTGAACACTTTCCCAAATTATGGACCTCGCATCCTCACGAGCCCCTAGAAGGTCGAAAATACTGTTCATCATCACCTAAACCCTGAAAACCGGTTTTTTTCTGGTTTTGGACCGGTACTGTAGCAGTACTGTTCCGAACCGGCGAGAATTTTTCAGAGGTTTTCTCCCACTATTTTGGTCCGATTTCAACCCTAATTAATCCTATAATTCCTATTTCTTCATTCCCTATCATTTTTACTAATCAAAACAACCTAAAACTACACAAAACTCATGGTTTGATTTTTGAACCCAACGGTTCAAACTTCCAAAACAGCACCCATGGCTTCACAGCCCTCCCAAGCTTCCTAAAACCTTCCTAACATGTCCCTAGCAACCTAATGGTCACTTCCTAAGCACCCAAAAGCAACCATAATGCAAGAATCGAAATTAAATGGAAAATGGGAAGGCTAATGTGGTCGCCGATGCTCTGAGCAGGAAGTCAGCTAGTTCTTTGTCACATTTGAGGATGGTACGGTTACCATTGTTGGTTGAGTTCCGCAGGTTGGGAGTAGAGTTGACTGTGGATAATCAGGGAGCACTCCTAGCGAGTTTTCATGTGCGACCTGTTTTGATTGATTAGGTTCTTGATGCTCAATTTGAGGACCCTGTTCTGGGCATCATTCGGATTGAGGTTGAGGCTGGAGAGAGACAGGACTTTGAGTTCCGCGAGGATGGAGCCTTGGTTAAGGGTGGACGGTTGTGCGTACCTGAGGATAACGCATTGAAGAAAGTGATATTGGATGAGGCTCATTGTTCAGCCTATGCGATGCATCCTGGTGGGACCAAGATGTATCGTACACTTCGAGAGCATTACTGGTGGTCGGGAATGAAACGTGAGATTGCGGAATATGTCAGTAGATGCTTGATCTGTCAGCAGGTGAAAGCCGAGCGGCAAAGACCCTATGGAGCAATGCAACCTTTACCGATCCCCGAGTGGAAATGGGATCACCTGACGATGGATTTTGTGTTCAAGCTTCCGAGAACACCGAAGGGACACGATGGTGTGTGGGTTATTGTGGATCGACTTACGAAGTCTGCTCATTTCTTGCCAGTACGGGAAAACTTCAGGTTGGCGCAGTTTGCACAGTTGTTCATAGATGAGATTATTCGGTTGCATGGGACTCCAGAGTCGATAGTATCTGACAAAGATCCGAGATTCACTTCCCGATTTTGGCAGAGCTTACAGGAAGCTTTTGGGACTAAGTTGCATTTTAGTACTGCATTTCATCCTCAGACAGATGGACAGTCGGAGCGGACTATTCAGATTCTCGAGGATATGATGCGAGCTTGTGTTTTATAGTTCCAGGGTACGTGGGAGTCTCATTTACCTTTGATGGAGTTTGCTTACAATAACAGTTATCAGGGGAGCATTGGGATGGCTCCTTACGAGGCTTTGTACGGGCGACAGTGTCGGACTCCATTGTGTTAGACTGAGGTTGGTGAGCGGAGATTGACTACGTCTGAGCTGGTAGACCTTACACAGGAAAAGGTGGCACTTATCAGGGATCGATTGAAGGCAGCGCAGGACCGCCAGAAGAGCTACGCCGACCGCAGGATTAGAGATTTGGAGTTTGCAGTAGGAGACTGGGTTTTCTTGAAGTTATCTCCTTGGAAGGGAATCGTACGGTTTGGCAGACGAGGGAAGTTGAGTCCTCGTTACATTGGACCTTATGAGATCTTGGAACGGATTGGTCCTGTTGCATATCGATTGGCCTTACCAGCAGACTTGGAAAAGGTACATAATGTCTTTCATGTCTCTATGCTTCGGAAGTATATTCGAGATGATTCACATGTTTTGGAGGCACAACCAGTGGAACTGAGGGAAGACTTGAGTTTCGAAGAGCAGCCTGTTGCGATCTTGGACCGGAAGGATAAGGTTTTACGAAGGAAGACGGTTCCTTTAGTCAAAGTATTGTGGAGAAATCATCAAGTGGAAGAAGCTACTTGGGAACCTGAGGCTTTGATGCGTGAACAGTACCCTTATTTGTTTCACTGAATTTCGGGGACGAAATTCTTTTTAGGGGGGTAGATTGTAACAACCCGTACCTTTGGGAAGGGTAAAACTGTAATTTTGTAAAGTTTTGTATATAAAGGACGATTTTGCACTCGTGAATAGTAGGCTAAAAGTTGACTTTTTGAATTACCGATTGGATGAGTGTTGACCCTTAACCGTGACGTAGGTTAGGACGTTACGAGTCCGTAGACAGGTGGCAGGTTCGATTCGGACAACCGGAGGAAAAGTTATGACGTTCGGAAGATTAGGGGCGTTACCGTAATTTTGATTAAGTGAGGAAAATGTTGACTTTTTGGAGGACTTGTGAGTTTCACGTAGACCGAGGACCGTTAGATAGGTCTCGACATCCTGAGTTCAACGACAGGCGGCACGCTGTCATCGGACGTCGGACGGGAAAGATACGGGTCTAGAACGTACGAGGGCAAAACGGTAATTAATTATAAGGGGTATTTTGGTCATTTTCTTTCAGCCAATTGGATCAGGACAAGTGGCAGAAGTGGGCTGGGATATTTGTGCTGAGCCCTTGGATATTGGACACGTGGGGGTGCTGGATTGTTCCAAAGAGTTCTCAAGTGTGCACGGCCACACTTTGCTCAGTTTTGAACCGTGCACTCGTTGGAAACATAGAGAAACAGAGGGGAAGAAATCGTGGGTGTTCGATCGATTCGGTGCAAAGGTGAGGGAGTTGATGACTAGTGAGAGTGACAGAGAGACGAGGGTGACCTAGTGATCGTATTTTGAAGCTGCAACCGTGCATGGAGGTCACACGGTGGACGGCTGAGTTTTGAAGAAAACAGAGAAGGTGGTGAACTGTGGTGGCTGTTGTGCCGTGTGGTGGATCGATTCAAGCCACTAGGAGACTAAGGAGGCTACGGGGAGTCCAACAAGCACCGTGGTAAGCGGCGGTGCTCACGGCGGAGCCTGAATCGACGGGTGAGTTCTTTTCCCCTGTTTTTCCCGTGGCTTTTAAATTCAAAAGTCGTGAAGGTAGGATGAGAATCGAGGGGATTGGTGAGTACAACGGTGTTCAGGGAGGTTCTAGGAGTGGTGTAGAGCGGTCGCCGTGACGGGGGCGTACACGGCGGAGCTCAGTCGACGGTGAGTACTCTGTACTCTGTTTGGCGGTGAGGTTCAAACGCAAAGTCGTGGAGTTGGGCATTGAGTGGAGGGATTAGGAGGTTAGGGTGAAGTTCAGGAAGGCCCTAGGCGTCGTTTAAGATGAACGCCGTGGCGGGGGAGGACCTGGGCGGCCGGCAGCCAAAACAGGGGCTACGGGCCGTCTGTTTCGAGGCCGTGAACGATGGGTTTCCAGCCGTGATTCTTCAAGGTTAGGACATGGTTAGGTTGCTTAGGATGGGACGAAGAGAATAGGATTGGATTGGCAGGAATGGTGGTCGGATTACAGAGAACCGGTCACGCCGGTTCAACTGTGTTGAACCGGGTGGCTCGAGGAAGGAGATGCACTGTAGCAGGCGCGTGAAGCCCACGCGCAGCCACTTTGGGCGGCGCGTGGAGGCGCGTGGGGAGGAATCCGGCCAAGCTTTCAACATGAGTTTAGTCCTAAATGTTCTAAGGAATCCAATGGTATAGTTTTCGGGTTAATCGGACGGTGTTACGGGATGGTTCGGGAATCCAGACGGTTACGGGTTTAGGATTAAAATATTATTTAATTTCCGGAAAATTGGGAAAATTAGGATTAGGATCCTTGATGTAGTTGTGACCCTATTTGGTGCATTTTGACAGGACGGGAGGCACCCGAGACGGTTGAGGAGCGCACGGAGCGCGACTGACTTGCTCAGATTTGTGAGTGGACTCTTTCCTACTTCCGACCATGCCTAACTGTTTTTATCAATGTTTTATGATATTATGTGTGTTTTTATGTTTTCCATGATAGTTATCCGTGATTGAAATGTTTGCATGTTTTTCGAGATGTTTCTGGATTTTGCACATTTTTCGAGGAAAAGCCGGTTTTCAGCTTTGATGCTATACTTGGGAAATTCAACCTATAAACGTTTTCTAATGATGGTAAATGAGTTATGAAACATGATTTGGGATTTACTATGGTTTTGGTATGATTTTCCGGATTTGGGTTCGGAATGTCGGTTCTGAACGCCGGAAGGGCTTCGAACTGGGGATTCCGAATTCGAGTTTGGTGATGGCTTTCGGAACGGTTTTACACTGAAATGGATTGGATTTTCTGGATCTGGATATGGGTTTAAAGACCCGGATACTGATTTGACGGGGGACGGGCCCGGATTGAGTTTAAAGACTCGGGAGTTTAAAGACTCGGATATTTATGACATTACCCCCATAGGCCTATTGAGTTTAAAGACTCGGGAGTTTAAAGACTCAGATTTATATTTGAGGCCTGGTTGAGTTTAAAGACTCGGATAGGTCCAGCAGGTTTGATCGGAAAAGATGGTTTAATGCTCGTGCTTTGGTTTCTATACCAGTTTATAGTGTATCTGTTTCTTATGAGGTTTTATAGTGTATCTGTTTCTTATGATGTTTTATAGTGTTTCTGTTTCTTATGATGTTTCATATTATGATTTTCTAATACTTCATTGGGCATGCCTGTTTTCAAAACGGAGGGAACAACTTCTTACTTTTCATTAACTCTGTTTTGACGAGAAACTGTTTTGAAACTGCTATTTATTCCAGTCCACTCACACCTTCTGTTTTTTTAAAATTCCCCTCCAGGTCGTGGTGATAGCGCTGGGGTGAACGTTGAGGCAGATATCGAGGCATAGAGCTTACGACGTTCTTCCGTTGCGGACTTAGACTTGTAGGACTTTTTGTGCCCATTTTGTAGAACTATGCTCTGACTTACTATTATATATATTTACTCCTTCGTCTGATAGTTGTGCTTATAGTTGTATTAAGGTTAATTTGTGGTACTGTAAGTGTGATTGTCAGACGGGAGCAGGGTTCGTCCCGGATAGCGAGGTGATATTTGGGACAGGTCCTGACAATTGGTATCAGAGCATAGGTTGTGTCGATTTGTGTTGGGTCTAGGTTGTTTGACTAACTCTATGCCTCTTTCAGTGTACGACCGATCATGCCTCCGCGACGTGAACCCCCTCCACGACCTGAAGATGAAGCGGCGAGAGAGACTGAGAGCGCTTCGATCGAGAGAGCCCAGAGACTTGGGGCTACGACTTTCAGTGGTGGGGCAGACCCCGAGGAAGCTCATCGATGGATCACCCGGCTCGAACGTATTTTTGGGGTGATGCACTGTCCTCCTGAGGATCGGGTTTTGTTAGCTACTTTTCTGTTGGATGGAGCTGCATACGAGTGGTGGTACACGTTGGAACTGTCCGGCTGGGATGCACATACTGTGACATGGGAGACTTTCCGGGAACGGTTTCTTGATCAGTACTATCCCCGTTCTTTCAGGGATGCAAAGGAGGCATAATTTCTTCACTTGAAGCAAGGGAACTTGACAGTTGCTGAGTATGAGCAGAGATTCCAGATGCTGTCCCGATTTGCTCCTGCATTTGTAGCGACCGAGGCGGAGAAGTGCCGCCGGTTTGAGTTGGGCCTCCGAGGAGAGATCAGGGCTATAGTGACAGCTGGCTCTTTTACTACATTCCGAGAGTTGTCTGATGCTGCTGTCAGGGTGGAGGCCAGTTTACCTGCTAGGCCACAGTACTCGGGCAGTGTTCGGCGCCGAGAGCATTCATTCCCTGGAGCATCGAGTCAGAGGCCCCCGAAACGGGAAAATTTTGGTGGATCGTCATCGGCTGGTGAAGCCCGGTATGGCAGACCAGGCAGTATTCAGGGCTCTGGTTTTCGAGGAGCTAGGTCACAACCGACTCCTCAGGCGAGTGCGACTTCAGTGGCTTCTACGGGGAGATATACCGGTGGACCCGGTAGGGATACTTGCTTCTATTGCGGAGAGCGAGGGCACTTCCGGCGGGAGTGCCCATTGTTAGCTCCGGAGGGTGGAGCAGGCAGAGGTACAGCAGAACCCGGGCGGAGTACGGCTTCAGTATCAGGGGCGGCAGGCCCTAGGGGTGGCGGTGGTGCCACGAGTAGTTCCAGAGGGCGCGGTAGGTCATCGGGACCTCAGGCGCGAGTTTTTGCCATGACTCAGCAGGAGGCCAGGTCGACACCTGGAGTGGTGACAGGTACACTCACCATACTTGGTCACACTGTTTTTGCTTTGATAGATCCCGGGGCTACCCATTCTTTTGTAGCTCGGAGTTGTAGTTTGGTTAAGGAGAAGGAGGTGTCTACTTTGGATTGTGCGTTAGGAGTGAGTACACCTACGGGAGAGGTGTTGGTAGTGACTCAGGTGTTGAGAGAGTGTCCGGTGATGGTAGGTGAGGTGGAGTTACTGGCGGATTTGTTACTGTTGGATCTCCGGGACTTTGATGTTATTTTGGGTATGGACTGGTTGACGAGACATCATGCTTCTATCGACTGTTTCGATAGGAGAGTTACTTTTCGGAGTCCCGGGTTAGTAGAGACTACGTTTCAGGGGGATCAGCGTGCACTTCCTACTGGAGTTATTTCGGCACTTGAGGCTAGTAAGTTGTTGCGTAAGGGATGCCAAGGTTACATAGCCCATGTGGTGGATACGCGTGCTACGCCAGTGAGGGCGGAGGATATACCAGTAGTACGGGAGTTTCCCGATGTTTTTCCCGAGGAATTGCCAGGACTACCCCCACATCGAGATCTTGAGTTTACGATTGATCTTCTTCCAGGTTCACAACCTATCTCACAGACTCCTTATAGAATGGCACCTGCAGAATTGAGGGAACTTAAGGCCCAGTTGCAAGAGTTGGTCGATATAGGATACATTCGACCGAGTATGTCACCTTGGGGAGCACCTGTTTTGTTTGTCAAGAAAAAGGACGGAGGATTGAGATTGTGTGTGGATTACAGACAACTGAATAAGGTAACTATTCGGAATAAGTATCCCCTACCCCGGATTGATGATTTATTTGACCAATTGAAGGGAGCTTAGTATTTTTCGAAGATTGATCTTCGCTCCGGTTATCATCAGTTAAGGGTTAAAGAAGAAGATGTACCGAAAACAGCCTTTCGGACGAGGTACGACCATTATGAGTTTGTTGTGATGCCTTTTGGTTTGACTAATGCCCCAGCAGCTTTTATGGACCTTATGAACCGAGTGTTCCGGCCATACTTGGATCGTTTTGTGATTGTCTTCATTGATGACATTTTGGTGTATTCAAAGAGTGCGAAGGCACATGAGAAACATCTGAGAATCGTGCTTAAAACTTTGAGGGAGCATCAGTTGTATGCGAAGCTCAGTAAGTGTCAGTTTTGGTTGACCAGTGTAGGATTTCTGGGTCATGTGATTTCGGCCGAGGGCATCAGCGTGGATCCTCAGAAAGTTGAGGCGGTAGCCAATTGGGAACAGCCTAAGATGGTGACGGAGATCCGGAGTTTTCTGGGTTTAGCAGGCTATTATCGGCGTTTCATTGAGGGTTTTTCGATTTTAGCCGCTCCTTTGACCCGACTAACTCGGAAGGGAGTTCGATTTGAGTGGGATGAAAACTGTGAACAGAGTTTCCAGGAGCTTAAAAGGCGGTTGACATCTGCTCCTGTATTAGCCCTTCCAGATGATAGTGGAGAGTTTGAGGTGTACAGTGACGCTTCTTTGCAAGGCTTGGGTTGTGTCTTGATGCAGCAGGGGAGAGTGATTGCTTATGCTTCCCGGCAATTGAAACCCCATGAGGTGAACTACCCTACACATGATTTGGAACTAACAGCGGTGGTTCATGCACTGAAGATTTGGCGGCATTACTTGTAAGACCCGTGTCCTGGAGGGAACGGTGAACAATCCCACATTCCTGCGAGGGGAATGGTCTGGGAAGGGAATGGTGGTGTGCCTTAAAGGTGTAGGCACACACCTATCTAGCACGAGGCCTTTTGGGAGCTCAGTGGCTTTGGGGGGGATTGGAACCCCAAAGTTAAGCGAGTTGAGGCTGGTGCAATTCCAGATGGGTGACCCCCTGGGAAGTTGCACTGTGAGATCCCGAAAACAAAACCGTGAGGGCGAGGCCCAAAGCGGACAATATCGTGCTAGATGAATCGGGACCTGACAGAAGAGGGTCGGGTCCTGACAATTTGGTATCAGAGCTAGACCCCGACCGGGAAGTGTGCCAGCGAGGACGCTGGGCCCTAAGAGGGGTGGATTGTAATACCCGTGTCCTGGAGGGAACGGTGAACAATCCCACATTCCTGCGAGGGGAATGGTCTGGGAAGGGAATGGTGGTGTGCCTTAAAGGTGTAGGCACACACCTATCTAGCACGAGGCCTTTTGGGAGCTCAGTGGCTTTGGGGGGGATTGGAACCCCAAAGTTAAGCGAGTTGAGGCTGGTGCAATTCCAGATGGGTGACCCCCTGGGAAGTTGCACTGTGAGCTCCCGAAAACAAAACCGTGAGGGCGAGGCCCAAAGTGGACAATATCGTGCTAGATGAATCGGGACCTGACAGAAGAGGGTCGGGTCCTGACATTACTTATATGGAGAGAAGTGCAGGATTTTCACGGACCACAAGAGCTTAAAGTATTTGTTCACTCAGAAGGAACTGAATCTGAGACAACGTCGATGGTTGGAGTTACTTAAGGACTACGACTGTACTATTGAGTATCACCCAGGGAAGGCTAATGTGGTCGCCGATGCTCTGAGCAGGAAGTCAGCTAGTTCTTTGTCACATTTGAGGATGGTACGGTTACCATTGTTGGTTGAGTTCCGCAGGTTGGGAGTAGAGTTGACTGTGGATAATCAGGGAGCACTCCTAGCGAGTTTTCATGTGCGACCTGTTTTGATTGATCAGGTTCTTGATGCTCAATTTGAGGACCCTGTTCTGGGCATCATTCGGATTGAGGTTGAGGCTGGAGAGAGACAGGACTTTGAGATCCGCGAGGATGGAGCCTTGGTTAAGGGTGGACGGTTGTGCGTACCTAAGGATAACGCATTGAAGAAAGTGATATTGGATGAGGCTCATTGTTCAGCCTATGCGATGCATCCTGGTGGGACCAAGATGTATCGTACACTTCGAGAGCATTACTGGTGGTCGGGAATGAAACGTGAGATTGCGGAATATGTCAGTAGATGCTTGATCTGTCAGCAGGTGAAAGCCGAGCGGCAAAGACCCTATGGAGCAATGCAACCTTTACCGATCCCCGAGTGGAAATAGGATCACCTGACGATGGATTTTGTGTTCAAGCTTCCGAGAACACCGAAGGGACACGATGGTGTGTGGGTTATTGTGGATCGACTTACGAAGTCTGCTCATTTCTTGCCAGTACGGGAAAACTTCAGGTTGGCGCAGTTTGCACAGTTGTTCATAGATGAGATTATTCGGTTGCATGGGACTCCAGAGTCGATAGTATCTGACAGAGATCCGAGATTCACTTCCCGATTTTGGCAGAGCTTACAGGAAGCTTTTGGGACTAAGTTGCATTTTAGTACTGCATTTCATCCTCAGACAGATGGACAGTCGGAGCGGACTATTCAGATTCTCGAGGATATGATGCGAGCTTGTGTTTTACAGTTCCAGGGTACGTGGGAGTCTCATTTACCTTTGATGGAGTTTGCTTACAATAACAGTTATCAGGGGAGCTTTGGGATGGCTCCTTACGAGGCTTTGTACGGGCGACAGTGTCGGACGCCATTGTGTTGGACTGAGGTTGGTGAGCGGAGATTGACTACGTCTGAGCTGGTAGACCTTACACAGGAAAAGGTGGCACTTATCAGGGATCGATTGAAGGCAGCGCAGGACCACCAGAAGAGCTACGCCGACCGCAGGATTAGAGATTTGGAGTTTGCAGTAGGAGACTGGGTTTTCTTGAAGTTATCTCCTTGGAAGGGAATCGTACGGTTTGGCAGACGAGGGAAGTTGAGTCCTCGTTACATTGGACCTTATGAGATCTTGGAACGGATTGGTCCTGTTGCATATCGATTGGCCTTACCAGCAGACTTGGAAAAGGTACATAATGTCTTTCATGTCTCTATGCTTCGGAAGTATATTCGAGATGATTCACATGTTTTGGAGGCACAACCAGTGGAACTGAGGGAAGACTTGAGTTTCGAAGAGCAGCCTGTTGCGATCTTGGACCGGAAGGATAAGGTTTTACGAAGGAAGACGGTTCCTTTAGTCAAAGTATTGTGGAGAAATCATCAAGTGGAAGAAGCTACTTGGGAACCTGAGGCTTTGATGCGTGAACAGTACCCTTATTTGTTTCACTGAATTTCGGGGACGAAATTCTTTTTAGGGGGGTAGATTGTAACAACCCGTACCTTTGGGAAGGGTAAAACTATAATTTTGTAAAGTTTTGTATATAAAGGACGATTTTGCCCTCGTGAATAGTAGGCTAAAAGTTGACTTTTTGAATTACAAATTAGATGAGTGTTGACCCTTAACCGTGACGTAGGTTAGGACGTTACGAGTCCGTAGACAGGTGGCAGGTTCGATTCGGACAACCGGAGGAAAAGTTATGACGTTCGGAAGATTAGGGGCGTTACCGTAATTTTGATTAAGTGAGGAAAATGTTGACTTTTTGGAGGACTTGTGAGTTTCACGTAGACCGAGGACCGTTAGATAGGTCTCGACGTCCTGAGTTCAACGACAGGCGGCACGCTGTCATTGGACGTCGGACGGGAAAGATACGGGTCTAGAACGTACGAGGGCAAAACGGTAATTAATTATAAGGGGTATTTTGGTCATTTTCTTTCAGCCAATTGGATCAGGACAAGTGGCAGAAGTGGGCTGGGATATTTGTGCTGAGCCCTTGGATATTGGACACGTGGGGGTGCTGGATTGTTCCAAAGAGTTCTCAAGTGTGCACGGCCACACTTTGCTCAGTTTTGAACCGTGCACTCGTTGGAAACACAGAGAAACAGAGGGGAAGAAATCGTGGGTGTTCGATCGATTCGGTGCAAAGGTGAGGGAGTTGATGACTAGTGAGAGTGACAGAGAGACGAGGGTGACCTAGTGATCGTGTTTTGAAGCTGCAACCGTGCACGGAGGTCACACGGTGGACGGCTGAGTTTTGAAGAAAACAGAGAAGGTGGTGAACTGTGGTGGCTGTTGTGCCGTGTGGTGGATCGATTCAAGCCACTAGGAGACTAAGGAGGCTACGGGGAGTCCAACAAGCACCGTGGTAAGCAGCGGTGCTCACGGCGGAGCCTGAATCGACGGGTGAGTTCTTTTCCCCTGTTTTTCCCGTGGCATTTAAATTCAAAAGTCGTGAAGGTAGGATGAGAATCGAGGGGATTGGTGAGTACAGCGGTGTTCAGGGAGGTTCTAGGAGTGGTGTAGAGCGGTCGCCGTGACGGGGGCGTACACGGCGGAGCTCAGTCGACGGTGAGTACTCTGTACTCTGTTTGGCCGTGAGGTTCAAACGCAAAGTCGTGGAGTTGGGCGTTGAGTCGAGGGATTAGGAGGTTAGGGTGAAGTTCAGGAAGGCCCTAGGCGTCGTTTAAGATGAACGCCGTGACGGGGGAGGACCTGGGCGGCCGGCAGCCAAAACAGGGGCTACGGGCCGTCTGTTTCGAGGCCGTGAACGGTGGGTTTCCAGCCGTGATTCTTCAAGGTTAGGACATGGTTAGGTTGCTTAGGATGGGACGAAGAGAATAGGATTGGATTGGACAGGAATGGTGGTCGGATTACAGAGAACCGGTCACGCCGGTTCAACTGTGTTGAACCGAGTGACTCGAGGAAGGAGATGCACTGTAGCAGGCGCGTGAAGCCCACGCGCAGCCACTTTGGGCGGCGCGTGGAGGCGCGTGGGGAGGAATCCGGCCAAGCTTTCAACATGAGTTTAGTCCTAAATGTTCTAAGGAATCCAATGGTATAGTTTTCGGGTTAATCGGACGGTGTTACGGGATGGTTCGGGAATCCAACGTTTACGGGTTTAGGATTAAAATATTATTTAATTTCCGAAAAATTGGGAAAATTAGGATTAGGATCCTTGATGTAGTTGTGACCCTATTTGGTGCATTTTGACAGGACGGGAGGCACCCGAGACGGTTGAGGAGCGCACGGAGCGCGACTGACTTGCTCAGATTTGTGAGTGGACTCTTTCCTACTTCCGACCATGCCTAACTGTTTTTATCAATGTTTTATGATATTATGTGTGTTTTTATGTTTTCCATGATAGTTATCTGTGATTGAAATGTTTGCATGTTTTTTGAGATGTTTCTGGATTTTGCACGTTTTTCGAGGAAAAGCCGGTTTTCAGCTTTGATGCTATACTTGGGAAATTCAACCTATAAACGTTTTCTAATGATGGTAAATGAGTTATGAAACATGATTTGGGATTTACTATGGTTTTGGTATGATTTTCCGGATTTGGGTTCGGAATGTCGGTTCTGAACGCCGGAAGGGCTTCGAACTGGGGATTCCGAATTCGAGTTTGGTGATGGCTTTCGGAACGGTTTTACACTGAACTGGATTGGATTTGCTGGATCTGGATATGGGTTTAAAGACCCGGATACTGATTTGACGGGGGACGGGCCCGGATTGAGTTTAAAGACTCGGGAGTTTAAAGACTCGGATATTTATGACATTACCCCCATAGGCCTATTGAGTTTAAAGACTCGGGAGTTTAAAGACTCAGATTTATATTTGAGGCCTGGTTGAGTTTAAAGACTCGGATAGGTCCAGCAGGTTTGATCGGAAAAGATGGTTTAATGCTCGTGCTTTGGTTTCTATACCAGTTTATAGTGTATCTGTTTCTTATGAGGTTTTATAGTGTATCTGTTTCTTATGATGTTTTATAGTGTTTCTGTTTCTTATGATGTTTCATATTATGATTTTCTAATACTTCATTGGGCATGCCTGTTTTCAAAACGGAGGGAACAACTTCTTACTTTTCATTAACTCTGTTTTGACGAGAAACTGTTTTGAAACTGCTATTTATTCCAGTCCACTCACACCTTCTGTTTTTTTTAAAATTCCCCTCCAGGTCGTGGTGATAGCGCTGGGGTGAACGTTGAGGCATATATCGAGGCATAGAGCTTACGACGTTCTTCCGTTGCGGACTTAGACTTGTAGGACTTTTTGTGCCCATTTTGTAGAACTATGCTCTGACTTACTATTATATATATTTACTCCTTCGCCTGATAGTTGTGCTTATAGTTGTATTAAGGTTAATTTGTGGTACTGTAAGTGTGATTGTCAGACGGGAGCAGGGTTCGTCCCGGATAGCGAGGTGATATTTGGGACGGGTCCTGACACTAAGATTTGAACTTGTAATTTTGTTTTATTTCTAAATTTTATGCATTTACTAGGAGTGTAAGAAAAATTAATAATGATTTTAATAATCTTTGAAGAGTATATTTATATGTCTATACTAGAGCCGAAAAGAAAAATAAAAAGGGGTACTGAAAATGAGTTTACATGGATATGAGCCTAACGGTACCTTACCCATCAACAAGTCGGTCTCCCGATGACCCCTCGGTCGGTCTCCCGATGACCCCTCGGTCGGTCTCCCGATGACCCTGGTTGGTCTCCCGATGACCCCCCCCTCGGTCGGCCTCCCAATGACCCCTCGGTCGGTCTCCCGATGTCCACTCGGTCGGTCTCCCAATGTCCCCCCGGACTCACTGCTCGGTCGGCCTCCCGATGACCCCTCGGTCGGTCTCCCGATGACCCTGGTCGGTCTGCCAAACTGTTGATGCAAAAATTGTACCAACGAGACTGTAAAGACACGCACGCACACCAAGACACAAGAAAGTACGTGGTGCACCCAAATCGGGCTACGTCCACGGTGTTGCCTCCCTCTCATTAATAATATGATATTTGTACAAGTATAAGGCTCTGAGCCTTTGAGAGATAATAGTGTTTGTAGAGAGGATGAAGAGGTTGAGTCCCCAAAATAAGGGAGGAGGCTCCCTATTTATAGGAGTTATCTAGGGTTAGGTCATAGTTGTGATGGGCTTTAAGGCATGGACCTTGTTGATGGGCCTCCATGCAATAGGCCCATTTAAGACGACTTGAGAGAATTATTAAAGCTCATGTTCAAGGCTCATCTTGGAGGCCCATCAACAAGGCCTATGCCTTAAAGCCCATCACAACTATGACCTAATGTAACGCCCCGAAAAATCCAAAAAATGTAAAATATTAAAATAATGTGAAAATGACGTTTTTACCCCTGGAAGGACATGGCTAAAAGTTGACTTTTTGTACATTTTTCTAGTACCATTGTGTAGGTCTCGGAACGCTGAATCCGTAGACAGGTGACACGTCGAAAACGGAGTTCGGATGAAGAAGTTATGAGGTTGCGAAATGTAGGGGCAAAATGGTAATTGTGCTTAAAGGGTAAAATGGTAATTTTACATGGGCTCTAATTAAACGGTGAATAGGATTGCTATTATATGGTTTAAGGTGCTGACTATTCAATTACTGTGGCTGATTCAATCTATCTTTAACCCTGCTCATGACACCTGCCATATGAGGAAGCCTATTAGTGGCACTTAGTGGCTTTATTGTCCACTTAAGACCATTAATTAATTGTTAGCATAAGTCTGATAGGAGTCGCAGTATTTGACTAAGAACAAAAAACAGAGAACTAAACCTCCTCAAAACCTTGTGATCGATTAGCATCAAAAGAAAAGGAAAATCAGTGCACTAGAGTAATAAATTAGCGTGAATTGGAGAGAAAAATCGAAAGAAGAACAAAGAAAACCCATATAGACCCATACTGGGAATACCCGAAAAACCACCCAAAACCTTAATTCTCGATTTTGATTTCTGAGATGGTTTTGTGCGAAAGTGAGGTGATATTTCATCTTCTGGGAGTTAAACGAATCAAACTAAATCGATTGGGAAGGAAATTGGTGGAGAATTGGTGACGAACAGACCCTGCGACTTCTTTGAAACTGTGAGCTTGAGTTCGATTACTTGGAGGTAAGAAACTGTGAAATTGACTTCATAATTGTGTTTATAATGGACCTAGGATGCTTCTGGTGTCATCTGTCAGGACCCACCCCGGTTTCACCCAGAAACCCGAGGTAAATCCTGCTCCCGTCTGACACCCGACACAAAAACAGTCAGACGCAGGAGAAAGCACTCAATAAAAACCGAAGTTAGAGTTTACAGAGCATAGTACGAATACAAGGAAATAAAAACCGATGATAATTACACGCACGCGGAAGAAAAACTTAAACACTCGGAAATCCCGCTCGTCACTTCTATGCCTCAGACGCTGCCTCGACGCCGGAACCCCGCGCTAGCTCCACAACCTGGAGGGCAATTAAAACAGAAGGTGTGAGTGGACCATAATAAAAGAAAAGTTCTAAAAACCATTTAATAAAAACCAAGTTTCATCCTCCATTTTGAAACCACATGCATAACCCAGTTCATAAAACAATTAGAAACCAAATCACCATCAACCACATCATAAGAAACAGAAACACTATAAAACAGTTATAGAAATCATATTATAAACATCATAAAGCCGTATCAAAAATCGTGAATAATCAAATCATCATTTTCCGATCAAACCTGCTGGACCTATCCGAGTCTTTAAACTCCCGAGTCTTTAAACTCAATCCAGGCGTCAATAATATCCGAGTCTTTAAACTCAACAGGCCTACGGGGGAAATATCACTATATCCGAGTCTTTAAACTCCCGAGTCTTTAAACTCAATCCGGGCCCGTCCCCCGTCAATAAATATCTGGGTCTTTAAACCCAATAACCAGATCCAGCAAATCCAATCCAAAACCATTTGTAAAACCATTGTCCATTTCCATATCCCAAACCCGAATCCGAAATCACTGGTCCGATGCCCTTCCGGCATCCAGAACCGTCATTCCGAACCCAAATCCGGAATTCCACTTCCCAACTTTAAAACCAAATTCCGTTTCCGAAATCCGATTCTAAAACCGAAAACCTTGATCATCGAAATCATGTAATCCCGTTATAATCATTGAAAACCATTTATTGTTTGAAATCCCAAAACCATGGCATCATAATCAGAAATCAAGACTTTCTCGTAAAACGTGTCAAATACGTTATTTCTCGAAAAACGTGCAACTAAGTAAAACAGTTATCGTATATTCAAATAACCATGAAATCACAGAGAAAACCATAAAACAAGTAATTAAAAGCAGTTATGCATACTCAGTTATAGAGAAGGGGTCCACTCACAGTACCGAGCCCTCAATCGTGTCGCGAACGTCCAGCACGTTCCTCAGCTTCCTCGGGAAATCCAGGTCCTGTTAACAACCACCAAATTACGTCACTAACACGTCTACGAGTAACCACCTAAATTCCCTCAAAAATCCCCGGGTCCTGAACGTACTAAACCGGGACCCTAAACCTTCACCCTCGCGAAACTAAACTCAAACGACGTCCGATTAACCCGAAACCACTTCCAATGGACTCAACACAACTCCTGGACCAAAAACCTAGTTCACCGTTTCTCCAACCGCCGCCGCACGCGCCCTCACGCGCCGCCCAAAGTGGCTGCGCGTGGCCCTCACGCGCCTGCTACAGTGCATCAACTACCTTGAGCAGACCCGGTTCGACACAGTGTCTGTAAATCGAACCGGCGAGAACGGTTCTCTGCCATCCCGTCTCCATTTCCTTCCCTTTCTTCCCCATCTTCATCGTCCAGACCTACTCTGTCCATCCCTATCCTCCTTAGACCTCGACACGGCCCCTAAACCGTCGACCGAAGCTCGAAACAAACCCCGATCTCTGCTCTGTTTTCCTTCCCAGCCACCCAGGTCACCTCCCGTCACGGTGGCATCACCAGACGGTTCCTAGGACCCTTCTAAACCTAACCCAACTCACCCTAACCGTCGATTCACTCCCAAACTTCACGACTTTAGGTTCGAACATCGACGGCAAAACAGAGCACCAGAGTACCTGCCGTTGTGTTAACCGCCATCGTGCACCACCCGTCACGGCAGCACAACCAATAGAAGCCCAGACCTCCATTGAGTCCCCTAGACCTCCCTATGAACTTCGATTTGACCTCTAGACTCACGACTCACAAGTCAAAACTCAACGGAAAAACAAGGCACATACACAGAGATTAGAATTTACCTGCAACCGTCCACGACCGTGCTCGCCGCCGCGTTCCCTGGAGTCCACAGCGTCACCTGCAACCCTCCTCTCGAGGTCAATCGCACCCGCACACGGCCACAGCACCACCACAAGCCCTCAGTCTTCTCTGTTTTCTCAAGTTGTCCCCGTGACTACTCAACTCACCCACACACCACCATCACCTCTTCCAACCCTCTCACTGTGTTCCTCTCATGCTCTGATCAATCGCACACACTTACAACTCACTAGCACACACACCATCATCGATCAATTCTCTCAATTTCCCTCACCGCCTCACTCTTTTTCACTCGAACACCCACGAACACACATGGTTGCACCCCAATTATTTGGGCCGTGCACACACAAAAACCCCCCAGAAGCCACTACACACCTGCCACATGTCACCATCCACTCCATCCTCTCCCACATGGCTCAATCCCAGCCGTCCATCTGCCTTTTCTGTGCACAATTCCCCAGACAACTAAAAGACCAAACTGCCCCTCCTTTTAACCCAATTTTACACTTTTGCCACTAACTTCCTAGACCCGTAACTCCCACATCGTAAGTCCGATGAATACGTGCCGCCTGTCATCGAACTCAGGACAACGAGATCTACGTAACCACCCTCGGTCATCGTACCAAAACCCGATCGTCCAAAAAGTCAACGTTTCCCCTTCTTTTAACCAAATTACGGTTATGCCCTCAACCTTACGAACATCATAACTTCCTCCTCGGATGTCGGAATCAGGCGTGCCACCTGCCTACGGATTCGTGACGTCCTAAACTACGTCCTGGTCACCGGTCAAAGTCCATTGGGACACCTAAACGAAAAGTCAACTTTTTGCCCGAACTAGGGGCAAAATCGTCATTCTACGCTTACGGACCTATCGGGACCACCTAACCACCAATTAGCCTCACTAATCCCACCTTAATCACTCTACTAATCCCGGCTCTCGGGACGGGTTGTTACATCATCAATTGGAAGAAACAGGTTGGTTTGGGGTAGAACCCGAGTTAAGACCCGTCGGGTGTTCGTCTTGAGTCGAGGATTTTGAGGGTTTGTTTGATTAAATTGAAGTCACATAACTGTAATCTAGATTGAATTGATGCTAATGAGTGAAATAACGGGAGGAATTGAGTTCAAATCGAAGGAGATTACATCGGGTCAGATCGCGGGTTCCAGACCCGTTTATCAGAGAAACAGGCGAGGGAGAAGCACTGTAGCAGTGCACTGTTCACGGCACGTGGACTCACGTGCAGCTGCTTGCGGCGGCGCGTGAGGGCGCGTGACCGGGAATCTGAAGGAGGGTCCAACATACTTTTTGATGTTCTCGATGATACGGACCTATTAGCGTTAGTTTCGGGTCAATCAGATATAAATTGAGGATAGTTTTGCGTATCTGAAGCGTATAGGTTACGTTTAAATAATATTATTTTATTCCGACGACTAGGAAATTAGTACATAAGATTATATGATACTCTAGTAATCCTATATTACGTGTTTGACAGGCTGAAATATTCTCGGGACATCAGACGAGAACGAACAGCTCGAATCCGAGCAATCTGGATGGTGTGTGAGTGGACTTTTGTTTTCTACCCTAAATGCATGCATATATATTTTAACTGCTTTTAAATGCTTTATAATATGATTTAATATGATTTGCTATGATTGATCTTGTGATATGGTGATTTCCGGATTTTGGGAATATTATATTATTTTATATTGTTTTTGGGCACGATTTTCGAGAAAATCATAAAATTGTGATTTTGGGCGATGGCCTGAGATTTAAGATGGCTTTTGACTCGGAATTGAAGTTATGTGATTTCGTTGATGAAATTGAATTATAAATGATATGTTAGACATGGATTTATGGAATTTACTTGTGCTTTGGAAACGCTATATTTCGGGTAGAGACCCTATTGAACTATTGATTTGATTTGAGATTTAAATGGTTTTGAAATGAGAATATTGGCTATTGGTACCATCCTCTGTGATTTGATGGTCTCCTCCAGACGTCGTAGATCCTGGAGTAGTCACGATCCACTGCTTGGAGATGAGTAGCTCCGAGGGGAGGCTCAGTCTCAGGAGTGTGAGTTTATGATGATATCCTCCAGACGTCGTTGATCCTGGAGATGATATCACCCCAGACGTCGTTGATCCTGGGGAGGTACTCAGACATGAGACACCCGAGTTGCACGTGTTGCATTGATATCGTGACGAGTTATTGGATATTGAGATTGGATGTTGAGGATGGTGGTATCATGATTGATTTTGAACTGTATTAGCTGTTTTATTTTACTTTGATTTATATGACTCATGTTTTATATGATATGCATGCATGTTTACAAAACTGGAGGGTAAGACTAGTTTTGATAAATAAATATATTTCTAAACCTTTATTTTTGTCCACTCACACCTTTCATGTTTTTTTTTTGTAGCCTCCAGGCACGTGCACAGGTACTGAGGCTCGTATCGAGGCAGAGGAATAAACAGACCGTTGCGTACTCAAGTATCTGACCGCGTAGGATTTTGGTCTTTGTTTGTAAATATTTCTTATGCTCTGTAAACCGGTTGACAACTGAGGTAGTCAACGGTCCTAAAGACGTACCTATCCCTGGTCTGACTATGTGTGTTGTCTGTTGTGTTGTGTATCTATATATATATATATTTGAACTTCTTTTGGCCTTTTAATGTTATGGTCAGACGGGAGCAGGATCTTTCGCGATTATCGAGGGATAATCGGGATGGGTCCTGTCACCTAACCCTAGATAACTCCTATAAATAGGGAGCCTCCTCCCTTATTTTGGGGACTCAACCTCTTCATCCTCTCTACAAATACTATTATCTCTCAAAGGCTCAGAGCCTTATACTTGTACAAATATCATATTATTAATGAGAGGGAGGGAAACACCGTGGACGTAGCCCGATTTGGGTGAACGACGTACTTTCTTGTGTCTTGGTGTGCGTGCGTGTCTTTACAGTCTCGTTGGTAACAATTATTTTGCATCAACAGTTTGGCACCGTCTGTAGGAATCGATACAAAAGGTTATGTCGGTTCTTTTCAATTTTTCTTACCTGGTAAAACACCATGTCCGCCAAGAACACCAAGAAAACCCCAGAAAATACAGTCTATCCAATACGCGGGAAGAACCTAGGGAAATTCTCCTTTCCCTGCTTGGTCGAAGCCCCTCGTGCTTCTCTCACAAAGCCTCTTTCCCACCACAAAATAAATATATATTGTAGCCTCTGCAAACCACAAATTTTGGTACTTTAAACCCCTGCAAACTCTGCCCACCACAAACAAATAACAGCTATTTTTTAGCTTTCTGTAGGCATCTACCCACCACAAAAAAAATACATATATAATCATGCTTGGTAACCTGCCCCCTGCCACTTGGCCCCACCAAGATATTATCTCTCTTTATTACAACAGTCCAGACTTCGTCATCGGTCCTTACCGATGTCCCATCTGGCTCCCGCTCTGTCGGCCCCCCGATGACCCCTCGGTCGGCCCCTCGATGACCCCTTGGTCGGTCTCCCGATGACCCCCCTCGGTCGGCCTCCCGATGACCCCCCTCGGTCGGCCTCCCGATGACCCCTCGGTCGGTCTCCCGATGTCCACTCGGTCGGCCTCCCAATGACCGCTCGGTAGGTCTCCCGATGTCCACTCGGTCGGTCTCCCAATGTCCCCCCGGACTCACTGCTGGGTTGGCCTCCCGATGACCCCTCGGTCGGTCTCCCGATGACCCCGGTCGGTCTCCCGATGTCCACTCGGTCGGCCTCCCAATGACCCCTCGGTCGGTCTCCCGATGTCCACTCGGTCGGTCTCCCAATGTCCCCCCGGACTCACTGCTCGGTCGGTCTCCCGATGACCCCTCGGTCGGTCTCCCAATATCCCCCCGGACTCACTGCTCGGTCGGTCTCCCGATGTCCACTCGGTCGGTCTCCCGATGACCCCCCCCTCGGTGGGCCTCCCAATGACCCCTCGGTCGGTCTCCCGATGTCCATTCGGTTGGTCTCCCAATGTCCCCCAGAACTCACTACTCGGTGGGTCTCCCGATGACGCCCGGTCGGTCTCCCGATGTTCACTCGGTCGGCCTCCCAATGACCCCTCGGTCGGTCTCCCGATGTCCACTCGGTCTGTCTCCCAATGTCCCCCCGGACTCACTGCTCGGTCGGTCTCCCCGATGACCCCTCGGTCGGTCTCCCGATGTCCACTCGGTCGGTCTCCCAATGTCCCCCGGACTCACTGCTCGATCGGCCACCTGATGTCCCCTTAGACTCCATGTAAACAACTTAGCATGCACCAAGGAAAACCTCATAGTACGCTTGAATACAACCAGGTAACACTTTCAATCAGAAATCCCTTCTGTCACTCATACATGACATACACACATGTCACTCATACATGACATACATACATGTCACTCATACATGACATACACACATGTCACTCATACATGACATACACATATGTCATTCATACATGACATACATACATGTCACTCATACATGACATACATACATGTCACGCATTCATGCTCTCGTGCATACTGACATACTTGTCACACATACATGCCTTTATGCATTCTGGCATACATGAACTTATACATACACTCCACACATCATCGAGCACCTGCTGCTCGGAGCCCCGCTGCTCAACACATCATCGAGCACCTGCTGCTCTGAGCCCCGCTGCTCAATACATTACCGAGCACCTGCTGCTCCGAGCCCCGCTGCTCAACACATCATCGAGCACCTGCTGCTCTGAGCCCCGCTGCTCAATACATTACCGAGCACCTGCTGCTCCGAGCCCCGCTGCTCAACACATCATCGAGCACCTGCTGCTCCGAGCCCCGCTGCTCAACACATCATCGAGCACCTGCTGCTCCGAGCCCCGCTGCTCAACACATCATCGAGCACCAGCTGCTCTGAGCCCCGCTGCTCAACACATTACCGAGCACCTACTGCTCCGAGCCCCGCTGCTCAACATATCATCGAGCACCTGCTGCTCCGAGCCCCGTGCTCAACACATTACCGAGCACCTGCTGCTCCGAGCACCCGCTGCTCAACACATCATCGAGCACCTGCTTCTCAGAGCCCCGCTGCTCAACACATTACCGAGTCACCTATTGCTCAACATTCAATGCTGCACTCAGCACACCTATCGACTGAGACGTAATTCTACAGCCACAATCGCTCACAAGCAGTCAGATTCATACATGCAGTCATACTCACCGGGGGACTACCAGAGCGCAATCACTACAACGTCAATCCACTCAGACATACAACACACTACATGACCTCTTCTCTTCCGCATCCTACCTCGACCGAGGGACTTGGGGGACTGATGGTACACCGAGCGGAAGCAGTGCCAAAATGAAGAGTTTCTCGGTCAGTGCACTTTACCTGAAAGTCCTCAACCGAGGCAGTCCGCCTCAGGTTAAGAACTTGGGGACCTTGGTCGACGCTGCATCTGACCAAGAAAGAGGCCCATTTAAGACGACTTGAGAGAATTACTAAAGCTCATGTTCAAGGCTCATCTTGGAGGCCCATCAACAAGGCCCATGCCTTAAAGCCCATCACAACTATGACCTAACCCTAGATAACTCCTATAAATAGGGAGCCTCCTCCCTTATTTTGGGGACTCAACCTCTTCATCCTCTCTACAAACACTATTATCTCTCAAAGGCTCAGAGCCTTATACTTGTACAAATATCATATTATTAATGAGAGGGAGGCAACACCGTGGACGTAGCCCGATTTGGGTGAACCACGTACTTTCTTGTGTCTTGGTGTGCGTGCGTGTCTTTACAGTCTCGTTGGTACAATTTTTGCATCAACACCTTTAAAAAACTCATTTGACCATTCCCTAGATAATTGCCATCACTCATTTAAGGGTGTGTCTACTTATGAGTAATGAGAATAAAATTAAAGAGTGATTTCCATTGTCTAATACTGATACGTTTACTGGCAAGTAGGTAATCAATACATATATGGAGCCCATTCAAATTTGGTAATTCTCTTATTCATTTTAAGGTAATGTGATTAACTAGGGAATGTGTTAATGATTCACATTACCTCATTTCATGATATTTGTTTTTTTACCAAAATATTCTACGAATTTTAAATAATTTTAAATAACCCGAAAAAATTAAAAATGTAGTTTAAAATTATTAATTATAATAGTTCTAAGTAATAATTTTCTTATGTGAACCAATCCTTACTTTCCGAGTCACCTCATCAACCTCGGGACAAAACACATGATCTAGAAGCTCTATATAATGACCCGAAAATTTAAATAAGGTAATTTTGGAAAATTAAAAAGGGAATTGTCGATTTCACCTTTTTGCCCTAGGTATTTTTTTTTGACTTTTTGTGAGGACCGTTACGTAGGCCTCAAAATCGTGAGTCCATAGATAGGTGGTATAATAGAATTAAAGATTAGATAAACTAGTTACAAGCTTGGAATTACCAAGGGCATTTTGGTAATTTTGGCACTAGGGGCATTTTGGTCATTTCACAAGTGGTGATATTTTGTGGATTGCATGAGGTGGTGACAAGTGCTTACCTTGTGCTCTGATGACAAGTGGTGATATATATATATATATATATGTGTGTGTGTATGTATGTGTGTGTGTGTGTGTGTGTGTGTGTGTGTGTGTGTGTGTGTGTGTGTGTGTGTGTGTGTGTGTGTGTGTGTGTGTGTGTGTGTGTGTGTGTGTGTGTGTGTGTGTGTGTGTGTGTGTGTGTGTGTGTGTGTGTGTGTGTGTTTTGAGTGTTTTTGAAAAACCATCACACCCAAGAGCCACACAAGGAAGAGATAGAGGAGAAACATCAAGAGAGAGAAGAGAAGAGAAAGGGAGAGGGAAAACAAAGAAATGAAGGAAGAAGGAGGAAGAAACCACGAGCACAGAAAACTAAAAAATCCTAATCGTGCACCCTAACCATTTCGAGACATCCAGACTTTGAACTAAGGTTCCTAATCGCTTTCTCAAGCTCCCACGGTCCTAGAATACCAGAAAACTAGAAGTTTGATGCTTGGAAAGGCCTGAAAATAGTTGGACGACGATCACCCGAAGTTGAAGTTTGGGTTGAAGATTAAAGGCAAGTTTATTTCTGAGTTTTAAGATCATAGAACATTTCTAGGCTAGATTAGATGAAGATAGGCATTTAAAAGGAAGAAAATGGAGGAAAATTTGGGTAGAAGATGATCTCTACGTAGGCGCGTGAGGCCCATGCATAGAGGCCATATGTGGCGCGCATGGGCACATGGCTCACCACCTGGGTTTTTGGCTAGCACGTTTTTCTATGCTTTTATTGTTAATAACCCATTGACACGGGTTTTAGGTTGATCAGACATCGGCTCGGAGTAGTTTCGGGTGTTCGAAGGGTTATGCGTATGTTTTAAACTAGTATTTAATCCCAAAAAATTAGGAGAATTAAATGTAAGATTATTTGGGAAATTAGTGACCTTTCGTGGTATTTTTGACATGCGTACAAATCTAAGAATTTACAGAGGAACTCGTGAATCGAAATTTAATTGTGTGGACGGTGTGTGAGTGGACTTTATTTTTATAAATTACTATGCATACATAGTTAAACGTTTTAATTTATTTATTGCATGATTTATGTGGCAATGATTTGAATATGGTTTCTCAATGATTATTTGATAATTTTCTGGAATTATTGATTGGTTTTGGATACGTATTTTACGGTTATTCTATGGAAACTGTATTTTGGGCTCAGGCCTAGGTCTGGATGTGTTTTGATTTAGTTTTGAGTCAAGGATTGTGCTAAATGAATTTTCTTGGGATGTGAATTGCTTTTCCATGGTCAATCATCTAACATGGTCAGTGCTTTAACATCGTGAGCTCGGCTCCATTGATCCTAAGGCTGTAAGGCTGGAGAGTTGATGAGTTCTTAGACGTGTCCGGATTGTGCATGAGTGTAGTTCCCGGACAAGGCCCGGATGGTGCTACATTCAATTTTTGAAAATGACCCGGATGGTGCTACGTGCAGTTCCTGGGGATACTATTACAGTCTGGATGGTGCTGCATGTAGTACCCAGACTTGGTTTAGATGGTGTTTCGTGCAGTTTTCGAGTTAGCCTACGTGTAGTGCTATTGTTCATTGTGACTGATACTCAAGTTTGAAGATTGATTGTGTCTGTTTATAAGGCTTGTGAGACTAAACCATGTATTATATTTATTGTTGTTATGACGAATTCATGGATATGACTTAGACTGTGTTTAGTGTAATTCCCGAGGTTGCCCATGCAGTTTGATTATCGAGGATCAGTTGGTTACTTGGTATTGGTTGGTTGATTGGTATTAGATTGGATGGTCAGAATTACAAGTATTAATTGGTCAGTTTGACTTATTGATATTAGATTGGTTAAATTAATGTGATTGATTGATTTTAATTTCATTTGTTTAAGACTTATACTATGCATGCATGTTTTCTAAAAATGGAGTGTTGATGCTGTTTTCCTCAGTAAACGAATTTTTAAATGTTAATTTTTCCACTCACATATTTTATTGGTTTTAACCCTCCAGGCCATTGCACGAAAACAGAGGTAGATCGAGAGATGAAGGTATGAATAGTAAGGTAGTACGATTGTCCCTTGTCCGACAAGAATTGAGGGTAATTTTGGTATTCTAGATCGAGTGTCAGCCAGGAGCAGGATCGATCGTGATTTTCAAACCGTTTTAAGAGCAGATCCTGTCATCTAGATTCCACCTTCCGTCTGGACATATAAGGTCTGAAACTAGTGAGTCACATGGTAGCCCCTGGTTCATAATTAGTTTGAAAGTGACTGAGTTAGGAATCCAACAATCATCGAACACACGAATAGCCTCCCTAGTTCCAACATGACAAATCAGACCGTGCTGCACCACTTCTTGACCCTAGAGAATTGAGCGCCACACCAAGGAAGGATTAGTCCCTAATTTAGCATGCATAAAATCTACATCCTTATAATATCGGTCCTTTAGCATATGATCCACTAGGGACTAAGGCTGTTCAAGTAATCTCCAAGCCTGTTTAGCTACCATAGCTTGATTAAAATCCTAAAACTTCTTGAACCACAATCCCTCATGTTTCTTTGGACTACAGGGATGCTACTAGTTGACCCAATGAATACCTTGCCAACTGGCCTTCCCCTACAAAAATCACACAATTTCAACAGACAACTCTTGACACAAATTACGAGGAAGTTGAAAAACACTCATAGAATAGGTTGGTAAGGCTTGAGGCACTGTTGTGACAAAAGCTTCCTTCCCAGATGCTGACAGTAATTTAGCATTCCACATAGTTAGTTTATTTTGAAGGGCATCGTAGACCTTAGCGAACATTTTCCTCTTGTTTCCTATTGTAACCGTAGGCAACCTAAGATATCTCTCATGGAACCCAACAACCCGAAATCCCAGCATTTTAGTAATCAGGTGAATCATAATGGGATTAGTATTAGGACTGTAGTAGGCTAGAGATTTATCAAAATTAATAAGCTTCCTAAACAGCTGTTCATGCAATTTTAAAACCATTAGTAGATTCTAATAATCAACAAGTTGGGCGTTATAGAATAAGAGACTATCATCAGTAAATGAAAATAAGGAATAACACCGGGGCACTCGGTGCCACCCTAATACCATGAATCCACATATCCCTTTGAGCTTGAGACAAAAGCGTTAAAAGACCTTCTGCACAAATCAAGTAAAGGTAAGGAGAGAGAGAATCCCCCTGCCTCAACTCCCTTATAGGTGTAATATATCCCACATACCATCCTCTCACTCGAAACATGTATGACAGGACCCTTGGCGAGATCCTCATGCATCATCCGAATCTCAATCAGTAAGCTAATCTGAAGCCTTTGGGACGTCCTAGCCTATCAAAGTCACACGAAAGGGTCATTAATAATCCACACAAGTCCATACATAATCACCCTCTAAACCTCAGAACTGAAAACACGTCCCAAACAAGCTTCTCGAGGAGAAAATCCCCAAAACTATCACCAAACGACCTAAGATCGACCTGAAACCACAACCATTGGATTGAGGACGTCAAAACATTTCGAACAAGACTAATTTCACCTTGAAATTCCCAGCCACGCCTCACCACACACCGATCAAAGTTCTAATCAAAGCCCACGAGCCGCCCCATGCGTGTGACGTCAACCACTGATGTCACCTGCTCATGCCAACCGCCGACATCACCTGCTCACATCAACCGCTGACATCACCTGCTGATGCCAGCCCTAGACTGACGTGACCCTGCCATGTGTCACTAACAACCTAACATATTTTTCCATGTGGCACCCTCTGACACGTGCCATGTGGCACTACTTGACACAGGCCACGTTACCCACTGACCACGTACTATGTGGCACCTAAAGGGCCTGACAGTCTACCACGTGGCACCTGACATCTCTGAAACACTACCACATGGCACCTTGCCATGTGGCACCTGACACCTCTAAAACACTACCACATGGCACCAACCAACCCCTGCCATATGGCTCGATATTGATTATGTGGATGCCACGTGGTTGCCACATCATCATCATCAATCTCTCATGGGTCACTCGTGGATCTACAACCAGGTCGTTCGACCTGCGATCACAACCGGACTCTAAAATCTCCCTAACACATCCAATCTTCAAACCACGACCACCATTTGACTCCATTCCTACCCAGAAACAGATATATTGCCACAAAATCAACAAAACTCACCTCAATCCCTCGAGTCAATCTCGATGCCCATGACCAAAGTTAAAACTCGTCCCCAGGTCAAATCCTACATGCAAAGCTCCCTATTTTTTTCCCTACTCACTCGTACAAACTCGAAGAAGACAACCATGGCCTCAGTTTGAAGTTTCAATCACCCAAAACCAAAAATCCAAGCCAAGGTCCATAAAATCCACAACTTACCTGGGTTTTCCTCTGGGTTCCAGCAACCCCGTGCCTCCTCATCCTTCCTCTGTTTCTCTCACACTCCCAGCTCACTTTCTCCCTCACAACCTAAAGCAATGGTGAGGAAGGTGATGTAGAAGTTGGATGGGCTGGAGTTTCAGATATGTGTGTATTCGAACAATGAGAGATGAAATATTGTAAGGGATAAAGACAAAGGGATGGGTGACACTTGTCACTCATCCCATGGATCAGAACTAGATATTTGTCCTCGCAACCAAAGAAAAGTACCAACTGCCTCGAAAAATGTGCAATCATAACAACCGTCAAATACCAATCCTGACTCGTAAAATCGCTATAGAGACTCCAAATTCGACGTACTGCCCATCTACGTAACTAGAATCACGAGATCTACGTAACGAACCTCGATAAATGTGCAACCAACCTCACTGGTTAATAGTTAACATTTGGTCAAAGCTCCCCTACTCAAGGGAAAAACTATCAATTAACTAGAAATATTCCTAGAAAATCCTCTATAATCTCATAATTATGGGCCGGGTCATTACAGTCAACCATCTTTATAGGAATTTCACCCTCGAAATTTGCACTGACCCCTGCCTAAACTATGGAAAAAAAATTTCGCCTCAAAACCTAGGATCCCAAGTAGCCTCCTCCACGTTCAAAATCCCTCTGTAATACAGCTACCACGCAATCGTAGCCCAACACTAAACCATGTCTGTTCGATCCTAGATCTGGACATGCCGCTCACTATGCCCAAAATCCTCTCCGAGTTCTCCCAGTTGCTCCGTCAACATGTGAGATGTGTATAACACGTACTCTCCGAGAACTCCAGAGACAACCCAACCTGTACACTATCCAATCTAACCTCCCAGTCAACTTGAAGGTCAACCAACCGACATCTAACAAGACCACGTCCTGCAAAACATCGAAGTCCAACTATGGAATAGCGATCCAATAGCCTGAGTTTAACCCAACCAGAAGACATAACCATAACCAAAATATCTTTTCAAATCGGGCACTAAGCCAAAATCCGATTTCCAAAACCACCATTAAAACCTATGTCATGAAAACCACAACTAAACATCCATACCCATATACCAAATATCCACCATTTATCCAGAAACCAGATGACATCATAAAACCATACCATAGCCATCCAACCCATGTCATAAAACCAAGTAAATATTTAATTATGCATGTCCTATAGTTATGAAAGAAAATGTCCACTCACGGTACTGTCGATAGCCCGAACCCCGATCTGTAAGCTAATCCAAAGCCTCTGTGACAGGACCCGCCCCGATCCCTCAGGGACCACAAGGGGACGTGCCCTGCTCCCGTCTGACACCCAATAATTCATACCAAATTTAACCTCAAATCATCAAATGCATAAATAACCAAATAAACGTTATACATCAAATCCGAATTAAACAAATGTCAGACAAGGGATGAAAATCCGAAATACAAGTTGCGAGCACGACTCTATTAAAAACCTGCGGGTACACCACCCAACAGGGGTTCAGGTACGCAGAAAGTGGATCTATGCCTCAGCCTCAGGTTCCTCCTCTACCTCAGTATCACGACCTGGATGGGTTACCAAAAACATTAAGGGTGAGTGGACCGAAACTCAAGTTTATAAAATCATTTGATAAGTAAAACATATAATTTACCCCTCCGTTTTCCAAACATGCATGCATCATTATTTAAAATCATAAACCATATAATATGAACCATAAGGCATGTAATAAAACCATAAGTATAATTTTAGTTGTTGCACTATACACTCCAATCCCGACATCCCTGATGTCTGACGTCCCTGACGTCAATAAGGTCACAATCACAAGGCTACGCGTGCCACTCGGGTCTCAATTTCCGAGTTCAATCCCCGAACCCCGTTCGGGTACAGCATCCCCGATGCTTAGCGTCATAGACGCTGGACGTTCTAGACGTCCGTGACCTCTCCGGGGTACCTCATCCGGAGGAGACAATATAACATGGAAGGATCTATACAGTGCAGTACCAAATACATTTTATTGATATCCACATGCAAGGTATATATATACCTAGATAAAATCTGAATCAATCATTAAGTTTCATCAAACGGGTCTCAAGCCCAAATACCGTGAAACGTGCCATAACCATATTTTCCATATCATCAAAACCATCATTGTTTTTAGCATGTGAATAAGTATAATAAACCAGAAAACATTTATGCACGCAAGGGTTTAAGAAAATGGCCCACTCACAGTACAGGCCTGCTGAAAACCGAGCGTTTACCCTCGATCTGGTACAATTACAAAATTCCTGTCACATCCAAAGTATACGTAAGGGTAAATACAAACCCCTAACATTCAACCATGAAACCTTAGACCGAAACCGGTCCGGAAAAGCCGCCCGAACGCGCTTTCCAAGGCAAAAACTCTCATTTTGACCAACTTAATGATCTCCGATCGACCCGAAACCACCGCCATTGGATCCGGATCGTCGAAACCTAAAGAATGGTGGTGGTCCCACCAAAATTACTGTTCACACGCGCCCCCACGCGCCTGGTCAACCCTCTGGTCAACTGTGCTACAGTACTGCTGACGTCAGCATGACGTCACTGTTGACGTCAGCATGACGTCACTGTTGACGTCAGCATGACGTCATCACTGACAGTGTCAGAGGACACGTGTCAGCAGTCCATTGGTCCCTGGTCTGACTGAATTCTGACATGATGATGTCATCATGACGTCACTGCTGATGTCAGCATGATGACGTCATCAGCTACAATAATCGGGTCTGAGAACCGGGTCGCCGCAGACCCACGGTTCGACCCGATCAGTTCTCACCAACCCGACCACCATTTCTGATGGGATTTGTTCCTATGAACTCGTCACAAAGTGTTCTATGGTTCTATGGACTCAAAACTAGTTTCTAGGTTCAAAAATCTACCTGAAAATCGACAGGAACCCGGCTGCCGGCTCTGGTTCGTCTTCTCCGACGAGTCGTCCAGCTTCCAGCCGCGAACCTTGGTTTAAAATGGTCGTCTGGGTCCCTTAAGTGTGTCTTAGAAGCAAACAAACAAAATCAACGTCAAAAACGGTCGTTTCGAAGAAGGGAAGAAAATCGGGTCTCTCGGGTTTTTCAACCTACCGCCGCCGTGTCACCGCCGTACGTCGTCCAGTCCAGCAGAGGGTCGTCCTGCCGTCACAGTGAACCCAACCGTACGTTGGTTCGAGCCTCAGAGTGAAGGTTTGGACGGTTTGGTGACTTGGGCTGTTCGGGTTTCCTTCTCGGGTCTGGGAGGATTTCCGGCCGTGCAGGTGGCCGTGGGGTGGTGGCCGGCGTCTGGGGGGTGGCAGTTGGCCGCCTGGTGTTGCCGTGAGGGTGAGGTTGAGAGGTGAGGTGCTGGTGTGGTTGTTCGAAGGGGTAGCCGTGCACACAGTTTGGGAGAATGAAGTGTGAGAGTGAAAAATCTGAGAATTAATAAACAGGTTGGCTGGATGGTATGAAGGGCTGAGATTCAATCTCCGCCTAGGATCAATGGTGAGGATTTGAGGAGAGGAAATCAATTGTTTAATCCAATGGCCAACAGAGATCCTTGTTTTAGGGAGTGTGGGGATGAGTGACACTTGTCACTCATCCAAGGGTCCAGATTGATTTGATTAAAGTAATCAGATTCCATTAATAAAATAATATTTTAATCCGGTTCTCGGTTGGTTCGGTTAAATGTGAAATACTTCCGTGACCATAACTTCCCCGTACGAAGTCCGATTTCGGCGTGCCGCCTGTCTACGGACTCAGGACGTCGAGACCTACCCAACGGTCCTTGAGTCAAGTGAAAAATAGTTTCCAAGAGAAAAGTCAACATTTTCACCCCCAAATGTCCAAATTACGGTAATGCCCCTGAACTTCCGATAGTCATAACTTTTTCCCTGATCGTCCGAAATGGACGTGCCACCTGTCTATGAACTCGTGACGTCCCGAACTACGTCACGGTCATAGGTCAAAGTCCATTTAATTTATAAATCAAAAAGTCAACAATTGGCCATACTCAACGCAAGGGTAAAAACGTCAATTCAGACATTAACTTACAATATTAAAATCCTCGAATTTCCGGGGTGTTACAACCTTCCCCCCTTAAGAAATTTTGTCCCGAAATTTCAAAGAAACAAGTAAGGAAATTATTCTCGCATCTGAGCCTCAGGCTCCCATGTGGCTTCTTCCACATTCTGGTTTCTCCAGAGAATCTTCACGAGAGGGATCGTCTTCCGTCGTAGTACCTTGTCCTTCCGATCCAAGATCTGTACTGGTTGTTCTTCGAAGCTCAAATCCTCCCGTAGTTCGACAGGTTGTTCCCCAAGTACATGTGAAGCATCATGTACGTACTTCCGCAGCATCGATATGTGGAAAACATCGTGAACTCTAGAAAGTTCTGGAGGTAGCGCCAATCTGTAAGCAACCTTGCCAATCCTCTCCACGATCTCATACGGTCCGATAAAACGCGGACTCAGTTTCCCCCGTCGGCCAAAACGGATAATCCCTTTCCACGGAGATAACTTCAGGAAGACAAAATCTCCTACCTCAAATTCCAAGTCTCGAATCCGTCGATCAGCATAACTCTTCTGGCGATCCTGTGCCGCCTTCAACCTCTCCTTGATCACGCGAACAGTTTCCATGGTTAAGTCCATCATCTCCGGCCCTACAGCCGCTCGCTCTCCTACCTCCGTCCAGCAGATAGGTGTCCTGCACTGTCGACCATACAGTGCCTCATAGGGTGCCATTCCGATTCTTGCCTGATAGCTGTTGTTGTAGGCGAATTCCATTAATGGCAAATGAGTATCCCAAGCGTCCTGAAACTGTAGTACACATGACCTCATCATGTCCTCCAGGGTCTGAATAGTTCTTTCAGACTGTCCATCGGTCTGTGGATGGAACGCAGTACTGAAACATAGGGTTATTCCCAGAGTGGCTTGCAAACTCCGCCAGAACCTGGAAGTGAAACGCGGATCACGATCGGACACGATCGATTCCGGCGTACCATGCAATCGTATGATTTCCTTCACAAACAACTGAGCCAGTCGGTTAGGTTTATAAGTCTCCTGAACGGGCAGAAAATGGGCTGACTTGGTTAACCGGTCCACGATCACCCATACTCCGTCAACTCCACTCTGAGTCCTTGGTAACTTAAAGACGAAGTCCATGGTGATGTGATCCCACTTCCACTCGGGAATCGGAAGTGGCTGCATAGCCCCACAAGGTCTCTGCCGTTCCGCCTTAACCTGCTGACAGGTTAAGCATTTACTCACGAATTCAGCAATATCCTTCTTCATTCCTGGCCACCAGTAATGGTTCCGGAGGGTACGGTACATCTTTGTACCTCCCGGATGCATAGCATAAGCCGAACTATGGGCCTCCTCAAGAATCTCGGCCCGTAACTCTGCCACTGCAGGTACACACAAACGGCCCAACTTCACAAGTGCTCCATCGTCCCGGATGGTAAAATCCTGTCTCCCATCCGCATCGACCTCAATTCTGTAAATACAGAGTATCGGATCCTGAAGTTGTGCCTCAATGATCCGATCAATCAGTACTGGTCGTACATGGAAGTTGGCCAACAAAGCTCCATGCTCGTCCGTACCCAAAATAACTCCCGCCTTCCGGAGTTCCACCAGCAAGGGAAGATACACCATCCCCAGGTGTGCAACTGATCCCGCTGATTTTCTGCTGAGTGCATCCGCCACCACATTGGCCTTACCCGGATGGTACTCGATCGTACAGTCATAGTCCTTCAGCAGCTCCAACCATCTCCGTTGTCTCATGTTGAGCTCCTTCTGAGTGAATAAGTACTTAAGACTCTGGTGGTCGGTGTAAATCCGACACGTTGCGCCGAATAGATAATGTCTCCAGATCATTAGAGCATGAACCACCGCTGCCAACTCCAAATCATGGGTAGGGTAGTTCAACTCATGAGTCTTCAGCTGCTGGGATGCATAGGCGATAACCTTGCCAGTTTGCATCAACACGCAGCCCAGACCCTGCAGCGATGCATCACTGAAGACCACAAACTCTCCACTGTCATCCGGCAATGCAAGGACAGGTGCAGTGGTCAATCGATCTTTCAACTCTTGAAAGCTCCGATCGCACTGCTCGTCCCAGATAAACTTTACTCCCTTCCGAGTCAAACGAGTCAATGGTGCAGCAATTTTGGAGAAACCCTCCACGAATCTCCGGTAGTAACCTGCTAATCCGACAAAACTCCGCACCTCGGTCACTGTTGTCGGTCTAGCCCAGTTGGTCACCGCTTCTGTTTTCTGGGGATCCACGCAAATCCCATCCGTCGATATCACGTGTCCCAGAAAACCAATACTGCTCAGCCAAAACTGACACTTGCTCAGTTTGGAGTACAATTGTTCTTGTCTCAGCCTCTCCAAGACCAACCGTAGATGTTCCTCATGTGCACGGGCACTCCTCGAGTACACCAAAATATCATCGATGAACACAATCACAAACTTATCCAGGTAGGGTCGGAAGACCCGGTTCATCAGATCCATGAATGCTGCTGGAGCATTCGTCAAACCAAATGGCAAAACAAGGAACTCGTAGTGTCCGTAACGGGTTCGAAAAGCAGTTTTCGGAATATCCTCCTCCGAAATCCTCAGTTGGTGATACCCAGACCGCAAATCAATTTTCGAGAAGCACTGAGCTCCCCGCAACTGGTCAAAAAGGTCATCGATCCTGGGTAGAGGATACTGGTTCCTCAGTGTCACCTTGTTGAGTTGTCGATAGTCAATGCACAAACGGAGACTTCCTTACTTCTTCTTCACGAACAACACCGGTGCTCCCCACGGTGAAGTACTCGGTCGAACATATCCCAAATCCACCAGCTCCTGCAATTGAGCCTTGAGTTCTCGTAACTCAGCCGGCGCCATCCGGTATGGTGCCTGGGATATAGGTCGGGTACCAGGGAGTAGTTCAATTGTAAATTCGATCTCCCGCGATGGTGGCAATCCAGGTAAGTCTTCCGGGAACACATCCGGAAACTCACATACCACCGGTATCTCGTCGATACCCGGAGTACCAACCTGCTCCGACATGACATGCGCCAGATAACCCTGGCATCCCTTCCGTAGAAGTTTGGTAGCAGTAAGTGAAGAAATCACTTCAGGAGGCGAACCATCACGTTCCCCCTGAAAGATAACCTCCGGCAAACCCGGGCTCAGCAGAATCACTTGCTTGCTACAGCAATCGATGAGCGATCCATGCTCCGATAGCCAATCCATCCCTAGGATTATATCGAAGTCGTGGATATCCAGAATAATTAAGTCTGCTGGTAAATCCACATCCTCAATTCTTACCGGGCACCTCCGAATCACCTGATTCACAAGGTACACGATACCCATCGGGGTGCCAACACCCATTTCGCAATCTAAAGCTGATACCACACAATCAAGCATACCAGCACAACTTTTCGAAATAAAAGAATGTGTAGCCCCCGCATCCATCAATACACGTACAAGAAGGTTAAAGATATGTAGTGTACCTGTGACCACGCCTGGGGCAGTCCTCGCCTGCTGCTGGGTCATTGCAAACACTTGGGCCCTCGGCCCTCCGTTCCGTCCGCGCCCGCGCGCGCCACGCCCAGCACCACGGTCACCTCCCTGACCGCGACCTCCATTAGTGTGGGAAGCCGTGCTCTGCACCACACTAGAGCCCCCAGCGTCGTTGTTCTTGGACAACTGCGGGCAATCACTGGCATAGTGGCCCTCCTCCCCGCAAGCAAAACAGGTTACAAACCTCGGCCAGTTTGAATGCCCACCAGAAGCACCGCTCCCAGATGAACGCTGCCCAGAGTTATATCCAGATCCTCTGCCCTGAGAGCCTCCACGTCGACCTGACCAGCCACGACCCTTGAAGGATGAGGGTGCTTCCCTGTAGCTCCCTCCCTTGTTGTTCTTACGGCCCGATGGCCCATGATGTGGGCGATCCTGACGTCGCCCCTCGCCCGAAGACTGTCGTGTCTAGTGTGCCGCCAGACTAGCCTCGACACGCACCGCAGCGTCGACCATATCTCTCAGAGAAGCATGAGTGGTAGCAGTCACACTGGCCCGGATCTCCCCTCGGAGTCCAAGCTCAAACCGCAGGCATTTGTCCTCCTCCGTGCTTACGAATGAAGCAGCGAACCGGGAAAGTTTCCCGAAAGTTTGCTCGTAGTCTGCAACAGACATGTCACCCTGCTCCAGCCGCAGGAATTCCGCCTCCCGCGCCGTGCGAAAGGATCACGGGTAGTACTGGTCCAGAAACCTGGAACGGAAAACTTCCCAGGTAGTGGTATGGACAGACCACCCAGACATTTCGAGTCCGTGCCACCACTGGTAGGCTCCTCCTTCCAGCAAGAAGGCCGCCAGAGTCACTCGTTCGCCCGGAGGGCAGTGCATCACCGAGAAGATCCTCTCCCACTTGGTGATCCAGTCGTGAGCATCCTCGGGGTTTGCTCCCCAGCAGAAAGGAGTGGCTCCCAAACGTTGAGCCCTTTCAATGCTCGCGCATTCCATCTCTCTTTCTAGATCCTCGTCCGTTCGAGTATGAGGAATTCTCCTAGGAGGCATAACCAACTGTCAAGAGGCATAGATCAGATAACAATATTCTGAAAAGTCGAAAAGTAACTAGTACTAATCGCTAGTCTAGCATGCTGACCCAAAACCTAGTACTGACCACAACCTAGTGCTCTGATACCAAGCTGACAGGACCCGCCCCGATCCCTCAGGGACCACAAGGGGACGTGCCCTGCTCCCGTCTGACCCCCAATAATTCATACCAAATTTAACCTCAAATCATCAAATGCATAAATAACCAAATAAACGTTATACATCAAATCCGAATTAAACGAATGTCAGACAAGGGATGAAAATCCGAAATACAAGTTACGAGCACGACTCTATTAAAAACCTGCGGGTACACCACCCAACAGGGGTTCAGGTACGCAGAAAGTGGATCTATGCCTCAGCCTCAGGTTCCTCCTCTACCTCAGTATCACGACCTGGAGGGGTTACCAAAAACATTAAGGGTGAGTGGACCGAAACTCAAGTTTATAAAATCATTTGATAATTAAAACATATAATTTACCCCTCCGTTTTCCAAACATGCATGCATCATTATTTAAAATCATAAACCATATAATATGAACCATAAGGCATGTAATAAAACCATAAGTATAATTTTAGTTGCTGCACTATACACTCCAATCCCGACATCCCTGATGTCTGACGTCCCTGACGTCAATAAGGTCACAATCACAAGGCTACGCGTGCCACTCGGGTCTCAATTTCCGAGTTCAATCCCCGAACCCCGTTCGGGTACAGCATCCCCGATGCTTAGCGTCATAGACGCTGGACGTTCTAGACGTCCGTGACCTCTCCGGGGTACCTCATCCGGAGGAGACAATATAACATGGAAGGATCTATACAGTGCAGTACCAAATACATTTTATTGATATCCACATGCAAGGTATATATATACCTAGATAAAATCTGAATCAATCATTAAGTTTCATCAAACGGGTCTCAAGCCCAAATACCGTGAAACGTGCCATAACCATATTTTCCATATCATCAAAACCATCATTGTTTTTAGCATGTGAATAAGTATAATAAACCAGAAAACATTTATGCACGCAAGGGTTTAAGAAAATGGCCCACTCACAGTACAGGCCTGCTGAAAACCGAGCGTTTACCCTCGATCTGGTACAATTACAAAATTCCTGTCACATCCAAAGTATACGTAAGGGTAAATACAAACCCCTAACATTCAACCATGAAACCTTAGACCGAAACCGGTCTGGAAAAACCGCCCGAACGCGCTTTCCAAGGCAAAAACTCTCATTTTGACCAACTTAATGATCTCCGATCGACCCGAAACCACCGCCATTGGATCCGGATCGTCGAAACCTAAAGAATGGTGGTGGTCCCACCAATATTACTGTTCACACGCGCCCCCACGCGCCTGGTCAACCCTCTGGTCAACGGTGCTACAGTACTGCTAACGTCAGCATGACGTCATCACTGACAGTGTCAGAGGACACGTGTCAGCAGTCCAGTGGTCCCTGGTCTGACTTAATTCTGACATGATGATGTCATCATGCCGTCACTGCTGACGTCAGCATGATGACGTCATCAGCTACAGTAACCGGGTCTGAGAACCGGGTCACCGCAGACCCACGGTTCGACCCGATCAGTTCTCACCAACCCGACCACCATTTCTGATGGGATTTGTTCCTATGAACTCGTCACAAAGTGTTCTATGGTTCTATGGACTCAAAACTAGTTTCTAGGTTCAAAAATCTACCTGAAAATCGACAGGAACCCGGCTGCCGGCTCTGGTTCGTCTTCTCCGGCGAGTCGTCCAGCTTCCAGCCGCGAACCTTGGTTTAAAATGGTCGTCTGGGTCCCTTAAGTGTGTCTTAGAAGCAAACAAACAAAATCAACGTCAAAAACGGTCGTTTCGAAGAAGGGAAGAAAATCGGGTCTCTCGGGTTTTTTAACCTACCGCCGCCGTGTCACCGCCGTACGTCGTCCAGTCCAGCAGAGGGTCGTCCTGCCGTCACAGTGAACCCAACCGTACGTTGTTTCGAGCCTCAGAGTGAAGGTTTGGACGGTTTGGTGACTTGGGCTGTTCGGGTTTCCTTCTCGGGTCTGGGAGGATTTCCGGCCGTGCAGGTGGCCGTGGGGTGGTGGCCGGCGTCTGGGGGGTGGCAGTTAGCCGCCTGGTGTTGCCGTGAGGGTGAGGTTGAGAGGTGAGGTGCTGGTGTGGTTGTTCGAAGGGGTAGCCGTGCACACGGTTTGGGAGAATGAAATGTGAGAGTTAAAAATCTGAGAATTAATAAACAGGTTGGCTGGATGGTATGAAGGGCTGAGATTCAATCTCAGCATAGGATCAATGGTGAGGATTTGAGGAGAGGAAATCAATTGTTTAATCCAATGGCCAACAGAGATCCTTGTTTTAGGGAGTGTGGGGATGAGTGACACTTGTCACTCATCCAAGGGTCCAGATTGATTTGATTAAAGTAATCAGATTCCATTAATAAAATAATATTTTAATCCGGTTCTCGGTTGGTTCGGTTAAATGTGAAATACTTCCGTGACCATAACTTCCCCGTACGAAATCCGATTTCGGCGTGCCGCCTGTCTACGGACTCAGGACGTCGAGACATACCCAACGGTCCTTGAGTCAAGTGAAAAATAGTTTCCAAGAGAAAAGTCAACATTTTCACCCCCAAATGTCCAAATTACGGTAATGCCCCTGAACTTCCGATAGTCATAACTTTTTCCCTGATCGTCCGAAATGGACGTGCCACCTGTCTATGAACTCGTGACGTCCCGAACTACGTCATGGTCATAGGTCAAAGTCCATTTAATTTATAAATCAAAAAGTCAACAATTGGCCATACCCAACGCAAGGGTAAAAACGTCAATTCAGACATTAACTTACAATATTTAAATCCTCGAATTTCCGGGGTGTTACACTCTGGGATGTCCTAGCCTATCAAAGTCACACTCGAGGGTCACTACCAATCCACAAAAATCTATACATAAACATCCCCTAAACCTCAAAATCGAAAAATGTCCCGAACACGCTTCTCGAGGAGAAAAACCCCCCAAAACTACTACCAAATGACCTACGATCGACCTGAAACTACCACCATTGGATTTAGGACGTCGAAACCTTTCAAACAAGACCAATTTCACCCAAAAATTCCCAATCACGTGTCTTCATGTACTTGTCAAAGTTCATATCAACACCCATGCGCCACCATAAGTACATGATTTCAGTCGATGACGTCACCTACTGGCACCCCTACCACGTGGCCCGTGACAAGCCTGACTTCATGCCACGTGTTGTAATAACCCAGACTTTTAATAAAATGTAATTTCAGAAATTTTATGTAAAATGACTATTTTACCACTAGTTAGGGAAAAATGTTGACTTTTGACCTGAGATACTATTTGGACTTTAACCAAGGCTTGTTACGTAGATCGAGATGTCACAAATTTGTAGATAGGTAGCACGTCGAAATTGGACGCTCGACGAGAAAGTTATGGGTCATGGAAAAAATCTAGTACTATCCATGCATTACGAGGAGTGTACAGTTGGCAGTTTGAGATTGGTCAAAATATCTAAGTTGGATCAATTGATGAACGGCAAGTGTCATTCATCTAATTGATCCAGCCACCTAACTAATTGGGTTCATTGTATCATCTTCATCTCCTTGTTTTCATTCATCTGAAACCCAAATCCCACACCACTCCCTCATTCCCTCATCTTTTTCTATTCGTGTGAAAGAAAGAGTGACAAAGTGAGATGAAATGAAGAGGACAGTGGCAACGACTTGGACAACCGTGCACGGTGGCTGGATATCCGAAAAGTAAGCCGTTTAGGTTAAAAATTCAAGATTGAAATTTAGAGCTAGTTGGACGGTTTTGATGATCGGAAATTGATCCTTGGGATTGTGTGAGTCCACATGGAACAAATCGTGAAGAAAGGTGGCTGGAATCGACGAGAAAACAAACTTGAAAATCTACCGTCACTGTTCATGCTTATTCGAAGCAATCTAGGTACTTTATGTCCATTTTGAGGTTATAGATCCATTGTTGTGTAGATTATGAGCATATAGGAATAAAATGGTGAAAATGGTTGAGAAATGAAGAAGATAGGACCAGGTCGAGTCGCAGGTCGAATCGACCCGTTATAGAGAACCGGGTCAATCGAGCTGGAGGTTGACGATGATGATCTGTTAGAGCTGTTAGTCCACGTGGAAAATTACGTGATGCCATGTGGCAAGCTATTAAATATAGTCAGCAGCTGACGTGTCAGCTTGTCAGACCACGCGGACCAATCAGGGGATGCCACGTGGCAACTTGTCAGGACTTATCAGGCCTACGTGGCAGCTAACGTGGCAGGTCCAGTTAGCACTATCAGAACCCGTGGACCAATAGGGTGGTGCCACATGGCAGTGTGTCAGATGTGAGGGACACGTGGCAGGACACGTGGACCAATCATAGAGTGACACGTGGTAGGTGTCAAACCTGACAGCTATCAAACCTATCAGGCTAACGTCAGCCATTAACGGCGATTGACCAGCGTTGACCGCTGTGGACTAGCATTCACATGATTTTAACCAACGCGCGGGGGAACATTAGCACAAATTTTGAGGCCAAATTGATCTTGTTTGAAAGGTTCTAACGTTCTGAATCCAATAGCGATGGTTTCAGGTCGATCGGAGACCGTTTGATAGGTCATTTAGGGGTTTTTAGCCTTGGGAAGAGTGTTGGGGACTCGTTTCTGGTATCGGGCTTTGTGAGGGTTTAGTATATGAACTTGTTTAGCATATTAGTGACCCTTAGACATAATTTGGATAGACCCAGAGACTTTGGACTAGCTCGATGATAGATATAACGCTGAGGTTTCGCACGTAGTGTGGACCGGGTATGTGTCGACTATTTATTTTAGAATTGAAATGCATGCATAAATTTTTTGAATGCTTCATTACATGATTTAAGTTGAAATATTTTTATATTTTTATTTGATGATGATGTGGATTGTAATCTTTGATTTACAAAATGTTTTACAGATTTTCGTGAAAATAAGGTTTTGGGCTTTTGACTCAATGGAATGATGCTTTGACTTAGATTTAGAGTCAACGGGAACTTGAAAGGAAATAATGAATTTTAACTTGATTTGAATAAAGATAAATCGGGGTTTATAAACAAGTTCTGGACACGGTTTTCGGGTGGTTTTTGAGGAATAGATTTGTGAGAATTATGTCTTGGGCATAGGCCTAATTGGACAGTGTTTAAACCGATTTGAGACATAAATGATTTTGATATGATTTTTCACCGGATTTGGTTTTGGTTCCACATATACCATCATGGGTGAGTTGGTTAGTCTCCTCCCGACGTTGAGGATCCTGGAGTAGTCACAGTGCACTACCTATAATGAGTGACTCCGAGGAGAGGCTCAGGCTTAGGTGTCACGACCCATCCCAATCCTCTCGGGATTAACACGAGAAGTGTCATGATCCCATCTGACACGAAGTGTCAGACAAGGGATAATTTAAAACATTCAGTCCATCAGGCTTCCAGAGCGCGCCATGATCTGGTGGAGGAGTGTGATGTCTCGGTCTTTGCTACAGTTCGCATCCATGATCAACCTGAAGGGCATTAAAAACCAGAAAAGACTGTGAGTGGACGAAAATAAATGAGTTCATAAAAACATATTTCATAAAGACATTTATGCCCTTCACTAAAAAGTATGCATGCATACAAAAACCATTTATCCAAATAACCATTACTAGGGTCTCAGCCCCAAATTCCATAAATCCACATCATGGGTGTAACGACCCATCCCGGAATACGGGATTAGATTAGTAACTAATCATGATTAACGGGGCTAATCGGTGATTAGTTGGGCGAAATCGGTCGAACGATGCAAGATGACCGTTTTGCCCCTAGTCGTGGGTAAAACGTTGACTTTTAATTCAGGCGGTCAAATGGACTTTGACCAATGACCGTGACGTAGTTTGGGATGCCATGAGTTCATAGACAAGTGGCACTATCGATTCCGACGTTCGAGGTGGAAATTATGATGTTCGGAAGTCCAAGGGCATTTTCGTAAGTTGGACGAAAAGGGAGAAAATGTTGACTTTTTGACCGGGAGGTCCGATGGCCGAGGGCCAAGGATCGTTAGGAATGTCTCGATGCCCTGAGTCCGTAGACAGGTGGCACGCGTCAATCAAAGTTCGAATGACCGAGTTACGAGTCTAGATGCGTGAAGGGCATTTTGGTAAATGTTCAAGCAAGGCAAAATGGTAATTTTTGCTGTTTGGAAATCGAATCAGCCGTGAGTGGGGTTGTGGTGCGTTTGGAATTAGTAGAAACAGAGCACTCATGGAAATTGTTTATGCACTTTGGTGATGGAATTGAACACGGGGTGCACTGGGGGTTTGGGAACTAGTGCTGTGCTGGGTTTGAAATTGATAAACAAAGATAGGGTGTGGGCAGGAGTGTGAGCGTGTGCGAGTGATATTGGGAGCACTGTTATTCTTGCTTTGTTTATACAGTGAGTGAGGGGACATAGATAGAGGCAGATGCACTGGTGTGATCAGTTGTGAGTGGGGGGAATTGGAGTTTGAATGTAACAACCCGTCCCAGAAACTCGGGTTAAGATAGTGATTAAGTTGGGATTAGTGAGCTTAATCGGTGGTTGGTTGGTCTCGTTGGGGTCGTTAGGGTAGAATGACGATTTTACCCCTAGTTTGGGCAGGAAGTGAGCTTTTAGTTCGGGTGGTCCAATGGACTTTTACCAGTGACTAGGACGTAGGTTAGGACGTCACGAATCCGTAGATAGGTGGCATGCCCGATTCCGACATCTGAGGAGGAAGTTATGATATTCGGAAGATTGAGGGCATAACCGTAAATTGGGTAAAATAGGGGGAAAAGTTGACTTTTCGTATGATCGAGTTTGGAGACGTTGACCTAGGACCGTTAGCTAGATCTTGTCGTCCTGAGTTCAATGACAAGCGTCACGTATTCATCGGACTTACGATGTGTGAGATACTGGTCTAGAAAGGTAGTGGCACAACCGTAAATTTGACTTAAAAGGAAGGGTATTTTGGTCTTTCTGCACATTGGGATTTGTGCAATAGAGAGGGAAAATGGAGGGCTGAGATTGAGCCAATTGTGAGAGAGAAGGGGAGGATGGTGACACGTGGGGCTTGACTAGAGGCTTCCAGGATTGTGTGCATGGGTCCAATAATTTGGGGTTAAACCGTGTATGTGTTCGTGTGTTGTTCGACCCAGACAGAAACAGAGGGAGGAATTGAGAATAATTGAGGGGTGAGTGTGTGTGTTGGGTGAATTGAAGGGTGAGGAGTGACCAGAGAGTGGAAGAGAGCTTGGGAGGAGACAGGGAGGTACGGTGGCCGTGTGTGTGTGAGTAGTGAGCCACGGGAACCAGGGAGGAAACTCAGAGAAAAACAGAGAGGAGGTGAGAGTTGGGTGGCGGTGCGGCCGTGATCGATCAATCGAGGCCAGCGGAGGTGTTCAGAGGACGAGAGGAGCTATTGCCTCACGGCTGAGCTCACAACGGCGCTTGGAAGCAGGTAAATTTCGTACTTTTCTCTTCGTGCTCTGTTTTACCGTCGATTTCCAAATCGGAAGTCGTGGCTTTAGGGATAGAATCGAGGAGTCTAGTGAGGGTTAGGGGACTCAGTAGGGTTCTAGGTTTCTGCTGGTTGTGTTGCCGTGACGGTGAGTGCACGGTGGAGGTTAATACAACGGCGAGTACCTTGTGTGCTCTGTTTTCCCATTTGGTTTAAATCGTAGAGTCGTGGACTTAGGGAAAGAGTCGACGGTTTTGGTGAGTGAGGTGAGGTTCAGGGAGGTTTTGGGAACCCTCTACAGTGGTTACCGTGTCGGGAGGTGATCGGGTTGGACAGATTGTGAAACAGGGCAGTGGATCAGGTTTCTATTCGAGCTTTAGTCGACGGGTGAGAGGTTGAATCGAGGAGTTTGAGTGAAGAGGATGGGTAGCTTAGGTCTGGACGAAGCAGTTGATGAAGAGAGGGGTCGATTTGGTGCAGGAACGGCGGAGAACCGTCCTCGCCGGTTCGAGGTGCAGCACTGTGTCGAAGCGGGTCTGCTTGAGGTAGACGGTGACACTGTAGCAGGCGCGTGAGGCCCACGCGCAGCCACTTTGGGCGGCGCGTGGGGGCGAGTGAGGAGGATTCCGGCCAAACTTCCAACATGGTTTTAGTTCTAAATGTCTTAAGGACTCCATTGGTGCAATTTTCGGGTTAATCGGACGTCGAATCGAAGTAGTTTTGCGAAGATGAAGGTTTAGGATTTCGATTCGTTACGGTTAGGACCCGGGGATTGTTGAGGGACAGTAGGTGGACCTTCGTAGACGTGTTAGTGACGTACTTTGGTGGTTTTTGACAGGATCGGGAGTTCCCAAGGAAGCTGAGGAACGTACGAGACGTTCAAGACGCGATTGAGGGCTCGGTACTGTGAGTGGACCCCTTCTCTATAACTGAGCATGCATAACTGCTTTTAATTACTTGTTTTATGGTTTTATATGTGATTTCATGGTCATTTGAATATGCTATAACTGTTTTACTTAATTGCACGTTTTTCGAGAAATAACGTATTTGACACGTTTTACGAGAAAAGCTTGATTTCTGATTATGATGACATGGTTTTGGGATTTCAAACAATAAATGGTTTTCAATGATTATAAAGGGATTTTGGAACATGATTTCGATGATCAAGGTTTTCGGTTTTAGAATCGGATTTCGGAAAGCGGAATTTGGTTTTAAAGTTGAAAAGTGGATTTCCGGATTTAGGTTCGGAATGACGGTTCTGGATGCCGGAAGAGCTTCAGACCAGTGATTTCGGATTCGGGTTTGGATATGGATTTAGAAATGGTTTTCAAATGGTTTTGGATTGGATTTGCTGGATCTGGTTATTGGGTTTAAAGACCTGGATATTGATTGATGGGGGACGGGCCCGGATTGGGTTTAAAGACCCGGATTGAGTTTAAAGACTCGGGAGTTTAAAGACTCGGATATATTGATATTTCCCCCGTAGGCCTGTTGAATTTAAAGACTCGGGAGTTTAAAGACTTGGATATTATTGAGGCCTAGATTGAGTTTAAAGACTCGGGAGTTTAAAGACTCGGATAGGTCCAGCAGGTTTGATCGGAAAATGATGGGTTGATATTCACGGTTTATGATGTTTTAGCTATGGTTTCTATAACTGTTTTATAGTGTTTCTGTTCTTATGATGAGGTTATGTGAGTTATACTGGTTTTTAAAATGTTTCTGTAAATGTTTTATGGCGATTGATTGATAACTGTTTTGATAACTGGGTTATGCATGTGGTTTCAAAACGGAGGGCTAAACCCGGTTTTCTTATAAAATGGTTTTGAAAATTTTTCTTTTATTTTATGGTTCACTCATACCTTCTGTTTTAACTTGCCCTCCAGGTTGTGGAGCTAGCGCGGGGTTCCGGCGTCGAGGCAGCGTCTGAGGCATAGAAAGCACGAGAACGATCCCGAACTGTGTTAAATTTTCCGTTGTGCGTGTACTTAACTTTTCGGTTTTCTTTCTTCTGTAGTGGTACTATGCTCTGTAAACTGTTGACTTCGGGATATTTGATATAGGTTCTCCTGCGTCTGACTGTGTTGTGTCGGGGTGAAACCGGGGTGCGTCCTGACATTGAAACTGGGTGGTGACATTGCACTGAACAGACAGTGCATGGGATGAGTTTTGTTGAGTTTGTGTCTTTGATATTGAAAAAAACAGGGACAGTTGAGCAGAGCATGATGGACCTTCCCAAGAGCTAATTGAGAGAAAGTGAGGACGGGAAAGAGTTAAGGGGGGAGAAGAGCAGAGTGTTGAGACTGAGAGAGGAAGGAATGGGATGAAATGGCGAGAGAAGTGCTCAAAAATCCGAAACGAGTCTTTGAGAGAGTGAGATTTCGATTTTGAGCTAGAGGACAACCCATGCCAAATTGAGGTTTGAATGAGACTCTTGGGGCTTGGAGTAGTCGAACACGATCGAAAACGGAAGCAATTAAGAAGGTGATGGCCAGGGACTGGTGTAACGACCCGTCCTGAATTCCGGGATTTGATTAGTGACTAATCTCGTTTAGTGAGGTTGAACGGTGCTTAGTAGGGCGGAATCGGACAAATTGTACAAAATGACCGTTTTGCCCCTAGTCGTGGGCAAAATGTTGACTTTTTGATCGGGCGGTCAAATGGACTTTGACCGATGACCGTGACGTAGTTCGGGACGTCACGAGTTCATAGACAGATGGCACGTTCGATTCCGACATTCGTAGAGAAAGTTATGATGTTCGGAAGTTGAGGGGTATTTTGGTAATTTGGCATACTAGGGGCCAAATGTTGACTTTTTGACCGGGAGGTCCGATGGACAAGGGCCAAGGACCGTTACGTAGGTATCGTCGATACGAATCCAATGATAGGCGGCATGCCGAAATCGGAGATTCGACGACGAAGTTATGGTCAAGGAAACGAACTAACGAACCGAGACTCCGATTAAAATAATAATATAATAATGAATAGTGACCGTTGACTGTGCACATCCGGATGAGTGACAAGTGTCACCCATCCCTTGTTTCCAGCTCCATGTTTCCCTCCCAACACCATCATTACAACATCATCATTCCTTCTCCATCTTTTCCCCATTTTCTTCTTCTTTGTTTCTTACCCGTGGACCTTCAAAAATCAGTGTGGGAGAATTGGGAGAATTGGCTCCCTCTCTCTGCCGTTCCTGAGAGAAAATTGAGAGACTAAGATGATTGAATTAACGGGGAAACACGAGGGGTTGTGAGAGTACTGAATTTGGGATTTTGGATTTCAGGAAAATTGGGGGGAAAATTTGAAATGGAAGAATTAGGCCGTGAGGATCGAATTGGAGATTACCTTCAGCTTTCTGGGAGTTCAACGATTAGAATCGTCGAAGGAACGAAGGGAATTGGTACTGTTTTGGCTCTTATCACACTTGGTGACAGAGGAGGAAATTCGACCTTGAGTCGTGGAGTTGGAGGCTTCGATTGTAACAACCCGTACCTACGGGAAGGGTAAAAATGTAATTTTTGTGAAGTTTTGTAAAAAAAGGACGATTTTGCCCTTGTGAATAGTAAACGAAAAGTTGACTTTTTGTACTATCGATTGGATGAGTGTTAGCCTTTGACCGTGACGTAGGTTAGGACGTCACGAGTCCGTAGACAGGTGGCAGGTTCCATTCGGACAACCGGAGGAAAAGTTATGATGTACGGAAGGTTGGGGGCGTTACCGTAATTTTGAGTCAATAAGGGAAATGTTGACTTTTTGGAGGACTTGTGATTTTCACGTAGACCGAGGACCGTTGGATAGGTCTCGACGTCCTGAGTTCAACGACAGGCGGCACACTGTCATCGGACGTCGGACGGAAAAGATACAGGTCTGGAAAATCTGAGGGCAAAATGGTAATTTGTGCAGGAGGGGCATTTTGGTCATTTTCCCTCAGCCCAATCAGATAAGGGCAGGTGGCAGAGTTTTTTTGGGCTGGCCTATGGTTAGTGGACACGTGCAGGGGACTGGATGGTTCCACTACGTTCTCAAGTGTGCACGGCCACACGTTATCCTCATTTGAACCGTGCACACCTTCGAAGGAAACAGAAAACAGAGAGAAGAATTGGGTGAGGCGGTGATCGATTTTGATGCTAGGGAGAGTGAAGTGTGAGTCGAGAGAGAGACAGTGAGGTAAGGAGGAGCTGGTGATCGTGGTCTGGAGTTGCAACCGTGCACGGAGGCGACGTGGTGGACGGCTGGATATTTGGAAGAAACAGAGGAGGCAGTGGACGGTGGTGGCTGCTGTGCCGTGTGGTGAATTGATTCAAGCCACTAGAAGACTCAGGAGGCTACGGGGAGTCCCACGAGCACCGTGGTGGGTGACGGTTCTCACGGCGGCGCCGGAATCGAAGGTACTCTCTTTTGCTCTGTTTTTCGTAGATTTTCATTTTAAAAGTCGTGGACCTAGAGCTAGAATCGAAGGGTTTGGTGAATGAAGTGTGGTTTAGGGAGGTCCTAGGAGTCGTTTATGGTGGTTGCCGTGACGGGAAGTTCACGGTGGGAGGTGGTTCGACGGCGGGTACTCTGTACCCTGTTTAGCCGTGATTTTCAAACGGAAAATCGTGGAGTTGGAGGGTGAGTCGAGGGATTTCGTGAGTTGTGTGTGGTTCAGTGAAGTCGTGGGAGGAGTTTGGAATGACCACCGTGAAGGGGGGACGTGCTGAGTGGCCGGAAAGGAAAACAGAGGTTGGTTGGTTTTTCTTTCGAGCTTCAGTTGTGAAGCTATGGATCGAGTCGAACCAAGAGAGTGAGAGGGATGGATTCCCTGAGAATGGACGAAGCTTTAGGTGAAGATAGGAGGGGAAATGGTGGCCGGACGGCGGAGAACGGTTCTCGCCGGTCCGGGTTGCCGTCTGGTGCGAACCGGGTTCGAGCAAGGAAGACGGTGGCACTGTAGCAGGCGCGTGAGGCCCACGCGCAGCCACTTTGGGCGGCGCGTGGAGGCGCGTGGGGAGGAATCCGGCCAAGCTTCCAACATGAGTTTAGTCCTAAATGTTCTAACGAATCCAATGGTATAGTTTTCGGGTTAATCGGACGGTGTTACGGGATGGTTCGGGAATCCGTACGGTTTAGGGTTTAGGATTAAAATATTATTAAATTCCCGAAAAATTGGGGAAACTAGGGAAGGTATCCTTGATGTAATTGTGACCCTATTTGGTATCTATTGACAGGACGGGAGACACCAGAGACGGTTGAGGAGCGCACGGGGCGCGAGTGACGTGTTGTGAACTGTGAGTGGACTCTTTCTTACTTCCGAGCATGCCTAACTGTTTTTATTAATGTTTAATGATTTTTATGTGTGTTTATATGTGATTGAGATGTTTGCACGTTTCTCGAGACGTTTTTGGGATTTTGCACGTTTTTCGAGGAAAAGCGGGTTTTCAGATTTTGACGCTATAACTTAGGAATGTAACCTAAAAACATTTTCTGATGACGGTAAATGGGTTGTGGAATCTGATTTAGGATTTTCCTATGGTTTTGTTATGAACATGGATCTTTTTCCGGATTTGGGTTCGGAAGGTCGGTTCTGAACGCCGGAAGGGCTTCGAACCGGGGATTTCGAATTCGAATTTGGCGATGGATTTTGAATTGGTTTTACACTGGATATGGATTGGATTTGCTGGATCTGGATATTGGGTTTAAAGACTCGGATATATTGATTTCCCCCATAGGCCTATTGAGTTTAAAGACTCGGGAGTTTAAAGACTCGGATTTATATGTGAGGCCTGGTTGAGTTTAAAGACTCGGATAGGTCCAGCAGGTTTGATCGGAAAAAGTGGTTTGATGTTTATGCTCTGGTTTCTATATCAGTTTTATAGTGTATCTGTTTCTTATGATGTTTCATATTATGATTTTTCTAATACTTCGTTGGGCATGCCTGGTTTTAAACCGGAGGGAACAAATGATTATATTTCTTTACTTTGATTTGATGGTAAACGGTTGTAAAAATTTTATTCCTTTCGGTCCACTCACACCTTCTGTTTTTTTTCAAATTCCCTCCAGGTCGTGGTGATAGCGCTGGGGTGAACGTTGAGGCAGATATCGAGGCATAGAGCTTCCGACGTTCTTCCGTTGCGGACTTAGACTTGTAGGACTTTTGGTGCCCGTTTTGTAGTACTATGCTCTGGATTCTTGTTGTATATATTTACTCCTTCGTCTGATAGTTATGCTTATAGTTGTATTAAGGTTATTTTTGGGTACTGTAAGTGTGATTGTCAGACGGGAGCAGGGTTCATCCCGAGTATCGAGGTGATATTTGGGACGGGTCCTGACATCGATGGATGGAATTGAGGTGGGGAAACTACTTCTCATGATCCCACGATGCTTCTGGGTTCGTCAATTGAAAGAAAACGGTCGTGGTTGACGAAACTCCATGGTTGAACAGTGACGGTGTTCGAGCTTGAGTCGTGACGATTGAGCACTAGTTTGATTCAATTGATGTGGGGGAATTGTTCCTCATGGTCCATTGATGCTTCTGGATGCATCAATTGGAAGAAACCTGCAGCCATTGAAGGAATCCCATGATTGAACAGTGACCGGAGTGTTCTTCGTGTTCATCGTGGAATCGATGGAATCTGGGTAAGTGTTCGTGTAATTGAGTTTACAGAACTTAAATTAGACTTAAAACGAAACTAACTGAATGCTTAATTGAAGGAATTAAGGCTGAATTGATGGACATTGAACCGGGTTGTATCGCGGGTAAATTGGACCCGTTTACCAGACATACGGGTTAGGACGATGCACTGTAGCAGGCGCGTGAGTTTCACGCGCAGCCACTCACGGCGGTGCATGACGGCGCGTGGGCACGAATCTCGAGGTGAGGTCAACATGACTTCTGTCCTATTTAATGTAACGGACATTTTGGAATTGGTTTCGTGTCGATCGGACACCGTCTCGATAGTGTTCGGGATGTCCGAAGGTTTTAAATCAAGTTTAAAAATAAGTAAAAATTCGGGAAAATTACGGGACTTTGATAGGTTGTTAATGTGGAGGTTAGTAACCCTCTAATGTGATTTGGACAGGATTGGGAGTCCCGGAGATAGTGGTGTGGCCCAGGAGGGCCGGTGGCACGTGTATCGAGGCATACCGTTAAAACGGTCTGTGAGTGGACTTTGGTTTTATAAACCCTATGCATGCTTAAATGTGATATATGGTTTATATACATGATTTCTATGATGGTATTTGTGAGTATTGATTTCTGGTATGTTGCACGTATTTCGAGGTGTTTTCCGTATTTCACGTGTATCGGGATTAACGGTTTATTTGTGGTTTTGCGTGCTTGTGGTTAAATAAATAATATGATAAAACGGTTTTTATATTGGAAAGACGAACTCGGGCTTGAGGCCCACTTGTTTTGGAAATCTCGGACTTGGAGTCCATTTGAGTACGTAATCGGGCTGCGGGCCCAGTTGGTTTATAAGTCGGGCTGCGGGCCCAGTTGGTTTATAAATTGGGCCGTGGGCCCAGTGGTTCATAAAGTCGGGCATGAGGCCCAGTTGGATTAAAATGATGATTTCGGGTCAAGGGCCCTATATTTAATAAATGTGGTTTCGGGTCAGGGACCCTAAATTGAAATGTGTTGTTTTATGGAAAATTCGGGCAGGGCCCATTGTGATGTTGTGAAATGAATTAATAAAAACTGTTTTCCATATACCATCTTGATACAAGGATATATGAAGGTCTCCTCCAGATGTCTAGGACACTAGGGAAGTCACGGTGCATTGCCTGCGAAGGGTCACCATACAGAGCAGCCGGACTGTATGATGACTCAGGAGCAGGATTGCTATGATTGACGTCTGGGACGTCAGACATCAGGGATGTCAGATATATGGACCCGGAGAGACCCCGGGCAGCACGCGTAGCTTATAAAACCGTGAGATATGACGTCAGGGACGTCTAGCATCAGGGATGCTGGTGATGGTAATGGTAAAATACGAATTAATGAAATGGCTTTCCGGGTGGATTTGTGATTATATTATTTTAATGGATTGATGTTCATTTATGGTTTTGGGTGGCGACCCACATGGTTGTTTATGTATAGTTGTGGTATTTCACAGTTTTAGGCTGAGTTCCCACACTTGGTTTTTGGTTAACGGTTTTTGGGCTAAGGCCCTAATGGCTCGGTTGAGCAAACGTTTTGGTTACTGGTTTTTGTGGCATGCATACGTTTTTATTGGAGGACATAAATGTCTTATAAATGTGTTTAATAAACTTATTGGTTTTGTCCACTCACAGCTTTTGGTTTTAATGCCCTTCAGGTTGATTACGGATGCGATTGCAGCAGAGACTGGGACATTGCACACCTCCTCCATCGATCCTTGCGCACTCTGGATGCCCCGTTGGGCAGTGGCTCTTGGTTATCCCTTGTCTGACACCTCTTGTTGGACGGGAGCAGGGCACATTCCACAGTAATCCCGGGGGGATTGGGATGGGTCCTGTCAACTGGACCCGCGATAGCTTGGGATTTTCACGATTGAGTTTGATCATACGGAGGTATGTTCAAATCAATTTGAACTTGTATTCATGGTCAGAATGAGCCTAAGATGCTTCCTAATTGATCAATTTAACGAAATCAATTGGAATTGAGGGGGGGGGGGGGGGGAGGGGGTGGTGAATGAAGAACAGTCTTTGAAAATTCGATTTTAGTTGGGTAGTTAGAAGTAGTTATAATTGGAATTGAGACGACAGATCTTAAATTCATACATTTACAATGTTATTGGACGTTTGAATTACAGGAAAAGATTTGGAATCGAGTAGGATTGAAACGGGTCATCACGCGGGTTGAACGACCCGTTTAACAGCGAGTCGGGTGAAGACGATGATTGTAGCTTCTACTATAGCAGGCGCGTGGACTCACGTACAGCCACTCACGGCGCGCGTGGACTCACGTGCAGCCACTCACGGCGGCGCGTGGGTCCGATTTTCGAGGTAAGTCCAACATGACTTTTTTCCTACACATTGTAACGAACATTTTAACGTTGGTTTCGAATTTATCGGACACCGTTTCGATGTTGTTTCGAGGGTCCGAAGGTTTAGGTTACGTTTTTAATTACCGATTAATTCCCAAAAAATTATGGGAAATTAGTATGTTGTTATTTGAGACCTTAATGACCCTGGAATGTGATTCGGACAGGATTCAGGTTTTATGGAAAATGCCGGAAACCACGGGAACGCGTGCGGGGCGAAACCGAGCCTTAAGAACGGTGTGTGAGTGGACGTTGCTTTCAAAATTTAATGCATGCATAAATATTTCTATGATTTCTATGATTATGATTATGAATTGTGATTGATTTCGATTTCCGTATTTATACGTATTTCTGCTATACATACGAATTGCACGTATTTCGAGACTATGGGTTCACTTACGTTTTGATGATTGGTTAATGAATGATTTTTATATGATTTGTGCACGTATCATGTTTTAAGGATGTTCATTATGTTGTGAGTATGATTTACGGTGTTGGCACAGATTTCGAGGTTTTCACGAGTTTGCACGTTTTACGAGGTTTGAGTATGTTGTGATTTAACCGTGATTTTGGTGTTTATGATTGTGGTTTTGATGTTATGACCCTGGGATTGGAAAACTGACGTGATTTCAAGGATTTAAAATGGATTTTGAAAAAGGTGATTTCGGGCTTGGTGCTCGGGGCATAAAAGTAATTTTGATGAACGAGATTTCGATTTTCGGAAGTTTGAAAATGGATTCTTGGTTTGGGTTCGGGATGATGTTTCCGGATGCCGGCTTACGGAATCATCATTGCGAATTCGTATTCGGGAATGGAAGAGGATTTAATAAAGTGATTTGGTATGATTATACATGCCCCGTGTTTAATGATGATTTGATTATGTTTTGCGAAGTAAGATTTGGGGATTTGAATGTGGAAATTCGAACATGAGTCCTGTTATGACAAAATGTGATTTCGGGATGGATCCCGAGTTGTTGTGATTGACAAATTTTTTGGGTTTAAAGACCCGTTGAAAACTGTTTTGGGTTTAAAGACCTGGTGCTATTGCTGGAGCACGTTTTGAGTTTAAAGACTCGGTTAATTGATAACGGGGGAGGGCCCTTAATGAGTTTAAAGACTCGTGAGTTTAAAGACTCGGTTATTGTGATACCCCCGAGGCCTATTGATTATGTTTTGAGTTTAAAGACTCGTTGAAATCCCAAGAAGGCCTGATTATGCGCATGGTTTTGAGTTTAAAGACTCAGGTGCACTTGATATCCAGCAAAATGATTGATTTGTGGTTCAGTGTTAATTTCTGATGTTTCGGTTGAGTTGGGCAGTGGCCCGGTTTACATGGTTGATGGATTTGGATTATGTTGTATACTTGGATCTTGATTTCATGGTTCTGGGCTGAGGCCCTGTGTTTATAATTGCGGGCTAAGACCCGAAGGTTAAGAAAAGGAAAATGATTTTGATTTCATGCACTGTTTTCTTATGTTGAAAATGTAACGGATTACGAAACGATTTTTGGATGCATGCATTGGTTTTACGTGGAGGGTAAAAACGTATTTCTGTAACTGTTTTATAAACTGATTTATTTTTGTCCACTCACACCTTTTGATTTTTATTGACCCTCCAGGTCGTGGCTCGTTGTTCGAGGCCGATCGAGAGGCGGAGGCATGAGTAAGTTCGCGTGTGGCTATCCCTGGTTTGGCAAGCACTGAAGATAAGTTGGGAATTTCAGTTGACTTGCCAGACGGGAGCAGGACCGGGCACGATTATCAATGTTCCTTCGGGGGCGGTCCTGTCAACGGGCCCCAGCCCAAATTCATTTACACAAATCGATAATCATATCAAACATATGTGGGAACTCAGCCTAAAACCATAGGATACGAAAATCCATAAAACATGATCCACGTGGGTCACAGCCCAAATCCATAAAACACTTAAATACTATTTCTGAAATCCGATAATCATGTTTACCATATATCATATAACCAATCCTGTCACGGTTCCTAAAGCTCCACGCGTGCTACACGGGGTCTCAAATCCCAAGTCTCCCCAAGGTCCACCCAGGTCAATGTCCGCAGATTAATGACCCTCCCAGGGGGTTATAATCCATAAAAGCCTTCCTGAGAGTAAGGTACCCAACGGGGGGCGACTCCACTCAGTTAGTGCTCCGTGACTACTCCGGGGTCCACCTAGGCCAACGACCCTCCCCGGAGGAGACAATCCATAAATAAAGGATGGTATATGAAAAAACATTTTGTAATCATTCTTAAAACCTTTCAAACCTTTCAATGGATCCATGCCCAGTCCCCACAAACCGTCATGAAACCAGAAATTCATTTAAGGGTCGCCCACCCAAAATCACAATCGTAAACCATAATTGGGCCCCAAGCCCGAATTCATAAACAACCTGGGCCTCCGGCCAGATTCGTAAACCAACTGGGCCTCGTGCCCGATTTCGTAAACCAAATAGGCCTCATGCCCGATTTCGTAAACCAAATAGGCCACGTGCCCGATTACGTAACTCAATTGGGCCCCAAGCCCGATTCGTAAATCAACTAGGCCTCGAGCCCGATACGTAAACCAACTGGGCCTCCGACCTGATGCCTTATTAAATCAAATGGAGTTCAAGTCTGAGAGTTCGTAAATCAAATGGGTCTCGTGCCTAATTCCATATTTTCAAATCCGAAATCAATTCACGAACCAATTGGGCCTCTGGCCCGATAACGCAACTAAATGGACTTCAAGACCGAAGTTTTCCAAAACAAATGGGTCTCGTGCCCAAGTTTACCATTTCAAATCCAAAACCATTTCATTGAACCATTACCGAAACCATAAGCACGTATAAACATTGCAAAATTGTAAACCTCGATATTCGTGCAAATACGTAAATCGCCTCGAAATACGTGAAATCATGTAAATCGCCAATATCCAAATCATCATCATAGAATCACATATGTCAAACATAAAAAACATTTATGCATGCATCACAGTTTAGAAATCAAGGTCCACTCACAGACCGTCCTAAGTTGCCACCTTGATATGCGTGTCGTAAGCCTCCCCGGGCTAATCACCGTCACCGGGGACTCCCAAACCTCTCCAAACCATACTAGAGGGTTACTAACTACCTCATTAACCTCTCATTGAAGTCACGTAATTTTCACTGTTCACCACCCCTAACCTCCAGCAGACCGGGTTCACCTGGTTTCGACCGGTCAGACCGATCTGGACCGGTGTGACCGGTTCAATGTTCTAACTTCTCCATTTTCGATCCATTTTTGTCCATTTCAATTCCTGTAGGTTCCTAACATCATTTCCAATCGATCTACGTCTTCAAAACACGGGAAAACAATCAAAATCTTACCTCCCATGATCAAACAGTGAGTTGGACCTTCAATCTCAGTTCCTAGTCCTTCCAGCCTCCCATTTCCTTTGGAAACGATCCCCACCGAGTCGTCTTGGTCCCTAGGTCGTGTTAGAATCAATAGGAACTCAAAACAGCATCCAAAACTTATTCTTCCAATTTTTTTTAAAAAATGGGTTCTCGAGTCAGACTTACCTCCGCCATGGACTGCCGGGGCCCGTCGTCTCTCATCACGTTTTCCTAGTCACTCTCAGTCCTCACACTTTCTCAGTCACATCCATGGTTGCCCACACAAACTCAGATGTGAATATGGTGATGGGGTGGTGTGTTTGTCTGTTTGTTGGTATAGAGAGAAAGAAGATGGTGATCGGGTTTAGAGAATGAAAAGTACACAAGATGATAGCTGGTGATGATAATCAGCTGATAGAGAGAGATATGGACGGGTGGAGATGAGAGGAAGGGATAGAGATGAACGGTGGAGATGGAAAGTGGGTGGGATTAATTATAAAATAATTAGGATAATAATATTTTAATTACTTAGATCCACTTTTTAGGGAAGCCACCAATGGGATGAGTGACACTTGTCACTCATCCAAGGGTCCCACACAAATATCTGCCCAATTAGATTTTAATTAATATTTTATTTGAATCCCGAGACGTAAATCCCCAATTTCACGTGACCATAACTTTCCCGTCGAACGTCCGATTTCGACGTGTCGCTTGCCTACGAACTCGTGACGTCCCGATCTATATCACGGTCATCTATCCTCGCACGTTTGACTCCCCGAGTCAAAAGTGAATATTTTGCCCACGACCAGGGGCAAAATGGTCATTTTACACCATCCATTCGATTTCGCCCAACTACTCACCGATTAATCTCACTAATCCTTCATTAGTCACTAATCTATCCCCGGAATTCGGGACGGGTCGTTATAAGCTTCCCCTCTTAATTAATTTCGTTCCGGAAATTCCAACTATACCGATTCCACAACCACCTCGTGAAAAGCAAGTTCGGTATCACATCATGTGTACGCATGTACACCCACTAACCAGAATAACACTTGTCTGCACCCAGACGTTCCATCATGAACTTACTTCGTATCGACTACACCCAACCACGTCGAGTGAAATTGATCACACGTTCCGAGCTAATGCCACCCAACATTTCTGACATTACGCCAACACTTCCCACACTGTCACCACTTGACAATCGCTAGTCAAAACTGACATTATACTCACTTGTGGTTACACTAACCACAACTTACTCAACTGGAGTATACGCACCAACAACCCATTCGACCCACGTGTAACTGGACCCATTAGAATCACCCCGACCAGGGCATAGAATCTAATGTCCAGTCCACGTCCTCCACTTACCGTCACCAGACAACCCTCAGGTCTGTCCAGTATCGGTCCTCGCACGACGTACAGGGTACGTACCTCCATCAACCAATCAATCCACCACATAGCTCAAAGCTAAACACGCTTCAACTCTGGAGTCCATCAGTCCAATCTCACATGAGACAGACCATACACTACCAATTCATCATCAAACACGAGTCCCATGGTCACCCGACCAGCATCACAACATCTACTACCAATCACGTAATCCAACACGTGCCAATCTGACTCACGCCCGCCAAGGCATACCCATTCATGCCAAATGAGAATCCAATCTCACCCACGTCTACCGAGATGCACCAACTCTGAACCTATCAGTTACCTGCTCATATGATTAACACATTACATTCGATTGACTTCATAAGGAAACCAATCCCATCATTCACACATATAAGGCTGACCAAATTCGACCATGTCGGATACCCACTCGTTCTATTAATGTAACATATGGGATTAACCTCGAAAAGAAGTTCAGTCCCAACATTCCCATATCCAAATATTCAAGACAGGGCAATAAACTCTCCACCTAACCTGACCATCAAGATCACGATCCTCGATCGTCACAATGCCCAAAGTCCTCAACATCAAAATCCCGACCCACCTAAGATCCACACACGCTCACTCAGCTAACAATCCACCTGAAATTTGATCATAGTTACACCCTCTTGAATCCTTCGTCAGTCACATCACTCCTCAACCAATTTCCACATCTAAATAGATTAGTCAACGACGAGACACGTCGAGACTATAGGTCCTCTCCAATTACCTCATATCGATCCTTGGCATTCCACCTAGGAAAATCAAGGATGATCCAAGACGATGACATCAAAATTCATCCTACGTGAATGCAAACAAAACTCACTGTACGCACCACGCCATGTAACCCAACATCATCTGCCACCAAGCAGAAAATGAGAAATCTTATTCACCTAACTTCGAAATACCCAGTTCCTCTTGATGACCCAAAAAAAATGCGGGTCCACCAACCAATACACGATCAACGTACTAGCGACAACAACCATCGTCTGACATGGTAGAACATGAGAAGTCACCCTATATGACTTCGAAACACCCATTACCAAAACAAAAACAAGCACTCCCCTCGTCGCCTCAACCACAACCTCTCTCGATTCCGAAGTTCCAACCATGTCGGAACCAACACACTCGGACATCAACCACGTGTCCGTAACTAGTCTGACCCACTACCAAGTTCGTATATTGGTTTTTACCGTTTATTTACATCCAAAAGGATGTGGTCCATTACTACTCGATCCTCAAGCCTTAATCCTTGCTGGATCCGGTCCAGTCCAGCTCTGTCTGAGATCCACTACTGGATCAAAAATACCGAACATATGCCCATCTCGACGAAGTCACATCCTGACTCGTGACTCATCGTCATCACACTCACCGGCACCAGTACTAGCACACTAGCATCGGTATCAGCACACATTGTTCGAATCAGAAAACCCTGGATCTTTGCTCATACCGAGCAACGACCTCGTACCACTACTCAAGTTGGAGTAACTCTACCTCCCCCGTACCCACAACTTCAGGTACAATCACCTTGACAACTCATACAAGAAAAGAAAATGTTCCTTGAACGTCAACCGATTCACAACAACCACAACTACATCCATCATCGGTGGTAGTGCCTCCCACAAACTTATGTAGACCCAACCACCAAACGTCGCTATCGACACTCTGTATCCAACGAAATCAATCGCTCGTACTAACTACTCGGTATCCCCACTCCGGGATTCCATCGACAAGTACCAACCCTAGTAACTTGTCCAACCAATCTCTAACCAATCGTAACTCGACTCAACCAATGTCGTCTACCAGGTCGTCCACGACCTTAACTGGACTAATTATCCATCACAACTAAAGTAGTACGATAACCAACTAGGTCTAACCAATTAATGTAACCTCGACTGCAGAGTGCAGTCCTATCACTAAAGTTGACATGACATGACCGACCGACGGTCTCGGCTCCAAAAATTCGCTAGAACTAAAACGCTTGCCGACTCACATTTTCGAACCATACTACACGCCTTAGGGTTCCAATATCACATCCTAAGGTTCCTCTGAACACAACTCTCCTCAACAATATAATCCAAAATCTGACCGACCCCGCGGTCCTGACATCGTGTGGACATCAATCCAATCCTACCGTCAGCTCAACTAGGATTCACTGAACCTGGTTGCTCCTTGCAACACAATTCACAAATCAAAATGACCGGACCATCTAATGGTCACAACTCTATACTATCGTCATATCTGATCTTGAAACATCGCGATAGACGATCCCGACATAACCGTGGGGACGGTTAAAACCCTAAAGTACTATTTTGTTCATCCCTCGGTAGGGTCCCACACTGCCAACCACGACAGAACTATGGCAACCCCGACGTCAAATGCCGAACCAAAACTATCCACGATACAATACTACTAACTATCAAACTAGCATCCTAACTATTAGGTTGATAACGAACTGCAGCGCATAGAGACATCACATCCGCGACCTGGGCGCACCACAAGAGCAAACCTGCTCTGATACCACTTGTCACGACCCATCCCAATCCCGCAGGAATTAACACAGGAAGTGTCATGATCCCGTCTGATACGAAGTGTCAGACAAGGGATAATTTAAAACATTCAGCCCGTGCGGCTTCTTCATTAAAAACCAGAAAAGACAGTGAGTGGATGAAAATAAATGAGTTCATAAAAACATATTTCATATAGAAATTTATGCCCTTCATTAAAAAACATGCATGCATACAAAAACCATTTATCTAAATAACCATTACTAGGGTCTCAGCCCCAAATTCCGTAAATCCAAATCATACGAGCCCCTGCCCAAATCCATTTACACAAATCCATAATCATATCAAACATATGTGGGAACTCAGCCCAAAACCATAGGATACGAAAATCCATAAAACATTATCCACGTGGGTCACATCCCAAATCCATAAAACACAGAAATACTATTTCTGAAATCTGATAATCATGTTTACCATATATCATATAACCAATCCTGTCACGGTTTCTAAAGCTACACGCGTGCTACCCAGGGTCCACTGTCAGGACCCGACCCTCTTCTGTCAGGTCCCGATTCATCTAGCACGATATTGTCCGCTTTGGGCCTCCTTGCCCTTGCCCTCACGGTTTTGTTTTCGGGAGCTCACGGTGCAACTTCCCAGGGGGTCACCCATCTGGAATTGCACCAGCCTCAACTCGCTTAACTTTGGGGTTCCAATCCCCCCCAAAGCCACTGAGCTCCCAACAGGCCTCATGCTAGATAAGTGTGTGCCTACACCTTTAAGGCACACCACCATTCCCTTCCCAGACCATTCCCCCCTCGCAGGAATGTGGGATTGTTCACCGTTCCCTCTAGGACACGGGTCTTACATCCACCCAAGTCAATGTCCGCAGATCAATGACCCTCCCTTGGGGTTATAATCCATAAAATCCTTTCTGAGAGTAAGATACCCAACGTGGGCAACTCCACTCAGTTAGTGCTCCGTGACTACTCCGGGGTCCACCGAGGCCAACGATCTTCCCCGGAGGAGATAATCCATAAATAAAGGATGGTATATGAAAAATCATTTTGAAATCATTCTCAAAACCTTTCAAACCTTTCAAAGGATCCATGCCCGGTCCCCATAAACCGTTATAAAACCAGAAATTCATTTATGGGTCCCCGACCCGAAATCACAATCATAAACCATAACTGGGCCCCAAGCCCAAATTCATAAACCAACTGGGCCTCCGGCCCGATTTGTAAACCAACTGGGCCTTATGCCCAATTTCGTAAACCAAATGGGCCTCGTGCCCGATTTCATAAACCAAATGGGTCTCGTGCCCGATTACGTAAACCAACTAGGCCCCGAGCCTGATTCGTAAATCAACTAGGCATCGAGCTCGATACGTAAACCAACTGGGCCTCCGGCCCAATGCCGTATTAAATCAAATGAATTTCTAGTCCGAGAGTTCATAAATCAAATGGGTCTCGTGCCCGAGTTTACCTTTTCAACTCCAAAACCATTTCATTGAACCATTACCGAAATCATAAGCACGTATACACAGTGCAAAATCGTAAACCTCGATATTCGTGCAAATACGTAAATTACCTCGAAATATGTGAAATCATTTAAATCACCAATATCAAAATCATCATCATAGAATCACATATGTAAAACATATAAAACATTTATGCATGCATCACAGTTTAGAAATCAAGGTCCACTTACAGACCGTCCTACGTTTCCACCTTGATATGCGTGTCATAAGCCTCCCTGGGTTAATCACCATCACCGGGACTCCCAAACCTGACCAAATCATACTAGAGGGTTACTAACTACCTCATTAACCTCTCATTGAAGTCCCGTAATTTTCTCGAATTTTTAACTATTTTTAAAATCGATCCTAATCCTTCGGACATCTCGAACTATATCGAAACAATGTTCGATCGACACGAAACCAGTCCCAAAATTTTTGTTACATCGAATAGATTAAAATTCATGTTTAACACTTTCCCAAAACTATCCCCTATGCGCCCTCACGCGCCGTCCAAAGTGGCTGCGCGTGAAGCCCACGCGCCTGCAATGTTCATCACCCCTAACCTCCAGCAAACTGGGTTCACCTGGTTTCGACCGGTCCGGAGCGGTCTGGATCGGCGTGACTGGTTCAGTGTTCTAACTTCTCCATTTTTTATCCATTTTGTCCCTTTCAATTCCTATAGGTTCCTAAAATCATTTCCAATCGATCTACGTCTTCAAAACACGGGAAAACAATCGAAATCTTACCTCCCATGATCAAACAGTGAGTTGGACCTTCAATCTCAGTTCCTAGTCCTTCCAGCCTCCCATTTCCTTTGAAAACGATCCCCACCGAGTCGTCTTGGTCCCTAGGTCGTGTTAGAATCAATAGGAACTCAAAACAGCATCCAAAACTTATTCTTCCAATTTTTAAAACAAAATGGGTTCTCGGGTCAGACTTACCTCCGCCGTGGTCCGCCGGGGCCCGTCGTCCCTCATCACGTTTTCCTAGTCACTCTCAGTCCTCACACTCTCTCAGTCACATCCATGGTTGCCCACACGAACTCAGATGTGAATATGGTGATGGGGTGGTGTGTTTGTCTGTTTGTTGGTTTAGAGAGAAAGAAGATGGTGATCGGGTTTAAAGAATGAAAAGTAAAGAAGATGATAGCTGGTGATGGTAATAAGCTGAGAGAAAGAGAGATATGGACGGTGGAGATGAGAGGAAGGGATAGAGATAAATGGTGGAGATGGAAAGTGGGTGGGATTAATTATAAAATAATTAGGATAATAATATTTTAATTACTTAGATCCACTTGTTTAGGGAAGCCACCAATGGGATGAGTGACACTTGTCACTCATCCAAGGGTCCCACACACATATCTGCCCAATTAGATTTTAATTAATATTTTATTCGAATCCCGAGACATAAATCTCCGATTTCACTCTCGTGACCATAACTTTCTTGTCGAATGTCCGATTTCTACGTGTCGCCTGTCTACGGACTCATGACATCCCGATCTTCATCACGGTCATCGGTCCTTGCACGTTTGACTCCCGAGTCAAAAGTCAACATTTTGCCCACGACTAAGGGTAAAATGGTCATTTTACACCGTCCCTCCGATTTCGCCCAATTAATCACCGATTAAAATCATTAATCCTTCATTATTCACTAATCTAACCCCGGAATTTGGGACAGGTCGTTACATTAGGAGTGCGAATTTATGATATCGTCTCGGACGCGGTAGATCCGGGGTTGGCACCCCATGTTGATATCACCTAAGACGTCGTTGAGTATCCTGGGGAAGTACTCGGAGATGAGACCCTGAGTTGCACGCGTAGCATTGGAAATCGTGACTAGATTTTTTATAGACATTAAGGATGTCTGATGATGGGGTATATTGTGTTCAGTGATATGTGTGTCCAGATGTTATGTATATGTATGTGTGAGTTGAACTGTTTTCATACGATTTATTTTAAATGCATGAATGTTTGTAAAACGAAGGGTTAAACTATTAATTTTGAAAAATGAGTTTATAACTTATTTATTTTTGGTCCATTCACATTTTGACTGTTTTATTGACCATCCAGGTCGTGATACAGAGACACGACGGATACCGAGGCTGAGGCATAGACAGTACTGCTGCGTACCTGACACTCTATGGGGTAGGTTTTAGTACTTGTATTATACTGACATATATATATATGCTAGATCACGTATAATAAATACTTTTCCCTTGTCTGACAATGTGGTAGTATACTCTGTATGTTTATATTTGAACCCATAAAGGGTATTTTCGGTATCTTGAGTATGATTGTCAAACGGGAGCAGGGCACATCCCACTATAGTCCCAAGGAGATCGAGACAGGTCGTGTCAGCTTGGTATCAAAGCATTAGGAAAGTAAGTCAATGTACAAGCTTAATATGTTGTACTGATATATGCCTCTTAAAAGATAAACATGCCTTCGAGACGAGTACCCCCTGCACGGTCTGATGATGATGTCGCTAGGGATTTAGAGGGTGCTAACATTGAGAGTGCCCAGCGCCTGGGAGTGACTGTGTTTAGTGGTGGGTTCAATCTTGAAGAATCCCACCGGTGGATTATTCAGATCGAGTGGATCTTCGCAGTGATGTGATGCCCTCCAGAGGATTGAGTTATGCTGAGTACATTCTTGTTGGATGCTGATGCTCATGAGTAGTGGTACACCTTGGAGATGTCCGGTTGGGATGTCTGGACGGTGACATGTGAGGTCTTTAGAGAGTGTTTTCTGGTGCAGTACTACCCTCGCTCTTTCTATGACCCCAAAGAGGTAGAGTTCTTGCAGCTCCGACAGGGGAGCATGATAGTGGCAGAGTATGAGTAGAGTTTTCAGAGATTATCCCGCTTTGCTTCTGCATACGTGAGTACTGAGGGTGACAACTGTCGTCGATTCGAGATGGGCCTACGAGGAGAGATCCGTACTATGGTGACGCCAGGATCCTATGCTACATTATGGGATCTGATCGATGTAGCTGTGAGAGTGGAGGACAGTTGGTCAGCTCGGTAGTAGTTTTCTAGGGATGGACGGTGCCGAGAGCGTTCGTATGTTGGACCTCCGAGCCAGAGGGCCCCGAAGGGAGGCTATTTCAGTGGAGCCTCATCCTTATCTGGCAGCGGACGGTTTGGCAGGCACATCGGTACTTAGAGATTTGGCTACAGAGCACCGCAACCTTCTCAGACGAGTGGTACTTCAGTGGGATCTATGGGTAGACCTAGGGTGCTAACCTGTTGTGTATGTGGAAAGCCTGGCCACTTCAAGAGAGAGTGCCCACAGCTGTTGGGTGGCAGTGGTATCGGTTGGAGTGCAATAGGGAAGGATCCGAGCACATCCACGACTTTGGATGTGACTGGTGGTCGAGGATATAGCGGAGCTAGGGGTGGCTTCCGAGGATCGCGAGGAAATGGTCAACCGTCGGGACCACAGTCTCAAGTGTTTGCACTGACTTAACAGGAGGCCAAAGCAGCCTTGGGAATAGTGACAGGTACGCTCGCTATTTTAGAGCATGACGTACGCATTTTGATAGAGCCTGGAGCTACACATTCCTTCATATCTCGAAGTGGTACATTGGTAGTGGATAGAGAGGTGTCCACACTTTATTATGATATGGAGTGGGTACACTGACTGAGGATGCATATATTGTGAATCAGGTATGAAGGGATTGTCTAGTGAGGATAGGAGAGGTTGATTTGGTAGCAGATTTGATACTTATGGATCTACACGATTTTGATGTCATCCTTAGGATGGATTGGCTGACCTATCATCATGCATCGATCGAATGCTACAATAAGAGGGTAACCTTCTGAAGCCCTGGACTACCTGAGACTATCTTTCAGGGAGGTTAGAGGGTGATACCCTTTGGAGTTATATCGGCTTTGACAGCGGAAAAGTTACTGAGGAAAGGCTGTCAAGGCTACTTGGCTCATGTTATGGATAGTAGGGCTACACCCGAGAGAGCCGAGGATATACAAGTGGTGCGAGAATTCCCAGATGTGTTCCCAGAGGAATTACCGAGCATACCACCGCACCCAGAGATTGAGTTCACTATCAAGCTTCTGCTAGGTACGAGACCTATATCACAAGCACCGTATCGTATGACACTGGCCGAGTTGAGAAAAATGAAGGTTTAGTTACAAGAGTTGGTGGATATGGAATTTATTCGACCTAGTGCATCACCTTGGGGAGCTCTGGTGTTGTTTGTGCATAGATTACCGGTAACTCAACAAGGTTACGGTGAGGAATAAGTATCCCTTGCCCCAGATAGATGGTTTGTTTGATCAGTTGAGAGGGGCCAAATATTTCTCGAGGATTGAGCTTCGGTCGGGATACCATCAGTTGAGGATTTCCAAGGATGATGTTCTGAAGACTGCTTTCCAGACGAGATATGGCCATTATGAGTTTCTGGTAATGCTATTTGGGTTGACAAATGCACATGCAGAATTTATGGATTTTATGAACAGAGTGTTTCGATCTTACCTGGATCGGTTTGTGATAGTATTTATCGATGATATCCTGGTATACTTAAAGAGTGCTAGAGCGCATGAGAAACATTTGAGATTGAAGTTGCACATGCTGAAAAGGAATCAGTTGTATGTTAAGTTGAGCAAGTGTCAATTCTGGCTGAACAACATAGGCTTCTTAGGCCATGTGATTTCAGTTGAGGGGATTAATGTGGACCCCCAGAAGACAGAGGCCGTGACTAACTGGGAGCAACCAAAAACTATTACTGAAGTCCACAGTTTTGTAGGGTTGGCTGGATATTACAGACGTTTCGTAGAGGATTTCTATAATGACCCGTCCCATTTTTCGAGATTAGTTTAGTGAGTAATCACGGATTAGTGTGACTAATCAAGGATTAGTCGAGAAATCGAGGACGGACGGTGCAAAATGACGATTTTACCCCTAAGAATGGGCAAAATGTTTACTTTTGACTTGAGTGGTCAAAGACCTGAGTTCCGATGACTGTGATGTAGATCGGGACGTTACGAGTTCGTAGACAAGTGGCACGTCGAAATCGGACGTTCGACGGGAAAGTTACGGGTCTAAAACAAAAATCAACACTATTCACACAAACCGAGAAAGGACAACACCCATCAGAAAGTTACGGGTCTAAAATGGAAACAGATGGGGAAAAATCTAGAAGGACCCACCAGAAAGTTATGGATCGATCGGAGATCGTTAGGTTGGTCAAATAGAGGTTTTTCGCCTAAGGAAACATGTCCGGGGCACGTTGACTTTTCTGAGAGTTTTGGGGTTTTATTCTATTAGTTAGTGACCTTCGGGTATGATTTAGACAAGTCAGGAAGTCCCTGGGATGGCGGATTAGCCTAGGGGAGGCTTAAAGCACGCGTATCTAGACGGCAACTAGGACGGTCTGTGAGTGGACTTTTGTTTTCGAAATATGATACATGCATAACTATTTTATATGTTTTATATATGTTATTTCTATGATTATGATTGCAGTATTTATGATTTACGTATTGGTATGTATTTCGAGGTTTATGATGTTATACTCTATTTTACGTGTTGGTATTTCCAAGATAACTAATGGAATGGTTTTCGATTTGGAAATATGAAATAGGGCATGGGACCCATTTGATTTGGAAACTATCGGACTGAGAGTCCATTTGATTTAATGAAATGTCGGGCTGGAGGCCTATTTGATTTACATGATCGGGCTAGAGGCCCAGTTGATTATGATATCGGCCATGAGTCCTATTTGTGGTTTATAAATGTGATTTCGGGTTCGGAGACCCTAAAACGGATTTGGATTATAGAAATCGGATTTTCTGGATTTTGGTGGTTTTATGGAAATTCCTGGCATGACCCCTTTGAGATGTTTTGAAATGATTTTATAAAGTTGTTTTCCATGTACCATCCTTATATGAGGATATGTGGATGACCTCCTCCAGATGTCTATGACACTGAGGAAGTCACGATGCATTGCCTGCGAGGGGTCATTGCATGGAGCGACGGGACCGTATAGTGACTCAGGAGCAGGATTGTTATGATTAGACGTCTGGGACGTCAGACATCTAGGATGTTAGAGATTGATCCGGAGAGATGGGGTATATTGTGTTTACTGATGTGTGTGTACGGATGTTATGTATATGTATGTGTGATTTGAACTGTTTTCATACGATTCATCTTAAATGCATGCATGTTTGTAAAACGGAGGGTTAAGCTATTAATTTTGAAAAATTAGTTTATAACTTATTTATTTTTGGTCCACTCACATTTTGACTGTTTTATTGACCCTCCAAGTCGTGATACAGAGACATGGGCGGATACCGAGGCTGAGGCATAGACAGTGTTGTTGCTACCTGACACCCTACGGGGTAGGTTTTAGTACTTGTATTGTACTGGCATATATATATATGCTCGATCATGTATAATAGATACTTATCCCTTGTTTGAGAATGTGGTAGTGTATGCTGTATATTTATATTTGAACCCATAAAAGGTATTTTTGGTATCTTGAGTATGATTGTCAGACGGGAGCAAGGCACCTCCTACTGTAGTCTCAGGGGGATCAGGATGAGTCCTGTCACGTGGCACCTGACACCTCTGACACACTGCCATGTGGCATCAACTAACCCCTTCCACATAGCCCGACAGTGATGATGTGGATGCCACGTGGGTGCCACATCATCATCGTGAACCTCTCGCGGGTCACTTGTGGGTCTACAAATGGTTCATTTGACCCGCAATCATAACATGAATCCTAAACCTCCCAAACATGTCAAATTTTCAAACCACGACCACCATTTGACTCCATTCCTAACCAGAAACATATCTATGGCCACAAAATCAGCAAAAACTCACCTTAATCCCTCGAGCCAAGCTCAATGACCACGGCCAAAGATTGAACTCATCCTCAGGTCAGTTCCTGCGTCCAAAGTTCCCCAATTTTTTCCCTGCTTACTTGCACAAACTCGAAGAAGACAACGACGACCTCAGTTCAAAGAAGACAGCCAATTTGTCCCCATTTCGTAATCGCAAAGACACGTGTCTACCCACCTGTAGGTCGATCGTATCCTCTCTTAGTACCTTTTGCCCTACGGGCCCCATGGTTAACTACCTGATCCCGAAATGAAAAAAAATCAGAAAATGGGTCATCGCCTACTGACCCTATGTCGCCGTATCCTAACTCGTAGCACCATTGTCTAGGTAATGCGAACACTACCACTAACTCCCCAAAAAAGAAACAACTAGCCTTACCACTCCGACTAGTCCGTCCACCCCGACTCGATCCTCTGCCATCGAAACCTGGACAAGTACCACTAGAAGAATCTGAACATGAAGTAACTTTTTTTGGCGCTCATTAAGTAAAAGACTCATTCTCCTGACGCTCTCGGCGTCGCCCAGAACTCTCATTCTAATATCGAGGTGGCAAACTCAGCTTTACTAAAGCAGCCCCATCCAACAAGTCCCGAAGTGGAGCAAAAAAACCCGTTGTCACAATCTCCTGAATCTTGTCTAGCAAACCAAGTCGAAAACGGTGACACTTGTCGATCTTGCTTGAGACAACCCTTGGAGCAAACCATGAGAAGTCCACAAATCACTACTCATACTTGGACCAACTATCATATCACCCTGCTGGAGCCTTTAAAACTCGACCTCCTAGTCATCACGATAGGAAAGTGGGTAGAACTGCTTCATGAACCATTCCCTGAATGTTTGCCAAGTCGTAGTATGGGCATCGTAACCTGTCCTCCTCAGCCCATGCCACCATCGACATGAAAAGCCACTTAGAAGAAACGTGGCAATCAGTACAATATGTTCGAAGGGCACCGCATCATTTGAAAAACATCCTACAACTAAGTAATCCAATCATCGGCCACCTCAGGGTCCTACGACCCCTCTACCCTAGAGCACATCATGTAGGGCCTGACCCAACTAATATGGGGTCATCCCTACAAACAGCTTTTTATCCTGACTGTGAATACTCCCCAAACCCTCAACATCATCTCCTTCTCTATTTCCTAAACGTTTCCCAGGTCGTAGTATGGGCATCGTAACTTGTCCTCCTCAGCCCTTGGCACCATCGACGTGCAAAGCCACCTAGAAGAAACATGTCAATCAGTACCATATGTCCGGAGGGCACCACATCATCTGAAAAACATCCTACAACTAAGTAATCCAATCATCCGCCACCTCAGGGTCTTACGACCCCTCTACCCTAGAGCACATCATGTAGGGCCTGACCCAACTAATATGGGTTCATCCCTACAAATAGCTCCTTATCCTGATTGTGAGTGCTCCCCAAACCCTCAACATCATCTCCATTTCCAAACCATGTATGGGGGTCGCATCGTGGACGCATTGTAATCTGAAAAGACACAACAATAACCCAAGTACCCTATACACCAAGTGTGTAAACCTCAGAAAATTAACCTAGTACTTTTATACAAAATTAACAAGACCCAACCCAGAAATTCCATAAAAACTCATCTTGGGTCTTGTTCTCGGCTGACACGAGGCTAGCATAAACCCCAAAATGCCCCTCACACGTGTCAGACAAGGGATGTTTACAAAAATACAAAAGATCAACATAGTAACAGAGCCCTAAGCCAAAGGGAAAAGTAATAAACAAAACAAGATCCTACTCTGAGGATCAACCAAGCGTAATAAAATCGAAAATGAGCATCCGTCCTAGGTATGTTCTCCGCACCTACACCACAGTTTGGAGGGAATTGAAAACAGAAAACCATGAGTGGACCTGAAATAACAGTAAAAACACATTTATCAAATAAAATAGATTTATCCCCCCGGTTGTTGAAAACATGCATGCATAAGAAATACGATCGAGTCAATGTAAGTTAATATAGGAAACACCCAGGGCCCACAATTCCCTGAAACATCCCCCAAGTATAACCATCGGGAATCCAACTTGGACACCAAAATTTTTAGTAGCCATGATATCCTATCCTCTGTACCTGACTATTCCAGCCAAACCCTATACTATGTTAGTATGGGAAAAAGGTAATCACCATAAGTAGCTGTCTCAGGATCTGCAGAGCCCCTCTTCGGACGTCTGAGACCTGGTCAGACTCTGAGGATGATCAACCGTGGAAACAGTCAAAGTCAAATAACCCAAAACATTGTTTAAAACATATATCATAGTCAAGTCAAACCTTACCCTCGAGCCCAAACCCAAAAACAGTTCACGGATGCAAATTCATAAAATTGATGTCGAAAATCATCAAGTAAATATCGAAAACTATAAATCCGCATATCCCTGAAAACATAACTAGAATACATATTCAAAACATGTACACCAATTACATATGCATGCATAACAGTTTAGAAAGCAAAGGTCCACTTAAAGTACGTCTGGATGCGCTCATTCTTGAACCGTGTGCTCCTCCGAGGTCCTCGGAGTGTCCTCACCTGGATTTCAAGTTATGAGCTCCTAAAGTTTTAGCCTTCAAACTTTCGTTTTCAGCTTTTTCTCCCTTCAAACTTGACCTCCTTTGGATCGTAGGAGTCCCCTGAGCACATTTCTAACCTTTTTTTCATTCAAAACCTCCTCAAATCTATGTGGGAATTATGGTTGTAATATTTGTGAGTGTGTTTTGTGTGTGTTTGTATGTGCACAGAAAAGAGAGAGTATGAGTGGGAAATGAGAGATAAGATGATAAGGATCCATCTTATCCAAATCCCAAAATATCCATCTCTTTCCCTTTCCAAAAATACCCCTACCCAAAATGGAGAGCCAAGCTTAATTTCAAAGGCAAAAAGGTCCAAGTGCCCTAAATAAAATCGTAAAATCCCAAAAAGTTACCAAACATTACCAAAAAAATCCCAACTTACACAATCTACACTCCTCAAAGAATTTCACCCCAAAAATTCACAACTACCTTTGCAAAACTTTAAAGCCACACCACCATCCTGTATACAATCAAAACTATCCCATTGGTTAACCCTAAAGGTCAACCAGCTCAATTCTACCCAGAACGTATAATCCTAAAACTAACAACATCTAAGCCACCTGACCGAAAGAGAAAAGTACTTGTCACCCCGATCTTACTTCCCAAGAGAAAAGTACTTGACCGAAAGAGAAAAGTACTTGACCGAAAAAGAAAAGTACCTGTCATTACCGATCTTACTTCCCAAGCTCACGGATCTTACAATCCACCCACCTTGGGGCCTAGCATCCTCACTGGCATACTTCCGATCGGGGTCCAGCTCTGATACCATTCTGTCACGATCTGACTCTCCTAGCACGATATGTTCACTTTGGGCGTAGCCCTCACGACTTTATTTCTGGGAACTCACACGCAACTTCCTAGTGGGTCACCTATCTTGGGATTGCTCCAGCCCAAACTCGCTCTACTTTGGAGTTCCAACCAAACCTAAAGCCAGTGAGCTCCCAAAAGGCCTCATGCTAGGAAGATACGTGCTTACACATATAAGGCACTTCACCTTTCCTTCCCCGAGCGATGTGAGATTGCTCATCATTCTTTCTTCCCAAGCTCGCGGCTCTCGCTCATCGTTCTTGCTTCCTAAGCTCATGGGTCTTGCTCACTGATCGTACTTCCCAAACTCAAGGGTCTTACACCCAAACCATCCTCTCGGTTCATCTCGTTTCCTGAATGCACAAAATCCACATCCACTGAAATAACACCTGAAAGTTTAGATTGGGCCGGTGAGAAGGAATGACTATTGAAATTGAAAGAGCCCTGTGATTGCCCCCATATTGTACAACCCATTTAGTAGCCCCATGGTTCAATCCAGATAAATCCTCATGGGCTAGCCCCTTTGAGAACTCACGACCCAAATGGGTATGCATAATGGTAGCATCCCCAGAACCCACACTAGCGAGGCCTGTTAGTAGTGTAGATACCAAGTTCTTGGTTTGGGTCGAGAAATCTCCAAATGATTTAAAACTCTTCATCACCCGCCTATTAGCTCCCAGGCTCGAATAACACAAAGACTCACAGGCTGAGCGAAGCGCTGCTCTAGTGTTCTACTGACCCGAAGTCCTCTCGTCAGTCCCTGCTTCTAGACTAGCTTAACCCGTATGCAAACCATGGCGAAACTATTCCATGACCAAGGGAGATAGCAGTTGCTACTCTTTCAGCCTCCTGTCTTCTCCGAGCTGACCACCTAAACTACCTTCCCTTGTAGTGTCACCAAAGGCCTCCCCAAAGGTTCCGATATTACCACCCTCAAAGGCCAACTCCATTCTATCCCCCTTGAGTTCCTTTGCCCATGAGATGAGTCCAAAAATGGGAGTTGTGCATTCTTTGGTTGAATGCTAAAAACACTATTTTCCAAAGTCTTCCATCGTTCTAAAGGTGTAACGGTGCTCTCCGGGATCTTCACAAAACACTCACTCTTAAGTGATCAACGCACTTGCACATATGGAAAAAAATGGCAGTATCTCATACTCCACCTCATACCTCTTTGCGGATTCTTAAGGAAACAACTTCAAGGTCACACACCTCTTTAAAGGTTCATTGATACGAAGCTCCATCTGGATCCTCAAGAAGCTACCTAAACAGTCTCCATTTTCCCTTTATCAACACCCAAAAATCGACCCACATGATTGCTAAGTCTCTCTTTTAACACAAGGTTTAAGAAAACAAAGGGGTATTTTCCTTACTCGAATCCAGAAGACCTATTGATCAAAGGGAACATCCTCTGGTGCCGAGAAGCCATCGGTGGCAGCCAGTACGAACAAGGAGGATCAAAGGTCCACAACGCACCCAACAACACTCTCCTATGATCCATCTCTATGTTAAAGGAGAACAAGAACCTGCCCATGTAAGGACCCGTCCCGGAAATTAGGGTTAAGACGCTGATTAGTGAAGGATTAGTGAGCTTAAATTGGTATTTAGTTGGGTACTTTTGGACCATAGCGTAGAATGACGATTTTGCCCCTAGGCTGGGCAAAAAGTTGACTTTTAGTTCGGACGGTCAATTGGGTATTGACCGATGACCGTGACGTAGTTCGGGACGTCACGAATCAGTAGACAGGTTGACAGGACCCATCCCAATCCCCCCGGGATTAGTGTGGGATGACCCTGCTCCCGTCTGACACGAAGTGTCAGACAAGGGATATTTTCGACCTTTGCCCTCCCGGGCTATCAGAGTACGCCAGGATCCGGAGGAGGCATGTGATATCTCGATCTCTGCTACAGTCCACATCCGCTGTCAACCTGAAGGGTATTAAAAACAGAAAGACTGTGAGTGGACAAAAATAAAGAATTTATAAAAACATTTCCATCAAAGACATTTATACCCTCCACTAAAAAGCATGCATGCATAGTAAAACCATTTATCCAATAATATATGTTAAAACATCCACAATTAGGGTCTCAGCCCCAAATTCTGTAAATACAAGTCACACGGGCTCCTGCCCAAAACCAATTTACAGAAAACCAGAACATAGTAAACATGTGTGGGATCTCAGCCCAAATCCATTTATCATTATAAAACACAGTTTTCCCAAACCAATTGAAACCATGTTTATCCAATATATTCATATCCAGAACCTGTCACGGTAAAATAGAGCTACACGTGTGCTAACCGGGGTCTCAAACCCAAGTCTCTCCAGGGTCCACCCAGGTCAATGTCCGTAGATCAATGACCCTCCCTGGAGGTAACGAACCATGCCCATCCTGAGAGTAAGTAACCCAACTGGGGGGCGACTCCACTCAGTCAGTGCTCCGTGACTACTCCGGGGTCCACCCAGGCCACGACCCTCCCTGGAGGAGACAATCATATATATAGGATGGAATATGAAAAACCTTTTGAAACCATTCTTTAAACTTTTCCAGGATTCATGCCCGGCCCCCATAAGCCGTCATGAACCATAAAATCCTTTCATGGGTTCATGCCGGTTCCCATAAACCGTCATGACCCGTAAATCCATTTCAGGGGTTCATGCCGGTTCCCATAAACCGTCATGACCCAAAAAAAAACCATTTGTAACACATAGCTGGGCACTAGGCCCGAATTCACATAGAAACTGGACCCCCGGTCCGAATCGTAAACCAATTGGGCCTCCGGCCCGATTCCGTAAATCAAATGGACCTCAAGTCCGAGAATTACCTTTTCAAATCCAAAACCATTGCATTAAATTATTTCCAAAATCATAAGTACGGAAAATCAGTGTAAAACTGGAAAACCTCGATTTACGTGCAAGCACGTAAATCGCCTCGAAATACGTGAAACCATATAATTCACAAATATCTAAATCAACACTATCAAATCATATTCATAATCCATTTGGAAATCCAAAACCATTTCATTTAGACCAATAAAGACATACAGCCCCGTATAGGCACCGTATAGGGCCGAAACCTCGAAATACGTGCCTATACGTAACCACACATCCAAACGCACTCATGGCATCACAAATAAGTATTTAAAACATATAATAAACATTTATGCATGCACCAATTTAGAAAACAAGGTCCACTCACAGACCGTCCGAAGCCGCGTCTCGATACGCGTGCCATACGGCTCCCCGAGCCGATCACCGTCACCGGGACTTCCAAACCTGTCCAAATTAATTTAGAGGGTTACTAACTACTTATATAACCCCTCACTAAAGCCCCGTAATTTTCCCGTATTTTTAACTATTTTTAATCTCGAACCTAAACCTTCTGATGCCCCGAAACATATCGAGAAGGTGTCCGATCGACTCGAAACCAGTCCCAAAATGTTCGTTACATCGAATAGATGATTTCGTATGTCGAACACATCCCCAAAAACCCTAACACGCGCTGCCACGCGCCGCCCAAAGGCCCCTGCGCTTGGGCTCACGCGCCGGTGAACAATACATCGTTCCCAGCGATCGAACCGGTCTGGGCCGGCCGGTCCGGTCCAACCTCTGCAACTGGACCGGCGTAACCGGTCCAGGCCTCCTTCTCCCTCATTTTCGGTCCGATTTCTTCCATTCCAATTCCTAAATTCCTCTTTTAATCCTAGGAGTCTAATCATGTAAAGAAAACTAAGTTTAAGCCCCTAAATCGATCCGTTCTAAAACCCCTCACGGTCCCCATTTTTTCTGATTAACCCCCACGGCAGCTCAGCCCTTCACCGCCGTCCAAGGCTCCCCCACACACTCCTAGGGACCTAACAATTACCATCTAATCCCCAGATATCATCCCTAGTACCTAAAACCCGAAATGAAATTTTGAATGGAAGACTTACCCGCTCGGGTTTGTCTCCTCCCCGCCGCCGTGGACGGTGGTTCCGACCGTCCAGCAACCTCCACCAGTCCTCAGTCATCTCCTGTGCCAGCCTCAAGTGAAACCAAGTGAAGAGAATGGGTTGGGTTGTTCAGAGGAGAAGAAATGGTGTGAGATCGGGTAATGGTTTGAAATGGAAGGAATGATCGATGCATGTATGTGGGAAGGTGGGCAATGGATGGGTGACACTTATCACTCATCCATTGGCCTGCCAAAATATCTGGGTCCACACTAAAGACAAACTGTCCTCGTAAAACGTGTCGTCGTGAATAGTAACCGAGAACTTCTGTGAACCGTAACTTCGTCGTCGAACGTCCGAATTCGACGTGCCGCCTGTCTACGGATTCGTATCGTCCTTATCTACGTAACGGTCTTCAGCCCTCGGCCATCGGACCTCCCGGTCAAAAAGTCAACTTTTGACCTCCTATTCACCCAAATTACCAAAATGCCCTTGGGCTTCCGAAAGTCATAACTTCTTCTACGAACGTCGGAATTGAACGTGCCACCTGGTTATGAACTCGTGACGTCACGAACTACGTCATGGTCATCGGTCAAAGTCCATTTGACCGCCCGAATGAAAAGTCAACGTTTTGCCACCACCAGGGGCAAAACGGTCATTTCGCATCGTTCGTCCGATTTCGCTCTACTAATCACGGATTAGCCTCACTAATCGTGATTAGTCACTAATCTAATCATGGAATTTGGGACGGGTTGTTAAAACCTTCCCTCCTTAATTAATTTCGTCCTCGAAATTCCAACCGACCTAATCTAACCGTTCTTCCCTCCTTAATTAGTTCTGTTCTCGAAACTCCAATTATACTGATTCCACAACAACCTCGTGGAAATAATTCGATCTCACAATACGTGTACACTCGTACACCCACTAGTCAACATAAACTTCGTCTGCTACCAGACGTACCACTAACACTCTCGTTACATCGACTACCCTCGACCACGTCGAATGACAGTGGTCATACGTCCTGAATTGACACCACTTGTCAAATCTAACATGTCGTTGACACCAACAACTAGACGATTCCTTTCTCAACCACTAACTATCCGAACGTCTGCTCCCACTGGGAGTCATCAGACCTCACTCAACGATCCACGCTGACACCTTCGACAAACTGTCACCACTTGACAGTCGTCAGTCAAGACTAACACGATACACTTGTGGTTACACTAACCACCAACTTACTCAACCATGAGTATACACCACCAAACAATTCACTCGACCTGTGTGTAACTACCCATCAGAAGTACTATGACCCAATGCACAGTATCCAATGTCTAGTTCACGACCGCAACTAATCCAATGGTATCATAACCAATCCGACTACCAACACGCTCACCAACGTACTACCGGTATAACCTATATACCATCACTAGGCACCACAAGTATGCCCAGTATTGTACCTCGACCAACATACAAGGTACGTACAACTACCCATCAATCCGCCTACAACCACCTAGGTTGTAGCCAATCACGTTTTTACTATGGAGGAGTCCATTTGTCCAATCCAGTACTAGACAAATTGAAACTCCGACCCATTATTTATTTCCAAATCCGAATCTGCAATTTCGTAAGAAATCCCGAATCCAAACCCAGAAATCATATCCATAAACATGTCCAAATTCAAATCCGAAATCATCATTCCGTAGACTAGTATTAGGAATGACCATTCCGAACCCAAATCCATAAAAAGAAAATCCACAGCCAAGCTCTAGAATCAAATCCTGAATCGTCACCCAGAATCCGATTCCAAAACCCAAATACAGAAATCCTCTTTCAAGTTCCAAAATCAAATCCTGAATCGTCATCCAGAAATCTGATTCCAAAACCTGAAATATCGTCCTCGTCTACCGAGACGTATCAATCATGAACCTATCGGATACCTGCTCAGATGATTACACATTACATCTGATTGACTTCATAGGGAAGCCGATCCCAACATCCACACATCTCTAAGACTGACCATATCCGACCACGTCGGAAAACTACTCATCGGACAACTACTCAGGTGAGTAATAAGTCATATGGTATTTACCTCGAAAAGAGGTTCAGTCCCATCATGCTCCACTCAACATCCAAGTAAGAGTGATAAACTCTCCACCTATCTGGATCATCCAAATCACGATCCAGATCCAACACTACGTCAACCGACTATAGACGTCACGATCCCCGATCGTCACGACGTCCAAAGTCCTCAACCATTTCCCACATCTAAATAGATTAATCAACGACAAGACACGCCGAGACCGTGGGTTCTCACTGATTTCCTCGTATCGATCCTTGTCATTCCACCGAGGAAAATCAAAGATGATACAAGACTATGACATCAAAATTCATCCTATGTGAATACAACCAAACTCGCTGCATTCACCACGTCACGTAAACCAACCTCGTCTGCCACCAAGCAGGAAATGAGAAATCTCAGTCACCTAACTTCGATATACTCATTCCATCTGATGACCCAAGACAAACCACAGGTCCACCAACCAATACACGACCAATGTACTAGTGGTAACCAACAACATCTACATCATCAATATCATCTACCATCATATACCATGGTAGAACCTGAGAAGTCACCCAAAATGACCTCGAGTTATCCAATACTAATGCGGAAAACCCGCATTCGATTCGTCACCTCAATCGCAACCTCTTGTGATTCCGAAGTTCCAACAAAATTGGAAACAACATACCCGGACATCAACCACGTGTCCCCGTTAGACTGGTTATGGACACATGCCCATTTACGACCGTATATGTACATCCAAAAGGATGTCAATTCATCTTAATTTGATGTACCACTCAACTAAAAAGTCACAACAGCCCCCTGCTGTGATCTGCAGTCAAATCTCTGCAAACCACCATATCTGACCAATCCCGACCAATTCTGACCAACTGGTTGCTAAACCCCGCGACAGATCGAGTCTGACCAATCGGTCACTAGTCCGTCATGATAATACTCAATCCTCACTCCTCAACTACCGCTGGATCCTATCCAGTCCGTCACTATCCGTGATTCACTTCCGAACCACAGATACCGAACATATACGTATCTTGATGGGGTCACACCCCGACTCGTGACTCATCGTCGTCACCATCACCAACACTAGTGTCAGTATCAGCATCGGCACCCAGACATCAGTATCAGTATTAGCACCCCGTGTGCAAACGGACAACCCTAGATCTCCGCTCATACAGAACGATGATCCCGTACCTTTGCTCGAATAGGAGAAACTCTGCCTCCTTCGTACCCAACACCTCTGGGTACAATTACCCTGACAACTCATACGAGAAGAGGAAACGTCCCCTGAACGTCCCCGTCTCATTCTGCGATTGCACTCAGCCGTAACCGAGTCGAATCCAGAATCACTGCTCGTACATATGGGTTACTCACGCACCCCGTATCATCGTCACGACTGACAATCCCATCGTCACAATCTTCACGGTAACCTGAGTCTACTCGACCTGATAAGACTCGACTTCGTCCATCGATAGTAGGGTCTGCCCCAACCTCGTGCAGACCTAACTACCAGGAATCACGATATACAAACTCCGCATCCAATGGAATCAACCGCTCGTACCAACCACTCTGTATCCCCGCTCCGGGATTCCACCGACAAGTACCAACCTTGATACCTTGTCCAACCAACTCTAACCATTCGTAACTCGACTAAACCAATGTCGTCCACTAGGTCGCCCATGACCTTAGTTGCGCCAAACCACAACTGAGTAGCACAACAACCCACTAGGTTTAACTGGTAAGTACAGCCCTGACTGCGAAGTGCAGTCCCAACACAAGCTGACATGACTAGACCGACTAACGAACCCAAATCCGAATAGTCGTCAAAGTCACACCACTCGTCAACTCACATTTCTGAACCATACACCCAAGGTAGGGTTCCACGATCACACCTATGGTCACGCTGACCCCAACTGCGAAAAGCAGTAAAATCCACGCTCTAACCGACCCCGCGGTCTTGACATCGTAAAGACGTCAATCCAATCCTACCATCAAGCCAACAAGGATTCCCCGAATCCGGCTGCCAACTGCCGACTGTAGTAAATCCATTTAACTCAACATAATCTGACCATCTAATGGTCACAACATCGAATCAGTCGTCGGAACCGATCCTACGACATCGTGAAGACGATCCCAACTAACCGTCTCACGATCACACTCCAGAATACGAACACGTTAATCCTTCCGTAGGGTCCCACACTATCAACCTTGACAGAACTATGGCAACCCCGGCCTCAAATGTCGAACCAAGGCATGCCAATCCTACTAACTATCGTACCGGCACCCCAACAATCAGGTTGACCACGGACTGCAGCCCCTTGAGATATCACATCCTCGACTTGCGTACATACTCCAAAAGCTGCACGGTTGCTCGAATAGAGACAACCCCGCTCTGATACCACGAGAACTTCTGTGAACCGTAACTTCGTCGTCGAACGTCCGAATTCGACGTGCCGCCTGTCTACGGATTCGTATCGTCCTTATCTACGTAACGGTCTTCGGCCCTCGGCCATCGGACCTCCCGGTCAAAAAGTCAACTTTTGACCTCCTATTCACCCAAATTACCAAAATGCCCTTGGGCTTCCGAACGTCATAACTTCTTCTACGAACGTCGGAATTGAACGTGCCACCTGGTTATGAACTCGTGACGTCACGAACTACGTCACGGTCATCGGTCAAAGTCCATTTGACCGCCCGAATGAAAAGTCAACGTTTTGCCACCACCAGGGGCAAAACGGTCATTTCGCATCGTTCGTCCGATTACGCTCTACTAATCACGGATTAGCCTCACTAATCGTGATTAGTCACTAATCTAATCATGAAATTTGGGACGGGTCGTTACACAGGTGGCACGCCCGATTCCGACATTCGAGGAGGAAGTTATGATGTTCGGAAGGTTGAGGGCATTACTGTAATTTGGTTAAACTAGGGGGAAAGAGTTGACTTTTTGTACGATCGGGTTTTGACACGTTGACCTAGGACAGTTAGGTAGATCTCGTCGTCCTGAGTTCAACGACAGGCGGCACATGTTCATCGAAGTTAGGATGTGTAAGTTACGGGTCTAGAAAGGTAGTGGCACAATCGTAAATTTGGACTCAAAGGAAGGGCATTTTGGTCTTTTGCACATTGGGAATTGTGCAACAGGATTGGGACATGTGTACAGATGGGATTGAGATATTTTGAGTTGGGCTGAGGGGATTGTGACACATGCAAGGGGGCTAGAGGTTTCCAGGATTTTTCACGGTTCAAATTAAACGGTTTGTGTCGTGTGTGCCCGTGTGTGTGTTCGAACAAGTGAGAAGCAGAGAGTGAGATTGAGAGAAAATTGGACATTAATCGTGAGTGTTTGTATGTTTTGGCGAGTGAATGAGTGCCTAGAGACTGAGTGAGAGATGGTGAGTGAGTTGTGAGGAAACTGGTGTGTGCGGGGTGAGGTCTCAGGAGAAATCAGGAAAACAGAGAGAACTCAGGGAGTTGGTGGTGGTGTGGTCGTGTGTTGCTCCCATTGGACTCAAGGAGAAGCTGAGACGGCTCTGTGGACTCCAGGGAACGCGGCGGCGAGCACGGTGGTGGACGACTGCAGGTAATTTCTAATCCCCGTTCGTATGCTCTATTTTGCCGTGATTTTCAAACCCTTAGTCGTGGACTTAGGGACTGAGTCGAGGGATTTGGTGAGTTGGGTGAGCTTCAGTGAAGTCCTAGGAACCGTCTAAGGTGGTTGTCGTGACGGGGGAAGACTTGGGTGGCCGGATCGTGAAACAGAGTTTTGGGGAGGTTTGATTTTGAGCTTGAGACGACTGGTAGGAGGCTGTGTCGAGGTGTTAGAGTGAGGGGAATAAGTTGCTTAGGACTGGACGAAGAGGCTGGTGAAGAGAGGGAAGAAAATGGTGAAGGAACGGCGGAGAACCGGGTGTGCCGGTTCAGACCGGTTCGCCCAAGGAAGACGACGATGAACAGTGTCTGGTGCAGGCGCGTGAGGCTCACGCGCACCCACTTTGGGCGGCGCGTGAGGCCCACGCGCAGCCACTTTGGGCGGCGCGTGGGGGCGCGTGCGGCGGTTTCCGGTGAAGAGTCCAACTGAGTTTTTGTTCTAAATGTTATAACGAATCCAATGGAATAGGTTTCAGGTTATTCGAAAGTTGTTTCGGGTTAGTTCTACTGGATCGAAGGTTTAGGGTCCCGTTTAAAGTACGCTTAGAAGTTCGGGAAATTTATGGGATTTGAGAAGGACTTTTGTGAAGTATTTAGTAACCTCGTTATGGACTTTGGACAGGTTCGGGAAAGCCGAGGGTAGCAGAATGGCCGGGAACGGCGTAAGTGCGCGCGTATCGAGGCGACGTCGGAATGGTCTGTGAGTGGACTTTGCTTTCTAACTCTTGATGCATGCATATATGCTTTAATATGTTTTCTTACGTGATTCTATGATTTGATTTATGATTGTGATGGTTTACGGTTTTGCACGTTTTACGAGTTCTCGAATGTTCTTGTGATTTGAACCTGGTTTTAATGGTTGATTTCGGGATTTGAAATACGGTTGGATTCCAAAGAAAGTAAAAGGATTTTGGAAAGTATTTTCGGGCTTAAGGCCCAGTTCAAAGTGGTTTTTTCGGAAACGTGATTTCGGGTTTTGGAATCCGAATTCCGGATGACGATTCGGAATTCAATTCGGGACTCGAAAGGGAATTTTCAGGTTTGGGTTCGGAATGATTATACCGGATGCTAGCTTACGGAATGATGGTTGCGGACTCAGATCTGGAAATGAAGTGGATATGATTCTGGATTTGGATTCGGAATGACGATTCTGGATGCTGGAAGGGCATCAGACCGGTGATTTCGGATTTGGGTTTGGATGTGGATTTAGAAATGGTTTTCAAATGGTTTTGATTGGATTTGCTGGATCTGGATATTGGGTTTAAAGACCCGGATATTGTGATTGACGGGGGATGGGCCCGGATTGGGTTTAAAGACCCTGATTGAGTTTAAAGACTCGGGAGTTTAAAGACTCGGATATATTGATATTTCCCCCGCACGCCTGTTGAGTTTAAAGACTCAGGAGTTTAAAGATTCGGATATTATTGAGGCTTGGATTGAGTTTAAAGACTCGGATAGATCCATCAGGTTCGATGGATGAGCATGTGGTTTCAAATGAGAATTGATGAAATGGTTTTCGGTGATTTTGGGCTGAGGCCCGGGATTTGGAAGAAGGAAAATGTGTTTGGTTTTCGTACAAGGTTTTATTATATGAAATTGATATGCATGCATTGGTTTTCAAAACGGAGGGTATAACTGTTGTTGTTTTCTGATAACTGTTTTTGAACTTAAACTTTATTTTTGTCCACTCGCAGTCTTTTCGTGTTTTCGATACCCTCCAGGTTGTTGCGGCGCAGACTGTTGGTTGAGAGACGGAGACGTCACATGGACATTCCACAGTAGACTCTGCGGACTCTGGGAAGTTCGAAAGTTGTTGAGACGGTCGGACAGGAACTCCCTTGTCCGACTTACGTGTCACACGGAGGTTAGACGTCTGTTTGGCCCTCATGTCATGCGTAAGTTAGACGGGAGCGGGGTTTAGACCTTAATCCCGGGGGATTAGGGGTGGGCCCTAACAACCCATATCCCCAAGTGGAACACCATAAAAAGGAGTCTGAACCCTCCATATTTTTCTCAGTGTGCCCAAAACCGTATCATGGTGAAAAGCTTTGCAGAAAGTAGGCGCCCCACTAGTAAGAAGTGCTCTGCCGCAGGTGAAACCCCTACGAGACTCAGGTCCAACTCCTTTCCTTCTGCCTCAGTGATGGCCAAAGTTTTGACCATACGATCATCGATAGAAACCATCATGCTCCATGCTTCAAACCACGTCAACAACACTTGCAGAAAGCCCTGTAACTTCAGCCCATCACTCCCAGAACCACACATGAAACAGCGGTCACAATCTGGTCGAAAAGTCGTCAAAAAATCGACTAGCAAGCACAAGGCGATTATAGAATGGACTTTCAATTGACCCAATTGACAGGACCCATCCCAATCCCCCCGGGATTAGTGCGGGATGACCCTGCTCCCGTCTGACACGAAGTGTCAGACAAGGGATATTTCCGACCTTTGCCCTCCCGGGCTATCAGAGTACGCCAAGATCCGGAGGAGGCATGTGATATCTCGGTCTCTGCTACAGTCCACATCCGATGTCAACCTGAAGGGCAGTCAAAACATTAAAAACTGTGAGTGGACAAAACAAAAGTTTATAAAAACATTTTAACGAAGACATTTATACCCTCCACTAAAAAGCATGCATGCATTCGAAAACCATTTATCCAAAACAAACCATATGTGGGACTAAGCCCAAAGCAGATATAAACCAAGGTCGAAAGGACCAAAATGAAAAACGACCATACGGGCCACTGCCCAAATCCATAAGGGACTCGGCCCCAAACCATAAAGAAACCAAGTATACGAGCCACTGCTCAAATCTTGTGCACACCTGTGCACACCACATATCATATATCATATATATAAGTCACACAACCAATCCTGTCACGGTATCCAAAGCTACGCGCGTGCTACCCGGGTCTCAATCCGAGTCATCTCAAAGTCAAGGTCAATGTCTGCAGACCACTGACTCTACCCGAGGTAATAGTAACCATAGCCTTCCTGAGAGTAAGGAACCCAACTGGGGGGTGACTCCACTCAGTCGATGCTCCGTGACTACTCCGGGGTCCACCCAGGCCAACGACCCTCCCCGAAGGAGATAATAGAAGTAAAGGAAGGTAGATGAACATATATATACATAACATAATATCCATGCCCGGTTCCCCTGAACCGTCATGATCCATAATATCCATAATCAGGTAACATGCCGGTTCCCATAAACCGTCATGTACCGTAATAACCAACAAGGGTTCATGCCGGTTCCCATAAACCGTCAAGAACCAGAATATCCTGACAAAGGTTCATGCCGGTCCCCATAAAACGTCATGAACCACAATGACCTTTCCAGAGTTCATGCCGGTTCCCATAAACCGTCATGAACTTGGAAATCCACGTAGGGTCCCTGACCCGAAATCATAAACCATAAAGTAACTGGGTCTCGTGCCCGAACATATGACTCAACTGGGCACCGTGCCCGATATCTAAGGGTCAGTCACGACTCCGATCATAGTGATGCGTGCAACCATCCATCTAGGACCGCTCTCAATCCTGGTATGTCGCCGTGAACGAATCAACCGACGCGACCCCCACAAGATCATGGTGCACTCCTCACCGATCGCTATCCTTAACCGTCAGCACTCCGAAGTCGAGCCTCCCCAGGCTGCCCGACCACGAATCGTGCATCGTGACCTCTCCGGAAGGAACACATCCCAATCCGGAGGCGAGCGTCGTATCGTCGATCGCCGTGCACACAGCACCCGCCGCGACCACGATTTAGACCCGAAAGTCGTAAATAGCGTCATATGCCCGAGACAAAACCAAATGGGTCTCATACCCGAGTTGATCCTTTTAGAAATCCAAAACCAAATCATTTAAGTCAATAAAGAAATACAGACCCGTATAAGCACCGTATAAGGCCGAAACCTCGAAATACGTGCTTATACGTAACCACATACAAATGAACCCATGGCATCATCAAACAAGTAATAAAACATATAATAAACATTTATGCATGCACCAATTTAGAAAACAAGGTCCACTCACAGACCGCCCGAGCTGCCGCCTCGATTTGCATGCCATACGGCTCCCCGAGCCGATCACCGTCACCGGGACTCCCAAACCTATCCAAATCGTAATAGAAGGTTACTAACTACTTAATTAACCTCTTACCAAAGCCCCGTAATTTTTCCATATTTTTAATTATTTTTAATCCCGAACCTAAACCTTCCTATGCCCCGAAACATATCGAGACGGTGTCCGATCGACACGAAACCAGTCCCAAACTGTTCGTTACATCGAATAGAAGATTTCGTATGTTGGAACCTTCCCCAAAATATCCCCCACGCGCCCGCACGCGCCGCCTGAAGTGGCTGCGCGTGGGTCTCACGCGCCGCTACAATACCCGTCTTCTCCAGCGATCGAACCGGTCCAGCCTGCGCAGCCGGTCCAGCCGAACCGGCGTAGCCGGTTTAGGCGTTTTCCCATCCCCATTTGGTCCGATTCCACCCCAAAACAACCCTATAATTCCTATTTCGATCCTAGGAGTATGTTTGGATAATCAAAACGAAGAAAAACACGTAGAACCCGAGGTTTGATTCTTGAACCTCACGGCCCAAAGTTTCCCGGCCGCCCTCACGGCCTCCTCCGCCGTGAACCACCCTCCAAACCGTCCTAAAATCATCCTAGCAACTCCCTAATCACCTTCCAATCACCCACAACAAACCATAATGTCCTATTCGAAAATAATGGAAAATGGGCATTAGTCGGGTAATCGGGTTACCTGGGCCTTCACGGCCGTGTGCGGCGGTCCAGGTGCTCCCACCCACCGTCCTTAGCTTCCTCAGCCTCTCCCTCACTCTCTGGTCTCATTCAAGATCGGATGGAAAGGATTGGATGGGTTTGGTTCAAACTGAGATCGGGGAAATGTTTGAAATGGAAGAAATGATCGATGAAGAGGCAGGTGAGATGCATGAAGGAAAAATGATGTCCATTGGATGGGTGACACTTGTCACTCATCCATTGGGCATCAGGACAAATATCTGGGCCCACTAGAGACAAAACTGCACTTTTGTCTCGTAAAACGTGCCATCGTGAATAGTAACTTGGAACTTCCGTGAACCGTAACTTCGTCGTCGAACGTCCGAATTCGACGTGCCGCCTGTCTACGGATTCGTATCGTCCTTATCTACATAACGATCTTCGGCCCTCGGCCATCAGACCTCCCGGTCAAAAAGTCAACTTTTGACCTCCTATTCACCCAAATTACCAAAATGCCCCTAAACTTCCAAACGTCATAACTTCTTCCTCGAATGTCGGAACTGAACGTGCCACCTGTCTATGAACTCGTGACGTCACGAACTACGTCACGGTCATCGGTCAAAGTCCATTTGACCCGCCCGATTAAAAAGTCAACGTTTTGCCACCACTAGGGGCAAAACGGTCATTTCGCATCGTTCGTCCGATTTCGCCCAACTAATCACGGATTAGCCTCACTAATCGTGATTAGTCACTAATCTAATCCTGGAATTTGGGACGGGTCGTTACACAATTGAGTTATATATATGCGCGCGCACATACACATATACTAGATGAGACATTTTTAACAATATTTGTATATATATGATGAGTCCGTTGTTCAAAATGTAGCTTCAAGCACAAGTTTTACTCATCTTAAATTTGGATCGGCCCCTAAAACGAAGGTGAGATTATAAGCATTGATATGCATACGGAGTTAGAGTAAACCATAACAAAAATATCATTAATTAAGAAGCATTGATATGCATACGGAGTTAGAGTAAACCATAACAAAAATATCATTAATTAAGAACACATGAATGTGGCAAATATGCGTTGAACTTCAAAGTAGCAAGCAAATGCCCCTAATTTGAATATTTGATATTTTGAGGAGTCTTCTTCTTATGTCATTTTTGGATTTTGGCAGCAAATCAGGTATTCTAGTATCTTCGGCATTTCATTCTCTTCCAAGATTTCAGCCAACCCAGCCAACCCAGCCCCAGCGCCCCCCCCCCCCCCCCCCCCCCCCCCCCCCCCCAACAAGAATTACAAAATTCTTCAAAATTAAAACCAAATCTTTTCCTTTTTAGAAATAAGAAGAATTTTTTTTAAGGACCGCCATATCCCTCCCCTTCAACTAATGCCAATGTTCAACTCTTCTCAAGACTAAACCAAGAAAAAAGCTGTGTGCTTTATTCTCCTTGCTCTTTCCTTCTTTCCTTCTCTCTATCTCAAGAAGTTTACTTCATATATGGCTGGGTACAAAGCTGAGGATGATTATGATTACCTGTTCAAGATGGTTTTGATCGGTGATTCTGGTGTAGGAAAATCCAACCTGCTTTCTCGGTTCACCAGGAACGAGTTCAATTTGGAATCCAAGTCTACTATTGGGGTTGAGTTTGCTACCAAGAGTTTGAACGTTGATGGCAAGGTCATCAAGGCACAGATTTGGGATACTGCTGGCCAGGAGAGGTGTGGCTTTTCTTTTTCCTCCGTTTATCGTCAAGTTTTTTGGTTTTTGTGATTTGGGTTTTGATTGCTTTAGCTGATTATGCATGGCTTTTGTTTATCATATTGATATAATTTGGTATTTATTATATGGGTTCTAGTTTGATGGTATGATCAGGGGGCTTATCTCCTAAAGGTCTGATATCATAGGTTTGTTACCTTTCAATTTCTTCTGATTTTCGTGATAGTTGTTCTTTCTTTGTGCTGAAATATTTTCAGCTATTAAGCCTTGGAAGATTGGTTTGCATGTTACTACTGATCTCTGAGGTAAACCGTACCAAAAAAAATTCGGTTTTATCAAAAGGGATTTTCCATCTTTTTCCTTAAATTTCATGCAGTTAGGATGTTATTCTTTGGTCTTCCTAAGTATTAAGAACTTCAGGTTTTTATCTGTAATATGTAGATATATAATTACTTTGTCCAGTTTTTGCATACTTTGACTATTATAGTCCTATTTATGCTATTGTTGTCCCTGGTGAGTTGACATGGTGTTATGCTTCGGGTATGCAGTTTGGTTGAGGAAGCAATTCTTTTATAGAACGAAAATACGGATATAATGTTTGCGGAAGCCATTTTATATGGTCAAACTCATTATCCACTTAATAATAAGTGGAATAATGTTGGTGGAACTATTATTTCTCAGTTTGTAGCTTCCGAATTGAATTCTTCTTATCTACCCTTCTTTTAAAATAAATAACCTGTGACCCTTGATTAAAAAATTTCTGTATTTCATTTTTTTCTAAAGCAGAGGGCACATTAGATTTCATAAACTGCGGAATTATTTTTTTATGAAGGAAGTGAAAAGCATTGTTGGTATGACGCCAAAGAATGTTTGACTAAATCTCATTAGCCCAAGATTGGTTGTATTCTTCTTCTTCTTTTTTTTTTTAACCATTGTCGGCCGATGGGGAAGGGGTGTGTGGAAGAAGGTAGTACTAGTCCCTGTAGTTTATTCTGACTATTAAGGCCCTAAGATTTATTCTTAGTGTTGCAGCATTCATGCTTCCACCTAATCATGCATAAATGTTTTAGGTTGGGGTGTAATTTCTGGTCTTCGTGATTCCGGTACCTTAGCTGTTTGAATCATCTTCTCAAGTTTCTGTAACACAAGTCTACAATCCTCCTCATAAATCCTTGATATTTTAATGCTTCCTCTTTTTGAAATTGAAGTAAAAAGAAGCAGCAGTGGCTTAGGGTTTTATATGTTGTTCTTTAATCCTTCAAAGGCTCTGTGAATGGGAAAGCAGTTTGTGATTTTTCTGGTGACATTGATCATTCTTGTTCAAAATATATTAGATACTAGAGTTTTATGTCATGGACACCCTAATGAACTGTTTTGTTAAGCAGGTTATTGCAAATTTATTTTACACTTTGGACAAGCACGAACTCTCTGTTACTGATATAGTTTACTTACTAGGTATGGCTATGAACATAAAGAATATCAGTGCTATAGGAATAAAATCATAAGTTGTGACAACCTCAAAATAGGTAACAAATTCCCCCAAAACCTATCAGATCGACTACTCTACCTTAGTTGAATTGATACCCATACCTTTCCCCACCCTTTCCCATACCCGACTTCCATTCTTGGTAGTAAGCACGGCCTTATAGGCCATTCTATCTCCTATGCATGGCCCTATACTTTAACCTTAGTGAAGTTGTAATGTGTTGGGGCTCAAACATGCAGCTGGAAATATTGTTATTTAGTTAGTTAGTAGTTAGTTATATTAGCTTGTAATGGAAATACTATGTAACGAATTACATGAGTATTAAAATAGCTATGTCCTGCTGCTAAATATGGGAGAAAGACACATTGAATAGAGGTGTGTGCTCTCAGCATCTTCTCGATGTAATATATATGAAAAATAAATTGACAGTCCACTTTAGAAGTTTAATTTGTCTCATCTAATCCTGAATACGGTTGGACAGCTTTTAGTGTCATATAAAAATTCATGTAGAAAGCCTGCAAGAAACTGTTTTCTTGTCATTTCATTATGAGGAAAGTGTACGTCTAAGAGATATAGCACCATTGTAATCGCAATATAAAAGGAGGAAAAGAAAAAAAACTAGAAGGAAAATATTGCTTGACAAACAGGAAATTACACGGAGCCACTTGAATAGTGGCCATCATCATCAGGATTCATGCTGGTTCTGTTGAAGGCTGAAGAGGAAATCCAGTGCTTAAAACATACTGTATCCCTGAATGAGCAAGTGGGAGATGAACATCTGCAACTGCTTTGGCAAATTTGTTTTTCCCTTTGCTGTCATTTACTTGTTTGGAGCCACCTTATACTTGTATCTCTGTCAAGCCTTGTTTCACTTCCTATTAAAGTTCCTCTTAGAGGCCTTCATACGCTTACATTGGGAAAATTTCATAGTTTCAAGTGCCCGCAAAGATTGGGTTCAATTGGAGTTCCTAATGATAAATCCAAACTCAACTCGACTGCTATTCTTCATTGGAGCTTTCAAGTTTTCTTTAAATGAAATGCTCTGGGTTTCCGTTTTTTATTTTATCCTTTTTAGGGGAATGGTTTTGTTTGGTTTTTTCCACATTGGATTGTATCATAAAACGAAGTCTGAGAGTTATTTACAAGCAATATTAATGACCGTAAATAGGTTAGGCTTCTGGTTTTTTATTAACATTGCATAACGTGTTCCTACACTTGCCACAACAAGGCCAACAGTTTTCTCAACAAATTATTATTGTCATCTCTGCTTGTCATTGCTTGTTCTTTATGTCTTGAACCCAATCAGGAAAAGGCAAGTTTGAGTTTTGGCAGGCCATGCCAACATGCATCAAGTCACTTCTCACAAAATGACATCGTTTGAACAAAATGGCCAATAATTTCCACCATCTTAACACAAAATGTGCATGCTTGGTCCATTTTCAGATTAGATATTGCAATCCATAGTTTTGTTTGGAGTGTTCTTCGTGGAAGGATCCAACTGAAAGTTTTGATTTTTGGTATTATCTCAGATTCCAGATCATTTTTAGAGGATGTGGTCTAAATTATGAAGTATGCCTCTCCTCATTAGCATCCAATTTTTTGACTTTTTAGAAAAAATGACCATCTGGCTTGATAGTCTTTATATTTAAAGTGATGAAAGCTGAATTTGCTTAGTAGTATGATAAAGTGCGTTTTCAATCATTTCCTGCCATTCCTCATAGAAAAAGAAGGAATCTGATAATATCGGATTTTAGTTTTGTTGGTGAAGCGTGATGCAACTAGGCAGTGCTCTTAGCAGTCTTTCATTTCTTTCTAATTTTATGGAAACTTTTGTATTTTTTTCTGCTGGAGTCTAAAACCTTACTTTCATGTCTGGCTTTGGGAAAACTATTCGTTATTGAATTCTCTGTATTTCTGGCTTTCATTATGGCTAAATCCTGTCCAATAAAATCGTCATCATGATAAAAACTAACTTCTAATGAGCTTTCTATGAAAATAAATGGATGGGCTAACAACACGCATGTGGCACACCTGGTCCATGATTTTTTTATACTGACTAAGATTAGAGCGTGTTTGGTGTAATTCATTGTTCAATATCTGCTACACTGATTACTATCATACTATGACTTGTTGTGCCAGTAACTAAACCACATAGAGGATGACAACACGCTTTGCATGGTTGTTCAGTTTTCAGGGAGTGAACTGTTACCAGGATACTTTATTGTCGTCATTTCATGATGTTATCTTAGTCCCAAAATGTTATCAAAGGGTATGAATGGTAGTTTTTCATTCCAACTGTCATTCTGCCCGCATAGCTGTTCGATTTTTATAGCCAAAGTGTACGAAGTCTTCCTACCCCTCTCAGTAACGATCACATTATTATCTGCCTATATTTTTTCTTGGTGTGAATATCCCTGAAAATTGAGCGTCGTGTTCAAGTGGAGATACATCCACAGTGGGGACAAATGCCCCACTGGAGAACACCGCTAAAGTTGCAAAATGTTGAATCAAATTGAAGTTTGTAGTTAGTTATAGATTGACAGCTAATATCTAGTTTCCACTAATCTCCTCCTCACAGGTATCGGGCCATTACAAGCGCGTACTACCGAGGGGCCGTTGGTGCCTTGCTCGTGTATGATGTCACTCGGCATCCCACATTTGAGAATGTAGCAAGGTGGTTGAAGGAACTGAGGGACCATACAGACCCCAACATTGTAGTCATGCTGATTGGCAACAAATCAGATCTTCGTCACCTCGTGGCTGTATCAAAAGAAGATGGCAAATCTTTTGCTGAAAGGGAATCCCTCTACTTCATGGAAACTTCTGCACTGGAAGCAACCAACGTAGAGAATGCATTTACTGAAGTTTTGACTCAAATATACCGGATTGTAAGCAAGAGGGCAGTCGAGGCAGGCAACAATGGAAATGCTACTGCTGCTCCATCGAAAGGACAGACCATAAATGTCAAAGATGATGGTTCTGTTTTCAAGAGATTCGGATGCTGCTCAAACTAGAGCTGGTAATTTTCTCGCTAGTGCTTTTTACCCATTGTTTTTTTCAAAATTTTTCCGTTCGTTTTTTCTTCTGTTTGTATATGGTCACCGGCGATTTATCATTAGAATAAGAAACTAGTTTGTCAGATATATTGTTTGCAAAAAATTCCGTATAGGTGAGGGTCTATATACTAAACATTGGGTAGGTTCTATTTTCTTTCTGTGTGTACCCAAACTTGTGGCCTCCAGGTGATATTTTTTTGCGTGTTTTAGTATTGTACCTAATTCACTGCCATTTATGTTGCGAAGTCATGAAACTTGACGAAAGAAAGCAGAAGAAATAAGCCTGCAGGGTAGTGAAAGCTTGGGCTCGAAGAAACCCGAGTAACCATTATTATTATTATTATTATTATTATTATTATGCCCTTTTATCTTTCATACATTAACAACTGGGTTAGACCTTGCAGATTCAAACTCTTCAAACTCCTTGAACTTTGTTTGGGGCTTAAATGTATCCATTCCATGGAGTCATCATCTAATCTAGCGGTTGATTCCCTCCCTATTTGTTGAATCAAAAATTGAACCCGCCGCGAAAAGTCCTCACAATTCCTGTAAACAACAAACAATTAGCTATCGTTGTCTCGATCGATTTACCCGGGGGGTTGTTCGACCAAGAACACTCTAATGCCTAAGTTAGCTTTGAAAGAGGAAAAAGATATACTTCGAAACGAAGAATCAACGTACCTTGGAAATGAAATGTGCCTTGCTATTTATAGGAAAATCTTGGGAGCCTTGGAGCGTTTTGATTGGTCGGTTGAATATTTAATTAGTAAATAATATATTATTATTAAATATATTATTTAATAATTGTAATGATGGTTCATTATGATAGTAATGATATTTATTGTATTTTAATATTAATATTAATTATCCATTATTAAGAATAACGATAATTAACTTTTGGGGAGAATATCAATATTACGGAGATTTTAATCTGATCAAATAACGTATTTAACTGGTAAATAGATTATTTAATGTGCGGGTGTTTTTCAAATTATCAGCGTTATTTGCCAAGGAAAATTTGGTCATTCTTGAGAATTACGTGGCAGCTCCATAATTTTCGGATGATTTTGGGTTCCACAAATGCCCCCACATCGATTCGGTATTCAGGGAATCCGGAGGGATGTACATTGTTTGGAATCTTATATTACCGGGTTACCGGTTACTGTTGGGTTCAAGAATCGAGTCAGCGTTTATTTGACGATTTTGCCCCTAATTATAAGGGTTAAAAGTCCATTTTTAGTTTGACTAATCTGGGATTAGTGCTGTGAATCGGACATAATGTGCAAAATGACCATTTTGCCCCCAAGCGTGGGTAAAATATTGATTTTTAATTCGAACGGTCAAATGGACTTTGGCCGATGACCGTGACGTAGTTTGGGACGTCACGAGTTCATAGACAGGTGGCACGTTCGATTCCGACACTTGAGGAAGAAGTTATGACGTTCAAAAGTCGAGGGGTATTTTGGTAATTTTGAAAGGTAAGGGTAAAATGTTGACTTTTGAACCGGGGGGTCCAAAGGACGAGGGCCAGAGACCGTTACGTAGGTCGAGTCGATACGAATCCATAGACAGGCGGCATGCCGAAATCGGAGATTCGACGACGAAGTTGTAGTCACGAGAACGAAATTGACTAACCGGACAAACCGGAGTTTCGATTAAAATAATATTAAATTATGAATAGTGACTGTTGATTGTGAACACTTGGATGAGCCTTTGATTTAGGGACCCCTAAAATCTGCTCCATGTTTTATGGAACCCATCATCATTATGTCTTAACCATTTTTTAATTATCCCTAATTTATATTTAACCACCATTAATTTTCTTTTTCCTCTACATTCAATTCGTGAACAAAGGATGAAATTGTTCTTGAGAGTGAATAATTGAGTGTTTGAAGAGTCGGTTTTAACTGAGGAAAAACACGAGGACAAAGAGTGTGAGGTGAAAACCAGAATCGAAAAATTTTGGAATTTGGGGGGGAATTTCGATTCTGCAGCTATGAGCTCTGAGGATCAAAATTGAGCTCACATTAAGCTTTCTGGGATTACCACGATCAGAATCATCGAAAGAACGAAGCCAATTGATGCCCAATTGGCTTTGATCGGTCAAGGCGACAGGAAGCAAAATTCGAGGTTGAGTTTTGATCGTGGAGTGATCAATCGATGCAATTGAAGTGGGGAATTGGTTTAACTTAGTCCATTTAAGCTTCTAGGTGGATCAATTGAAGTTAATATGTTGAGATTGATGAATTTCGAAGATCGAATTTTGCCCAATGTTCTTCGAAGTTGATCTTCGAATCGTGTGGTTTAAGGTAATCAATTGTTTAATTAAGTATACAGAACTTTAATTACACTTACACCTAAGCTTTTTGAATGTTCAATTGAAGGATTGGGTGTCAAATTGACGGGAAGCTAGTCGGGTTGTGACGCGGGTTGCACGACCCGTTTATCAGAGAAACGGGTTGTAGGGACCACACTGTAGCAATCACTGTTCACCGCGTGTGGGTTTCACGCGCAGCCACTCACGTCGGAGCGTGAGGGCGTGTGGTAGACTTTCTGGGGAAGTGTTCAACAAGTGTTTTGCTATACTCAATGTAACGAACATTTTTGGTATTGGGTACCAGTTAATCGGACATCGTATCGATACTGTTTCGAGGGTCCGAAGGTTTAGGTTATATTTTAATTTAATATTTAATTCCCGAAAAATTGTGGAAAATTGATATGATATTTTTAGAGTCATTGATGACCTTTCATGATATTTTTGGACAGGATTCGAGATTCCTGGAAAGCGTCAGAAATTACGGAAACGTGTGCAGTTTGGAAAACGAGCAGTTTGGACGGTGCGTGCTTGCATTGGTAGGCTGTCTCACATTTAATGTGGCTCTTGCTAGTACCACAAATATGCTTGCTACGTGTCAAGAGTCCGTCAAGGTGTTTAGAAACTTTGTTGGAGCGGGTGTACAACCAGCGCCATGTGGTGGGCGGAGTTTGGCTGAACAGTCAACGGAGATTTGGCGGTGACTGAGTGCACTTGCGGACGTGACTAGTGAGCATTGGTAGGCTGGATCACATTCACTGTGACTCCTGTTAGTACCACAAATATGCTCGCTATCCGTCAAGGTGCCGAGAGACCCAGCAAACTTGCTTTGTGGGAGCGTGGCGGTTCTCGTGGCCTAAGTCCATTCCGAGGGAAAGATATGGAGTTTGAGAAGCCTCAAGACTTCATGGAGTGGAAGGCTCGCAATCAAATTGCCTTTCCAAGCGACGCTCTCGTGGAGCTTGGCGACAGTCATGCCTCTCCAAACTTAAGGATGGCCTCGCGCTTCCGCATGTTTGATGAGCTGTACAACGGGTTTGGAGGTCATCATGATCTCAAAAAGATTGACATGGCCCTTAAAATTCCTCCAGAGTCCCGGGACATGAGCCGGCTACTTTCTCCATTTAGAGATATGAATGGCGGGAGGCCTTCAGACATCCTAATCAAGGAGTGGTTGAGCGCTCCACTGTGCTTGAAAGGATCCGTTGTTCAGAAGAAGAACGATAAACAAGGACCTATTGGTTCTTGGGAGAAAAAAGCATGCCGAGCAACTTCTTTCCTAACCAAAAAGCATGCCGAGCAACTTCTTTCCTAACTTGTCCGTTCTGGTCCCGCGAATGTGCCATCTTGACTCGAAGGGCCGCAGAAACGGAAAGTTATGTTGTCGATGTGAGATTACGATAACTTAAGAAAACTTAAGGTCCTAATTTCACATTGGAAGCCAAAGTGGGCGAGTTGGAGATGAGCCGTGCAGAGAGGATGCTGATAGAAAATGAGCGAGATACCGCTCGAGATGAGCTCTCCTTGCTGCGCAGAAATTTGCAGGACTCAGAATGCTTAGATGCTTCGATGACGAAGGCTTGAATGCTTCGCAGGGCGAAGGCTTGGATGCTTCAAAACGAAGGCTTAGGTGCTTCGCATGGCGAAGGCTTAGGTGCTTCGCATGGCGAAGGCTTAGATGCTTCGCAAGGCGAAGGCTCGAATGCTTTGATGACGAAGGCTTGGATGCTTCGATGACGAAGGCTTGGATGCTTCGATGACGAAGGCTTAGGTGCTTCGCATGGCGAAGGCTTAGATGCTTCGTAGGGCGAAAGCTCGGATGCTTCGATGACGAAGGCTTGGATGCTTCGATGACGAAGGCTTTTTATACTAGAGAGAATAAGCTTTGAAAATTGTACATGGTGAACAAATCAATTTGTCGATCTCATTCCATTGATACTTGAATTTAGAAGACAACTTGAAAGAAAAATTGAAAAGCTCCATAGAATTTTATGTCTCTCTAATGTTGACTTGCGTCTAGTTGATGAGGATCACCTTTGACGCTGGCTCGTTTGGCTCTTTGTTCTCCATGTGATTTACAATCTTCTTCTTAATGTAGTCTGTACAATGCCCCTCCTTCAGGAGATTTCGGAGATATCTTTCGAAAGATATACATGTGCTGATATTGTGCCCATAACATTCATGATAGGCGCACCATTTGGTTTTATCAACATTCTCTCGATTGCCCTTGACTGGCTCCGGTTTCTTAAACCATGGCTTGTCCTTAATTTCATTGTGGATCTGATGGATTGGTAAAGATAGCTACAAGTTAGGCTTCCCCATAACTGGCGTTTGGGAGTGCTGCCCCACCTTGCACTTGTTGAGCTTTCCAGTCGCAAACTTTCCATGGGGCTCATCCTCATTGGAGGCCTTTTCACTAGCCCCAGCATGGTCCTGAGTATGAGCGGCGCTCTTCTTGTCCTCCCAACTTGCATGTTGCTCTGCTAGCGAAAGTATTTTGGTGAGACTTCGCGCATTGCTCATGACGATGTCCCCGTAAAGCTGGCTGTCTCGAGGGAGCCCTTCCTTAAATGTCATTGCCGCAACAAGGTCATTACATTCGATAATGCGAGACTTCTCTTCACAAAATCTCCGTATGTATTGTCGCAGAGTGTCTTTTGCTCTCTTTCGGACAGAGAAAAGATGGTCATCTTTCACCTTGATTGTCCGAAGTTGTGTGTATTCCTTCACAAATGCCAGGGCCAACTCTTCGAAAGACTCAATCGACCTCGGGGGGAGATGATTGAACCAAGTCATGGCTTGGCCTTGAAGAGAAGCTTGAAAAACTTTGCACATGAGTGCATCGTTAGACCTGTGGGGGATCATGACTCCTCGGTAATAATCTATGTGTTTTACCGGGTCGGAGGCTCCTTTGAATGGAGTGAAGTTTGATGTTGCGAACCTCTGGGGGAATGGCTCCTCCTCAATATCCCTTATAAAGGGCGTAGAGAGCTGTATCTGGCGATGTAGATCGTCCTCTAGTTCGCCACCTTGTTGAGCACGAAGGTGCACGTCTAGCATTTTTTGAACATCATTAGCCCGCAACGCTCCTCACCGAGGCGATGAGTACCTTTGTGCTAATCGTCGAGAACCTCTTTGAGCTTCTCCCCTTGATCTCTGGGATCGTGCAGGGGAGTAGGCTTCATCCTCCCCTTTACTGCCGTGGGCAGATCGTTTTGGGTCTTTGTATAGAGCTCGAAGTTTCCCCCTGCTCCCATGTGAGTGATGTGAGCGCTCTGCCCGTGAAGTTGCCCCAATCTTATTTCCTAGCCGTTCACGTACTGATGGCTTTAGGCGTTGAGGGCTTTTTTCTCGGTGAGAATGACTTTCTTCACTGGAATTGCTTAGCGAAGTGTCTCGTGACATTGTTCGGCAGTGGACTGGTTCTTTCCCAGGAAACCTTTGAGCATGCTCTTGTTTTCCACGTGACGTGGAATGTCTGTCCTGCTCTTGGACTGGTCTCTCTGCTAGGAGTTGCTGCAAGAGCTCTGACTGAAGTTGAACTTGTTTGCTTAACCCTTCAACTTGCTGCGCCAAGTTGTCCTGGGGAGGTTGGTGACGACTTCTCCCTGAGATGTCATGACACCCGTCCAGAAAGTCCCTTAGGACCATGTTTGTTGTGGGCCGATCATGTCGTGATGTATTTCCTATCAACCTCTCGTTTGCTTGTTGTAAAGCCGAAGTTCCTTCCCCAAGCGCGGGTATGTAATGACCCGTCCCAAATTCCTAGATTAGATTAGTGACTAATCACGATTAGTGCGGTTAATCGGTGATTAGTAGGGCGAAATCGGACGAACGATGCGAAATGACCGTTTTGCCCCTGGTGGTGGCAAAACGTTGACTTTTCAATCGGACGGTCAAATGGACTTTGACCGAGGACCGTGACGTAGTTTAGGACGTCACGAGTTCATAGACAGGTGGCACGTTCAGTTCCGACGTTCGGGGAGGAAGTTATGACGTTCGGAAGCTTAGGGGCATTTTGGTAATTTTCGTTAAAAAGGGGCAAATAGTTGACTTTTTGACCGGGAGGTCCGATGGCCGAGGGCCGAAGACCGAAGACCGTTACGTAGATAAGGAAGATACGAATTCATAGACAGGCGGCACGTCGAATTCGAACGTTCGACGGCGAAGTTACGGTTCACGGAAGTCGAACGTACTATTGCACGTTTTTCGAGACGGACGCTTAATTTGACTTTAGTGGACCCCAGCTTTTTCTCAGACCCAATGGATGAATGACAGATGTCATTCATCCATTCCCCATCATTTTCATTCATGCATCAAACTTCCCGTGCATTTTCATTCTTCCTCCAAACACAAACCAAACCCGATCTCAGGGGACCCCAAACCCATTCCAACCTTCAACCCTTGACCATGACTGAGGGGACCAGAGAGGGAGGAGATATAGGTGGACAATGGTGTCGGCCAGGACAGAGCCACCGTGCACGGCGGAGGCCCAAAACCCGGAAGGTAATCGATTAAACCATTTTTAATCCATTTTTCCATTTTGAAGTTATGGTTGGTTTTGAATGATTAGGGAATGATTATTAGGTTGCTAGGGGGTTTTTAGGAAGCTTTTAAGGGCGGCTCACAGCGGTGGAAGGCTGGAAGGTGGCCGGGAAAAACAGGGACCGTGAGGGGCTTCGGGTTTATGGGTTCTAGGGAGTTTTGAAGGTCCAAATTGATATGGTTAGATGCACAAAGATATAAGGGAGATTATAGGATTGATGTAGGGAGGAATCAGACTGAATTAGGGGGAGAAAAACTGCTGAACCGGTTACGCCGGTTCAGGCCGGTCCAGAACCAGAGAACCGGTTCGATTGCTGGAGATGACGGGTACTGTAGCGGCGCGTGAGGCCCACGCGCAGCCACTTCAGGCGGCGCGTGCGGGCGCGTGGAGGAGAATTTGGGGAAGGTTTCAACATGTGAAAACATCTAATCGATGTAACGAACATTTTGGGACTGGTTTCGTGTCAATCGGACACCGTCTCGATATGTTTCGAGGCATCGGAAGGTTTAGGGTCGGTTTAAAAATAGATAAAAGTTCGGGAAAATTACGGGGCTTTGATAGGAGGTTAATTAAATAGTTAGTAACCTTCTATTAAAATTTGGACAGGTTTGGGAGTCCCGGCGACGGTGATCGGCTCGGGGAGCCGTATGGCACGCAAATCGAGGCGGCATCTCGGACGGTCTGTGAGTGAACCTTGTTTTCTAAATTGGTGCATGCATAAATGTTTATTATATGTTTTATTACATGTTTGATGATTCCATGGGTGCATTTGTATGTGGTTACGTATAAGCACGTATGTCGAGGTTTCGACCTTATACGGTGCTTATACGGGTCTGTATTCCTTTATTGATTTAAATAAAATGGTTTTGGGTTTCTAAATGGATAAACTCGGGTATGAGACCCATTTGGTTTTGTCTCGGGCATATGACCCCAGATTTCGGGCACGGTGCCCAGCTGATGTCATATGTTCGGGCACGAGACCCAGTTATTTTACGGTTTATGATTTCGGGTCAGGGACCCTAGATAGATTTCCAAGTTCATGACGGTTTATGGGAACCGGCATGAACTCTGGAAAGGTCATTGTGGTTCATGACGGTTTATGGGAACCGGCATGAACCTTTGTCAGGTCATTCTGGTTCTTGACGGTTTATGGGGACCGGCATGAACCCTGGTTATGTTATTACGGTACATGACGGTTTATGGGAACCGGCATGTTACCTGATTATGGATATTATGGATCATGACGGTTCAGGGGAACCGGACATGAATGTTTATGTTATATATATATATGTTCATCTACCTTCCTTTTCTTCTATTATCTCCTCCGGGGAGAGTCGTTGGCCTGGGTGGACCCCGGAGTAGTCACGGAGCACCGACTGAGTGGAGTCACCCCCCAGTTGGGTTCCTTACTCTCAGGAAGGCTATGGTTACTATTACCTCGAGTAGGATCAGTGGTCTGCGGACATTGACCTTGACTTTGAGAAGACTCGGATTGAGACCCGGGTAGCACGCGCGTAGCTTTGGATACCGTGACAGGATTGGTTGTGTGACTTATATATATATATATATATATATGATATGTAGTGGGCACAGGTGTGCACAGGATTTGAGCAGTGGCTCGTGTACTTGATTTCTTTATGGTTTGGGGCCGAGTCCTTTATGGATTTGGGCAGTGGCCCGTATGGTCGGTTTCATTGTGGTCCTTTCGACCTTGGTTTATATCTGCTTTGGGCTTAGTCCCACGTATGGTTTGTTGTGGATAAATGGTTTTCGAATGCATGCATGCTTTTTAGTGGAGGGTACAAATGTCTTCTTATTAAATGTTTTTATAAACTCTTGTTTTGTCCACTCACAGTTTTTAATGTTTTGACTGCCCTTCAGGTTGACATCGGATGTGGACTGTAGCAGAGACCGAGATATCACATGCCTCCTCCGGATCCTGGTGTACTCTGATAGCCCGGGAGGGCAAAGGTCGGAAATATCCCTTGTCTGACACTCCGTGTCAGACGGGAGCAGGGTCATCCCATGTTAATCCCGGGGGGATTGGGATGGGTCCTGTCAACGTGGTATCAGAGCGTAGGATTGCTTATCAGAGCATGGTTGCTCGTGTTACTCTGAATTCCAGAGCGTATTTTACGCATTACTCTGTACGCAGGTCGAGGATGTGATATCTCAATGGGCTACAGTTCGTGGTCAACCTGATGTTGAGGTGCCGGTACGATAGTTAGTAGGATTGGCATGCCTTGGTTCGGCATTTGAGGCCGGGGTTGCCATAGTTCTGTCAGGGTTGACAGTGTGAGACCCTACGGAAGGGATGATGTACCTGTACGTTAACGTTTTGATCGTGAGACGGTTAGTTGGGATCGTCTTTCACGATGTCATAGGATTGGTTCCGACGACTAGTTGGGAATTGTGATCATCGGATGGTCGAATATTGTTGAGTTGGATGATCGGATTTGGTTGAGTTAAATGGATTCACTGCTCCTGGTGGTTAGCAGTCGGGTTCGTGGAACTCTGGTTGAACTTATGGCAGTTGGTAGCTTGCAGTTGGGTTCAGAGTGACCCTAGGGTGTGATTGTGGAACCCTACCTTGGGTGTATGGTTCGGAAATGTGAGTTGACGAGTGGTTTGACTTGGACGACTATTCGGATTTGGATTCGTTAGTCGGTCTAGTCATGCCAGCTTATGATGGGACTGCACTTCGCAGTCGAGGTTATATTTATCGGTTAGACCGAGTTGGTTGTCGTGCTACTTCAGTTGTGGGTTGGTACAACTAAGGTCATGGACGACCTGGTAGATGACATTAGTTAGTCGAGTTACGACAGGTTAGTGATTGGTTTGGCAAGTTATCAGGGTTGGTACTTGTCGATGGAATCTCGGAGTGGGGATACGGAGTAGTTGGTACGAGCGGTTGATTTCGTTGAATGCGAAGTCTGGATATCGAGGTGTTTGGTAGTTAGGTCTGCACGAGTCTGTGGCAGATGCTACTACCGAGAATGGTCGTAGTTACGATTATTGGGAATCGGCGACGTTCAGGTGACGTTTCGTTTTCTCGTATGCGTTATCAGGGTGACTGTACCCAGAGTTGTCGGGTACGAGGGAGGCAGAGTTTCTCCTATTCGAGCAGAGGTGCAGGGTCGTCGCTCGGTGTGAGCCGAGATCTAGGGTTGTCAGTTTTGCACATGGTGTGCTAGTGTTATTATTGATGCTAGTGTGGACACTTTGTGCTGATGCTGATAGGTGATAGTGTTAATACTGGTACTAGTGCTGGTGCTGGTGCCGGTGATTATGATGACGGTGAGTCACAAGTCGGGATGTGATTCCGTCCAATGGGCATAAGTTTGGTATCTGTGGTTCCAGAGTGGATCTCAGATAGAGTTAAATTGGTTAGGGGACACGTGGTTGATGTCCGAGTGTGTTGGATTCGGTATGGTTGGAATTCCGGAATCGCAAGAGTTGCGATTGGGGTGACACGAGGAGTGCGGGCTTTCCGCATTGGTATTGGGTAATTCGAAGTCATTAGGGTGACTTCTCAGGTTCTGCTAAGGCAAATGATGGCTGTATCACTAGTACACTGATCGTGTATTGGTTGGTGGACCCGGGATTTTTCTTGAGTCATCAAGAGGAATTGAGCATATCGAAGTTAGGTTACTCAGATTTCTAATTTTCTGCTTGGTGGCAGACGATGTTGGATTACGTGGCTTGGTGAGTGCAACGTGGTTTTGGTTGCATTCACGTAGGATGAATTTTGATGTCATAGTCTTGTATCATCCTTGATTTTCCACGGTGGAATGCCAAGGATCGATACGAGGTGATTGGGGAGGACCCACAGTCTCGACGTGTCTCGTCGTTGACTGATCTATTTAAGATGTGGGAATTGGTTGAAGAACGATGTGTCAGTATGCAGATTCGTTGAGGGTGTAAGACCCTATGATCGGATCTCAGGTGGATTGTTAGCTGAGTGAGCTGTGTGATCCTAGGTGGATCCGGATTTTGATGTTGAGGACTTTGGACGTCGTGACGATCCTCGATCGTGACGTCTATGGTCGGTTGATATAGTAATGGATCTGGATCGTGATCTTGATGATCCAGATGGATGGAGAGTTTATCGCTCTTACTCGGATTTCGATGTTGAGGACGTTGGGAATGAACTCTTTTTCGGGGTGAAACCCGTATGGTATATTCCTCAGGTGAGTAGGTGTCTGACGAAGTCGGGTTTTGTCAGACTTAGTGTTGTGTGTGATGTTGTGATTGGCTTCCATATGAAGTCAATCGATTGTATTGTGGTAATCGGTCGAACAGGTATCCGATAGGTTCGGATATAGTGCGTCTCGGTAGACGAGAACGAGATTTCGAGTTTTGGAATCAGATTTCTGGATGACGATTCAGGATTTGATTTTGGAACTTGAAAGAGGATTTCTGTATTTGGGTTTTGGAATCGGATTCTGGGTGACGATTCAGGATTTGATTCTGGAGCTTGACAATGGATTTCTTTTTTTTTTTTATGAATTTGGGTTCGGAATGGTCATTCCTAATACTAGTTTACGGAATGATGATTTTGGATTCGAATTTGGGAAATGGTTAGGGATATGATTTCTGAGTTTGGATTCAGGATTTCTTACGAAGTTGCGGATTCGGATTCAGATTTGGAAATGGATAATGGGTTGGAGTTTCGATTTGTCTAATGCTGGATTGGACAAGTGAACTCCATAATTGAAACGTGATTAGCTACAACCTAGGTGGTTGTAGACTGATTGATGGGTAGGGGTATGTACCTTGTACGTTGTTCGAGGTACGATACTGGATAGGCGTGTGGTGTCTGGCAGCGGTATTCTGGGTATACCAGTGATACGTTGGAGAACGTGTTGGTAGTCGGATTGGTTCTGATACCATCGGATTAGTTGAGGTCTTGGACTCGACATTGGATACTGTGCAGTGGGTCATGGTATTTCGATGGGTCTAGTTACACACAGGTCGAGTGCATGGGTGGTTAGTGTAACCACAAGTGTATCGTGTTAGTCTTGACTGACGACTGTCAAGTGGTGACAGTTTGTCGAAGATGTCAGAGTGGATTGTTGAGAGAGGTTTGGTGACTCCCAGTGGGAGCAGACGTCAGGATAGATTGGTGAGTGAGAAAGGGAATCGTCGAGTTGTTGTGTCAACGAAACGGTAGATTTGACAAGTAGTGTCAATTCAGAACGCTGGGCTCTAAGGGGGGTGGATTGTAAGACCCGTGTCCTGGAGGGAACGGTGAACAATCCCACATTCCTGCGAGGGGGGAATAGTCTGGGAAGGGAATAGTGGTGTGCCTTAAAGGTGTAGGCACACACCTATCTAGCATGAGGCCTTTTGGGAGCTCAGTGGCTTTGGGGGGGATTGGAACCCCAAAGTTAAGCGAGTTGAGGCTGGTGCAATTCCAGATGGGTGACCCCCTGGGAAGTTGCACCGTGAGCTCCCGAAAACAAAACCGTGAGGGCAAGGGCAAGGAGGCCCAAAATGGACAATATCGTGCTAGATGAATCGGGACCTGACAGAAGAGGGTCGGTTCGACGTGGTCGAACGTAGTCGATACGACATGGATGTTAGCGGTACGTCTGGCTGCAGACGAGTAAGTATTGTTCTAGTTAGTGGGTGTACTAGCGTACACGTGTTGCGAGGTAGGTCGATTCTACTTTCCACGAGGTGGATGTGGAATCAGGATAGTTGGAGTTTCAAGTACGAAACTAATTAAGGAGGGAAGAACAGTTGGATTTAGGTCGGTTGGAATTTCGAGGACGAAATTAATTAAGGAGGGAAGGTTGTAACGACCCGTCCCAAATTCCTAGATTAGATTAGTGACTAATCACGATTAGTGCGGTTAATCGGTGATTAGTAGGGCGAAATCGGACGAACGATGCGAAATGACCGTTTTGCCACTGATGGTGGCAAAACGTTGACTTTTCAATCAAACGGTCAAATAGACTTTGACCGAGGACCGTGACGTAGTTTAGGACGTCACGAGTTCATAGACAGGTGGCACGTTCAATTCCGACGTTCGGGGAGGAAGTTATGACGTTCGGAAGCTTAGGGGCATTTTGGTAATTTTCGTTAAAAAGGGGCAAATAGTTGACTTTTTGACCGGGAGGTCCGATGGCCGAGGGCCGAAGACCGTTACGTAGATAAGGACGATACGAATTCATAGACAGGCGGCACGTCGAATTCGAACGTTCGACGGCGAAGTTACGGTTCACGGAAGTCGAACGTACTATTGCACGTTTTTCGAGACGGACGCTTAATTTGACTTTAGTGGACCCCAGCTTTTTCTCAGACCCAATGGATGAATGACAGATGTCATTCATCCATTCCCCATCATTTTCATTCATGCATCAAACTTCCCGTGCATTTTCATTCTTCCTCCAAACACAAACCAAACCCGATCTCAGGGGACCCCAAACCCATTCCAACCTTCAACCCTTGACCATGACTGAGGGGACCAGAGAGGGAGGAGATATAGGTGGACAATGGTGCCGGCCAGGACAGAGCCACCGTGCACGGCGGAGGCCCAAAACCCGGAAGGTAATCGATTAAACCATTTTTAATCCATTTTTCCATTTTGATGTTATGGTTGGTTTTGAATGATTAGGGAATGATTATTAGGTTGCTAGGGGGTTTTTAGGAAGCTTTTAAGGGCGGCTCACAGCGGTGGAAGGCTGGAAGGTGGCCGGGAAAAACAGGGACCGTGAGGGGCTTCGGGTTTATGGGTTCTAGGGAGTTTTGAAGGTCCAAATTGATATGGTTAGATGCACAAAGATATAAGGGAGATTATAGGATTGATGTAGGGAGGAATCGAACTGAATTAGGGGGAGAAAAACTGCTGAACCGGTTACGCCGGTTTAGGCCGGTCCAGAACCAGAGAACCGGTTCGATCGCTGGAGATGACGGGTACTGTAGCGGCGCGTGAGGCCCACGCGCAGCCACTTCAGGCGGCGCGTGCGGGCACGTGGAGGAGAATTTGGGGAAGGTTTCAACATGTGAAATTATCTATTTGATGTAACGAACATTTTGGGACTGGTTTCGTGTCAATCGAACACCGTCTCGATATGTTTCGGGGCATCGGAAGGTTTAGGGTCGGTTTAAAAATAGATAAAAGTTTGGGAAAATTACGGGGCTTTGATAGGAGGTTAATTAAGTAGTTAGTAACCTTCTATCAAAATTTGGACAGGTTTGGGAGTCCCGGTGACGGTGATCGGCTCGGGGAGCCGTATGGCACGCAAATCGAGGCGGCAGCTCGGACGGTCTGTGAGTGGACCTTGTTTTCTAAATTGGTGCATGCATAAATGTTTATTATATGTTTTATTACATGTTTGATGATGCCATGGGTGCATTTGTATGTGGTTACGTATAAGCACGTATTTCGAGGTTTCGACCTTATACGGTGCTTATACGGGTCTGTATTCCTTTATTGATTTAAATGAAATGGTTTTGGATTTCTAAATGGATAAACTCGGGTATGAGACCCATTTGGTTTTGTCTCGGGCATATGACCCCAGATTTTGGGCACGGTGCCCAGCTGATGTCATATGTTCCGGCACGAGACAGAGTTATTTTACGGTTTATTATTTCGGGTCAGGGACCCTAGATAGATTTCCAAGTTCATGACGGTTTATGGGAACCGGCATGAACTCTTGAAAGGTCATTGTGGTTCATGACGGTTTATGGGAACCGGCATGAACCTTTGTCAGGTCATTCTGGTTCTTGACGGTTTATGGGGACCGGCATGAACCCTGGTTATGTTATTACGGTACATGACGGTTTATGGGAACCGGTATGTTACCTGATTATGGATATTATGGATCATGACGGTTCAGGGGAGCCGGACATGAATGTTTATGTTATGTATATATATGTTCATCTACCTTCCTTTACTTCTATTATCTCCTCCGGGGAGGTTCGTTGGCCTGGGTGGACTCCGGAGTAGTCACGGAGCACCGACTGAGTGGAGTCACCCCCCAGTTGGGTTCCTTACTCTCAGGAAGGCTATGGTTACTATTACCTCGAGTAGGATCAGTGGTCTGCGGACATTGACCTTGACTTTGAGAAGACTCGGATTGAGACCCGGGTAGCACGCGCGTAGCTTTGGATACCGTGACAGGATTGGTTGTGTGACTTATATATATATATATATATATGATATATGATATGTGGTGGGCACAGGTGTGCACATGATTTGAGCAGTGGCTCGTGTACTTGGTTTCTTTATGGTTTGGGGCCGAGTCCCTTATGGATTTGGGCAGTGGCCCGTATGGTCGTTTTCATTGTGGTCCTTTCGACGTTGGTTTATATCTGCTTTGGGCTTAGTCCCACGTATGGTTTGTTTTGGATAAATGGTTTTCGAATGCATGCATGTTTTTTAGTGGAGGGTACAAATGTCTTCTTATTAAATGTTTTTAGAAACTCTTGTTTTGTCCACTCACAGTTTTTAATGTTTTGACTGCCCTTCAGGTTGACATCGGATGTGGACTGTAGCAGAGACCGAGATATCACATGCCTCCTCCGGATCCTGGCGTACTCTGATAGCCCGGGAGGGCAAAGGTCGGAAATATCCCTTGTCTGACACTCCGTGTCAGACGGGAGCAGGGTCATCCCACGTTAATCCCGGGGGGATTGGGATGGGTCCTGTTAGGGTACTTGGTTAGCTGGAGAGGGGAACGCTCCAAAACTGAAGGTTGGCCTCCAGTCAAGTGTCCCCATAGGCGATTCTATGGACACACGCCTAGGTTGAGTTGGCCGCTTCTCCGGAGTTTCAATGCGAGCCTCATTCCTTGTCTGAGCCGTTGAGGCAGAAACACCTTCTCCAGCTGATCGAACGGATCGACGAACCTTAGCCATGCCGAATCGAAGAATTTTGAATTTGGAAAGCTGTTGATGGATAATTTGAACAACGTTCAAAATCTTCGAACAATGTTGATGAAGGACGAACGAAGGGAGATGAACGATGAACAACGTTCAAAATCTTCGAACAATGTCGATGAACGACGAACGAAGAAAGATAAACGATGAACGAATTCTTGATAAGCGATGAACAACGTTCAAAATCTTCGAACAATGTCGATGAACGACGAACGAAGAAAGATGAACGATGAACAAAGGAGAGAGCTTCTTCTGAGTATATCTCAATAGCTCTCAATGAAAGCACCAATTGTTGAAACAAAGATTGAACCCGCCGCGAAAAGTCCTCACAATTCCTGCAAACAGCAAACAATTAACTATCGTTGCCTCGATCGATTTGTCCGGGGGGTTGTTCGACCAAGAACACTCCGATGTCTAAGTTAGCTTTGAGAGAGGAAAATTATATACTTCGAAACGAAGAATTAATGTACCTTGGAAATGAAATGTGCCTTGCTATTTATAGGAAAATCTTGGGAGCCTTGGAGCGTTCTGAGTGGTCGGTTGAATATTTAATTAGTAAATAATATATTATTATTAAATTTATTATTTAATAATTGTAATGATGGCTCATCATGATAGTAATGATATTTATTGTATTTTAATATTAATATTAATTATCTATTATTAAGAATAATGATAATTAACTCTCGGGGAGAATATCAATATTACAGAGATTTTAACCCGATCAAATAACGTATTTAACTAGTAAATAGATTATTTAATGTGCGAGTGTTTTTCAAATGATCAGTGTTATTTGCCAAGGGCAATTTGGTCATTTTTGGGAATTACGGGACACGTGGCAGCTCCATAATTTTCGGATGATTTTGGGTTCCACACTATTGAATGTCACTTCGTGATATCAATCATCAGATGTTGATTCAATTCGATGGATTCATCCATAAAATCATCACCGCGTTTGATTGTTGAATATATGATAAGGAAAGGAGAATGTTTGTGTTTGTGAGTTACATAACTTCCATGGTCCAAGATTCTTTAGGCTCCTTCGGTGGGATTGGATTGGATTGCACAACTATAGACATAGAAACAAATTAGAAACCGCATTAGTTCCATGTTTTATGTCAGTCAAATCTAAACAATGTTATCCTTTAAATTTAGTTGGCAAGACTTGCAAAACTACTACAAAGTACAAGTTGAACTAATAAAAAAAATCACGGGCAGAAAACGATGTCCATTTTCCCCTTCTTTATTCCTTGGGGTTGTCTCATTAGACTTTGGCTGAGCATCTGCAATATAATAGTTAAATTTAATTTTTGGCCAAATTTAATTTGAAATTTATCCAAAACATAAAAAATGAGCATATTAGGTAAATATAATTAAAAATTTAACTTTTCTATTGGAACTATCTATTAGTAGCTAGTTATCTCATCATCTCATTGTTTTCTCCTTCGTTATTTTCATCCTCTTTTATTCACAAACTGTCCTATTCATTCCTAAAACTTATCATTATTCACATTCATAAGCTCTAAATTTTTGTGGGTTTTTTCAAAAATTCAAAAAAAAAAAACAAAGTTCCAAATTTTTTCGTTTTTGGATCGTTGATTGACTCACGCTTTTCTGTATAGGGTTGTGAAAAGTTTGATTTTTTCCAGTATTTGAGAAATGGGGGTTTTGATGTTTCGCAGCTTTCAAGTGACGATCGGGAATTCCGAATTGCAGCAAACAAAGATTTGTTATGATAATTTTTTCAACAAATAGGAGAAAAAAGAAAGAAAAGTTAGAAATTTACCATAAATCACGATGTTAACATTGAGCAGAATAACGTTCTTTAATTTCTTGGAGGCAAAAAATATTATCTACCAAATAAGAACTTGAAGTTTAGGATTTTTACTCTCCTTTCCTTTTGAGATGAATTCCCATTTGAAATTTTAATTATTGCATTTGGCTCCGAAATTCGTTCTATCTAATTTTACTGTTAAAATTGGCGTATTTATTTGAACTATTAAAAAACTAATTATATAAAAATCGAATTATTCAAATTACGGACTGGATTGATTTTGCACCCAAAATAGACATATTTATTTGAACTATTAAAAAATTATGTTAAAAATTAGCTAGTGTAGGAAAATTATGTTGTTATATATTCAAATTTGAAAAAATATATTTAATATTTAAAGTTGATAAAAATATAGAAAGTTAATTTGGTGGTTGTAAAAACTTACTCACTATTAATAATTTGAATTATTTTAAATTTAATTTATCCAAAAATTTAGTTAATCTAATATGGATCCTAAATAAAATACAATGAAAACAAAATAAATTTTATACACTGAAAATTTGTAGATTCTTAGGGTTGCAGCTGGGCTTCCATTAGATCCATCAGCGAATAATAACGAATACTCACCAGAAACGGACGACAGACAAAATAATTCTAGAGTGATTACATTTTCTAACCACATAATAGTTTACGCTGCGAACAGTGCTCGAATGTGGTTAGAAAATGTAGTTCCGAGAGCACTATCCATAACCATTTTTGATTCAAGGTCCACAATCTTACCCTGTACTGCTACAACATGGAACCGCACTTAAACTACATCGCTGGTTTTGCTCGTTGGATTCCATCATCCTCCACCGGAAAATCACCGAACCCTCTGGCAGCTCACCCAAATCGGCGAACAAATAATCGTCCTCGTCTCCCAACCTCGTTGCCACGTCATAGTCCACGCATTTACTATTTCCTATACAAATTGGACTCTCGAGTACAACCGTAGATGCCACGTCACCGATCCAGCCCAAGTCCCTAAGCATGGTGCCCGAATCGTCACTGAGCTCAAGTTCCACTTGGGCTCCGAAGACCCCAAGCTCCTTCCTGGGTGCAAATGTTTTGGCTGGAGGTTGGGGTTTCACAGCCAGCGATGTGGCGGCCCACGCGGTGATGTTCATGGAGCAGGGTTGGTGTGATTTGGCGGTGGGCATGAGGTGGTTGTGGTCACAAGCGTAGGTGATGATGAGCTTTTTGGGGCTCACCCGGCTTCTTTCCACTTGCTTTCTCGCCGGACATCCCTTGGAAGTACTGCATCGATAGTATCCATTGGTGAAAATATCGGCAGTTTCGTCGATATTTCCACCGAAATATCGTTAATTTTGGAGGTCGTCATCTAAATGAGGGGGAAAGAAATTTTTTCCCCCAATATCGACAAATCGATGAAATATCCACAAGAATCGACGAAATGAACCGATATTCTCACCATCCATTGACATCCAATTCAAAGCAAAAAAAAAAAAACAATTGCACAAATTCGAATTGAAATCCAATTTGAAAGTACAAAATACCAGAAATTGTAAAACCCAAATTTGAGAATGTTGCCTTTGAACCCAACTTTGAGATCCACCGCCACAACCGATTCCAACGGATGCCTCCATCACCACGCCAATTCATCTCCAAATTTCATCGTTCATATATTTGTTCCATCACCCAATCGTAGCAGCTACGAGCAGTAGCGGTGACCAGCAGCGGCCACCACCAACGGCGACTAGCAGCGACCAGAAGCTGCAACCCGCGGTTAGCTTCAATTCACACCTAAATCCCCTATTTTCCCTTCACGGTCTCCGTCTCCCTCAGTGGAAAGTCTCTCACCTCTGCCTTGCTCAAGTCTCAATGTGTTTTTAATTATATGAAAGATGTAACTATGATCAGATAAAGAAGAAAGATATAATTATGAAAGAATACTTAGTTGGTTAGTTCTACACAGTTCTACACGGTTCTAGACTTCTAGTAGACTATTATTATTATTATTATTATTATTATTATTATTATTATTATTATTATTAAAAATATTAGTTTATTGTAATTTATCAAAAACATATATTGTAATTAATTTTTTTAATATTAGTACATCATTATCCATGTCTATTATTATTATTATTATTATTATTATTATTATTATTGTCTATTTTTCATTAACATTGTGTTAGAAATAAATATCTAACGAATTATTAATTATTAATTTATTTACATTGTTTACATTTGAAAAATTAAGTAATTTTTTCCAAAAAACCTAAGTAATTAATATAATTTTTTTTTTGTGTCATGGTAGATGTAACCATGGATGAGAAAATCGGTAATTATTGGCTAAATTTCGCTAAAATTGGCTGGTGGCACATAAGGGGCCGCGGGCGGGGGCCGGGTGGGGGGGGGAGGGAGGGAGAAGAAATTGAGCGAAATTTCAACATTTTATCTTATTTTAAGCCCATAGATCTCATTATTTAATTAAAACGATCAATATAAGGCCAAAATTCATGAAAATCGGACGTAAGACAAGCAATTTCCAGCTGGGTCATGCTGCGCGGGTCGAAAAACCCGATGTGAGGTTATTGGGTTTGAACCCCACGATGCCCCCTTTGTTTAATTTTTTATTTATTCGTTTTCCCTAAATTTTTAACAATGTTTGTCCTTTTTTTTTTTTACATTTTTAAATATATGAATTCTTTCTAATTGTTGAACAAAGATTAACTCTATTTTTTCATAATTTTTTTTCCAATTTTAAATATATTTACTCACTTTATAATTTTTCTTCCATTGAATTTTTTTTATGCTTATTGTTATGTTTTTTAATTATATTAACATTCAATTATAGTAATTCATTTCAATTTATGTTTATGTTTAAAATTTTATATTATTAGTTATCGGAATAACCCTATTATATCATATTATGCATCATATATTTATTATATCAAAGTTATTTTATAGTTTTATTAGTCTTATATAACCATTATTGGGTACTTAAATTTTTCTCAAAATTTCATTCCAAATTTCCAACTTTTAGACCAAATTTCCATTATTTTTATTGACTGTAAACGATATCGATATCGATATCGATATTTGGGACGAGATATCCATAAATTTGACTAGCGATATATCCGTCGATATCGATATTTTCATCCTTGATAGTATCCCCTGCAAATTGATACCAATCTTATAAATAAATAAATGGGTTAAAATTTTAATAATAAAAAAAACAATTAAAACAAAAGGCATGATTAAAAAATTTTGAGATGCTGACATAATGTGTCTTATTTTTTTTTAATTTTTATTAACCTCGATGTACCCAATGTTGCTCCCAAATCCAAGAGAAGAGGAGAGAAGAGAAGAGAAGCAAAGAGAAGCAGAATCAAAAAAAGAAAACTAAAATTGGGTGTCAAAATGGGTAAATTGACCAACATCTCATTTTAAGGAGGTTGAGAATAGCCGAAAAATAAGGTATATAAACACGATGTTAGTATCAAAAGGAAGTTAGGAAAAAAAATTTAACCAACCAGCCAAAATATCAAATTTTGAATAATTCATAGAGATAAATGCAAAATTTAAAAAATTGTGTATAAATTTATTATAAAATATAAAATATAAAATAATAAAGTGTAATTTATCCGGTGCAAAATATGTCAATTTCCACGTGTTTGAATTTTAACAAATAAGCATTTTTCAACCAAAAAAAGAAAACCAATTTCTAAGGGCCGTTCCCTGAGTTTCGCTGTGATAATCTGTCATTTTCGTACTGGATAGGATCATATAAGACTCCTAGTGATTGCTTTTCAAGCTCTCAAAAAAAATTATTTTCGTTTTTCAATTTTCTACAATATATTTTTTTATTTTACATAATATTGAACCTTCCATAGAAAAATAAAGTTTCTTCTTATAATAAAAAAATTGAATTTCGTTTGATAGTAGCAGTACCTTGGATATGGAGAACCTTTGATGGGCTTCTGGCCGTACTTCCTCCAGGCCCAAGAATCCGTTGGTGGATGTCCCTCCCCTTTGCTCTTGGATCCCTCCACGTCGCCGATCGGTACTGATACTACCCTGTTCTGGACTCCCCTCCTAAAATAGAAATAAACCAAATCAACCATAACGGTCAATTTCATTTCCAAAAAGAAAACAACACATAATTAAAAAATAATAATAACTAAAGAGAGGTTAGTAAAAAATAATTACCTTTTCTTGGGTGATGGTGCAGTAGCCAGCTTTGTCTCCTCCCCTGAGGAGGGTGAGTCCGGGGCATATTCCAAGATTGGCTGATGATCAGGGTCTGCACCGTCAGGGCTAAAACAGTTATTTCTGTAAAATTTAGGGTCCATAATGAAAAGGCTGAAGAGCTAGTGGTAGAGGTTGATGAACTGTATTGGCAATATTACCCCAAGCCTTTTGGTGGGAAAGATGAACATGGGTTTTTGTTTTTTCCTGGAAAATGTGGATGATTTAAGATGTGTTTGGGAGGTGAGAAAAGTTGGGGTTGGGGGAGAGTGCGAGGGAAAATGGGGTTTTGGGGTGATTAATATCGTCATGTTGACAGATCAACAGCTAAGTAGTTTATTGGGGACGTGCAAGCAAATAAGCACTAAACTACATAAAATGGTTTGTATAGAACTATAAAAGTGGGTGGATAGGGTGAGACATGGCTCATCATAAGGAGATGTGGACTCACGAAATGATTGGATGCGACACCAAACGGTCCAAAATGAAGTGGGGGAGCTGGAGGTCTCTTCATAGAGAAGAAAGGAAGGAATAAAAAGTTAGTGAAGTGGAAGTGGAGGGTGTTAGTGTTACATTAACATTTGCCCAATTTTCTACATACAGTTGGATTCTTTCAAGAATATGGATAAAACATGTAATAAGTGGCTTTCATTCATCTCAATGGGTTGTAATGGTAGCATCTTCTTACTTTATTTTAATCCAAAAAGTCATAAATCACAAAAAATGCTAATAAAACAACATAAATAGAAGACACAATAAAAACAACGAGTACAAAAATTAATAAGCAGTCAATTGAAACAACCTGACGTACCGAATATATCATGAGAATCCAAATGAGGAATTTCAACTCCAACATTATGGTGAATTGGAGACACCAAGAGGGAGGGCATAACCACTCAACAACCTCCGTATACAATAACATCATTGAACATCCCTCCAACACAACTAGTAGAGATTAACTCCACCTTTTATCTAACTACACCCATAAGCAAGGGCTTGGCATTTGTGTTTTAGTGGATTTAGGTTTACTTGATTAATATGTTTAATTGCTACTACTGTAGCAAGTTGAGAAAGTTGAGTACTCTAGGTGAGTTATTAAAAGTGCTATGTCAATAAAGAGTCTATGGACTTAGTGTGATATTTGAGTTGTATGCCACTTGGTAGTCGATGATACCATTAGTCATTTTTTGTATGTTACAAACTAGTCCACTATGTTATTTTTCGCCAGCGATGCACTTTTGCTTAATTAAATAGTGACAATCTTATCCAGAAGCTCCTAGAGAACATGACAGGACCCGTCCCAATCCCACTAGGACCACCCGGGGACGTGACCCGCTCCCGTCTGACAATGACTCTAAACATACCAAAAGTACCCTTAAATAAAAACCGAAGACTCACATAGATAGATAACGTACAAACACAGTGTTTAAAGTGATACTGTCAGACAAGGGAAAGTAAAATACAACATGTGAGCACACTAGTCAGAGTACATTTATTCGGTGCTCAACCTACCCACAAGTGGGTGTACAGGTGCACAGCTAGGCAAACTAAACCTCTGCCTCCTCCTCCGGATCCTCCTCCTCTATTGTCGTGTCAGGGTCTGGAGGGGTCAGTAAAACAAGGGTGAGTGGGCCAAAAATAACAGTTTAGAAATCAATTTAATAATAAAATAATCATAAGGTTTTACCCCTCCGTTTTCCAAATCTTGCATGCAGTGAAAACATAATATTACAATGAAATCATAACAAATGAACCACAATAATAATCGTAAGGTGAAACTAACATATCAGTGCACTGTAAAACCCAACCCAAATGATGTCACGGTTCTAAGGCTACGCGTTGCCACTCAGGGTCTCACACCCGAGACTCTCTAGGTACATCAGCTCCCGGTATCCCGGTCACTGCCCGAGGTATATGAACATGCCTTCCTGAGAGTAAGCAGCCCAACGGGGGTCAACTCCACTCAGTCAGAGCCCCGTGACTACTCCAGGGTCCACCCAGGCCAACGACCCTCCCTGGAGGAGACAATATACACAGGTAGGAAAGTACAGTACAATAACAGTATAGTTTACCCTATGTCCCCCGGACATCCCAAACAAAAATCCACATATAATCCAGACGGTTCTCATGCCCAAAACATTGTAATAACATATATAAGCAGTTTATAAGACTCATCAGTGGAAATAGTAAAACAGTTTATGCATGCAAGCCTTTTATAAATCAAACAGCCCACTCACACTCGGTCCTTGCTGCTCAACGATCTCTATAAACCTGTATTATTATTCCTGAGGGTTACTTAAGGACCCTATAATATCAATACCAAGACCCTAGAACAGATCCGCCTCAAAAACGCATCCCGGGCACTATTCCCGGTGCTTCAAACCCCATTTTGGCTAACATAACGATCTCCGATCGACACGAAACCACCTCCATTGGATCCGTATCGTCGAAACCTTGAAAATGGTACCGGCCCCACCAAAATTACTGTTCACATGCGCCCCCACGCGCCTGGTCAACGCGTGGGTCAACGCTGCTACAGTACCGCTGACGTCAGCATGACGTCATCACTGACACTTGTCAGGTGACATGTGGCACGTTCTGATTGGTCCCTGGTCTGACAACATCTGACAGGATGACGTCATCATGACGTCAGAAGTGACGTCAGCATGATGATGTCATCAGTGCTACAGTACCGGGTCGACCCGTTTGACTGGAACCGGGTCGCCGTCGACCCACGGTTTGACCCGATTCCACCACACGATTCCGGCCACCATTTTCGACGGGGTTGATCCCTATGGGTTCGTCTAGGTCTGTCCAATGGTTCTACAACCTCAAAATAAGAAGAAAGTGGGAAGAAACTCACCAGAATGTCTCTGAAACTCACGGTCACGGTCCGGTCGTCGTCCCCGGTGATCCACGGCGTCTCCGTCGTCCAACCCGGTCCCAAACGACTCGTCTCTCACCCTAGGACATGTCTATCACCTAACAATCAATTTCTAAGCATTAAAAACGGTCGGGTCGAATAAGGAATGAAAACGGGCTTGTCGGGTTTTGGGTCTTACCGCCGCTATCACGCCGCCGTAGCCCTCGCCGTCGTCCAGTTAAGTTCCTAGGATCCCCACGGTGCAGACTGGAGCTCCTCCCGCGTCGAGGTGAGGTGGTTATCGAGGTTTGCTTCTTGGACCCGTTTCCTTGAGGTTTTCGGGTCTGAGTTTGCACGGTGGTTTCGGGGCTGGGAAGTGGGGTGGTGGCTGCCGGTGATGCTCGGTGATGGTTAGTGGATGTTGGTGATGCAGCTGGTGATCGGGTGGTGGTGTGAGACGCGTGGGTTTGTGTGTTTGGATGGAGAGAAAATGGGAAGAAGAATGCACGGTTGAAGGGGGAATGGATGTGTGTGTTTGGGAGAAAACAGACAGAGATCGTGCATGAATAAGGAAAGCAGATGAAAATGAAGGGCTGGGATCCATTTGCACAGACAATCCAAGGGCTGGGAACAATTGGAGGGAAAATAATTAATATAAAAATTGATTAAATAGTGTTAATTGCTTTATGGGAATAGTGTGGCCTTGGATGGGTGACACTTGTCACCAATCCATCGGTTTGATTTAAATATTAGGTTGGCACGGATTCCCGTAATAAATTAATATTTTATTCCGTTGTTCTCGGTTCGTAAATTCCGCTAAAACGCTTCCTTGACCATAACTTCTTCATACGAACTCCGATTTCGGCGTGCCGCCTGTCTACGGATTCGTGACGTCCCGATCTACGTCATAGTCATGGGTCAAAGTCCAAATTATTTCCCGAGAAAAAGTCAAAGTTTTCCCCCCAAGGGTAAAACAGTCTTTTTACATTAAAATATTATTATTTTCGGTTCGGGTCGTTACAACCTACCCTCCTTACAGAAATTTCGTCCTCGAAATTTACTCAAACAAGTATGGGTACTGCCCTCTCATCAATTCCTCGGGTTCCCACGTCGCTTCCTCCACCTCGTGGTTCCGCCATAGTACTTTAACCAAAGAAATCGTCTTGTTCCTTAAGACCTTTTCCTTCCGATCCAGAATCTGCACTGGCCGTTCCTCGAAACTCAAATCTGTCATCAGTTCCAGTGGTTGCTCTGGCAGTGCATGAGAGTCATCCCGAAGATACTTCCGTAGCATCGATACATGAAACACGTCATGTACTCGGGAAAGCTCCGAAGGTAGTGCTAAACGGTAAGCCACTGGACCAATCCTCTCGACAATCTCGTATGGTCCGATATAACGGGGACTCAATCTCCCACGTCGTCCAAATCGAAGAATCCCTTTCCACGGCGATAACTTTAAAAAGACGAAGTCACCAACCTCGAACTCTAAATCTCGGATCCGTCGGTTTGCATAGCTTTTCTGACGATCCTGGGCCGCCTTCAATCTCTCCCGAATAACCCGAACTGTCTCCTGGGTCATATCCATCAGATCCGGCCCCACTGCGGTTCTTTCTCCGATCTCCATCCAGCATACCGGTGTTCTGCACTGTCGACCATACAGTGCCTCATATGGTGCCATCCCTATATTCGCATGGTAGCTGTTATTGTAGGCAAACTCCATCAATGGCAATCGATCAGCCCACGAATCCTGGAATTGCAATACACAAGCTCTCATCATGTCTTCGAGAGTCTGTATCGTCCTTTCAGACTGCCCGTCGGTCTGAGGATGGAATGCCGTACTGAAATGCAATTTCGTACCTAAGGCAGTTTGCAGACTCCTCCAAAATCTGGATGTGAAACGCGGATCCCGATCCGACACGATCGACTCTGGGGTACCGTGTAGTCGGATGATCTCATTAATGAATAGCTGGGCCAAACGGTTTAGCTTGTACGTCTCACGTACAGGCAGAAAATGTGCTGATTTAGTCAACCGGTCCACTATTACCCAGACTCCATCAACTCCACTCCTTGTCTTCGGTAACTTGAAGACAAAGTCCATTGTAATATGATCCCACTTCCATTGTGGAATTGGAAGTGGCTGCATAGCCCCATACGGACGCTGCCGTTCTGCTTTGACCTGCTGACAGATCAAACATTTGCTGACAAACTCAGCTATCTCCCTCTTCATCCCTGGCCACCAATAATAGTCCCGGAGGGTACGGTACATCTTTGTCCCTCCTGGATGCATAGCACAGGCCGAACTGTGGGCCTCGTCTAAAATCTCTCTCCTCAACTCTGGTACCGCAGGTACACACAATCTCCCAAGCTTTACTAATGCTCCATCGCCCCTGACGGAGAAATCTTGTCTCTGTCCGGATTCAACCTCGTTCCTGTAATCACAAAGTATCTGGTCCTGTAATTGAGCCTCGATGATCCTGTCGACCAACACGGGTCGCACATGAAAGCTAGCCAACAAGGCTCCCTGATCGTCCATCCCTAACATAACTCCGCTCTTCCGGAGTTCCACTAGCAAAGGAAGATACACCAATCTCAAATGCGCAACTGATCCCGCCAACTTCCTGCAAAGTGCATCAGCTACAACATTTGCATTGCCAGGATGGTACTCGATCGTACAGTCATAATCCTTCAACAGTTCCAACCATCTCCGCTGTCTCATGTTGAGTTCCTTCTGAGTGAACAAATGTTTAAGACTCTGGTGATCGGTGAATATTCGGCATGTCACACCGAACAAATGATGTCTCCAGATCTTTAGAGCATGAACCACCGCTGCCAATTCCAAATCATGAGTAGGGTAGTTCAACTCGTGCGTCTTCAGCTGCCGGGATGCGTAAGCAATCACTTTTCCATTCTGCATCAATACACAACCCAAACCCTGCAGCGATGCATCACTATATACCACGAACTCTCCACTACTGTCTGGTAATGCAAGGACAGGTGCAGTGGTTAATCGGAACTTTAATTCCTGAAAACTCTGTTCACACTGATCGTCCCATACAAACTTCACCCCTTTCCGGGTTAACCGAGTCAATGGTGCGGCAATCTGGGAGAAACCCTCTACGAATCTCCGATAATAGCCTGCTAACCCAACAAAACTTCGCACTTCCGTCACCGTGGTCGGTCTTGGGCAATTTGTCACAGCCTCCGTTTTCTGAGGATCCACACTTATCCCCTCGGGTGATATAATGTGACCTAAGAATCCAATACTATTTAGCCAAAACTGACACTTGCTTAACTTAGCATACAGCTGCTCCTGTCGTAGTTTACCCAATACCCTTCGTAAGTGCTCCTCATGAGCCCTGACACTCTTGGAATACACCAAGATGTCGTCAATAAACACTATCACAAATTTATCCAGGTATGCTCGAAAAACTCGATTCATCAAGTCCATGAATGCCGCTGGTGCATTCGTCAATCCAAAGGGCATCACCAAGAACTCATAATGCCCATACCTCGTTCGAAAAGCTGTTTTCTGAACATCCCCCTCGGCTATTCTCAGTTGATGGTATCCTGACCTCAGATCTATCTTGGAGAAATATCGCGCTCCTCGTAACTGATCGAACAAATCATCGATCCTGGGTAAGGGATACTGATTCCTTACCGTAGCCTTGTTCAACTGCCGATAATCCACACACAACCGTAAACTACCCTCCTTCTTTTTCACAAATAAGACCGGCGCCCCCCATGGTGATGTACTGGGTCGAATAAACCCTAGATCCACCAATTCCTGTAATTGGATTTTCAATTCCCGTAGCTCCGCCGGTGCCATACAAAACGGTGCTTGTGAAATCGGTCGAGTCCCGGGGAGTAACTCGATCGTAAAGTCGATCTCCCTGGGTGGTGGTAATCCAGGTAAATCTCCTGGAAAGACATCAGGAAATTCCCGCACAATCGGAATATCCTCAATACGCAAAGATTCATCCGTAGACTCTACCACATACGCAAGATAACCCTGACACCCCTTCTGTAAGAGTTTAGTAGCTGTGAGTGCAGATATTACCTTGGGTGATGCGTCTCCACACTCTCCCTGAAATATCACCTCCGGTAATCCTGGACCTCTCAAAGTCAACCGCATGTTACCATAGTCGATGAGTGAATTGTACTCCGACAACCAATCAACTCCAAGTATCACATAGAAATCGTGAACATTCATCAGGATTAAGTCTGCCGGAAATTCGACTCCCTCAATCTCCACAGGACAAGCTCGTATCTCCTGGTTCACCCGGTAGGTCACACCAATCGGTGTCCCCACTCCCATCTCGTGCTCAAGTGCGGTCACCTCACGGCCCAACAGACTCGCACAATGCGGTGAAATAAAAGAATGAGTTGCCCCCGAATCCATCAATGCACGAACAACCATGCCATAAATATGTACAGTACCTGTCAACACTCCCGGAATGGATCTGGCCTGCTGCTGGGTAACAGCATAAACACGAGCCATAGACTCCGCAGGTCGTCCCCGTCCTCTAGCCCCTCGATCACGGCCACGCACAACACCGCGTGTCCGGCTGCTGTCAGTCTGGGATACTGTGCTCTGCGCTGGCGCAGTACTGCCGCGAATCAGTGGACACTCAGAAGCATAATGCCCCGGCTCCCCACAAGCGAAGCATGTGACCTCCCTAGGTCGACCCGAGTATCCTCCCGGTGAGATGCTCATCGGTGAGTAAGACCGCTGCCAAGCTCCAGAACGCTGTCCAGACCTCTGAGGACTCCTGAACTGACCAGAACGTCCTCGGCTGCCAGAAGACGAAGATCCACCAGAATGTCCTCCCTTCGAGCCACGACGGCCCGAAAATCCCAAGTATGGGCGATCACGTCGCCGAGTCTCCCCCTCAGCTCGCTGACGAGCCAGGATACTGTTCTCAACCCTGGTCGCCGCATCAGTCAGATCCCTCATGGAAGCAAAGGGTGTTGCAGTCACCATCGCCTGAATCTCAGGTCGCAAGCCCCACTCAAATCTGCGACATCGGTCTGCCTCGGTGATCACGAAGTTCTCAGCAAAGCGAGACAACATCAGGAAGGTCTCCTCGTACTCTGCTACAGTCTGATCCCCCTGCCGGAGTTGCAGAAACTCCGCCTCACGGGCGTTGCGGAACGACCGTGGATAGAACTGGTTGAGAAACCGCTCTCGGAAGGTCTCCCATGGAATGGTGTGAACAGTCCAGCCGGCCAAAACAAGGTTGTGCCACCATCGATAGGCGCTCCCATCCAGTAGGAAAGTCGCCAGTACGACACGCTCCTCCGGAGGACAGTGCATGACCTCGAAAATCCTCTCCCAGCGGTCAATCCACTGGTGTGCTTCCTCAGGGTCGGTTCCCCCACTGAAGTGCGTAGCACCCAGGCGCTGAGCCCGCTCAATGCTCGCAGTGTCTCCATTTCCTCCATTGCCCTCGTCAACACGTGCACGGGGTTCACTTCGGGGTGGCATATCCAACTGTGAAGAGGCAAACAGGTTAAAAGACATCGAAAGCGACCATGTACAAAGTACAAACCGCTAACCTAGTACTCTGACTACTAATCCTAATGCTCTGATACCAAGCTGACAGGACCCGTCCCCATCCCACTGGGACCACCCGGGGACGTGACCCGCTCCCGTCTGACAATGACTCTAAACATACCAAAAGTACCCTTAAATAAAAACCGAAGACTCACATAGATAGATAACGTACAAACACAGTGTTTAAAGTGATACTGTCAGACAAGGGAAAGTAAAATACAACATGTGAGCACACTAGTCAGAGTACATTTATTCGGTGCTCAACCTACCCACAAGTGGGTGTACAGGTGCACAGCTAGGCAAACTAAACCTCTGCCTCCTCCTCCGGATCCTCCTCCTCTATTGCCGTGTCAGGGTCTGGAGGGGTCAGTAAAACAAGGGTGAGTGGGCCAAAAATAACAGTTTAGAAATCAATTTAATAATAAAATAATCATAAGGTTTTACCCCTCCGTTTTCCAAATCTTGCATGCAGTGAAAACATAATATTACAATGAAATCATAACAAATGAACCACAATAATAATCGTAAGGTGAAACTAACATATCAGTGCACTGTAAAACCCAACCCAAATGATGTCACGGTTCTAAGGCTACGCGTTGCCACTCAGGGTCTCACACCCGAGACTCTCTAGGTACATCAGCTCCCGGTATCCCGGTCACTGCCCGAGGTATATGAACATGCCTTCCTGAGAGTAAGCAGCCCAACGGGGGTCAACTCCACTCAGTCAGAGCCCCGTGACTACTCCAGGGTCCACCCAGGCCAACGACCCTCCCTGGAGGAGACAATATACACAGGTAGGAAAGTACAGTACAATAACAGTATAGTTTACCCTATGTCCCCCGGACATCCCAAACAAAAATCCACATATAATCCAGACGGGTCTCATGCCCAAAACATTGTAATAACATATATAAGCAGTTTATAAGACTCATCAGTGGAAATAGTAAAACAGTTTATGCATGCAAGCCTTTTATAAATCAAACAGCCCACTCACACTCGGTCCTTACTGCTCAACGATCTCTATAAACCTGTATTATTATTCCTGAGGGTTACTTAAGGACCCTATAATATCAATACCGAGACCCTAGAACAGATCCGCCTCAAAAACGCATCCCGGGCACTATTCCCGGTGCTTCAAACCCCATTTTGGCTAACATAACGATCTCCGATCGACACGAAACCACCTCCATTGGATCCGTATCGTCGAAACCTTGAAAATGGTACCGGCCCCACCAAAATTACTGTTCACACGCGCCCCCACGCGCCTGGTCAACGCGTGGGTCAACGCTGCTACAGTACCGCTGACGTCAGCAGTGACGTCATGCTGACGTCAGCATGATGTCATCACTGACACTTGTCAGGTGACACGTGGCACGTTCTGATTGGTCCCTGGTCTGACAACATCTGACAGGATGACATCATCATGACGTCAGAAGTGACGTCAGCATGATGACGTCATCAGTGCTACAGTACCGGGTCGACCCGTTTGACTGGAACCGGGTCGCCGTCAACCCACGGTTTGACCCGATTCCACCACACGATTCCGGCCACCATTTTCGACGGGGTTGATCCCTATGGGTTCGTCTAGGTCTGTCCTATGGTTCTACAACCTCAAAATAAGAAGAAATTGGGAAGAAACTCACCAAAATGTCTCTGAAACTCACGGTCACGGTCCGGTCGTCGTCCCCGGTGATCCACGGCGTCTCCGTCGTCCAACCCGGTCCCAAACGACTCGTCTCTCACCCTAGGACATGTCTATCACCTAACAATCAATTTCTAAGCATTAAAAACGGTCGGGTCGAACATGGAATGAAAACGGGCTTGTCGGGTTTTGGGTCTTACCGCCGCTGTCACGCCGCCGTAGCCCTCGCCGTCGTCCAGTTAAGTTCCTAGGATCCCCACGGTGCAGACTGGAGCTCCTCCCGCGTCGAGGTGAGGTGGTTATCGAGGTTTGCTTCTTGGACCCGTTTCCTTGAGGTTTTCGGGTCTGAGTTTGCACGGTGGTTTCGGGGCTGGGAAGTGGGGTGGTGGCTGCCGGTGATGCTCGGTGATGGTTAGTGGATGTTGGTGATGCAGCTGGTGATCGGGTGGTGGTGTGAGAGGCGTGGGTTTGTGTGTTTGGATGGAGAGAAAATGGGAAGAAGAATGCACGGGTGAAGGGGGAATGGATGTGTGTGTTTGGGAGAAAACAGACAGAGATCGTGCATGAATAAGGAAAGCAGATGAAAATGAAGGGCTGGGATCCATTTGCACAGACAATCCAAGGGCTGGGAACAATTGGAGGGAAAATAATTAATATAAAAATTGATTAAATAGTGTTAATTGCTTTATGGGAATAGTGTGGCCTTGGATGGGTGACACTTGTCACCAATCCATCGGTTTGATTTAAATATTAGGTTGGCACGGATTCCCGTAATAAATTAATATTTTATTCCGTTGTTCTCGGTTCGTAAATTCCGCTAAAACGTTTCCTTGACCATAACTTCTTCATACGAACTCCGATTTCGGCGTGCCGCCTGTCTACGGATTCGTGACGTCCCGATCTACGTCATAGTCATGGGTCAAAGTCCAAATTATTTCCCGAGAAAAAGTCAAAGTTTTCCCCCCAAGGGTAAAACAGTCTTTTTACATTAAAATATTATTATTTTCGGTTCGGGTCGTTACAGAACATGTGGTGATATTGCTTCACACCTAATCCTTCACTTGGTGGTGGTACATGATCGAACCTTAGATACCCAGTCTGGTCATGTACGCATAACTCGTACGATTGTAATACTAGTAGGATACATGTTTTATTTCTACTCAATTATTTGAGTTACAAGTAAGGGTACAAATGTTGTAGAGCTTATGTTATACCAAGAGGGTTGTGACCTAGGTTTTCGAACTTCTTAGTGAATAGATAGTTTCTAACAATTCTTGTTTGATTGATGCTAGTTCTTATGAGATTGTTATGCTTAATAGAATTACTCAATTGATCCCATTTTTCCTAATATACGACTATACTTAGTATATTTTCATGATTGTACAAAACGGAGGGGATAGTAAATTTTATAAATTTTTTTATACTGAAATACATGTAAGATCTACTCAATCTTCTGTATTGCGCCCCTCATATGTTTAAAATAGCGTATCCTGTAATCGAGGAGGAAATCTTATAGTGGCCCCTCTAACATACACTGCCACCTGCACTGGAAACGTTTGTAACCGATTTTAGTAAGTAGTTTCTTACTTTTTGATCATTAAGTGTAAATAGCTCTGCACTGTGTTTTCGTTATTGTGTTAAATTTATTGTTTAACTTTTACTCTTTACCTTTCACACAACTTTTTAACATAACTTAATCCCAGGTTCTGCACCAATTGACTTTACCAATGCATTGGCTAGTTAACGGTTTAAATACTTCTTGCATCATGCAACATCTTCAAACCGACGAGTTGTAGCGGTTGAGATTTGACGAGAATCTCTAGAACGGGAATGACTGGACTTTTCCCCTAGGCCCCTTTTATGAGTCCTAGACTCCAGCTTACTGAGGCTTACTTTGGTTTAGCCCACCACCATCGGGCTTAGCACATGATTATCTTAGCAAACCCGTCTGACTTAAACAAGAACTTATTGTACCAAACAAAACTTTTAAGGGAACCAATGTAGGGAGCTATCCACTCGGAATTTGATACAACCTGTATCGAAAATACGAATTGGAAATCTAGAAACTACCATTTTCTACCCTTTAGCTCAAGTCGAAACTCTAAAAGTATTTGTCTTGAACTATCGATTTAGAATTGGGCCTTGTGAGATGGTAATTTTGTTTGTCTAAGCTTGGGGGTCGTGAGTTGGGGGCCCAAACGTTAGAGAAAATTCTAAGCTTGTAACCCCTTGCCTTTTTTAGGCCCTAAAAGAAAACCATGTTTGGGTAATTAAACCCATTTGGGAGCCCAAGCATACCCATAATTTCTTATGGCCTCACACGAATTAAGGTTGGACTCTGGATCAGTGAGGATGCCCAATCTCACTCTACTGATGTTACTTACACACTGATAGCCCCTGAACCATCTCGATGTTACTCGTACACTGAACCCTGCACGAACCCCTTTGCGACCCTGAACTAGAGAATCAGCTCGACCCTCTTACCCCTTTTCTTCAGCCATGGACCGTGAACCCTCCCTTCCACCACTCTCAGAACTAAGTGCTTAGCACTCATTCTTCCGAGTAAATGCATCTGCTCTCCCTCAGCTACTAGAACCATGAGTGACAAAGACACATTCGATTGTGTGGTAAACATAATAACCATTGCCTTATCACTAGTAAACTTTGAACCATGGTCCTTCTGGGAACCGTGACCTCGTCGTCTAGACCATGCGACCACCATGTTCGACTGGTGGACCCTGCGATGCTTCAAACTATGACATCGCCCTTAGCTACCCAGTTTCAACCCAGTTCTAACCCGAGATGAATCACAGTTTGGACCAGGTAAAATCAAACCCATTTTGACTACTGAGTAGTTTTCCAAGGACGTATTGGCCTCCACTGACCTCTTTTCGTGTGATATGAGGCGAGGAACTATGATTGCCTTCGTGATCCGAATGAAAGTGTAGGACCCTTTTGTGAACCGTCGCTGACCTGTTTGAGAGTAGGAATGAATGATTTAGTGATTTTCTGGAATTGTGGGAGGAACTCAGATTGCAATAGGACCTAACACAGACCCGACTTGGACCCGCATTTAACCCGATAGAATTGGGGTCCCTAGCGGTAAGAACGATCCCTCTAGCTTCATTAATGATGTTAGTTGGTATTAGAACGATTTCCTGAGTCGATTTTTTGGGTCTTGTGTACGAGGTGTGACAGCCAACGCTGTCACTAGAGGATTTAAAAGCTGCCAGCTTCCCGGCTTTATTACAGCCGAAGTAGGTAATTTTTGGACCTGAGAATTGGATTTTCGTAATCCTCACGATGCATAGATACTGAATGACTAATTACATGGTGAAATCCAAATTAAAAATTGAGTGATTTAGGCCTCACCGAAAAATTGAGTTTTTCTGGCGAGTTTTCGAGTTTCCAACTGTCGTGCACAGTGGTGTTGGCGGCGGTCCAACCGCCGTCTGCAACGGAGCTCCAGGGAGGATGGTTGACTAATGGTCAACGGTCAATACCGTTAGTCAACTGGTAGTCAACGCTACTCAACCTTTAATTATAACGGTCAACTAATAGTATATTCCAAGGGAATATTCCAATGGAATATTCCAAGAGAATATTTTGAGGGAATATTCTGCAGGGAATATTCTGCAGAATAACTTACAGGGAATTTTCTAGAGAATATTCTACAGGCAATACTCCAGGGAATATTCTAGAATGCGCTCATGCGTTTAAGGATGTTTTCGAGCCGTTTAAGCAGGTTTAAGCCCATTTTGAGCAGTTTTAATGTCGTTTAACTCGTTTTAAGGAAGACTACTTACCATTTTACCTGAAATTCAACTAGTAACCTTATGATCCAAATTATTTAGGAGTGTGACAAGTGTGGACTTACGTCGTATGAAACGTCAGGTGATCTCGACTCCCAACCAGTTAGTGAGTGGATCCTCTTTCCCTATACTGGTTTTGCATTATTTACTACTTGAACGTTTTACGATGTTTTAACATTTGTTAATTGTTGAGCATGCATGATTTATTATGTGATAATGGTGATATATGATTGTTATGGATGGTTTCTATGCATATACGATTATCTTGATATGTTATGATATGATATTATGCTATGCATTATCGTATGTTAGTGAGTCACATGTTGCATTGCATATGAGGCCCCGAAAAATTGATGAGACTAGAATAATGATATAACCCAATTAGGAGTCGCTGGTATCTAGTACCCTCTTGTAGGCCACATACCAGTCCTCCATGTGATCGTTCACCGGCGTTACTCGCTATACTAGTTAAAAACCTCCAGTCCTGTCCCTGAGCTCTAGGGACTCGAGATGACGGTACATAGCACCCAGTCCTTCACGTGGTCGTGGTATGCGAGCAAGATACCCAGTTGTGTTATGAGTATGAGACTTGATGAGACTTAAGAGTAATTTGAAGTGGGTTGACCCAGATTTAGAGAAAAGTCAAAATTGGAATATCTAAGGCGAAAAGGTGATTTTACCTTTGGAAAAGTCATATTGTTGACCTTTTACTATGTACCTCCTTTGAGAATTTCGGGCAGACTGTTGCGAAGGTCTTAGGATCTTGAGTTCGTAGACAGGAGGAACGCCAAAAAACCCTTAGGGGTATTTTGGTAATTTCACTTTCTCTTGGTCATTTTTTAACCATGACCATTTGGGGGTTGCCACGTGTGAAGACCTGGAGGATTCTGGAAATCCCTTCACCGACTCACTAATCTATATATGTGTGTTTGGGGGTGCTTGAGGGAGTTTCGAGAACATGAACCGAAACCCATAAAAGCCATGAAAGCGACCCATGAGTGAAACCAGAAAGCTTGGGGGTAAAGGAAATTAGGTAGGAGGAAGGGGGTAAGAAGAAGAAGAAATAGAGGAGAAAATATGGTTTGAAAGAGAATAGGGTGCAGTTGATCATGAAACCCGTGGACCCTATTTCACACGCAGCCCACGCTCCTAGAAGATTGTGTGGACTCTTGTGAGGCTTTTGAGTTGATAACGATTGAGAAATGGATAGAGGAAAGGCGAAGAGGACGTACTGGGAGGATTGGCCTAGAAGTCATGATCATTCAACAGAGTTTCGAGGTATGTTTTAATGTTTTGAAGTTTATGGATAACTTCCTAGCATGAATTAGAGTATATGGGATAAAAGATGAATGAAAACCGTCATGAAACGAAGGAGATATGATTAGGTCGGTTCGCTGGGCGGGGCGACCTGAAAACCAGCTAAACGAGCAAATGAGATGAATAGTGAATTTTGGGATATCACTGTAGCAGTGTGTGGCTCCCACACACACCCACTTTGGGTGACACATGGGGGTGCGTGAGACTGAATCTCGTGATGACGTCAACATGAAAATTCATGTTCTCGACAATACAAATTCAATAGTACAAGTTTCGAGGCAATCAGATATCGTCTCCGGACAGTTTCGACTGTCCGAGTGTTTAGGGTCCGTTTTAATACGTTAAAAAATCCCAAAAAATTATGGAATTAATAGGTGAGTCAATTGGGATGATTGGTGACACTTCTAGGTGGTTTTTGATAGGAATTGAGACTCTCAGATTTTACAGAAAAATGGGCAGTTCGGTTCAGTCGAACAAAAGGTGCGTGTGAGTGGACTTTTGTTTTCTGAACTCTATGCATGCATTTTTACATAATTTTATACGATTTAGTATGAGAATTTTTTGATGGTTGGTTACGTACGATTTATATGGATTTCTTGGGAATTTTTATGAATAACTAAGAAAAACGTTATTAAAACGTTTTGCGAGGAAATTGGGTTTATTAAACCTCGGATCCTCAATGAGTTGTGGAATATGGTTTTATATGCATTATTTCTTGTTTGTGTGACTTGGATGATGATTGGTGGCTATGAATTTTATACGATTTTCTGGAACCGTGTAATGGTTCGTTTTACAAGGTCTTTGGACGTATTTGTGACTTAGGGCTTAGGCTCGAGTTTTGAGTCAGGTTTTGGTTTCTAAAATTGGTTCCGAATATTGACGGAATATGTGATACCGTCATGTAACAACCCGTCCCGAGAGTTGGGTTTAGTAGAGTGATTAAGATGGGATTAGTGAGCTTAATTGGTGGTTAGTTGGTCTCGATAAAGTAGTTAGCCTAGAATGATGATTTTACCCCTGGTTCAGGAAAAAAGGTTGAACTTTAGTTCGGGTAGTCTCGTGGACTTTGACCGGTGACTAGGACGTAGGTTAGGACGTCACGAATCCGTAGGCAGGTGGCACGCCCGATTCCGACATCCGAGGAGGAAGTTATGATGTTCGGAAGGTTGGGGGCATAACCGTAATTTGGCTAAAGTAAGGGGGGAAAAAGTTGACTTTTTGTACGAACGGGTTTGGTATGTTGACCGAAGACCGTTAGATAGCTCTTGTCGTCCTGAGTTCGATGACAGGCGGCACGTATGCATTGGATATACGATGTGGGAGTTACGGGTCTAGGAAGTCAGTGGCATAACCGTAAAGTTGAGTTAAAAAGAAGGGTAATTTGGTCTTTTGGTTATCTGGGGATTTGTGCACAGAGAGGGCAAAGTGGATGGCTGAGATTGGGCCAGATGGTGAAGGCATGGGCAGATTGGTGACATGTGGCAAATGTGTAGTGGGTTCTACACACTTGTGCACGGGTCCAATTATTTGGGACTTAAATCGTGCCCGTGTGTGTGTGTTCTTCAACCAGAGTGAAACAAAGGGAGGAATTGAGAGAAATTGAGAAGGTAATCGTGTAGGTTGGTGAGTCTGGTGAGTTGTGAGGGTGAAAGGAAGAAGAAAGGAGGTTGATGATCGAGTTTGGGACCGAGATCGTGCACGGAGACACGGTGGTTGGTGAGGCTCAGTTTTCTGGGAAAATAGAGAGACGGTGAGACAGAGACGGTGGTTGTGTCGTGAGGTGGCTTAATTCAAGTCAAAAGGAGGCTGGGACGAGTGCAGAGGACTTGTTGGACACCGTGGTACACGGCGGTGCAGACGGCGGAGGAAGAATCGAAGGTATACCCGATTCCCCTATTTTTTTCTCATTTGTTTCAATTCAAAAGTCGTGGACCTAGGGCTAGAGTCGAGGGATTTGGAGGTTAGGGTGAGACTTTTGGAGGTCCTAGGAATCGTCTGAGTGTGTTGCCGTGACGAGGAGTGCACGGTGGCGGTTGGCACGACAAAGAGTACCTGTGTGCTCTGTTTTGCCGTGATGTTCAAACGGCAAGTCGTGACGTGTGGGGTTGAGTCGACGGTCAAGGTGAGTCGATTTAGGCTTAGAGAGGTCCAGGGAAGAGTTTGGTGTAGCCACCGTGAAGGGAGGTGAGCTGGGTGGCCGGGAAGGAAAATAGGGGCTATTGGGCCGTCTGGTTTCGAGTTCAGTCGATAAGTATAGGGATGTGTCGAGGTGTTTGGAGTTGGGGAAAAGATAGCCTAGGACTGGACGATGAGAATGGTGAAGAAAGGGAGGGTAATGGTGCAGGCACGGCGGTGAACCGCTGACGCCGGTTCAAGTTGCAGACTACTGTGCTGAACCGGGTCTGCTCGAGGTTGAAGGTGCCCTGTAGCTGGCGCGTGAGGGCCACGCGCAGCCACTTTGGGTGGCGCGTGCGGCGGCGATGGGGAAAACGGTCAACATGGTTTTTGGTCCAGGAGTTGTGTTGAGTTCAATGGAAGTGGTTTCGGGTTGTGCGGACGTCGTTTGAGTTTAATTTCGCGAGGGTGAAGGTTTAGGGTCCCGGGTTATTAAGCTTTCGATTCGGGGAGTTTTGAGGGAATTTAGGTGAACTTTCGTAGACGTGTTAGTGACGTAATTTGGTGGTTGTTGACAGGATCGGGACTTCCCGAGGAAGCCGAGGAACGTGCTGGACGTTCGGGACGCGATTGAGGGCTCGGTACTGTGATCATACTTCTATGTTTATCGAATATGTTTCGGTTGGTTTTACATTATTACACGTTTTTCGAGGAAATCGATTTTTAGCATGTTTTACGAGAAAGCTTTGAATTTTGACATTGATGCTATGGTTTTGGGATTTCAAATGATAAGTGGTTTTCAATGATTATAAAGGGATTTTGGAACATGCTTTCGATGATTAAAGGTTTTCGGTTTTAGAAATGGATTTCGGAAAAAGGGGTGGTTTTCAAGTGGAAAAGTGGATTCCAGATTTGGGTTCGGAATGACGGTTCGTGATGCTGGAAGGGCATCGGACCGGTGATTTCGGATCCGAGTTTGGATGTGAATACAGAAATGGTTTTCAACTGGTTTTGATTGGATTTGCTGGATCTGGTTATTGGGTTTAAAGACCCAGATATTGATTGACGGGGGACGGGCCCAGATTGAGTTTAAAGACTTGGGAGTTTAAAGACTCGGATATATTGATTTTCCCCCGTAGGCCTTTGAGTTTAAAGACTCGGGAGTTTAAAGACTCGGATAGGTCCAGCAGGTTTGATCGGAAAATGATGACTTCATGTTCATGGTTTATGACACGATTTTATGGTTCACAGGCTGTGGTTTTTCTTCTAACTGTTTTATAGTGTTTCTGTTTCTTATGCTATGATTTGGTTTATAACTGTTCTGATAACTGGGTTATGCATGTGGTTTTCAAAACGGAGGGTGAAACTTGGTTTTCTAATAAATGGTTTTAGAACTTTTCTTTTATTATGGTCCACTCACACCTTCTGTTTTAACTTGCCCTCCAAGTTGTGGAGTTAGCGCGGGGTCTTGACGTCGAGGCAGTGTCCGAGGCATAGAAGTCACGGAGTGGTTTAAAGTCTTTCCGCGTGCGTGTAATTATTATCGGTTTTTATTTCCTTGTATTCCGTACTATGCTCTGTAAACTTTAACTTCGAGATATTTTATATAGTTTCTCCTGCGTCTGACTGAGTTTTGTGTCGGGGAGTCAGACGGGAGCAAGATTTACCTCGGGTTTCGGGGTGAAACCGGGGTGGGTCTTGACAGTCATGTGGCTATTGAGTATATTTGTTATGGTGTCTATTGGTAAAGAGTCTCAAACATCGAGCTAGAGGCTCTAGATCCTGAGACTAGTATTATGTGTGGTTGTGGATGTTGTATATATGTTGTTATGATATGATTGTGTGGTTCTGGATGTGTGATGTTGTGAGGATGTGGAAACCCTTCTCAAGATGTCAGATTGTTGAATTACGTCTAGATGTTGTATCCCTAAGCGGCCAATTGGATATTGTATCCCCGAATGGTTATAGTGATGTTATCGGGTTAACGTCCAGATGCTGTATCCCTGAACGACCACTCAAAATCTGTATGTCACGACCCGACCCATCTAGTACGATATTATCCACTTTGGGCCCAGCCCTCACGGTTTTATTCCAGGGAGCTCGCGTGCAACTTCCCAGTGGGTCACTTATCTTGGGATTGCACCAACCCCTACTCGCTTAACTTTGGAGTTCCCCAAGAATCCAAAGCCAGTGAGATTCCAAAAGGCATTTTATTGAATAGATGCACACCTACACATATAAGGCTCATCCCCCAGATCCCTCTAGGCGATGTGGCATTTCTAACCATGCTTCCAAGGTATGTGTCCTCACAATCCACCCCCTTGCGGCCTAGCGACCTCGCTGGTACAAATATGTAGCTTAATGTGATAGATTGTATGTTATGACGTGTTCGTATTTAGTAGTTAAATTGATTTATGGTTAAAATGTACATATTTGTGGTATCTTTGTATGCATGCATGGTTTTTGGAAAACGGAGAGTAAAGGATGGATGTTTTCAAATTATGATTTTAAACAGTTTCTTTTCATCCACTCACACGTTTTCTTGATTTTGTAACCATTTAGGGCTGCTACACGAGAATCGAGGCTCGAAAGGTGGAGGCATGAACTAGAGAAACGTTTGTGTATCCCTTTTCTGGCAGGGTTTCTATCTGACGGGAGCAGGGCCTGAATGTACGATTCATGTGTATCCAGGTAGGGTCGTGTCAAATTGTCACAAACCGACCCATCTAGCACGATATTGTCTGCTTTGGGCCCAACCCTTCCCGTTTTGTTCCTGGGAGCTCACATGCAACTTTCTATTTGGTCACCCATCTTGGGATTGCATCAACCCCTACTCGCTTAACGTTGTAGTTCCCCAGGAATCCAAAGCCAGTGAGCTCCCAAAAGGACTCCTATTGGATAGATGGCATGCCCACACATATAAGGCGCATCCCCCAGATCTCCTCGGGCGATGTAGGATTGCTAACCATGCCTCCTAGGCATGGATCCTCACACTGTATCCCCGAGTGGTTGAGTGACATAGATGACACCCAGATGGTGTATTCCTGGGTGGCCACTCGGACGTCGAGCTGGGCTCTATAGTCCCCGAGTGATTGTATGTTATGATTGGCCTACCAGTAGTACAGTATGATATACGTGGGTAGGCCCTTAGTTGCCATATCCCCGAGTGGCTTTGTAATATGATGATTCAGGTTGTAGAAATTGAGGATAGTTTGACTACCTTATATAGTATTCTATGCCTGTGTGATGGTTGATTCGGTGTGTTTGTTGTGCTTGTACCTTAGCTTGGACGTATGTGCATTGGTACTTGTCATGGCTCTATATTGGATAGGATTTTGGAATTACTAGATTTTCATTTTACAGCACGTATTTCGAGATTGTGTTTTAATGGCCACTTGATACATGCATAGTTTTGTAAAACGAAGGGGAAATTAGCATGTTTTTAATCTATGTTTTGAAAACCTTTATTTTCGTCCACTCACACATTTTCCTTGGTTTTGAAACCCTCCAAGACCGCTGCACGAGCGACGAGGCTATATACAGAGCGGAGGCATGAACTCGTAAAAGTACGAGTATCCCTTGTTTGACAGGATTTTGAGGGTAGTTTTATTACTGTAGGTTGTATGTCAGACGAAAGTAGGACCTAGTTGTGGAGTATGTTGTATTTTTCGGGTTGGGTCATGTCAGTTATTTAATGATCCTTATTATTATATCTCGTATTACATGCAAGTATGTTATAACTATTTTGGGTTTTTTTTTTCTTTCAAAAAATGAGGGGTTAAAGGTTATTTGTTGAAAATGGTTTTACTCTAAAATGACAACTAGGCCCACTCCGCCTTTGTGTTTTTAAACCCCTCAGGCTTATGTGGACGTGACCTTTTGACATGTGTTACATTGGTCGTTGAAATTTACTACTAGACTGACGAAACTAATTTGTGACATGAGAGAACTCTGAGATTATTTAACCGGTGAGAGATTTCTAGTGGTCTTATTACCGCGATCGACTTACGTTATGAGCTAGAGCTGATTATTGATTGTCGGTTTATGATCGAATGCAAACCTTGGACGAACTTTACCTTGTTAAAACTTGGAAGTGGAAATTGGTTTAACCGACCAGAAGACATGCCCCAGTTATTGAAAACCGTAGTTCTATTTTCTAGATAACTATTAACTAGTTGAACTAGGTTATTCCTAATCTCCAATTAGATCATTGTCTTAACTGAGTGTTGTATGTGATCACTCTTCGAACCTTGAGACCTGTTTAATTTTACAATCTTGTCACCCTTAGTGCACCTTAATCCTTTGGCTGAGGGTATTGATTCCTAGACCGTATTAGTTGCTAAGTTAGTTGAACCTTATTCAGCCTTTAGTGTTAAGGTTGGTTTTTGTCATCAGATAATGCTAGGAGGAATTACAGACATTTTGTCAAAATAAGTTCTTAAGATCCTAGTGTTGATACTAATAATGATCACCTCGTTGCGCTTGTTGGGACAAATTGGGGGTGAAACGAGATCACCTTAGTGCGAGTTACCTTATGGGGTGATTAGAACACTGAATCCTCAGAGTTACTTGACCTATTAGAAATTACTTTGTGGGATCGGTATTCATTTGTGATGGACTTACCGTTGACCGAGAAACCCTTACAAGATATTCAAGAAACTATTCAGGAAGCATATGATTTGTTGTATCATTGAAAGATGTTGAACTGCTTGTTGTAACTTAGAAGGCGCACCGTAGTTTGTAGTTAGTTAACTGACGATTCACTCGTACGAGGCAATGATTTTCTGGACTTGACGAGGAAGCTAACTTGTGATCGTGGTAGCATGAGCATTTACAAGTAACTATTAAGAGTTGTACCTTTGATCGTTGTTGACCAAATTTCGAGGACAACTTTTCTTTAAAATTGGGGGGGGGGGGGGGGGGGGGGGGGGGGTAGACTGTTACATCTCGTCCCATAAATGCAAAATTAAAATTCGAGAATTTACCAATTTTCCTTCATTTCATCAAATTCCCAAATTAACCCCTTTGAGAACTATCTTGGGTTTTATGGGCTCAAAAAATTTTCAGTTACGAGAAGTTCGTTGAGGCCTACGAGCACTCTAGAGTTGGAGAACCTCACAGTTTCCCAACAAACTTCTCACAGTTTCCCATAAATAGTTGCGAGATTTGGCGACCACGAGCACTCTAGAGTTGGAGAACCTCACAGTTTCCCAACGATTTTATGGTCTTATAAGGTACCTTCTTGACCCACAAACTCCCTTTTTGGAACCCTTGTGACAAGTAGATCAATTTTCATATATTGTATGTCGAAATTGGTTAAGGTTTGAAGGAGTTTCTGGGACAATGTTGAGTTATTACCTTAGAACCACTTCGGAGTCGACGGTATCTCCATACCCGTATGAGTGGCCATAGACTAGCTTTGGTTTTACTGTTTTATTTTTGGGAAAAATGAGGGGTTAAACATATTTTATTATTGATGGTTTTACACTAAAATAAAGCTTTGGGTCCACTCACTCTTTGTTTTTGAACCGCTCAGCTATCACTTGGGTACACGCTTTTTGAGAAGGCTTGAATAACTGTTCTGACATCCGCTCTTGAGTCTTGAAGTGACATTGCGACGATCGGGTATTTCCGGTAGTATGGTAACTGTATGATCATCAAACTTGTGTCCCTGCTCTATGCTTCTGCTGTGGGGTGAAATGTAATCGGTTTGACGTTTTATGTTTCACTTGACTTACTAAAACATATCATTTTATTCAACTGGCATCTAGACCTCTTCGTCCAGTTGTCGGCCAGCAAGCCTCGACCTCTGTGCCTTAAGTAGACTTTCCAAGTCGGGGTGTGTCGCAGTTCCTCAATAAAACTGCTCCATTTGAATCAATTATATCAACCTTTGTGTACTTAATAACACATTTCAATATACTTACTGTAATTGTTATTGAGGCACGAACACAGTGTATCAAATTAGAGAACTTTGGATGACATAGTATAAGGTAACCACACCAGCATTCCAAAATCACACATAGCTCATACTAGTGATGTCTACTATAAAAATTGAAAAGCTGGTTTGAGAAGAGCCTTCGTACCAGAATGACTATCCGGCATGACTTGTTGGTCCTAAAACACATAAGGCTCTTCAACATAATTACAATCATTTAGATAACACACTGAATCTTATAAGAAGGTTACTTTGTCAAGTAAATAACTTATAAGTGAAATCCGTCAAATTCATAAACAAACATATTCTTATCTAACAATATGATCATTGATATAGATCAGTGCATTGTGGTTTGTTCCTGATTTCAAAGATTAAGTGAGCTTCGTAAACCAGCTTATCAACAAGTTTGTGGAAAGCAGTGACATGCAGTGCCTTAGAGGATCTGCAATCATCTTGTATGTACTAAGATGCCCAATGTCAATGATGCCTTCTCTTACCTTATCTTGGACTGCAAGATACTTAATGTCCATGAACCTTGATGATTATGATCTTTTTTTGTTCCTAGCAAAAAAGATTGTTGTAGTGTTATCACAGTATAACTTCAAGGGTCTTTCAATGCTTCGAACTACTTTCATACTATGAACTAGGTTTCTTATCCAGATAACTTGTCTAGTTTCCACAAAACAACCAATGTACCCAGATTCCATAGTGCAAGTGGACCTAGTTGTTTTTTTCTTACTTCTCCATGAAATCGCTCCTTCTACTAGTATAAACACATATCAACTAGTTGACATAGGATCATCAATGCATCCTCCAAGATCAGCATCAGCGTAACTTATCAATTCTACGATATCAATTCTAGGTTTTCAACTTGCTGATAGGTTAAGACATATGATTGTGTCCTTTTCAAGTACCAGAATACTTTCTTACCAGCATTCTAACGAGCCATTTCACGATTCAATTGAAACCTTCCAACATCAGTTTTGGGACATTGATCATGAGAGAATTTTTTGCCTTTTGTTATTAGCACATCATTTCCATTACAACTCTCCATGTTGGATCTCTTAAGAACTCTATCAACATAGTTTTTTTGATAAGGCCCTTCCCTATAACACCTCGATAAACATGAAGGATATATTTTGCTCCCATCTGATAGTCAATACTAAAAGTGGAAACCAACCTCAAAAGTATTCCACAATATCAATAAAATAAACCAACTGTCAGACCAGGGATACGTTGTATAACTTTTTATGTTACAATACGTAGGGCATAAGTATCAAAATACAACCTGAAGTACATAAGTTTACCCTAAAACGTCAACGAGTGCACGATAGCTAGTTATGCCTCCGACTCCAAGTAGGTCTCTGTTCTATATTTACGGCCTAGAGGGCAAGTAAAACTAATAAGACATTTGAGTGGAAATATATACATTTAAAAACATGGTTTGAAAAGTATAAGTAGTTTACCCTTCTTTTTTCTAAAACTATGCATGTGTATGTAAACTATGACAAACGAACAATTGAAATTCAATTTAAACATCATTTTCTTTCAAAAGTAGTTAGAAAGCCGCATAAATAGAAACATCCATAAGTCAACCAATATTAGTAATCAAATCCATACAAAAAGCATCAAGGAACAAACAATGATAATCACAATATAACCAACCCATCCTCGATGCTCGAATACCGATTATCATAATCAAACTGCATTACTGGTAGGCCAACCACTCACAAAATAGAGCAGAGTTCTAGATGTTCGAGTGAAACCGGCCTAGTAAACAAAGCCCTGTTCTGGACATCTGTGTCACCATCACAATACTAGTCTCAAAAAACAAAGCCCAATTCTAGATGTTTGAGGCTAACCACCTAAACAACAATCCGATGAGGGTTGTCCATGAACACACAGTTTACTAATACCGAGAAAATATACAGACATCATATAGATCAATTTCTTAGTTAGAAAGCCGCATAAACAGAAACATCCATAAGTCAACCAATATCAGTAATCAAATCTATACAAAAAGCATCAAGGAACAAACAACAATAATCATAATATAACTAACCTATCCTCGATGCTCAGATATCGATTATCATGATCAAACTGTATTACCGGTAGGCCAACCACTCGGGAATAGAGCCGAGTTCTGGAGGTCCGAGTTAAACCGGCCTAGTAAACAAAGCCATGTTCTGGACATCTGAGTCACTATCACAATATCAGTCTCAAAAAACAAAACCCAACTCTATGTGTCTGAGACTAACCAGCTAAACACCAATCCGATGAGGGTTTTCCATGAACACATAGTTCACTAATACCAAGAAAACATACAGATATCATATAGATCAATGCCTTAAGACCAAATTTACATTTTTAAATTGGGCCTAAGCCCAAAACATAGTCTTCATAAAATATCGTAAAACGCGTACTCAAATAATTTTCGAAAAATCATTCAAAAATTATAATCAAATAATTGCAAAATAAATCACATAATAAAGCAATTAAAATATTCAAACATGCGTACATAATAATTTAGAGAAAATAAGATTCTTCTCACAGTCTTATTTCAAAGTTTATTCTTCATTTGAACGTTCTTCGCTGGCTCCGAGGACTGTGTTGCCTGTTAAAAATTATAATTTTGGGTCAATAAAGTCTCATGTAACCTCCTAATACAATCCTTAATCTCCGAGATTTATGTACAACTTTTTTAAACTTAAACATAAGCTTCAGACACCTAAAACTATCCCGAGACAGTGTCCAATCGACTTCAAACCTGCACCATTGGATTCGTAATATTGAAAACATAAAAAGACATGTTGGCCGAAAACCTAGATGGTGGGCCATGCGCCCACACGTGCCACCATATTCCTCTATACATAGGCCTCACACGCCCTACACATGGGTCATCTTCAACCTCCCACGACTATGTTCTCTGCAACTCGGGTCGCCCGACCTGGCGGCCATGACTCGGATCGAAACCAGACTTTTCTCCACAATTTTTTTTTTGTTTCAACTACCTACCTTCATCTATTGGTTCATATAAAAAGATCTAAAGCTTCAAAACACATGAAAACATACTTCAAACTCCAACCTAAATCCAACACTTTCGGCCCAACTATCCCTACATGGGTTTCAGTCCGTTCCACATGCCAAGCCTCCTGTTTTTCGACGTTTAAGGTGCTTGGGAGGTTAAGGAAGATGTTGGACCCTTTGTTTCAAAGCTTAGATGCTTCAAATGGCTTGGTGATCACTGGTTGTTTTTTCTCCTTGGGTATCGATTTTTCTTTCTCTTTGCTTCTTTTTTTCTCCTTCCATTCTATTTTTCTTCTCTCCTTTTTCTTTCCCTCTTTCTAATTCTCCCTTGCTATTTCTAAGTGTTCCTTGTTGGAGGTTTTCGGGTTTGATTGTTCTCACACCAAAACCAACTCAAACCATACAAATACTTATATAAAACACAAACATACATCACCTCCTCAAGTATTTCGGTGCATCCTATGTCCAAGGAAAGGACGTGTCATGACCCTACAACTCACGCAAAATAATTTGATTACAAAATTACCAAAATGCCACTTAAGTCCAAATGACAAAAATACCCCTAACAAGCCTAGACCTGTAGCACGTTCATCCGATCTCTAATTTTGACACATCGCTTGTCCATGGACTCAAGATTTCAAGACCTCCAAAATGGTACTAAAAACAAATCCAAACAAAATTTGAATCAAATGTCAACCTTAAGAATTCTAAGGGAAAAATAGTCAATTTACCCTAAAAATTTCAAAATTACATTTTTTGATTTTCTTGGCCATTACAACCTACTCCTTAGAAAAATGGTCCTCAAAATTTAAACAAGTAGGTGACATCGATTGAGTGCTCTAAAGAAACTCAATAGTAAAATTAACCTCTATGTGAGATGGTAACCCCGATAACTCCTCCGGGAATACATCCAGAAACTTCTGCACCACTGGTATCTCCTCAATACTCATTCTCTTCGAGGAAAATTCCTTCTACTACCATTGGAGCACCATTAATCACTAAGTTTACTAGTAAGACACGCTCGGTAGGTGTACTAACCCTCTTATCACTACCAATAGGTGATACTTCCTTATTTGCCAATAATGCAAAAAATAAAAATAAAGGAATATGTAGCCCTATGATCAATGAATACACATACATCATTCCTAATAATAGACAGCGTACATGTTACTACGCCAAGCGCCTCTCGGGCCTCTTGTCGAGTAACAACAAATATTCTAGCATGTGGCCCAGAAGATTGGCCATGCCCTCTCGATTAACTCCCAACCCTATTGGCTTGTATCTGACTCCTTCCGGGTGCACCAAAATTCTGACCATAGTGTATAGTGTCTTGTCCTATCTTATCACTGCCTGCTTGGTTCGGGAAATCCCTTCGAATATGGCCGGGTTGCTAACAAGCATAATAGTAAATCGAGTGGGGCTGCGTGGATTTACTATCTTGTCTCCCAGTTGATTGTACTAAAACTTGGCTAGACTAGGTAGACATTTGTGGTCTCGACCCAAAAATATATGTACCTTCTGATCAATCTCTTTAGTACCTGAACATGCATGATCACTACTAGAAGATCCAGAGCCAGTATTACTTCTTTTAATGGCTCCCTAACTTGAAGTAACAGTATACAAACATTCACGTTTTTTTACCAAAACTCATACTCTGCTGCAACATTGATAAGCTTGCCTCTACTCGGATAACAATGTCTGATAAAACTCATCAGCACTAGTCTGCCTCGGTTGTCACTAATGTCGGAGTGAACCTAGATAGACTTAGAAATTTCTGTTCATACTAAGCTAATGTCATGCTTCCCTACTGCAATCGTAGAAACTTCACCACTCTAGAATCCCAAAAAGAATGAGGGTAACACTGATCCATAAATATATCTTTAAAAATTTCCCATGTCAAAGTTTGGACATCCCAACCCGTCATCTGTAAACCTAGCCACTATCGATAAGCATAATCACCCAACTGAAAGGTGGCTATCAGTACCATATCATCCGGTAGGCACCGCATAACCTCAAATTATTTTCTAATTACGTAATCTATTCATCTGTCTATTTTGGGCTCCCCTCACTTGTAGAAATAGTAGCCCTTAACCATTGGGCTTTCTCAATGTTCGGGGCCTCTTAAACTCGCTATGCTTCATCTTCAAGCCTTGTACGGGGATCTTGTCTAGGAGGCATAATCGTCACTTTTACTAAAATAACCACACCTTACTACACACCCTGCAACTCACAAGTGCATTCAAGGATAGTAAACCAATGCTTTGAAACCAAGTTGACAGGACCCTTCTTGATAACACCTCGTTAAACGTGAAGGATCCCGCTCCCTTCCAACATTCAATACTAAAAGCCAAAACCAACCTCAAAAGTATTACACAATATCGACAAAATCAACCAACGAGTATATCTCTAGGTTTTATGCCAAACTTACCCTTTTAAGTCAAGGTTTGTAAATGTTATTTTGGCTTGATTTGAGTCAAGGATTTTTGTCAAAAGAAAATTTTTGGATTTAATCCCTCAACTGGTTTCACTGTCGATGCGAGTAGTTCCCAGATAGTCGAAGCTAGGAGTGTTTCTCAGACGGCCAAAGCTCGAGGTTAGTGTTTCCTAGATAGCCAAAGCTCGGGATGTTCCTAGACGATTGATGCTCGGGGTGATTGTTTCCCAGGAAGCCAATGTTAGGGGTGTTCCAAGATGGCTGATGCTTGGGGTTGTTTTCATGGTTATTTTGATTATTCCCAAGCAGCCGAAGCTCGAGGTGTTTCCTAAACGGCTGATACTCAGGGGAGGCAATAATTGATTGGTTATGAATATTGGTGTCCAGATTTTATGATGTAATTTGATAAATATGGTTTTCAGAAAAATGTGGGCTATATGTTTTTGATGCATTTATGATTTGTTGATCCTACGACTGGTCCTTTGATTTAATTTGAAATCTAGTTGTTCATATTTTATTTTATGCATATATGTTTTATAACTAGAGGATAAAAGTTTATTTTCTCTAAATGGATTTTCCAATGATGTTTATTTTTGTTAATTCACATCTTCGATGGTTTTTTTGGCCCTTCAAGTCATTGCACGAAGATCGAGGCTGACCTAGAGGCGGAGGCATGATTGGGACATCAATACGATTATCCCTTGTCTGACAAGTATTAATGGTATTTTTGAAACTTCGGTTGATTTTTTTAGATGATAGTAGAACCAGGCTCAATTATCAAAACGTTTTTGGGAAGGGTCCTATCACTACGGGTAGGCATGAATCCATTAAATCCGCTAACCGATCCACTTCAAACTGTTGTATAGTTTGACCGGATAAAAAACAAGTGGGTTGAGAATACAAACCGCTTCGTTAGTAACTACTTGAATTTGAATTTTTATTTTGAGAATCCGTTAAATATAAATTGGACTATTAATGAATATATTAATTTTTATTAATTTTTAAATATCTTATAAATACAAAGTAAAAATAATAAAAATGAAATGATGGTAATTCCAAACTAAATTTTATTGGGGATATTTGCGGCTACCCAGATAGAACAAGTATACCCAGAAAAATGATATACTCTTTTATTGGTATTTAGTTTGGTAATCTTTTATTGGAAATGTTTGCATCTATTTGAGAATTTAGTTCAGCCAATCCTTAGTTTTACACGTCGTGGGACTAAGTTCAGTGTGGGATGGGAATCGTTGGACTTACTATACTAACATCGAACTGGTGGTGAAATAAGGGGAAATATATTTATATAAACATGTGGTAAAATTTGGGGAAAATTATGTAATCCATAGATGAGGCAAACTAGTTGTCCTCGCCATCATCCTCTCCATTCCACCATCTCTCTCAATCCAACATCCTCGTTGAAATGCCCATTCTAGAAATCCAATTTCAATTAGAATTCCACAATCATCTAGGTTATGATTATATTAAGAGAAATTAGTGCTTCATCTTTTTTCGTTGTGAAGCAAAACACAAAGAAAATCAGCCTTGAACCAAACCACAACTTTCAAGAAATATTTGATATGGAAGGGATGAATGATGAGAATCAGTAGTACCACCACCAGCCTAGAACACACACGGGAAGGATGATGGTTGATTGCTTGAGAGAAAGAGAGGACGATGGGTGATTGATAGGTTAGGAGAAAAGATGGTGGGTGAGTGATAGCTTGAGTTAGAGTGCTAGCTTCAACCAATTCAAACCAAATAAAAAAGTCTCCTTTAACCTGATAGATTTGTTAGGAATTTGGGATGATGGATGAAGATGATAAATTTTTTTGTCTGCTTGGAATTTGGGATAATGGATGTAGATGAATGCTTAGCATATCAGAATATTGTCTCACGTGCTCAGTAATTCTCACCTCTTACTAGCTACCTATCAACTTCTCACTTTTGAAAATATTCCCTTATTATTATTATTTTTATTCAATTTTGGCACTGCATTAAGTCCCATGTAGTGTTGTAGCCCTTCCATACATTGACAGGATCCGACCCAGAAATTCCAAAACACACGTGTTCTGGTCTTGCTCCCATCTGACACACAAGGCCCAAATAACCAAAATTCCCTTGTACACGGGTTAGACCACGGATACCCGCTCATGTAGTATTATCTACTTACCAATCAGAGCGACTAAGTAACGGGTATGAATGCCTTACCGAAACCCTAGTGAGTATGTAGCCTCATGTAATGCCTCCCGTCGCAGAAGTATCCCTGATACCTAAACCCCAACTAGGAGGGGTTTCCAAAACAACAATAAAACCTGTGAGTGGAACGAAAATAAATAACATATCAAAACACATTTATCAGTAAAACCATAATCACCCTCTGTTTCAAAACATATGCATGCATATAAGAAAACCATTCGAAATCTCAAAGTCAATATCAAATCATACCTACCATACCAAGGCCCACTTTCCCCTAAAGCAACCCTCAAACTACCATCGGGAAATAAGTACCTAGACACCACAACCAGAAATAAGGATGCACCATCATCCATTCTTGACCATGCCAACCGATCCTTGTACTACGCGTAGATAGCCCCCAGAATGTTGGAGAAGACACACTTCAAGCCAGTCCAGGAAATACAAGCCCCAATGATGTTGAAAGAGACACATTCCATCGTCAGTCTGAAGAAATATATGCCTTCATGAAAATTACAGAGGTATACTCCAACGTATGTCCAGGAAAAGGTAATCATATGAGGATGGTCAACTGAGGCAACAATCCAAATCCAATACATAAACACCATTCAAAAAATGTCCCATGGACTCCGACCCCATGTTAAAACCATAAAACCCGGCCAAAGGCCAAAACAAAGTCATAAAATCCGGCCCAAGGCCAAAACAAAGTCATAAAATCCGGCCCAAGGCCAAAACATAGTTTACACACACAAATCTGTAAAACAAATGTCCATAATCATCAAATAAGTGTCCACAACCATAAATCTGCATACCAAAGCATTCATAATATATACTCAAAGCATTAAAAACAGTTATATATGCATGCACAACAGTTTAGAAAGCAAGCGTCCACTCACGTATTTTCGAACGCACTCAGTTCCGAATCGCACGCTTCCCAAGGTTCTTGGAGCATCAAAACCTCTAACAAACGATACCCAAAGCTCACTAACATCACCACTAACCTCATACTAAAACTGCAACACTCCCGAGATAGAACTCGTGTTCTGAACACGGATCTCGAGGACAAAACAGCTAAAACACCCCTCAAACGACCTCTGATCAGCCTGAAATCACAACTATTGGATTTTGGATGTCGACACCTTCCGAAGAAGATTGGATTCACCTCAAACATTCCTAGCCAAGCGACCATATGTACCGATCAAATGTGACGGTTAACTCACGCGCCAGTCAACGTTGACGTCAGCTGATGACGCTAGTTGCTGACATTACCTATTGATGTCACCTGCTGACGCCACCTACTGACATCACGCTGACAAATCTAACAAGACCTGCCATGTGGCACCACCTGACATGTGCCACGTGGCACCAACTAACCCTAGAGACGTGTCAAATGCTGACGTCATAATTATAAGGACCCGTCTCGAATCTACGGGATTAATTAAGTTTAATGATTGATTATCGAGAATTAATTATGGAATAATTGAGATTAGTCGAGGGTTATCAGACGATCGGGGTAAAATGACGATTTTTCCCCTAGAAAGGGTGAAAATTTTGACTTTTGACACGGAAGGTCCAATGCACATAAATCGAGGATTATTAGGTAGATCGAGACGATAGGAGTCTGTAGACTGGTGGCACGTCAAAATCGGACATCATATGGGAAAGTTACGGGTTTAGGACAGTTTTAGGAACTATTCACCATTGCATGGTTTTCAAATGGGTTTGTCTTTAGTGGAACCCAAAATATCTCCTATGGACCAATAGATGAGTGACAAGTGTCACTCATCTATTGATCCACACCCACACATACATGCATCATCATCATCTTCATTTTTCATCTTCATTTCTTCATCCCAAACCGTACCAACCACCCAAACCATTCCCATCATCTAGAATAGGTAGATACATAGAGAGAATGAGAGAGGATGAGAGACGGCGGTAGGGACAGCGGAGCCGTCGTGAAATGGCTGGAAACCAGCGAAAAACAAGGTAACCTGTGGGTTCTTGGATGCGGATTTTTTTATTTTGGTGTTTTTGATCGATTCTAAGCGTATGGTTATGTTCTTGGGGCTCATACGAGCTTGTAGGTGCAAGAATGGAAGGTTTTAGACGACACGAGTGGTGAGAACAAGAGTTCAAATTTTGGCCGAAACATAGGGAGGCCATATCTTCAAAACCAGGTATTTTCTTGAAATTCTGGTTCAGATTTGGATTCCTTGGCTTGAGTAGCATTATTTCCATATATAGAACATAGGATTTGGTTGAGAAATGAGAAAGTTATGAAAGTTTGAAAAATTGGACAAAATGGCGGATTCTAGTCATCGACGACCGAACTAGATGACATCCCACGGCGGCGCCGGTCGTCGTCTCTGGCGAGCCGTTGACTATGACATCATCATTAACTATGATGATGTCAACATTGGCTATGACATCAGTGTTAACCATGACGACGTTAGCGTTGACCATGACGTCAGCATTGACTTTGATAACGTTAGCGTTGACCGTTGAACAAAAGTTTGACCAACGTGTGAGGGCACGTGGGCACGAATTTCAAAGTCAACCTAATCTTGTTTGAAATATTTCAATGTTCTAAATCCAATGGTCATGGTTTCAGGTCGATTAGAGATCGTTTGATAGGTAATTTAGAGGTTTTTAGCCTCAAGAAGTGTGTTCGGGACACGTTGACCGTTTCGGGATTTTGAGAGTTTATAGTTTGAACTTGTATAGGTTGATAGTAACCTTTGGGTATGATTTGGACAGGTCCAGATGTCCCGGAGATTGTGGATTATCCCCGGAGTGGCTTACAATGCAGGTTTCAGAACACGCAGCTTGGACGGTCTGTGAGTGGACATTTGATTTATAAATATGATGCATGCATAAATGTCTTATGTTTGATCCTAAAAAGGAACTAATGTGAAGAGACCTACTGGGGATCTAGGACCAACCACGTGGTGTTTTGGATCCGCTGAGGGTGTCGTCGCTCCCTGGACTTCCGCTCGGCAAGTGACCTGCAAGGTAGGTCTACTTGACACTGGTGGGGTGCCAGCTGAATGGGCTTTGATGCCTTAGTCAATATGCGTGTGCCAAATGGCGTAGGAGCGAATGTGTAAGGAATACTGGTCAGAAGAGATATCACCTTTGTGAAGGATTTGGGGGTATATTATAGCAGTCATGAATGTGGTGGTTGAGTCACTGTTTGGGAGTAGGTCCAATGTTGCGGCTGGGATTTCACTATGGATCCTTTGAGATCTGGGGCAGGTATGAGGTGGTGCCTGGCCTACTGGTGTCAGGAGGAAGGTGTCATAGGGAGCTGGTGTGCTAGAGAGTAGGTGTGGCCAGCTGGAGTGAACAGTAACTGAGTGCAGAGTGGCGAGACTGTCTTGGTATGTCGATCGACCCATATAGATCTACCGAGTGAGGGGGGGAGGGTTAGATGTCGATCGGTAGGATCTTCTCAGTCATGGTGGCTCGTTTGTACGGAGCGTGGTTGGTCGATATCGTATCAGCATAAGTCCCCTATGTCTTTGACTAAGGTAGATTTCCTCGGTCGAGGACTTGCAATCCAGGCCGATGCATGTCGACCGACCAGGGGAACGTACCCCGGAGCCCCCCAAGTCATGGACTGAGGAAGTGTGCCGTATAGGAGAACAATTAACATTTGAAAATTTCAACGCAAAATTCGAAAGTTACAATGTGAAAAAGATTGACAAAAACAAAAGACGGGTCACAAGAAGCCCTTGCTATGCACCAAATGATAATGTCGACTGGAGATGGCCAAATCGACTACAAAAATGTGCGTACAAACAAAGTAAAATTAAATATAAATCATTTGTAAAATAAATTGTGAGGGTCGGCGTGCCATGGGTGTGTCAAAAGATGACCGTCCGTAGTTTGTAACTCGTAGGTCCCTGGTCGGTAAATTTTGGTGACCAGGTAGGGGCCTTCTCATGTGGGCCCAATGGAGCCATCTGCCCTGTCCTTAGTTGAGAGGCTGACCTTACGGAAGACCTAGTCCCCGACTTTGAAGCTGCGAGCTCGTACTCAGGAGTCGTAGTAGTGAGCAATGTGTTGCTTGTAAGCCATGTTGCAGAGATTGACCCGATCACGGCTTTCCTCAAGAATGTTGAGGTCGAGGAGTGCATTTTTTGTGTCGGGGTCATAGGATAGCACCTGTAGGATGTTTCACCGATTTCAACCAGGATGACGGCCTCCGGTCCAAAATCCAGGGCAAAGGGTGTCTTCTTTGTTGATGTTCGATAGGAGGTCTGGTAGGACCATTGGACGGTAGAGATAAGGTAAAACCACTGACCCTTCAGGGTCTTATCGAGCTGGGTTTTTAGGTTGTGCTTGATGAGCTTGTTGACGGCTTCTACCTGCCCATTGGCCAGGGGGTGTGCGACTGAAGCAAAGCAAAGCTGGATGCCATATACATCACAGAAGTTCCGAAGATGAGCGCAGTCGAACTGCTTCCCATTATCAGTCACGATCGTATGGGGAATGTCGAACAAGCAGATAATGTTTTGGTAAACAAAGCTCTCGATCTGGGCCGCCGTGATTGATTTAAGAGATTTTGCTTCCACCTATTTGGTGAAGTAATCAACGGTGATGACCGCATGTTCGACCTCGCCCTTCCTCCATGGTATAGGGCCAATGAGGTCGAGTCCCCACTGAGAGAAAGGCCAAGGCTGAGCATGGGAGTGAGTTATTCAGTAAGAGAATAAGGGGCAGGCGCATATTTCTAGCATTGAGATAACTTTTGGGTCAGTGCAATGGAGTCAGTGCGCATTGTTCACCAGTAGTAGCCTTCCTGGAAGGCTTCGTAGGCGAGAGATTTGGGCCCGTAATGGTTACGGCAGATTCTCTAGTGCATTTCCCTGTGGATAGTGATGTCGCGGTCAGTTGGGAAGCATTTCAAGAGCGGGGTGTCGAATCCATGCTTGTATAAATAGTTGTGGACCATAGTATACTAGGCAGACTAGTGTTGGATAAGTCGGGTCTCATTTTGGTATGTTGGTAGTTCTACAGTGGTGAGGTACCAGATGATTGGATCCATCCATAAGGATTCGCTGGTGACGACCATGACATGGCGCTCCTTGGTGCTCAGTGTTGCAAGGAGTTCGACCGGAGTTTGGTGGCCGATTTTGTCATCAATGGAGGAAGCCAGGCGGGCCAAGGTGTTAGCATGACTATTCTCGGAGTGCGGGATCTAAGTGATCTCATAGGCTTAAAAATGCACACTTCGGTGAGGTAATGGGCCATGGAAACAAGCTTGCCGTCATAATGGTTGTTAACCTGGTGGACGATGATATGAGAGTCACTGAAAATTTGCAGCTCTTGGGATTGTAAGTCTTTGGGCAGTGGGAAACTGTCCTTGGGAAATGCCTTGTGGAGGTTAGTGAAGTCGATGCACATCTCCAGGGCCCAGAAGGTTTCTTTACCAGGACAACATTTGCAACCGATGCGGCGTATACGACCTTGCATACGAAATGGATCGTACTGAGCTTGGTGATTTCTTCTTGCATAGAAAGTTGACACTCGGTGTCATAAGTTTGTTGCTTTCACGGTTGGTGAGCTTGGTGGCGGATAACGTATGTGGAGATATCGACATGTCGGCATATGACCATGCGAAAACCTCGTTGTTGTCCTGCAGGAACTGGATGAGTTGCTCCCTAGTGTCCCAGGTGATTGAGGTCCCAATCTTTACCTACCGTTCGAGGTGTCGTGTGCAAAGGATGATGAACTCAGTGTCCTCCACGGGTTACAATTGTGAAATGGCCAAGAGGACATGTGGTTTCTTGTAAGCAGCCTCTACTACGGTCATGGTTTCTCGTTCTACACATGGGTTAACTTTGGTCAGGGTGGTTTGGTAACATGTGTAGGTAGATTGTTGGTTGTCACTGACTTAGCCGGTGCCCATGATGGTAGGGAAATTCATGAGCAAGGAGCAGGTGGAGATGACAACGTTGAGTTGGTTGAGGAGCCCCCTACCCAGAATGACATTGTAGGCCAGGGGAAAATCTACCACAAGCAAGGTGGTGATGGTAATTGCAATTCTGGGTGCGCTGTCCAGAGAGACTGGCAAAGAGATGGTGTCGAGGGGCATGACAGAATCACCCGAAAAGCTAAGCAGTGGGGAACTGGTTTGGGTGAGTTCCCTGAAATCAATTCCCAGTTGGTTGAATGTGTCCATGAAGAGTACGTTGACGAAACTGGCGGTGGCCACAAGAATTCGTCCAACGTCGAAGTTAGCGATTTTTACATGGATGATCAGTAGGTTGTCGTGAGGGATGAATATTCCCCGTTCCTCTTCTTCGGAGAAGGTGATGGGTGTCCAACCAGCCCGCGCCGTCTTGGTTGCCCATGCATCCTCGATGTGGAAGATCTGGCAGTTAGATGTCGTGGCCCGAAGGAAGCTTTTCTTCGCCCGGTTGAAGGTGTAGGATGAAGAGATGGTTGGGCCACCACTAATCGTGTTGATCTGTGGCATGTTCTGCGCAGGGCGCGCGTGTGGGAGGAATTGATTGATCTTTCCTCCCGGACGAGGGTTTCCACTATGTCGCGGAAGGCCACACATTCATCAATATTGTGACCATTGAACTTGTGGTACTAGCAGTACATATCCGATTGAACGCCGAGGCGGGGGCCCGGTGGTTGTGCACGCGGCTTGGGGATGGTTCCTTCGATGTTCATGAGGACATTCTCGACGGAGGTGTTGAGAATGGAGTAGGTTTCAAAATTTGACGTTGGCCTCGTATAGGGCTTGTCCGACAGGTGATGATTTTTCCATTTGTGTCCCTTGTTTTGGTACATGTCCTTCTTCCCCTTGTAATCGTGGTTGTAGGTGCCCTTTCTCATACCGTGGTAAGAGTCAGCCTGATGGTCCGTGCATGGGCTGTTGGCCGCAGGAGGCGCCGGCACCTGCTGACTGCTCAATGGTGTGGCGTGTACAGGGGCTGTGAGTGGTTTGGGTGCTGCCTGCGGGGAGTTGAAGTGTTCTGCCTTAGCATGTATTGCTACCTACCTCATGAGCTCGTTGTAGTCATCCCAACACTGAGTGAAGGCATGGTACTTGAAGGTGGACTCCCTCAGGCCGTTCCGAAATGCTCGGTAAGCCCCCTTCGTGGCACGTGGAGTACTCAATGCTGAATCTGGTGAAGTATTGGTACAGAGGCTCGTTCTCCCCCTATCAAAGGGTACCCAAGTCTTCGGTGGTGAGCTGTCAGTCCATTTGGTTCATGAATTGGCTCAGAGAGGACTGTATGGAGTTGGTCAAATGAGTCGATCGATCGTGGCTCCAACCAGTAGAAGACCAGGCATTGGCTTTGTCGGAGAGGTTACAGAATGCAATGCAAAAGTTGAAGTTGTTGATATGGGTGTGTGGGTCTTCCCTTCCGTTGTACAAGGCGATCTTCAGGGGCTTGACCTCTGTTTCTTGTTGCTATCGCATCACTATGTTTGTGAAGGGGCTAATGTTGGTCTTGCGTTGAGAGAGAGAAGGGGGCCGATGGCCTTGGTGTTGCTAGCTTCCAACTTATGGACAAGCCAGAAGAGTTCCTGAACCATGTCGTCTAATTGGCGGGGTTTGGTTGTTGGTCCAATCCTGGCAGTGACGGGTCGATGACTTGTGCCGCTGATGCCCCTACCGGGAAGCACATGTTTCCTTGATTGCAAACTGGACATGGTTGTTGTTGAGTTAGCGTCATCCTCCAGGAGCTTGAGGAGCCGTTGGACAGGCACTTGCCTCTGTACTCCTCGGTACGCTGATCCTGATAGCGAGTGAGCGTCCTGGGATAGCAGTGGCAGTGGCGATTACGCTTGGATTCGGGGGGTCATTTGCAGGGTAGGTCAGATGGTTAGTCTGGGCCTGGGGTTGCCTTCGATCAAGGAGTTTGTTGGGGTCACGGAAGATCTGCATTCGCGAAGGGCCGGGTAAGTCTGTTTGATGAAAGAGTAGACGTCTAGACGTTTCGGGTCAGCATGTCGTAGTGGCTTCTGCTCGGCAAGCATCGGCCTCCTATTGATCGGACGCAGTAGCTAGGGCTCGTTTGGTCGCCTCTCGCTATTCCTCAAGCTCCTAGCATGTGGATTGAAGGATGGCAAGGGTACTTCCATGTTGCTCTCCCCACACATGGTTCCCTCTGTCAATGGTAGCGTTGTTTTTTCTGAGTTCATCCAATTTCGATCGGAGGCTTCTCAGCATCTCAAGCATATCCTAGGAGGATACATTAGTTCTAGCTCAGTTGCGGTCTCTCAGAGGAATGTTGTTGAGCGCGGCATCATCCCGCTCGGTAGACATTCTCGTCAGCAGGGAAGTGAGTGGAGGTATGTGATCTAGTGGGAGGAACTTAGTCAGAGTTCCCACAAACGGCGCCAAATGTTTGATCCTGAAATGGACCTGACGTGATGAGACCACTGGGGAATCTAGGACCAGCCACATGGTGTTTTGGACCGCTGAAGGTGTCGTCGTTCCCTTGACTTCCGCTTGAGAGGTGACCTACATGGTAGGTGTACTTGACACCGGTGGGGTGCCAGCCGAATAGGCTCCGATGCCGTAGTCAGTAAGCATGTGCTGAATGGCATAGGAGAGAATGTGTAAGTAATAATGGTCGAAAGAGAGATCACCTATGTCAATGATTTGGGAGTATTTATAGCAGCCATGAATGTGGTGGTTGAGTCACTATTTCGGAGCTGGTCTTATGTTGCGGCTTGGATTTCACTGTGGATCCCTAGAGATCAGGGGCCGGTGTCAGGTGGTGCCGGACCTACTGGTGTTAGGAGGAAGGTGTGGTAGGGAGCTGGTGTACCAGAGAGTTGGTGTGGCTAGCTGGTGTGAATAGTAATTAGGTGCCGAGTAGCGAGACTATCTTGGTATGCCGATCAGCCCATATAGATCTGCGGAGTGAGGGGGGTTGGATGCTGATCGGCAGGCTCTTCTTAGTCATGGCGGCTCGTTTATACGAAGTGTGGTTGGTCAATTTGGATCAACATCTTATATTTTTTTATGAACATGATTTGAGATGCCTTGAGTGCATATGATTTATATTGTTGATTTCGCATTTTCGTCGAAAATGCGATAATGTATGTAGTTTAAGATTTATGTCTTATATGCTGTTTGGGCTTAGGCTGAGTATTCTACGTGCATGTGTTTTATATGATTTTGATGTTTTCACGAAGATGCGTGAAATCGAGGATTTGACTAATGGTTTTGAATGATTACACGGAGATGCGTGAAATCGATATTCATGTTTGAGTCCCAATTGGTAAGACTTCGACTTGGATTGAAGTCAAGGATGATTTTGGAAAGTGCTTTGAATCGTGAAATGATTTTCGAATTTGGAAATATCTTTCGGACGTATGACCTAGTTGATTGATAGCATTCGAGGAATCCTGGATTTATGAAGTGTCTAGACAATGTTTTGATGGTTTCGTGGGAACTGATTTGATGAAATTATACCCAAGCATATTGAAATGATTTTGGGATGCGTCCCTACGAGATTTGGCTACTGTTTTCACTGAGACCATCCTCTTGAGATTAATATGGTTGAGGTTGTCTGGTAGGAATGTGTTCGCTCGGAGATGTCCTAGTAATAATGGTCGCCTCTGGGATGTGATGTGTTCGCCCGGAGAGATCACGAAGCACTGCTTGTTGTCATGCAGCCAAAGAAGGCTCGACTCAGGAGTGTTGCTATTATATAGAGATCGACCGGTGATTTGTTCATGACGATCTGGATGGTGACCGGTGATGTGTTCATGGTGACGTCCTCAGATTGGGCATGCTTTGCTAGGATATCGTGACTGATGAAAGGACCCATCCCAATCCTTCAGGGACCACCCCGGGATGTGCCCTGCTCACGTCTGAAAATTACACTAGTGTGTAGAAAATATCCTTAACGGGCTTAAAAGTAAACCAATTTAAGTTCTACATTGCTAGACCAGGGATAAGTATCTTAAAAAAAAAAGAGCACATATGTCAGTTTAAAAAACAGTACTCAAACCTACCTAAACGGGTTTACAAGTGCGCAACAAAAAGTGTCTTTGCGTCGGTCTCTGGATCAACCCCTGCCTCTGTGTCACGGTCTGGAGGGTCAAGAAAACAGTCAAAGGGTGAATGGACCGAAAAATAATAACATTTCCAAAAGCACTTTAAAGAAACAGATAAAGGTTTTCCCCTCCGTTTTCAAACATGCATGCATTCAAGTCAACGCTGACGTCACGATCAATGTCTGACACTTATCAGGTCTGACATTTGCGACATGTCACACTCTGATTGGTCCATGTGTCCTACCACGTGTCCACTGACACCTCTAACATGTTAGTGTTGACTGGACCTGACAACTGCCACGTGGTCTGACATGTCATTGCTGATTGGATCTGACAACTGCCACATGGCAGCACCCCATTGGCCACGTGGCCTCACAACCCCGATAGATGATAACATCACCCACTGATGTCATCATCGTCTACCTCCAATCGGGTCGACTCAACCCGCAACTCGACTCGATTCTAACTCGTCCAAAACTGAACCAAATTCAACCATTTTTGTTCCTTTTGACTCGTACTCAACCTAGAAATAACCTTATGACCTAAAAAATACAAGAAATGGTCCAAAAATTCCCTCCCAAGTTTTTTATTTTCAGTTGAAGTTCCAAAGCTTCCCCAGGTCAATTCCAGCCACCTCAATCCTTCCCGTTTGTCCCTTCATGTTTGTATGGTTCCTAGGAATACGTTCAAATCAACCAAACAGTCCAACAAACACAAAATCTCGATTTCAAATATTTGAACTTTAAAACTCACCTCTTCGGTTTTTCGGCCACCTTCCACGGTTGTCCACACCGTTTCCTCCGCTTCATTTTCCTTCTCACACCAGAAGCAAATGATGAAGAATGAAGGAAGTAAGTTTGTGTGTTTTGGTTGGGTTTCTTTGGTTTTTCAGGTAAACACAAACAAATGGATGACGGATGAACAAATTTCAGATCCAAAACCATGGGAAAATAGGCCAATGGGATGAGTGACACTTGTCACTCATCCATTGGTCCACTCAAATATTTTGGACCAATCCAAATCTACCATTTGTACAATCCCTCCTAGAATGTGAATAGTTTCCGATTCCTTTTGTGAACCGTAACTTTTTCATCCGTCGTCCGAATTCGACGTGATGCCTGTCTACGGACTCGTGACGTCCCGATCTACATAACGTACCTTGGTCAAAGACCAAAAAGTGTCCCGGGTCAAAAGTAAAAAATTTCCGTTTTTAGGGGCAAAATAGTCAATTCACAACTTAATTTCCGAAATTACAAATTAATAAATGTTCGGGTTGTTATAATCTAACCCCCTTACAAAAATTTTGTCCTCGAAATTCACTCAAACAAATGTGGATACTGTTATCTCATTAGGGTCTTTGGCTCCCACGTGGCTTCTTCCCCGTTATTGTTTCTCCACAACACTTTAACTAGGGGAATAGTATTGTTCCTAAAGACCTTTTCTTTTCAATCTAGAATCTGTAGGGGCTGTTCTTCGAAGCTCAAATCTGTCTTGAGTTTCAACGGTTGTTCTGGTAGAACTTGTGATTCCTCGCGTACATACTTACGAAGCATCGACACATGAAACACATCATGCACTTTGGAAATTTCTGGAGGTAAAGCTAATATGTACGCCACAGAACCAACTCTCTTGGTAATATCATGCGGTCCAATGTAACGGGGACTCAGCTTCCCACGTCTACCAAATCAGATAATCCCTTTCCAAGGGGATAAGTTCAGAAAAACCCAATCTCCTACTGCAAACTCTAGAACCCATATCTGACGATTGGCATAACTCTTCAGGCGATCCTGTGTTGCCTTCAACCTTTCCATGATGATCCATACCTTCTCTTCGGTCATATCCATGAGATCTGGCACCAAAACTGCCCTCTTTCCTACCTCAGTCCAATAAATAGGAGCCCTGCACTGTCGTCCATACATTGCGTCAAACCGTGCCATCCCGATACTCGACTGATAACTATTGTTGTAGGCAAATTCCATCAAAGGTAAGAGTGTATCCCAAGAATCCTAAAACTACATCACACAAGTTCTCATCATATCCTCCAAGGTCTTAATGGTCCTCTCAGACTAACTATCCGTTTGTGGATGAAAAACAATGCTAAAGTGTAGCCTCGTACTAAGAGCTTTCTATAAACTCCGCCAAAACCTCGAAGTGAACTGCTGATAACGCCCAAACTATGCATTAAATTAAACACGTAGTTTGAGTATTATGCAACTGAAACCTTTTTTGTGTAATTGTAGTATTGGTAAATAGGGATCGTTTTTAAATGGAGAAATTAGGGATTATTAATAATATGTTAGTTAAAAAGAATAATGAATAATAAAATAATAAAATAATAAAATAATTAATGAATTAATGAATAAAGATGGGGTGTTTTTTTTGAGGGATTGTAATCATACAAATACAAGTAAAAATATATATTAACTAATTCTATTTCTATTTTAACCTATGTACAAGTGGACTTTTCTTAAACACAAAATTTACCAACACATTACCATTTGTAAATATTCGAATTAATCATGAAATCTTACCTTCACAAACTCATATTTCTTTAAACATTTTTCATATTATAAATGCACCGAACATCGGGTTTTTACTTTTAATACAATTTACCTTAAATTTTTTATTTAATGCGCTGAACAGCGGTCATACATTAAATCTCTTCAACCCTACTCTAAATGCTCCGAACAGCGGATCAACATTTAGTTTCGAAATGAAGATTAAGCTCAAAAATGTAAGAAGTAAATGATGTTTAGAAAGTAAAACACATGGAGATTATATTCAATTTTCACAAAAGATAGAAAGGAAAAACCAACACGTATATTGCATTATAAATAGAACCAATAACAAATAAAAGAGTTTAAGAGGATGGAGAGCAAATGTTACACTTTTGGAATGGATGAAAACAATGGATTGTTTTTCACAAGAAACACCGAACAGCGGCTGGAACCTTGTGAATATGGAAAGGATAAAACAAGAAAAATTCGGACTTGAACTCTTAGAATTTGTGTGACTCCCCGGAAATTCGAGAAATGTAAATTTGAAAGTATGTATGTAAAAGGATGATTTTACCCTTGGTTATGGGGGAGCAAAAGTTGACCTTTTTCTTGGGACATCTTTTAGACCTTCGGTCATGACCATAGTGTAGGTCTCGAGATGCTGAGTCTGTGGACAGACGACATGCCAAAATTGGAGTTCGACGGTGAAATTTACGAACCTAGGAACACTAGGGGATGAATCAACGTGCAGGCTGATTAGTCAGCCGAGGGATGACTCACTTGAGTTGTTATGTGACACATGTCACTTTGAATATTGGATTGGTGGCAAGTTGCCGCTTGAAATCAAATGACCATCAACGTAAAGACACAAAACAAACCCATACATATCCATTATGGGATGGTAATCAATCTTACCCCAGACCTTCAGAGACACATATAGAGATTGAAAATAAGATTCAGAGAGAAGAAGGAAGAGGAAATTCGAAGGAACTAAGCAAAACACCCAAGAAAACCTGAAACCGAAATTGGTGGAAATTCGAAGGATCCCAACTTCGAATTTGAGATTGTTGACTGTGATTAGAAAAATTGAATCCCGCTTATGATCTATGGGATTAGTACGAACATAACCAACCAAAATTCGAAGGGAATTAACGGAGATTCGACTTAGAACGTACCTTGCGACGTCTCTGAAAATTCAAGGCTTGGTTGGATTAGATGAAGTCAAATTAGATGAATTGGGATTTTGAATTTAACGGGCATCGAATTTGAGATTGTTAGTTTTAATCTAAATCGTATGAATTTAAGGATACATAACTCTAATGAGAATTGATTACAAGGGATTGGTTGAAATAATAGAAGAAATTATGGTCGAATTGGAAGAGAATGAGTCGGACCCTGTCGCGGGTTGCAGACCCGTATAATAGTGATACGGGTGAGAACGACGACACTGTTCACTAGCTCGTGGCTTTCACACGCAGCCGCTTTCGGCGGTGCATGAGGGCGCGTGGTGAGTTTTCTGGGAAAGTGATCAATCGGTGTTTTACTCTATTCAATGTAACGAACATTTTGGCACTGGTTTTGAGCCGATCAGACACCGTTTCAATATTGTTTCGAGGGTCCAAAGGATTATGTTTCATTTTAGATTAGTATTTAATTCCCAAAAAATTATGGGAAGTTAATATGAGATTAATTGAGCCATTATTGACCCTTACGATGATTTTGGGTAGCGCTTGGGATTCCTCGAAAGTACCGGAAATTATGGAAAAGCGTGCATCTTGGAAAGCAAGCGGTTTGGAAGGTGTGTGAGTGGACGTTTGTTTTCTAAATAATAATGCATGCATAGTTAAATATTTTACATGATTTATTGCATGATTTTATTTGCAATGATTGCTTGATGATTTGATATGATTATTTATTGGATTTATGGAATATTTAATCGGTCTTTTGGGCACGTTTTACGAGGAAAGTGCAATTGATGTTTTGGGCTAGGCCCTAGATTTTAAAATGATGTTTTGACTTGGATTGTGTGTTAATGACGATTTAATGATTTATGGATACGATTTTACGGATTTACGTCAAATGAGATTTTGGGCTTGAGACCCTATTGTAAATGGTTTTGACTTGGTTTTAAAGATAATTTTGAATTAAAGATTTTGATTGGATTTATGTTTTGTGCCCCCAGATGTGTAATTCTTGGGTAGACTCCGGATGTGTGATTCCCAGAGTGACTCCGGATGTGTAATTCTCGGAGTAACTCCGGATGTGTAATTCCCGGAGGGACCGGATGTGTAATTCCCGGTGAGACTAGATGGGTAATTCCCAGCAGATCTGGATGTGTAATTCCTAGAGACTCTCGATGTGTAATTCCCAAAGGAACCTCGGATGTGAAATTCCTGAGTTATATGAATTGTTTTATGATAAAATGGTTTTATGAAATGATTTTCATATGCTTTGGCTTGGAAGCCGGTAATTCATTTGTTTGACAATATGCATGCATGGTTTGATAAATTGGAGGGTAAATAATGTATTTTGAAATGGGTTTTCAAATGATATTATTTTGGTCCACTCACACCTTTTTTTGTTTTGAGGATCCTCCAAGCCGTGGCAAGAAAATCGGGGTTGATCGAGAGGCGGAGGCGTGAGCAAATCAATACAATCATCCCTTATCTATCTGATAGATGCTAAGGGGTAGTTTCTAGACTTCAGTTGACTTGTCAGACGGGAGCAGGACCAGGCGCGGTTATCAAAGTCCAGTGTGGGATGGGTCTTGTCAAATTGGTATCAGAGCATTTGGTTACTGATTTCTATTATCACGCCATGCCTCTGAGATGTGCGCCTCGTACATGGCCTGAAGATGAGAGGGACGAGGGTAGGGTTAGAGAAAGCCCATATATTGAGAGAGCTCAGCGGTTAAGAGCCACTGTGTTTTGTGGTGAGTCGGGCCCGGATGGTGCCGATGTTTGGATCACTCGTTTGGAACGGATCTTTGAAGTCATGAGATGTCCCCTGGAGGGCATGGTGTTATTAGCCACTTTCCTTTTGGATGGGTATGCCTACCGGTGGTGGCATGGTTTACAGTTGACTGGATGGGATGCCTAAACGTTGGCATGGGAAACATTCCAAGAGCGATTTTTGGATCAGTTTTACCCTCGCTCATACCGTGATGCGAAAGAAATTGAATTCCTTCGATTACAACAGGAGGATATGACAGTGGCAGAATATGAACAACGATTTTTGGATTTGGCTCGCTTTGCTTCTATGGTTGTAGTTACAGAGGGTGATAAATGCAGACGTTTTGAACTTGGATTACGAGATGACATTCGAGCCACCATAACTGTGGGATCATATGCCACCCTTCGAGAGCTATCAGATGCCGCTATCCGAGTAGAGGTATGTTTTCCGGTACGCAAACGATCTTCGAGTTCTGGACGACGTCGAGAGCGTCAGGAAACTGAGACAATGAGTCAGGGGACGCCGCAAAGAGAGGTGGTTCTATTCCCAGATTTTCTGGTGGGTCTCGGTCAGGTTTTAGTTGGGGTAGACAAGGACATTCCTTTGGTACTACAGTGGTCCCACAGACATCCGTCCAATCAAGTAGAACTTCAGTGCCATCAACTGGCAAACATAATAACCGATCTGCCCATTTTGGTAGGGATGCCTGTTATTTCTGTGGTGATTTTGGACACATCAAGAGAAATTGTACACACCAACCAGCTGGTGGTAGTCCGAATGGAACTCATACAGAGAAAGGCTCGGGGACGGCCTCGACCACTGGAACCGCAAGTGGAAGGGGAACTGATCTCACTAGGGGTGCACCATGAAGACGTGGTCGAGTTTCAGGCCCACTTGCTCGAGTATTCTCTCTTAGTCAACAGCAGGAAACCAACAAACCATCTGAAGGTAGTTCCGAGTGATGGTAGTGCCCCATGGGTTGATATTATGTACATATTGTAATGTATGTTGTTCTACAGTTGTACTGTTGTATATTTGTTTAAAAAATAACGTGATCAAATTTCAGGGACGAAATTCCTTCAGGGCGGTAGGTTGTGACGCCCCAGAAATTCGAGAAATGTAAATTTGTAAGTATGTATGTAAAAGGACGATTTTACCCTTGGTTATGGGGGAGAAAAATTTGACTTTTTGCTCGGGACATCTTTTGGACCTTCGGTCATAACCATAGTGTAGATCTCGAGACGCTGAGTCCGTGGACAGGTGCCATGCTGAAATTGGAGTTCGGCGGTGAAAGTTACAAACCTAGGAACACTAGGGGCATTTTGGTCATTTCGTGTATAGAAGGGTAAAACGGTAATTTCAACGGGAAGGCTGATTAGTCAGCCACGGGATGACTCACTTGAGCTGTTATGTGACACATGTCACTTTGAGTATTGGATTGGTGTCAAGTTGTCGCTAGAAATCAAAGGACCATCAACGTAAAGACAAAAAACAAACCTATACATATCCATTGTGGGCTGGTAATCAATCCTACCCCAGAACTTGAGAGACACACATAGAGATTGAAAATAAGATTCAAAGAGAAAAAGGAAGAGGAAAATCGAAGGAATTAAGCAAAACACCCAAGAAAACACGAAACCCAAATCGGTGGAAATTCGAAGGATCCCAACTTCGAGTTTGAAATTGTGGACCGTGATTAGAAAATTTGAATCCCGCTTATGATCTCTGGGATCAGTACAAACAGAACCAGCCAAAATTCGAAGGGAATTAATGGAGATTTGACTTAGAACGGACGTTGCGACGTCTCTGAAAATTTGAGGCTTGGATTAATTCGAGGTAAGAAGTGATGTAATTGATGTCGAACTTTTGTTCATAGGATTCCTCTGTGACTTCCTGATTAATTAGAATGTACAATTGAAGTCAAATTAGATGAATTGGGATTTTGAATTTAACGGGCATCGAATTTGAGATTGTTAGTTTTAATCTAAATCGTATGAATTTAAGGATACAAAACTCTAATTAGAATTGATTACAAGGGATTGATTGAAATAATCGTAGAAATTATGGTCAAATTGAAAGAGAATGAGTCAGACCATGTTGCGGGCTGTAGACCCGTATAACAGTGATACGGGTAAGACCGACGACACTGTTCACTGGCGCGTGGCTTTCACACGCAGCCGCTTTCGGCGGCGCGTGAGGGCGCGTGGTGAGTTTTTTGAGGAAGTGTTCAACATGTGTTTTACTCTATTCAATGTAACGAACATTTTGGCACTGATTTTGAGTCGATCAGACACCGTTTCAATATTGTTTCGAGGGTCGGAAGGATTATGTTTCATATTAGATTCATATTTAATTCCTGGAAAATTGTGGGAAGTTAATATGAGATTAATTGAGTCATTAGTGACCCTTAATGATAATTTTGGGCAGGGCTTGGGATTCCTGGAAAGTACCAGAAATTACGGAAAAGCGTGCAGCTTGGAAAGCAAGCGGTTTGGACGGTGTGTGAGTGCACGTTTGTTTTCTAAATAATAATGCATGCGTAGTTAAATGTTTTACATGATTTATTGCATGATTTTATTTTGAATGATTGCTTGATGATTTGATACGATTATTTATTGGATTTATGGATTATTTAATCGATTTTTCAGGCACGTTTTACGAGGAAAATGCAATTGATGTTTTGGGCTAGGCCCGAGATTTTAAAATAATGTTTTGACTTGGATTGTCATTTAATGATGATTTAATGATTTATGTATATGATTTTACAGATTTACGTGAAATGAGATTTTGGGCATAAAACCCTGTTGTAAATGGTTTTAACTTGGTTTAAAAGATAATTTTGAAATAAAGATTTTGATTGGATTTATGTTCAGTGCCCCGAGATGTGTAATTCCTGGGTAGAAAATGAACTCCTTTTTATGGGAAAAAAGATCAAATTAAACTCTAAAAATAAAAATTCCAATAATTAATTCAAAAGTGAAATGATGAGATTGGCTGATTTTTGGGGAAAAAGAGTTTGAAAAATCAGCCAAAATGGTTGAAAAAATCAGCAAATAGGGCTGCTGTAGGTGGCTCGGCATAGATCTGTTGGAAAAGCCGGTAGATCTCGGCGGCTGCCTTCTGGGAAATAGGGGGTAGCTCGGCGGCAGTAGGCTGGACATGAGTGGGTAGGTCGGCACCTGTTGGCTGACACAAAGAGTGACTTGTCGGTAGGCGGGCATTGAAAATAGCCTAACCACTCGCACAAAACGCGCTTACAAATAGAAAGAAGATTCGGCGCACGCGAGTCGAACCTGGAACGACAACTTCGGCAGGCATCTGTCGCATGACTCTGACAGGGCAGAGGCTGAGATTTGCTGGGCTGGGCTGTGATTATGGGCCTAATTTCCTGGGCTTTTGGGCTTCGGATGCGCTTCCAATTTTGGTTTGGGCTGAAATTAATTTAGGCCTGCAAAAGAAATATTGATTTAAAAATTAATAAATATATTTTTACCGAATTTCGTCCATAAATTTTTCGTTATAATTCTGATCGAGACGATTTTTTTGCCAAAATGCTTCAAATTCCAAGTTTTATTTATTTATACAAAAATATAACAAAATATATTATTTTATCTAATTTTTATTATTTTAATATTAAAAGTTAAGTATAAAGGGTATAAAATAATATAAAATAATGCTTAATTAACGACCTATCAAATACTCCCATAATTAAACATTGCTTGTCCCTAGAAAATACTAAAATTAAACTACAACATGAATAAAACAAGTAAGATAATGAGTAAATATGGTAAAATGGATCTCAACATGAATAAAACAAGTATGAATCAACTCACAAGGATATGCACTCATAAATTCACTCAATTTGTAAGAGTTTGTGTTTGCACTCAAAATATGTGAAAAAAATGACACATAATAGAAATAAAGTACTTTTGCAAAATTTCAAACAAACACCTCAAGTGATAAACTCAACTAATCAAATTTTACCATCTTAAGGATCATAAGGTCTTTATGAAGGTTGTAATGGGGCTAAGTTTAGAGGCAAGGAAAATATAGGACAAGTGGTGCTCAAATTCGTTCCAAGACTCATTAGACTCCCAAAACATAGCATAGCTTCCCGACCTTAGTGCAATGATATCATGAATTCATCCCTTTGAACATAGGGCTAATTTCTTCATGTTGGTCCTCGAATTCATTTTTTTGTGTCGGATTTACAAATGTAAAGGACTTAACTCAAACAATACATAATCAAACCTTATTACCTTGATAAAGACCCAATTTTTTTTTCATAATTTTTTTTTCTTTTTTATATGGCAAGGTAATAACGGTTATCAATAATACAACAAAATTTGAGTAAGTAAATCCATATAATGCACATAAAACATCAACATTTTTTCTTCACACTATCTTTATGTCTTCAACCGAGTCCTTGGAACAAGGGTAAAGGATGTCTATACTAAACTCAAGTGTTTAGATAATCATGGTGATGAAAGAAAGGCTTAATGTGGGCTCAAAGGGGTTAAAACTAAGGGGGTCGCAACTTGTACGCACAAAATAGGGAACACGGATGTTTGAATTTATGGTGTTAACCCTAATGCCTTAATCATATCCAAAATAAGAGAATTTATTGACTTAAAAGCTTTGAAAATCACATAGAATAAGTTCTAGTACTCTAGAGTTCATTAAAATCTATTGCAGGTAGTTATGAGGCATATGTATATCAATTTTAACAAAGAACTTATGAATCACTCATCAAAAATGTATATAAGGTTCTAAAGCTCACATAAGGTTCAAATGATTCATGTTTATTTTAACATGCTCATTTATGTACCAATTTACATGCATTATCTACAAGTTATAACACTTAATCACAAAGTATTAACAAACGAAATCAAGTAATAGTGATCATCTTTACATCCATAACATATTTATTTCCCTTCATTATTATCATTGATAGGTTAAGGGGCAACTTAAGACTCGTTAAAATACTAAATAAAAACCAAAAGACTCAAGCAAGCCAAAAACAAAATTTTTTTTTTGAAGACTTTATAAAAAAATTTAATTGCACAATTAACATGGTAAACCATTCCCCCATACTTAAATTCTACATTGTCCTCAATGTAAGCAACTAGAAAGTAATTGAATATAGAATCAAAGTATGGAAGATGATTTACGAGCATGAAACAAGAAAAACATAAAATAACTAAATTAAAAGAGTATGAAGGGTTGAAAGAAAGCAAATCTGCATTGATGACTCCTTCACAACTCGGGAACACATTGGGTTGCCTCCCAACAAGCGCTTGAAGTTTAACGTCCATCCAGCCTAGACCAAGTGCTTCATTCTGTTCATCTGATGGGACGTCGCATCACTCTTTCTGACTCCACACCGTGTTCTCCAATTGCCTCAATGTAAGGCTTCAATCTGTGTCCATTGACCTTGAACTTGTTTCTAGTTCCAACATGTTTGATCTGTATGGCTCCATGGGCAAACACATTTGTAAAAACAAAAGAACCTACCCACTTAGAACATAACTTACCAGGAAAGAGTCTAAGCCGGGAATTGAATAGCAAAACTTTCTGGCCAATGTCAAATTTTTTACTCTTGATCTTCTTGTCATGAAATTCCTTAGTGTTCTCCTTGTAGATCAGAGCATTTTCGAATGAATCATTCCTGATCTCCTCAAGCTCACTCAGCTAGAGCTTTCGATGCAACCCGGCGTCATTTAGCTTGATGTTGAAAGTCTTAACAGCCCACCATGCTTTGTGCTCTAGTTCCACCGGAAGGTGGCATGTTTTTCCATAGACCAACCTATAGGGTAACATCCCTATAGGAGTTTTGTAGGCCGTCCTGTATGCCCAAAGTGCATCCTACAACCGTTGGCTCCAATCTTTACGACTAGGGCCCATAGTTCTCTCTAAAATCTTCTTGATCTCTCTATTACTGACTTCAACCATTCCACTCGTTTGAGGATGGTAAGGTGTAGAGACTCTGTGAGTGACACCATCCCGTTTCATTAAAGCCTCAATGGTTTTGTTGCAGAAATGACTTCCACGATCACTTATTAGGACCCGTGGGATCCCAAACCTGGAAAGAATGTTCGTTTTGAGGAAATCTGCAACAGTTTTAGAGTCATTAGTCTTGGTGTCCTTAGCTTCCACCCATTATGATACATAATCAACAGAAAGTAAAATAGAGAGATAGCCATTGGATTGAGGAAAAGGACCCATAAAATCGATACCCCAAAATCAAATATTTCAACAGTTAAAACATAATGTTGTGGCATTTCATCCCATCGTCCTAAGTTTCTTGATCTTTGACATTTATCACAAGCTAAACACAATGAATTTGCATCTTTAAATAGTGTGGGACAATATAATCCAGATTCTAGAATTTTAAGTGCAGTTTTTCTAGATCCAAAGTGACCTCCACAAGCATGGTTATGGCAGAATTCTAGGACTGACTTATGTTCAATATCAGGGACACATCTCCTAATTAGTAAGTCTGCACAATGTTTCCATAAATAAGGTTCATCCCAAACATAGTACCTAGCATGCTTCTTGAGTTTATCTTTTTGTCCACGAGTGAGAGTGGTGGGCAACTGCTTGGTGACTAAGTAATTGACAATATCAGCATACCAAGGAGTACTTACCTCGATCCCGAAAATTTGTTCATCTAGAAACATCTCTTGAATCGCCACAGGATCTCGTTCAGGTACCATGTAGCTCAAGCAGTCAGCTACCACATTTTCTATACCTTTCTTGTCCCTAATCTCGATGTCAAACTATTGAAGAAGAAGAATCCATCGGATTAGCCTTGGTTTAGCTTCCTTCTTGGCTAAGAGATACTTCAGTGCTGCCAGATCAGTGTAAATAATTACTTTAGTTCAAAGTAAACAAGAACGAAACTTATCTAAAGCAAACACATCAGCAAGCAACTCCTTCTCAGTAGTGGTGTAGTTCATTTGGACATCATTCAAAGTTCTGGATGCATAGTATATGACACAAGGCTTCTTGTCCCGCCTTTGTCCGAGCACGGCACCAACTGCATAATCAGAGGCATCACACATTAGTTCAAAAGGTAAGGGCCAATCCGGGGCACAGAGGATAGGAGCAGTGGTTAAAAAAAATTTAAGCTTATCAAAAGCTTCCTGATAATCATCATCAAAGACGAAGGGTGACTCCATCTGAAGCAATTGGCACAAAGGCCTTACAAAATGGGAAAAGTCCTTGATAAATCTCCTATAGAAACTTGTGTGACCAAGAAATGAACGAATCTATCTCACAGAAGTGGGAAAGGGTAAGTGGCGCACAATATCATCTTTAGATTTATCAACTTCGATTCCTCTCTCAGAGACAATATGACCTAAGACTATCCCTTGTCTAACCATGAAATGACATTTTTCCTAGTTAACCACAAGATTAGTTTCAACACATCTTTGTAAGATAAGTTCTAACTGTCCTAAACATGCGTCAAAACTATCCCCAAAGACACTGAAATCATCCATAAATACTTCAATTATTTTTTCGACATATTCAGAGAAAATAGAAAGTATGCATCTTTGGAACGTACCTGGGGCGTTGCATAAACCGAAGGGCATTCTTCGATAGGAAAAAGTGCCAAAAGGACAAGTGAAAGTCAGTTTTTTCTTGATCATTTTGACCAATACAGATTTGATTGTACCTAGAATATCCATCAAGAAAACTGTAACAAGAGTGACGGGCTAACCTTTTAAGCATTTGATCGATGAAGGGTAAAGGGAAGTGGTCCTTCCTGGATGCTTTTTTAAGGCACCGATAATCTATCCAAACTCTATATCTGGTCACTGTTCTCTGGGGTATGAGCTCACCTTCACTGTTCTCAACAACTATGAATCCACTTTTCTTCGGAACTACTTGGACTGGTGAGACCCATTTACTATCTGAAATCGGGTAGATGACACCACAGTCCAAAAGTTTGATTACCACTTTCTTCAAGACTTCCATCATTGGAGTATGGAGGTGACATTGAGCTTCACGAGAGGGTTTTACATCATCTTTCAACAAGATTCGATGCACACATGTTGTAGGGCTGATTCCCTTGATGTCTGACAAAGTCCATCCAATGGATGTCTTATACTTCGTCAAAACACATATCAATCTTTCTTCCTGTGATTCAGTCAGTGTAGAAGACACTATGACGGGAAAAGTGTCATTAGGTCTGAGATAGACGTACTTCAGGTGGTCAGGTAGAATCTTAAGCTCGAGAATAGGGGCCTGAAATACTGAAGGAAAAGTTTCATTAGTACTAACTTAAAGTGACAAAGGTATAGAAGGTTTTACCATTCTGAGGGCTTCATTGAGGGCCATGACAGTTCATAATCCGTGTCTTCATCCAAGACGTCCCCGGTTGAGTCAGCCCAACTCCTTCTCGAATTACCATATTGAGTGTGTCTTCTCGAATTGACTCAAGATGTTTCTCTGCAAAAGAAGTGCACACATCAATAGAAAAATTAGTTTGAGTAGTGGAACTAGGGTACCTTATGGCATCAAAAATGTTGAAGCCTATTTCCTCTCCATCGACTTCCATAGCTAGTGTGCCATTGAATACATCAATCTTGGTTTTGGCCGTTTTCATGAATGGTCGTCCCAACAACATCAGTGGAGCTTGATTCATAGGGGAATCCTCCATTTCTAGGACATAAAAATCTGCAGGGAAAATGAGTTGGTAAACCTGCACAAGAACATCTTCAAGGTATCCCTTAGGATACACGTTAGAACGATTGGCTAATTGAATGATAACATCATCATACTTCAATTTACCTAAACCTAGGGGAACATATAAAGAATATGGCATAACATTAATGGATGCACCTAAGTCTAGCATGACTTTATCAAAAGATTTGTTACCAATCATTCAGGGAACAGAAAAACTCCCCGGATCCTTCAACTTTGGGAGTAGCCGATATTGGATTACAGCAGAAACTGTTTCGCTCACCATCACAACCTCCTTCTCCCTCGTTTGGTGCCTTGGAGTGCATAACTCTTTCAAAATTTTTGCGTATTTCGACACTTACTTGATGCACTCGATCAAGGGCATGTTGATTTGTACCCTTTTGATGATTTCCAAGAGTTCCTCATCGGATTCATTCTTCTTATATTTGGAAAGCCTACTTGGAAATGGTGCATGCACAAACGGGGAATTAGTAACAATCGAACTTGAAGGGATAGGGTCATTACCTTGTGTGTGGATAGGTTGAACTGGCGGTTGTGCCGTGGTGGTCTTAGTGACCACCTTGTGCTTTTCAACCTCAGAAACGACTAGATCTGGCTCTATTTCACCTTGCACTTTACCACTTCGAGTGATAATTGCATTGGCTTCAGGTCTTGCATTCGGGTTGGGCGTAGGTTGAGGTGAAAGCACCCCGCTATCTTGGATCTTACCCATGATGTCCACGACCTTACCCATTTGGTCCTTGAGATCAGTGATGTCTTTTTGCAGATTTCGCTGACTTGTAACAAGAGCCTGAGTCGAAGCCATTAGTGTTTGCTGCCCTTGGGAAAGAGAAGCTAACATTTTATCATAATTAGGATTAGAAGATGAAGAAATATGATTATTTTCATGATTATGAGAAAAGTTAGAAAATGGAACCGGGGGCCTTGGTTGCCACGTGGGCCTTTGGAAATGTTGAGGGTTCGGGGCACGGTTTGGGCCTGTCGACATGTGGTGAGGGTTTAGGACATTGTTCGGATATTTCCAACTGTAACCTTGGTTCCTTGGCTCTCCTTGAAAGCCTCCAATGGCGTGTGCCATTTAAGTCCCGGGGTCTTCCTCCCTTGCAGTGTAGGGGCATTGGTCCTCAAGATGGCCTTGGGAGCATATGGAGTAAACCGGGGCTACCTGTATCAGAGCTGGACCCCGACCGGGAAGTGTGCCAGCGAGGACGCTGGGCCCTAAACGGGGTAGATTGTAAGACCCGTGTCCTGGAGGGAACGGTGAACAATCTCACATTCCTGCGAGGGGGAATGGTCTGGGAGAGGATGGTGGTGTACCTTAAATGTGTAGACACACACCAATCTAGCACTAGGCCTTTTGGGAGCTCAAGTGGCTTTGGGGGGGATTGGAACCCCAAAGTTAAGCGAGTTGAGACTGGTGCAATTTCATGATGGGTGACCCTTTGGGAAGTTGCACCATGAGCTCCCGAAAACAAAACCGTGAGGGCGAGGCCCAAAGCGGATAATATGGTGCTAGATGAGTCGGGTCCTGACAGAGGAGGGTTGGGTCCTGACAATTTGGTATCAGAGCTGGAACCCGACCGGAAGTGTGCCAGCGAGGACGCTGGGCCCCAAGGGGGGTGGATTGTAAGACCCGGTCTTGGAAGTAAGAACGGTGAGCAAGACTCGTTAGCTTGAGAAGCAAGATCGGTGAGCAAGACCTGTGAGCTTGGAAAGGTAAGATCGGTGAACGATCCCACATCGCTCGGGGAGGGAAAGGTGAAGTACCTTATATGTGTGGGCACGTATCTATCTAACACAAGGCCTTTTGGGAGCTCAAGTGGCTTTGGGGGGGGATTAGAACCCCCAAAGTTAAGCGAGTTGAGGCTGGTGCAATTCCAGATGGGTGACCCCTTGGGAAATTTCACCGTGAGCTCCCGAAAACAAAACCTTGAGGGCGCAGGCTTGCCGTTGAGTATTGATGTGACCCAAAGCGGACAATATGGTGTTAGATGAGTCGGGTCCTGATCAAGGAGGGTTGACCCCCGTGGCAGCGAGGACACTAGGCCCCAAGGGGGGTGGATTTGAAGACCCGGTCTTGGAAGCAAGAACGGTGAGTAAGACCCGTGAGCTTGAGAAGCAAGATCGGTGAGTAAGTCCTGTGAGCTTGGAAAGGTAAGATCGGTGAACGATCCCACATCGCTCGGGGAGGGAAAGGTGAAGTACCTTATATGTGTGGGCACGTATCTATCTAACACAAAGCCTTTTGGGAGCTCAAGTGGCTTTGGGGGGGATTGGAACCCCAAAGTTAAGCGAGTTGAGGCTGGTGCAATTCCAGATGGATGACCCCCTGGGAAGTTGCACCGTGAGCTCCGGAAAACAGAACCTTGAGGGCGCAGGCTTGCCGGTGAGTAATGCTGTGACCAAAGGTGGACAATATGGTGCTAGATGAGTCGGGTCCTGATCAAGGAGGGTTGAGTCCTGACAATTTGGTATCAGAGCCAGACCCCGACCGGAAAGTGTGGCAGTGAGGACACTAGGCCTTAAGGGGGGTGGATTGTAAGACCCGTGTCCTGGGGGGGGGGAACGGTGAACAATCCCATATTCCTGCGAGGGGGAATGGTCTAGGAAAGGATGGTGGTGTGCCTTAAAGGTGTAGGCACACACCTATCTAGCACTAGGACTTTTGGGAGCTCAAGTGGCTTTGGGCGGATTGGAACCCCAAAGTTAAGCGAGTTGAGGCTGGTGCAATTCCATGATGGGTGACCCCCTGGGAAGTTGCACCATGAGCTCCCGAAAACAAAACCGTGAGGGCGAGGCCTTTTGGGAATTCACTGGCTTTGGATTCTGGGGGAACTCCAAAGTTAAGCGAGTAGAGGCTGGTGCAATCCCATGATGGGTGACCCACTGGGAAGTTGCACCGTGGGCTCCCGGGAACAAAACCCTGCGGGTGATGGTGCGCCCTGCCTAGAGGGGACAATATCGTGTTAGATAGAGTGTGCCGCTGCGCAACTTTGATCTAAACAAGGCCTTTTGGGAGCTCAGTGGCTTTGGGGGGGATTAGAACCCCAAAGTTAAGCGAGTTGAGGCTGGTGCAATCCCATGATGGGTGACCTACTGGGAAGTTGCACATGAGCTCCCGAAAACAAAATCGTGAGGGCTGGGCCCAAAGCGAACAATATTGTGTTAGATGGGCCGGGTCGTGACAGAATGGTATCAGAGCTGGACCCCGACCGGAAGTGTGCCAGCGAGGACGCTGGGCCCCAAGGTGGGTGGATTGTAAGACCCGGTCTTGGAAGCAAGAACGGTGAACAAGACCCGTGTGCTTGAGAAGCAAGATCGGTGAGCAAGACCGGTGAGCTTGGAAAGGTAAGATCGGTGAACGATCCCACATTGCTAGGGGAGGGAAAGGTGAAGTACCTTATATGTGTGGGCACGTATCTATTTAAAACAAGGCCTTTTGGGAGCTCAAGTGGCTTTGGGGGGGATTGGAACCCCAAAGTTAAGCGAGTTGAGGCTGGTGCAATTCCAGATGGGTGACCCCTTGGGAAGTTGAACCGTGAGCTCCCGAAAACAAAACCTTGAGGGCGCAGGCTTGCCGTTGAGTATTGCTGTGACCCAAAGTGGACAATATGGTGCTAGATGAGTTGGGTCCTGATCAAGGAAGGTTGAGTCCTGACAATTTGGTATCAGAGCCAGACCCCGACCGGGAAGTGTGGCAACGAGGACACTAGGCCCTAAGGGGGGTGGATTGTAAGACCCGTGTCCTGGGGGGAACGGTGAACAATCCCACATTCCTGCGAGGGGGAATGGTATGGGAGAGGATGGTGGTGTGCCTTAAAGGTGTAGGCACACACCTATCTAGCACTAGGCCTTTTGGGAGCTCAAGTGGCTTTGGGGGGGGGATTGGAACCCCAAAGTTAAGCGAGTTGAGGCTGGTGCAATTTCATGATAGGTGACCCCCTAGGAAGTTACACCATGAGCTCCCTAAAATAAAACCGTGAGGGCGAGGCCCAAAGCGGACAATATGGTGCTAGATGAGTCGGGACCTTACAATTTGGTATCCGAACCAGACCCCGACCGGGAAGTGTGCCAGCGAGGACGGTGGGCCCTAAGGGGGGTAGATTGTAAGACCTGCGTCCTGGAAGGAACGGTTAACAATCCCACATTCCTGCGAGGAGGAATGGTCTGGAAGAGGATGGTGGTTTGCCTTAAAGGTGTAGGCACACACCTATCTAGCACTAGGCCTTTTGGGAGCTCAAGTGGCTTTGGGGGGGATTGGAACCCCAAAGTTAAGCGAGTTGAGGCTGGTGCAACTTCGTGATGGGTGACCCCCTGGGAAGTTGCACCATGAGCTCTCGAAAACAAAACCGTGAGGGCGAGGCCCAAAGCTGACAATATGGTACTAGATGAGTCGGGTCCTGACCGAGGAGGGTCGGGTCCTAACAACCTGCTACTTTAGTTCCAGCACATTCGAAAGCATAGAGGTGATCTTATCTAACTTAGAATCATTTATAACATGGGAACTTACATCATGTACCTTTCTTGGAATAGGCTCGACACCTTCATATTGTGCATCATTGAGTGCACAGCTTTCAAGTAGTGCACGACCATCCACTAAACTCCGAGCTAAGAAATTTTTTTTAGCCTGCAGCATCAAGTAGTCCTCTATCCCAACCTTTGAGTCCGAGTATTGGGGATGGAGGTCTGGATGAGCCGGTTTGTTTAAGTGCGTCTCTGAATGTTGCGTTGCTTGGTGAGATGTCAAGTTGCTTTCTCAACCGATCAAGCTTAGATTGATGAGAGCGCATTCATAAGTACGTACCTATATTAAAAAAAACACTAAGTTAGAAGGCAAGTATACACAAGTAAGTAGCTAGTGAAAGTAAGTAGCTAGTGAAAGTAAGTAGATAGTGATAGTTAATTAAAACAAGATAGTTGTTACAAAAGTTAGGGCTAACTGTTAGGAATATAAGTTAAGGAAATCACAATTAGCAAGAAAATGTGAGGTATAAACAAGTATGACTGCATAAATTTAAGCCGGAATTAACATATACACAAGAAGAAATAATAAGAGTATGAGAGTATAAATTGCATAAAATGTCTCATAAATGGAAGCTAGAATTAACAAAAAGTCACAGTAATAGCAAGAAAGTGCACAAGTTCCAAATGCATCTAAACTAATGCAACACAAAAGTATCTACATGAAGAATGGTGTGAATGCATAAGAGATATATTATTAGAACCTGCACAAGACATAAGAGTTACGTGACAATTCATGAAAGAATAGTCTGCACCTTCGATCTCACTTCCCTAGATTCACTTAGTCTAGGGGGCCCGGTGATGAAATCCGAGCATCATGAAATCTCAGGGAGGGTATGCAAACTAATAATGCAATAAGTAGAGCTTTAGAGTGTCATGAATAACTTCCCCCTTCCGCTTCTCATAGTATTTCCCTGAGCATACGGCCTGCGCGTACCGATAACCACGCTTCCACCATTCAACATTAATTATGGTCAGTTGAGATAGATGTAACGCGAGAAACAAGGATAATTTTGAGAACACCCCCAAGGCTTAAACTCCATTGGTATTCCTTTTTTAAGTCCAAAACTTGTCAACAGTCATAACTTTCCTAGACACCATGATCAACCGAATGCCGATTTAGTGAATTACCAAACCCAAGTGTTTACGAACTCCGCCCCAACCTCATGTCCATAGATTCGAGTCTATGGTGTGTGGTGATAAAATCCACACATCATGAAGGGTTAAGGAGAAAATAAATAAAATGGGCACTACCTGTTCCCGAAAGTAAGATTTTGAAGAAAAATGGGTCTTGAGATTCATGCAACTCTAAAACATTTAATAGGATATAATATTTACATTTTAGGAAAGTTAAAGAATATAAAGTTCCAATTTTTTTTTCGAAAATAACAATAGAATAAAATAAAATGAACAAGCATAATATACAATTCATGAACTAATACAATATAGGCATTAAGTACAATTTATGAACTAGTATAATATGAACACTTATGAACAAGTATAACAAAAATGTACAACCATAAACAAGTATAAAATGAACAAATATAATAAGAATTTAAACTTACATAAAGTACATACAAAATTATGAACATTTACGAACAAGTATAAAAATAGGAATTATGAATAAGTAAAGTATGAACATTATAAACACATATAATAAGAACAATTTACAAGAATCAAAATTATGAACAAGCATAAAAAAAATTATGAACAAGTATATAAATAAATAAAAATAATATACAAGTATAATATGAATATGTATAGAGATAAACATTATGAACAAGTACAAAGTAAATAAGTATCTCATGAACATGTATAAATATTTTTATGCTAACACAAAAGAGAATGTATGAAAAATTCTATGTATAGGCAATTATAAACAAATATGAATATTTAATAACGATAGTAAATATGAACATTTAATAAATATACACTTAAGTATTATCAAATCAAGTATGCACATTATCAAATCAAATCAAGTATGCACAATTAAATCAAGACTAAATTCTCTCTTCTTTCTTTTTCTTTTTCTGTTTTTTTTTTTGTAATTCCGAATTTTCATTATTGATTTATTATTATATATTTTTTATTCCAAATTTATTTACAAGAATTGTTTTTAGAGTTTAAAAAAACAATAAATAAACAAATAAATAAGAATAAAATAAAGTAATTGTGAACAAGTAATATACATGTAATACTATGAAAGTAAACAAATAAAATATGAACACATGTGTACAAATATGAACAAGTAGTGTGGCATCAAGTGTACAAATAAATAAATAAAAGTTAAGAATATGTACACTTAATTCACAAATATGAACATTTCAAATATAAACGATTTTATACATACTAACACATTAAGAATGATTTTTAATCTCCGCGGCAACGACGCCAAAAATTAATAACGCCCAAACTACGCTTTAAATTAAACACGTAATTTGAGTATTATGCAACTTAAACTCTTTTTGTGTAGTTGTAGTATTGGTAAATAGGGATCGTTCTTAACCGGCGAAATTAGGAAATATTAATAATATGTTAGTTAAAAAGAACAATGAATAATCAAAGAATAAAATAATTAATGAATAAATGAATAAAGATTGGGTTTTTTTGAGGGATTGTAATCATACAAATACAAGTAAAAAAATATATAAACTAATTCTATTTCTATTTTAACCTATGTACAAGTGGACTTTTCTTAAATACAAAATATACCAACACACTAGTATTTGTAAATATTCGAATTAATCACGAAATCTTACCTTCACAAACTCATATTTCTTCAAACATTTTTCATATTATAAATGCACTGAACATCAGATTTTTACTTATAATACGATTTACCTTAAGTTTGTGATTTAATGCGCCAAACAGCAGTCATACATTAAATCTCTTGAACTCTACTCTATATGCCCCGAACAGTGGATCAAAATTTAGTTTCGAAATGAAGATTAAGCTCTAAAATGTAAAAAGTAAATGATTTTTAGAAAGTAAAACACATGGAGATTATATTCAATTTTCACAAAAGATAGAAAGGAAAAACCAACACGTATATTGCATTATAAATAGAACCAATAACAAATTAAAGAGTTTAAGAGGATGGAGAGCAAATGTTAGACTTTTGGAATGGATGAAAATAATGGATTGTTTTTCATAAGGAACACTGAACAACGGCTGGAACTTTGTGAAGATGGAAAGGATAAAATAAGGAAAATTCGGACTTGAACTCTTACAATTTGTATTGGAAATATTTTTCCATAGTTTCTCCTAAAGAAGGCTCACAATGTGTCTCAAAACCAAGTCCCCCTTTACAAGTGAAAATGAACACCTATTTATAGGAAAAAAAATCAAATTAAACTCTAAAAATAAAATAAAAATTACAATAATTAATTAAAAAATGAAATGATGAGATTGGCTGATTTTTGGGGGAAAGGAGTTTGAAAATCAGCCAAAATGGTTGAAAAATCAACAAATAAGGATGCTGAGATGGCTCGGCAGAGATCTGTTAGAAAATCCAGTAGATCTCGGCGGCTTCCTGCTGGGAAATAGGGGGTAGCTCGGCGACAGTAGGCTGGACAGGAGCGGGTAGGCCGGCGCCTGTCGGTTGACAAGGAGAGTGACTTGTCGGTAGGCGGGCGTTAAAAATAGCCTAACCACTTGCGCGAAATGCACTGACAAACAGAAAGAAGATTCAGTACACGCGAGCCGAACCTGGAATGACGACTTCGACAGGCATCTGTCGATCGACTCTAACAAGGCAGAGGCTAAGATGTGCTGGGCTTGGCTGCGATTCTAGGCCTGATTTCGTGGTCTTATGGGCTTCGGATTGGGCTTCAAAATTTGGTTTGGGCTGAAATTAATTTGGGCCTGCAAAAGAAAAATTGATTTATAAATTAATAAATATATTTCTACCGAATTTCGTCCTTAAATTCTTCGTTATAATTCCGATCGGGACGATTCTTTTGTCAAAATGCTCCAAATTCCATGTTTTGTTTATTTATACAAAAAATATAACATAATATATTATTTTATCTAATTGTTTATTATTTTAATATTAAATTTAAGTATAAAGGGTATAAAATAATATAAAATAATGTTTAATTAACGACCTATCAACTGCGGATCCCAATACGACACTATTGATTCGGGTGTACCATGTAGCCTAATGATCTCATCTACGAACAACTAAGCTAGCGGGTTGGGTTTAAAAGTTCCGTGTACTGGCAGGAAATGCGTTGACTTCGTCAATATGTCCACTATTACTCAGACTCCATCAAATCCACTTCGTGTCGTAGGCCGTTTGAACAAAAAGTCCATAATGATGTGATCCTATTTCCACTCATGAATTGGAAGTGGTTGTAAAGCTCCATACGATCGCTGCCGTTCAGTTTTTACCTGCTGGCAAGTTAAACACTTACTAACAAACTCAGCGATCTCTCTTCATCCCGGCCCACCAATAATGATCCTTAAGTGTATGATACATCTTTGTCCCTCTAGGGTCCATCGCATATGCAGAACTATGGGCCTCCTCTAGGATCTCTGTCCTTAACTTTGCAACTGCAGGCATGCACAAATGACCCTGCTTCAGTAAAGCTCCATCGTCTCTGATGCTGAAATCCTACCAATCACCCACTTCAACTTCTATCCTCGGAAAGCACAAAGTAGGATCTTGAAGTTGAACCTCGATAATCCGGTCAATCAGGATGCGTCTCACATGGAATTTGGCCAACAAGGCTCCCTCATCATCTAACCCAAGTATAACTCCCACATCCTCATGTGAGCTACCAAACTCGCAGATTTCTTACTCAAAGCATCTGCTACCACATTTACTTTTCTAGGATAGTACTCAATCGTACAATCATATTCCTTAATCAGCTTTAACCATCGTCTCTGTCTCAGATTCAATTCCTTCTGAGTAAAAGGTGTTTCAAACACTGGTGGTCTATGAATATTCTACACTTCTCTCTGTACAAGTAGTGTCTACAAATCTTCAGAGTATGTACCACTGTTGCCAACTCCAAATCATGGGTGGGGTAGTTCAACTCATGTGGCTTTAACTATCAAGAGGCGTAAGCAATAACTCTCCCATGTTGTATCAGCACACATCCCAAACCTTACAATGATGCTTCGATGTACACCTCAAACTCCCCACTGTCATCACAAAGGCGTAAAACTGGCGCAGTAGTGAGCCACCTTTTCAATTCCTGGTCAAACGGTTTAATGGAGCTTTTATAGTATAGAAACCCTCTACAAATCGTCTGTGTAACCTGCCAACCCCACGAAACTCCGAACCTCAATAACCGTCTTTGGTTTCTCCCAGTCGGTTACAACTTCTGTCTTCTGGGGGTCCACACTAATCCCCTCTGCTGAGATCACATAGCCCAAGAAGCCAATACTATTTAACCAAAACTAACACTTGCGCAGCTTAGCAAACATTTGGTTCCTCCTCAACCTATTCAATACCAACCTCAGATGTTTCTCGTGTGCTTTGGCACTCTTTGAGTAAACCAGGATGTCATCGATTAAACAATCACAAACCTATCCAGGTATGACCTAAACATCTGGTTCATCAGATCCATGAATACAGCTGGTGCATTCGCCAGTCCAAATGGCATTACCAAGAACTCATAATGTCTATACCTCGTCCGGAAAGCACTCTTCGGATTGTCCTCCTCAATAATCCTCAACTGGTGGTATCCTGATCGAAGATCAATCTTTGAAAAGTACTTAGCCCCTCTCAAATGTTCAAAAAAATCATCTATCATGGACAAGGGATACTTATTCCTCACTGTTACCTTGTTAAGTTACCGGTAATCAACGCACAATCGCAGGCTACCATCCTTTTTCGTTACGAACAACACCGCAGCTCCCCACGGTGAAGCACTCGGTTGGATGTATCCTAGATCTACCAACTCCTGTAACTGAACCTTCAGCTCTCTCAACTCAGCCGGTGCCATACGATATGGTGCCTGAGATATCGGTCGTGTCTCTAAAAGTAGCTCAATCGTGAACTCAATCTCTCGGTGCGGTGGTAATCCCGGTATATTCTCTTGGAAGACGTCCGAAAATTATTACACCATCGGTATGTCCTGGGCCTTCAATGGGGTATCACGTGTATCCACCACGTGAGCCAAGTAACCTTGACAATCTTTCCTCAGTAGCTTGTTAGCTATAAGAGCCGAAATCACTCTAGGTGCCGAAACTCTTTGATCTCCCTAGAAAGTCACTTCAGGTAGATCCGGATTCTGGAGGATCACTCTCTTATTGTAGCAGTCCACAATAGTATGATGTTCTAACAACCAGTCCATTCCAAGTATGACAACAAAGTCATGCAAGTCCAAAAGTATCAAATCAACGACAAAGTCTAGCTCTCCTACCCTCACAGGGTAATCTTTCAACACTTGATTCACTACATAAACAACCCCAGTCGGTGTACCCACACCCAAATCACACTCAAGTGCAGACACCTCTCTATCTAACAAATAAGCACAACTCCATGAAATGAAAGAATACGTGGCTCTAGGGTCCATCAAAACACGTACAGCAAAATCTGAAATAGTGAGTGTACATGTCACTACTCCTGGAGCTGCCCTGACCTCCTGCTTGGTAACTTTAAGTACTCCGACCTGTGGTCCTGATGAACGACCATGTCCTCATGATCCTCGATAACCACCTCTAGCTCCTTTATGACCTCTGCCACCAGTAGCAACCGAAGTAGCGGTTGTGTTCAGTTCCGGTCCTGCTGTACTCTGACCAACTCCACTGCCACCAGACAACAATGGGCACTCCCTCGCAAAGTGTCCAGGTTCTCCACATGGAAAGTAAGTTAACATCCTTGGCCTATCCGTAGATCCCACTAACGTACCACTAGCCTGAGCAGTCTATTGTGGCCTGAACCTGAACCTCTGAGGACTCCCATACCTACTGAACCGTCCTCTTCCTGAAGATGACGAAGCTCTTTTGTAATGGCCTCCCTTCGAACCCTTCTAGCTTGAAGGTCAAAGGTACGAACGCTCCTGGCGTTGTCCAACTCTAGAGGTCTGCTGTCAAGCTAGTAGACTAGTATCCACCCTCACAGCTGCGTCTATCAACTCTCTCAGAGTAGTATAAGATCATGTTGTCACTATGGGACGAATCTCCCCTCGCAGTCCCAACTCGAAGTAGCGACACTTGTCAGCCTCAGTACTAACGAACGTATAAGTAAAATAAGACAACGGCTGAAAACACTACTTGTACTCCATCACTGTCTTGTTCCCCTACCGGAGCTGCAGAAACTCAGACTCCCTGACATCCCAAAAAGAACGTGGGTAGTACTGATCCAAGAACCGCTCCCTAAAGACCTCCTAGGTCACTGTATCGATAGTCCAACCTGACATCTCCACTGTATACCACCACTGGTAAGCTCCACCATCCAATAGAAATATGGCCAACAAAACTCGCTCCTCTAGAGGACATCGCATCACCGTGAAGATCTACTACATCCGAGTGATCCGCTAGTGAGCTTCCTCAGGGTCTGCTCCCCCACTGAACGTACTAGCTCCCAAAAGCTGGGCTCTCTCGACACTGACACTCTCCAAGTCCCTAACTAACTTATCCACAATCTGTGCATGGGGCACATGTCTCGGAGGCATGTTCAACTGTTAAGAGGCATAGGTTAGTATGACATATGAAGCGTCAATGTATAGAGTACATATCGCTATCCTAATGCTCTAGTACCAAGCTGACAGGACCCATCATAATCCCCCCAAGGACCACCATGGGATGTGCCCTACTCCCATCTGACAATTACAATAGAGTACCGAAAATACCCTTAACAGGCTTAAAAGTAAACCAGTTTAAGTTCTACATTGTCAGACCAGGGATAAGTATCTTAAACAAAATGAACACATATGTCAGTTTACAAAACAGTACTCAAACCAACCCAAACGGGTTTACAAGTGAGCAACGAAAAGTGTCTATGCCTCGGCCTCTAGGTTAGCCCCTGCCTCTGTGTCACGGTCTATAGGGTCAAGAAAACAGTCAAAGGGTGAGTGGACTGAAAATAATAACATTTCCAAAAACACTTTAAGGAAACAAATAAAGGTTTTCCCCTCTGTTTTCAAACATACATGCATTCAAGTCAAATCATATGAAATGGAAATCAAATCATAAAGCAATATACAACAACATGAATCTGGACACATAAAACTGTACAACATGGTAAATCTAACCCTTGATATCCCCGATGTCTATAATCAACAACATCATGGCTTCTAACACTATGTGTGCCACTCGGGGTCTCAAGTTCGAGTATTCCCCGGGATCTAACACCGTCTGAGGTGATATCATAATGGTGTGTCTTCCCTAGACCTACCTCATCTAGGGTGATATCAATCTCTCGCACTCCTGATCCTGAGCCTCTCCTCAGAGCAACCCCTCACAAGCAGTGCACCGTGACTACTCCAGGATCCCTGATGTCTAAAGGTTACAATAACTCAAAATGATGGTATGTATAGTGTAGTAGTCATACCATTTCTCAAAATCCACAAAAATCAGTGTCTAGAAAACATTTCACAAATCTGAGTTCTCCAACTGATCACACAGATCGTCATTCAAAATCATTTAAGATTCAATCTTTCTTTCAAATCCCTATTTGACTCCAAAACTAGTCAACACAATATCTAGACGGGTATCAAGCCCAAAACATCGTAAAACATTAAACAGTGCGTAAATGACATTTAAAATCCACAAGATCGCCAACAAGTGATATCAAAGTATTTCAACTCCAATCATATAATAAAGCAATCAAAGCAGTTATGCATGCATTTTATTTTATAACACAAAAGTCCACTCACACCTAGTCCTCGTTGCGCTAACGAACTGTGATGTAACTACACCGAAGCTAAAACACTGTCTCTGGGCCTATCCAAAACACATCCAAAGGTCACTAATGGCCTCTACAAGTTCGACCACTAAACCCTCAAAAATTCTGATACTTGGAACAAGTCCTAACAAGCTTCCCTATGCTAAAAACCTCTAAACGACCTATCAAACGAACTCTGATCGACCTGAAACCACCACTATTGCATTCAGAACATCAAAACCTTTCTAGGTTTGACCTCGAAAAATGTGGCCACGCGCCTGTCAAACTTCTTGGTCAATGATAAGCCTTGAATTAAGCATCATTTTATAACTTTTATGCTTATATTTTAATGTTTAAACATCAAACAATTGACGAAAATAACATATTTTGTGAGATGTACAAAATTGGATAGGGAACGAAATTACGAGAATTTAGGGAAAAGAATAACCTCAATCGGAGTTATAACGAAGAAGTTATGATCAAATGAAAAAAGACCACCAAAAAACCACTCAGGAATTAGATAGGAACCTACCGAATACAAAATGGAAGCCCATAAACTAGTTCGGCAGGCACCTACCGATGTTCAGGAGAGAAGCTCGACGCCCGTGTACCGAAGGCGGCACCACCAAGCTCGGCGCGCGTGTAGCGAAGCTCTCTGCCTCTGCATTACCACGCGTCTAGAGAATTCCCTAAACTTCATTCAATGCGAGCCAACCAAATTGAATTCTGGTGACCATCCCGCGTTGACCAGCCCATTAACCACTGAAATTCAGCCTAATTTTCGGTGGGCTTCCACCGAACCATCTCATGTTCAATTCCAGCACCTATTTTCCTTGTTTCTTGTGGAAATTTGTCCAAATCAAGCTTGGATTTGTTTAGTTTTTATTTGGGAAACCTTTTTAATTAGGATTTTTATTACCTTTATCCTTTAGGACTTTAATTTAATTAGTTTAATCATTTTTCTTTTAGAATTTAAATTGTGTACTCCTATTTATTTGAGGATTAATTTTCTCCTATAAATAGATAGGCTTAGGTTATTTGTAAAGGGTTGCTCATTATTTTCACCAAATCTCTGCTTAACCAAATTTCCCTTTCCTTTTCAACCAGGATTTCTCTAACAAAAGTAAACTACACCATCCTCTATGATTCACCATTTCCATTTACATATAATACGTATTGAGTGTCTCATCGAGTGTCGAACCACCTAACATCTATAGAGCGTATTCCCAAGGATTCAAAGTATAACCCAACCTCTTAACCCCATAGTTTTCTCTTTGTACTTGAATATTGTGTTTATTGGATTGGTCATTAATTTTATTATGGTTTTATATTTTGTATTGATTTCAATAATCTTCCATGCTATGTTTATGCTTAATACTTGATTAGATATAGGGCGTATTCCCAAGTCTAGATCATTGAAAGTGTATAGGGCGTATTCCCGAGCACGTACTTAAGATAATGAACATGTATTTCATTAAACTTAGGTTTGGAATTTCGTTGATTCTGGAAATTGGTATAATTTATGAATGAGTTAGATTAAACATGATTTGGCCATGTAAATAATAGATTTGGTTAATTTAGATTAGTTAATCACATAAGACCTTAGTAAAAACCTATTTACCCCCTAATTAATTAATCAAACGATAATCATTCTTAGGTACCCTCAATCCCTAGTTAAGAACGATCCCTACTTATCAATACTACAATCTACAAAAAAAGGGTTTTAATTTGCATATGTTTTTATTGAAGTGTTGAGTGTGACTTTGTGTTTACTTTAATGCTTAGTTTTAGCATATCAATTTTTGGCGCATTTGCAAGGGATTGAAATAATCTCATGTATGATTTCGTTTATGTATATATGTTAAATTTAAATATTATATTCGTACATATTTCCATACGTGTATATAAATTGTAATACTTTCTATTAAAAAAATTGTCATTCTAAATATCTTTAAAAAAACAAACAATTTCCAACAAAAAACAAAAAATAGAATATCTGAACATAAAAAAAAAAATAAAAATAATTCAAAAATAAAAATAATTGTTTCCTATTAAATGTTTTAGAGTTGCATGACTTCCGAAACTTTTTTCTTCAAAATCTTACTTTCGGGAACAGATAGCGCCCCTTTTGTTTGCTTTGGGGCGGAGGTTTTAAACACTTGGGTTTGGTAAACCACTATTTGGAAAACTTCCATCGGTTGGTTATGGGGTCTAGGAGGGTTATGAATGGTGAGAAGTGGGGCACTAAGAAAGAGGACTCCAATGGAGTACATACCCTGGCCAAGATAGCTCCGGGTTGTTCTAGAAATTAGTCCTTGCTTCTCACGTTACATCTATCCCAATTGACCTTGATTAACGTCGAATGTTAGAGGGGATTGAAATATGTTTATCAGTACGCACATGCCGTAAGCCCAAGAAAGTACGATGAGAAGCGAAATGGGAAAGTTATTCATGTCACTCTAAGACTCTATCTATTGCATTGGTAGATTGCATACCCTCCCTGCGATTTCATGATGCTCGCATTTTATCACCGGGCCCCCTATGACTAAGTGAATCTAGGGAAGTGAGATCAAAGGTGCATGCCATTCTTTTCGTGCAATGTCACGCAACTCTTATGTTTTATGAAGGTTTTAACGATTTGCCTCTTATGCATTCACACCATTCTTCATGTAGACTTTTATGTGTTGCATTGATTTGGACGTTTTTGAACTTGTGTTTTTGCATCTTATTGGTGTGATCTACCTTGCATATTCTTGGTTATGCTCTTTAACTTCTTTACTTACTTGCTTATAACCTGTTCTTTATACATACAATGCTGTTTGCATATTTTCTGTTCTCTACATTTCATGAATACCTATCTTTCTTGTCCATTTCTCTTATCTATTGTCGCGATTAGGATATGACTCTCACATTGTATGTTTGTTGCATCTTAGATTCCTATGCATGACCAAGCCAAAGCTAGTGATTCTTACTCGTAGATCTCCACGCGTTGCTAGTTCCGATACATAGCCTAAACTGGAAGGTGAGTTAAGGGAAATTTTTTTTGAGAATTCGACCTTAGAACCCATCTTGGAACCTACTTTGAAGGAAGGCTACGAATTTGAGTCCTCTTCTTCCCCTAAACACCAACTTTAAAGTGAACCCAAAACTAAGATGGCCAACAACGAACGTAAGTCTCTTCGTCAACGTACTTGTTCAACTGAGTGGAGCATATGACCCTCCTGCATTGTTTTTCCTCTACCCAAGGAAATCAAAACCGACATTGAGCTTAAGAATGGTTTCCTTCCTGGACTCCCAACCTATTATGGGTTACCCAATGAGGATCCGAATAGACACCTTAGAACTTTCCAATTTGTGTGCAATGGCATGAAACCAAGTGATGTTGATGATGAACTTCTGTAACTTAAGGCCTTTCCCTTCTCTTTGGCGGATAAGGCCCAATTTTGGCTCATAGACTTGCCCGCCAATCATATCACTACTTCGCAACAACTTGCGGACTTGTTTTTAGCCAAGCACTTTCCCGCTTCTATGATCACTTCAAAAGGCGAAAGATCACATCCATTACCAAAGCACTAGATGAAACCTTTGGTTCATACTACGATCGATTCAAGGTCCTTTGTTCTACTTGTCCTTCACATGGTTTCTCGGAGACTAACCTAATGAATTACTTCTATGATGGTCTCAAACCCATGGACCGAGATCTTCTTGATGCAGCTTCACATGGGGCATTTATGGACTTAGATAAGCTTGAAGCAAGACAGTTACTCAAGATTAAGGCCTCCAATGATGCCCACTATGGCATGTCTCACAAGAAGAGGGTAAATGTACTTAATTTCGAGGGTACCTCAAATGAAAAGATTCAAAATCTCCAATTTATGCTTGAACAAGTTTTGGAGTTAGAAGCCAAAAGGTCTATGCAACCTAAGGGACCTATATGTGGCATATGCTAATTACGGACACCCTACTGATCATTGTCCTCAAATCATGAATCCCAATGAGGGAATGGAACAAGCCAATGCCTTAGTCGGATATCAAGGGAGCCAACAATTCAATACCTTTACCAACTATGGAGAGGGCAACCGTGATCATCCGGGATTTAAGTGGAGCAGCAATGAAGGATGTGTGAACCCTCCAGCTCAACACCAACAAGGGTATTCACATCAACAATTCATGCCAAGACCAACAATGCCTCACCAACTGATGGGTATGCAACGAGCTCCTCTGGTTCATCAATTCTCTAACCCGGATTATGATAAGATGTTTGCACAATCATCCACTTCAACTCAAGTCCTTCTGAACATCTAAAAGCAATCAAAGGAGACGTTGAAGACTTATGGCTGTAACATTTCTGAAATAAAGAAGCAAATTGGTCAAATTGTCGATTTCATGGGACAAGTCAAAGATACGGGGAAGTTGCCTTCACAAATCATTCCCAACCTAAAGAACGATGCTTTTCAGCATGCTAGTTATGTTACAACTCGAAGTGGGAAGGTTTTGCACGACCCTATGCCTAAGGAAGACCAGAAATCTTATGTGGATGCTAGGAAGGAAAGTGATGAATTTTTTTAGAATGAGTATGATAAGATCACTATTCCAAATAAGGAAGTGGTACCCATGCCAACACCAACTAGCCACGACAAAGGTAAACATCCTATATCTTCAAATTATATTCCTACTAATACCTTGTTGTCCCGTGCACCCTTTCCAAGTAGATTTGCAAAAACTAAGAAGGATGAGAAGTATGAAGAGATCCTTGACATATTCCGAAAGGTACAAGTGAACTTTCCATTAATTGAATGCATCAAACAAGTACCAGTTTATGCCAAGATCCTCAAAGATGACAAACAAGTGAAAAGGAGGTGGTTAAGGTAAACAAAACTGTTTTTGCAGTTATCCAAAGAAAACGTCCACCAAAATTGAAAGATCCCGAGAGCTTTTCAGTTCCCTGCGTAATAGGTTACAAGTCCTTTGATAATGTCATGCTAAATTTAGGTCCATCAATCAATGTTATGCCATAACATATATATGCATCAATGAATCTAGGTGATTTAAAGAAAGACAATATGATTATTCAATTAGCAGATCGTTCACACGCATATGCAAGGGGATATGTAGAAGATGTTCTTGTGCAAGTCAATCAGCTTATCTTTTGTGCTAACTTTTATGTACTTGACATTAATGAGAGTCCTTTGGACAAAACACCTTTTCTTTTGGGACGTCCATTCATAAGGACTGCAAGAACAAAGATAAATGTCCACAATGGTCTTCTATCAATGGAATTTGATGGGGAGATGATAGAGTTCAACATCTTCGAAACTATGAGGTATCCTACTACTGGTGTTAATGCTTGCTTTGCTATTGACATTGTTGAATTTATATTGCAAGAACACTTGAACCATATACAGAATGATGAACTCGAAATAACCATTTAAGAAGGAGCCGGACTGACTCCATTCGGGACTGAATCCCTCTTCGGTTCACTAATTGAGGTCCTTGAACCCAAAATCCTTGAATCCGTCATGGCCCTAAATGAAATTCCGAGATATGTAAGTCCTTCTCCTCCAACTACAATTACTTTTGGTACTAATAAAAAACTTCCCTCTGTTGTCTAAGCCCCTGAACTAGAACTTAAGGTACTTTCGAAACATTTGAACTACGCATTCCTTGGAGATAATGACACCTTACCCGTCATTATTTCATCAACTCTGAAACCTGATCAAGAGACAAAACTTCTGACTTTACTCAAGAAGTAAAAAACCACGATTTGATGGACACTTGTAGACATCCAAGGAATAAACCCTGTCACTTGTGTTCATCGTATCCTTCTTGAAGATAATGCCAAACCCACTCAGGAAGCAAAAAAGAGACTACATCCACCTATGATGGAAGTAGTTAAAAATGAGGTAATCAAACTTTATGATTGTGGTGTTATTTACCCTATTTCAGATAGTCGTTGGGTATCTCCTGTGCAGGTTGTTCCAAAGAAATCTGGAATCACTGTAGTAAAGAATGCCGAGAATGAATTAATGTCTCAACAAACCATCACTGGACATAGAGTTTGCATCGATTACCAGAAACTCAATGCCACCACAAGGAGATACCACTTTCCTTTGCCCTTCATTGACCAAATACTTGAGAGACTCGTAGGACGCTCCCACTATTGCATCGTTGATGGATACTCAAGATACAACCAAATAAGCATCACTCAAGAAGATTAAGAAAAGACCCCTTTCACATGCCTTTTTGGTACATTTTCTTACAGGAGGATGCCATTCGGTTTGTGCAATGCACCAGGTACATTTCAACGTTGTATACTTTCCATATTCTCTGATTATGTAGAAAATATTATTGAAGTATTCATGTATGACTTTAGTGTATTCTGAGATAGTTTTGATGCATGCTTAGAAAACCTTGAACTTATATTGCAAAGATGTGTCGATTCTAGGATAGTACTTAACTGGGAGAAGTACCACTACATGGTAACTCAAGGGATAGTTTTAGGACATATTGTTTCGGCTAAAGGCATAGAGGTTGATAGAGCTAAGATAGATCTTGTTCGATACTTACCCTCTCCCATTTCGGTGAGAGAGATCTGTTCGTTCCTTGGATATGCAGGTTTCTACCAGCGATTCATTAAAGAATTCTCATCAATTTCTAGACCCCTTTGTCGTTTACTCCAAAAGGAAACCACCTTTTTGTTCAGTGCCAAGTGCCAAGAGACCTTTGACAAGCTAAAGGAGTTGCTCACCAGTGCCTCTATCTTATGTGCCCCAGATTGGTTTGTACCGTTTGATCTCATGTTCGATGCCGGCTCCGACTATGCAGTAGGAGCTGTCTTAGGACAACGAAAAGACAAGAAGCCCTACACCATTTACCATACCTCTAGGACATTAGATGAAGCGCACCAAAACTGCACAACCACTAAAAAGGAACTACTTGCGGTAATTTTTTCTCTTGATTAGTTTCGTTCTACTTACTTCAATCCGAAGTTATAGTGTATACAGATCATACTGCTTTGAAGTATCTGATGACAAAGAAGGATGCCGAACCAAGACTTATCTGATGGATCCTCTTGCTCCGAGAATTTGATATTAAGGTAAGGGATAAGAAGAAAGTAGAGAATGTTGTTTCCGACCACCTATTTAGGATCGTGAAAAATCAAGAGGATGGCATCATACTTGAGACCTTTCCAAACGAACAACTCTTCGAAATCCAGCTAAGTACCTCTGCCACCCCTTAGTATGTTGATATTGTAAACTACTTGGCCACTAAAGCTTTCCTGAATACCATGCCTAGATATCAACGTGATAAGCCTAAACATAATGCTAGAACTTACTTATGGGATGAACCTTACTTGTGGAAACAATGTTCTGATTTAGTAATTAGGAGATGTGTCCTAGATAATGAACATAATTCTATACTCGTATTTTGTCATACTGAAGCATGTGGGGGACATTTTGGATCCAAGAAAACTACCCTTAAGGTGTTTGATTCATGTTTTTTTTTGCCTACTTTATTTCGCGATGCTCATGCATTTTGTGCTACTTGTGATAGATGTCAAAAATCTAGTAATCTAGGACCTAGAGATCAAATGCCACAAACTTACATTTTGCATGTCGAAATCTTTGATTTGTGGGGTATAGACTTCATGGGTCCATTTCCTACTTCTTTTGGTTTTGAGTATATACTTCTTGTTGTGGATTATGTATCAAGATAGATGGAAGCGAAAGCCACTCGTACTAATGATTCTAAAGTTTTTGCAGCTTTCCTTCGCACTAACATATTTTGTAGATTTGGTATGCCCCGATTAATGATTAATGATGTGGGAAGCCACTTTTGCAACAAAACAATTGGCACACTATTAAAGAAGTATGGAATCACTCACAAGGTATCAAATCCATATCACCCTTAAACCAATGGGTTAGCAGAAGTTAGAAATCGAGAAATCAATAAGATACTCGAGAGAACTATTGGGCCCTCACGAAAGGATTGAAGTGCAAGGTTAGACAATGCTCTGTGGGCCTACAGAACAGCTTATAAAACCCCTATCGGTATGTCACCCTTTCGGCTTGTCTATGGCAAAGCATGCCATCTTCCCGTGGAATTTGAACACAAAGCTTGGTGGGTAGTTAAGAGATTCAACATGGACACTATTGAAGCAAGAATACATCGAAAGTTGCAAGTTTGTAAACTCGATGAAATTTAGAATGATACATTCGATAGTTCATGGATCTACAAAGAAAGAACCAAGGCCTTACATGATAAGATGATCTGTGGAAAGCACTTCCAAGTTGGTAAAAAATTTCTTCTCTTAAAATCACGCCTTAAACTATTTCTAGGTAAGCTTCGTTCTCGATGGAAGGCCCTTATCTTATTACTCATGTTTTCTCTCATGGTGCTGTACAGGTTCAATCACCTATCACTGGGAAAGAATTCAAAGTCAATGGCCACCGACTGAAACCCTACTTCGAAGATTTCAAGGAACACAATGTGGACGAGATGCAACTCCAAGACCCGGATATTCAAATTGAAGAATAAATGAAGCATCAGGTTAAGGCTGAATGGACATTAAACTTCAACCACTTCTTGGGAGGCAACCCAATGATAGAGAAGTGGTGGAGCCATCAAACGGAGATTTGCTTCCTTACACCCTTCACTCCCCTTACTTTAGTTACTTTTTTATCTTTACTACTTTCTTTTTGTAAATCAATTCTCCTTACTTAGATTCTATGCTTTCACTTTCCAACATTGTGGACAATGTCAGATTTAATTTTTGGGGGAGAGGTTTACAACTTTATTGAGTCTATTTCAAAAAACAAAAACAAAAACAAAAAACAACAAAAACCCAAAAAGATTTTCATGTGTTTTAGTCTTTAGTCTTAAGTCTTTTTGTTTAAATTAGCGTTTTTAAAAAAGTTTTAGGATGCCCTTTAACCTGCCAATGATAAAAATGACGGATAAACGAAGATAACATGGCTAAAAGATGATCACTACAACTTGAATTCATTTGTTAATGCTTTATGATTGAGTGTTTATGACTTGTAGTGGTTGATTCATGATAAACTGGTAGAGAACGAGCATGTTAAGATTTGTATGAATCATATGAACCCTATGTGGGCTTTAGAGCCTTATATACTTCTTTTTTGAGTGATTCATAGGAGTTCTTTGTTTAAATTGAAGAACATATGCCTCATAACTGCTTGCCATAAATTTTAATGAACTCTAGCGTACTAGAACTTATTCTATGTGATTTTCAAAGATTTTAAGTCAATAAATTCTCCTACTTTGGACATGATTAAGGCAATAAGGTTAGCACCACTTATCCAAATATTCGAGCCCTATTTGATAACATAAGTGTGATCCCTCTAGTTTAACCACTTTGAACCTAAATTAAGCCTTACTTTCATCACCCTAAACATCTCTTCACATAATTCTAGTATAAGACATCATTTACCCTTGTTCCTTGGACTTGGTTGAAGATTTGAAAGATGGTGTGAGATACAAGTAAGTGATTTGATAAATGACGACTTATATGTAAGTGTAGGGAATGACTTGCTCAAACTATGTTGATATTCATTGCATTACCTCTCAAAAGAAAAAGGAAAAAAAGAAAAAAATAAAAAAGAAAAAAATGATGAAAAGAAAAAAAAATTAAGAACAAAAGTTCTATGAGGTACTAAACTTGAGTTTTGAGCTAAGTCCCCTACGCTTGTGATTTGGAACAATGAAGATTGGAGGCCTACATGAAGAATTTTGGCCACTTGCCCTAATTACAAGTTCAAAAGATGTTGATAATGAAGATTAAGGTCTAACAAGTTAATAATTGGCCTATGATGATGAGAAAACACGTATGCCTATGTAATGGAGCCTTTGGTGAGTCCTGGAACAAAATTTAATACTACTATCCTAAATATTCCTTGACACTACACCTAGGCCCATTACAACCTTCAAATTAAGACCTTATGATCCTTGAGTAAATTTTTATTAGTTGAGTCTATCACTTGAGTAAGCTTGTGGTTTTGGTTCATTTGTGCAAGTATGTTCACTATCTTATGGTTATGGTTTATGTTTGAAATTTTTATGAAGTAACTTACTTTCTATTATGTGAGCATCTTTCTCACATACCTTGAGTGCAAACACAAACCCTATGCACATTGAGTGGAAATTTTGAGTGCATATCCCTTGTGAGTTGATTCATACTTGTTTCATTCATGTTGAGATACATTTCACCAAGTTTACTCATTGTCTTACTTTTCAAGGCACTTTGTTATGTTGTATTAGCTTTTGAATTCCATATGCTACATAGCTCGTTAGTGTAAATTTTTTATGCCATATTTATGTTGATACAATTTGAGACAAATGGTTAAGGGCACAGTAGTTTTTTGTTTAGAAAAATAAAAAGAAAAAAAATGAGTTTCAAACCTTAGTTTGTTTTGGTATTTGCTAGGGACTAGCAAAGTCTAAGTGTGGGGGGTATTTGATAAGTCTTGAATTAAGCATCATTATACCTTTTATGCTTATCTTTAAATGTTTAAATACTAAACAATTGGAGAAAATAACATATTTTGGGAGAAATGTTCAGAATTGGATTAAGCTTGGAATTATGAGAATTTAGGCGAAATAATCACCTCAATCGAAGTTATATTGAAGAAGTTATGATCGAATCAAAAGAGGCCACTAAAAACCACTCAAGAATTCGGTAGGGGGCTACCGAACCCATTTAACCAACCCAAAAGAATATTCGGTAGGAGCCTACTGATTCTCAAGTGTGACGTTCGGCACGCGCATCCTGAATCTGTTAAGCCATGGTCGGCTAGCGTGCACCAAACGACTCTTCAGCCTTCCCATCGTCGTTGACTAGCCGTTGACCACCGACTCTTCAATCGGAGTTGTAACGAAAAAGTTATGATCAAATGAACGGAGGTCACCAAAAACCACTCATGAATTCGGTAGGAACCTACCAAAACCAAAATGACATCCCAAAAACCGGTTCAGCAGGCGCCTACCGATGTCCAGGAGAGAAGCTCGGTGCCCAAGTACCGAAGGCAGCAGCACTAAGCTCGACACGCGTCCACCGAAGCTCTCTGCCCCTGCTTCAGCACACGTCCAGCGAATTCCTTAAGCTTCTTTCAGAGTGTGCCTACCTAATTGTATTCCAGCAACCATCCCGCATTGACCAGCCCATTGACCACCGAAATTCAGCCCAATTTTAGGTGGGCTTCCACCGAACCGTCTCCTATTCAATTCTAGGACCTATTTTCCTTGTTTCTTGTAAAAATCTGTCCAAATCAAGCTTGGATTTGTTTCCTTTTTATTTATGAAGCCTTTTTAATTAGGATTTTTATTACCTTTATCCTTTAGGACTTTAATTTAATTAGTTTAATCATTTTTCTTTTAGGATTTAAATTGTGAACTCCTATTTATTTGAAGATTAATTTTCTTCTATAAAAAAGAGGCTTAGGTTATTTGTAAAAGGTCGCTCATTATTTACACCAAAGCTCTGCTTAACCAAATTTCTCTTTCCTTTTAAACCGAGATTTCTCTTACAAAAATAAACTACACCATCTTCCATAGACATATAAGGCGCATTCTTGAGTGTCTCATCAAGAGTGTCGAACCACCTAGCATCTATAGAGCGTATTCCCGAGGATTCAAAGTGTAACCAAACCTCTTAACCCCGTAGTTTTCTCTTTGTACTTGAATATTGTGTTTATTGGATTTATCATTAATTTTATTATGGTTTTATATTTTGTATTGATTTCAATAATCTTCCATGCTATATTTATGCTTAATACTTGATTAGATATAGGGCGTATTCCCGAGTCTAGATCATTGAAAGTGTATAGAGCGTATTTCGGAGCACGTACTTAAGATAATGTACATGTATTTCATTAAACTTAGGTTTTGGAATTTCGTTGATTATGGAAATTGGTATAATTTATGAATGAGTTAGGTTAAAGATGAGTTGACCATGTAAATAATAGATTGGGTTAATTTAGATTAGTTAATCACGTAAGACGTTAGAAAAAACCAATTTACCCCCATAATTAATTAATCAAACGATAATCATGCTTAGGTACCCTCAATCCTCGATTAAGAATGATCCCTACTTATCAATTCTACAATCTACAAAAAAGGGTTTTAATTTGCATATGTTTTTATTAAGTGTTGAGTGTGGCTTTGTGTTTACTTTAATGCTTAGTTTTAGCGTATTAGTCAACGCTGACATTAGAAAATGTTAACGCTAATGTCACGGTCAATGATCAAAGTCAACGGCTGACATCATGCTAACATCATTCTGACAAGTCTGACACCTATCAGGTCTAACAACTGTCAGGTCTGATAGCTACCTAGTGTCACACTCTGATTGGTCCACGTGTCGTGCCACGTGTCCACTGACACTTCTAACACCCTACCATGTGGCACCACCCACTTGGTCCACGTGTTCTAACATGTCGGTGCTGATTGGACTTGAAAACTGCCACGTGGTAGCACCCCATTGGCCACGTGGCCTGACAACCCTGACAGATGATGACATCACCCGCTGATGTCATCATCATCTACCTCTTGCTGGGTCGACCTAGTTCTCTGCAATGGGTCGACTAAACCCGCGTCTCGACCCAGTTTCAACTCATCCAAAACTTAACCAAATTTGACCTTTTTTGTTCCTTTCGACTCTTACTCAACTCAGAAACAAGCCTATGACCTCAATAACACAAGAAATGGTCCAGAATTTACCTTCCAAGTTTTTGATTTTCGGGTGAAGTTCCAGACCTTCTCCATGTCAATTCCGGCCACCTCAATCCTTCCTGTTTTCCCCTTTATGTTCGTCTGGTTCCTAGGAACACATTCTGATCAATAAAACAGTCCAACAAACACCAAAAGTCAATTTAAAATTTTTGAACTTTAAAACTCACCTATACTGTTTGCCGGCCACCGTCCACGGTTTTCCACACCATTGCCACTGTTGTGCTCGTCTCATTCCACTCTCTCACTTTCCCTCTCACACAAGAAGCAAATGATGAAGAATGAAGGAAGTAAGTTTGTGTGTTTTGGTTGGGTTTCTTTGGGTTTTCGAGTAAACACAAACAAATGGACGAAGGGTGAACAAATATCATATCCAAAACCATGGGGAAATGGGCCAATGGATGAGTGACAAGTGTCAATCAAATAATTTAGACCAATCCAAATCCTCCATTTGTACAATCCCTCGTAGAACATGAATAGTTTCTGATTCCTTTCGTGAACCATAATGTTTCTGTTCGACATCCGAATTCGATGTGCCACCTGTCTACGCAATCGTGACGTCCCGATCTATGTAACAGACCTTGGTCAAAGTCCAAAAAGTGTAACGGGTTAAAATTGAAAATTTTCCCTTTTCAAGGGCAAAATAGTCAAGTCACATCTAAATTTCTAAAATTTCAAATTAACGAAAGTTCTGGTTGTTACACTGATGTTGGATACGAGGATTGGTTATGTTTGTTTTCGATGGGTGCTATGTGCACAGAGTTTTTCACTGAGGTGATATGGGATGCGACTGATGTTTTTCACTAGTTAATTTGATAAGCATTTTTCACTGATCATGGATTTGAAAGCCATATGATTTGAGTTAAAGCAAGTGTTTGTTATAACTTTTTTTTTTCTAATGCATCCATGTTTTAAGTGAAGGGTGTAAAAGTCTTTTCGATTAAATCGTTTATAAACTGGTTGTTTTTGTTCACTCACAGCTTTTATGATTTTTTATCACTATTCCATTTTAGGTCTTAGATGACAGTGAAAAACTGTCATCTGATTGAAAGAAAAAATGTTGTCTATGCGAGTGTCATCTATTTGAATCATATCAGACGACATTTATTAATTTTCATCTGAAAGCCTAAATAGACAACAGTTTTCAGAAAAATTGTTGTTTGATGCATCATCAAACAACAGTTTTTCACAAAAAATGTGAACTGAGAGCCTAATAGACAACAATTTTTAGAAAAATTGTTGTTTGATGCATCATCAAACAACAGTTTTTCACACAAACTGTCAACTGAGAGCCTAATAGACAACAGTTTTTAGAAAAAACTATTTTCTATGTGTGTGAAAAACCGTTGTCTGATGGTGAATCAGACAACATTTTTTTTTTAAACTGTCATCTATTAGCCTAATAGACAACAGTTTTTTTGTAATGTAGATAACAGTTTTTTTGTTTAGATATTATGTGATGTACTTTTAGACAACAGTTTTATATTAATAAGAAAACAGTAATTCACTTTTGTATTTAACTTATAATCTTATTAAAATGACATTTGTGTGTCACTTTCTCGGGCACCTATTATCTGACAGGACCCGTTTCCGAAGGACTTTGATAACCGTGTCTGATCTTGCTCCCGTTTGACAAGTCAACTGAAGTTACGAAATTACCCTCAGCACTTGCCAAATAAGGGATAACCACACCTGTGCCCACTCATGCCTCCACATCTCGATAAACCTCGATCATCGCTCCACGACCTGGAGGGTCAATAAAACAGAAAAGGTGTGAGTGGACAAAACAAACTTTTATAAATACATTTACCAAAATACATTCTTACCCTCCAGTTTCACAAACATGCATGCATATCATAAACCATGAGTAAAATACATCTGGGCACAAATGTTTATAAATCACAAATCCCAATAAAACCACGGGACTCATTTCCATAGCCAATCTCATAGTCACGTTATCCCTGCAACGGGTGCAAATCAATAGGCTCAAGGACCCCTCAAAATCCGAGTTTGTCGCTGTGAACACATCATCAGCCGACAATCCAGATCATCGTGACACATCACCGACCGATCCCTACATAATCCAGCACATCTGATCTGAGTCGAACCTCCCTCGGCTGGACGACAACAGACCGTGCTACTTGACCTCTCCGGGCGAACACATCCCATCCCGGAGGTGAGCGTTATCTCCAATGTTCATTCCGGGGAAACACATTCCCAACTGGAAGCCCTAATATCCACAACACAGGGTGCACTCCGGGGGAAACATATTCCCAACCGAAAGCCCTAAATATTCGCAACATATCACTACCATGAAAACCAGTTAAAAACAGTTGCATTTGAAATCAAATCATTTATCCACAGAGGGTCTCAGCCCAAAACATAGTTTCCTCAAAATCCGTTAAACCAGAGTCCCGATTATTTCATAAATCCGAAAACCATCAATATCATCAAGTAATCACATGGAAATACCAATCCAATCAAAATCACATTTCCATTTGGGTCTCAAGCCCAAAATATCATTTTCACGCAAATCCGTGCAATCGCAACCTCAATTGCCATTTTCACATAAGTCCATAAAATATAACCAAAAAGCATTACAAATCCATCAAATCAATTTCCCGACTCATAATTCGAGTCAAAACCAATCTCAAATCCCGGGCCTTCGCCCAAAACAGCAATTTCACAATTTTCTCGATAATCGTGCTCAGAACAATATAATAATCCATAAAATCGATAAATCATCATATTGAAATATCAATCAAGTAAAATCATTTCAAATCACATAATAAATCATTTAAAACATATATGCATGCATTATGGGTAGAAAACAAAAGTTCACTCACACACCGTCCATATAGCTCGCTTTCCGAGCTGCACGTTTTTCCGTAAATTCCAGAAATCACCATTCCTATCCAAAATCATTATCAAGGGTCACTAACACTTCAATATACCTCATATAATTTTCCCCAATTTTTTCGGGATTTAAATACATATTTTAAACGTATACAAAAACATCGGATACACTGAACACTATCGAAACGATATCCGATTTTCTCGAAACCAGTGCCAAAATGTTCATCATATCAAAATGAGTAAGTTTCATGTTGAACTCACCTTGATAAAAGCTACCACGCGACCTCACGCGCTGCGGTGAGTGGCTGCGTGTGGGTGCCACGGGCCTGCTACAGTGCAGGGCACTGTTCATCTTCTCAACCCGGTTGCTTGTTAAACGGGTCCTGCAACCCGCGATATAAGCTTACTCAATCCCTGTCAATTTCCACTCAATGTCTTCAATTAATTCAACTAATCGTATCGTTTTAACCTTAATTAAAGGTCTGTAAGTTCAATTGTATGATTTGTTACCTTGAAGGCATTCGACCAAGCCACGAGAGTTCAAGGTCTATTCATCATTCGATTCTCTCACTGGTCATCATTTCCTCTAAATTGATTCGTCCTGGAGCTTCATAAAAGTCTAATAAACGCATTCCAAGTCTCAATTTCATCCTTTTAATTCTTCAATTACTCAACTCAATCCTTGAATTGCTCCACTTCCGCCATGTCCGTTCTGAGCCAAAAGGATACCAATTCCCTTCGTTCTTGAGGAAATCCTGATCGAGACAGTCCCAGAAAACTCAACCCAATCTCAATTTAGAGTATCACGACCTAAAAATTCAAATTTGATTTTTAGGAGCATTTGAATTCCTACGGGTTTGGGCTTTCGGGTTTAGAAGTTTTCCCTCATCTTTGCTCCTCATATCATTTCTGTTAATTCCTTCTCATAATCGTCAGTCTCTGAAATTTCCTCTCAAGGTTAGCTGTGGAAGGAAGCAGTGCTCTCACACAATCATACTCTGTTTTCTTTGTTCTCCCCCAGCACGATCAAGTTATATTCAAATAGTTATATACATGGAATTATACATGGAATTATAGTTTACTAATTATCAGGGCCACCAATCGTGTTTATAAGGTGACAGATGTCACCTAAAGACCCAAATGACTCACCAATACGGCAGAGTCATCCAATACTGTGCCAATTTACCAATTTACCCTTCTTTTGCAAAATTACTAAATTGCGCTTCGCCGTTTCAGACCCGTATCTTTTACATCCGAACTCTGATTGACGCATGCTGCCTGTCTACGGATTCAACATCTCGAGACCTACCCAACGATCTTTACGACCAGTCCAAAAAGTGTCCCGATCAAAAAGTCAACTTTCGGCACTTATAACCAGGGGCAAAATCGTCATTTCCTTCAAATTTTCCAAATTTTCCTTTTTCGAATTTCCTGGTCGTCACATTATCGGTTTATATGTAAAAAAATTCAATAAATAGTAGCCAATCTATCAAACATGCATTCATATATTAAATCAACTAAAATGTCAGGACCTGACCTTCCTCGGTTAGGACCCAACTCATCTAGCACTATATTGTCCGCTTTGGGCCTCGCCCTCACGGTTTTGTTTTCGGGAGCTCATGGTGCAACTTCCCAGGGGGTCACCCATCATGGAATTGCACCAGCCTCAACTCGCTTAACTTTGGGGTTCCTATCCTCCCCAAAGCCACTTGAGCTCCCAAAAGGCCTAGTGCTAGATAGGTGTGTGCCTACACCTTTAAGGCACACCACCATCCTCTCCCAGACCATTCCCTCCTCGCGGAAATGTGGGATCGTTCACTGCTCCCTCAGGACACGGGTCTTACATAAAAACTAAAAAGATAGTCATACATTGCAATCCCGAAAGTACGAGAATTAGTTATATGTAGCTACGTGCATGCCTCTCAAGATATAATCAAAACAAAGAGGTAAAATTAACATAAAAGTACATTTTTTAAGTCGTGCAATTCAATTGTACCGAGTCATTCATATGCTACCTAAACCTAAGTTACATAATTTCCTAAAAAATCAGCTCACTCACCACGCACTTCATATATCTCCTCAACTACTCTGCTATTGGAGAGGCTATACTAACATTGGTTAAGGATGCTGATTGAGTTGGTATTTCATCTGGAAAGTCAAAAGATGTCTCAATTGTAGTTGAACCAGAATTCTCATCTTTATTTAAGGATCGTGGGTTGTATGTGAAAATCATACCAACAATACTAGGGGTTTCCTAGCCAATAGAGACATGGGTTGTATGTGGAAATCAGATAATGCCAAGGATAAAGATGGCTTTGCGTACCTGAAAAGAAATGGGTTTTATCACATGTTTAATTATTTCTACGTCGGGGATGAAGATATAGCATATCTAGGTATTAAGCATCATCTACAAACAAGTAGTCATTCAATAAGATACTAATCAAATCCATCTAGATGAGTAAAATTATCCGCATGTAACTAATCAGTGGTAGAGAGTGTTGGAGGACATAGAGAGCAAGAGAAAATCAGGACTATATGACAATTCATCTGAAGTTTCATTACTAAATACTGCTAAACATATAGATTAATGACTTATTTACATTGTCCTTACCAGCTCGTAAAGTTCCTTGACAGGACCCGTCCCAATCCTCCTAGATTATCGTGTGGCATGCCTGCTCTCGTCCGTCACTACATGTTAGACCAGGGATAAACTCGTCACCCACTTGAGGTCCATCAGAATACGCCAGGATCGGCGGTGACATGTGATGTCTCGATCTCTGCTACAGCCCGCATCCACTACCAACCTGAAGGGTATTAAAACCATTAAAAGCTGTTAGTGGACAACACAACAGTTTATTAAAAATCATTTATATCGAAAAGACATTTATACCCTTCACGTAAAAGCATGCATGCATCATAAAACAGTTATTTCAAATACTTTCTCGGAAGCAAGACGTATTGCTTCCCAAAACAAAACACAGTAAAAAATGCTTCACAATCGAACCCATCATCTCAGTAGGGTCTCATCCCAAAAACCAAATCAAGCAAACCAGAACGGAACCTCGGTCCAAATCATCGAACACGTGGGAACACATCCCATGGGAACCCATCCCAATGTCAGTCACGATTCTAATCCTAGCACATGTGCATATAGTTCATGACCGCTCACAATCCTAGCATGTCATCGTGAACACATCACTCGCCGCGACCCTCTCTAGATCTTCGCGTACACATCGCCGATCGATCTCAGAGACAAACATCAGCACTCCTAAGTCGAGCCTCCCTCGTTCATTGCTTCTTGCGGCTGCTCGACAACAGGTAGTGCATCGTGATCTCTCCTGAAGGAACACATCTACAGTTTGGAGGCGAGCGCCATATCATCCTGGACTCACCTGAATGCCATCATCAATAGGGCCTCAAAACACGAAACATCACTAAATGGGTCACATCCCGAAAACCAGTGTCCTACGACACTTTACATCCCAGGTTTATTCGAATCCTATCAAATCCACAACTGGGTCTCATGCTCGAAATATCTTTCATAAAACTCATAATTATGTCACAACCCGACTTATCTCACTTTTGACTATACTCTAAGTCAAACCTCAAATCAACTGGGTCATACACCCGAAAGATATTTCCAAACCTGAAAACCAGTTCTCGTTTCCAAAACACTTTCAAATCATCGAACAATTGGGACTTGTACCCAAATCTCGATTTCACGCATCTCCGAGAAATTCTCAAAATCATAGATCTGTTCCTCGGTTTAACGCCTCTCCATGAAACCTTCGGAATCAAATAAAACACAAGCACGTAGTACACTCGGTCGAAACCCAAACATCATATAAAACAGAAATCTCGAACTACGTGCAATAACGCATTTTCCTCCGAAAATGCCCAACAATTCATATTAAAATCACATGCACTCATGGAATCTCAAAATATGTTAATAAACACATATAAAACGTTTATGCATGCATCATATTTATAAAAAAAAAGTCCACTCACAGACCGTCCATGATGTGCCTCAATACGTGTGTCATTAGCATCTCCAGGATAATCCGACCTCTCTGGGTCATCCAGACCTATCTAAAACAGACTCAAAGGTTACTATCAACCTAGAAAAGTCCATATCAAGAACCCCTAACATTCTCGAAAAAGTCAATGTGTCCCGGACATGCTTCCCTAGGCTTTAAACCTCAATTTGACCAACCTAACGATCTTCGATAAACTCAAAACCACCACCATTGGATTTGTATCGTCGAAACCTTCAAAATGGTCCTAGTTCTACCTCGAAATGCATGTTCACGCGCCCCCACATGCGTGTCAACGTTGACCAAAAATTCAAGACTGACGTCAGTGGTTAACGGTCAAAGTCAACGTTGACGACATCACTTTCATCAGTAGTGATGTCATCATTGACATCTGACACGTGTCAACTGACATGTTAGACCCGAAATGATGATGTCATCATGATTATGTCATACCTGATCCAGCTTTTTCTCTCTGGTTCCTGGTTCGATTTCAAAGTTGTTCCTTCCTACATGCTCGTCCAGTAATCCCTAGTCGATCTATGGATTCAAAAGACTGAAAAATGGACTAGAAATTTACCTCTAATTCGAAGAACAGTCTCCCAGTTTTCCAGCCTCCTGTCTGGGCTACTCAGCTGTCCTCCTCCAACTAAAATCATCCCCACACATTCGTACAAGCACAATAAACACACCCCAATCATTAGAAACCACCCCTAACGTCCAAGACTGAAAATCAAAATGTGAATTAAAAAAATGGGGTTCTCGAGTTTACCTTCCTTCACCGTCTACGACGGCTCACCCATCCTCACCATTGTCATCACAGCTTCCCTTTCACTCTCCTTTTCTCAGACTACACAGGGAACGGAATGGTGTGGTGGTGTTTTGGGTTGCACGGGTTTGGGGCGTTTCGTGTTCGAATGAAACAGATGAGGATGAAAGGGGTGGGTGCATGTATGTGTGATGATAGGAAATTTGGGCCTAGCAAAAATATATGGGGCCCACTCAAGACAAAATTCCACCCATTTCGTAATTCGTGCAATAATTCCCCAAACCTTCCGTGACCCGTAACCTTCCCGTCGAATGTCTAATTTTGATGTGCTACCTGTCTATGGGCTCGTATTGACTCAATCTACGTAAGGGTCCTTGGTCCTCATACATTGGACCTCACAGGTCAAAAGTCAACTTTTTACCCTCGTCTAAGGGCAAAATCTTAATTTTGCCCTGAATGTCCGACAATCCTCGATTAACCCCTGATTAGCCTCGCTAATCCTCTATTAATTCTTAATTAATCCCAAAAATTTGGGACAGGTCGTTACAATTTTCCTCCCTTAAAGAATTTCATCTTCGAAATTCAAATTGGCCCAATTCCACAACGAAACCGTGGAAATACAATCATGTCTCCAACTCAGGCACTCTCGTGTAAACGAACACGTCCGACCCAACCACCATACACGTCGGTACCCACTGTCACCGGATCTTCCATAGCTCCAACTCAACTTTTGAGAAGCCACACTTCGGTTCGTAAGTCTTACTCGAGACACCGACACTCGTCAATCTCGCATATCACTCACTCCGAGAGATCTGCCATACTGAGTTGACCTCAAATCAGCTTTTCAGCCTGACAACCCTTCTCATCCGACAATCGAAGCTAACATACTACTCAGCATCGGATCCGAAAAACATCATCTAGATCCTACCATCACAATGGCACGAATCTCAACTCGCATGTCATACTCAGATCTGCGGAATTTATCGACCCTAGTACTCACATCAGTCAATACCTTCATTTTCCCATACTCATGCTGACTCTCACTGTCCACAGAGATACAACTTTCTTCTAAAGTCTCTAAGTCAACAACAACTATCGTGACTAGCCGGTAATTCCCGGCTCCACTGCGCTTTCGCTGCGCCACTCTGATCTCGACTCACTCTCGAGTCCCACTGTAACACCCCGGAAATTTGAGGATTTCAATATTGTAATTTATTATGCGAACTGACGCTTTTACCCTTGTGATTGGTATGACCAATTGTTGACTTTTTGATTTATAAATTAAATGGACTTTGACCTATGACCGTGACGTAGTTCGGGATGTCACGAGTTCATAGACAGGTGGCACGTCCAATTCGGACGATCAGGGAAAAAGTTATGACTATCGGAAGTTCAGGGGTATTACCGTAATTTGGACATTTAGGGGTGGAAATGTTGACTTTTCTTTTGGCAACTAATTTTCAGTTGACTCGAGGACCGTTAGGTAGGTCTCGACGTCCTGAGTCCGTAGACAGGCGGCACGCCAAAATCGGACTTCGTACGAGGAAGTTATGGTCAGAAACGTGAAATCGGGAGGTTCGTGTCTCGGTTTTCGTGCCAAATATTTTATTCTGGAAATCTGATTGGAGGACACCTGGTGAGTGACAAGTGACAAGTGTCACTCACCCATTGGCTAGATTGGATCAGATCCACTATGGGATTAAATAGCATTAAAATCAACTTTTAATTCCAGCCATTGATCTGAAACCTCCAGATCTGATCTCAGCCCTTGATCTCATTCTGAGATTCAATCCTGGCCCTTGATTTAAGCTCCTGTTCTGTATTAAAATGTATACACCCTCATTCTCTCAACCCGATTGCACGATTCCCTCTTGGAACCAACTCACCAGCCCTCACCACTCAACCCCACACCTCAGGCAACCAACCACCACCTCCCTGACGCCGGCCACCACTCCACGGCCGCCCTGCACGGCCGGCATTCCCTCAGACCCGAGAAGGAAACCCGAACAGCCCAAGTCACCAAACCATCCAAACCTTCACTCTGGGACTCGAACCAACGTACGGTTGGGTTCACCGTGACGAAAGGACGACGAGGAACTGATCTGGACGGTGTACGGCGGCGACACGGCGGCGATAGGACGATAAACCCGTGAGTGCCCGTTTTCCTTCCTTGCTTCGAAACGTCTGTTGTTGACGTTGACATTGTTTGGTTATTGTTAGGACACATTCAGGGGACCTTGACGACCAGTTCAAACCCAGGACCGTGACTGGAAAGTCGTCGACTCGCCGGAGAAGATAACCAGAACCGGCAGCCAACCTTCCAGTCGATTTTCAGGTAATCTCTTCGACCTAGAATCCAGTTCTAATTGCACAGAACCGTTGAGGAGGTTGAGACGAGTCCATAGGAACAAACCTCACCTGAAATGGTGATCGGAATAGCGATCTGTGATCGGGTCAAGCCGTGGGGCTGCGGTGACCCGGTTCTCTGACCCGGTTACTGTAGCTGATGACGTCATCATGCTGACGTCAGCAGTGACGTCATCATGTCAGAAACTGTCAGACTAGTGACCAATGGACTGCTGACACGTGTCCTCTGACACTGTCAGTGATGACGTCATGCTGACGTCAGCAGTGACGTCATGCTGACGTCAGCAGTGACATTATGCTGACGTCATCAGTACTGTAGCACGGTTGACCAGAGGGTTGACCAGGCGCGTGGGGGCACGTGTGAACAGTGATTTTGGTGGGACCACCACCATTCTTTAGGTTTCGACAATCCGGATCCAATGGCGGTGGTTTCGGATCGATCGGAGATCATTAGGTTGGTCAAAATGAGAGTTATTGCCTTGGAAAGCGCGTTCGGGTGGCTTTTCCGGATCGGTTTCGGTCTAGGGTTTCATGATTGAATGTTAGGGGTTTTTTTGACCTTTCCATATGCTTTGGTTATGACAGGGATTGTATAATCGTACCAGAACGAGGGTATACGTTCGGTTTTCAGCAGGACCGTACTGTGAGTGGGCCATTTTCTTAAACCCTTGCGTGCATAAATGTTTTCTGGTTTATTATACTTATTCACATGCTAAAAACAATAATGGTTTTGATGATATGAAAAATATGGTTATGGCACGTTTCACGGTATTTGGGCTTGAGACCCGTCCGATGAGACTTAATGATTGGTTCAGATTCTATCTATGTATATATATGCTTGCATGGGGATATCAATAAAATGTATTTGGTACTGCACTGTATAGATCCTTCCATATGATACTGTCTCCTCCGGATGAGGTACCCCGGAGTGGTCACGGACGTCTAGAACGTCCAGCGTCTATGACGCTAAGCATCGGGGATGCTGTACCCGAACGGGGTTCGGGGATTGAACTCGGAGTTGAGACCCGAGTGGCACGCGTAGCCTTGTGATTGTGACCTTATTGGACGTCAGGGACGTCAGACATCAGGGATGTCGGGATTGGAGTGTATAGTGCAGTGGCTAAAATTATACTTATGGTTTCATTACATGCCTTATGATTCATGTTATATGATTTATGATTTTAAATGATGATGCATGCATGTTTGAAAACGGAAGGGGTAAATTATATGTTTTACTTATCAAACGATTTTATAAACTTGAGTTTCGGTCCACTCACCCTTAATGTTTTTGGTAACCCCTCCAGGTCGTGATACTGAGGTAGAGGAGGAACCTGAGACTGAGGCATAGATCTACTTCTGCGTACCTGAACCCCTGTTGGGTGGTGTACCCGCAGGTTTACTATAGAGTCGTGCTCGCAACTTGAAATTTTGGATTTCATCCCTTGTCTGACATTCGTTTAATTCGGATTTGATGTATGACTTTAATTTGGTTATTTATGCATTTGATGTTTTGAGGTTAAAAATTGGTATGAATTATTGGGTGTCAGACGGGAGCAGGGCACGTCCCCTTGTGGTCCCTGTGGGATCGGAGCGGGTCCTGTCACCCACACTATCATGTCACATATCCTGTCGAAACACATTCGACATCTCACCCATCTTGGGTGACAGGACCGGTCCCAATCCTTAAAGGATCAATTTCAGCACCGAACACTTGTGTCAATCGTCCACAACAAGCTAGGGTTCCTGCCACCAATCCAGGTATACCCATGCCTCGTACTGAGCCACCTGAGATGCTCTCTGCCCCGCTCAGTGCCCACCGAACTCACTTGTCTACCCTTCTAGGTACATCTACCATCTCGGTCACAATCCAAGCCCTCACTGGCATTACATCACTTAGACACACTCAGTGTCATGTGGGACTATCCAATCGCTATTGGATTCCATTCAACTCATCTCAGCCACCTCCACTGAGCTAGTGTGGTACAGTCGCCAACACCAACACTCAACATCTCCTTTTGTGATCGCACTCAGGTGTAACCGAGCCGAATCCAGAAGTCACTGCTCTTACTGTGTGTCACTCACACACCTCAGTATCCTCGTCATGACTAGCTAATCTCCATCGTCTCATTCGACACTATAACATTAGCCTATCCAACTCGATCAGACTCGTCCACGCTTGTCGATAGTGGCGTCTGCCATAACCGCCTACAGACCAATCCCAGAAACATTCCACTATCGAGACTTCGTACTCGTGCGGTCAACTCATCGTGGGAACCAACCACTCAACACGCAATATGTAAGACCCGTGTCCTAAAGGGAACGGTGAACAATCCCATATTCCTACGAGGGGGAATGATCTTGGAGAGGATGATGGTATGCCTTAAAGGTGTAGGCACACACCTATCTAGCACTAGGCCTTTTGGGAGCTCAAGTGGCTTTGGGCGGGATTGGAACCCCAAAGTTAAGCGATTTGAGGCTGATGTAATTCCATAATGGGTGACCCACTGGGAAGTTGCACCATGAGCTCCCGAAAACAAAACCGTGAGGGCGAGGCCCAAAGCGGACAATATGGTGCTAGATGAGTCGGATCCTGACCGAGGAGGGTTGGGTCCTGACAATTTGGTATCAGAGCTAGACCACGACCGGGAAGTGTGCCAGCGAGGACGCTGGACCCTAAGGGGGGTGGATTGTAATACCTGTCTCCTGTAGGGAACGATGAAAAATCCCACATTCCTGCGAGGGGAAATGGTTTGGGAAAGGATGCCTTAAAGGTGTAGGCACACACCAATCAAGCACTAGGCCTTTTGGGAGCTCAAGTGGCTTTGGGAGGGATTGGAACCCCAAAGTTAAGCGAGTTGAGGCTGGTGCAATTCCATGATGGGTGACCCCCCTAGGAAGTTGCACCATGAGCTCCCGAAAACAAAACTGTGAGGGCGAGACCCAAAGCGGACAATATGGTGCTAGATGAGTCGGATCCTGATCGAGAAAGGTTGGGTTCTGACACAATATCCATCGATCGGTCCCCTTCAGGGTCCAATCCATAAGTACCATACTTCTGGTAACTTGTCCAATCAATCTCAAACTAGGGTTATCACGAACCCGGCTGCTCACTACAGCACGTCCATCCTGACTGATCTATCACTCTTAACTTCACAAAGTCCTCGTATGGGGTTAACTGGTACACAACCCACCAGTAACCACAATCTAAGGACCTAGACCTCTCGTAACTCTACAGCTTCTAGCCGCTGGGCCCACAAGAAACTTGGCCTTACTCAGTGTTAGGAACTGCTCAACCACGACACGTCATAATCACGGCATACGATACAAAACCATATATGTACCGTGGCATCCTCTGCTAGTCGACATCCCTCCCAGATTCGACACACTAAAACATGGCATCTCACGCCAAATAGGAACAACGTTCCTATTCCTAACAGTCTCAACTAGGGTCGTCCACGACCTCCACTAATACCACTTTACTACAATCCACTATCTGACATGATCGCTCAACAGTCCCAACTCTCAAAGCCATCACACTGAGACAACTAGTCGACTAGGTCCCATCTACTAGTAACACTACGGTTCCAATCTGTTGGATTCACATGAACCTTGATCCTACTCGGGATCAGACCTCACCAAAACACGGCATCCTATGCCAATCGAACCCTAAACTATCGCACCACGTGCCAAAAATAACCTACCCAGGGTTCGATTCCACTAAATCCTCGTAGTCTTACCCTAACTATCAGATTGATGACGGGCTATTACCACTGCAGAGACATCACATCCAGCGCCTGCGAGTCACTCTAAGAGCAACTTATGCTTTGATACCAACTTGACAGGACCCGTCCCAATCCTCCTGGATTATTGTGGGACATGCCTGCTCCCGTCTGACACCGCTTGTCAGACCAGGGATAAACTCGGCACCCACTCGGTGTCCATCAGAGTACGCTAGGATCGGCAGTGGCATGTGGTGTCTCGATCTCTGCTACAGCCCACATCCGCTACCAACCTAAAGGGTATTAAAACCATTAAAAGTTGTGAGTGGACAAAACAACAGTTTATTAAAAATCATTTATATCGAAAAGACATTTATATCCTTCACGTAAAAGCATGCATGCATCATAAAACAGCTATTTCAAATACTTTCTCAGAAGCAAGACGTATTGTTTCCCAAAACAAAACACAGTGAAAATGCTTCTCAATCAAAGCCATCATCTCAGTAGGGTCTCAACCCAAAAACCAAATCAAGCAAACCAGAACGAAACCTCGGCCCAAATCATCGAACACGTGGGAACACATCCCATGGAAACTCATCCCAATGTTAGCCACGATTCTAATCCTAGCACATGCGCGTATAGCTCAGGATCGCTCACAATCCTAGCATGTCACCATGAACACATCACTCGTCGTGACCCTCTCTAGATCATCGTGAACACATCACCAATCAATCTTAGAGACTAACATCAGCACTCCTCAGTCGAGCATAACTCGGTCATTGCTTTTTGCGGCAGTTCGACAACAAGCAGTGCATCATGACTTCTCTAGAAATAACACATTTGCAGTCTGAGGCGAGCGTCATATCATCCGGGACTCACCCGAATGCCATCATCAATAGGGCCTAAAAACACGAAACATGACTAAATGGCTCACAACCTGAAAACCATTGTCCTACGACACTTCACATCCCAGGATTCCTCGAATCCTGTCAAATCCACAACTGGGTCTCATGCCCGAAATATCTTTCTAAAACTCATAATTGGGTCACTGCCCGACTTATCTCACGTTTAGCTATACTCTAAGTCAAACCTCAAATCAATTGGGTCATACGCCCAAATGATATTTCCAAACCTGAAAATCAGTTCTCATTTCCAAAACACTTTCAAATCATCGTACAACAGGGACTCGTGCCGAATCTCGATTTCACGCATCTCTATGAAATCCTCAAAATCGTAGATCTATTCCTTGGTTTCATGCCTCTCCGTAAAACATTCGGAATCACTTAAAATAAAAGCAAGTAGTACACTCGGTCGAAGCCCAAATATCATTTAAAATAGAAATCTCGAACTACATGCAATAATGCATTTTCCTCCGAAAATGCCCAAAAATTCATATTTAAATCACATGCACTCATGGCATCTCAAAACATGTTCATAAACACATATAAAATGTTTATGCATGCATCATATTCATAAACCAAAATCCACTTACAGACTGTCCATGTTACGCCTCGATACGCGTGCCATAAGCCTCTCCGGGCTAATCCTACCTCTTCGGGTCATCTAGACATGTCCAAAACATACTCACAGGTTACTATCAACCTTGACAAATCCATATCAAGAACCCCCAACATTCCCAAAAAATTCAACGTGTCCCGAACACGCTTCCTTAGGTTTTAAACCTCAATTTGACCAACCTAACAATCTCCAATCGACTCGAAACCACCACCATTAGATTCGTATCATTGAAGCCTTTTAAATGGTCTTGGTCCCACCTCAAAATGCGTGCTCATGCACCATCACACGCGGGTCAAAATGGCTGGTTAACGCTGATTTCAACGGTTAATGGTCAAAGCCAATGATGATGTTATCATTGACATCTGACACGTGTTAGCTAACATGTCAGACCTGATATGATGGCGTCATCAACCGTACTTTTTCTCTCTGGTTCCTGGTCCGATTTTGAAGCTGTTGCTTCCTACACAATCGTCCAGTTATCCCTAGTCGATCTACGGATTCAAAACATTGAAAAACGGCCGAGAAATTTACCTCTAATTCGAAGAACAATCGCCTAGTTTTCCAGCCTCCTGTCCAAAATCATCCCCACACATTCGTACAAGCCCAACAAACACACCCCAATCATTAGAAACGGCCCCCAACGTCCAAGACTGAAAATCGAAATTCGAATTTAAAAAAGAGGGTTCTCGGGTTTACCTTCCTCCACCGTCTACGATGGCTCAGCCATCCTCACCGTCGCTGTCATAGCCTCCCTTTCACTCTCCCTCTCTCAGACTACACATGGAATGGAATGGGGTGGTAGTGTTTTGGGCTACACGGGTTTGGGGGGTTTCGAGTTCGAATGAAACAGATGACGATGAAGGGGTGGGTGCATGTATGTGTGATGATAGGCAATGGATGAGTGACACTTGTCACTCATCTATTGGGCCTGGCAAAAATATCTGGGGCCCACTCAAGACAAAAGTCCACCGGTCTCGTAATTCGTGCAATAGTTCCACGAACCTTTCATGTCCCGTAACTTTCCCGTCAAATGTCCTATTTCGACGTGTCGCCTGTCTACGGACTCGTATCGACTCAATCTACGTAATGGTCCTCGGTCCTCATGCATCGGACCTTTTAGGTCAAAAGTCAACTTTTTCCCCTCGTTTAGGGGTAAAATTGTAATTTCACCCTGAATGTCCGACAATCCTCGACTAACCCCCGATTAGCCTTGCTAATCCTCTATTAATTCTTAATGAATCCCAAAAATTTGGGACGAGTCGTTACATTCCTTCCCTTGATCAGCAATGTATTCATTACATACCTACAAATTCAGCATCAGAAATTAGCATATGTAAGGTGAGATACTGAAGTGATGGCAAATAGATTGTCAGCATCACCCACGTCAAAGCTCTTGTTCCTTGCGGTTGAATCGTACAATTCCTTCCCGCAGATATCAGCTACATCAGCACAGCTAATCCCTGAGCCCAAGATAGTAGTCGAGTTCAGTGATGTTTATACTCCATATATAAGCTAAAAGATAAAGATATTTTTTTTTTTTCTTTTGATCGTTCTAACCTGAGAGATCCTGTTTCCTTGATCAAATACGAGAGCGCGTTGTCCACCTAGTTCCTCCTGCATAAGCCAAACTGGTTTCCATCAGATCGAAAAGAAAAAGAAAAAGAAAAAAAGTATGTTGCTTGTGCCCTACAGCAGAAATGATATATCAGTTTTAAACCTTTTCGAAATAGCAGAATCCTACTGCAAACATGCATCAAAAACCGAAGCTATCATTGCATAGATGAGCAGAAATTTACCCTTACAACGGAATTTTTTTAACTTCAAAAAGACTTGAAAATCAACTGTGAAAATGTAGGCTGCGTAGAAAACAGATTTTAGGCTTTCTAAAACAGACTCTACAATATGTGGCAACGGACAATGTCATTTAGCATTACTAAATGAGTACCAAGGCATGAAATTTAGAGTAAGAAATCCACCTTTAAGGGACCAGGACGAATGATTGTGTATCCAAGCCCTAATTTTCGCAATAACTCTTCCCCCCCGCTTGGAGAAATTTCACATTCAAAGATTAGCCAAGTTATAGGATTCTAAAATATACCGAAACAGACATGAAGAAATCTGGTCAAACTTCACAGCATCAAAGTGAAAGAGAATTGAAAGAACTAACCCTCTTGGCTTTAAGAACCTGCTCCCTTCTAGCAGGCCCTACTCCTAATCCCATACATGAAACTAAGATGAAGTCCGTTTCTCGTCCAGTCTACAAATTGTCTACTTATCAATCATTTAAGGCTTTGAATATATTTGTGCAATCCTAGTCTCAGTAGAAGAAACTCATACACATCATCAGGACACCATGTATTTTCTTTACTTTCCATACGTTAACACTAAATACACAGTCAATTCCATCTTAATAAATATGAAAAATCCAGAAAACACATAAAAAGTTAATCTTCAATCATGACATGCAAATATTAATTTAACTTGAATGTTAGCATAGAAGTTATTGAAAATGACTAGAAACTTTCTCAAACTCGAACCATCAGAAAATAAGGTCATTGAAAGAATAATCAATTCTGAAAGGGTTTGGCTCTTGGTTTACAACTACATTGATTAAAACAAGGGATCCCTAAAACAATGGTTCTTATAGCGGAAATGTGAAAACCGGGCACCATTAGAAAGAAGCTGAAGGATATGAAAGTGACTATAAGTTCTTTCTGGATACTAACTCACTATGATATGGTGAAAGCCATAACATAGAAGCATACAGAAGAACATAATATAACTAGAAGTATTGAGCACAAAGTGATAGAGCAATCACCATAACTCAAATTCAAGACTTACTGGAAGAGCTTTTATGTATTCCAGGATAAGCTTAAAGCTTCTTGGGTCTTGGTTCATTCCAGGACGTGCTTCAACAGCTTTCTGTGCCAATAATAATACCAAGATTCAACAAAGTATAGTAGGAATAGTGGAATACACATCTTAAAAAAGGATGGGAAGAACTAATTTTACATTGCATTCGGATTTATGGTTCTAAAGTAAGTGGTTTGGTATAGAATAAGAAATCTGAGATTATCTTCTCTATCATTATAAAACAAAAAGTAAATACAGGTAACAATCACCTATCAACTCAAACTCCAAAACGAGGCATCAAGGGGGAAACATATAAAACAAAATTACCAACTTCTCTTAAACACAGAAAACAGACAAACCTGTCTTCGGGGCTCAAAACATATGGTTAATGTATGTACAAGGAATGGGTCCAATGGTGGATTATCTGGTTTCACTAGACGGAAGGATGAAAATGGTACTCGGACCTGCCTATTACAGATTGATAGAATTATGTACAGTACATATTGCAACCATTTAAGAAAAGAGCCACATATATAAATGAGATCCTTACCCTACAAAACCCTGCTTTTGTGTTGAATCTAGAAAAATATAATTTACTTTGAGATGTATCTGCTGAAGGACCGGGTTCAAGATTCAATATATAAGACCCCCCATTCCCACCAACAGAAAGAAGAAGACCTTCATACATGTGACAAGCCTTAGCAGTTTAGGAAATGGATGGTTCCTTCTATAAAATATGACAAGCCTTAGCAGTTTAGGAAATGGATGGTTCCTTCTATAAAATATCTAATAGCCATTCGAGAATGAAAAAGTATACCTATCAAGGGTACCACCCAAAGGAAGTGAAAGCTTTTTTGACAGATCAACATATCCTCCCCTGGTAAAAACATATCCTATAATGGAGCAAGTGTTAGGTCATATTTTGTGCATGTTTTTTCCATGATTTAATACCTTTTTACTTATGTTTTGTTAATATTTCATTCTATGCAATTGGAGAAAATAATATATTTTGTGAGAAATGTGTAAATCAAATAGAGCTTGGAATTATGAGAATTTAAGCAAAAGAATCACCTAAATCGGAGTTGAAACGAAGAAGTTATGAAGGAAATAAGATTGCACAAGAATTTCGGCCAGACCCTACCGAATCAAGCAACCAGGAGCCTTTGCACATTACTATAGTACCGACTCCAATTCGGTAAATGCCTACCGAACGCTCTACTCTGATCCTAGCGCGCGCTTCCTAAAGTGCTTCTTCTAAATTCGGTGAGTTTTCACTAAAACCTATCTCAAAATTCTTGGCGCCTTTAACCAGGTTTGACCGACGAATTTGACCACCTATTTCGGTGGGTGACCACTGAACTTGATCCTGAAGGTTTTAATTCTGAGTTTTGGGTTATTTTTAGGATAATTCCAACTTTCTTTCACACCTAATCTCCATATTGTATAAGAATTTTAGTCCTATTTCCTTTTGTATTCTTATTTTCAATTCCTTTACTTGTAGGAAAGGTTTTTAATTAGATTTCTTAATTATTTAGGAAGTCTTTTCCTTATAGTATTTAATTGTAAAACTTCTATTTTTAGGAGGATTAATTATTCTCTTATAAATAAAGGTACTAGGGTTATGTAAAGTGGTTCGAGTTTTTGGAGGTTCAAAGTTTTTAGTTTACATTCAGAAATAAAAAGAGCGAAATACTTTTGTCTTTTATTTTATAATTTCTTTTATTTTGTAGTTTCTTTTTAGGTTAAGGCTTTTTGAAGCCCTAGCCATGTTAGTTCATAATTAGTTTTCTTACTGTTGATTATGGTTGTTATGCATGCCTGAATTTGTTGGATTACTGCTTTTCATGAACTCAATTTATACTTATAAGCTTAACTACCTTATTTGTGCATAATTGTCGATGTAATTGCTTGACGGATCACCTCGATGTTTGTGTTCACCCTGCAATTTGTAGCATCACGTTTAAGAGGGAGAATCTTATTTGTAATCTAAACTTGTGACTCCCTAGGATTGCACATCACTTTTCTAGGGATAATGTAGTATTATTAAATCTTCTTCATGTTTCAAGCATTATCTGACACGACCCACCCTCAATCCCCCGGGATTAAGGGATAAGTCATGCTCCCGTCTAACTTATGTGTGACACGAAGGCTAAACTTTCGTCCAACCTCCATGTACCACGTAAGCTGAACAAGGGATACCAGGTCAACGTACCAAAAACCAACTTACATTAACCAGAGTTCGCAGCCCTATTGTGGATCGAGTGTGATGTCTCCGTCTCTCTCTCACAACAGCCTGCACCGCATCAACCTGGAGGGTATCGAAACAGAAAAGACTGTGAGTGGACAAAAACAAATAATACGTTCAGAAAACATTTATAAGAAAAGACAATTATACCCTCCACGTAAAAACTAATGCATGCATATGAAAACCTTTCCATAAAACCATTTCATATCCAAGAGAAGAAAACCATCAATGAAAATTGGAAATCAAATTCTTTCCTCAAATCCGTAACTCAAATCCAAGGTCTCAGCCCAAAATCTTAAATCCTCATCATAGTACGGGAACTCAGCCCAAAATCCACAAAATCCAATTCATCCGGGCCACTCCCCAAAATATCTGAAAATCAGTGAAAAACAAAAGTAAAACATCAATCAATCATGTTTTTGGATCTCAAGCGCGCCGAGTCTTTAAACTCAAAACACATGCGCATCATCAGGCCTTCCCGGGATATCAGCGAGTCTTTAAACTCAAAACACAATCAATAGGCCTCGGGGGATATCACAGTAACTGAGTCTTTAAACTCAAAACATATCAATCCAGGTCCCTCCCCCATCATCAATCAACCGAGTCTTTAAACTCAAAACCAGATCCAACCATATCCGGGTCTTTAAACCCAAAACCAAGTGAAAATCATAGAAAATCCAGAAATCCATTTCCAAATCCGAATCAGGAATCATCATTCCGTAAGCCGGCATCAGGAATAATCATTCCGAATCCAAATCCAGAAATCCACTTTTCAAGCTCTAAAACCGAATCCCGAATCATATTTCCGAGATCCGATTCCAAAACCCGAAATCACATTTGTCGAAATCACTTTTCCAAAATCCATTATAAATCATTGAAATCAAATTATATTTAAAATCTCAAATCATAGTATCGAAAGCATTATCAAATCATAGCATAAAACCATAATTTCGTAAAACGTGCAAACGTAAATATCTAGAAATACGTATAAATTGTAAATCATCAATATCATATCATAAACATAGAAATCACGTATAGAAAACATATAAAAATATTTATGCATGCATCATAAGGTAGAAAGCAAAGTCTACTCACAGACCATTTGCGTCGCCGCCTCAATACACGTGAAATTACGCTTTCCCGGTTAATCCACTATCACCGGACTTCCCGAACCTATCTAAATCACATACTAAGGTCACTAACTACTTCACAAAGCTTCTACTAATTCCCCGTAATTTTCCCGAATTTTTAACTATTTTTAAATTTATCCTAAAACCTTCGGACATCCCAAAACAAATCAAGACGATGTCCGATCGACTCGAAACTAGTCCCAAAATGTTAGTTACATCGAATAATCTAAAAGTCATGTTGAAACCTTTCGCAAAAGGCGTGCCACACGCTCACACGCACCCGCCCAAAGGGGCTACGCTTGGGCCTCTTGCGCTAGCACATGTTCTCTTCAACCTTGGCCAAACTGGGTTCAAACCGGTCCAGACCCAAACCGGCGTGGACGGTTCAACCCCCTAAATCGTCCAATTTTGATCCGTTTTCAATTATGTTCAATCCTATAGCTTCCTCTAAGTGTTTCCTATTAATCTACGGTGTCAAAACACGAAATGAAAAGCTGAGGGATACCTTCTTGAACCATGATCAAACTAGTCTTCTGCAACCTTCCTCTGCCAAGACTCCTGTCTATCTCAAGCCCTAATTTTGATTCCAATCAACCTCTGGCACCTTGAGAATCAGTTTCCAATCGTCAAAAGTGATCAACCATTACTAAATCATGATTTACCATTTTTACATCGACACTTACCTTTCACCGTTTTCACTGCCACCGTCCACGACAGCCTTCCATTCCCTGCTCTTCGAACTCGTCTCACCTTCAGATTCAAAAACCAATTGATTAGGATGGGTTAATAAGTGCCTAAACGAAAACCCACAGTCGATTTGCAAAACAAGAAACACGGCTTGCTTCTAACCGTCTACCACTGTGCACGACGGCCTTCCACGGTGGTACCAGTTTGTTCCTCATCACCCACACTTTATTTTTCATTCACAAGTCACCATCAATAGTTGAGGTTTGAAGGAAATGCATGGATTGGATTTTCACGATCCTCTATTTTCTATTCTTCCTCCACACACGACTATGCACGACCGTTTTGTTTTTAAATTCAATTGAGACGGTGGGGAGGGTTCTACGACCTTCCAGCAAGGGACACGGGTCCCAAAACCTTTGGGCATACTTCTCAAGACACCAGGTGGCACAATTTCATTGGGCATAGATCCCTAGGCAGCAAAAGACCAAAATGCCCCTAAATGATAAATTACCATTTTACCCCTAGTATTTTTAGACCAAAATTCGAATCGAGACCTACCTAATGGTCCTCGAAATGCGTGATAAACCCATGTCGTATGAAAAGTCAATAGTTTGCCCATTTTCAACAAAATTACCAAAATACCCTCAAACTTCCGAACATCATAACTTCTTCCTCAAATGTCGGAATCGGACATGCCACCTACCGATGGATTCGTAACGTCTCGAACTACGTCACAGTCATCGTTCAAAGTCCATTTGACTGTCCGAACTAAAAGTCAACCTTTTTCCCATTCCAAGGGAAAAACCATCATTTCGCACCGTCCATCCGAGATCACCTAACGAATCACCGATTAATTATACTAATCTGTCATTAACCACTAATCTAATCCCGATTTTCAGGACTGGTCGTTACATTATCACCCACCATTCGTAATAGTTATTTAAGGGCGGAAACATCACGTTTAAACATGCAATCTAAGAGAAGATAATATGTGTGGGGTGAGCCTTAGCCGGGTCCCTGCACGGACACTTAATTCAAAAAACATGCATAGTAATCTAATTAAGGAAATCGGAGGAGAACTATAATTAGTAAAGGTGGATAGAAACCCTAGCTTGACTTAGTTAGTTAATCATAATTAATTTACCTACATTCATTTAACGTGACAACCCTCTATATTTTCATTTTAATTACTCCACTAAAGTCAATTGAGTTAAACAGAATTGGATATCATTGAACAAGTCTTCGTGGGATCGACCTTTGCTTGCATCTATACTATCTACAAGTCTTGTGCGCTTGCAAAGTTTATTACACGTGGAGGTTTTGCCTAGTAGATCTTTTGTGCTTGGTAAAATCTCTATCAGCAAGAAATAGAATCAAAGTAAAGATAATAAAATAGGTTACCAATTAGCATTAAAAACATCCCACTTGCAGTTCTTTTGTTACATGAGAAAACAGCATCTCCTGTAAAAGTGAATTTAAATATCGCATCCATTCCTCCGTCATAGTTCGAAGCAACTACATCCTGGAAATAAGTCCCCTGACGAACTTCCCAACCCTCCATTGACTCGGGAGTCTTGAACTTTACCAGTGTAAGCTTGCTCTTGCTTCTTTTTTCTGCTCGTAATTGCACCATTTTGTTGTTATAGTCCTGCAATGCAAGCATTCATTAGCTTCCTCTAAACAACTCCATACATGCCAATTCAAACCCACCATTGAACCAACCCATGATTTTAAAGAATCACACTGAAAAATATCACAAACTATCACAACTTGGTTTTTATAAATAAATAAATAAAATAGCATTTCAAAGACATGGTTCTGACCTGAAATGCTTTTGTAACGTTGTAAACAACTCTTTGATCAACCCTGTAAAGATCCCCATTGATAGTAGAGCTTGCTGTAGCACAATAGATAATCTTGTTGCAGACCTGAACGGTGTTGTATAGAGTTGCAGGATCACCCACATCCCCAATCACAATCTCCACTAATCTCGACAACATGTCCACCACTTCTTGGTCGGTGTTCCTCACCAGAGCCTAATTTATCATCACAACACCCAACCTATTACATCACAAACATAAAAAGGTTAATAAATTGAAATTTTTGATAGAAATAATCACCTTAATAGTGTAGCCTCTGAGCATGAGCTTGCAGACGACTATCTGGCCGATGCTGAAGGTTGCTTCGATGACCAAGACAGTGGTGTTTTGGGCAGCGGGAATTACGAACTCGCACATGGGTCCTTCCCTGATGAGAAGAGCATCAAATGTGTCTCTTTCATCGGGAAGACTAGTTCTCGAGATCTATCCGAGCTAAGAGAACTTGTGCCACACTTCATCAAATAGTTGGCATGATCTTCGACCAAGCCCAACTGGGTTCACGTCTTCTGGTCCAAAATCGACTACTTTTACTTCTACTTCTGCTCTTGCTGTTCTTGAATTTTACTACTGATATCAATTTTCTTGTCACTAGAAGAAGTGGTATCGACTGTTTTGTTCTTGGTTTTGGTCTTCTTGTCGTTGTTACCATCATTGTTGCTGGTTACAAGTTGAAGGGGATTTGGTCGTTGGTTTCATCGTCAGTTTGAGTTGAAAATCAAACCCTAACAGAGCTATCGGTTTCCCCTTCGACCATTATTGAAAATTATGAAATCTGGTAGAGCAGATTGACCAAATATCTGGCTATGTTTTTTTTTTAATGATGAACAGGAACGAGCGCATTTTTCCTCTTTCTAAATTTCGATTGGCGCCTTCACTCCCTTTGAAAATTTTCAATTCCATCTCCTACTATGGAAGCCAATAGACAACACTAAATTAAAAAGTGTTGTCTATTAGTTCCTAAAATAACGAAAAAACAAGGTAACTAACATTTTATATGAGCATAGATGACAGTTTTAACCAAAACTGTCATGATAGGACCCGTCCCGAATCCCCTGGATTAACGTGTGACGTGCCTGCTCTCGTCTAACACCGCGTGTCAGACCAGGAATAAACTCGTCGCCTGCTCGGGGTCCATCAGGGTACACTAGGATCGGTGGTGGCATGTGATGTCTCGATCTTTGCTACAGCCAGCATCCGCTATCAACTTAAAGGGTATTGAAATCATAAAATGTAAGGTACCGTCCCAATCTCCCCGGGATTAACGTGGGACTCGCCTGATCCCGTCTGACACGGAGTGTCAGACAAGGGAAAATTCCAACTTTAGCTCGTTCTGGGCTTCAGAGAGTACCAGGATCCGGAGGAGGGGTGTGATGTCTCGGTCTCTGCTACAGCCCGCATTCCCGATCAACCTGAAGGGCATTCAAAACCATTTAAAAGCTATGAGTGGACAAAACAAATAATTTATAAAAAAAAAAAATCACAAAAGACATTTATACCCTTCACTAAAAAAACATGCATGCATTCGAAAATCATTTACCAAACTACTAGGGCCTTGGCCAAAAATCATAAATGAAACCAATCATACGGGCCACTGCCCAAATCCATGTGGGACTCAGCCCAAAACCAGTATATATATATATCATATAACACATATCATAATCCTGTCACTGTTTCTAAAGCTACGCGCGTGCTACCCGGGGCCTCAAATCCCAAGTCTCCCCAAGGTCCACCCAGGTCAATGTCCGTAGATCAATGACCCTCCCTGAGGTTATAATTCATAATAGCCTTCCTAAGAGTAAGGTACCCAACGGGGGCAACTCCACCAAATTAGTGCTCTGTGACTACTCCGGGGTCCACCGAGGCCAACGACCCTCCCCGAAGGAGACAATCCAAATAAAGGAAGGTATATGATAATCCATTTCGAAAACATTCTTAAAACCTTTCAAAGGATTCATGCTCGGTCCCCATAAACCGTCATGAACCCAGAAAATCCATTTAGGGTTCCCGACCCGAAATCACAGACGTAAACCAACTGGGCCTCAAGCTCGAACTTATGACTAAACTGGGCATCAAGCCTGATATCTCAGGGTTAGTCACGATTCCAATCGTAGTGATACGTGCAACTATCCACCTAGTACCTCTCTCAATCCTGGTATGTCACCGTGAACGTATCAACCGACGCGACCACCTCTAGATCATGGTTCACACATCACCGATCGTTTTCCTAAACCGTCAGCACTCCAAAGTCGGGCCTCTAGTGGCTGCTTGACATCAGTACGTGCATCGTGACCTCTCCGGAAGGAACACATCTGAGTCTGAAGGCGAGCGTCGTACCGTCCTTCGCCGTGCACATAGAACTCGCCGCAACAACGACTCAGACTCATAGGTCATCAATATGGCCATATGCCCGAGTTAAAACCAAATGGGTCTCATGCTCGAGTTTACCTTTTCAAACTCAAAACCATTTCATTAAAACCAAAACCACAAACACGTATAAGCACCGTATAAGGCTGAAACCTCAAAATACATGCAAATATGTAAACACACACAAATGCACTTATGGCATCATAAAACATGTATTAAAATACATATTAAACATTTATGCATGCATTAATTTAGAAAACAAGGTCCACTCACAGACTGTCCAAAACCACGCCTCGATACTCGTGCCATATGCCTCTCCCGGGCCTATCACCGTCACCGGGACTTCTAAACCTATCCAAATCGTAATAAAGGGTTACTAACTACTTAAATAACCCCTCACTAAAGCCCCGTAATTTTTTGAATTTTTAACTATGTTTAAACTCGATCCTAAACATTCGGACATCCCAAACTATATCGAAAAGATGTTCGATCGACACGAAACTAATCCCAAAATGTTCGTTACATCGAATAGATGATTTCACATGTTGGAACCATCCCCAAAAAGTGAGCCACGCGCCCATACAAACCGCCTGAAGTCCATGCGCGTGGGAGCCATGCCCCGCTACAGTGTCACCACTGAGCTCCAGCCGACCGGCCGGTCCGGTTCGCCTCTGCAACCCGGTCCAACCAAACCAGAAGAACCGATTTGGTTCCATATATCTGCCATTTTTCGTCATTTTTCAACCATTCCAACTCCTATGGCGTCCTTTCTTCATTTCCTATCTAACCATGTCCTCAAATCCAAGAAACCAAGCCTAAAAGCTATTGGTTCTAAAAACAATTTTGAACCAAAACTTTTATTCTAGGTTCAGGGCACTTCTAGGGGCCAAAGCTTCAACCTAAGGGTTCCAATAGATTCCTAGGATCCCTAAAAACAGATTGGGAGGATCGGTTTGGGTTAACTTGGCCAGAAAACAAATTCGGTGGACGGCCACCGAAAATCTTTCCACTGTCCAAACCTACCTCCTAATCATCCTACCAACCTCCTAAACACATCCTAATCAATAGATACCCTCCCCAACGTCCAAAACCCAAATTTGAAATTTGAAACAATACAGGGGGTTCCGGTTTACCTTTTTCCTGGGCCATCACCACCGTCCACGGTGGTCCTGTCATCCTCCAGCCACCAGCACGTCCTCAACCTCTCTCTCTTTGACTCAGCTGAATCAAATGGGGAAGGGCTTGGATTTGGGCTCATCGGGGTGGTTGTTTGAAGGTGTTCGGGTTTGGTTTGGACGAACACAGAAATGGGGGTGCATGTGTCTGTGTAATGGGAGCAATGGATGGGAGACACTTGTCACTCATCCATTGGGCCTGGGAAAAAGATCTGGGCCCACTTGAGGACAAAAGTCCACTTTTGTCTCGTAAAACGTACCACCGTGAATAGTACCTCGAAACTTCCTTGAACCGTAATTTTTCCATCAAATACCCAATTTCGAAGTGCCGCTTGTTTACGGATTCAGATCGACCCAATCTACATAATGATCCTCGGCCCTCGGCCATCGAACCTCCCAGGTCAAAGTCAACTTTTTGCCCTCGTTCAAGGGCAATTTTGTAATTTCACCCTAAACATCCATTAATCCTCTACTAATCCCCGATTAGTCTCACTAATCCGTAATTTCTTCTTAATTAATCCTAAAATCAGGGACGGGTCATTACATAAAAACTATGAGTGGACAAAACAAACGGTTTATAAAATCATTTATAACGAAAATCACATCATACCCTTCATGTAAAAGCATGCATGCATTCGAAAACCATTTCTCAAATCATTTCTCATTAATTAAAATCATTAGGGCCTTAGCCCAAAACCGTCAACCAAAGTATATGGGAACTCAGCCCAAAACCAATCATGTGGGACTCAGCCCAAAACCAAATCCGTAGGGACTCCGCCCAAATCAAGTCACGTGGGTCTCAGCCCAAATCCAGTACACATGGGTCTCTGCCCAAAACCAATCATAAAATACGGGGTCTCAACCCCAAACCGATCTCCGTAAAACCTCATACATATATATATAACCCATCCTCGGCATCTCATATGCCCAATCATGAACCCGTCACGATATATCTAAAGTATGCATACTACTCGGGTCTCATCTCCGAGTCTACTCCTAGGATCTACGACGTCTGGGAGGACCTGTCTTCGGACCCTATTCGAGACTATATCATATCTCACACTCCTGGGCATGCGCTCTCTCTTGGAGTCACTCATCCTAGGCTGTGGATCATGACACTCCAAGATCATCGACGTCTATAGGAGACTATTCATACGGGAGGATATATACATATAAGTGAAAACATTCCTTTCTTTCAAATCATAGTTCAACTAGGTCTCATACCCGAACATCTCAACAGGATTCCTCGAATCCGATTCAAATCCAAATCTCACAGGTCTTAGCCTAAATCCACATTTCAATAGGGTCTCAAACCCGAATTCTCATTTCATAAACCACAACTAGGACTCAATCCCGATTTCACAATCCACTGGGCCTCCAGCCCGATATCACAATCAACTGGGCCTCAAGCACGATACCATAAATCAACGGGGCCTCAAGCCCGATATCGCAAATTAATTAGGCCTCAAGCCCGATACTATAATCAATCGGGCCTCCTTCCCGATTTCCCATTAAATCAAATGGGTCTCATACCCGATTCCATATTTTCAAATCGAAAACCAATTCATCAAACTATCAATGAAATACCAGTCTGTATAAGCACAATACAAAATCATAATCTTCGAAATACGCGCAAATACGTACATACTAAATACCACAATCAAATGCACTCATGGCATCTCAAATCATGTTTATAAAACATATAAAACAGTTATGCATGCATCACAATTTACAAAGCAAGGTCCATTCACAGACCGTCCTTGTTGCACCTCGATAAGCGCGCTATAAGCCTCTCCCGGGCTAATCACCATCTCCGGGGTTCCCAAACCTGTCCAAATCATACTAGTGAGTTACTAACTACTTTAATAACCTCTCATTAAAGCTCCATAATTTTCAAGATTTTTAGCATATTTTAAACTCGATCCTAAACCTTCAAACATCCCGAACTATATCGAAACGATGTCCGATCGACTCGAAACTTTTCCCAAAATGTTTGTTACATTGAATAGATGATTTCGTATGTTGAACACTTCCCCAAAATCTTCCCCACGCGCCACCCAAATTCCCTGCACGTGAAGCCCACGCGTCGGGAACAGGTTGTTTTCAACCTTCGGCAGACCCAGTCCGAACCGGGTCTTTGGTTTTTGGTCCGACCAGACCGGTGGAACCGGTCCAGTGCAATTCCTCCCCTTTTTCGACTCGTTTTCATCCCTTTTCGATTCTTATCTCTTTGTCTCATCCTCAGCAACCTACTTGTGTGAGTAGAACCTAGAAAAACCATCTAAAACTTATCTGTTCAATCCCCCTCTCACGGCCCTGTTTTCCCAGGCCCTTCCCTGGGCTGCTCAGCCCTTCTCCACTGTCTAAAACCCTTCCCACACACTCATATGAACTCAATAAACATCCCCCTAACCTCAGACAACATTCTTAACGTCCCAATCGAAAATTTGAATTCAAAACATAAACTGGGCTTCGGGTTTACCTTTCCTCCACCGTCCACGGCAGTTCTGCCACTTCCTCGTCGTCCCCCGATTCCTCAGCCATCCTCTGTCACTCTCTCAAGCGGCCCAGATGCTGGTTTCAATCGTATGAAATGGAGGGGGGGTTTTCGGTTTTCGGGTTGGTAGTTCGAATGAAAAAACAAAGGGATGGATATGCATGTATGAGAAATGGTGGGCAATGGATGAATGACACTTGTCATTCATCCATTGGGCCTGCCCCAAACTATCTGGGCCCCACTGAAAGACAAAATCCATCCCATCTTGTAATTCGTGCAATAGTGCCTCAAAACTTCCGGGAACCGTAACTTTCTCGTCGAGCGTCCGATTTCAACATGTCCCCTGTCTACGGACTCGTATCGACCCGCCCTATGTAACGGTCCTCGATCCTCGTGCATTGGATCTCCCGGGTCAAAAGTCAACTTTTTACCCTCGTTCAAGGGTAAAATCGTAATTTCACCCGGAACATCCGAAAATCCTCGGCTAATCCCCGATTAGCCTCACTAATCCATAATTAGCCTTAATTAATCCCTAAAATCAGGGACGGGTCGTTACATGTCATCTTTTAGAATTTTTACATGAGTATAGATGACAGTTTTAATAAAAAATATAATCTAATTAGTGTCATCTATGGCTAAAAATGGCATAGTGGATAACCTTCAGGTGGATCAAAGATGCGGGATGTAGAAGAGACAGAGACATCACATGTTGCAGCGCACACTACAGATCTTGGCGCACACTGCATAACCCCGAGCGGGTTATGGTTTTATCTCTTATCTGGAACGTGGTGTCAGACGGGAGCAAGCACATCCCACGATAATCTAAGCGGATTGGGATAGGTCCTGTCAATTATGACATCACCTGCTAATGTCACACTCACGCGTGGATGCTTGAGAGCTCGCCATGTGGCACTAACCATGTCTACCACGTGGCCTGACATGATGACGTTGCAGCCCACGTCATTGTCGCCTACCCTTGTGGGTCAACCCGAGAGACTATAACGGCTCGCTCGACCCGGCTTCTATAGCTAATTCAAACTCATCCATTTCTCAACCAATCTTCACGCAATCAATGCCAAATGACTCACAATCAACGCAGGAATCAGATTATGAGCTTAAAAACAAGAAACTCACCCTACAATCCTCGAGCCAAGCTCGATGCTCACGGCCAAACCTGCGACCTCATCCCAGAACTAGTCTTGACATCCAATCTCCACCATTCTTGGCCCAATCCACTCGCATAACCCCAGACAAAATAACCATGGCCTTAGTTCGATCTTCCAGCACCCCAAGCAGAAAAACCAAAATTCAAAGAATATGGGTGCACAGGTTTACCTGTTTCTAGCAGCTCAGGCACGTCCTTCTACCTGCCCAGCCACCACTCAGTTCCTCACTCTCACTCCCTGACAGGACCCATCCCAATCCCCCCGGGATTAGTGCGGGATGACCCTATTCCCATCTGACACGAAGTGTCAGACAAGGGATATTTCCGTCCCATGCCCTCCCGGGCTATCAGAGTACGCCAGGATCCGGAGGAGGTATGCGATATCTCGATCTCTGCTACAGTCCACATCCGATGTCAACCTGAAGGGCAGTCAAAACATTAAAAGATGTGAGTGGACAAAACAAGAGTTTATAAAACATTTCATAAGGAAGACATTTGTACCCTTCACTAAAAAGCATGCATGCATTCGAAAACCATTTGTCATAGCCAGTATTGTACCTCGAATTATGTACCAGGTACGTACACCTACCCATCAATCAGACTATAACCTCCTATGTCATAGCCAATCACGTTTCAATTATGGAGTTCACTTGTCCAATCCAGCATTAGGCAAATCGAAACTCCAACCCATCATCCGTTTCCAAATCTGAATTCGAATCCGCAATTTCGTAAGAAATCCCGAATCCAAGCCCAGAAATCATATCCCTAACCATGTCAAAATTCGAATCCAAAATTATTATTCCGTAAGCTAGCATTTGGAATAACCATTCCGAACCCAAATCCATAAAAGAAAATCCACAGTCGAGCTCTAGAATCAAATCCTGAATCGTCACCCAGAATCCGATTCCAAAACCCAAATCCAGAAATCCTTTTTCAAGTTCCAAAATCAAATCATGAATCGTCATCCAGCAATCTGATTCCAAAATTCGAAATATTGCTCTCGTCTACCGAGACGTACCAAAACTGAACCTCTCGGTTACCTGCTCAACCGATTACCCTATTACCATCGATTGACTTCATAGGAAGCCAATCACAACTTCAACACATCTCTAAGGCTGACCATATCCGACTACGTCCAAAAACTACTCATCGGACAACTACTCAGGCTAGTAGTAAGCCATATGGGATTTACCACGAAAAGAAGTTCAGTCCCATCATCCTCAACTCAAACATCCCAGTAAGAGTAATAAACTCTCCACCTATCTGGATCATCAAGATCACGATCCAGATCCATAGCGATACCCAAAGTCCTAAACCAATTCCCACATCTAAACAGATCAGTCAACGACGAGACACGCCGAGACTGTGGGTTCTCACTGATTACCTCGTATCAATCCTTGTCATTCCACCGACGAAAGTCAAGGATGATCCAACACGATGACATCAAAACCCAATCTACGTGAATGCAAACAACACTCGATGCACTCACCGCGTCATGTAACCTGGCACCGTTTGCCACCAAGCAGAAAATGAGAAATCTCAGTCACCTAACTTCGAAATACTCATTACTAACGCGGAAAGCCCGCATTCCACTCGTCACCTCTATCGCAACCTATCGCGATTCCGAAATTCCAACAAGATTGGAAACAACATACCCAAACATCAACCACGTGTCCCCTAACCAATTTAACTTTATCTGAGATCCACTCTGGGACCACAGACACCGAACATATGCCCATCACGACGGATGTCACATCCCGACTCGTAACTCACCGTCATCAAGATCACCGGCACCAGTACTAGCACTAGTACCAGTACACCATCAGCCCATACACTAACATTAGCACACATGTGCAAAACATACAACCCTGGATCTCCGCTCATACCGAGCGACGATCCCATACCTCTGCTCAAATAAGAGAAACTCTGCCTCCCTCGTACCCGACAACTCTGGGTACAGTCACCCTGATAACGCATACGAGAAAAGGAAATGTCACAAGAACGTCACCGATTCCCAACAACCATAACTACGACCACACTAGGTAGTAGCGCCTGCCACAAACTCATGCAGACCTAACTACCAGGTATCACTATCGAGGCTCTGCGTCCAACGGAATCACTCGCCCGTACCAAATACTCCGTATCCCACTCAGGGATTCCATCGACAAGTACCAACCCTAGTAACCTGTCCAACTAATCACTAACCCGTAACTCGACTCAACCAATGTCGTCTACCAGGTCGCCCACGACCTTAGTTGCACCAAACCACAACTGAGTAGCACGACAACCAACTCGGTCTAACCGATAAGTACAACCCTGACTGCGAAGTGCAGTCCCAACACAAGCTGACATGACTAGACCGACTAACGAATCCAAATCCGAATAGTCGTCCAAGTCAAACCACTCGTCAACTCACATTTCTGAACCATACACATCCTACCTTGGGATTCCTCGATCACGCCTAGGGTCACTCTGAACCCAACTACGAAAAGTAGTAAAATCGACAATCTGACCGACCCCGCGGTCCGACATCGGAAAGACGTCAATCTAATCCTACCGTCAATCCAACTAGGATTCCCCGAATCCAGCTGCTAACTGCCAACTGCAGTAAATCCATCTAACTCAACCAAATTCGATTATCGGATAGTCACAACCCCCAACCAGTCGTCGGAACCGATCCAACGACATCGTGAAAGATGATCCCAACTAACCGTCACACGATCAAAATGCTAACGTACGAATACGTTCATCCTTCCATAGGGAACCACACTGTCATCCTCGATAGAACTATGGGAACCCCGACATCAAATGCCGACCCAAGACATATCATGATACAATCCTGCTAACTATCAGGTTGATCACGAACTGTAGCCCATTGAGATATCACATCCTCGACCTGCGTACGGAGTAATGCGCAAAGTACGCTATGGAATTCAGAGTAACATGAGCAACCATGCTCTGATACCACGCTGACAGGACCCATCCCAATCCCCCCGGGATTAGTGCGGGATGACCCTGCTCCCGTCTGACACGAAGTGTCAAACAAGGGATATTTCCATCCCTTGCCCTCCCGGGCTATCAGAGTACGCCAGGATCCGGAGGAGGTATGTGAGTCCACATCCGATGTCAACCTGAAGGGCAGTCAAAACATTAAAAGCTGTGAGTGGACAAAACAAGAGTTTATAAAACATTTCATAAGGAAGACATTTGTACCCTTCACTAAAAAGCATGCATGCATTCGAAAACCATTTATCCAGAAAACCATAATGAAATCAAGTACACGGGCCACTACCCAAATCCATAAGGGACTCAGCCCAAATCATAAGAAACTAACCATACGGGCCACTGCCCAAAACCTGTGTAAACGCACATCATACATCATATCATATATGCATATAATTCACACAACAACTCCTGTCACGGTTTCCAAAGCTACGCGCGTGCTACCCAGGTCTCAATCCGATTCTTCTCAAAGTCAAGATCAATGTCCGTAGACCACTGACCCTAGCCGAGGTAATAGTAATCATAGCCTTCCTGAGAGTAAGGAACCCAACTGGGGGGTGACTCCACTCAGTTGGTGCTCCGTGGCTACTCCGGGGTCCACCCAAGCCAACGACCCTCCCCAAAGGAGATAATAGAAGTAAAGGAAGGTAGATGAACATATATATACATAACATAAACATTCATGCCCCGTTCCCCTGAACCGCCATGATCCATAACATCCATTAAACAGGGTTCATGCCGGTTCCCATAAACCGTCATGTACCATAATGACCTGACAAGGGTTCATGCCGGTTCCCATAAACAGTCATGAACCACAATGACCTTTCCAAAGTTCATGCCGGTTCCCATAAACCGTCATGAACTTGGAAATCCATCTAGGATCCCTGACCCGAAATCATCAGTGTAAAACATCTGGGTCTCGTGCCTGAACATATGACTCAACTGGGCACCGTGCCCGATATCTAAGGGTCAGTCACGACTCCGATCATAGTGATGCGTGCAACCATCCATCCAGGACCGCCTTCAATCCTAGTATGTCGCCGTGAACGAATCAACTGACGCGACCACCACAAGATCATGGTGCACTCCTCACCGATCATTATCCTGAACCGTCAGCACTCCGAAGTCGAGCCTGCCCAGGTTGCCCGACCACGAATCGTGCATCGTGACCTCTCCGGAAGGAACACATCCCAATCCGGAGGCGAGCGTCCTATTGTCGATCGCCGAGAACATAGCACCCGTCGCGACCACGATTTAGACCCGAAGGTCGTAAATAGCGTCATATGCCCGAGACAAAACTAAATGGGTCTCACACCCGAGTTTATCCTTTTAGAAATCCAAAACGATTTCATTAAAACCAATAAAGAAATACAGACCCGTATAAGCACCGTTTTAAGGCTGAAACCTCGAAATACGTGCTTATACGTAACCAAATAAAAATGCACCCATGGCATCACCAAACAAGTAATAAAACATATAATAAACATTTATGCATGCACCAATTTAGAAAACAAGGTCCACTCACAAACCGTCCGAGCTGCCGCCTCGATTTGCGTGTCATACGGCTCCCCGAGCCGATCACCGTCACCGGGACTCCCAAACCTATCCAAATTTTAATAGAAGGTTACTAACTACTTAATTAAGCTCCTACCAAAGCCCCATAATTTTCCCGATTTTCTAACTATTTTTAAAGTCGATCCTAAACATTCTGATGCCCCGAAACATATCGAGACCGTGTCCAATTGACACGAAACCAGTCCCAAAATGTTCGTTACATCTAATAGAAGATTTCACATGTTGAACACATCCCCAAATTCTCCCCCTGGCGCCCACACGCGCCGCTTGAAGTGGCTGCGCGTGGGCTTCACGCGCCAGCTACAGTACCTGCTGACGTCAGCATGGCGTCATGCTGACGTCATCTGACAGCTGTCAGGTCTGACATGTCAGACTCTGACAGGTGCCACGTGTCAAGCTCCCATTAGTCCAGGTCACTGCTCTGTCAGTGCCATGTGGCCGTCTGACATGTGCCACATGTCATCACGGCACTGGTCCACGTCAGTGACACGTGTCAGCCCCTGATTGGGCCAAGTCAATGACATGTCAGTGCTGACTGTGCACTGACATGTGACACGTGTCGTACTCCTATTGGCCCATTTTCTGACATGTCAGCTGACATTGTCAGATCTGACAATGCTGACGTCATCCCTGACATGATGACGTCACCTGTCATCTTTGTCCTCCCGCGGGTCGACCCGAATACCAGTAACCGGGTCGCCGTGACCCGCGGCTTCACCCGGCCGGTTCTCCGCCGTCCGGCCACCAAAACCGTTCCCGTTTGTCCCATTCTCTTCGTCTCTCCATAACCTAGAGTTCTATGGCCCTAAAAACTAAGAACACCCTCGAAAACTATACTTTCCAAGTTCATCAATGGCGGACGTGACTACCTCCGCCGTTCACGGCCGTTACAGGCCATCTAAGCCTTCGAAATCAATCCTAAAAGAACCCTAAGACCTCTAGGAACATTTCCCAATCCCTAGATTTGATTAAAACACAAAAAAAAAAATCAATTTTCAATTTTTGAAAGAAAACTCACCCACGGGTTCTCTCTCCCTGCCGTGTCCTCCGCCGTGGCTGGCCGTGGCCTGCCATCCCCAACCTCTTTCCACCACCTCACGGTCATGTTCAGCTCGCACAAGCAATGAATGGTGATGGTGTGTGTGTGTTTTGGGTTTTTGAAGAAAATGAAGAAAATGGAGGATTATGGGTTATGGGGTTCGGGTTTGAGGATGAACAAAGAAGAGAGATGGCTGATGAGAGGGAGATGGGATGGAGGGTGTGGATTTAAAGGTTAATTGGTAATGGATGGTTAGGATTAATGGTTGTTAAGATTTGATTAAAAAATTAATTAAATAATATTATTTTATTATTAGATCCACAATTTGGGGGAGTTAGCCAATAGGATGAGTGACACTTGTCACTCATCCATGGGACCCACCAAAATATCTGCCCAAATCAGATTTCGCCAAATCGTCCCCGTCTCGAAGTTCGTGCATAGTGAAATCGAACTTCCGTGACCCATAACTCTCCCGTTCGAAGTCCGATTTCAGTGTGCCGCCTGCCTATGGATTCGTATCGTCCTTATCTACGTAATGGTCTTCGGCCCTCGGCCATCGGACATCCCGGTCAAAAAGTCAACTATTTGGCCCTTTTTAACTAAAATTACCAAAATGCCCCTAAACTTCCGCACGTCATAACTTCTTCCTCGAACGTCGGAATTGAACGTGCCACCTGTCTATGAACTCGTGACGTCACAAGCTACGTCACGGTCATCGGTCAAATTCTATTTGACCGTCCGACTTAAAAGTTTACATTTTGCCACGATCAGGGGCAAAACGGTCATTTCGCACCGTTCGTCCGATTTCGCTGTACTAATCACCGATTAACCTCATTAATCGTGATTAGTCACTAATCTAATCTAGGAATTTGGGACGGGTCGTTACAACCTTCCCTCCTTAATTAATTTCGTCCTTGAAATTCCAATCGACCTAAATCCAACCGTTCTTCCCTCCTTCATTAGTTTCGTACTTGAAACTCCAACTATCCTGATTCCACATCCACCTCGTGGAAAGTATAATCGACCTACCTCGCAACACGTGTACGCTAGTACACCCACTAACCAGAACAATACTTACTCGTCTGCAGCCAGACGTACCGCTAACATCCATGTCGTATCGACTACGTTCGACCAAGTCGAATGACAGTAGTCATACGTTCTGAATTGACACTACTTGTCAAATCTACCATTTCGTTGACACAAACGGTTCCTTTCTCAAACACTAACTATCCTGACATCTACTCCCACTGGGAGTTACCAATCACTCAACGATCCACGCTGACACCTCCGACAAACTGTCACCACTTGACAGTCGCCAGTTGAAAACTAACACTATACTCACTTGTGGTTACACTAACCACCAACTCACTCAACCTGAGTAAACAATCACCAACAAATCACCCGACCTGTGTGTAACTAGACCCATCAGAAATACCATGACCCAGTGTACAGTATCCAATATCCAGTCCACGACCTCAACTAATCCAATGGTATCGGAACCAATCCGACAACTAAGACGCTCACCAACGTACTACCGGTATAACCTATATACCGTCACTAGGCACCACAAGTATGCCCAGTATTGTACCTCGAATTATGTACCAGGTACGTACACCTACCCATCAATCAGACTATAACCTCCTATGTCATAGCCAATCACGTTTCAATTATGGAGTTCACTTGTCCAATCCAGCATTAGACAAATCGAAACTCCAACCCATCATCCGTTTCCAAATCTGAATTCGAATCCGCACTTTCGTAAGAAATCCCGAATCCAAACCCAGATATCATATCCCTAACCATGTCCAAATTCGAATCCAAAATTATTATTCCGTAAGCTAGCATTTGGAATAACCATTCCGAACCCAAATCCATAAAAGAAAATCCACAGTCGAGCTCTAGAATCAAATCCTGAATCGTCACCCAGAATCCGATTCCAAAACCCAAATCCAGAAATCCTTTTTCAAGTTCCAAAATCAAATCATGAATCGTCATCCAGCAATCTGATTCCAAAACTCGAAATATTGGTCTCGTCTACCGAGACGTACCAAAACTGAACCTCTCAGTTACCTGCTCAACCGATTACCTTATTACCATCGATTGACTTCATAGGAAGCCAATCACGACTTCAACACATCTCTAAAGCTGACCATATCCGACTACGTCAGAAAACTACTCATCGGACAACTACTCAAGCGAGTAGTAAGCCATATGGGATTTACCTCGAAAAGAAGTTCAGTCCCATCATCCTCAACTCAAACATCCTAGTAAGAGTAATAAACTCTCCACCTATCTGGATCATCAAGATCACAATCCAGATCCATAGCGATACCCAAAGTCCTAAACCAATTCCCACATCTAAACAGATCAGTCAACGACGAGACACGCCGAGACTGTGGGTTCTCACTGATTACCTCGTATCAATCCTTGTCATTCCACCGACGAAAGTCAAGGATGATCCAACACGATGACATCAAAACCCAATCTACGTGAATGCAAACAACACTCGATGCACTCACCGCGTCATGTAACCTGGCACCGTTTGCCACCAAGCAGAAAATGAGAAATCTCAGTCACCTAACTTCGAAATACTCATTACTAATGCGGAAAGCCCGCATTCCACTCGTCACCTCTATCGCAACCTATCGCGATTCCGAAATTCCAACAAGATTGGAAACAACATACCCAAACATCAACCACGTGTCCCCTAACCAATTTAACTCTATCTGAGATCCACTCTGGGACCACAGACACCGAACATATGCCCATCACGACGGATGTCACATCCCGACTCGTAACTCACCGTCATCAAGATCACCGGCACCAGTACTAGCACTAGTACCAGTACACCATCAGCCCATACACTAACATTAGCACACATGTGCAAAACATACAACCCTGGATCTCCGCTCATACCGAGCGACGATCCCATACCTCTGCTCGAATAAGAGAAACTCTGCCTCCCTCGTACCCGACAACTCCGGGTACGGTCACCCTGATAACGCATACGAGAAAAGGAAACGTCACATGAACGTCACCGATTCCCAACAACCACAACTACGACCACACTAGGTAGTAGCGCCTGCCACAAACTCATGCAGACCTAACTACCAGGTATCACTATCGAGGCTCTGCGTCCAACGGAATCACTCGCCCGTACCAAATACTCCGTATCCCACTCAGGGATTCCATCGACAAGTACCAACCCTGGTAACCTGTCCAACTAATCACTAACCAGTCGTAACTCGACTCAACCAATGTCGTCTACCAGGTCGCCCACGACCTTAGTTGCACCAAACCACAACTGAGTAGCACGACAACCAACTCGGTCTAACCGATAAGTACAACCCTGACTGCGAAGTGCAGTCCCAACACAAGCTGACATGACTAGACCGACTAACGAATCCAAATTCGAATAGTCGTCCAAGTCATACCACTCGACAACTCACATTTCCGAACCATACACATCCTACCTTGGGATTCCTCGATCACGCCTAGGGTCACTCTGAACCCAACTGCGAAAAGTAGTAAAATTGACAATCTGACCGACCCCGCGGTCCGACATCGTAAAGACGTCAATCTAATCCTACCGTCAATCCAACTAGGATTCCCCAAATCCAGCTGCTCACTGCCAACTGCAGTAAATCCATCTAACTCAACCAAATCTGATTATCGGATAGTCACAACCCCCAACCAGTCGTCGGAACCGATCCAACGACATCGTGAAAGATGATCCCAACTAACCGTCACACGATCAAAATGCTAACGTACGAATACGTTCATCCTTCCATAGGGTTCCACACTGTCATCCTCGATAGAACTATGCGAACCCCGACATCAAATGCCGACCCAAGACTTATCATGATACAATCCTACTAACTATCAGGTTGATCACGAACTGTAGCCCATTGAGATATTGACAGGACCCGTCCCAACTGGACGTCAACAACCGTGCCCGGTCCTGCTCCCGTCTGACAATCAACTAAAGGTCCGAAACTCCCCTTCAGTGCTTGCCAAACAAGGGATGTTTGCGCGGATTTCTGCTGCTGTCACTGCCTCACGATCAGTCCCAAACGTCGTACCACGGCCTGGAGGGTCACAAAACAGAAAAGGTGTGTGTGGACAAAACTGACCTCTTATAAAAACATTTATCAAAATACATTCTTACCCTCCAGTTTTCACAAACTTGCATGCATATCGTAAAACATTAGTAATAGTATGAAATCATTCAAGTATGTACAGTGGACCGATAAAATCAAAACATATTTTCCCATGGTCCACAAAACTCATGCTCACCAAATCAGTTCATGTTATAAAACATCAAATCCCGGCTCTCAGGCCAAACCATATGAAAACATAATCACTGGCCACAAAGACCAAAATCCCGTACTCAATACCAGTACGTCATCACAATCAATACCAATCAGCACTAATCACCAGTGCACAAGAAATATATCAATCCAATCAATCCGCACTACTCACGAGTGCTGCACTACGCGTAGGCCAATATCCAGTCACTCTCTCGGGAATAAACACCTCTGGGCTCAACCCCCTCGGGCTCAGTCACCTCTGGGCGAACACATCCCCAGGATCAGACACCTCCGAGTGGTACATCCAGGCTCAGTCTCATCCGAGAAGCTGACTACCATAGGATCAACTCCCGATCCTACAATCACATCCCCCAAGCTCCGGTCGTCTGAGTAATCCCCCCCCCAAGCACCGACCGTCTGGGAATATCACAATCACAATGAAAACCATCCCGGGAATTACATCCCAAAACATTTCAATCAAATCTTGACTTCATACCAAGTCAAGGTCATTCTCAACTGGGTCTCAAGCCCAAAATACCTTTTACACATAAACCGTTAAAATCACATTTAAATCAATAGAATAATCCGGAAATCATCATTGACTCACCAACCAAGTCAAAACATCATTTTAGAAATCATTTAAACTCCGGGCCTAGCCCAAAACATCATTTGCACGTACCTCGTAAAACGTGCCCGAAGGACTGATTAAAATAATCATAACATCCCAATAAATCATTAATTTCACAATTTCACAAATGACTCCAATTCCGAGTCAAAATCACTATTCACTTGGGTTCTCATGCCCAAAATAACATTATCACGCAAATCCATGCGTTGCAACCTCCGTTGCCATTTTCACGTAAATCCACGAAATTGACCCTCGACTCATTCCCGAGTCACCACATCATTTTTCAATCCATGACTCAATAATCCGAGTCCAAACATTATTTTCAATCAATTTCAATCCCGGACTCATAAACCAAGTCCAAACATTATTTTTACCAAATTTCGTAATTTCTCGAAAATCGCCCAAAATAATAATATAATAATCATAAAACCGAGAAATTACCGGATTGAAACACAAATCATGCCCAAGCATATAAAATCATATAATAAAGCATTAGAAATCATATATGCATGCATCACGGTTAGAAAACAAAGTCCACTCACACACACCGTCCAAAACGGTCCGTTTCCGAGCTGCACGTTTTTCCGTAAAATCTGGAAATCACAACTCCTGTCCAAAATCATTATAGAGGGTTACTAACATCTCAAAATACATCATATAATTTTCCCCAATTTTTCCGGGATTTAAATACGTAGTTTTATCGTAATACAAAACTTCGGATACGCGGAACATTAACGAAACAATATCCGATTTCATCGAAATCAACGTCAAAATGTTCGTTACACTGAGAGGATCAAAAGTCATGTTGACCTCACCTTGAGACTAGGCTGGACGCGCCCCCACGCGCCGCCGTGAGTGGCTGCGCGTGAAACCCACGCGCCAGCTACAGTGCTGTCTCCCTCACCCGTTTGTCTGTAAAACGGGCCATTTAACCCGCGAGGCGACCCGGTTCGTTTTCTGTCAATTCGACATTGATTCCACCAATTGAACATTCAGTCAGTTTCGATTCAAGTCTAATTAGAGTTCTGTGGACTTAATTACAAGAAACATTACCTCTAACCTCACGATCACAGATGATCAATCGAAGGTCCTCCGGCCATTGTTCAACATTCCAAAACCTTCACCATCACACGATTTCCCCAAATTGATTAATCCAGCAGCATCAAGGGACTCAGGTAAGCATTTTCCCCAACTCAATTGCATCCAATCACAGCTCAAACTCCACGACTCAAGTTCGACATTCCTCACGGTTACCAAACCCGTTCAGAGTCAATTGGGCATCAATTCACCTCGTTTTTGATTTGGTTCCACTCGTATCAACCTCAGGAAGCTATTTCCAAGCTTCAAATCGATCATCACGGCTCAATTCATCCTAATCGAATTTCCCCCCTCAAAATTCGAAAATTCGAATTTCCAAATTCAGGCCCTCTCTCTGTCCCTCGTGCTTCCTTGATGATTAAATCTCAACACCCTCTCAATTCCTCACACACTGGTTCAGAAATGGAAGGAAATGGTGGACAATTTCAGGCTCTCTCAATCTCTGCTTCTCAGTTGTGCACGGGTAAGAAACGGAACAAGATTAATGGAAATTAAAGGTTTAATTAATTAAAATAATATTAAAACATCATAATTAGGCCTCCCCAAAATCATGGATCCATGTTTTGTGCCTGATTTTAAGGGATGAGTGACACTTGTCACTCATCCATGTGTGTCCAGTCACCGGGTACTGTTCTTATTAAAATATTATTTTATTCCCGGTTCGTTCGGTTAATCGAGCCTGATTCCATGACCATAACCTCGTCGTCGAATCTCCGATTTCGGCATGCCGCCTGTCGTTGGATTCGTATCGACGAGACCTACGTAACGGTCCTTGGCCCTCGTCCATCGGACCTCCCGATCAAAAAGTCAACATTTGGCCCCTACTATGCCAAATTACCAAAATACCCCTCAACTTCCGAACATCATAACTTTCTCCTCGAATGTCGGAATCGAACGTGCCACCTGTCTATGAACTCGTGACGTCCCGAACTACGTCACCGTCATCGGTCAAGGTCCGTTTGACCGCCCGAACTAAAAGTCAACATTTTACCCACGCTAGGGCAAAACGGTCATTTTGCACGTTTCGTCCGATTTCACTCAACTAATCCCCGATTAGTCATTCTAAATCATGATTAATTAATATTCAATCCCGATATTCGGGACGGGTCATTACAGATATCACATCCTCGACCTGCGTACGGAGTAATGCGCAAAGTACAGTATGGAATTCAGAGTAACATGAGCAACCATCCTCTGATTCCACGCTGACAGCACCCATCCCAATACCCCCGGGATTAGTGCGGGATGACCCTGCTCCCGTCTGACACGAAGTCTCAGACAAGGGATATTTCCATCCCTTGCCCTCCCGGGCTATCAGAGTACGACAGGATCCAGAGGAGGTATGTGATATCTCGATCTCTGCTACAGTCCACATCCGATGTCAACCTGAAGGGCAGTCAAAACATTAAAAGTTGTGAGTGGACAAAACAAGAGTTTATAAAACATTTCGTAAGGAAGACATTTGTACCCTTCACTAAAAAGCATGCATGCATTCGAAAACCATTTATCCAGAAAACCATAATGAAATCAAGTACACGGGCCACTGCCCAAATCCATAAGGGACTCAGCCCAAATCATAAGAAACTAACCATACGGGCCACTGCCCAAAACCTGTGTAAAAGTACATCATACATCATATCATATATACATATAATTCACACAACCACTCCTGTCACGGTTTCCAAAGCTACGCGTGTGCTACCCAGGTCTCAATCCGATTCTTCTCAAAGTCAAGATCAATGTCCGTAGACCACTGACCCTACCCGAGTTAATAGTAATCATAGCCTTCCTGAGAGTAAGGAACCCAACTGGGGGGTGACTCCACTCAGTCGGTGCTCCGTGACTACTCCGGGGTCCACGCAAGCCAACGACCCTCCCCGGAGGAGATAATAGAAGTAAAGGAAGGTAGATGAACATATATATACATAACATAAACATTCATGCCCCGTTCCCCTGAACCGTCATGATCCATAACATCCATTAAACAGGGTTCATGCCGGTTCCCATAAACCGTCATGTACCATAATGACCTGACAAGGGTTCATGCCGGTTCCCATAAACAGTCATGAACCACAATGTCCTTTCCAAAGTTCATGCCGGTTCCCATAAACCGTCATGAACCTGGAAATCCATCTAGGGTCCCTTACCCGAAATCTTCAGTGTAAAACGTCTGGGTCTCGTGCCCGAACATATGACTCAACAGGGCACCGTGCCCGATATCTAAGGGTCAGTCACGACTCCGATCATAGTGATGCGTGCAACCATCCATCCAGGACCGCCCTCAATCCTAGTATGTCGCCGTGAACGAATCAACTGACGCGACCACCACAAGATCTTGGTGCACTCCTCACCGATCATTATCCTGAACCGTCAGCACTCCGAATTCGAGCCTCCCCAGGATGCCCGACCACCAATCGTGCATCGTGACCTCTCCGGAAGGAACACATCTCAATCTGGAGGCGAGCGTCCTATCGTCGATCGCCGAGCACATAGCACCCGTCGCAACCACGATTTAGACCCGAAGGTCGTAAATAGCGTCATATGCCCGAGACAAAACTAAATGGGTCTCACACCCGAGTTTATCCTTTTAGAAATCCAAAACGATTTCATTAAAACCAATAAAGAAATACAGACCCGTATAAGCACCGTTTTAAGGCTGAAACCTCGAAATACGTGCTTATACGTAACCACATAAAAATGCACCCATGGCATCACCAAACAAGTAATAAAACATATAATAAAAATTTATGCATGCACCAATTTAGAAAACAAGGTCCACTCACAAACCGTCCGAGCTGAAGCCTCGATTTGCGTGCCATACGGCTCCCCGAGCCGATCACCGTCACCGGGACTCCCAAACCTGTCCAAATTTTAATAGAAGGTTACTAACTACTTAATTAAGCTTCTACCAAAGCCCCATAATTTTCCCGATTTTCTAACTATTTTTAAAGTCGATCCTAAACATTCCGATGCCCCGAAACATATCGAGACGGTGTCTGATTGACACGAAACCAGTCCCAAAATGTTCGTTACATCTAATAGAAGATTTCACATGTTGAACACATCCCCAAATTCTCCCCCTGGCGCCCACACGCGCCGCTTGAAGTGGCTGCGCGTGGGCTTCACGCGCCAGCTACAGTACCTGCTGACGTCAGCATGGCGTCATGCTGACGTCATTTGACAGCTGTCAGATCTGACATGTCAGACTCTGACAGGTGCCACGTGTCAAGCTCCCATTAGTCCAGGTCACTGCTCTGTCAGTGCCACATGTCATCACGGCACTGGTCCACGTCAGTGACACGTGTCAGCCCCTGATTGGGCCAAGTCACTGACATGTCAGTGCTGACTGTGCACTGACATGTGACACGTGTCGTACTCCTATTGGCCCATTTTCTGACATGTCAGCTGACATTGTCAGATCTGACAATTCTGACGTCATCCCTGACATGATGACGTCACCTGTCATCTCTGTCCTCCTGCGGGTCGACCCGAATACCAGTAACCGGGTCGCCGTGACCCGCGGCTTGACCCGGCCGGTTCTCCGCCGTCCGGCCACCAAAACCGTTCCCGTTTGTCCCATTCTCTTCGTCTCTCCCTAACCTAGAGTTCTATGGCCCTAAAAACTAAGAACACCCTCGAAAACTCTACCTTCCAAGTTCATCAATGGCGGTCGTGACTACCTCCGCTGTTCACGGCCGTTACAGGCCATCTAAGCCTTCGAAAACAATCCTAAAAGAACCCTAAGACCTCTAGGAACATTTCCCAAACCCTAGATTTGATTAAAACACAACAAAAATCAATTTTCAATTTTTGAAAGAAAACTCACCCACGGGTTCTTTCTCCCCGCCGTGTCCTCCGCCGTGGCTGGCCGTGGCCTGCCATCCCCAACCTCTTTCCACCACCTCACGGTCATGTTCAGCTCGCACAAGCAATGAATGGTGATGGTGTGTGTGTGTTTTGGGTTTTTGAAGAAAATGAAGAAAATGGAGGATTATGGGTTATGGGGTTCGGGTTTGAGGATGAACAAAGAAGAGTGATGGCTGATGAGAGGGAGATGGGATGGAGGGTGTGGATTTAAAGGTTAATTGGTAATGGATGGTTAGGATTAAAGGTTGTCAAGATTTGATTAAAAAATTAATTAAATAATATTATTTTATTATTATATCCACAATTTGGGGGAGTTAGCCAATAGGATGAGTGACACTTGTCACTCATCCATGGGACCCACCAAAATATCTGCCCAAATCAGATTTCGCCAAATCGTCCCCGTCTCGAAGTTCGTGCATAGTGAAATCGAACTTCCGTGACCCATAACTCTCCCGTTCGAAGTCCGATTTCAGTGTGCCGCCTGCCTATGGATTCGTATCGTCCTTATCTACGTAATGGTCTTCGGCCCTCGGCCATCGGACATCCCGGTCAAAAAGTCAACTATTTGTCCCTTTTTAACTAAAATTACCAAAATGCCCCTAAACTTCCGCACGTCATAACTTCTTCCTCGAACGTCGGAATTGAACGTGCCACCTGTCTATGAACTCGTGACGTCACAAGCTACGTCACGGTCATCGGTCAAAGTCTATTTGACCGTCCGACTTAAAAGTTTACATTTTTCCACGATTAGGGGCAAAACGGTCATTTCGCACCGTTCGTCCGATTTCGCTCTACTAATCACCGATTAACCTCATTAATCGTGATTAGTCACTAATCTAATCTAGGAATTTGGGACGGGTCGTTACAACCTTCCCTCCTTAATTAATTTCGTCCTTGAAATTCCAATCGACCTAAATCCAACCGTTCTTCCCTCCTTAATTAGTTTCGTACTTGAAACTCCAACTATCCTGATTCCACATCCACCTCGTGGAAAGTATAATCGACCTACCTCGCAACACGTGTACGCTAGTACACCCACTAACAAGAACAATACTTACTCGTCTGCAGCCAGACGTACCGCTAACGTCCATGTCGTATCGACTACGTTCGACCACGTTGAATGACAGTAGTCATACGTTCTGAATTGACACTACTTGTCAAATCTACCATTTCGTTGACACAACAATTCGACGGTTCCTTTCTCAAACACTAACTATCCCGACATCTACTCCCACTGGGAGTTACCAATCACTCAACGATCCACGCTGACACCTCCGACAAACTGTCACCACTTGACAGTCGCCAGTTGAAAACTGACACTATACTCACTTGTGGTTACACTAACCACCAACTCACTCAACCTGAGTAAACAATCACCAACAAATCACCCGACCTGTGTGTAACTAGACCCATCAGAAATACCATGACCCAGTGCACAGTATCCAATATCCAGTCCACGACCTCAACTAATCCAATGGTATCGGAACCAATCCGACAACCAACACGCTCACCAACGTACTACCGGTATAACCTATATACCGTCACTAGGCACCACAAGTATGCCCAGTATTGTACCTCGAATTATGTACCAGGTACGTACACCTACCCATCAATCAGACTATAACCTCCTATGTCATAGCCAATCACGTTTCAATTATGGAGTTCACTTGTCCAATCCAGCATTAGACAAATCGAAACTCCAACCCATCATCCGTTTCCAAATCTGAATTCGAATCCGCACTTTCGTAAGAAATCCCGAATCCAAACCCAGAAATCATTTCCCTAACCATGTCCAAATTCGAATCCAAAATTATTATTCCGTAAGCTAGCATTTGGAATAACCATTCCGAACCCAAATTCATAAAAGAAAATCCACAGTCGAGCTCTAGAATCAAATCCTGAATCGTCACCCAGAATCCGATTCCAAAACCCAAATCCAGAAATCCTTTTTCAAGTTCCAAAATCAAATCATGAATCGTCATCCAGCAATCTGATTCCAAAACTCGAAATATTGGTCTCGTCTACCGAGACGTACCAAAACTGAACCTCTCGGTTACCTGCTCAACCGATTACCCTATTACCATCGATTGACTTCATAGGAAGCCAATCACGACTTCAACACATCTCTAAGGCTGACCATATCCGACTACGTCAGAAAACTACTCATCGGACAACTACTTAAGCGAGTAGTAAGCCATATGGGATTTACCTCGAAAAGAAGTTCAGTCCCATCATCCTCAACTCAAACATCCCAGTAAGAGTAATAAACTCTCCACCTATCTGGATAATCAAGATCACGATCCAGATCCATAGCGATACCCAAAGTCCTAAACCAATTCCCACATCTAAACAGATCAGTCAACGACGAGACACGCCGAGACTGTGGGTTCTCACTGATTACCTCGTATCAATCCTTGTCATTCCACCGACAAAAGTCAAGGATGATCCAACACGATGACATCAAAACCCAATCTACGTGAATGCAAACAACACTCGATGCACTCACCGCGTCATGTAACCTGGCACCGTTTGCCACCAAGCAGAAAATGAGAAATCTCAGTCACCTAACTTCGAAATACTCATTACTAATGCGGAAAGCCCGCATTCCACTCGTCACCTCTATCGCAACCTATCGCGATTCTGAAATTCCAACAAGATTGGAAACAACATACCCAAACATCAACCACGTGTCCCCTAACCAATTTAACTCTATCTGAGATCCACTCTGGGACCACAGACACCAAACATATGCCCATCATGACGGATGTCACATCCCGACTCGTAACTCACCGTCATCAAGATCACCGGCACCAGTACTAGCACTAGTACCAGTACACCATCAGCCCATACACTAACATTAGCACACATGTGCAAAACATACAACCCTGGATCTCCGCTCATACCGAGCGACGATCCCATACCTCTGCTTGAATAAGAGAAACTCTGCCTCCCTCGTACCCTACAACTCCGGGTACAGTCACCCTGATAACGCATACGAGAAAAGGAAACGTCGCCTGAACGTCACCGATTCCCAACAACCACAACTACGACCACACTAGGTAGTAGCGCCTGCCACAAACTCATGCAGACCTAACTACCAGGTATCACTATCGAGGCTCCGCGTCCAACGGAATCACTCGCCCGTACCAAATACTCCGTATCCCACTCGGGGATTACATCGACAAGTACCAACCCTGGTAACCTGTCCAACTAATCACTAACCAGTCGTAACTCGACTCAACCAATGTCGTCTACCAGGTCGCCCACGACCTTAGTTGCACCAAACCACAACTGAGTAGCACGACAACCAACTCGATCTAACCGATAAGTACAACCCTGACTGCGAAGTGCAGTCCCAACACAAGCTGACATGACTAGACCGACTAACAAATCCAAATCCGAATAGTCATCCAAGTCATACCACTCGTCAACTCACATTTCCGAACCATACACATCCTACCTTGGGATTCCTCGATCACGCCTAGGGTCACTCTGAACCCAACTGCGAAAAGTAGTAAAATCGACAATCTGACCGACCCCGCGGTCCGACATCATAAAGACGTCAATCTAATCCTACCGTCAATCCAACTAGGATTCCCCGAATCCAGCTGCTAACTGCCAACTGCAGTAAATCCATCTAACTCAACCAAATCCGATTATCGGATAGTCACAACCCCCAACCAGTCGTCGAAACCGATCCAATGACATCGTGAAAGATGATCCCAACTAACCGTCACACGATCAAAATGCTAACGTACGAATACGTTCATCCTTCTGTCATCCTCGATAGAACTATAGGAACCCCGACATCAAATGGCCCTGCATGGGACCCACCAAAATATCTGCCCAAATCAGATTTCGCCAAATCGTCCCCGTCTCGAAGTTCGTGCATAGTGAAATCGAACTTCCGTGACCCATAACTCTCCCGTTCGAAGTCCGATTTCAGTGTGCCGCATGCCTATGGATTCGTATCGTCCTTATCTACATAATAGTCTTCGGCCCTCGGCCATCGGACATCCCGGTCAAAAAGTTAACTATTTGGCCCTTTTTAACTAAAATTACCAAAATGCCCCTAAACTTCCGCACGTCATAACTTCTTCCTCGAACGTCGGAATTGAACGTGCCACCTGTCTATGAACTCGTGACGTCACAAGCTACGTCACGGCCATCGGTCAAAGTCTATTTAACCGTTCGATTTAAAAGTCAACATTTTGCCACGATCAAGGGCAAAACGGTTATTTCGCACCGTTCGTCCGATTTCGCTCTACTAATCACCGATTAACCTCATTAATCGTGATTAGTCACAAATCTAATCTAGGAATTTGGGACGGGTCGTTACAACCTTCCCTCCTTAATTAATTTCGTCCTCGAAATTCCAACCGACCTAAATCTAACCGTTTTTCCCTCCTTAATTAGTTTCGTACTTGAAACTCAAACTATCCTGATTCCACATCCACCTCGTGGAAAGTAGAATCGACCTCCTCGCAACACGTGTACGCTAGTACACCCACTAACCAGAACAATACCTACTCGTCTGCAGCCAGACGTACCGCTAACATCCATGTCGTATCGACTACGTTCGACCACGGCGAATGACAGTAGTCATACGTTAATTGACACTACTTGTCAAATCTACCGTTTCGTTGACACAACAACTCGACGGTTCCTTTCTCAAACACTAACTATCCCGAAATCTACTCCCACTGGGAGTTACCAATCACTCAACGATCCACGTTGACACCTCCGACAAACTGTCACCACTTGACAGTCGCCAGTTGAAAACTGACACTATACTCACTTGTGGTTACACTAACCACCAACTCACTCAACCTGAGTAAAAAATCACCAACAAATCACCCGACCTGTGTGTAACTAGACCCATCAGAAATACCATGACCCAGTGCACAGTAACCAATATCCAGTCCACGACCTCAACTAATCCAATGGTATCGGAACCAATCCGACTACCAACACACTCACCAACGTACTACCGGTATAACCTATATACCGTCACTAGGAACCACAAGTATGCCCAGTATTGTACCTCGAATTATGTACCAAGTACGTACACCTACCCATCAATCAGACTATAACTTCCTATGTCATAGCCAATCACGTTTCAATTATGGAGTTCACTTGTCCAATCCAGCATTAGACAAATCGAAACTCCAACCCATCATCCGTTTCCAAATCTGAATTCGAATCCGCAATTTCGTAAGAAATCCCGAATCCAAACCCAGAAATCATATCCCTAAACATGTCCAAATTCGAATCCAAAATTATTATTCCGTAAGCTAGCATTTGGAATAACCATTCCGAACCCAAATCCATAAAAGAAAATCCACAGTCGAGCTCTAGAATCAAATCCTGAATCGTCACCCAGAATCCGATTCCAAAACCCAAATCCAGAAATCCTTTTTCAAGTTCTAAAATCAAATCATGAATCGTCATCCAGCAATCTGATTCCAAAACTCGAAATATTGGTCTCGTCTACCGAGACGTACCAAAACTGAACCTCTCGGTTACCCGCTCAACCGATTACCCTATTACCATCGATTGACTTCATAGGAAGCCAATCACGACTTCAACACATCTCTAAGGCTGACCATATCCGACTACGTCAGAAAACTACTCATCGGACAACTACTCAGGCGAGTAGTAAGCCATAGGGGATTTACCTCGAAAAGAAGTTCAGTCCCATCATCATCAACTCAAACATCCCAGTAAGAGTAATAAACTCTCCACCTATCTGGATCATCAAGATCACGATCCAGATCCATAGCGATACCCAAAGTCCTAAACCAATTCCCACATCTAAACAGATCAGTCAACGACGAGACACGCCGAGACTGTGGGTTCTCACTGATTACCTCGTATCAATCCTTGTCATTCCACCGAGAAAAGTCAAGGATGATTCAACACGATGACATCAAAACCCAATCTACTTGAATGCAAACAACACACGCTGCACTCACCGCGTCATGTAACCTGACACCGTTTGCCACCAAGCAGAAAATGAGAAATCTCAGTCACCTAACTTCGAAATACTCATTACTAATGCGGAAAGCCCGCATTCCACTCGTCACCTCTATCGCAACCTATCGCGATTCCGAAATTCCAGCAAGAATGGAAACAACATACCCAAACATCAACCTCGTGACCCCTAACCAATTTAACTCTATCTGAGATCCACTCTGGGACCACAGACACCGAACATATTCCCATCACGACGGATGTCACATCCCGACTCGTAACTCACCGTCATCAAGATCACCGGCACCAGTACTAGCACTAGTACCAGTACACCATCAGCCCATACACTAACTTAGCACACCTGTGCAAAACATACAACCCTGGATCTCCGCTCATACCGAGCGACGATCCCATACCTCTGCTCGAATAGGAGAAACTCTGCCTCCCTCGTACCCGACAACTCTAGGTACAGTCACCCTGATAACGCATACAGAAAAGGAAATGTCACCTGAACGTCACCGATTCCCAACAACCATAACTACGACCACACTAGGTAGTAGCGCCTGCCACAAACTCATGCAGACCTAACTACCAGGTATCACTATCGAGGCTCCGCGTCCAACGGAATCACTCGCCCGTACCAAATACTCCGTATCCCACTCAGGGATTCCATCGACAAGTACCAACCCTGGTAACTTGTCCAACTGATCACTAACCAGTCGTAACTCGACTCAACCAATGTCGTCTACCAGGTCGCCTGACACGACCCATCCCAATCCCCCCGGGATTACCATGGAATGTGACGTGCTCCCGTCTGACAAGAGGCGCCAGACAAGGGATAACCGATTGCCATTGCCCAAACGGGCTTCCAGAGTGCGTAAGGATCGATGGAGGAAGTGTGCGATGCTCAAGTCTCTGCTGCAGTCGTATCCGGAATCAACCTGAAGGGCATTGAAAACAAAAGCTGTGAGTGGACGAAAATAAACAAATCTGTTTAAAACATTTATAAGACATTTATGCCCCTCAGTAAAATCATATGCATGCACCAAAACCAATAATCCCATATTTATTTAGAAATAACCATTAGGGCCTTAGCCCGGAAACCAAAGCATAGTTTCAATTTCCAAAAGTAAATCCAAGAGTTATTTCATAAATCCAGTAATATGAACCATAAGGCATATAATATAAACCATAACCATTATTTTAGCCACTGCACTATACACTCCAATCCGACATCCTTGATGTCTGACGTCCCTGACGTCAATAAGGTCACAATCACAAGGCTACGCGTGCCACTCGGGTCTCAATTTTCCGAGTTAAATCCCCGAACCCCGTTCGGGTACAGCATCCCCGATGCTTAGCGTCATAGACGCTGGACGTTCTAGACGTCCGTGACCTCTCCGGGGTACCTCATCCGGAGGAGACAGTATCATATGAATGGATCTATACAGTGCAGTACCAAATACATTTTATTGATATCCACATGCAAGCATATATATACATAGATAGAATCCAAACCAATCATTAAGTTTCATCAGACGGGTCTCAAGCCCAAATACCGTGAAACATGCCATAACCAGATTTTCCATATCATCAAAACCACTATTGTTTTTAGCATGTGAATATATATAAAATGTAAACCAGAAAACATTTATTCAATTCCGTTTTAGGGTCCCCGACCCGCAAACACATGTAGAAGTCAACTGGGCCCCTGGCCCGATTTCATAAGTTAACTGGGCCCCTGGCCCGATTCATTAATTAACTGGGCCCCTGGCCCGATTCCATTTATCAAATCCGTAACTGTTTCATGAAATCATATCCAACCACATTTATGGAAATCGGTGTAAATCCAGAAAACCTCGATTTACGTGCAAATACGTAAATCGCCTCGAAATGCGTGAAATCATTTAAATTCACCGATATCCAAAGTAAATCATTTAATCATAACCATAACAATCATAAAACAGTTATGCATGCATCGAATTTATAAAACCAATGTCCACTCACAGACCGTTTAACCGAGCGCCTCGATACGCGTGCCATAGGCCTTCCCGGGCCACATCACTATCACCGGGACTCCCAATCCTGTTCAAATCAATTTAGAGGATCACTAACCTCATCATTAACATCCTATTCAAGTCCCGTAATTTTCCCGAATATTTAAGTATTTTTAAACTCGATTTAAAACCTTCGGACATCCCGAACAATATCGAGACGGTGTCCGATCGACACGAAACCAATCCCAAAATGTTCGTTACATTGTATAGGACAAAAGTCATGTTGATCATACCTCGGGATTCGCACTCACGCGCCGTCACGCGCCGCCGTGAGTGGCTGCGCGTGAAAGCCACGCGCCTGCTACAGTGCTCCTTCCTCACCCGAATGACTGGTAAACGGGTCTGATTACCCGCGATAGGATCCGGTTCAATCACCCTCAATTCGATATCAATTCAATCCGTTCTTGATCCTACAACAATCATCAATCCACCAATTTCGGTTCTGTGTCCATGATTAGCATCAACCATTCCCTAATCAAGTCAACAACCCGTGATCACCCAAAACGGGTCGATCACCAAATCTCCTCCAATCCTTAACCAACATCAAATTAACTTCACAGGAAGTTAATAAGGACTAATACGAACTAATTAGCATGATTAATTGAACTCGACAATACCTCAATCGTCACAACTCAAGCTCGAGTTTTCCGGCCGTCCACCATGTCCGTTCACGGCCCTAGGAGCTCCCAAGCTTGCCCCAAATGATCTGGATCGACTGGAAATGATCCCAGAGAGCTAAATGAGTCATCAAATTGCCCTGGGCTAGCCCAGAACCTCGAATTGGATTTTTGAATTTGTTAAACACAGTTTCGGGTTTCAGGACAAACCTCCACCATTTCCACTCTATTCCTTTCGTTCCCAATCTCAGAGTCAACCTCTCGACTCACTCTCCATTCTAACAATCCAAAACAGCCATTAAAAGCATCCAAAAGTGCCACACCGGCCACTGCGCAATGTCCCCTGCACTGACCCGAAAACAATAGAAAAACCAGTGTCCATGTTGTGCAATTGATGCCAACTCAATCCCCATGTGCAATTCCACCCCAAACCGTCCCAATCCAGCCATTTAATTGATAAACAATCAAGGGATCGATCGCACAAAGCATCCACTTACACGGCCAGTTCAATGGAACAGTGTCCCGTGAAGAAAATTACAATTCTGCCCTTGTGCAGAAAATTACCAAAATGCCCCTCACGCATCCTGACCCGTAACTCGGTCATACGGACTCCAATTGATGCGTGCCGCCTGTCATTGAATTCGTATCGACGATACCTACGTAACGGTCCTTGGCCCTCGGCCATCGGACATCCCGGTCGAAAAGTCAACATTCACCCTTATATCGTCCAAATTACGAAAATGCCCCTGGACTTCCGTACATCATAACTTTCACCACGAACGTCGGAATCGAACGTGCCACCTGTCTATGAACTCGTGACGTCTCGAACTACGTCACGGTCATCGGTCAAAGTCCATTTGACCATCCGAATTAAAAGTCAACGTTTTGCCCACGCCCAGGGGCAAAATGGTCATTTTGCACAATTCGTCCGAAATCGTCCAACTAATCCCAGATTAGTAAATCACAATTAAATATTATTAAATTCCGATATTCGTGACGGGTCGTTACAACCTTCCCTCCTTAAAGAATTTCGTCCTCGAAATTACCAATCTCCTCATTCCACAACCGCCTTGTGGAAAAACAATTCGACCTCGTGTCATGTGTACACCTGTACACCCACTCACTGGAACAACACCAGTCTCGTCTGCACCCAGACATCCCATCACAGTCATACGTCACAATCAACAACACTCGACCACCTCGAGTGGACATAATCACCTGATTCGCGATAAAATCTCATAACCATTTAGCTGACTCCTTCAGCTAGACGGTTCCCTTCCATTGCCAATAAATCCTTACATTTGCTCCCGTTGGGAGTCACCAAATATCATTTGTCAGTCCACGCTGACACCACCAGTCAAACTGTCATCACAAAACTTTACCACCCTGATAAAGCCACAACCATCCGCCAGTCGGTGACAACGCCACGCACTACATCACTCTCGATGTAGCGTAAGATCAACCACATGATCTCAATTCGCAGGGCAAGCCCATTCCTGCGACATAAATAAATCTCAATGTCCATAATCGCCGACTCCCTCAGCGAACCGAGACGCTGGGAAATCACGGTGTGATCAAGTCACACAAGGCTACTCGTGGTTACTCTGACCACCAATTCACTCACCCTGAGTGTATGTATACCGTCAACTTACTCCATCAAGTGGTGTAACTGGAACACATTGAATACCAGCCCAGCAGTGAACACACATATCAATACCGGGGTTCCACTAGCCAACCGTGGCCAAGAGCACCTGCTCATACAATCACTGAACCCTGACAAAATCACTCTGCTCGGCGCACAGTATCCAATGTCCAGTCCACACTACAGCCAAACAAATGATATCAGAACCAAGCCGATTACCAACACATTAGTTACACACCACTGGTACATCCCACGTACCGCCATTAGGCACCACTCAGCCTAACCAGTATCAATCCTCGTACAACGTACCCTGTACGTACCTCAATCCATCAATCTGACTATAGCCACCCAGGTCATAGCCAAACACGTTCTAGTAATGGAGTACATTTGCCCAAACCAACATGAGACAAAACGAACTCCACCCGTCATCTAGTTCCAATTCCGAATCCGAATCCGCAATTTCGTAAGAAATTCCGAATCCAAACCCAAACATCACATTTTTAATCCATTTCCAAATCCGAATCCGAAATCATTATTCCGTAAGCTAGCATTGGAATAACCATTCCGCACCCAAATCCAGTAATCCATTTTCGAGCTTCGCAATCGAATCCTGAATCGTCACCCAGAAATTCGATTCCAAAACCCAAAATCTCGTTTACGTCCACCAAGACGTAACAAAACCGAACCTATCGGTTGCCTGTCCGAAACACTCGATTGACTTCATAGGGAAGCCAATCCCAATATCCACACGTCAAAGGTTGACAAAATCCGACCACATCGGAAACCCTACTCACCTGAGTAACAAACCATATGGACTCCACTTCGAAACGAAGTTCGGTTCCGTCGTTTACGACTCACATACCAAGGTAAGAGTGATAAACTCTCCACCCATCCGGATCATCAAGATCACAATCCATATCCATCGCTACGTCACCCGACAAGTAATATCACGATCCTAGATCGTCACATCGACCAAAGTCGACAACATCGCAAATCAGATCCACCTAGGATCCACACATGCTCACATAGCTAACAATCCATCCGAAAGCTGATCGTAGGGTCTTACACCCTCAATTGAATCCTTCGCCAAATTTCCCTTGGTGGAAAGATGACCACGCATACCACCACCAAATCCAAAATCATACACAACTTCTTGTGTCCAATGACCCCAAGCCAAACATGGGTTCACCAACCAATACACACTCAACGTACTGGTAGCAACAATCATCATCTGCCACGACAGGAAATATGAAGTCAACCCTAATGACTTCGGAATACCAATCACTGATGCGGAAACGAGCACTCCTCTCGTCTCCCAATCACAACTCTCCCCGAAACGGGAGTTCCAACCATGTTGGAAACAGACATGCTCCCAATGAGATGTCAAGTCCAACCACTGGACTGCCCACGTCCATACCTCACTTGGACCACCACGTGTCCAAAATCAATTCATTACTCGGACCCCGATTCCGAACGGAAATGTCCTCAACTCTGCCTGGATGTGCATACTATACTGCCTTCGTCTCACATCACAACCTAAACAGGTTAAATCCTCAGGTTCCAAGTGATTCGCAATCACAAAATCCCACATCAATACCACGAATGGTTTCCCCGACTTTTCCAATTTCAATAATTTCCTTGTACTCTCTGGGGATATAAGAATTATACCATCATACCAATCTCGGAGTTGACAACAACTCCCCAAATCCACCAATACACCTGACATAGGAAACAGCATCCCAAGATTCCCCAAATTTTCAATCATACTTTTTGATCCATTCATCACTTGTCATCATATATCTGTTAGGACTTATCCCAACACGACACAACCTCCACTGGATCCCATCCAGTCCAAGACTCAACCACCACTGAGTCGCAGATACCAATCATCTGTTCATCATGACAGAGTCACACCCCAACTGGTGGCTCATCGTCATCACAATTACTGTCACCTGCACCAGCGCTAGTACCAGCACCAACGCACCATCCTCAACACTAGTATCAGCACACTGGCATCCATACTAGTATTGGCATATAGGTATCACCATACCAACATCCATACATAGCACACGAACATCCACACTAGCACGCGAACACCCCCGCTAGCACACTGTGTGCAAAGTTGTTACCCTGGATCTCCGTTCATTCCGAACGACGATCCCGTAACACCACTCGTACCCCAGGACTATGGGTACCTCCAATTTGACCACTGGCACATCAGGATAATGGACGTTCCCTGAACATCCCCTGATCCCCAAGTGTGAAAGCCACACTAAATACTATCGATAGCCAGTCATCTCGACACAACTGTCGACCAACAGTCATCGTTGTCAAGATCCGTAACCACACCTCACACTAATATTCGATCCAACACGGGATTCCATATTTTATCTCACAACCACATCCGTGGATCGAAACCCATAATCCTGACTAGACTCACTAGAGTCATCCACATGGTCATCCACGACCTCAGCCGCTCGTCGCAGCACAAGTTCTCATTCAAAGTTCACTTTTCCAGCCCATCAATTACAAGTTAGGGTTCCAAAATCACACCCTAGGGTTCCACCGAACCCAACTGCCTTCTGCAGTAAAATCCACAACCTGACCGACCCCGCGGTCCTGACATCGTATAGACGTCCAATCCAATCCAATCATCAACTCAACGTGGGTTCCATCGTGGGTTCCACCACGAAGGTCATCGGCTAACTCCGATGCACCAACCCCCATACACTAGCCAACACTACTAGGGTCCAAAACTTAGACCAATACTCAACTGAGTTTCGCATTTCCAATCAAATGGGGTTCCCTGAACCTAGCTGTGCCCAGTGGCACAACAATCCATCATCACATGATCGAACCGACGGTCCCACATTACCAGTTAATCGTATACAACACCACTTGGGTTGAATCGCAACAATGCACGGCGTATCGGGCCAAACACACCCAATTCACCATACAAACCCAAAACTATCTATCAGGCTGACAACGGAACAGCAGCCCAAAGAGACATCACACCCTCGACCTTCGCGCACAAAAGAGCAAAACCTGCTCTGATACCACTTGACACGACCCATCCCAATCCCCCCGGGATTACCATGGAATGTGACGTGCTCCCGTCTGACAAGAGGCGCCAGACAAGGGATAACCGATTGCCATTGCCCAAACGGGCTTCCAGAGTGCGTAAGGATCGATGGAGGAAGTGTGCGATGCTCAAGTCTCTGCTGCAGTCGTATCCGGAATCAACCTGAAGGGCATTGAAAACAAAAGCTGTGAGTGGACGAAAATAAACAAGTCTGTTTAAAACATTTATAAGACATTTATGCCCCTCAGTAAAATCATATGCATGCACCAAAACCAATAATCCCATATTTATTTAGAATTAACCATTAGGGCCTTAGCCCGGAAACCAAAGCATAGTTTCAATTTCCAAAAGTAAATCCAAGAGTTATTTCATAAATCCAGTAATATGAACCATAAGGCATATAATATAAACCATAACCATTATTTTAGCCACTGCACTATACACTCCAATCCGACATCCTTGATGTCTGACGTCCCTGACGTCAATAAGGTCACAATCACAAGGCTACGCGTGCCACTCGGGTCTCAATTTTCCGAGTTAAATCCCCGAACCCCGTTCGGGTACAGCATCCCCGATGCTTAGCGTCATAGACGCTGGACGTTCTAGACGTCCGTGACCTCTCCGGGGTACCTCATCCGGAGGAGACAGTATCATATGAATGGATCTATACAGTGCAGTACCAAATACATTTTATTGATATCCACATGCAAGCATATATATACATAGATAGAATCCAAACCAATCATTAAGTTTCATCAGACGGGTCTCAAGCCCAAATACCGTGAAACATGCCATAACCAGATTTTCCATATCATCAAAACCACTATTGTTTTTAGCATGTGAATATATATAAAATGTAAACCAGAAAACATTTATTCAATTCCGTTTTAGGGTCCCCGACCCGCAAACACATGTAGAAGTCAACTGGGCCCCTGGCCCGATTTCATAAGTTAACTGGGCCCCTGGCCCGATTCATTAATTAACTGGGCCCCTGGCCCGATTCCATTTATCAAATCCGTAACTGTTTCATGAAATCATATCCAACCACATTTATGGAAATCGGTGTAAATCCAGAAAACCTCGATTTACGTGCAAATACGTAAATCGCCTCGAAATGCGTGAAATCATTTAAATTCACCGATATCCAAAGTAAATCATTTAATCATAACCATAACAATCATAAAACAGTTATGCATGCATCGAATTTATAAAACCAATGTCCACTCACAGACCGTTTAACCGAGCGCCTCGATACGCGTGCCATAGGCCTTCCCGGGCCACATCACTATCACCGGGACTCCCAATCCTGTTCAAATCAATTTAGAGGATCACTAACCTCATCATTAACATCCTATTCAAGTCCCGTAATTTTCCCGAATATTTAAGTATTTTTAAACTCGATTTAAAACCTTCGGACATCCCGAACAATATCGAGACGGTGTCCGATCGACACGAAACCAATCCCAAAATGTTCGTTACATTGTATAGGACAAAAGTCATGTTGATCATACCTCGGGATTCGCACTCACGCGCCGTCACGCGCCGCCGTGAGTGGCTGCGCGTGAAAGCCACGCGCCTGCTACAGTGCTCCTTCCTCACCCGAATGACTGGTAAACGGGTCTGATTACCCGCGATAGGATCCGGTTCAATCACCCTCAATTCGATATCAATTCAATCCGTTCTTGATCCTACAACAATCATCAATCCACCAATTTCGGTTCTGTGTCCATGATTAGCATCAACCATTCCCTAATCAAGTCAACAACCCGTGATCACCCAAAACGGGTCGATCACCAAATCTCCTCCAATCCTTAACCAACATCAAATTAACTTCACAGGAAGTTAATAAGGACTAATACGAACTAATTAGCATGATTAATTGAACTCGACAATACCTCAATCGTCACAACTCAAGCTCGAGTTTTCCGGCCGTCCACCATGTCCGTCACGGCCCTAGGAGCTCCCAAGCTTGCCCCAAATGATCTGGATCGACTGGAAATGATCCCAGAGAGCTAAATGAGTCATCAAATTGCCCTGGGCTGGCCCAGAACCTCGAATTGGATTTTTGAATTTGTTAAACACAGTTTCGGGTTTCAGGACAAACCTCCACCATTTCCACTCTATTCCTTTCGTTCCCAATCTCAGAGTCAACCTCTCGACTCACTCTCCATTCTAACAATCCAAAACAGCCATTAAAAGCATCCAAAAGTGCCACACCGGCCACTGCGCAATGTCCCCTGCACTGACCCGAAAACAATAGAAAAACCAGTGTCCATGTTGTGCAATTGATGCCAACTCAATCCCCATGTGCAATTCCACCCCAAACCGTCCCAATCCAGCCATTTAATTGATAAACAATCAAGGGATCGATCGCACAAAGCAACCACTTACACGGCCAGTTCAATGGAACAGTGTCCCGTGAAGAAAATTACAATTCTGCCCTTGTGCAGAAAATTACCAAAATGCCCCTCACGCATCCTGACCCGTAACTCGGTCATACGGACTCCAATTGATGCGTGCCGCCTGTCATTGAATTCGTATCGACGATACCTACGTAACGGTCCTTGGCCCTCGGCCATCGGACATCCCGGTCGAAAAGTCAACATTCACCCTTATATCGTCCAAATTACGAAAATGCCCCTGGACTTCCGTACATCATAACTTTCACCACGAACGTCGGAATCGAACGTGCCACCTGTCTATGAACTCGTGACGTCTCGAACTACGTCACGGTCATCGGTCAAAGTCCATTTGACCATCCGAATTAAAAGTCAACGTTTTGCCCACGCCCAGGGGCAAAATGGTCATTTTGCACAATTCGTCCGAAATCGTCCAACGAATCCCAGATTAGTAAATCACAATTAAATATTATTAAATCCCGATATTCGTGACGGGTCGTTACATCGCCCACGACCTTAGTTGCACCAAACCACAACTGAGTAGCACGACAACCAACTCGGTCTAACCGATAAGTACAACCCTGACTGCGAAGTGCAGTCCCAACACAAGCTAACATGACTAGGCCGACTAACGAATCCAAATCTGAATAGTCGTCCAAGTCAAACCACTCGTCAACTCACATTTCCGAACCATACACATCCTACCTTGGGATTCCTCGATCACGCCTAGGGTCACTCTGAACCCAACTGCGAAAAGTAATAAAATCGACAATCTGACCGACCCCGCAGTCCGACATCGTAAAGACGTCAATCTAATCCTACCGTCAATCCAACTAGGATTCCCCGAATCCAGCTGCTAACTGCCAACTGCAGTAAATCCATCTAACTCAACCAAATCCGATTATCGGATAGTCACAACCCCCAACCAGTCGTCGGAACCGATCCAACGACATCGTGAAAGATGATCCCAACTAACCGTCACACGATCAAAATGCTAACGTACAAATACGTTCATCCTTCCATAGGGCTCCACACTGTCATCCTCGATAGAACTATGGGAACCCCGACATCAAATGCCGACCCAAGACATATCATGATACAATCCTGCTAACTATCAGGTTGATCACGAACTGTAGCCCATTGAGATATCACATCCTCGACCTGCGTACGGAGTAATGCGCAAAGTACGCTATGGAATTCAGAGTAACATGAGCAACCATGCTCTGATACCACGCTGACAGGACCCATCCCAATCCCCCCGGGATTAGTGCGGGATGACCCTACTCCCGTCTGACACGAAGTGTCAAACAAGGGATATTTTCGTCCCTTGCCCTCCCGGGCTATCAGAGTACGCCAGGATCCGGAGGAGGTAGGTGATATCTCGATCTCTGCTACAGTCCACATCCGATGTCAACCTGAAGGGCTGTCAAAACATTAAAAGTTGTGAGTGGACAAAACAAGAGTTTATAAAACATTTCATAAGGAAGACATTTGTACCCTTCACTAAAAAGCATGCATGCATTCGAAAACCATTTATCCAGAAAACCATAATGAAATCAAGTACACGGGCCACTACCCAAATCCATAAGGGACTCAGCCCAAATCATAAGAAACTAACCATACGGGCCACTGCCCAAAACCTGTGTAAACGCACATCATACATCATATCATATATGCATATAATTCACACAACAACTCCTGTCACGGTTTCCAAAGCTACGCGCGTGCTACCCAGGTCTCAATCCGATTCTTCTCAAAGTCAAGATCAATGTCCGTAGACCACTGACCCTACCCGAGGTAATAGTAATCATAGCCTTCCTGATAGTAAGGAACCCAACTGGGGGGTGACTCCACTCAGTTGGTGCTCCGTGACTACTCCGGAGTCCACCCAAGCCAACGACCCTCCCCAAAGGAGATAATAGAAGTAAAGGAAGGTAGATGAACATATATATACATAACATAAACATTCATGCCCCGTTCCCCTGAACCGTCATGATCCATAACATCCATTAAACAGGGTTCATGCCGGTTCCCATAAACCGTCATGTACCATAATGACCTGACAAGGGTTCATGCCGGTTCCCATAAACAGTCATGAACCACAATGACCTTTCCAAAGTACATGCCGGTTCCCATAAACCGTCATGAACTTGGAAATCCATCTAGGGTCCCTGACCCGAAATCATCAGTGTAAAACATCTGGGTCTCGTGCTTGAACATATGACTCAATTGGGCACCGTGCCCGATATCTAAGGGTCAGTCACGACTCGGATCATAGTGATGCGTGCAACCATCCATCCAGTACCGCCCTCAATCCTGGTATGTCGCCGTGAACGAATCAACTGACGTGACCACCACAAGATCATGGTGCATTCCTCACCGATCGTTATCCTGAACCGTCAGCACTCCGAAGTTGAGCCTCCCCAGGCTGCCCGACCACGAATCATGCATCGTGACCTCTCCGGAAGGAACACATCCCAATCCGGAGGCGAGCGTCCTAACGTCGATCGCCGAGCACATAGCACCCGTCGCGGCCACGATTTAAACCCGAAGGTCGTAAATAGCGTCATATGCCCGTATAAGCACCGTTTAAGGCTGAAACCTCGAAATATGTGCTTATACGTAACCACATAAAAATGCACCCATGGCATCATCAAACAAGTAATAAAACATATAATAAACATTTATGCATGCACCAATTTAGAAAACAAGGTCCACTCACAGACCGTCCGAGCTGCCGCCTCGATTTGCGTGCCATACGGCTCCTCGAGCCGATCACCGTCACCGGGACTCCCAAACCTGTCCAAATTTTAATAGAAGGTTACTAACTACTTAATTAACCTCCTACCAAAGCCTCATAATTTTCCCGATTTTCTAACTATTTTTAAAGTCGATCCTAAACCTTCCGATGCCCCGAAACATATCGAGACGGTGTCCGATTGACACGAAACTAGTCCCAAAATGTTCGTTACATTGAATAGAAGATTTCACATGTTCAACACATCCCCAAATTCTCCCCCATGCGCCCACACGCGCCGCCTGAAGTGGCTGCGCGTGGGCTTCACGCGCCAGCTACAGTACCTGCTGACGTCAGGTCTGACATGTCAGACTCTGACAGGTGCCACGTGTCAAGATCCCATTAGTCCAGGTCACTGCTCTGTCAGTGCCACGTAGCCGTCTGACATGTGCCACGTGTCATCACGGCACTGGTCCACGTTAGTGACACGTGTCAGCCCTTGATTGGGCCAAGTCACTGACATGTCAGTGCTGACTGTGCACTGACATGTGACACGTGTGGCACTCCTATTGGCCCATTTTCTGACATGTCAGCTGACATTGTCAGATCTGACAATGCTGACGTCATCCCTGACATGATGATGTCAGCTGTCATCTCTGTCCTCCCGCGGGTCGACCCGAATACCAGTAACCGGGTCGCCGTGACCCGCGGCTTGACCCGGCCGGTTCTCCGCCGTCCGGCCACCAAAACCGTTCCTGTTTGTCCCATTCTCTTCGTCTCTCCCTAACCTAGAGTTCTATGGCCCTAAAAACTAAGAACACCCTCAAAAACTATACCTTCCAAGTTCATCAATGGCGGTCGTGACTACCTCCGCCGTTCACGACCGTTACAGGCCATCTAAGACTTCGAAAACAATCCTAAAAGAACCCTAAGACCTCTAGGAACATTTCCCAATCCCTAGATTTGATTAAAACACAACAAAAATCAATTTTCAATTTTTGAAAGAAAACTCACCCACGGGTTCTCTCTCCCCGCCGTGTCCTCTGCCGTGGCTGGCCGTGGCCTGCCATCCCCAACCTCTTTCCAGCACCTCACGGTCATGTTCAGCTCGCACAAGCAATGAATGGTGATGGTGTGTGTGTGTTTTGGGTTTTTGAAGAAAATGAAGAAAATGGAGGATTATGGGTTATGGGGTTTGGGTTTGAGGATGAACAAAGAAGAGTGATGGCCGATGAGAGGGGGATGGGATGGAGGGTGTGGATTTAAAGGTTAATTGGTAATGGATGGTTAGGATTAATGGTTGTTAAGATTTGATTAAAAAATTAATTAAATAATATTATTTTATTATTAGATCCACAATTTGGGGGAGTTAACCAATAGGATGAGTGACACTTGCCACTCATCCATGGGACCCACCAAAATATCTGCCCAAATCAGATTTCGCCAAATCATCCCCGTCTCGAAGTTCGTGCATAGTGAAATCAAACTCCCGTGACCCATAACTCTCCCGTTCGAAGTCCGATTTCAGTGTGCCGCCTGCCTATGGATTCGTATCGTCCTTATCTACGTAATGGTCTTCGGCCCTCGGCCATCGGACATCCCGGTCAAAAAGTCAACTTTTTGGCCCTTTTTAACTAAAATTACCAAAATGCCCCTAAACTTTCTCACGTCATAACTTCTTCCTCGAACGTCGGAATTGAACGTGCCACCTGTCTATGAACTCGTGACGTCACAAGCTACGTCACGGTCATCGGTCAAAGTCCATTTGACCGTCCGATTGAAAAGTCAACATTTTGCCACGATTAGGGGCAAAACGGTCATTTCGCACCGTTGGTCCGATTTCGCTCTACTAATCACCGATTAACCTCATTAATCGTGATTAGTCACTAATCTAATCTAGGAATTTGGGACGGGTCGTTACACTCCCTCCCCCAATTTCCCTCAAAACCAAAAGAAAATGGAGAGGATGATTTTGACGAACATGGATACGGTGGGTTTCAGGCTATTCAAAACAAAGGGGAGAGATATGCATGAATAAGAGATAAGGATCAATGGGTGAGTGACAAGTGAACCTACATGGAAAATATCTAGGACCCACAAACCAACAAAAGTCACTTTGTCTCAATAAACGTGAAATCGAAAAATCATCATACGAATTCCAAATTCGGCATGCCGTTTGTCCACGTCATCAGAATCCAAAGACCTACGCAACTGTCGTAGTTCAAAGTCCATCCGACCTCTCGGGTTAAAAGTCAAATTTTAGCCAAAATTCACCCATTTAGGGGCAAAATCGTCAATTTGCCTCAAATTTCCCAAAAAATCCAGTACAGGTCGTTACATACATACTCAGATAAAAATATAATTAAAAAATTTAGTAATATTTGTTTGTTAAATCTTGATATAGTGGTAATATTTATAATTCAATCCTCCACAAATTTAACATACATAATTTTGAGTACTTATTATTTCGCTGTTTTTGGGATCTTTACTATATTTTTTTTAAAAAAAAAAATTATTTTTTTTATGGCTAAATGGTTTTAAACCGTATCGATTAAAACTGAACTGCTAGTAACGGTTTGAATTGAGACGGTTTCATTTCTAATTTTAGAAAATCCAAATCATATCAAACTGTTAAAATGTTAACAGTTTAGATTTAAATATTAACAATATTCATATCGAACCATACCATACCCACATAATCGTAACTACATATTGTGTACATTGATCGTATGATGCAGTAAAACATACTTCATGCTTCTAGAAATATCTCCATCTTTTTCCTTTTCTCCTTTTATCAATGTAAAGATCAACCATACGGTAAAACTATATACGGGTTACAGAAATTTTAGATGGCTTCAAATTTTACATGATTACAAATTTACACGAGCTATGGGCTATAAATATGATAATTACATTGGATGGTAGGAATATGGATAGTGTTAATATTAATGGTCAGTTTTCATTGTTGGATATTGCCTCTGGAAGCTTATAGCTGGGAGGCTTGTCGGCACCCCTTCTCGAGTACTCCCTCCATCGTCGAGCTGCTGCCGCTGCTTTCCTTGCCCTTTCTTTCACTTCCTCTGAAAAACACACATTAAAATTTTAACTTAATGTTGATTTTAATAAACCAACTGATCAAAATCATGGAAACAATGTCGCAAGCTGATGCACCCCAATCATATATATCAAATTCAAAATGGGTTTGAAAGTTCCCTACAAAAACTAGAAAAGACTAAATTGAACGAATTTGAAATAACTAGATGTAGTAATAACGGGAGGGATTTGAAATGATTATATCCAAAGTCATCTGATATTCATTTGCTTTATTCACTGTTCTTATTCAAATCCTAGCACACATGCATTGCAATCTCTAACGAATATATTTTTCCTTGTAATGCAATCCAAATCCTAACCCACACTATTCCAAAGGGACCCTTGAAATAAATAGAAAGTCCGGCAATCACTGAAATTTCTAAGAAATCAAGAAAGATTCAGATCAAGTTTGCTAAAGCAGTTTTGCATGTTGTTTTTATTCCTTTTCATGGAAAGATTTGCAACGACGAAGTTTTAAGAGAGAAACTTGATTGACCTTGAAAAGGAATATAAATCAAAATGTCCAAACCTCTCGGAGACTAGTAGGTGTATTTCATAATGACTTGAGGTAAAATGGTGAGACATGAAGAAAAGGAGGAATGTGACGCCAAGTAAGTTACCAATCATGATCCTGATGTATGGTGATGTTTCAAACATGACTATCACTCTTTTAATCGGTTCTTATTTTGAGTGGTTCCTCATACCTGAATTTTGGTAGTCTTTGGGGTTTCCCCACATGTTGTCCCAGTATGATTCCGTTTTATCTGAATCCGTCTGCTTCGTCATCCTCATTTTTGCTTGTTCCTGCATTAAAACACAGATATGTGAAATGTCACACCAGAACTTGCCTGTTGCTTCGGTCACCAAGACTTCAGTAGTCTTATCACCTTTTAGCAAACCTAAAATATTATATCTTCCATGTTACATGGAGTCCCTCATTAACATATTTAAGCTTCGGAGTATGGGATTTGCTCAGTTTATATAAATGAAATGACTAGACTTTCATATTCAAACTGCCATATATCGCTCTGGCAGAATCACAGAAGAGAAAGAAAAAAAAAATTGATTCATGTGGACATTTGAATTCTAAGTACTACATTACTTTTTTCTTTGGTCGAAATTTGTTAAGATTTTTTTTTTCTTTCTCTTTCACAACTTCATGTTGCTTGACCATGTAGGTATTGAAGAGGAGGATGCCATATTGATATATAAATATATATATATACAGAAAAATAGTTCACAAAACATTAAATTAGTTGAAGACGGAAACGCAAACAATGAGTTCCTACCAAGACTTTTGATTGCCTCTTTTGCCATCGAGAACTTGCCTGCCACATAAAAACATAAATGAATAAAACCCCTAATCTAAAGAAAGGCCACCATGGAGATAGACTAGAAATGCAATTTCAACCTCAAGATCATCTAGGCATATAAGTTTTAGGACAAACTACCTGTAACAAATATTTCTACATTCTTCTTTCAATTGCTTCTTGATCTCAAGTGTTTCAAGAGCTACAAGGAATACACTTCTCCATTCTATTTCATTTTACCAGTCTATGAAATACCACACAGATTATAGTTTACAGCACAAAAGCTAAGCCAGCTGAAGCAAGTAATTTGATAATGGTTTCAGTTATGTTATTAAAATTGATTTATATGGCAATGTATATTACAAAGGAAAAGTGACATACCGTTCTGAAAACATCTATTCCTGCTGAGCCCATACCTGCAAGCATTAGTGCAACCTGGCCATTTGCAAAACTCTCTTAGCAAATGAAGTGATAAGGAACAGAAAGATTTTATTTACTTATTATTTCGTTTTTGGGTTAGAGGAAAAAAGTATTAAATGCAATAGACAGAAGAACAGATTTTGAATTTATTAGTACAACCAAGGAGCTAATAAACTGAGACAAGAGGGTGCAGATTAGAATTAAACATCGACAAAAGTAAACATTATCATGATGTATCCCGTACATTTACTCTTTCTACTCTGCGCATTTCATCTTCCAACAATGATACTTGAGCAGCAGAAGTCCAATGGATGCAATCAACAGGGCTGAAACAAAGAAGATTTTGTAATCAATAATCAAGAGTCACTAATCTTAGTGACTATTAAACTTCAGCAGAAGTGCAACTGATAATTGACCAGCCGCATGAAACTAGTAAACTTCAAGTTCATGAGAGCAGTACAAGCAAGCATGCATCAAATCCAAGAAATTAGTGGCGTGGAAAGGACTTGAAGATTAATAGAAAATGCTTAGATTGATAATCGGATAAAAAAAAAACATTCTAAAGTCTGAAGACGCTTGCTTCTGAGAACAATTCAGCACTTGCAGCTATATTTGCAGATCAAAATAGCCAAGGATGCAACATCATTCATCTTGGACGTGCATCCCGTCTCTATGTACGAGTAAACCATGAATATCCAAAGCTATATAATTTAATGCACTGCAACGAGCACTAGATCTTGAAATTATTTACAGAATATTACAGCTAATATAGTACAATAGACAAGAAATGAAATTGGAATTGACACTTTTTTCTATCACAGGTGTTTATGATATTAGCAAGACCAATGAAGGAGGTCATACCAACTTTCAATAGCTTGTTGAACTAAATCCACGTTTCCACATTGATTGTATACTCTGGCTCTTCCAAAGTCTTCCTCAATTCCAAACACATCTGGGGCCAGATTGGCACAGTTTTTGCAGCCTGCAATCATAGAGATCCTATCAATATCAGTACGTAAAGATTTCAAAGAGTTCATCTAGCTCGTGTCCATCTATGCATGGTATTAGCATGGTAACTAAGGCGTACCTATGCAGCTAAACTCATCGACAAATGCATGATCCTTCGGTGCAGAGTCATCGACGAAAGGGTTGATAGCCGTCAAAGCATAACCATGAATTTCATCATAAACCATTCGTTGCACCGGGTCACTAAGGACCTGCACTGCAATGCTTTATTTCCATTGAAAGCATACAAAACGTATCAATCAAATAATTAACTAAAGTTCAATGCTTTCCAGTCCAATCGAGAACCCACCTCGTAGACCTCATTGATGAACATACAGAAATTTGTGGTCTCCGGATCATCACCACTCAAGTCCGGATGGCAAGCTTTCATACAATTATAATAGGCCTTTTTTATTTGTGCCGGTGTAGCATCTGGAAGCTAGTAACAAACACCAACCAATAATCAGACATGAAATATATCAAATCTAAGCATTGCTCAAAAGCTCAACTGTCAACAAAATGAAAACAATCATCATAATCATGAGAGAAAAATTAAACTAATCAAAACTCGGAAATATTTGAACTTTCATAATAATTTTCATATTTAAACAAAACCCAGACGGAACTAATGAAATACCAATCCCAGGACGGAGTAATAGTCATCAGCCATGGTGTCTGTTGAAGGTGCACCTTCAGTTGCCACTCTGACCCTCCCAACACCTCTTCGCCTCCGACCACCATGACCCATCAAAGTCAGATTGCCGGTATTCTTGGCTAACATACGCCATGGGCTTCTTGAGCACGCATTCGGTAATGGGTTGTGGAATTTAAGAGCTTCAGAGAACACAGGGGACAATAATTGAGCCATTGAACATGCAACCCAGCCCCTGCTTTTGCTTGGGCGGATACGAAATACAGTAAATGGAAGTCACTCAATGCAGACTCAGATCAAGAAAAAATATATATAAATAAAAAGTTCGATTTTTTGGAGAGAATGGAAACTTTGAAAATTATAGGGAGGAAGAATTTCTGGCGTGGAAGAGAGTGATGCTGACTTGGCAACTTCATAGCCAAATGTTTCCTGAGAACCTGGACGGACTCGGGATGAATCCATTTTGGGGAGTGGCAAGCATACGTGGAACACGTGTCATCCCGTGAATAATTGTTGCTTGACGCTTCAACCAAAAGTTAGGATTGGTTGAACCAGAAACAAGAAAACTTCACTGTTATTAACTTTGTTTACAAGGCTTACGAGATAAAATGTTTTAATCATTTGTAGAAAAATATTAAAATTAAATATTTACAAAAATTGAAGAGCAAGAAGATGAACAATCTGGGTTTCTTAACACATCCCAAACCTTCGAATCCAAACTATCCAAGCCTACCCCAACCAAACCTTTGATTCCAAACCCTCCAATCCCCAAATTGCTTACTGCAACCAAACCTTTGAATGAGCCTCGCCACTGCCATGCGAGGACCCACCACCCTTCTCCGGGTACGAAATACGTTGGTCCGAATTTGGGGTTGTTGGGTACTTGGGTATGGTGGTGGTTTGCTTGCTGATTCCGAATTCGGGGTTTTGTTGCTCCTTTAACGATGAAGGTATAGGATTGATTCGGATTGCTGTTTGGTTTTCCGAAAAATGAAGGATGTTTGAATTTGAGTTGGTTGTTTCTTGTGCAGGTATGGTGATGTTGAAGCTTAGAGAGAGAGAGAGAGAGAGAGTAATAAGTGACTCATCTAGTGCTTTGTCGAATTGGAATGATGAGGTTGGAGAGATTGATCCATGCTTATGGTTCAGGGTCGAGTGCACAGATGGAAAAGTGGTAGCTTTGAGAGTGCTTTACTTTTCTCTTCTTCTTTTTTGTGATCTATTTGGTTACTTTTCTCTTCTTTTTCTCTTCTTTTTTGGATTATGTTTTGTTTTGATTGGGTTTTGGATTGGATTTTTGCACAACCCAAATTCCAGTTTCAATTAAATAAAGAAGAAGAAGAAGACGATAATGATGATCGATGGTGATGATGAGGGTGAAGGATGATACGGGTGAGAATTGGTGTTTTTGGGGTTCGGTAGTTTGGGAATAGGTTGAGAAATCCAGGTTCAGTGTTCATCATTTTCTTATTCATTTTTAAAAAATATTTAAATATAATATTTTCTACAAAATTATTAAACATCCAATCTCTTGTTATCACATAAGCCTCATCAACGGTGTTAGTAACTTTTGATACAATAAACTTGACATATTGGGGATTCAGAAAGTACATTGTTACAATTTGACGTTGTGGGAAAAAATTAAGACTTGATACCTAGTTAGTATTTTGAGTAATAAGTTTTTTTTTAAGGTCAGTTTGGTATTGCGGTGATTTTTTAAAGAAGTTTCTTTCAATATATTTTTATAAGAAAATGTTGTAAATAAAGCTGTATAGTTTTTTATAATTGTATTTTTAAAAGAGCTATTAGCTAAAAAATAATTTTGAAGTGTTTGGTGAATATAATAGAATACAACTTGATGCGTTATCTTCACTGCATTAAGATTTCTTTCTTTTCAATTCATTGTCGTTCTTTTTCTTTTTTGCTTCTTTCACTAGAGAACATATTAGTCATTATTGTGAATAGTAATGGATAGCACTTGTCTGAACCTCTTCAACATCACTTGTGCTCCATCTCTACAACTCCATCATCTCAAGACTCCAGTTCTAACTTTACAACTATCAACCAATGAGGATCTTATCATAATCATCTTCTTGTTCATATCTTATACTTACTATTTATCTCTTACACTTAGCTTAATAATCCAACTCTACATTATGTAACCCTATTTAATTCAATGCAATTCATCTCAGAAGATTATCTGAGCCAAACAAACTTTCATGGTATCATGAGCTACTATCTAAACGATCAATCTATATCTTTTTTTTCCTACCTCTCATGGTTGCTCCTGCTCTTTCTCCAGTTCGTAACCTCCACACCAGCAAACTTGAACGTACCAATTATCTCTTATGGCTGGCCCAAATTGTCCCTGTTCTTCGTAGCCGCAACCTCCTCTCATTTGTTGATGGCATCTCCGAGTGTCCTGCTACCTTTCTCCTTGATGATGAAGGCACTCTCATTGACACCATCAACCTTGCATATGAAGTCTGGATTCAACAGGACCATATGGTCCTCTCTTGGATCAATGGATCCTTGACTCCCTCAATTCTTTCTAATATCGCTCGCTCGTTCCACTTCTTCTCGGCACACCTGACTCACTCTTGAGAAGTGACTTGTTTCTCATTCCCAAAACTGCATATTCCAACTTAAGGGTGAGCTTCTTCATCAATAACATGATGACCTCTCTATTTCCGACTTTCTTGACAAAATTAATGGCATTGTCGATTTTACAAGACCACCATTGCTTCACCTCAAGCCCAAGACACTCTCACCACTTATGATATCCTTGACGCCCTCTCATCACTTAGGATATCCTTGAAGCCCTCCTCCTAAGTGTTGAGAACCATCTCACTTCCTAGTTACCTCTCACTCCCCCTGACTCCAACATTCATGCTCTCGCTGCTACCTGTGGCCAAGGAGGTTCCCGTGGTCGGGGCCTCTATCCTCGTGGTGGAGGCCATATTCTTTCCCTCACTCAAGCTTGCGGCCTTACCATGAATCGCAGCGGTTTCGCACGCCGCTTTCAAGCTGAACCTCCCTCATCCGAACACAGAATTCTCGACCTTGCTCTTCTGGTGTCATCTACGACCACTCCTTATATTGGCTTCTTCAGTGTACCCGCGTCATAAGCCAAATTTGCCAGCGTCAAAGGGCACATATCCCTTGACTGTTTTCACTGCCTGAACCTCTCATTCGAAGGTCGTGTTCCCTCTTAACCCCTTCAAATTTTTCCACATCACATGTTAAGTGGCTTTTTTTTGCCACATAGGCACTTAACAGAAAATTAGATAGAATTTTTAACAGAGTTACTCTTTTGAAATCGATAGTATAGTTCGGGAACGAAAATGAAACTTTTTATAGTTGGGATACTTTTTGAAATCGAGTCTATAGTTTGGGTACTTTTATGTAGTTTATCCTAAAAAAAATTCTCAATCGTGGTGATTCGGCTCACCGTGTTAGTAATTTTAGAGCCTGTTTGGTATCATTTTGGATAACATTTTTCATTTTTCAAATACAAAAACAGTTGTAAAACGAGTTTGATAACACTACCACCACTACCACTGTAACGACCCGTCCCTAATTTTAAGGGTTAATTAGGGATTAATGACGGATTAGCGAGGTTAATCGGGAATTAACCGAGGATTAACGGATGTTCATGGCGAAATTACCATTTTGCCCTGAACAAGGGCAAAAAAATGACTTTTGACCCGGGAGGTCCGATGGTCGAGGGCCGAAGATCGTTACGTAGATCGCGTCGATACGAATTCGTAGACAGGCGTCACGTCGAAATCGGAAGTTCGACAGAGAAATTACAGTTCACGGAAGTTTGAACGCACTATTACATGTTTTACGAGGAAAATGACTTTTGGCAACAAGTCGGGCCCAGCTTTTTGGACAGGCCCAATGGATGAGTGACAAGTGTCACCCATCCATTGCCCAGCCCAAAAAATTCATGCATATCCTCCCCTTTTCATTGTGTTCGACCATTTTCCCAATCAAACTCGATCCCCCTTCATTCCAATCCAAACCCTTCCCATTCTAATCATGTTAGAGTGGTCGCGGCAGTGATCTGTTCACGGTGACATACCGGGATTGAGAGCAGTCCTAGACTGATGGTTGCACGCATCACTCTAGTCGGAATCGTGACTAACCCTGAGATATCGGGCTCGATGCCCCGTTGAATTACGAGTTCAGGCTCGATGCCCAGTTATTGTGAAATCGGGCTAGAAGCCCCGTTGATAGAACCTCCCAGATGGAGAATTCCTGGGATAGAACCTCCCAGATGGAGAATTCATGGGAGTAGACTCAGAGTGAGATCCCGAGTAGTATGCATACTTATATATATATAATCATGACATATATCGGGGATGAGTTCCCCAGGGGCTGTGTGCCCCGAGTTGACATCAGAGGATGTCTAGGATGGGTTGTATATCTATCTATGTATATGTGTATGAGATTTCACTGAAGTGATTTTGGGCTGAGACCCACGAGTATCGGATTTAGGCTGAGACCCTATGTTTCATGTTTGAGAAGGAGACTCGCTCTGGGTTCCTTATTTTGGATTTTGGGGCCAAGGCCCCGTATTCTACGTTTGAGAAATGGTTTTCGAATGTATGCATACTTTTTAGTGAAGGGTATAAAGGTATTTTTATGAAAATATTTTTATAAATCTTTGATTTGTCCACTCACAGTTTTCGTATTTTGAATGTCCTTCAGGTTGATAGCGCATGCGGGCTGTAGCAGAGACGAGACATCACACTCGTCCTTCAGATCCTGGCGCGCTCTGATAGTCCAGGTTGGGTTAAGGACGGAATTATCCCTGGTCTGATACTTCGTGTCAAACGGGAGCAGGCGCGTCCCACGTTAATCCCTAGGGATTTGGGACGGGTACCATCAAGTTGGTATCAGAGCGAGGTTGGCTCATATGATACTTATGGTACTCTGATACCAGTAGTATCAGAGCGTGTTTTGCTCTCAGAGTGCGCGCAGATCGAGGATGTGATGTCTCTGCAGTTGTAACAACCTGTCATCAACCTGATAGTTAGGGTACTAGTATGAGGATTCAGTAGAATCGACCCTAGTTTGTGCACGTTTGACACGAGGTGCGATGGATTAGGATTTGATTGGCATAGGATCTCGCGTTTTTCGAGAGGATGGATCCCGAGCGGGATTATCGAGCGTGTGAATCCAACGGCTTAGAGCCGCATAGTTACTGGAGATAGGATCCAGTATACCAGTAGATACCGTATGACGACCCGAGAGTCGGGACCATTGAGTAGCCATGATTGATATGGAACGGGGCATAGTGGAACCTGTGGAGGTCGGACGTTAGGATCGTCCACGATAGAACTACAAGGTTCAGAAATTGTGCTGCAGAGACCAACGGAAGTCATGGAGAACCTAGTGGAAGACTCTGGTTGAGTCTAGTTGAGACTTTTTGGGATAGGAACGTTGACCCTATTTAGCATGAGATGCCATGTTTAGAGGTGTCGAATCCTGGAGGGATGTCGACTGGCAGAGGATGCCCGGAGTAGTTGTTGTGTGACGTGGTAGGATGCGTTTACGACATGTGGCACTTGTGCAGTATTAGGCACGAAGTATGGCCAAGTTCTTGTGAGGATCAACGGTTCCTAGCCGTAAAGTTATGTGAGGGTGAGAATCGTAGGGTTACGAGGAGGCGAGGTCCTCATGTTGTGGTTATTGGTTGTTGGGATGCCAGTATCGGAGTACGACGATCCTTCAGAGTTTAGGCGAGGGATCACTCGAGAGGGACATGCTCCAGGGAGCGGCCGCTGTAGCGAGCAGCCGGATTATGGTAACCCTAGGGGCAATTGATTGGACGAGCGACCAGGAGAGTGGTACTTTTTGATCGGATTCCTAGGTGGACCGATCGGTGGACATTGTGTGTTCAGCGGTTAGTGCTAGCGGTGAGTTGACCGCTTAGGTTCGGAGCCTCAGTGGTGTTGTGTGTAGGTTGTGTCCATACGGGTTCGCGGTAGGAACCACCATCGAGACTGGATTTGTTGGTGGTTGTTGAGAATCAGGGAACGTTCAGTTTCCGATATGGATTATCGGGGCGGCCATACCTAGAGTTGTGGAGTATGAGGGCTGCAGAATCCCTCCGACCCGAGCAGAGATAAATGACGATTGCTCAGTACGGGCAAGGTTTTAGGATTGGTTGATTCACACTCCGTATAGGGGTGATGCGATGACATTAAAGAAAAAAGACGATGAGTCACGAGCTGAGGGTAGCTCAGTCGTGATGTGCTCATGGTAAGATTCTACTACTACACGACGAGAAGGATTCATCGGCTAGTATAGATTCGCCTTGGGAATCGTGTGGGAGATGGTTTAGTTGACCATAACTCCTAAGTTTCGTGCATGCTGGTTGTCAGAACCCATCCCAATCCCCCTGGGATTAACGAGGGACACTCTTGATCCCGTCTAACACAGAGTGTCAGACCAGGAAAAATTTGAACCTTTAGCCCGACCAGCTTCCAGAGTGCGCCAGGATCCGGAGGAGGTATGTGATGTCTCGGCCTCTACTATAGTATGCATCCGTAATCAACCTGAAGGGCATTGAAAACAGAAAGACTGTGAGTGGATGAAAAGTAATAATTTGATAAAACACATTTCATAAAAGACCTTTATGCCCTTCACTAAAAAGCATGCATGCATAGTAAAACTATTTTTCAAACCACATATGTTTAAACAACCACATTTAGGGACTCAGCCCCAAATTCCGTAAATTTAAACCATACGGGCCCCTGTCCAAATCCATTTACAGAAATCTAGAACATAATAAACATATGTGGGATCTCAGCCCAAATCCATTTATCAATCATAAAACACAATTTCGCAAAACCAAGAAATCATGTTCATCATATCTATATATATCATATAACCAATCATGTCACGGTATCTAGAGCTACGTGCATGCTACCCAGGGTCTCAAAGCCCAAGTCTCCCCAGGGTCCACCTAGGTCAATGTCCGTAGATCAATAACCCTCCCTGGGGGTTATAATCCATTGCCTTTCTAAGAGTAAGGAACCCAACGGGGGCGACTCTACTCAGTTAGTGCTCTGTGACTACTCCGAGGTCTACCCAGGCCAACGACCCTCCCCGGAGGAGACAATCCATAAATAAAGGATGGTATACGAAATACCATTTGAAAACATTCTCAAAACCTTTCAAGGGTTCATGCCCGATCCCCATAAACCGTCATGAATCATAAAAACCTTTCAAGGGTTCATGCCGGTCCCCCTAAACCGTCATGAACCATAAATTCATTTATGGGCCCCCGACCCGAAATCACAATCGTAAACCATAAATGGGCCCTATGCTCGAATTCACAACCCAACTGGGCCTCGTGCCAGATTTCATAAACCAAATGTGCCTCGAGCCCGATATGTAAACCTACTGGGCCTTCGGCCCGATGCCTAGTTAAATCAAATGGACTTCAAGTCGGAGAGTTCGTAAATCAAATGGGTCTCATGCCCGATTCCATATTCTAAAACCAAAATCGATTTAAGAACCAATTGGGCCTCTGGCCCGAGAACGTAACTAAATGGACTTCGAGTCCGAGGGTTTCCAAAAAAAAATGGATCCCGAACCCAAGTTTACCTTTTCAAAGCCAAAACTATTTCACAAAATCATTTCCAAAACTACAAGCATGGATAATCAGTGCAAAATTGTAAACCTCGATTTACGTGCAAGCAAGTGAATCGCCTCAAAATGCGTGAAACCATGTAATTCACAAATATCCAAATCAACATCATAGAATCATATTCATAAAACATATAAAACATTTATGCATGCATCACAGTTTAGAAATCAAGGTGCACTCACAGACCGTCCTAGCTGCTACCTCGATATGCATGTCATAAGTTTCCCCGGGCTAATCCGAACTCTTTGGGTCATCCTGACCTGTCTAAATCGTACCCAAAGGTTACTACTAACTTATACAAGTCCATATTAAGAACCCTAAACTTTCTCAAAAAAGTCAACATGTCCCGTACACGTTTCCGAGGTGAAAACCATCGATTTGACCAACTTAACGATCTCTGATTGACCCGAAACTACCATCATTGGATCCGGATCATTGAAACCTTTAAAATGATCCTGGTCCCACCTAAAACTACGCTTTCACGCGCCCCCACGCCCGAGTCAAAGTTCTGGTCAAACGTTGACCAAAAAGTCAATGCTGACGTCATCATAAATAGTAAGTCAACGGTTCAAAATCAATGAGTCAACTCGCAGGAGGCTCGCTAGAATTTCTCGCCGGAAAACTCCATTGATGCCCCAAACTTCAAACTTCGATATCTCACTCGTTTCTCAACCAAATTTGACGTTCTACGTATGTAAATCCATCTACTCGAGCTAAGGATTCCAAATATCAACCCAGAAATTTCAGAAAGTACCTGGTCTGAAATTTATGGCCATTCTAAGGTTCGGTCAGAATGTCGGTCATGATTCCAACCACCTTCAACGTCCAAATCCGTCCCAAAATGCACCTACAAGTTTGTGAGAGCTCAAGGAACATCATCCTAAGCTTAGAAATGATCAACATCATCAAAATCCAAAAACCCAAAATTTGAATCTAAACGTACCGTTTCGGTTCTCGGCCACCGTCCACGGCGTCCTACGTCGTTGCCATCATTCGACTCCTCTCAGTCCCCTTTCTCATCTTCGTTCATGGTCCAACATCAAAGGGCAAGATTAAGGGTTGTTTATGGGGTTGGGTATGTGTGTTTGTTAGAGGGAAATGAAGAAGATGACCCGCGGGAAGAGAGAGAGAATTGAGAGATGTGAGAATTTTTTTTTAACTAATTAATTAATTAACCTAATGACCAATCAAATCCAAGATCCCCTTTTTAGGGTAAAAGTCACCAATGGATGAGTGACACTTGTCACTCATCCAAGGGCCCCACATAAATATCTGCCAATTGATTAAAATAATATATATTTCAAATCCTGAGATGTAAATTCCCAATTTTGATCCCGTGACCATAACTTTTTCGTCCGACCTCCAATTTCGACGTGCCGCCTATCTACGGATTCGTGACGTCCTAATCTACGTCACGGTCATCGGCCCTCGCACGTTTGACTCTCCGAGTCAAAAGTCAACATTTTACCCATGACTAGGAGCAAAACGGTCATTTTGCACCGTCTGTCAAGACCCGACCCTCCTCGGTCAGGACCCAACTCATCTAGCACCATATTGTCCACTTTGGGCCACGCCCTCACGGTTTTATTTTTGGGAGCTCATGGTGCAACTTCCCAGGGGGTCACCCATCATGAAATTGCACCAGCCTCAACTCGCTTAACTTTGGGATTCCAATCCCCCCCAAAGCCACTTGAGCTCCCAAAAGGGCTAGTGTAGATCAGAGATTGCGCAGCAGCCAACTCTATCTAGCACTATATTGTCCCCTCTGGGCCGCATTGGGATAACACCACATACATGCACCCGTAGGGTTTTGACCCCTTGACCTCACCCCTGGGATAACACCTCAACCAACGCGGCCAAGGGAGGCCTAGTGCTAGATAGGTGTGTGCCTACAACTTTAAGGCACACCACAATCCTCTCCCAGACCATTCCCCCTCACAGGAATGTGGGATTGTTCACCGTTTCCTCCAGGACACGGGTCTTACAATCCACCCCCCTTAGGGCCCAGCGTCCTCGCTGGCACACTTCCTGGTCGGGGTTTGGTTCTGATACCAAATTGTCAGGACCCGACCCTCCTCGGTCAGGACCCAACTCATCTAGCACCATATTGCCCGTTTTGGGCCTCGCCCTCACGGTTTTGTTTTTGGGAGCTCATGGTGCAACTTCCTAGGGGGTCACCCATCATGAAATTGTACCAGCCTCAACTCACTTAACTTTGGGGTTCCAATCCCCCCCCCCCCCCCCCCCCACAAGCCACTTGAGCTCCCAAAAGGCCTAGTTTAGATCAGAGATTGTGTAGCGACCAACTCTATCTAGCACTATATTATCCCCTCGGGGCCGCATTGGGATAACACCACATACATGCGCCCACAGGGTTTTGTTCCCAAGACCTCACGCTTGGGATAACACCTCAACCAGCGCGGCCAAGGGAGGCCTAGTGTAGATCAGAGATATCTCAGCGACCAACTATATCTAGCATTATAGTGTCCCCTCTGGGCCGCATTGGGATAACACCACATACATGTGCCCGTAGGGTTTTGACCCCTTAACCTCACGCCTGGTATAACACCTCAACCAACGCGGCCAATGGAGGCCTAGTGCTAGATAGGTGTGTGCCTACACCTTTAAGGCACACCACCATCCTCTCCCAGACCATTCCCCCTCGCAGGAATGTGGGATTGTTCACCGTTCCCTCTAGGACACGGGTCTTACACCGTCCGTCCGATTTTGCTCAACTAATCACCGATGAACCTCACTAATCCTTCATTAGTCAAAAATCTAATCCTGGTAATCGGGACGAGTCGCTACACTGGTTTGAGGAGAATCTAATGGTAAGAAATTGAATGGGTCACTACAGTAGTTATCGACAGTTGTCGTTGGTCGGAAAGATTGGACGAAGTGAGTATTGCCATGGAGACGAACTGGGTGGAACCCAGTAGTGGTTGAACTAGCGGGGATTCCGTCCTAATAGTGACTGAGATGAGTGGAAGTTGTCGGAAACGTGTTGAAGGCCGTTTATGTACATAAAGCTACAGTACAGGGGATATACAAAGGTTAACCTTGAGTTGAGTAAATCTCAAGTAGAATGAATGTACCTACATGAACGATCGTAAGTGGATAGGCGAATTGGATTTCTTACGGACACGTGGAGGATGTCAGAGTGAGTTGAGGGCTTGGATTGCGACGAGTTGGTAGACGTGCCCTAGAGTGGTAGCCGTACAAGTTCGGTGGACACTGAGCGGGACCAAGAGAATCCCGAGTGGCTCAGTGTGAGGTATACCCAATACCTAGTTTGGCGAGGTATGGGCTGTACCTAGATTCAGGGTACCTAACCCTAGGTCGTTATGGATGGACGACGCGAGTGTTCTGTGCTGGATTTTGATCCCATAAGGATTGGGACGTGCGAATTAGGTTACGGATGTGAACGGCGATGGAAGAAACCGAAAAGAATCAATGGTAGTGTTTAGTTCTGAAGGAAAGGATTAAGCATTACAGTGATTATCATAGAATACTCTTAGTTGGGAAAGAAGGACTTCTAGCTCAGGAATCGAAACAGTTGAGCATACTTCCAATATGGTTGCAACTACTCTCGACTTAGAGGCTGGTGAAGGAGACTTCTCGTTTTCTACTCTTTAGCAGATAGTGTTGAGTACCTGAGGATGACATAGGATGAATTTTGATGGCATCATCTTCAACTTTCCTCATGTGGACCGATGAGGAAGGATATGACAACTAAGGGTTCAAAGAGGGTGTAAGAACCGAACACCTAGGTTGTGGGTCAAATTTGATTGACTTGGAGACCAGATGATTCTTGGTGTCGTTGGATGTGTCGGGCACTCACTTGTCCCGAGGTGAGTCAGATCGAGTAGCGTGAGGATGATCGAGATGACTGAGATGGTTGTGACGACCGTGAGGCGTTTAGACCGAGGTCTGGTCGTCATTGGAGTAAATTGTCTTGCTGATTATGCTAAGCTAGGAGCAGAAGAGAATCGTATTGTGAGACTGATGAAGGATCCCTTAGCATAGTTGGTGAGATGACAAGACAGAGGTTGGATACGGGGACACATAGGAAACGAGGACGATACGTGGGTATCGATTAGGAAGCGACGAATAACCGATGCCTCGAGTTGGATTTGAGGATTGAGATTGTGTTAGATTGATGCTGGCTCGTGACGTATGATTGAGCATCGATCCGATGAGTACTATGATCGGATGTAGTCCGGCATAGTGGTATATTGGCTGGACATCGAATGATGTGTGCTCGAGCAGAGTTATTGGAGAGGGTTCGAAGATTTGATGAGCTGATAGCTCAGGCCCATGCGGGCTAGAGGAACCCTAGTGACTGTGTGTGTTTCCTACTGAGACAAGTATTCGATTGGATCCCGTCTACACCCGTAATGGGTGAGACGTCGATTGGGTGTTGACAGGATGGGGAGTACGACAATTGAGACTCGAGGTGAGTCTAGTTGTCAGTAGAGATCGCTGAGTGATGTGAGATACGATATGAGGACTTGAGAACAAGTCGAGATCAGAGTAGCGCAGTGGAGCCGAGCATTATCGCTAGTCACGATCGTGATCGTGGACTTAGGGTTTGTGAGAGGAGAATGGTATTCCTCTGAACAGTGAATTACGGTGGCGAACTGTTCAGTGACAGAGGTTGAGTATCGCTCTGTGAGAGCAGTGAAGATAGTTGACGAATTGGGTGATGCACAGGACATCAGCTCCGATTGTCTGATGAGAAAGGTCGTCAGACTGAAAAGCTGACCTTGGGTGTCAGATGAGAAGAACCATCAGGCTAAAAAGCCTATTGGACGACGATTGGTATAACTAACCTATCAGAGTAGGCGACAGGCGACAGGCGACAGGCGAGACACCGACACTGTCTCGAATGAGACTTACGAGCCGAAGCATGGTTGTGTCGGACATATACTATTACACGGGTACTCTCATGTCCATGCAAGGAACCGAGTAGAGGAACACGATTGGATTTCCACAATTGGGTTGTGGAATGGGGTCAATTTGAATTTCAAAGAAGAAATTCCTGAAGGGGGGAAGTTTGTAACGACCCGTCCCTAATTTTAAGGATTAATTAGGGATTAATGATGGATTAACGAGACTAATCGGGAATTAACCGAGGATTAACGGACGTTCAGGGAGAAATTACGATTTTGCCCCGAAACAAGGGCAAAAAGTTGACTTTTGACCCGGGAGGTCCAATAGCCGAGGGCCGAAGACCGTCACGTAGATCGCGTCGATACGAGTTCGTAGACAGGCGACACGTGGAAATCGGACGTTCGACATAGAAGTTACGGTTCACTGAAGTTCGAACGTACTATTGCACGTTTTACGAGGCGAAGGACTTTTGGCAGCAAGTGGGGCTCAGCTTTTTGGATAGGCCCAATGGATGAGTGACAAGTGTCACCCATTCATTGCCTAGCACAAACAACTCATGCATATCCTCCCCTTTTCATTGTGTTCGACCATTTTCCCAATCAAACCCGATCACCTTTCATTCCAATCCAAACCTTCCCTTTCTAATCATGTTTGAGAGACCAAGAGAGTGAGAGGAGGGTCGTGAGGAAGGTGGTGGCTGGCCAGGACAGCGGAGGCAAACTCGAGCAAGGTATCGGTTTTGGCCCTTTTCCATTTATTTTTATTTTTTGAAGTTAAGGACAGTTTTAGGTGTTTATAATGGGTTTATTAGGTTGTTTAGGAAGTTTAGAGAAGGTTTTAGTGGTGGTTCACGACTGAGGAAGCCCTGGGGAATTTCTGGAAAAACTGAACCGTGAGGGATTTTTGGACCGTTGGGTTTTTATGGGTTTTGGGTGGTTTTCATCACACCATTAGGTTCCTAGGTTCGAATTAGGACGAATAGAATCAATTAGGAGGAAAACGGACGAAATTTGAAGAAGGAATGAGGCTGGACCGGTCACGCCGGTCCAATTGCAGGATCGAACTGGACCTGCCGGTCGGCTGGATCTTGAAGACAGCAATATAGCTAGCGCGTGGGAGCGCATGGGGGAATTTTTGGGGAAACTTCCAACACACAAAAGTGTTTTAATATGTGTTTTGTGATTCCATGAGTGCATTTTTGTGTGTGTTTACGTATTGGCACGTATTTCGATGTTTTCGAGTTTTATACGTGCTTATAGGCGCTTATGCTTCCGGTTTTGATGAAATGGTTTTGAAAAGGTAAAACTGGGCATGAGACCCATTTATTTTTGGTTTTGACTCTAACATGTGGCCCTATTGATGACCTACGGGTCTGAGTTGGGGTCGCGATGGGTGTTGTGTGCACGGCGACGGACGACATGACGCTCGCCTCCAGATTGGGATGTGTTCTCTCCAGAGAGGTCACGATGCACGTTTCTTTGTCGAGCAGCCACTAGAGGCTTGACTTCGGAGTGCTAAGGGTATAGGAGATCGATCGATGACGTGTGCACCATGTCTAGAGTGGTCGCGGCAGTGATCTGTTCACGGCGACATACCGGGATTGAGAGCGATCCTGGACTGATGGTTGCACGCATCACTCTGGTCGGAATCGTGACTGATCCTGAGATATCGGGCTCGATGCCTCGTTGAATTACTAGTTTGGGCTCGAAGCCCAGTTATTGTGAAATCGAGCTAGAGTCTCCGTTGAGTCGTACGTTCAGGCTAAAGGCCCAGTTGACTTGTGTTATCGGGCGTGAGTCCCATTTATGGTTCTCTATACTAGTATGTATATACCCTCCTTATGAGCGTATTGATTGGTCTCCTCTAGACGTCGACCTGGAGAGTCACAATCCACTACCCGGCATGCGTGTTCCCTATAGAGAGCCCATTCCAGGAGTGGGAGTTATGAGATGGACCCGGACCAGATTCCGAAGAGATGCTCGGACTACATCCGGAGATAGAACCTCCCAGATGGAGAATTCCTGGGAGTAGACTCGGAGTGAGATCCCGAGTAGTATGCATACTTATAAATATAAAATCGTGACATATATCGGGGATGAGTTCCCTAGGGGCTTTGTGCCCCGAGTTGACATCAGAGGATGTCTAGGATGGGTTGTATATGTATCTATGTATATGTTTATGAGATTTCACTGAGGTGATTTTGGGCTGAGACCCACGAGTATCAGATTTGGGCTGAGACCCTATGTTTCACGTTTGAGAAGGTGACTCGTTCTGGGTTCCTTATTTTTTATTTTGGGGCCAAGGGCTCGTATTCTACGTTTGAGAAATGGTTTCCGAATGCATGCATACTTTTTAGTGAAGGGCATAAAGGTCTTTTTATGAAAATGCTTTTATAAATCTTTGATTTTTCCACTCACAGTTTTCGTATTTTGAATGCCCTTCAAGTTGATAGCGGATGCGAGCTGTAGTAGAAACGAGACATCACACTCCTCCTTTAGATCCTGGCGCTCTCTGATAGTCCCAGTTGGGCTAAGGACGGAATTATCCCTGGTTTGACATTTCGTGTCAGAAGGGAGCAGGCGCGTCCCAAGTTAATCCCTGGGGATTTGGGACGGGTCCTGTCAACCACAATCGCCGCTACTACCACCAATATCACCTCCAATACCATCACTACCCCCACCACTGTTACCTCCACTAGAACTACCCCACCAGTACCTCATCACCTCCGCCACTGTAATCGCCACCACAACAATTACCACCGCCGCCACCATTAACCCCACCACCATCATCACCACTTCCACTACATCACCCCTCCATCACCTCCATAACCTTCATCACCCCCCATCGAAATCACCACCTCATCACTCCTGCAACAATCACTACCACAACCACGATCGTTACTCCATTACCATGAAAACTACCAATGTCCCAACCACCAAACTGCAATTACTCCAATGACCACCCTATCACTGCCATCATCGCCATCGTCACGACCAATATTACCACAAAAACTGCCACCTCATCATCGCCATCACCTCACAACCACCACATCCATCGTCGCCACCACCTTCAACTAACAACTACCACCACCGCCACCACCTTGACCACCACCTCCACCGTCGCCTTCACTTGTCACACTACCACTATCTCTAATGTGTCACGGTCATCTCAAAATTTATCTTTAGAAGTCATTATCCGATGCGTATTTACTCTTTTTTTATGTTAAATATTTGTACAAAAGAAATTCTTTTTCCATTGTTATATAATCACATTCAGAATCAATTACCAAACACTTTCCCAAATATTGAATACACAAAATCCTATTTGTTGTTTTCATTTTACAAAACAATATTTCAAAAACTATTTTACAAGATAAAATCAAAAGTACCCTTACTTACTGCATAGTGGGAATATTATTCATTGTGTAGTAGGATCTTTACCAAATGTATAGTGTGATTCGAATAATGGGAGTGAGATCCCTTAAGTCTCGAGTTTGACTTTCTTAAAAAATAAAATTTAGCTAATGTGTACATGTTTATGAGAAACAAGTTGATCTTAACGGATTTCACGATGTAATCTTAGCTCAGGTGTGCTCTGGTTGAATTGCTTCTGAAATTGTCTTGCGGATTGCGTGATTCAATCTTGATTCTAGTTGTTCTGGTTGGATCATTCTTTAACCTTGATGTTCTCTTTTATTGGCAATTTGTCATATCATTTCATATGAAAATTTTTGGTATCAAGGTTGAAATGAACATATTGTTGAAACAATTTTGATTGCTACACATTATTTGTTGCCATTTAGGCTAGTCAATCAAGTGATTGAGTATGTGAGCACAGAGAGGTTACGCCTTCATATTATTCATATTACATTTCATGCATGGTTAACAGTATGAACCCCGTTTTCCCCACGAAAATGGATTCTAGTATTTCAATATAAAACAATTTATAAAACATATAAAAACTCCACAATTTAAATAAAAATTCAGAAACATATAATATATATATACACACACTCATATAACACATTACAAGCTACATATAAAATTAGATAGAACTATGCACAATAAAACTTATTGGCAAATCTTTAAACGTAGAAGATGGCATATCTACACAAATAGTTAATGTGACTAGGATTACCTCGATATCACCATCTTCCTACTACAGTATCGATAATACTGAATGTCGTACTAATTCGTAGCACCACTCATAACAATTGATATTAGCCATCTTGTGACAACAATCATAATTAGTCACGTGCACATGACAATGCTAGGTATTTTAGCTTGTATCACGATCATGTGAAGGATTGGGTGCAAGCACCATTGTCAGGACCGGTCCCAAATCCCCCGGGATTACATGGGACCCGCCTGATCCCGTCTGACAACACGTGTCAGACCAGGGAAAATTCCATCTTTAGCCCTCGCCAGGGCTATCAGAGTGCGTCAGGATCGTAGGAGGAGGGGAGTGATGTCTCGTCTCTGCTACAGCCCGCATCCGCGATCAACCTGAAGGGCATTAAAACACGAAAACTGTGAGGGGACAAAATAATATTTTAATAAAAGCATTTTCGTATAAAGACTTTTATGCCCTTCAATAAAAGCATATGCATGCATTCAAATACCATTTAGCAAAACATTCATAAAACTATTTAAAAACATCCTCAAAATGATTCAAGGGTTCATGCCCGGCCCCATAAACCGTCATCACCCATAAAAACATTTGGGTCCCCGACCCGAAATCACAAAACAACCCGTAAATCCATACATGTGGGAACTCAGCCCAAATCAACATACGGGGGACTCAGCCCAACCCATTCTCAGTGAAATACCAAAACATACAATACGGGGTCTCTGCCCCCAAATCATTTCTAAAACATCGAATACGGGGTCTCGCCCCAAAACACTTTCCGAATCATGGAACACAGGATACGGGGTCTCCACCCCCAAATCACTTTCCAAATCATAAAACACGGGGTCTCTGCCCCCAATTCACTTTCCATAAACCACATACGTATCGAAGTACGTATAACCCATCCGCGGCACTTCCGAGAAGATGCCAACTCGGGGCACACAGCCCCTCGGGAACACATCCCCGATAAATGTCACGATATCATCTATATCTAGTGTGCACACTACTCGGGGTCTCACTTCGAGTCTTCTCCCAAGAATCTCCATCTGGGAGGCTCAATCACTGGATCTAGTCCGAGCTCTCTCTCTGGATCTAGTCCACATATCTCACCGGAATCTGGTCCGGGACCACAACATAAGTAACCAACACTCCTGGAACGGGATCCCTATGGGGATACCCACTCTGGTCTGTGGATCGTGACTCTCCAAGTCGACGTCTGGAGGAGACCATATAATCAATATAGAGGGTTCATTCATTTCAATTCTTTTCTTTCTTTCTTTAATCACTTTTCAACTGGGTCTCATACCTGATTCATCTCAACAGGATTCCTTGAATCCGATTCAAATCATTTTCACAGGCCTCGGCCTAAATCCACAGTTCAATAGGGTCTCAAGCCCGAATTCTCATTTCACAAACTGAACTGGGACTCAAGCCCGATAACACGAATAACTGTTTACAACCAATAGGGCCCTAAGCCCGATATCTCAACTAAATGGGTCTCAGGCCCGATATCATCAATCAACGGGGCATCAAGCCCAATAGTACAACTAACTGGGCCTCAAACCCGAATCGTAAATCAACTGGACCCTCGGTCCGATCGAATAACTCAAGTGGACCCTAGGTCCGATTCCTCGTCAAATTAAATGGACTCCAAGTCCGAGATTTTGTAAATCAATTGGATCTCACGCCCGAGTTCACGTTTCTAAATCCGAAATCCATTTACTAAACCCTCGTTAAAACCTAGAACGTATATGCATCGTATAAAACTGAAAATCTCGAAATACGTGCAAATACGTAAATTGACAGGACCCGCCCCGATCCCACGGGGACCACAAGAGGGCGTGCCCTGCTCCCGTCTGACACCCAAAATAACATACCAATTTTAACCTCAAACGTTCAAATGAATAAATAACCAAACTAAAGTTATACATCAAATCCAAATTTAACAGATGTCAGACAAGTGATGAAAACCAAAATTACAAATTACGAGCACGACTCTAAAATAATCCTGCGGGTCAAACCACCTGACAGGGGTTCAGATACGCAGAAGTAGATCTATACCTCAGCCTTAGGATCCTCCTCTACCTCAGTAGCACAGCCTGGAGGGGTTACCAAAACATTAAGGGTGAGTGGGCCGAAACTCAAGTTTATAAAACAGTTTAATAAGTAAAACATATAATTTACCCCTCCGTTTTCCAAACATGCATGCACCAGAATTTAAAACCATAAATCATATAATATGAACCATAAGGCATGTAATAAAACCATAAACATAATTTTAGCCACTGCACTATACACTCCGATCCTGACATCCTAGATGTCTGACGTCCCTAACGTCCAATAAGGTCACAGTCCCAAGGCTAAGCGTGCCACTCGGGGTCTCAATCCCGAATCCAATCCCCGAACCCTGTCTGGGTACGACATCTCAGATGCCTAGCGTCCTAGACGCTCGACGTCCCTGACGTCAAATTATAGCAATCCTGCTCCTGAGTCATTTTACGGTCCGGTTCCTCCGTAGAATGACCCCTCGCAAGCAATGCGCCGTGACCGCTCCGGGGTACCACATCCGGAGGAGACAGTATCACAAGAGTGGATATATACAGTGCAGTACCAAATACATTTTATTGATATCCACATGCAAAACAATATACATAGATAGAATCCAAAACCAATCTTTAAGTTTCACCAGACGGGTCTCAAACCCAAATACCGTGAAACGTGTCATAACCATAATTTCAATATCATCAAAACCGTTTCTTGATTCCAGCATGTGAATATATAAGTAAATCAGAAAATATTTAAGCATGCAAGGGTTTAATGAAATCGGGCCCACTCATAGTACGATCGCGCTGCGAATCTGCGCGGACGGACCTGTTCCGGGATTATCGTACAATTCCTGTCAGACCAATTTATACGTAAGGGTCACTAAAAGTTTTTAACATTAATCCAAAAAGTCCGAAACAAAAACCGGCTCGGGGAAACCGTCCAAACACGCTTCCCGAGACAACCGGCCCTAAACTGACCCTCCAACCTATCTCAAATCAACATGGTTACTTCACCAAATATGTTCAGAATGATGAGAGGAATAAAAGTCATGTTGATCGTGATCAGAGATAAGGCCCAACGCGCCCTCACGCGCCGCCCAAAGTGGCTGCGCGTGAAAGCCACGCGCCTGACACTGTAGCTACAGTGTCACCATCTTCACCCGATAGCCCTGCTATTCGGACCTTCAACTCGCGTCATGACCCGGGTAATTAACCCTTAATTTCCACTCGATTTCAACCCATTTTGATCCTATCATGTTATTTAAACATCTAATTTAAGTTCTGAGTCATTAATTAGCCTAAATAAATCCTTAAATGGCCCTTCGACCCGTGATCACCCCAACTCACTGGTTTCCAAACCATAATCAAATTAACCTCCCAGAATGCTTCCTAAGGCTAAAACTAACTGAAACAAATGATCAATTAAACGAAACATTACCTGGAAGTAGCCGTCCAAACCTCTGAAATTCCTCTGAACACGGCAGTCACCGTCCCAGCTCACCCGTAGCTGGTTACCTTCGATTTTGATATGGATGTGTTCTAAACACTCTCAAAAAGCTCACACTGTGTTTAGATTGGTCCAACAGACCGCAGAAATTAAATCCTGATTTCCCTCCAATTTTCCATATTTTCTGTTTCCTCAGATTTCCTCTCTAGCTCTCAGCCTTCACTTCCACAGATATAAGCTCATTCAGAATCTCACTCAGTTAATGGAACCGTGTTGTCCAACAGCTCGTGGAAGCCAAACTGTCCACTGAGAGTTGTTCCCCGAAAAGCTTCGAAGCTTGAATAAACAAATGGTGTCCACGTTCAGCCATGTTCTGATGCCTATGGGGCTTTAAACAATCCCATCTTTCCAACTCACACACTGATTAATCAATTGGGACTCAGAACCACCGCACACGGTGGTGCAGCACTTGTTCCCCCGCGGTTACTACAGTGACTAGGGGTAAAATGACCAAAATTCCCCTAGTTCAGAAATTACCAAAATACCCTTCACTTTCCAGACCCGTAACTCCGCCATCCGACATCCGATTTCAGCGTGCCGCCTGTCTACGGAATCAGGGCATCGAAACCTACCTAACGATCCTTGAGTCGTGTGAAAATTAGTTGCCAAACGATCCCTGAACTTCCGATAGTCATAACTTTTTCCCTGATCGTCCGAATTGGACGTGCCACCTGTCTATGGACTCGTGACGTCCCGAACTACGTCACGGTCATCGGACAAAGTTCGTTTGACCCACCAATCAAAAAGTCAACAATTTGGGCAATATAATTCACAGGGGTAAAAACGTCAATTTATACATAAATTTACAATATTAAAATCCTCAAATTTCCGGGGCGTTACATAAATCCTAGGCTACCACAAACAAATGCACTCATGGCATCACAAAACATATATTAAAAAATTATAAAATATTTATGCATGCATCAAGTTCGAAAGAAAGGTCCACTCACAAACCGTCCGAACTGCCGCCTCGATATGCATGCCATAACATCTTCCCGGGCCAAACGTCGCCTCCGGGATTTCCAAACCTGTCCAAATTCATTTAGAGGGTTATTAACTACTTAAATAACCCCTCACTAAAGCCCCGTAATTTTCCCGAACTTTTAACTATTTTTAAACTGATCCTAAACCTTCGGACAGCCCGAAACCTATCGAAACGATGTCCGATTGACACGAGACCAGTCCCAAAATCTTCTTTACATCTAATAGATGATTTCATATGTTGAAAACTTTCCCAAATTACTGTTCACGCGCCCCAAGAAGGTCCAAAACACTATTCATCGTCCCTAACCTCCAGCTGAACCGGTTCACTGTTCACAGCACTGTGCTGAACCGGCGTGACCGGTTCAGTGCTTTCCTCCCTCTGTTTTGGTCCGATTTCAACCCTAATAAATCCTATAATTCCTATTTCTTCATTCCCTATCATTTCTAATCATTAAAACTACCTAAAAGCACCTAAATCCTATGGTTTGATTTTGAACCAACCGGTTCAATGTTTCCAAAATCCACCCACGGCTTCATAGCCGTCCCAAGCTTCCTAAAACCTTCCTAATGACTTCCTAACAAACTAATGGATTCATTAAAACCATCAAAAACAACCCATAACAATAAAAATGGAAAATGGATCGAAAATGGGCTAACCGGGTGCATTCTCGGGTTTCTCCTCCTCTCGCCGCCGTGGACTGCGTTTCAGGCTTCCAGCAGCCATCCTCAGCTCCCTCCATCTCTCTGGTCCTCCCAGCTGATCATGGGTTGAAGGTTGGATGGGTTTGGGTTGCACAGATGAGAGAAAAAATGAGATCGGGTGGGTTGTTTGTGTTTGAATAAAGAAATGAAAAGGATGGTCGATGCATGAATGAATATAGGTGGCCTATGGATGGGTGACACTTGTCACTCATCCATTGGGCCTCCATTAATTATCTGGGCCCCACTAAAGTCCAAAAGTTAAGTTATTTCGTAATTCGTGCAATAGTGCACTTGAACTTCCGTGAACCGTAACCTCGCCGTCGAACATCCGAATTCGACGTGCCGCCTGTCTATGGATTCGTATTGTCCTTATCTACGTAATGGTCCTCGGCCCTTGACCATTGGACATCCTGGTCAAAAAGTCAATATTTGACCCCTTTTACTCAAAATTACCAAAATGCCCCTAAACATCCGAACGTCATAACTTCCTCCTCGAACGTCAGAATTGAACGTGCCACCTGTCTATGAACTCGTGACGTCACGAACTACATCACGGTCATCGATCAAAGTCCATTTGACTGTCCGAATAAAAATTCAACGATTTCCCCATTCCAAGGATAAAATCGTCATTTCGCCCGAACGTTCGCTAATCCTCGTCTAATCTCTGATTAGTCTCGCTAATCCATTATTAATCCTTAATTAATCCCTTTAATTGGGGACGGGTTGTCACAAACTTCTCCCCTTAAGGAATTTCGTCCTCGAAATTCAAATTGACCCGATTCCATAACCAAACTATGGAATCCAACCCTTTTCCTCTACTCGGATCGCTGCACCCACACGAGAATACTCATGTAGTAGTACACGTCCAACACACATACCGTACTCAGCGGTATCGTCCTCGGTACGTACTGTCATCGGAGCCTCCAAAGCTCCAATTCACTCTCGAGAACTACACGTCTGCTCGTATGTCTCACTCGAGACAAAATGTCGACACTCGTCGATTACGCCTGTCACTCACTTGACAGGTTAGCAATAACAAACTGACATCCAAATGGCTTTCTGGTCTGGCACTCTGATATGTTCCATCTGACAGTCGTCAGGCTGAAAACGCATCCCCATTAAAAGCTATCACTGCCAAGCTGACATCCTGCTCAGCATCCGATCAGACAGCATCCTACAGATCCTGCCATCACAATGGCATGAATCCCATCTCGTAGGTCATCCTCAGACATATGCCCAAACGGACTCTAACTGCTCGTATGAGTCAACTCTCTCAAATTCTTATACCCAAAACTGACTCTTCTGAGAGTCTCATCAACCACATCGATCCGAACGCATCGGATAACTATCCATCCATTACCCTCACATGTCACATCCGTCGTGACCAGCTGGCAACACCCGGCTCCACTGCGCTTCGATGCGCTACTCTGATCTCGACTCGCTCTCGAGTCCTCATATTGTACCTCGCATCACTCAGCGATACCACTTGTCATCTAGACTCACCTCGAGTCTCCAAACTGTCACTATCGGATCTAATCCGATCGCCACTCATGTCCATCTAGGACTCTATCCAATCTGCAACATTCTCGTAATCTCGTGACACTCTCAACCTGACATACCGATTGATCGTGATCAATCCCATCATCGAACGTGCACAACACTCCGATACACCCACATCACAACACATCGTGGCATCCCCGACCTACTCAAGGACTGCAGTCTGGAAACGTCCAACCACATACTACTGTACGCACTCCAACCTTGGTCCGGACCCCAACCGTCCGTCACCAAGTGAACATCCACCCATCAACTTGGACACTCACTCATCACAAGAGTATTCCGCGTCCTATGGGCAAACAAGTGCCATGTCCCCAACTCCGGAGGTATGGTCAACCGTAGTCAACCAATACCATTTACCAATGGACTCTCACGTCCACAACCCACTCGGACAACATCCACGTGTCCGTAAACTCCAACTCGCCTATCCGGTTACTACCGTATATGCACATCCAAAAGGATGTCAAGTCATCCTAATCCGATGTACCGCTCAGCTGAAGAGTCACAACAGACTCCTGTTGTGATCTGCAGCCAAATCTCTGCATACTTACCAAATCCGACAAATCGACCCATACGTCATAAGACGTCACTTACGTCATCCATTCGTACCTGTATCTCACGTGTCACCTTAATGCTTCTGAGTACACCCTCGTGACTCAATCTCGCAGCACTGGGGGAACTAGTTCCCATTACTGGGGAAACTAATCTCCATCACTGAAGAAACTGGTCTCCATCACTGGGAAACAGGTCTCCATCATTGAGAAAACTAATCTCCAACACTGGGGAAACTGGTCTCCATACCAAGTACTCTCGTACCTTGCACTGAGCCACTCGGGATCCTCTTTGTCCCACTTATAACAACCACCTTCACTGAACTACTCATACTGTGCGTCCCTCACGCACCTCGTATCATCGTCACGACTGACGAATCCTATCGTCACAATCGTCACGGCAACCTGAGTCCATCCAATTTGATAGGACTCGATCACGTCCATCGATAGTAGCGTCTGTCACCACCTCGTGCAGACCAATCTCACAAATACTTTTCTATCGAGACTCTCAAACCATGCGGTAGTCTCACCGCCAGTACCAACCACTCCACACGTAACATCCATTGATCGGTCCACCTCTGGATCAGATCACAAGTACGACACTCATGGTAACTTGTCCAAACAATCACCTACTAGGGTTATCACAAACCCGACTGCCCGCTGCAGCCCTACCATCCTGACTGATCCCTCCATCTCGACTCTAAAGAGTCGTCATACTCCAATACTGGTACCAAACCAGCCAATCACGACACTCTGAGGATCTCGTCCTCATGTAACTCTACGGCTCTCAACCGTTGGCCTTCACAACAACTTGGCCATACTTCGTGTCCAATACTGCACAAGCGCTAAGTGCGCAATCGCATCCTATCGTATCACGCCACAACTACTCTGGCATCTCCTGCCAGTCGACATCCCACCGGGATTCGACACATCGAAACATGGCAACGCTGCTCCAAAAAGATTCACACATTTCTATTTCCAACCGTCGTGAGTGTAATTGTCCAGGGTCATTGTAAATCGGGTGACCCTAACCTCTGACCACACAGGTATTAATCCGTACAACCTCTATCTGACACGACCCTACTGTCGAGCGGTCACGACTCTCAAGTCATCATACTGTGTTTACCGGTCAGCACAAACCTATCCACTGGTAACACCATGGCTCCAAGCCATTATCTATCACACAAATTCTGATCCTACTCAGGATCCAACAGCGAAACGCGTGGCATTCCATGCCAATCGAACGTCAAACTACCGTATCGCATGACAAACACCTTCTAACTTAAGGTTCGCTTCTACCGAATCCCCGTACTAATGCCTTAACTACCAGGTTGATGACGGGCTGCTACGACCTCAGAGACATCACATCCTCGACCTGCACGTACTCCACGAGCAAAACATGCTCTGATACAAACTTGTCAGGACCCGACCCTCTTCTGTCAGGTCCCGATTCATCTAGCACGATATTGTCTGCTTTGGGCCTCCTTGCCCTTGCCCTCACGGTTTTGTTTTCGGGAGCTCACGGTGTAACTTCCCAAGGGGTCACCCATCATGGAATTGCACCAGCCTCAACTCGCTTAACTTTGGTGTTCCAATCCCCCCCAAAGTCACTTGAGCTCCCAAAAGGCCTCGTCTAAATCAGAGTGGCGCAACGGCACGCTCTATCTAGCATGATATTGTCCACAGATCGGCACGCCATTGGGAATCTCCCTCCAATGCGCCCGCTGGGTTTTGTTCTCGTGACCTCGTGGTAGAGCAATACTCAAAGGTAAGCCTCTAACCAACGCGACCACGGAAGGCCTCATGCTAGATAGGTGTGTGCCTACACCTTTAAGGCACACCACCATTCACTTCCCAGACCATTCCCCCCTCGCAGGAATGTGGGATTGTTCAACGTTCCGTCCAAGACACGGGTCTTACAATCCACCCCCCTTAGGGCCCAGCGTCTTCGCTGGCACACTTCTCGGTTGGGGTTTGGCTCTGATACCAACTTGTCAGGACCGGTCCCAAATCCCCCGGGATTAACGTGGGACCCGTCTGATCCCGTCTGACACCACGTGTCAGACTAGGGAAAATTCCATCTTTAGCCCTCGCCGGGGCTATCAGAGTGCGTCAGGATCATAGGAGGAGGGGAGTGATGTCTCGTCTCTGCTACAGCCCGCATCCGCGATCAACCTGAAGGGCATTAAGACACGAAAACTATGAGTGGACAAAATAATATTTTAATAAAACCATTTTCTTATAAAGACTTTTATGCTCTTCAATAAAAGCATATGCATACATTCAAATACCATATAGCAAAACATTCATAAAACTATTTAAAAACATCCTCAAAATGATTCAAGGGTTCATGCCCGGCCCCATAAACCGTCATCACCCATAAAAACATTTGGGTCCCCGACCCGAAATCACAAAACAACCCGTAAATCCATACATGTGGGAACTCAGCCCAAATCAACATACGGGGGACTCAGCCCAACCCATTCTCAGTGAAAGACCAAAACATACAATACGGGATCTCCGCCCCCAAATCATTTCTAAAACATCGAATACGGGGTCTCGCCCCAAAACGCTTTCCGAATCATGGAACACAAGATACGGGGTCTCCGCCCCCAAATCACTTTCCAAATCATAAAACACGGGGTCTCTGCCCCCAATTCACTTTCCATAAACCACATACGTATCGAAGTACGTAAAACCCATCCGCGGCACTTCCGAGAAGATGCCCACTCGGGGCACACAGCCTCTCGGGAACACATCCCCGATAAATGTCGCGATATCATCTATATCTAGTGTGCACATTATCGGGGTCTCACTCTGAGTCTTCTCCCAGGAATCTCCATCTGGGATGTGACGACCCGTCCCGAATTAACGGGATTAATTCAGAGTTAATGACGGATTAGCGAGGCTAATTAGAGATTAGACGAGGATTAACGAACATTCGGGCGAAATGACGATTTTGCCCCTAGAATGGGCAATTCGTTGACTTTTCATTCGGATGGTCAAAAAGACTTTGACTAATGACCGTGACGTAGCTCGTGACGTCACAAGTTCATAGACAGGTGGCACGCTCGACTCCGACGTCCGAGGAGGAAGTTATGACGTTTTGAATCCCAAGGGCATTTTGGTAATTTGGGTGAATAGGAGGTCAAAAGTTGACTTTTTGACCGGGAGGTCCGATGGCCGAGGGCCGAAGACCGTTACGTAGATCACGACGATATGAACCGTAGACAGGCGGCACGTCAAATTCGGACGTTCGATGGCGAAGTTACGGTTCACGGAAGTACGAAAGTACTATTGCACGAATTACGAGACGAGGACCTTTTGGCTTATAGTGGGACCCAGATTTTATTCCAAGGCCCAATGGAACTGTCACTCATCCACTGGCCAAGCTCATCCATTCATGCACCAAAACCATACCCGTGCATCCCATTTCCATGTTTTCTAAACCCAACCCGATTTAGGCCGAGTCCTGTGAAATGGATTTGAATCGGATTCGAGGAATCCTGTTGAAATGAATCGGCTTTGAGACCCAACTGAAAAGTGATTTGAGAAAGAAAGAAAAGAGTATTTGAAAATGTGATTGAACCCTCCATGATTTATATGGTCTCCTCTAGAGTGGACCTGGAGAGTCAAGATCCACATACCATAGTGGGTATCCCCATAGGGATCCCGTTCTAGGAGTGGTGGTTACTTATGTTGTGGTCCCGGACCAGATTCCGGTGAGATGAGTGGACTAGATCCAGAGAGAGAGCTCGGACTAGATCCAGAGATTGAGCCTCCCAGATGGAGATTCCTGGGAGAAGACTCGGAGTGAGACCCCGAGTAGTGTGCACACTAGTATAGATATGATTTCGTGACATTTATCGGGGATGTGTTCCCTAGGGGCTGTGTGCCCCGAGTTGGTAACTTCTCGGAAGTGCCGCGGATAGGTTATACGTATGTTGATACGTATGAGATTTTATGGAAAAGTGATTTGAGGGCGGAGACCCTATGTTTTATGATTTATAAAAGTGATTTGGGGTTGCGACCCCGTATACGAGATTTGAGGGCGGAGCCCCTATGTTTTATGACTTAGAAAGTGATTTGGGGCGGAGACCTCATATTCAATGTTTTAGAAATGATTTGGGGGCGGAGACCCCGTACTTGATGTGATTTGGGCTGAGTCCCTATTGATTTGACCTACGGGGTTTTTATTGTGATTTAGGGTCGAGGACCCAAATGGATTTATGGTTCATGACGGTTTATGGGAACCGGCATGAACCTTTGAAAGGTGTTTGTGGGTCATGACGGTTTATGGGAACCGGGCATGAACCCTTGAATGATTTCAAAAATATGTTTAATGAATTGATTGATTTTATGAATGTTTTACTAAACGGTTTTTGGAATGCATGCGTATGTATTTATGAAGGGCATAAAATATCTTCTTATGAAAATGTTTTTAAATGAAAATTTTAAATTGTCCACTCACAGTTTTCGTGTTTTAATGCCCTTCAGGTTGATCGCGGATGCAGGCTGTAGCAGAGACGAGACATCACTCCCCTCCTCCTACAATCCTGATGCACTCTGATAGCCCCGGCGAGGGCAGAGATGCAATCTTCCTTGGTCTGACACTTCGTGTCAGACGGGATCAGGCGGGTCCCACGTTAATCCCAGGGGATTTGGGGCCGGTCCTGACAAGTTGGTATCAGAGCATGTTTTGCTCGTGGAGTACACGCAGGTCGAGGATGTGATGTCTCTGAAGTCGTAACAGCCCGTCATCAACCTGATCGTTAGGGTATGAGTAGGAAGCACCACGTGCTAAACGAAATTCAATACGATGGTTTGAGGTTCGATTGGCATTAGAGGCCACGTGTTTCGATGTTGGATCCCGAGGAGGATCAGTGTTCGTGTGAATCTGACGGTTTAGGGTCGTAGTGGTACTGGAATTAGGATCCAGTGGATCGGTAGAGACCGTATGACGACTTGAGAGTCGTGACCGCTCGACGGTAGTGTCGTGTCGGTTAGAGGATGTACAGATTAATACCAGTGGTAGTCAGAGGTCAGGGTCGCCCAGTGAGGCCATGTTTCGATGTGTCGAATCCCGGTGGGATGTCGACTGACAGTGGATGCCCTAGTGTGGCTGTCGTTCGACGCACTAGGATACGATTGCGACGTTTAGTCATTGTGCATTGTTAGGCACGAAGTATGGCCAAGTTGTTGTGGGGGCCAGCGGCTGAGGGCCGTAGAGTTACGAGAGGACGTGATCCTCAGAGTGTAGTTATTGGCTAGTTTGGTACCAGTATTGGAGTATGACGACTCTTCGGAGTCGAGATCGAGGGATCACTCGAGATGTACATGCTGTAGTTGGCAGTCGGGTTTGTGATAACCCTGGTTAGTGATTGATTGGACAAGTTACCAGGAGTGTGGTACTTGTGATCAGATCCAGAGATGGACCGATGAGTGGATGTTACGTGTGGAGTGGTTGGTACTGGCGGTGAGACTACCGCGTGGTTTAATAGTCTCGATGGCAAAGTGTTTGTGAGTTGGTCTGCACGAGGTTGTGACAGACACTGCTATCGATGGGCATGATCGAGTCTTATCGACTTGGATAGACTCAGGTTACCATAACGATTGTGACGATAGGATTCGTCAGTCATAACGATGATACGAGGTGTGTGAGTGACGCACAGTACGAGCAGTGATTCTGGATTCGACTCGGTGACGGCTGAGTCCGATCGCAGAATGAGATGTACACGTTGGGTGTTGGCATACTTGCCACGCTCTAGTGAAGGCGATGATTATAAGTGGGACAGAGAGGATCCCGTGTGGCTCAGTGCAAGGTACGGGAGTACTTGGTATGGAGACCAGTTTCCCCCAGTGATGGAGACTAGTTTCCCAGTGATTGAGACCAGTTTCCTCAGTGATGGAGATTAGTTTCCCCTATGATGGAGATCAGTTTCCCCAATAATGGAGACTAGCTCCCCCAGTGCTACGAGATTGAGTCGCGAGGGTGTACTCAGAAGTATGGAAGTGAAAAGTGAGTTACGGACGCGGGGATGGTGTCCAGTTGAGTTGAGGACTTGAGAGTCCATTACGGATTAGTTTTGGTTGACTACGGTTGACCATACCTCCTGAGTGAGGACATGGCACTAGTTTGCCTATAGAACGTTAGTAAGTTCGGGTGTGAAGTGAGCTTCGTGATTGGATAAGAAACACGGTTCCTACGTTATTGGAACTTCTGAATCAAGGTAAGTTTCGATTGAGACGATGAGAGGAGTACTTGATTCCACATCGGAGATGGATACTCCGAGGTCACGTAGGTGGTGCTGAGTGTCAGGGGATGACATGGAATGAACATGGATGTCTCCATCTTGGATTTGTCCCTAGGAGGGACGACAAGGAGTGTTATGACAGCTAGGAGTTCGAGAGGGTGTAAGAACCGAACACCTAGGCTGTGGGTCAATTTGATTGACTTGATGAGTAATTGGTGGTTAGCGTCACAGGATGTGACGAGTGAGTGTCCGAGGTGTTAGACTGATGTTCGCCTGGTGATGGACGGTTGGGGTCCGAACCATGGTTGGAGTGCGGACATTAGTTGTGGTTGGACGTTGCCAGAGTGCAGTCCTTGAGTAGGTCGGGTGACGTCCCGATGTTGATTTGATGTGGGTGCACCGGTGTGTTGTACACATCGGACAATGGGATTGACTACGGTCAATCGGTATGTCGGGTTGAGAGTGCCCGAGAGTACGAGTACGTTGTAAGTTGGATAGAGTCCTAGTTGGACGTAAGTGGTGATCAGATTGGATCCGATAAGTGACAGTTTGGAGACTCGAGCTGAGTCTAGATGACAAGTGGTATCGCTGAGTGATGCGAGGACTCGAGAACGAGTCGAGATCAGAGTAACGCAGTGAAGCGCAGTGGAGTCGGGAGTTGCCGACTGGTCACGACGGATGTAACCTGTGTGGGTATTAGAATGTTAGGTATCCGACGAGTTCAGATAGGTGTGGATTGGTGGGACTCTAAGTAGAGTCAGTTTGGACATAGGTCTGAGGATGACCTACGAGATGTGATTCGCGCCATTGAGATGATAGGTTTTGTAGGATGTTGCTTGATCGGGTGCTGAGCAGGATGCCAGCTGGAGTATGTTAGCCCTTAGTGGGATGTGTTTCAGCCTGACGACTGTCAGATGGGCAGACTGAAGAGCCGGTTGGATGTTAGCTTGGCATTGCTGACCTGTCAAAGTGAGTGACAGGCGAGATTGACGAGTGTTGATGTTCTGTCTCGAGTGAGACATACGAGCTGACGTGTAGTACTCGAGAGTGAGTTGGAGCTTGGGAGGCTCCGATGACGGTACATACCGAGGACAGGACCTATGAGTACGGTGTGTGTTGGACGTGTACTGCTACACGAGTATTCTCGTGTGGGTGCAATGATCCGTTTCGAGGAAAAAGGTGGGATTCCACAGTTTGATTGTGGAATCGGGTCGCTTTGAATTTCGAGGACGAAATTCCTTAAGGGGGGAAGTTTGTGACAACCTGTCCCGAATTAACGGGATTAATTAAGAGTTAATGACGGATTAGCGAGGCTAATCAGAGATTAGACGAGGATTAGCGAACGTTCGGTCGAAATGACCATTTTGCCCCTAACGTGGGTAAAACGTTGACTTTACAATCGGGCGGTCAAATGGACTTTGACCGATGACAGTGACGTAGTTCGTGACGTCACGAGTTCATAGACAGGTGGCACGTTCAATTCCGACATTTGAGGAGGAAGTTATGACGTTCGGAAGTTTAGAGGCATTTTAGTAATTTTGGTTAAAAGGGTCAAAATGTTGACTTTTTGATTGGGATGTCCGATGGCCGAGGGCCGAGGACCATTATGTAGATAAGGACGATACGAATCCATAGACAGGAAGCACGTCGAATTCGGACGTTCGACGGTGAAGTTACGGTTCACGGAAGTTCAAGCGCACTATTGCACGAATTACGAAACGAACTAACGTTTGGACTCTAGTTGGGCCCAGATATTTATGGAGGCCCAATAGATGAGTGACAAGTGTCACCTATCCATTGCACAGCCCATACATATTCATGCATCGACCATCCATTTCATTTTCTTCATTTCAAACACAACCCACCCGATCTCATTCAAACCTTCACCCAAACCCATCCAACCCTTTCCATCTGATCTTGAGTGAGACCAGAGAGTGAGGGAGAGGCCGAGGAAGCTAGGGAAGGTGGGTGGGAGCACCTGGACCGCCGCACACGGCTGTGAAGGCCCAGGTAACCCGATTACCCGATTATGCCCATTTTAATCCATTTTCCATTTTTGACGTTTTGGATCGGTTGTAATGGTTTTAATGAATCAAATAGGTTGCTAGGATAGTTTTAGGAAGGTTTCTATGGTGGTTGTACGGCTGGGCAGCCGTGGGTGAGTTTTGGAAATATTGAACCGTTTGGTTCAAAATTAAACCATGGGTTTATGCGGTTTTTAGGTCGTTTTGATGATTGGGTTAGATAGGAAATGAAGAAATAGGAATTTAGGAATTAAAATGGGAGCAAACGGACCAAAAATGAGGACGGAGGGACGCTGAACCGGTTCCGCCGGTTCAGCACAGTGATCGGACCGGAAAACCAGAAAAAAAAAACCGGTTTTCTTGAGGTTGATGGTGATAAACAATATTTTCGACCTTCTAGGGGCTCGTGAGGACGCGTGGGCCATAATTTCGGAAAGTGTTCAACACGGGAAATCTTCTATTCGATGTAACGAACATTTTGGGACTGGTTTCGTGTCAATCGGATACCGTCTCGATATGTTTCGGGGCATCGGAAGGTGTAGGATCGGTTTAAAAATATTTTAAAAATGGGGAAAATTACGGGGCTTTGGTAGGAGGTTAATTAAGTAGTTAGTAACCTTCTATTAAAATTTGGAAAGGTTTGGGAGTCCCAGTGACGGTGATTGGCTCAGGGAGCCGTATGGCACGCAAATCGAGGCGGCAGCTCGGACGGTCTGTGAGTGGACCTTGTTTTCTAAATTGGTGCATGCATAAATGTTTATTATATGTTTTAAATACTTTTTTGTGATGCCATGAGTGCATTTTGATGTGTGGTTACGTATAGGCACGTATTTCGAGGTTTCGGCACTATACGGTGCCTATACGGGTCTGTATGTCTTTATTGTTCTAAATGAAAAGGTTTTGGATTTCCAAAAGGATAAACTCGGGTATGAGACCCGTTTGGTTTTGTCTCAGGAATATGACGCTATTTACGACCTTCGGGTCTAAATCGTGGTCGCGACGGGTGTTATGTGCACGACGATCAACTATACGACGCTAGCCTCCGGATTGGGATGTGTTCCTTCCAGAGAGGTCACGATGCGATTCGTGGTCGGGCAGCCTGGGGAGGCTCGACTTCGGAGTGCTAACGGTTCAGGATATCGATCGGTGATGAGTGCACCATGATCTTGTGGTGGTCGCGTCGGTTGATTCGTTCACGACGACATACCAGGATTGAGATCGGTCCTGGATGGATGGTTGCACGCATCACTATGATCGGAGTCGTGACTGACCCTTAGATATAGGGCACGGTGCCCAGTTGAGTCATATGTTCGAGCACGAGACCCAGTTGTTTTACAGTTTATGATTTCGGGTCAGGGACCCTAGATGGATTTCCGGGTTCATGACGGTTTATGGGAACCGGCATGAACTCTGGAAAGGTCATTGTGGTTCATGACGATTTATGGAAACCGGCAGGAACCTTTGTCAGGTCATTGTGGTACATGACGGTTTATGGGAACCGGCATGAACCCTAGTTAATGGATGTTATGGATCATGACGGTTCAGGGGAACCGGGCATGGATATTTGTGTTATGTATATATATGTTCATATACCTTCCTTTACTTTTATTATCTCCTCCGGGGAGGGTCGTTGGCCTGGGTGGACCCCGGAGTAGTCACAGAGCACCGACTGAGTGGAGTCACCCCCCCAGTTGGGTTCCTTATTCTCAGGAAGGCTATGGTTACTATAACCTCGGGTAGGATCAGTGGTCTGCGGACATTGACCTTGACTTTGAGAAGACTCGGATTGAGACCCAGGTAGCACGCGCGTAGCTTTGGAAACCGTGATAGGATTGGTTGTGTGAATTATATGTATATATGATATGTGATGTGTGGTTACACAGGATTTGAGCAATGGCTCGTGTATTTGGTTTCAGTATGGTTATGGTTTTGGGCTGAGTCCCTTATTGGTTTCTTATGGATTTGGGCAGTGGCCCGTATATTTGATTTGATTATGGTTTTGGGCTTAGTTCCCACAAATGGTTCCATTTGGTTAAATGGTTTTTGACTGCATGCATGCTTTTTAGTGAAGGGTACAAATGTCTTTATGGAAATATTTTTATAAACTCTTGTTTTGTCTGCTCACAGCTTTTAATGTTTTGACTGCCCTTCAGGTTGACATCGGATGTGAACTGTAGCAGAGACCGAGATATCACATACCTCCTCCGGATCCTGGCGTACTCTGATAGCCCGGGAGGGCAAAGGTCGGAAATGTCCCTTGTCTGACACTTCGTGTCAAACGGGAGCAGGGTCATCCCGCGTTAATCCCGGGTGGATTGGGATGGGTCATGTCAACACGCTCCCACACGCAAGTCAAAGTTTCGGTTAATGCTAGTCAACAGTCAACGCTGGCGTCAGCAAATTCAACACTGCCGTCATGTTCAACAATAAACACTGATGTTAGCAAAGTCAATGCTGATGTCAGCTGGTCAACAGTCAATGATGATGTCATCATTGACGTTATTAGGCTCGCTAGAGACGGGGACTGGCCCCGCCGTCTAGTTCGGCCGCTGGTGGCTGGAATCCATCATTTTTGTCCAATTTTTCAAACCTTCATTATATGGAAATCATGCTACTCGAGCTAAGGAATCCAAATATGAACCTAGAATTTCAAGAAAAATACCTGGTTTTGAAGATATGGCCTCCCAAAGTTTCGGCCAAACTTTGAATCGATGTTCCAGCCATTCCCGTTGTATAAAACCTTCAATTCTTGCACCTACAAGCTCATATGAGCTCCAAGAACATGAATATAGGCTTAGAATCGATCTTAAAGTCCAAAAACAAAAACCTAAATCCTAGAACTCACGGGTTACCTTTGTTTTTAGCATTTTTCCGCCATCCCCGCGGCGGCTCCGCCATCCCTTGTCGTCTCTCAGCCTCTCTCTCATCCTCTCTATCTCTCTATGGTCTCAAGGAAGAATGAAGATGATGGTTGTGGGGGTGGGTACGGTTTTGAGAAGGAAAATGAAGAAATGAAGATGAATGAAATGAAGATGATGGTGGTGCTTGTATGTGTATGGGTGTGGATCAATAGATGAGCGACACTTGTCACTCATCTATTAGTCCACGAAAGATATTTTGGGTCCCACTAAAGACAAACCATTTTAAAATCGTACAACCATGAATAGTTCTCGGAACCTTTCTTGACAACTTTCCCGTACGATGTCCGATTTCGACGTGCCGCTTGTCTATAGACTCGTATCGTCTTGATCTATTTAATGGTCCTCGATCCACGTGCATTGAACCTCCCGAGTCAAAAGTTAACTTTTTACCCTTTATTGGGGTAAAATCGTCATTTTACCCAAATCGTCTGATAATCCTCAACTAATCTCGATTATTCCTTAATTAATTCTCGATAATCCATTATTAACCTTAATTAATCCCGTAGATTCGGGACGGGTCCTTACATATAAGTATGTGTTCTTGGTCTTGATGGTGTAAATGACAAAACCCACCCCCAATCCCCCCGGGATTAAGGGCTAAGTCCTGCTCCCGTCTAACTTACGCATGACACGTAAGTCGGACAAGGGATTCGTGAGCTAACCGTACAAAAGCTTCCGGACTTCCCAGAGTGTGCAGAATCTACTGTGGATTGCGCGTGTGATGTCTCCGTCTCTCTCTCAACAGACAGCCCTCCCCGCAACAACCTGGAGGGTATCGAAAACACAAAAAAGACTGTGAGTTGACAAAAATAAAGTATAAGTTTAAAAACAGTTCATAAAACAAGTACATTTATACCCTCCAATTAAAGCCAATGCATGCATATCAAATCCATGTCATGAAACCATTTAATATTCAGGATAAGCAACCATGTAAGAAAAACCAAACACAGTTTCCTTCCTCAAACCCCGGGCCTCAGCCCAAAACCATCAAAGTCATATCATCCGGGCAGAGCCCAAAACATCGGAAAACCATTATTGAAAACCAATCAACATCAAAACTCAGTGAAATCCAAACACATTGAAAACCACATATCCATCCATCGAACCTGCTGGATCTATCCGAGTCTTTAAACTCCCGAGTCTTTAAACTCAATCTAGGCCTCAATATAATCCGAGTCTTTAAACTCCCGAGTCTTTAAACTCAATAGGCCTACGGGGGAAAATCATAATATCCGAGTCTTTAAACTCCCGAGTCTTTAAACTCAATCCGGGTCTTTAAACCCAATCCGGGCCCACCCCGTCATAATCATATCCGGGTCTTTAAACCCAATAACCAGATCCAGCAAATCCAATCCAAACTATTTGAAAACCTTTTTCCATTTTCGAATCCGAATCCGCAATCTCATCAGGATCCCGAATCCAAACCCAGAACTCATATCCATATCCCTTTCCAAATCCGAGTCCGAAACCATTATTCCATAAGCTAGCATCCAGAACAATCATTCCGAACCCAAACCCGAAAATCCACTTTCAAGTTCCATAACTGAATCCCAAATCGTCATCCTGAAATTCGATTCTAAAACCCGAAACCACATTCTTTAAAACCACTTTTCTAAACTGGGCTTCAAGCCCGAAATCACTTTTCCAAAATCCATTTTAAATCTTTGAAATCAAATCATATTTCAATTCCAGAAATCAAACCATTAAAACCATGTTCAAATCACAACATTATTCGGAATCTCGTAAAACGTGCAAAACCGTAAATACATCGAAAACCGTGCAAAATCGTAAACTATCAAGATCATAAATCAAATCATAAAATCACGTATATAAAACATATAAAAACATATATGCATTTATCAAGAGTTAGAAAACAAAGTCCACTCACATACCATAACATCGTAGCCTCGATACAGGCGCACTTATGCGGTTTCCGGCCAATCTGCTATCCTCAACTTTTCTGAACCTGTCCAAATTCCATAATAAGGTCACTAACTACTTCATAGAGCTTCTAATAAAGCCCCATAATTTTTCTGAATTTTTAACTATTTTTAACTGAGGCCTAAAACCTTCGGACACCCTGAAACATATCGATACGATGTCCGATCGACTCGAAATCAGTGCCAAAATGTTCTTTACATCGAATACTTTAGAAGTCGTGTTGGAACTTCCCTCAAAAGGCGTGCCACGTGCCCACACGCGTCGTCTGAAGTGGTTGCATGTGGGCCTCACGCGCGGCTACTGTTCATTTTTGGGACAGACCCGGTCTGGACCGGTCTGAACCGGCGCAGGCGGTTCAACCTCCTAAACCGTCGAATTCTGACCCGTTTTAATTCTAATTGGTCCCTAGTGTTCGTCTCTTCAATCCTAATCAATCTAACTACTAAAAACACGGAGTTAAGACTTGAATTTTAACTTCCCGCTTCAAAATTCAAACCATGCTCTGCAACCACCATCTATCCTCAAGTCTGGCCATTTCCAGCCCTTGTTCTTGTCCCAAACAATCTCTGGAAGCTCAAGAAACATTATTCGATCGTCAAAACCACAAAACAGACGATTAAACTCAAAGTACCATTTTTGAATTCCAAATCGAAGAGTACGGTAACCTACCTTATCATCATTCTCGAACCTCGACGTCAAGCCCACTGAGTTCCTCTCATCTTCCTAATCATTTGTTTTCCCACAACATATGCAATTGATGCGAATTTAGGAAGATTGGATTTACAAGCACACCTCCCTCTCTGTTTTTCAAATTCGAAGCCACCACCCACGGTGGCCCTCGTGGCAGCACCAACACCACCTCACCGTCTACTCTGTCACTCATCCTCACTCTCACAACTCTCACTTCCTCAATCACCATGACTTCACACGACTCACCCACACACTGAAATTTTGATCAATGTTCTCTATCCCTGTTTCTGACCTGTGCAAATATCTCTTCCCTTTTAAATTTTGTGAAACAATGTGGCACCTTCCACATTGTACAAGGTACGCTCGACTCGGGAAGGAGTCAGAAGTGTTAGAATTGGTAGCAGTGGCGATATGGCGTACCTAGGGTTAGTTGAGCCATGAGTGTCGGCTAGCGAGACGTTAGAGGTACCACGAGTACGGATGGGAATATGTTGCCCCTGGTAAGGAAGGAGGATCCGCCAGATAGACTGAACCTTGTTGGATGGTTCGCTTGGCCGAGTTAGGATGACAGTTTGGGCACTGTCAGGATAAGTCGGATTGATAGGCGATGGATACCGGGTAGGAGACCCAGGTGTGAGATCAGTTAGATTTCCCCAAGTTAGTTATGGAAGTATGAGATGCGGAATTTTGAGGACGAAATTCTTTAAGGGGGGTAGATTGTAATAGCCCGTCCCAGGAATTAGGATTAGATTAGTTGTTAATGATGGATTAGTGAAGTTAATCGGTGATTAGTTGGAGGCGTTCGGACGGACGATGCGAAATGACGATTTTGCCCTTGGATTTGGATAAAATGTTGACTTTTCGATCGAACGGTCAAATGGGCTTTGACCGATGACCGTAACGTAGTTCGGGACGTCACAAGTTCATAGACAGGTGGCACGTCCGATTCCGACATCCGAGGAGGAAGTTATGACGTTCAGAAGTTTGAGGGTATCTTGGTAATTTGATCGAAAAAGGGCAATTTGTTGACCTTTCAAATGACATGGACTTTTCACGCATTTCAAGGACCATAAGATAGGTCTCGATCCCCTGATTCCAACAACAGGTGGCATGTGTCATTTGGAGTTCGGGAAATAAAGTTACGGGTTGAGGAATACGAAGGGCAAAATGGTAATTTGCGTTAGCAGGGGCAAATTGGTCAATTGACACATTGGGATCTGTGCCAGTGCAAGTGTGATACTTGGCTGTCCTGGGGATTGGTGCCCAATGGATGTGGGACACATGTCCCTTCTCTAGAGGGTCGTAGAACCGTGTAAACCGCCCTGGTTCAAATTTAAGACGGTGCACGTGACAGGACCCATCCCAATCCCCCCGGGATTAACGCGGGATGACCCTGCTCCCGTCTGACACGAAGTGTCAGATAAGGGATATTTCCGACCTTTGCCCTCCCGAGCTATCAGAGTACGCCAGGATCCGGAGGAGGTATGTGATATCTCGGTCTCTGCTACAGTCCACATCCGATGTCAACCTGAAGGGCAGTCAAAACATTAAAAACTGTTAGTGGACAAAACAAGAGTTTATAAAAACATTTCCATAAAGACATTTGTACCCTTCACTAAAAAGCATGCATGCATTCGAAAACCATTTATCCAGAAAAACCATCGGTGGGAACTAAGCCCAAAACTAAGATTGAAAGAACCATAATGAAAACGACCATACGGGCCACTGCCCAAATCCATAGTGAAAGAATCATAAAGACCCAACTGTACGGGCCACTACCCAAAACCTGTGTAACCACACATCACATATCATATATCATATTTATATCATATATCATATTTATATCATATACACATATCATTCACACAACCAATCCTGTCACGGTTTCCAAAGCTACGCGTGTGCTACCCAGGTCTCAATCCGGGTCTTCTCAAAGTCAAGATCAATGTCCGCAGACCACTGACCCCACCCGAGGTAATAGTAATCATAGCCTTCCTGAGAGTAAGGAACCCAACTGGGGGGTGACTCCACTCAGTCGGTGCTCCGTGACTACTCCGGGGTCCACCCAGGCCAACGACCCTCCCCGGAGGAGATAGAAGAACAAGTAAAGGAAGGTATATGAACATATATATACATAACATAAACATTCATGCCCGGTTCCCCTGAACCGTCATGATCCATAACATCCATTAACCAGGGTTCATGCCGGTTCCCATAAACCGTCATGAACCAGAATGACCTGACAAAGGTTCATGCCGGTTCCCATACACCGTCATGAACCACAATGACCTTTCCGGAGTTCATGCCGGTTCCCATAAACCGTCATGAACTTGGAAATCCATCTAGGGTCCCTGACCCGAAATCATAAACCGTAAAGTAACTGGGTCTCGTGCCCGAACATATGACTCAACTGGGCACCGTGCCCGATATCTAAGGGTCAGTCACGACTCCGATCATAGTGATGTGTGTAACCATCCATCCAGGACAGCCCTCAATCCTGGTATGTCCCCGTGAACGTATCAACTGACGCGACCACCACAAGATCATGGTGCACTCATCACCGATCGACATCCTGAACCGTCAGCACTCCGAAGTCGAGCCTCCCCAGGCTGCCCGACCACGAATCGTGCATCGTGACCTCTCCGGAAGGAACACATCCCAATCCGGAGACGAGCGTCGTATCGTCGATCGCTATGCACATAGCACCCGTCGCGACCACGATTTAGACCCGAAGGGTCGTAAATAGTGTCATATGCCCGAGACCAAACCAAATGGGTCTTATACCCGAGTTTATTCTTTTAGAAATCCAAAACCAAATAATTTAAATCAATAAAGAAATACAGACCCTTATAAGCACCGTATAAGGCCGAAACCTCGAAATACGTGCTTATACGTAACCACATACAAATGCACCCATGGCATCATCAAACATGTAATAAAACATTTAATAAACACTTATGCATGCACCAATTTAGAAAACAAGGACCACTCACAGACCGTCCGAGCTGCCGCCTCGTTTTGCGTGCCATACGGTTCCCCGAGCCAATCACTGTCACCGGGACTCCCGAACCTGTCCAAATTTTAATAGAAGGTTACTAACTACTTAATTAACCTCCTATCAAAGCCCCATAATTTTCCCGAACTTTTAATTATTTTTAAACCTACCCTAAACATTCCTACACCCCGAAAACTATCGAAACGATGTCCGATCGACTCGAAACTAGTCCCAAAATGTTCGTTACATGGAATAGATGATTTCCCGTGTTGAACACTTTCCCAAATTATGGCCCACGCGCCCTCACGCGCTCCTAGAATGTCGAAAATACTGTTTATCGTCTTCAACCTCCAGCTCACTGTTCATGTTACTGTTCATATTATTGTTCATTCATCTTCAACCTCGGTTTTCTCCGGTTTTGGACCGATTTTAGGTCCATTTCATCCCATTTTAATCCTAATATCATCCTAATCCTATTTCCTATCATTTAGACATTAAAAACCGAAGGAAAAACACCAAAACCGTGCCCATTCAATCCGGCCTTGGTGGCCGGAATTTCCTCCACCGTCCACGGCCTTTCCCGGCCATCCTAAACCACGAAAACAATCCTATTCTACTCCTAGGGTCCCTAGAAACCTTACCCAATTAAAGAAAACGATTAAAGATCATTAAAACTCAAATTTGGATTTTTGAATAATTACCTAAGGTTTTCGGGTTCTCTTGGCCGTGCACAACCGTGAGCCGCCGTGGCTCTGTCCCAGTCCTTCATCATCTCATTCCCTCACGGTCATGTTCAACTCATCGGGTCATGGTGGTAAGATGTGGGGTGTGTGTTTGAAGAAAATGAAAAAAAAAAAGAAATGGTGCATATGATGGTTTCGGGTTTAGGAAGAACAAAGATGAAGGGATGATGGTTGATGGCTGATGAGAGGGAGATGGAATTGATGGTGAGGATTGAAAGATCAAAATAGAATGGAAGGCTAGGATTGAATGAGGTGTGGATTAGATTATAAAATTAATTAATTAATATTATTTAATTAAGTGAGATCCACTTTTTAGGGGATCTAGCCAATGGGATGAGTGACACTTGTCACTCATCCATGGGACCCACTCAAAATATCTGGCCAATCAGAATTTGCTAACTCAGCCCCGTCTCGAAGTACGTGTATAGTGAAATCGAACTTCCGTGACTTATAACTTCCTCGTTCGAAGTCCAATTTCAGCGTGCCGCCTGCCTATGGATTCGTATCGTCCCGATCTACGTAACGGTCCTTGGCCCTTGGCCATTGGACCCCTCGGTCAAAAAGTCAACATTTGACCCCATTTTAACCATAATTACAAAAATGCCCCTAAACTTCTGAACGTCATAACTTCCTCCTTGAACGTCGGAATTGAACGTGCCACCTGTCTATGAATTCATGACATCTTAAACTACGTCACGATCATCGGTCAAAGTCCATTTGACTGCCAGAATGAAAAGTCAACGTTTTGCCACGACTAGGGGCAAAACGGTCATTTCGCATGTTCGTCCGATTTCGCCCAACTAATCACGGATTAACCTCAATAATCGTGATTAGTCACTAATCTAATCTAGGAATTTGGGACGGGTTGTTACAGCACGGGCTGAGAACTGGGGACAAACAAAAAATAGGGGAGGTGGAATAGTGAGGAACCTTGGCTGCAAACGTTCTTATTTGCTGGAAAAGTCTGAAGAGAAGTGATGCGGGAAGGGAAGAAAATGGATTGGTGGCAAGAGGTCAAGCCTTCGGGGACGGTGGAAGCAGGGCCATGGAAAACAGAGACGAGAGGAATACCCGTGAAATCCAATCCATCCAAACCTCTCAAACGCCATCCTCAGTTGGTAGTTTCTGAAGGAAAGTGACAAAATGAGGCGGGAGGAAGCTAGTGGTGGCCGCGGTGAGGCTTACGGTGGACGGTAAGGTGGGCACCCGTGAACTTTGAGTTTTTAATTAAAAATGGTAAAACACGATTTACTGGTTGTGGTTAGTGTTGGTTTAGTAGGTGAGCATCAAGAAGTGACCAGGAATCGTTTAAGACTAACACCGTGACCTCTGGTGGTTCGTGACGGCCGGACAGAGAAGAAGAAAAATGGTTTTGATTCTTGGTTTGGCAGGTGAGCAGTGATATGATTCTTAGCGTTTTGAGTAAATAAATGGATTGATGATGATGGTACGAAACTATTCATGGAAAAAAGAATGAAATTGTGTTGGAATTGACTGAAAATCGGGGACGCCGGTTCGAACTGGACCGGCTGACTGAGGTTGATGACGATGAAAAGTGCAGGCGCGTGGCTCCCACGCGCAGCCTCTTTGGGAGGCGTGTGAGGGTGCGTGACAACCCTTTTGGGGATGTTTCCAACATGACTTTTAAAATATTTGATGTAACGAACATTTTGGGAATGGTTTCAAGTCGATCAGACATCGTCTCGATATGTTTCGAGATGTCCGAAGGTTTTAGGCCCCGGTTAAAAATAGTTAAAAATCTGGAAAAATTACGGGGTTTAGTATAAGCTTGTTGAAGTAGTTATTGACCTCATTATGAGATTTGGATAGGTTCGGGAAAGCCGGTGATAGTGGATTGGCCGGGAACGGCGTAGGTGCCCGTGTAGCGAGGCAGCGGAGAACTGATCTGTGAGTGGACTTTGTTTTCTAACTTATGATGCATGCATATATGTTTTTATATGTTTTCTATAGGTGATTTATATGATTATGATTATGGACTTGATGATTTATGATTTTACACGTATTTCAAGCTATATAAATATTTGCACGTTTTACGAGGTTTCGTTTTGTATTGTGATTCAATCATGGTTTTGAGGATTTGATTTTGAGATTTGAAATATGATTTGATTTCAATGATTTGAAATGGATTTCGGGCTTGAAGCCCAGTTCATAAAAGTGGTTTTAAAGAACGTGATTTCGGGTTTTTGAATCGGATTTCAAAATAACGATTTTGGATTTAATTTTGGAAACTTGGAAATGGATTTCCGGGTTTGGGTTCGGAATGGTTATTCCGGATGCCTGCTTACGGAATGATGGTTTCGAACTCGGATTTGGAAACGGGTATGGATATGAGTTCTCGGTTTGGATTTGGGATCCTGATGAGATTGCGGATTCAGATTCGGAAATGGGAAATGGTTTTCAAATGGTTTTGGATTGGATTTGCTGGATCTGGTTATTGGATTTAAAGACCCGGATATGATTATGACGGGGGCGGGCCCGGATTGGGAGTTTATGATTTTCCCCCGTAGGCCTATTAAGTTTGAAGACTCGGGAGTTTAAATACTCAGATTATATTGAGGCCTAGATTGAGTTTAAAGACTCGGATAGATCCAGCAGGTTCGATGGATGGAAATATGGTTTCAAATGTGTTTTGGATTTCATTGAGATTTGATGATAATGGTTTTCAATAATGGTTTTCCGATGTTTTGTGCAAGGACCCGGATGATACAGTTTCGATGGTTTTGGACGGAAGCCCGGGATTTGAGAACAGGAAGATGAGTTCGGTTTTTCTTAAATGACTTGCTCAACTTGAGTATAAATTGATTTTATGACATGGATTTGATATGCATGCATTGGTTTTTACATGGAGGGTATAAATGTAATTTCTTCTGAACTGTTTTTCTAAATTATTATTTATTTTCGTCCACTCACAGTCTTTCGTGTTTTCGTTACCCTCCAGGTTGTTGCGGTGAGGGCTGTTGGTCGAGAGAGACGGAGACATCACACATGCGATCCACAGTGGATTCGGCACTCTGGGAAGTCCAGATACTTTTAGGACGGTCGGATCGAGAATCCCTTGTTTGACTTACGTGTCACATGGAGGTTGGACGTCGGGTTAGCCTTCATGTCATGCTTAAGTTAGATGGGAGCAGGATTTAGCCCTTAATCCCGGGGATTGGGAGTGGGTCCTGTTAAATTGGTATCAGAGCAGGTTTCGTGTGCTCTGCGCGAGTTTTAGTTCCCGGAGTCGTTGGTTCGTCGACTTGGGTGTTGTGATGCTACTGTGGATGTGATGTCTCGACGCGGAACAGCCCGCCAGAAACCTGGACGCGATAGTGATAGTACGTTCGTTTGTGGTTAGTTAGCGGTGATTGTTAGTGCCAGGATGATGTGTTGCCTGATACTCGGTTGGATGTGTTGCTTGCCAGCTTGGGATCGGAAAAGATAGCTTGTTGGACGCTAGCTATGCTCTGTATGTGGTTGGACCATAGGGTCGAATGTTTGCTAGTGAGCTACAATTGAGTAGGCGGGTCGGCCTCTGGGGCCCGAGAGTAGCATGTTGAGCTAGTGGTGTACGTGGGCCGAGGAGGCCGGTTGACGGTGGCCTGTTTGGCCAGATGGTGATTGGATAACGACAATATGGACTTGTGACCTTTTGGTCAGATTGTTCAAGCATGAACTTGTGCAACTACGAGTAGTCGGATGCCTTGAGTGGCAGGGTTTAGGATTACTTTGAGCTTCGAGGGATCTTCCCCCCTAGCGGTGGGTACTGGTTGATGTTGGTGTGTAAAGTTGCGATAAGGGATGATTTTAGTCGGGTGTGACGACGCGAATGGTAAGGTTGTCGTGAACCAGTGGCTGCTGCGGGTTTGGATAACCCGTATGACAGGGATGACTTGAGAAACCCCGTGGGATGACTAGGTCTGGATTGTGAGTTCCTTGGAGAGGAACCCAGAGGAAGTGCATTGTTTCGGACACCTGAGTTGGTGGTTGTGTCTTGGGCCGACTTACGGCCGGATTGGAGATGGTGCTGCTAGGTGCAACCGAAGTAGGGAATGGTTGGTGGACGGCTCTGGACGAGTCCACTGTTGGGTACTCAACGTATTGGACTCTGAGGGAGGTTAGTTTCCCCGACCCGAGTGAAGTTCAAGGGTTTGGCTTGGTAGGAGCAGAGGTTCGGGACTGGTGTATTGTGAGGTGATGGTGTCGGGTGGGAACCATTAACCGCACGGGATATGTAATGACCATTGGTAGGTCATGTTTCAGGACAAACGGTCAGGATGCCGTTAGTTTATCAGAGTAGCGCAGCGGAAGTGCAGTAGACCTAGGCCTCATGTTGGATCGGGCTAGGTTTGTATGGTCAGGGTTGACCGCTCGTGAGGTTGGTTTAGTAGATTTTCCCCTGACGTGTTGGCATATGTCGGCTAGTGCCGAGGTTGGCACTTGGTGAGTGGCGACTTCGAGGGTGGTACTTGGGGAGTCTGAGGTCAGTGATTGAGGATTTCAAAAGTTGGTGACTTGTGTTCTAGCAGGTGCCCGGAGTAAACCTCAGAAAGGTTGGAATACGTTCATCAGAAGGAGTAATGATTGATACCCATTTGGATGTGCATAAAAAGGGATAACTGACAGGCGAGTGGTCGGTGAGTTGATTTGATTATGGATACGTGGGTATGATCCGCAGGAGGTGTGGACTGCCTCAGTGTAGTAAGTAAAATGATGTTTGGACAAGTAGTCCGGAGGTGGTATATTTGAGGATGAAGAATCGTGGTTGGAATCTCGGAATCAGGAGATGTTGAGCTTGAGACGATGAGATACTGTGTTTGCTTCCAAGGTGGTGAGTAGGTGGTGTGGTAGATACTCTGGAGATGAGTTGGGAGACTCACTGTTAGGATGTCAGGATTTGTGACCCCCCCCTCTTAATCGTAGACACTTGTAGTTGTGTTCAGGAGTAGAATGAGTATTGGATGATGTTGTGTGTAGCGAGTGTTAGGAATTGGTGCTAGATGGGTTATGGTCGTTGTGATGACCTGGTTGAGGACCATTGTAAGTTTCGTTGTAGGATGACGGAAGGAAGTTGAGAATGAGTGACTACAACTGATCAATATGAGGCTATTGAAGAGAACCCACAATCTAGGCTTGTGGTATTGTTGGATCGATGTGATGGTTTGACGATAAGAGTTGTATGGATGAAGTGGGAAGTGGGACCCACTTAAGAGTGCGTGGATCGGAATAAGATTAGTTCTGGCTCAGGTTTGAGCTGTTGTGGATCAAAAGGATCGTGTGTGAGACATAAGTTGGATATCCTGACTATCTTAGAGGTGTGCAGTACTCGTGTGGTCCGTCTCGCATACGTATGGGTTTTGGTTTTGGATCTAGTATTGGGTCTGCCCCGTGTGCGTAATGGAGGTGAAATTGGAGTTCACAATGGTTGGGAGACCCAAGAAACCGGGAGACTCGGACGAGACCTGATGTAACGACCCTTTCCGGAAATCTGGATTTGATTAGTGCTTAATGACGGATTAGTGACGTTAATCAGTGATTAGTTGGATAATTTCGGATGGGCGATGCGAAATGACGATTTTGCCCATAGAATTGGGCCAATAGTTGACTTTCTGTTTGGGCTGTCAAATGGACTTTGACCGATGACCGTGACGTAGTTCGGGACGTCACGAGTTCATAGACAGGTGACACGTCCGATTCTGACATCCGAGGAGGAAGTTATGGCGTTCGGAAGGTCGAGGGTAATTTGGTAATTTTGGTTAACAAGGGGCATTTTGTTGACTTTGCAAACGACATGACATTTTTCCTCCTCAGTACTCACAAAAGCTGCGGCAAAACGGGAAAGCTTCCCGAAAGTCTGCTCGTAATCTGCCACGGACATATCTCCATGCTCCAGCCGCAGGAACTCTGCCTCTCGTGCCATGCGAAATGATCGCGGGTAATACTGATCTAAGAATCGAGCACGAAAGACCTCCCATGTGGTGGTGTGAACAGACCACCCTGACATCTCAAGACCATACCACCACTGATAAGCCCCGCCTTCCAGTAAGAAGGCCGCCAGTGCCACCCGCTCGCCGGGTGGGCAGTGCATCACGGTGAAGATTCTTTCCCATTTCGCAATCCACTCATGGGCATCCTCGGCGTTTGATCCCCCGTTGAAAGGTGTGGCTCCCAACCTTTGAGCCCGCTCAATGCTAGCACATTCCATCTCTCTCGCGATTTCCTCGTCAGTTCGTGTTTGAGGAATTCTCCTTGGAGGCATAACCCACTGTTAAGAGGCATAGATTAGATAATGACATCTTTTGAACTAAGTACTGACCACTAGTTTAGCATGCTGACCACAACCTATTACTCTGATACCAAGTTGACAGGACCCGCCCCGATCCCCCTAGGACCACCCGGGACGTGCCCTGCTCCCGTCTGACACCCGACATTAAAATACCAAAATCACCCTTAATGAAAATAAAATGCATAAAGAAAACTCAAAGTTAAGTCATACATAGCACACCACACAAATATCCGAATACAAATAGTGTCAGACAAGGGATAGTTTCCGAATACAGTTTATTGAGCACGACTCTAGACACACTACGTGCCAACCTACCCAGCAGTAGGGTTCAGGTGCGCAATGTAAACCTATGCCTCTTCCTCGGGATCCTCCTCCTCTTCCTCGGGATCCTCCTCCTCAATAGCACTACCTGGAGGGGTAGTAAAACAACAAGGGTGAGTGGGCCGAAACTCAAGGTTTACAAAATAGTTTACCATTCCGAAAACATATAGATTTTCCCCTCCGTTTTCCGAAAAGACATGCATTAGTATCATAAACCACAAAATCATATAATCATAAGCAGAATAATATCAACATAATATAATCTTAGTCACTGCACTATACATCCCAACCCTGATATCCCAGATGCCCGACGTCCCAGACGCCCGATAAGGTCACAGTCCCAAGGCTACGCGTGCCACCTGGGGTCTCAATCCCGAGTCCAAATCCAGAACCCAGTCCGAGCATGGCATTCTAGATGCCTGACGTCCCAGACGTCCAACAGTAGCAATCCTGCTCCTGAGTCACTCTACGGTCCGGTCCCTCCGTAGAATGACTCCTCATAGGCAATGCGCCGTGACCACTCCGGAGCACCTACATCCGGAGGAGATATAATCCTAGGGTAGATCTATACAGTGCAGTACCACAGATAATATCGAGATCCATTATACATATACATGACTCAAAACCATTCATAAACAACCAGACGGGTCTCATGCCCAAACATCGTAATACGTGCCATAAATCATACTCAAGATAAACAGATACTTTTACTTGAATCACATATAGATATAATAGAAAGTAAAACAGTTATGCATGCCGAGGTTTAGTGAAATCAAAGGCCCACTCACAGTACAATCCCGCTGCAATCCCGAGCGTAAAGCCCCGTCCAAGGATTAACGTACAATTCCTGTCATGTCCAAAGCATACGTAAAGGTCACATTAAGTCCCTACTAAACAACTAAGAAACCCTAGACTGAAACCGGCCCGGGAAAGCCGTCCGAACACGCTTCCCAAGGCGTCAGATCCTAATTTGACCAACCTAACGATCTCCGATCGACACGAAACCACCGCCATTGGAACCTTATCGTCGAAACCTTGAAAATGGCACTGGTCCCACACAAAATACTGTTCACACGCGCCCCCCACGCGCTGGTCAACCCTCTGGTCAACGGTGCTACAATGATGCTGACGTTAGGATGACGTCACTGCTGACGTCATCACTGACAGTGTCAGAGGACACGTGTCAACAGCCCATTGGTCCCTGGTCTGATAGTTTTCTGACATGATGACGTCATCATGATGTCACTGCTGACATCAGCATGATGACGTCATCAGCTACAGTAACCGGGTCTGAGAACCGGGTCACCGCAGACCCACGGTTCGACCCGATCAGTTCTCATCAACCCGACCACATAATCGATGGGATTTGTTCCTATGAACTCGTCTAATCATGTTCTATGGTTCTGTGTTATTAAAACCAACTTTTAGGTAGAAGTAACCACCTGAAAATCGACGGGAAACTGGCTGCCGGCTCTGGTTCGTCTTCTCCGGCGAGTCGTCAAGCTTCCAGTCATGGTTCTTGGTCCAAAACGATCGTCTAGGTCCCTTGGGTGTGTCTTAGAAGTAAACAAGGAATTCCATTGTCAAAAATGAATGTTTTAAAACAGGGAAAGAAAATCGGTCTTCTCGGGTTTCTGGACTTACCGCCGCCGTGTCGCCGCCGTCCAGTCCTGAGCCGTCCAGAGGTCTCAGTGGTCCTAGCCCTAGGTTTGTTCGAGCCCAGAAGTCATGGTTTGGATGGTTGGATCGATTTGGGCTGCTCGGGTTCCTTTCGGGTCTGGGGGGTTTCTGGGTTGCGCCGCCGCCCATGGTGGTGGTGGTGGTGGTCTGGAGGTAGCTGAGAGGTGGTCTGGTGTGTGGGTTAAGGCTGAGAGGTGGTGTAGTCGCTGGTGTGATTGTTCGAAGGGTGAGAGTACACGGTTAAGAGAATGAAAATGTGGGAGTATGGTTTGATGAGTTTAAAACAGAATAGGCAAATGAAACCAACGGCTGGGATTAAGTCTGAGTGTAAGGATGGAGGGTGAGGATTTAAGGAGATTAATTAATTAATTAATCAAAAGGCAGACATAGATCCTGGTTTTAGGGGATGAAGTGGATGAGTGACATGTGTCACTCATCAAGGGTCCAGATTGATTGGGTTAAAGTAATCAGATTCCATTATTTTAATATTATTTTGATTCGGTTCTCGGTTAGTTCGGTTAATCTCGTTTTACGTTCTTGACCATAACTTTTTCGTCGTACGTCCGATTTCGGCGTGCCGCCTGTCTACGGATTCGTATCGAAGAGACCTACGTAACGGTCCTTGGCCCTCGTCCGTTGAACTTCCCGGGTCAAAAGTCAACATTTGGCCCCTAATTGACCAAATTACCAAAATACCCCTCGACTTCCGAACGTCACAACTTCCTCCTCGAACGTCGAAATCGAACGTGTCACCTGCCTATGAACTCGTGACATCCTAAAATACGTCACGGTCATGGGTTAAAGTCCTAATTACTTCCCGAGGTAAAAGTCAACTTCCCCCCCCCCTCAGGGGTAAAACGGTCATTTTACAATAAAACAATAATTACGAAAGTTCGGGTCGTTACATCGTGTGTTCAATGAGTAGGAAATGACCTCAGGATGACATGAAGACACGGTGGAGGTCACGATGGAGGATAGAGGAAAGGTAAGGACCATCTGATACTCTGTTTTTTCCTTTTGTTCAGATGATCAGTCGATGAGTTTGGCTTATTGTTGAGTCACTGTGATGCTCGTTTTGACTTTTAGATATAGTGATGACACCTAGGAACCTGAAACCGTGACTGGAGAGCATCGTGGTGGCCGGAATCAGAAATTGGAATTTCTGAGTTTTAGTTCAAAGATTGGGAGGTATGATTTACAATGTTATTTCGTGTTTTTGTTAGTGGAATCAAACCTAAACCGCATGATAAAACTACTAGTGAAGGAAGGAACAAAAATGGTTGGGAAATGGGTGAAAACCGGCCTCGCTGGCTCGGTTGGACTGGACCGGTCTGAACCAAGTTGGCTAGAGGTTGACAATGACACTGTAGCAAGCGCGTGGCTCCCATGATAGTGGATTGGCCGAAGTTGTCAACACGACATCGTTTCGACATGTTTCGGGATGTCCGAAGGTTTTAGGGCTTAGTTAAAAATTCGGGAAAATTACGGGGCTTTAGTATAAACTTTATGAAGTAGTTAGTGACCTTATTATGGGATTTGGACAGGTTTGGGAAAACCGGTGATAGCGGATTAGCCGGGAACAACATAAGTGCGCGCGTATTGAGGCAACGACGTAATGGTCTGTGAGTGGACTTTGCTTTTGAACTTATGATCCATGCATATATGTTTTTTATACGTGATTCTATGATTTGATTTATGATCTTGATGGTTTATGATTTGCACGGTTTTTGAGATACTTACGAAATTTCACGTTTTACGAGATTTCGATTGATATGGTGATTTGACTATGGTTTCGATGATTTGACTTCAGGATTTGAAATATGATTTGATTTCAAGGTTTTGAAATGGATTTCGAAAAAGTGATTTTAGGCTTGGAGCCCTGTTCATATGATTTCGGAAATGAGATTTCAGTTTTGAAACTGGATTTTGGAAACGATGTTTTGGATTTGGTTTTGAAACTTGAAAGGAAATTCTGAATTTGGATTCGGGATGATGGTTTCGGATGCCGGCTTACGGAATCATTGTTGCAAATTCGGATATGGATTTTTTGTGGTTTTCGCTGTTGATTGAAAAATGGTTTTGGGTTTAAAGACCCGGAAAAAAAAACCGCTGGATTTGGTTTTGAGTTTACAGACTCGGATTGATTGACGGGGCAAGGGCCCTGGATTGATATGTTTTGAGTTTAAATACTCGGTATATGTTTTGAGTTTAAATACTCGGTTATGATACCCACCCCCCCCCCCCCCCCCCCCCCCCCCGAGGCCTGTTGATTGTGTTTTGAGTTTAAAGACTCGTTGATATCCCGGGAAGGCCTGATTATTGTGCATGGTTTTGAGTTTAAAGACTCGAGTGCACTTGAGATCCAGGAAACTCGCATGATTGATGTTTTTCACTGATTTTAGATGTTTTGGGCAGTGGCCCGGATGACTTGGATTTGAAGAGTTTTGGGACCGAGTTCCTGTACTTTGAGATTGATTTGTGGTTTTGGACTGAGACCCTGGTTTTGACTAATGGATTTGATTCGGGTTTTCAAGAATGCTTTTCGTTAATGGTTTTGAATATGAGATGGTTTCATAACATGAATTGATATGCATGCATTGGTTTTTGCGTGGAGGGTAAAATGTAATTTCTCTGAACTGTTTTCTAAATTATTATTTATTTTTGTGCACTTACAGTCTTTTCATGTTTTCGATACCATCCAGGTTGATACGGTGCGGGCTGTTAGTCGAGAGAGACGGAGACATCACATGTAACTACTCGTCCCGTGAACCGGGATTAGATTAGTGGTTAATGACAGTTTAGTGAAGATAACCGGTGATTAATTGGATAATTTCGGACGGATGGTGTGAAATGACTATTTTGCCCATAGAATGGGAAAAAATGTTGACTTTTTGTTCGGGCGGTTAAATGGACTTTGACCGATGACTGTGACGTAGTTAGGGACGTCACGAGTACATAGACAGGTGGCATGTCCGATTCCGACATCCGAGGAGGAAGTTATGACGTTCGGAAGTTCGAGGGCATTTTCGTAATTAAGGTAAAAGAGGGAAATTGTTGACTTTTTACACGACAACTACTTTTCACGCAATTCGAGGACCATGAGGAAGGTCTCGAGTCCCTGATTCCAACGACAAGCGGCATGTAGCATTTAGAGTTCGGGAAATAAAATTATGGGTCTAAGTTTGTAAGGGGTAAAACGGTAATTTGGACATTAGAAGGGCAAAATGGTCATTGTGATTCCTTGGGATCTGTGCCCGATTATTTTGTGACAAGTGGTTGTTCTGGGAAGTTCTAACCACAGAGAAGAGGACACCTGTCCTTCTCTAGATGGTGGTAGAACCAGGCACCAATCAATTTAAACTTTGGTTGTGCACCGCTTAAGCTTAAAAATCAGAGAACAGAGCAGGGGAAACAACCCAGTTTATCTTGTGATCTTCCTTAGTGTGAGAGGTGTGTGAAGGCAAGAGAGAGAACTGTGGTGGAGGGTTTGGATGGTGCTGTCACGGCAAGCCGCCGTGGACGGTGGCCCTGTGACAAGAGGAAACAGAGTGGAAACAAAACCGTGAGGAACCAAGATTTGAGCACCTTCAATCATGATTTTGAACCCATAGTTTCTGAAAGGAAAATGGGTGGAAGGTCGAAAGGAACTCCATAGATGAGGAATTAGGCTTGGAAGGGACGGGTTTGGAGGACCTAAGGAACTCAACAAGCTCAAAACCAAGGGAAATGGAGGCTAGAATCGTGTTGGGTGACGGTCGATGGTAGACAACGAGATTTTTGAATCAGGAAGGTTCGGGAAAGCCGGTGATAGCGGATTAGCCGAGAAAGCATTAGTGCGAGCGTATCGAGGCGACGACGCTATGGTCTGTGAGCGGACTTTGCTTTCTAACTCTTGATGCATGCATATATGTTTTTATATGTTTTCTATACTTGATTCTATGATTTGATTTATGATCTTGATGGTTTTCGGGTTTACACGATTTTCGAGGTTTTTTACGGAATTTCACGTTTTACGAGGCTTCGATTTCTCTTGTGATTTGACGATAGTTTTAATGCTTTGATTTCGGGATTTGAAAGATGATTTGATTTCAAGGTTTTGAAATGGATTTCGGAAAAGTGATTTCGGGCTTGGAGCCCTGCTCTTGTGATTTCAGAAATGATGTTTTGGATTCGATTTTGAGGTTTGGAAAGGAAGTCTGGATTTGGGTTTGGGACAGTGGTTCCGGATGTCAGCTTACGGAATCATTGTTGCGAATTCGACTGTGAATTTTCTGTGGTTTTCACTGATTGAATGAAAAATGGTTTTGGGTTTAAAGACCCGAAAAAAGAGAAATACCTACTAGATCTGGTTTTGAGTTTAAAGACTCAGATTGATTGACGGGGGGAGGGCCCTGGATTGATATGTTTTGAGTTTAAAGACTCGGTATATGTTTTGAGTTTAAAGACTCGGTGATTATGATACCCCCCGAGGCCTGTGATTGTGTTTTTAGTTTAAAGACTTGGATATCCCGGGAAGGCCTGGTTATTGCGCATTGTGTTTTGAGTTTAAATATTCGGGCGCACTTAAGATCCAGTAACTTGTATGATTGATGTTTTTCACTGGCTTTTCACTAGTTTTCTGATGTTTTGGGCAGTGGCCCGGATGAATTGGATTTGATGAGTTTTGGGACTGAGTTCCCGGTTTTGAGATTGATTTGGGATTTGAGGCTGAGGCCTAAATTTGAATAACTGTTTTGATAATGGTTTTCGTTGATGGTTTTTGATATGAGTGGTTCCATGACTTGAACTGATATGCATGCATTGGCTTTTGCGTGGAGGGTAAAAATGAAATTGTTTTATTGAACTGTTTTTGAACTTATACCTTCTTTATGTCCACTCACAGTCTTTTCGTGTTTTCGATACCCTTTAGGTTGTTGCGGTGCTGGCTGTTGGTCGAGAGAGACGGAGACATCACCGTACGATCCACAGTAGATTCAGAGCACTCTGGGCCTTTCAGATGCTATTGGACGATCAAATCGGGAATCCCTTGTCCGACTTACGTGTCACACGGAGGTTGGACGTCGGTTTAGCCTTCGTGTCATGCGTAAGATAGACGGGAGCAGGATTTAGCCCTTAATCTCAGGGGATTAGGGGTGGGTCCTGTCATCACATGTACAATCCACAGTAGATTCTGCGCACTCTGGTAAGTCCAGATGCTATTGGATGGCCGGATCAAGAATCTCTTATCCGACTTACGTGTCACATGGAGGTTAGACATCGGTTTAACCTTCGTGTCATGCGTAAGTTAGACGGGAGGAGGACTTAGCCCTTAATCTCGGGGGATTGGGGGTGGGCCCTGTCACCTGAGTTGAACTTCCCTGGAAGTCTTATATTTCAGCTTAGTGGTAGGAACGAACCGATGGACTTTAAAGGTGAAGCGTGTTTGGCCTGTCGGCGGATAGTAATCCTGGAAGTACTCTATGAGGGTGACAAGTACATTATGATGTTGATGGATAGACTTTGGGTGTAATAAAATGTGGCTGACGTCGATGTGTTTAATTAGGAGACGTATTGTAGGATGATGTTGGAAGTACGTGAGGATATACCCTATGAGCTGTGTTTGAGATATTTTAAAATATCTTTGTTTTGTTCAAGTTCGAGAGGGTTGTCCTTGTGTGTGTACGTTGGTATGCACTGGAGTTCTAGTTGGTAGTGATTGGTGTTTGTACTTGAGATGTATACGTACCGATTCGGCAATGGTTGTCACCATGCCGATGCAATTGGACGTACAATGTGATACTCTGGTTGGTAATCAGAGGTGTTAGCGACCGGCTTAGTGTCGAGGGATGTTGTGGATAGATGGACGATCAGCGCAGTCTCAATATAATGGATTTTAACAGAGTGATCCAAAGTGATCTGTTGATGAGTACTGACTTGAGCTGGATGCTCAGAGCCATGAGTGGCTGGTGGGACCCTGATATTGAGGTGTGTGATTACCGTTTGACAAGTATGTGATAGGGTCCGGTTGCAAATAGATAGTGTGGAACGTGAATGGTATTCCCATAAGTTGATGGTGTTGATGGTTAATGGAACCACTGGTGAAATGATTGGTTAAATTAAGGGAATAGACGAGTATGTTGTGACTTCGGTGAGGTAGGCGCGGATCGCCGACGGAAGTGGTATGGATCGTGGTATGAATCTTGCTCCATAGGAGAACCGAGACTGGAATATGTCGTCTTGAATTGGTTTGCTAGGTGAGATTTTTGCCTGTTGACGGCAGACTCGCCTGATGTATCGAGACATTAGTACGAGGTACGCTCGACTCGGGAAGGAGTCGGAAGTGTTAGAATTGGTAGCAGTGGCGATATGGCGTACCTAGGGTTAGTTGAGCCATGAGTGTCAGCTGGCGAGAGGTTAGAGGTACCACGAGTACGGATGGGAATATGTTGCCCCCGTTAGGGAAGGGAGGCTTCACCAGATGGACTGAACCTTGATGGATGGTTCGCTTGGCCGAGTTAGGATGATAGTTTGGGCACTGTCAGGATAAGTCGGATTGACAGGCGATGGATACCGGGTAGGAGACCCAGGTGTGAGATCAGTTAGATTTCCCCCAGTTAGTTATGGAAGTACGAGATGCGGAATTTTGAGGATGAAATTCTTTAAGGGGGGTAGATTGTAACAGCCCGTCCCCGGAATCGGGATTAGATTAGTTGTTAATGACGAATTGGTGAAGTTAATCGGTGATTAGTTGGAGGCATTCGGGCGGACGATGCGAAATGACGATTTTGCCCTTGGATGACAAAATGTTGACTTTTTGATCGAACGGTCAAATGGACTTTGACCGATGACCGTGACGTAGTTCGGGACGTCACAAGTTCATAGGTAGGTAGCACGTCCTATTCCGACTCCGAGGAGGAAGTTATGACGTTCAGAAGTTTAAGGGTATTTTGGTAATTTGATCAAAAAGGGGCAATTTGTTGACTTTTCAAATGACATGGACTTTTCACACATTTCGAGGACTGTAAGATAGGTCTCGATCCCCTAATTCCAACAGGCTGCATGTGTCATTTGGAGTTCGGGAAATAAAGTTACGGGTTGAGGAATACGAAGGGCAAAATGGTAATTTGCGTTAGCAGGGGCAAATTGGTCAATTGACACATTGGGATCTGTGCCAGTGCAAGTGTGACACTTGACTGTCCTGGGGATTGGTGCCCAAGGGATGTGGGACACATGTCCCTTCTCTGGAGGGTCGTAGAACCGTGTAAACCGCCCTGGTTCAAATTTAAGACGGTGCTTGAGAACTGGGGAGAAACAGAAAATAGGGGAGGTGGAATAGTGAGGAACCTTGGCTGTACACGTTCTTATTTGCCTGACAAGTATGAAGAGAAGTGATGCGGGAATGGAGGAAAGTGGATTGGTGGCAAGAGGTCAAGCCGTCGTGGAAGGTGGAAGCAAGCCCGTGGAAAACAGAGACAAGAGGAATACCCGTGAAATCCAATCCAGCCAAACCTCTCAAACGCCATCCTCAATTGGTAGTTTCTGAAGGAAAGTGACAAAATGAGGCGGGAGGAAGCTAGTGGTGGCCGCGGTGAGGCTTACGGTGGACGGTAAGGTGGGCACTCGTGAACTTTGAGTTTTTAATTAAAAATGGTAAAGCGCGATTTACTGGTTGTGGTTAGTGTTGGTTTAGTAGGTGAGCATCAGGAAGTGACCAGGAATCATTTAAGACTAACACCGTGACCTCTGGTGGTTCGTGACGGCCGGACAAAGTAGAAGGAAAATGGTTTTGATTCTCGGTTTGACAAGTGAGCAGTGATATGTTTCTTAGCGTTTTGAGTAAATATATGGATTGATGATGATGGGACGAAACTATTCATGGAAAAAGGATTGAAATTGTGTTGGAATTGACTGAAAATTGGGGACGCTGGTTCGGACTGGACCAGACCGGTCTGGACCAGCTGACTGAGGTTGATGACGATGAACAGTGCAGGTGCGTGGCTCCCACGCGCAGCCTCTTTGGGAGGCACGTGAGGGTGCGTGACAACCCTTTTGGGGAAGTTTCCAACACAACTTTTAAATTATTTGATGTAACGAACATTTTGGGATTAGTTTCGAGTCGATCGGACATCGTCTCGATATGTTTCGAGATGTCCGAAGGTTTTAGGCCCCGGTTAAAAATAGTTAAAAATCCGGGAAAATTACGGGGTTTTAGTATAAGCTTGTTGAAGTAGTTAGTGACCTCATTATGGGATTTGCACAGGTTCAGGAAAGCCGGTGATAGTGGATTGGCCTGGAACGACGTAGGTGCACTCGTAGTGAGGCAGCAGCGAACTGGTCTGTGAGTGGACTTTGTTTTCTAACTTATGATGCATGCATATATGTTTTTATATGTTTTCTATAGGTGATTTATATGATTATGATTATGGACTTGATGATTTACGATTTTGCACGTATTTCGAGCTATATACGTATTTGCACGTTTTACGAGGTTTCGTTTTGTATTGTGATTCGATCATGGTTTTGAGGATTTGATTTTGAGATTTGAAATATGATTTGATTTCAATGATTTGAAATGGATTTCGGGAAAGTGATTTCGGGCTTGAAGCCCAGTTCATAAAAGTGGTTTTAAAGAACGTAATTTCGGGTTTTTGAATCGGATTTCAAAATAACGATTTTGGATTCGATTTTGGAAACTTGGAAATGGATTTCCGGGTTTGGGTTCGGAATGGTTATTCCGGATACCGGCTTACGGAATGATGGTTTCGAACTCGGATTTGGAAACGGTTATGGATATGAGTTCTCGGTTTGGATTCGGGATCCTGATGAGATTGCGGATTCAGATTCGGAAATGGAAAATGGTTTTCAAATGGTTTTGGATTGGATTTGCTAGATCTGGTTATTGGATTTAAAGACCCGGATATGATTATGACGGGGGTGGGCCTGGATTGGGTTTAAAGACCCGGATTGAGTTTAAAGACTCGGAAGTTTAAAGACTCGGATATTATGATTTTCCACCGTAGGCCTATTGAGTTTAATGACTTGGGAGTTTAAAGGCTCGGATTATATTGAGGTCTGGATTGAGTTTAAAGACTCGGATAGATCCAACAGGTTCGATGGATGGAAATGTGGTTTCAAATGTGTTTTGGGTTTCACTGAGATTTGATGATAATGGTTTTCAATAATGGTTTTCCGATGTTTTGGGCAAGGACCCGGATGATACGGTTTCGATGGTTTTGGGCGGAAGCCCGGGATTTGAGAACAGGAAGATGAGTTCGGTTTTTCTTAAATGATTTGCTCAACTTGAGTATAGAATAGTTTTATGACATGGATTTGATATGCATGCATTGGTTTTTACATGGAGGGTATAAATGTAATTTCTTCTGAACTATTTTTCTAAATTATTATTTATTTTTGTCCACTCACAGTCTCTTCGTGTTTTCAATACCCTCCAGGTTGTTGCGGTGGGGGCTGTTGGTCGAGAGAGACGGAGACATCACACTTGCGATCCACAGTAGATTCGGCACTCTGGGAAGTCTGGATACTTTTAGAATGGTCGGATCGAGAATCCCTTGTCCGACTTGCGTGTCACATGGAGGTTGGACGTCGGGTTAGCCTTCATGTCATGCGTAAGTTAGACGGGAGCAGGATTTAGCCCTTAATTCTGGGGATTGGGGGTGGGTCCTGTCAACATACATTTTCCTTAATTAGATCATCAATTCACACATGGCCGTATTAATTATTTTTAAATATTCGGCCTAAGTTGACAATTTGGATTTCTAGTCATATTTCAGCTTTTGGGTCTATTTAGGACCAAAAGCTAGCCTATTGTCAATTCTTGATTTTAATGAGATCGAATTATGACCCGATTCAAACTGATATTATCTTTATCTTAACCTTGTTAAAAAACATATTTTTACCAAAGCAAATGTAAAATTATTTTTTCCTTTCTAGTTTTTGTAGGGATCCAGTGTAGGGGTGGCAATGGGTCGTGTCGTGTCGGGTTTGTGTCGTGTCATGAATTCTGTTTTACTCATTTATGCCCAACCCGAATCCGACCCGTTTAATAATCGTGTCAAGAATGTCCAACCCGAACCCGACCTGTTAATGACCCGTGTAACCCGTTTAACCCGTTTAACCCATTTAATAAATAGGTCATACTCAAAATCCAATTAACCTATGACCCGTTTGACCCGTTTGACCCGTTTGACCCGTTTAACCCGTTTAACATGTTTAACCTATTTAAATTATAAAATTTAATAGATATTTAGGTAGTAAATGGGTAAATATATGGGTTAGTAATGACACGTTTATTAAATGGGTCAATATATAAGCCAATATACGGGTTAACCTGTTAACCCGAAATCTACCCATTTATTAAACGGGTTAACAGGTTATTAAACGGGTTAACAGGTTGACCCGAAACCCACCCGTTTAATAAACGGGTCATAACGGGTTGACCCGAAAATGACCCGAAATTTTAATCGTGCGGGTTGACTCGCATAAATTTCGTGCGGGTTTCGAGTCGTGTCAAAAATTGCCACCCTTAATCCAGCGTGACCTACAACCCTCGCGCAGCGGCCCAAGGTTTACCGAAGAAACTAGAAGTGTTAATTTTGAAAGCAGGAAGAGCCACCGCAGTCTTTGTTGTGCGAAACTTGAAAGACAATAGCGTCAGTTGCAGAGAGTGACTAAGGCTTAGGCAGCCATTTCTAGGGTTAGGGTTTTCTTAAAGAGGAAGAGAAAGCTAGAAAGGAGCTCGCAATGCAGCCCTACGGTATACAATCGATGCTGAAGGAGGGACACAAGCACCTCTCCGGTTTGGACGAAGCGGTGGTGAAGAACATCGATGCCTGCAAGCAACTCTCCACCATCACTCGAACTTCACTGGGTCCCAATGGTATCGCTTTTCTTACTCTCAAACTCTCACTCTCACTCGAGCAGATCGATACACTCGCGTTCTGACTAGTTTTAATTTCTTAATTGTTGAATACTCACTACTTAGGTATGAATAAGATGGTAATCAATCATTTAGACAAGCTGTTTGTGACAAATGATGCTGCCACCATCGTCAATGAACTCGAGGTTCAGCACCCCGCTGCCAAGCTTTTAGTTTTGGCAGCCAGGGCTCAGCAAGAGGAAATCGGTGACGGTGCTAATCTCACCATTTCTTTTGCTGGGGAGCTCCTGCAAAATGCGGAGGAGCTTATCAGGATGGGCTTGCACCCAAGTGAGATCATCAGTGGATACAATAAAGCCATCAAAAAGGTTTGTCAATGATTTGCTTATTGGGTACCCATTTGGGTTCTTAGTACTCATCGGTTTTGGATTGGTTACCTATTTGTAAATGATTTTCAGGCGATTGAAATATTAGAAGAACTGGTTGAGGATGGTTCTGAGAATATGGATGTGCGCAATAAAGAACAAGTGGTTTTAAGAATGAGAGCTGCTGTTGCCAGCAAGCAATATGGACAAGAAGATATCTTATCCTCACTTGTTGCTGATGTAATTATAACTTTCTTTTCATTTTATTCCATTGCTTAATTATAAGCAACGAAAAGAAGAAATTCTTTCACTATCTTTAAGCAAGTTCTAATGGTAGCTCTTTTATTGGACAATAGGCATGCATACAAGTATGTCCCAAGAACCCAGCAAACTTTAATATGGATAATGTACGTGTTGCGAAGATCGTGGGAGGGGGTTTGCATAATTGTACAGTTGTCAGGGGTATGGTGTTGAAAACTGATGCTGTGGGGAGTATAAAGCGAATGGAGAAGGCCAAGGTTTGCAGTCACTCCCTTATGTTTATGCATCTTAACTTTTGCATCGCATACATATGTTGTGGCATTAGATGGCGTGTTTTATTTGCTCAAGGTCTATATTTTAACTTGGGCAGATTTATTCTTTTGCTAATTACTTTAGGTTATCCTTTTAGCACCATTTTCTATTCTTTACCTTTAGATTTTATTATATAGGCGCCAATTTGGCTCCTGTAGGAAATCTAAGGACAGCATATTGGGCATTCCATATCAAATTATTGAAACTTGCAGCATGGAATATTGGAAAATGAGGATGGTTATCATGCCTATTGATATCTTTAACATTAGGTGGTTTGTGATTTTCAATGTCAGCTATCTAAATTAAATTGCCGTTTTCTTTTGTTGGATAGTATGATGTAGTGATATGACAGAATAATCCATGGAAATGGCAGATTATTAAATTTATAAGGAGACCTTGATCATAATTAATCAAAGCAAATGCCTGTTAGACGCTATGCTCTCTTCCGTATTTGTTCCCTTCAAAACATTGGGTTTGGGACAAATGAAGGCATGGATAGTTATGTACAATATAACAATTTATTATTTTAGTTTCCTTTAGCTGCGTTGATTATGGCTTCTGATTTAATAAACACTCATATTCAGGTTGCCGTTTTTGTTGGTGGTGTTGATACCTCTGCAACTGAAACCAAAGGAACTGTGCTAATTCATACTGCTGATCAGGTAATTGTTGAAGAGGAATTTTTTATCTAGTTTGAAGTTATTTCGCGAGAAGTCTTTTCTGATGTACATAGTAGAAGAGTAATCATGTTTAAACTTCAAATTTTCCTTCCATGTCGTAACTGGGGTGTCTCCCTTATATGTAACTGATTCCATTAGGTCCACTTTAGTTGTAGTTTCTTGAATAGTTGTTTTATGTGTGCAGCTAGTTAACTTTTGCATCATATACATATCCATATCTTTCAGAAGGTTTAATGTTTTTTAGTATATTGGTATATGATTTCAACAATCCTTATCAGAGGCTAGAACTTTTCCTTCTTACTTTGTTATCTTTCTTTGGTTGTCTTTCGGTAAATGTCTGTAAGAGCATTCATGACTTCTATTAATGTGATTTGTAGGTATTAGATATGTATGTCTCATGCTCCAAATTTTGATGAAAACTCTGTACTTCTTTTAACTTTTACTACCATATTACTGTAATGTGTTGGGGTTTTAGAATGCTGTCTTCAGGCTCATAGCACTTGAGCTGGTTGTGAGTTGATTGCAGCTGAGTGGTACTGTTGTCTGTGTTGATGCATTGGCAAAAAATATTGTTTTTTGTTTGTTAGAAAACTTGTAATTTGAAGCAAAGGATACTTTTAGAGTACTAAAAGCAAGTGCATACCCACAATTCTTTATGCAAGAGAGAATCATCTTATGGATCCTTATCTACAGTTTTTGGTTTACCACGATACGAATGCTTTGTGCATCTAATTAGGATAACTAGCATACTCATCAAATCCTTTGTAGTCTCCTGGTTTGTGATTGAACTTTTTAGTAAAATCTAGACCATTGGAGATCCGGATTTTTAACTGATAACCCAGTAAAAATGCTCCAAGTTTTGTATATGGTTGATAATTTTATTTGTTGATTCGTCAACATGTCATCGTTAATTTAGTACAGATGCTTATATGTATGTCCGTTCAAGATGCATCTTTCTATTCAGATATCATATTCTTATATCATATATGTGAATATATATATATATTTTATAGATATACATATATATGTGTGTGTGTATATATATCCACACATATGTCAGCAAACTATTAGAAACACCCTACTCGAAGGTTACTTGTTTTTCTCCCAGCTGTTGTATTATTTGCAATTGTGCTACAGTTGATCATCTTTTTGTTTTTTCATTGCCCAAGACTGCAACTGTGTGTATACTGAATTTGGGGATAGTAAGTTGGGAAACCCTTGCAAATTGCTACTCTTTCCTTGGTGAGAATAATTTAGCAGCTAGAATGTTGTGGGTATGCTGTAGGTTGGCTGTTTTGTGGGGATTTGATTAGAAAGAAACAAAAGGTTATTTTATGATCACAGGGTGAGATGGGTGTTGAAGAGCATTGGGAGAGAGTTCTTTTCCTTCTCTTTTGAATCAATTCCATCAGAATTCGAAGATATTCTATCCTCTATTTCATTTAATTGGAAGGCTGGTGTTGCTTGATTATTTAATTTTTTTTTTAAATTTTATTTGGTTTTTTCAAGTGTACTTCTGGTCCTTTGTTCTTATTTTATTGTTCAATTTCATTTGTTCACCAATAGTAGTTTCTTCTAAAACAATACGCTCTTTAATCAAACCTTGCTTCTTCTTTTTTCTCAATTTTTGCGGGACTCCGTGTGTTGTGGAAGTCCCACTGTTATTGTGTCCAAAACTAAGCAGCAACAATATCTTTGGAGCAGCACACACTCCTTTAAATGTTTCCAAAACACTTGGTAGGCATAGTCAATCTCAAACCCTAAAAGGGGACCTGAGGAAGGCTTCTGCGAACAATGTTGAATGTCCTTTATGGACATTTTCTGGTTGTAGTCTTTTTTCTATCCTTTTCATATTAGGAAATGATTCTAGGTAAATATGCTTTGTATTTACAAGTTGTGAATAGATTTGTTTTGATCTTCCATTCTTGCTTGGTTTATTGCTTGGTTTAGATGCAAGATTGTCTTTGCCTATTTGTTTCCATTATTTGCAAAATGTGGTTAGATGTGGTTGATCTTTGATTAACTAATAAGTGTTTTTCATCATCTTGTAGCTAGAAAACTATGCCAAAACTGAAGAAGCTAAGATTGAGGAGCTCATCAAAGCAGTTGCAGATTCAGGTGCTAAAGTAATTGTCAGTGGAGCAGCAGTAGGAGAGATGGCACTACATTTCTGTGAGCGTTACAAGTGAGTGTCAGTGTCTTGTTATATTATTATTATTTTTTATTCTCTTAATCTTGTTACATTCATACTGCATATATGAACCAGTGTTGTACTTGTAGCATAAACTGTGGCTTAATGACTTTGAGTCTACATTGAAATTTGTGATACCCATTCATGGTAGCTACATGTCTATGGAGATCTTTGAGCTATGTTATAGTTTTAACATTTTAGTTCCTCATTCCAGGCTCATGGTGCTGAAAATCAGTTCAAAATTTGAATTGAGACGATTTTGCCGTACAACTAGTGCTGTTGCCATGGTAATTGTACAAAAATTTGATATTGAATCAGAACCTCAAGGAATGCTTCCTAATAAACTCTGTATTTTTGGAACAGTTGAAGCTTTGCCAGCCTAACCCAGATGACCTGGGATATGTTGACTCTATCTCGGTTGAGGAAATTGCTGGTGTTAGAGTATGTTAAAACCTGTTTCCTCAGACATAGTATTTGTCTAAAATTCGTGTATAATTTTTTTCTCTTTCTTTACAAGCCCAAGGAATTATATGCAGGTCACTGTTGTGAAGAATGAAGAAGGTGGTAACTCTGTGTCCACTGTGCTTCTACGTGCAAGTACTGACAGTATATTAGATGACCTTGAAAGAGCAGTTGATGATGGTGTGAACACTTACAAGGTAATTATGACTGACATTATGAATTTTGTACTTCTTGGGTTAGTTTTGTTCTAGCCATGTTCATTGTTTGCATATGGTACTCTGGAACCTTTTGATTTTGTAATCAGGTGTCCAGAATTAATATCTGGTTATTTTAATGCATTTCATCTTCAGGCAATGTGCAAGGATAGTCGTATTGTCCCTGGGGCTGCAGCTACTGAAATTGAGTTAGCTAGAAGAGTGAAGGAATTCTCTTTTAAAGAAACAGGGTAAATTATTTGTGCTTTTGAGTTTTATTTTAAGGGATTTACGTATTACATGCGCAATATACCTAACATACACCCGTCTTAGAGTCAAACAAAAATGATCAACAACACCAAAGATACAGTCCTCAAGTCCGATGGAAATAGCTGTGTAACCATTTAATTCTATTAAAAATGTGGCGTGGGGGTACAATTGGAGTGCACAAGATGTACAGTGATTAACATTAGATCCAAAATTTGGAAAATAAAAAAACGCGAGATCCAAGTTAACTTCCTGAACTTCATTAATGCCTTAAAAGCATCATAGGCATCACAACTGTAGAGGAGCACCAATTACCATTTAAATGGCCAAACCGAACATGTACAGGAGCAATTTCCTAGGACCAAAAAGGAAAACAAAAGGAAGAAGCACATATATCATGAATACTTTTTTGCCATAAAAAGTTTGTGTATTAGATATGTAATTTTAAAGAATTTTTATATGAATCATGTTAAAGCCTTCTGAGGAAGATCGGGAATATTGGCTTTCTTAATGTGCATGTTATGTTGCCCCTGAAAGAACTTCCAACTATTAGAATTTTATGTTTTTTGTCCAGTCATATGCCTCAATTGGGTATTTTTGAAAACAATGACTCTGCAGATTGGATCAATATGCTATAGCAAAATTTGCCGAAAGTTTCGAGATGGTGCCTAAAACTCTAGCTGAGAATGCTGGGCGTGATGCAATGACAATCATATCTTCTCTTTATGCTGAACATGCATCTGGAAATACCAAAGTTGGCATTGATTTGGAAGAGGGCAGTTGCAAAGACGTGTCAGCTATCAATGTTTGGGACCTCCACATAACTAAGTAAGCTTTTCTTTCTCTTGTAATAATGCTTTTTTTTGGGTGGAAGTTTACGTTTTACTATATTTGTTACAACTTTGATACTTGATTTGACTTTGAACATTAAGCTTGGGTCTAGAATTTGTTTGTAGAGGGTGGTTTTAATTCTCTTGCTCGTTTTGGTGGTTTTGAACTTTTTGATAGTCAATGAGTTGTTGCTGGTTCACCTGATTGACTCATTTATCCTTTTGTTGATGTTATATATCCTATTACAATTTATTTAGCTTTGTGGGTTATTTTGGCGAGCTTTGAAGTTGCATTGTGAATAGAAGGCATCAAAGGCACTTTTCTACATGTTTTTTTGGGGCCTGAAGTCCATGATTGGTGGAATAAATGTTTTTTCTTTCCAAAAGCTTTTACTTTATGGAGCCCAGTTATTGAGTATTCCTTTTGTTCATGTTGCTCTGGACATGTATTCATGTTGAAAGCTTTGCTTATGCATTGCTTTCCAGAAATAACGGGTTTCTTGAGGATAATGCAGTGATGATGCGGTCCTTTTATATCCTGTTATCAATTTTATGCGAATGGTTTCTCATTAAGGATTGTTAGGCTACAACTATGAGAACAGATTTGTAGTATCTTTTAATAAGTGAAAAATCCATTGTGACAATTGATGGATATTACCAAAAATTGTGTCAATAAAATGGTCGGGATTCCTGCTTGCAAAACAATAACAATTTCGTTACTTTTTTCTTTTTGATTCCTTATATGTTCAAGTCTTGCCAAATTGTGACTGGCTGGTAAGTAGGAATGCCTCCTCACAAGTTTGCCAATCAGTGTTTATTGCTCAAGTTGAACTTACATGTATTAAGGGTCCTACGGATCCTAGCCAGGATCCCAGCCGATCACAAGAGATTAGGGATATCTCTAAATGATCTGACGTGTCTTAAGCCCACAGGAATCCTCTCTGATTCCTTCTTGTTGTAATTACTTCCTAGTCAGTCTCTATATGCACATCCCTAGTTAGGACTACTAGTTCTTACCTAGATAGGACTCTACTTCCACTTGTATAATAGGCATTACTATACATTCAGACTTAATCAATACAAACCTAAGTATTATTCATACCTTTTATGGTATCAGAGTGATAACGCTCCCATGAGCAATTTGATCCTCCCTGGTCCTCTTTTTTTTGTTCCCTATCTCCACCATGGCCGCCCCAACTAACCCCTCTGTTATCATCGATCCACCACCCCCTGAGACCGCCCCATCCCTATCCGCTCTCATTATGACCTTATGGGCTTTGTTGATGGCATTTACCCTGCCTTCCAGCATCGACCCCAACGCTTCGCTCCTTCTGGGTTCGCCAGGACCAGCTTCTCCTTAGTGCCATACTGGCCTCTGTCTCCCCGCAGGTTATTACCTTGATCGCTGCTCCTCCTTAGTGCCATACTGGCCTCACCACATCAACCATCCCCTTACCCCTCCTCACACACCTCAGCACAATGGTGTTGTTGAAAGGCGGCACCTTCACATTGTTGAAACTGGTCTCACCCTCCTTCACACTGCCAACCTTCCCCAGTCTTACTGGTCTTATGCCTTTCGAGCTGCGGTTTATCTTATCAACCGCCTTCTCACTCCCATCCTCAACAATCAGCGTCCTTACACTGCTCTGTTTCATTAGCCCCCCAATTACTCCCGTCTTCGCACCTTTGGGTGCCTCTGCTTCCCCTGGCTTCGCCCTTACACGCCTACCAAACTTCATCCCCGGTCTACCCCGTGTCTTTTCTTTGGTTACTCTCTACAACAAAGTGCCTATCTCTGCCTTGACACGGCCTCTAACCGCCTTTACATCTCCCGCCATGTTCAGTTTGATGAGCCTACCTTTCCTGATTTGACCTCCAGCCCTTCCTCCTCCACTGTGACCTCTGCCACCTTTGATTCTTGGTTGTCTACCCTTCCCCTTGTCTCATCTCTTTCCTTGTCCCCTTCTGCCACATCCGACGCTGCTTACTCTCTTGCCTTCGCTGGACTCACTCGACACACCGCCTTTGCACGCTCTTGGGGATGAACCTTCCCCTTCTCAGGTCCTGCCATTGCCATCCTCCGCTTCTCATGCTTCCAGCAGCTCCTCCTGCAGAACCTCCGACACCAGCCTCTGTTGCCTTGGCCCGCACCGACACAGACCCTCCCCCTCTCCGCACCTATTCTAGGCGGCAGCCTAGACCACCACCTGCCCCCACCCCCACCCGCACCCATCCTATGCTCACCCACACACAAACAGGTACTATACCCCCTGTTTCCACATATGCCCTCACTGCTACCACCCGGTTTCCCCTCCTCTCCTTGGTGGAGCCCACTTGTGTGTCCCAAGCTGCCAAAGATCCCCAGTGGCATCAGGCCATGTCCCACGAGCTTAATGCTCTTATTTAGAATGGTACCTTGGACTTGGTGGCCCCCTCACCTCTCGCAGAACATTGTTGGAAACAAGTGGGTGTTCAGGATCATGCGAACACCCACGGGTGTTGTTGACCAGTACAAGGCCAAACTAGTGGCTAAAGGGTACCACCAGCGTCCTGGCGTGGACTTCACTGCCACATTCAGCCATGTGGTCAAACCTACCACCATTCGGACAGTCCTCCACATGGCTGTTACTCACGGCTGGCCTTTCAGACAGTTGGACGTCAACAATGCCTTCCTCCAAGGCACTCTCCATGAGGATGTCCACATGCACCAACCCACTGGATTTGTTGATCCTCAACAACCTACGTATGTTTGCAAGCTGCGCAAGGCCATCTATGGTCTCAAACAAGCACCCTGGGCCTGGTATCAGGAACTTACCTCCTTCCTCCACTCTCATGGTTTTGTCAACACTCAGTCTGATGCTTCCCTTTTCATTCTCAGACAAGGTCCTAATGTGCTGTTTTTTCTAGTCTATGTTGATGGCCTCATTGTGACAGGAAACTAAAGAGGTAGGAAATTTCCTTGTATTTCTTAATAGTAACTTTACAGTGGAGAGGAGTATTTATACAGATGCTAGGTTAAACTAAGTAGGAAATAAATACTTAGACTAGGAAGGAAATCAGAGACCTAGACTAGGAAAGTATCTACAGGATTGTATGTACAATTTTAGGAAAGACTCAGGGAGATTCTTTGGACCTAAGATAGCACAGGTTCAAGGAGATTGATCCTCAATCTCTGTGGATTCTGGGGAATCATTATTATGCCCCGCAAGACGGTGGTGCCATCGGAAATGCCGATCTTGGTGCGAAGCAGGTGAAAACGCTGCCGGGGCAGGGGCTTGGTAAGTGCATCTGCTAGCTGGTCATTAGTGGGCATGTGATGGACTTGTAGGAGGCCGCGGGTGACCTGGTCACGGACGAATTGAAAGTCTTATGTCCACTTGCTTCATCCTGGAATGTAGAGCTGGGTTTGCGCAGTAGAAGGTAGTGCCTATATTATCGCAGGAGATGGTGGGTTTCCCTTTGGTGTTGATGCCAAGTTCCTTCATGAGGGACTGAACCCAAAAGAGTTCTGCAGTTGTGGATGCGACTGCGCGGTATTTTGCCTCCGTGGAAGAGCGGGAGACCGATCGCTGTTTGCGGGAGCTCCATGACACCAGGTTACCACCGAGGTAGACGAGGTAGGCTGTAGTAGATTTGCGGTCGTCTTAATCACCTGCCCAATCCGCATCGGAAAAGGCAGTGAGAGTACTGAAGGAGTGGGCAACTGCATGAAGTTGGTTGGACGCTTGGCGATGAAGGTGCATGCCAAAGAGTAGGGTGCCTTTGAGATAACGAAGCACACGCTTCAAGGCCTGTCAATGGAGCTCTGTGGGAGCATGCATGAACTGAGAGAGGTGGTTGACAGCAAAGGAAATGTCAAGTCTGGTGAGGTTCAGATACTGTAGACTGCCCACAACTCTATGAAATAAGGTGGCATCAGCAGGAGGGGAGCCATCTTTGTGGTGGAGGGGTGGTGAAACAGCGAGGGGGGTAGAGACGGGTTTGGCTCCTTCCATGTGCACCAAGGTGAGGATATCTTGGAGGTACTGGTGCTGTGATAAGAAGAGGCCATCCGTGGTAGGGATGACTTCCACGCCAAGGAAGTAGTGCAAGGGGCCCATGTCTTTGACTGAGAACCGGCTGGCCAGGGCAGATTTGAACCTAGAAATGAGTGCTGGGTTGTTTCCTGTAACAATAAGGTCGTCAACATAAACCAAAAAATAAGTTGTGTTTGAACCTTGCCTGAGTAGGAAGAGAGAAGCATCAGAAAGGGCATTGACAAAGCCCTGGGTTAGAAGAAATGAGTGCAATTCCTGGTACCCGGCTAGGCCGTATAGGGCTTTCTGGAGTTGACATACATATGTTGGGTTGTGGGGGTCCACGAACCCGGCTGGCTGGGCCATGTAAACCGTGTCATGAAGTGTGCCCTGCAGGAATGCATTATTCTCGTCCAGCTGACGTATAGGCCAGCCATGGGTCACAACGAGATGTAGAATGATCCGGATGGTGGTAGGCTTCACCACGGGGCTGAAGGTGGCTGAGTAGTCCACGCCGGGACGCTGGTGGTAACCCTTAGCCACTAGGCGGCCCTTGAACTTGTCCACGGTGCCATTGGGCTTTCGTTTGATCCGAAAGACCCATTTGTTGCCTATAATATTCTGGTTGGGCTGTGGAGGTACGAGGGTCCAGGTGCCATTGCTGATAAGAGCATTGAGCTCATCGAACATCGCTGCACGCCACTGTGGGTGTTTCACGGCCTGGGAGACACAGGTAGGTTCAGGGAGGTCTGGGAGAGGATGAGCAGTGGTGGTGAGAGCATAGGTGGGCACAGAGGGGAGACAGCCTGTTTTGCTGCGGGTTAGCATGGGTTGTGTCGGGGCTGGGAGAGCTGGGGCCGTGGGGGCAGGTTGTGCAGGGATAGAGGCCAGCAGTGGTGATGAGGCTGATATTGAAGGCGGCCGAGGGGGTCGCCGTGTGTATGTGCGAAGAGGAGGTGGTGGTGCAGGAACATAAGGTGCAGCAGTGGTGGTGGCAGGTCGGTTGCTGTGGTGGTGGAGGGTGAACGGGTGAGCAATGGGATGGATTGGATCGTTGCTGGAGCAGTTGCTGCGTCAAGACCTGATGAGGAGGACGTGTCGGAGGGTCCTGCTGTTGATGTGGCAGTCGGTGTGGGCACTAGTGGAGCAGCAGAGATAGGGGCAGGGAGGAAGGTGTCGGGGGGCAGGCAAGAAAGCCAGCTTTGGATGTTTTGTGGGGTGACAGGAGGGACTTGGGAGGACAGTTGGAGACCTGGATAGGTGGACTCGTCAAATTGAACATGGCGGGAGACATAGAGTCGATGGGCAGAAGTGTCATAACACAAATATGCACTTTGGTTGAGAGAGTAACCAAGGAAGAGGCGGGGAGTGGAACAAGGTTGCATTTTTGTTGGAGTTGTACGGACGTAATCAGGGAAAACAAAGGCAGCCAAAGGTACGGAGGCGGTGACAGTTGGGTGGAAGGTTAAAGAGAGACGTGTATGGGGATTGGTTTTTGAGAGTGGAAGTGGGGAGGCGGTTGATGAGGTAGGTTGCTGTTTTGAAGGCATAGGTCCAGTAGGAGAGGGGAAGGTTAGCTTGATGGAGGAGGGTGAGGTCGATTTCAACAAGGTGGCGATGGCGACGTTCAGCCATGCCATTGTGTTGGGGAGTGTGAGGTGGACTGAGAAGATGATTAATACTATGAGTGGCAAGGAAAGGTTTGAGCTTTGTGAATTCACCACCACCATCTGTATATAGTGTTTGAATGGGGTGTTGGAAGTATTTTTCAACGAGGTTTTTATAGTCAATGAAAGTGGAGAAAACATCTGATTTTTTCTTGAGAGGGTATAACCATGTATATTTAGTGAAATGGTCAACAAAGATGATATAATATGAAAAACCATCAATAGAATTGTAGGGGGCAGGGCCCCAAACATCAGTATATATCAATTGAAGGGGACAGTGACTCTTAAGGGAAGAAGTGCCAAACGGCAACCTATGACTTTTATTACATAGACAGGACAAACACTTAGTTTCAGGAAGATGGGAGGATAGTTTGATGGAGGATTGACGAAGAATGGTGTTTAGAACTTTGGAGTGAGGATGGCCAAGGCGACGATGCCAGAGGTTGGGAGAGACCACTACGCCCACCAGTGCTTGAGGCTGCTACAGGGTTGTAGACGACCACTCATAGACGCCATCCTTACTCGGGCCTTGAAGAAGAACCGCCCCCGTGCTCAGGTCCTTGACGTGAAAACAATTGGGAAAAAGTTTAATAGAGGTATTGTGAGCTTGATTAAACTTGGAAATAGAAAGAATGTTGCGAGTTATTTTAGGAGCACACAACACATTAGTAAGAGAGAGTGAGAAGAGGGAGAGGGAAGAGTGGCAGAGCCGACATGGGTGATGTCAAGCCCTGTCCCATTACCAATTAGAATCTCATCTGGCCCCTGGTAATCGGAAACAGCAGAGAGGTTGTGGGGGGAAGCAGTGACATGGTGGGAAGCACTGGAATCAAGGAGCTAGGGGGATGAGGAGGAGGAGGGGCCGGGAAAAGTGGGATTGGCCACGGGTGGAACAGCAGATGGACGTTGCAGATGGGGACAACGTTTGGCACTATGCCCTTGGGTGCCGCACCATTGGCAAAAACCACGGTAACCACCGCTCTGGTGGTTGTTGGTCTTGCAAGGGTAGGTCTGGGGCTGGCCCGAGCGCTGAGAAGCAGAACCATGGCTGTCAAAAGAAGGGTTGAAGGTGCTGTGGTCAGATGAGCCGCGTGGAGGGCGGTTGTAGGAGCTGCGGGTGGCTTGGGCGGCATTGGCCGTGATGACAGAGTGAGGGAAGTGGCTGCCTCAAGTTGAACCATCATATCATGGAGGTTTTCAAACGAGACAGATGTGTCACGAGAGCGTACTGCAGTTGCGATGTCCTTGAAGGCAGGGCCAACGCCGTTAAGGACATAGAGGAGTAGGTCATCGTCGGAAAGTGGGGCATCAATAGCAGCGAGTTCGTCTGAAATGAGGCGAACCTCCTGCAGGTATTCAGTGACTAGTCGGTTGTCACGGCGAAGGAGAGTCAGCTTCTCTTTGAGGCCTAAAACACGGGCTCTAGCTTTGCTGGCATAGAGGCACTTGAGGTGTGTCCAGGCGGCTGTAGAGGTTTTTGCAGCGGCGATTAGGGTAACAACCTGAGGAGAAACAGAGCCAAGGTCATAACCTTTAGGTCTGGGGCAGGGCAGGGCGGGGGCGGGGCGGGGCGGGGGCGGGGCGGGGCGGGGCGGGGCGGGGTGCCATCAACATATCCCTTTAGGTCATAACCTTGCAGGAGAGCATTAAACTGTGCTCTCCAAGGGAAAAAATTAGTTGCTGTGAGTTTGAGTGTAAACTGAGCAGCGTTAATGGAGATAAGAGAGGAGAAGGGGTTAGTACTATCGGTGTTTGGTGGTGGAGTTTGGATGGCAGGTGCGGTGGTTGAGCAGCCAATGAAGGAGAATTTGGAAAAAAAAAAACGGAAGGTTTTTTTGCTCGGTGGAACCTAAGGCTTTGATACCATAAAGAGGTAGGAAATTTCCTTGTATTTCGTAATAATAACTTTACAGTGGAAAGGAGTATTTATACAGATGCTAGGTTAAACTAAGTAGGATATAAATACTTAGACTAGGAAGGAAATCAGAGACCTAGACTAGGAAAGTATCTACAGGATTGTATGTACAATTTTAGGAAAGAAGCAGGTAGATTTTTTGGACCTAAGATAGCACAGGATCAAGGAGATTGATCCTCAATCTCCGTGGATTCTGGGGAATCATTATTAGAAACAACCCTGCGCTCATCTCCAAATTCATCCACACCCCAGCTGCTCGATTCTCTGTCAAGGACCTAGGCTCCATTCACTACTTCCTTGGCGTCGAGGTCCTTCCCACCACCTCAGGTCTCTTCTTGTCCCAGCACAAGTACATTCACGACCTTCTCTCCATGACTCATATGGATGGTGCAAAGCCCGTGGCCACCCCCTGGCTGTCTCTCCTACCCTGCAACTTAAGGATGGCTCCTCGTTAGCAGATGCCACCCTCTTCAGATGCCTAGTGGGGGGCAACCTACAGTACCTCAATCTCACTAGTCCTGATGTCTCCTATGCTGTGAACAAACTGTCCCAGTTTATGTATGTTCCCACTTAGCAGCACTGGCAAGCTCTCAAGCGGGTGCTCCAGTACTTGAAGGGCACCCTAACCCTTGGTCTCCATCTCCACCACAAAACCACCAACCACCTACATGCGGTCTCTCATTCCTTCCACACCCTTATGCCTTTTCGGATGCTGACTGGGCTGGTGATCCTGATGACCGCAAGTTCACCACGACCTACCTAGTCTACTTGGGTGGAAACGTAATTTCTTAGATCTCTCGCAAGCAACGAGCAGTTTCCCGATCCTCCATTGAGGCCGAGTACCGTGCTGTTGCCTCCACGACTGTTGAACTCCTGTGGGTGCAATCCCTCCTCTGCGAACTGGTCCTCTCCCTTCCCAGGCGCCCCCCCCCCCCCCCCCTAGCATCTCGTGTGACAACATTGGTACCACATTTTATTGCTCCAACCCCACCTTTCATACTCGCATGAAGCATGTTGTAATTGACTACAACTTTGTCCGTGAATAGGTCAGCCGTGGCCTCCTTAAAGTCTCTCACATCTCCACAGACGACTAGTTGGCAGATGCTCTCACCAACGTCCTGCCCCGGCCTCTCTTCTAGCTCCTCCGCTCCAAGATCGGTGTTGCAGATGGCTCCATTGTCTTGCGGGGGCATATTAAGGGTTCTACGGATCCCAGCCGATCACAAGAGATTAGGGATATCTCTAAGTGATCTGACGTGTCTTAAGCCGCAGGAATCCTCTCTGATTCCTTCTTGTTGTAATTACTTCCTAGTCAGTCTCTATATGCACATCCCTAGTTAGGACTCTACTAGTTCTTACCTAGATAGGATTCTACTTCCACTTGTATAAAATAGGCACTGCTGTACATTCAGACTTATTCGATACAAACCTAAGTATTATTCATACCTTTTAACATGCATGATTGGATATTTTATTAGTTGAACATACATTCTTTTATACTTGATTTATTTGAGTCATTATTGTATTGAATCACTGTGATCTATAGATAAAATTTTGACCAAAAATATTCTATTTTGGCTGATGTGTATGGTGATGTTTGGTACAGGTTCTTTGCTCTCAAATATGCTGCAGATGCTGCCTGCACTGTACTACGAGTAGATCAAGTAAGTAGCTAGTGATTATTGGTCAATGGATTTCCAACTTTGGAGTGCCTGGCTTTATTTTCTTCTGAATCATTCACTTAAGAGGGAAAACTGAAATATTAAGTGCATCCAGTTTTAAAAATGGTGGAGTTCACATCTTATACAAGTCAGGGCATGCTTTAACATTTTGGTGATTGATTATTACCTTATAGATAAAAAGGACAGAACAGCGGTTTTTTCCTAAAAGTCGGGTTTATAATTATTATGAATTAAGTGTTAATTATCAGTTTGTGCTATCATCTTTGGGTGATATTATGATTTGGTAGTGTACCACGATGATGTGGTGCCATGTAATAAATAATCCATTTTTGGCGCTAATTGCAAGCATGCATGTGGGGTTAATTATCATTTATTATTATTTTTTTATGTAGAACTATGTTGACAACGTGATATCTGCGTTGCAGATTATAATGGCAAAACCAGCAGGTGGACCGGGCAAGAGAGAGCAGCCTGCAGGGATGGATGAGGACTAACTTTCTGCGTGTTGGGATTACAATCTCGTTTGTATTTCTCTGAGTTGAGAATTGTTATGTTAGTCAGTTGTATCTTATGTTAAATTGGAGTTTTTGTTGAGTAGGATGCTAGTGTGCCTTATTAAGAAAGCCCCTCAGGTTGCATTTTTGTCCAGTCCTTAGTGTTTAGACACTAATCAATTGGTTTGTTTTGAGTTTTTCCTCTCTGAATGCAGTTTATGGTGCCTCAAAGTGCCTCTTTGAAGTTTTTCTATCGAATTGTTCTTAGGTTATTTAGGCTACTTTCTGTTATGAATACCTTTTAAAGTGACCATGGTTTTAGGTTAAATTAATTGAAAACTTAGCACAAAGCAATCGATTAGATAGACGTTGCTAGGTGCGATCCAATTAGAGCGAAATTTGTAAGTAATTTTATAGGACTTGATTGAGAAATCCTTTGTTAAGTTGTTTTGAAGATCCTCACCTAAATTAGTGATTATAGAGGATACGAGGTGTCGAAGTGAGACAGAGAAGTTGCGACGCAATGAAGCAATGTGTTAAGGGGGCAATTCGATTGTTCATAACAAAAGAAAGTAAAAAAAAAAAAAGGGGGAAATATAAACGCTGCTCATGACTAGTGCACAAATCGAGCCCTTTTGGTATATATAGAATTCTGATCATTTAATAATTGATAAATACAATTTTGGTTATTGTAGTTTTAAGTGAAAATCAGCTTTAGTAGTACCATTAAAATGAACAAGTGCCAAAAAAAAAAAAGCAGCTTTATAAGTAGAAATAATGTTTTCATATAATTGAAGGAAAAAAAAAGCTACTAATTAGTGACTAAAAGCTTTAAGGGGTCTTTAAGTAATTATTATGGTAGTTATGTATTGGAAAGTCTATGTTCATGCTCAAAATGTTATCGTAGCGGAATCCGGGGTCATCGTTCGGTGGCTCACTTTCGAAGGAGTAGATATACAAAGTGTTTGGGTGCGGGGGTTCTCTTCGATGTAGTCATATGCAGTACAATGCAGTGTAAGTGATTAGGGCGAGTGTGGAGAAGGTTGAAAGTCTTGAGCCATGGTGGCGCGGTCCTGCCTTAGGCGGGCTGGTCCAGCTAACTTGGCCTTCTAACTGCCTTCAAAGTACGCGTGCCACTAGTAGAAGCTGCTACTAGACATGATTAGAAATGAGTTTTGAATTGCAACTCAAGAACCTTCATTTGAATCAAGTGAAAGTGGAGCAAGCGAGCATCTTACTTATGCTGTTCTTTTCTATGCCTCCTTTAAGGACTTTAAATATTTTCTTTTGCGCCTAGTCTAAGTTCAATGTTGGCGTGTTCATGTTAGCAGAGTGTAATTCAGAGTTAGAGGGGGAATTAGACATATCAATCTCTACAAGTTAGACTGTTCGAACACTGAACCATAACACAAAGATGGTTCTAAGACTTACAACCATATAACTCATTGGTTAGTATATTCCAGTTATCGAAATTAGACTTGAAGAGACAGATTGTAGACAGGGAGAGGGGGGAGTTCAAACACTTAGAAAGTAAACTACAAGTGCAAGAAGTAAACTATCTCTAGAGACTATCAACTGGTTGATCATCCGTTGGAAATCATACTAAGGTGTCATCAGAGCAGTAAAAAACGTGATAACATTGAGGAGTGAGATTGTGAGGGTCTGAAAGACTGCTTTGAGGTAATCAAAATGAGGGGGAAGTTAGGTAGTCTTTAAAACAAGTTTCGGAAATAAGTCGGAATGAAGTTTGGTAGTCGGGAACTATCTAGAAACGAACTTGGGATGCAAGTCGAATTTGAAGGAAAGCTTGGTTTTCTTGGAGTAAGAATTGAGAAGGGTTAAGATGAAAACTAAATCTCGATCCTGGATCGAAGAGACAGGTTTTTCCAAGGAGGCGAGTTTTTGGGTAACAAAAAACTTTTGAGGGTTTATAGTTATTGAAACTGATTAAGTTTGATCAGTTTATTTGTTTGATTGAGTTGTTGGTTTTCCTTTAAGAAGAGGGCTTCTTCTCCTTTTATGGGCAACATGAGATTGAGGATGATCGACATGTGCATCCATGTGTATTTCTCCTTCGCGACAACTAGGTCATCTCTCTTTGCCTTCTGACGATTTCTACGTCGTGTCAGGGTGATTTCCGTAAATCACGCTCATGCTTCCCCATGGCCTAGCTAGTGGATACTAGCTAGGCTTAGATCTTTAGTCGGATTGGGTTTTTAAAATCTTAAATCCACTCTCTAGGCCCATACAAGTTTATTTCAGGTGTAAACATTACCCTATGAATTCAAAAGTTCTTGAATACAAAACTTTCATATTCAAGTTGCCCTACTAGTCGCGACTTTGACAGTTAACACATTTCCCATCATCCTATTCATGGATGCTAGTTGGGCTATTCATTAGAACTATGAGTTTCGGGCTTCTCCGTTGTTGGTCTCAATCCTTTGCAATAATAATTCAAAGATATACTGTTCTGGGATAGTTTTTATTAATCCCATGCTCCCTCAAATTTTCACCAACTGTTGATAGAAATTTGTTTCGCCATGGATTCTTCTTTACCTTTTCGTACAAAAGACTCTAACCATAAGATGAACCCTTTTAGTTCTGACCACATGCGAACCCTCACCTCTCCCTGTATGAGCTGCAAGAGAAACTTGGGGATGTGAAGTTTGAAAACCAAATCCTGGAGTACGACTTGGCAGAGGCAGAGGCTCTTTGGGCAAAGAGTCAGACTGTCATAGATGTACTAGCCAAGATGAACTGGCCAAAAGCTCCTTACACTTGTTAAGGAAAAGGAAAGAATTCTAGCAAAATTTACAGACATTGCAGCCATGGAAATGACTCCGGTTAGGACCCGCCATGAGGTCGTCTTGTACACCCTGGGCCATGCCATGGATGGGGTATCTTTTTTCCAGCAAGTGAAATATCTTTTTGTATTCTCTGTAATCATATTTTGTAATCTCAAATGATTAATAAAGTTGAATTTCCCAAAAAACCTCTCATGTTTTTTAGATTCTTGTTCCTTATAGACGTATGATTGTCTATTTGATGCAACGGTAGCAATTCCATATTAAACTCATAACTTCTCACGTGGATTGAGATGAGATTAACTCTCAACCCAGTTATTTGGATATAAGTAAACGCCATAATCCTCCTTTGATCTTACACATTTCGCTAATCATGCTTTGCGATGAAGTCTCACTCCAAAGCTACAACCATCCACTCTGATGATGTATCATCATCTAAAGTTATTGTCTTTTTCCTATGAAAGGATAGTCGAAGATCTCGAGGAGGCCCTTGCTTGGAATGAGGCGTTGAAGGCTCTTCTAAAAGTCGTCAAGGTGACCTGGGCAAGATGTCACATGGATATCCTCCAACTGGGCCAGGAGGAAGTGGCTACGATGAGTCATCTTAAGAAGAGGAAGAGGGAATTACGGGTGTAAAGACCCGTCCCTAATATTAAGGAATATTTAAGACTAATTATGAATTATTGAGGATAATCGAGGATTAGCCGAGGATTAACGGACGTTCAGGGCGAAATTACAATTTTGCCCATGAACGAAGGTAAAAAGTTGACTTTTGACCCGGGAGGTCCGACGCCCGAGGGCCGAGGATCGTTACATAGATCGGGTCGATACGAGTCCGTAAACAGGCGGCACGTCGAAATCGGACGTTTGACGAAAAAGTTACGGTTCACGGAAGGTTCGAGGCACTATTGCACGTTTTACGAGACGGATGAACTTTTGTCCTATTGTGGGTCCAGATATTTTAAAAAATCCCAATGGATGAGTGACAAGTGTCACCCATCCATTGCCTATCACCCCACATTCATGCATATCACCCTCATCTATTTCATTCCTTCAACTAAATCCGAAACATGCATACGACCCACCCCAAAGATTCAAACCCACCTTTCTCAATCTTCATCTATCATCCTTGGGTTATGAATGAAAGTGAGAGAGTGTGGTGAGACGATGAAGAGGGTGGCCACGGTTTGAACCGTCGTGGGCGGTGGCCGGCGATGCCATGAAAGGTAAGTTTGTGTTTCAAATTTGGAAGTTGCGTTTTTGGAGTTTGTTGATGGGTTTTGTTAATGGAGAAGTGTTTTGGAGGTTTCTAGGAGACTAAGGGACTTGGAACAGTGACCAACGGTGGCTAGAATCGTGGAAAACCGACGATGGTGGTTGGCCGGTTCAAATATAAACTTGGAAGGTATGGTTTAAGCTTTGGTTTTCATGTTTTGAAACCATGAATAGATTAGGAATGATTAAAGGAAGGGTTAACAATGAAAATGGAAGAAAATGGACCGAAAACATGAGAGATATTGGCCTGAACCGATCACGCCGATCCAGTTGGACCGGCTGCACAGTTCAACCGGTCTGGATCGGTCGACTAGAGGTTGAAGATGCACAGTGCCCAAGCGCGTGAGGCCACGCGCAGCGCCTTTGGGTGGCTCATGGGGTCGCATGGGGGGTATTTTGGGAATGTGTTCAACAGGACTTTTAATCTATTCGATGTAACGAACATTTTGGGACTGGTTTCGTGTCGATCAGACATCGTTTCGATATAGTTTGGGTGTTCGCAGGTTTAGGATAAGTTTGAAAATAGTTAAAAATTCAGGAAAATTATGGGGCTTTAATGAGAGGTTATTAAAGTAGTTAGTAACCCTCTAGTATGATTTGGACAAGTTTGGGAGTCCCGATGATGGTGATTGGCCCGGGGGAGGCTAATGACGCGCGTATCGAGGCGCAGCTCGGACGGTCTTTGAGTGGACCTTGTTTTCTAAATTTATGCATCATAAATATTTTATATGAGTTAAATACATGCTTTGAGATTCCTTGAGTGCGTTTTGTTGTGGTACTTAGTATTTACGTATTTTCATGTATTTCGAGGTTTTCGATTTTATACGGTGCTTATACGTGCTTGTGGTTTCGGTGATGGTTTAATGAAATGGATTTGGATTTGAAATGGTAAACTCGGGCATGAGACCCATTTATTTTGGAAAGCCTCGGACTTTAAGTCCATTTAGTTACATTATCGGGCCAGGGGCCTAATTGGTTCGTGGATTGATTTCGGATTTGGAACTATGGAATCGGGCATGAAACCCATTTGATTTACGAACTCACGGACTTGGAGTCCATTTGATTGAATAAGGCATCAGGCTTGATGCCCAGTTGGTTTACATGATCAGGCGTGGGGCCTAGTTGGTTTACGTGATCGGGCTTGCGGCCCAGTTGGTTTACATGATCGGACTTGAGGCCCAGTTTGTTTACATGATCGAGCTTGAGGCCCAGTTGAATATGATATCGGGCATGAGTCCCATTATGGTTTATAAATGTGATTTCGGGTTCGGATACCCTAAATGGATTTCTGGATTTATGACAGTTTTATGGGAAACCGGGCATGAACCCTTTGAAAGGTTTTGAGAATGATTGCGAAATGGTGTTTCATATACCATCCTTTATTATGGATTGTCTCCTCCGGGAAGAGTCATTGGCCTGGGTGGACTCCGGAGTAGTCACGGAGCACTAACTGAGTAGAGTCGCCCCCGTGGGGTGCCTTACTCTCAGGAAGGCATTATGGATTATAACCCCCAGGGAGGGTCAATGATCTGTGGACATTGACCTGGGTGGATAAATGATGTTTTGTGAATGGATAAATGGATTTGGGTTGAGACCCACATGACTTGATTTGGGCTGAGTCCCTACTGATTTGGTTTTGGGCTGAGTCCCACATGATTGCTTTTGGGGCCGAGTTCCCATATACTCTGGTTTACGGTTTGGGCTAAGGCCCTAATGTTTTAAATGGATGGATAAATGGTTTTCGAATGCATGCATACTTTTAGTGAAGGGCATAAATGTCTTTTCGTGAAATGTGTTTTATTAGTTGAATTATTTATTTTTCGTCCACTCACATCTTTCAATGATTTTAATGCCCTTCAGGTTGATCGCGGATGCGGGCTGTAGTAGGGACCGAGACATCACACTCCTCCTCCGGATCCTGGCGCACTCTGGAAGCTCCGTTCGAGCTGAGGTTGGAATTATCCCTTGTCTCACATTTCGTGTCAGACGGGAGCAGGCACGTCCCGCGTTAATCCCGGGGGGATTGGGATGGGTCCTGACAAGTGGTATCAGAGCGGGTTTGCTCTTATGGTATGCGCAGGTCGAGGTTGTGATGTCTCTACAATGGTAACAACCATCATCAACCTGATAGTTAGGGTAAGAGTATGAGGAGTTAGTGGAAGTTTACCTTGGTTAGATTATGTTTGGCACAAGGTGCGACGATTTAGGGTTCGATTGGCACGGGATGCCGTATTTTTGAGAGGTTTATCCTGAGTAGGATTGATGTGCATGGGAATCCAACGACTTTGAACCGTAGTTTTATTTGTGGATAGGATCCAGTTGACCAGTAGACACAGTATGACGACTTAAGAGCCTAGGCCGCTGAGCGGTCATGTCAGGCTAGAGGTGCTGCAGAGAGCAGCTGGGTTCCTCGAACCTTAGTTTGGGATTGATGGTTCGGACATGCGAGTTTGTAGACAATTTGGAATGTTGATTTTCGAAGTCGAGATGGTAGGTCGGTTGTGTCATGTTGGATTGGAGAGTGTGCTATAGAGAGCAGCTGAGGTCATGGATGACCATAGTTGAGGCTGTTAGGAATAGGAACTCGTGATTCTACTTGGCGTGAGATGCCATGTTTCGGTGTGTCGAATCCCGGAGGGATGTCGACTTGCAGAGGATGCCATTGTGTAGATGTTTTGGGGTATGGTATGACATGCCGTGGTTGAGCGGTGGTAGACAACGAGGAGGCCGTAGGGTACGAGTGCTTGAGACCCTTGGATCGTGGTTACTAGTCAGTAGAACACCAGTATTAGAGTACGACGACTCTTCGGAGTCGAGAGCGATGGATCGGTGATGATGGTTGTGCTGTAGTGGGTAGCCGAGTTTGTAATAATCCTAGTCGGTGATTGATTGGACAAGTCACCAGGAGTGTAGTACAGTGGACTGGATACTGAAATGGACTGGTTAGTGGTTATAGGAGTTGAGCTTTGGGCGCTGGCGAGTGTGCCACGCTACCTTAGGGGAGGTGATTGAGATGACTAAGTGGGGATTAGACAGAATGGTATAAATGGATGACGTGAGTACTGTCATGGGGATTAGTGACCGGTTGGTTAGATATGGTGATATGCAGAGATTTGACTGCAGATCACAACAGGAGTCTGTTGTGGCTCTTTAGTCGAGCGGTACATCGGATTAGGATGAATTGACATCCTTTTGGATGTGCATAAACGATCGTAAACGGATAGGTGAGTTGGATTGCTTACGAACACGTGCATGATGTCCGACTGAGTTGAGGACTTGGAAGCATACCGAGATGGTTTCAACATGGTTGGAACTTTGGAATCAAGAGAAGTTGTGATTAAGACGAAGAGGAGAGTACTTGATTCCACATTGGAAGTGGGTATTACGAAGTCGGTAAAGGAAATGGTCATTTTCGACTCTGTGTCAGATGATGTTGGGTCTCACCAGTATGGTGATCATGTATTGATTGGTGGACCCATGATTGACTTTGGATTCGTGATCTAGCGAGGCTGTGGTTGAGATGAGGCGAAGAATGCGTGCTTTTGCAGATGTTGCTTGGCGTCACTGGATGTGACGAGTGAGTGTCCGAGGTAGTGGACCTATGTTATTATGGGTCACGTTATGTTAACTGAGAGAGCTAGTACGGTTCCACTTAGGATCAAATGGATCTAGTTGTGTGGTGACGATCAAGATGATTAGGATGATTGTGGCGACCGTGAGTTGAGTAGATCGAGGTCTGGTCGTTATCAGGGTGAATTGCCTTGCTGATTATGCTAAGCTAGGAGTAGAGAAGAATCGTATCATGGGACAGTTGAAGAATCTCTTAGCATAGTTGGTGAGATGACAAGATAGAGGTTGGATATGTGCAGGTGCATTACTCTGTCTTGAGTCTACGTTGTATATGTGAAATGAGTGTACGATCTGTGTTGGACATGCGTGGATAGGTTAATAAGTATGAGACAAGGACGATATGTAGATATCGATCTGGAAGAGATGAATAGCCAATGCCTCGGGCTAGACGTTGACTAGTCTATCTTTGGAGTTGGTCAGGTGACCACGAGGACTCCGAGAAGACGTTGAGGATAATGAGGATTAGTACGTGAGGGGGCGTTGCCTGAGTGCAGTCCTTGAGTAGGCAAGGTAGTGCATGTTGGAAATTGGGGTTGACCCAGTTAGACATATAAGGTAGAATCCTCAAATGGAGTCCTAGATAGACGTGAGATGGTGATCGAACGAGGACCGATGTTGATTGTATAGTGAGTACTGGGGCCAGGTCGGATCCGATTGTGACAATGGATGAGGATTATGATCAGACGTGTTTCGACATGATGATGTAAAGACTGGACGTCAAATACTGTGTGCTCGAGCAGAGTGGATTGAGAAAGTTCAGAGATTATGAGAGCTGAGAGCTCAGGGCCATGTGGGCCAGAGGAACCCTAGTGAGATTGTTGTGACTATCGCTGCTGAGACAAGAATTTGATGGGGTACAGATACACCCAGGATGGGTGATATGTCGAATGTGTTTCGACAGAGGATGTGATGTGACGATTTGGGACTCGAGAGTGAATCGAGGTCGGAGTAGCGCAGCGAAAGCGTAGTGGAGCCGAGCGAAAGCGCAGTGGAGCCGAGCGTTACCAGGTAGTCATGATCGTGGTCATGGACTTAGAAAATGTTAGAGGATAATGGTGTTCCTCTGTACAGTGGATTACAGTTGCGAACCGTTTAGTGACAGGGGATGAGATATCGCTCAGTGGGAGCAATGAGGATAGTTCTTGGATCAGACGCCAAATAGGATATCAGCTCCGATTGTCGGATGAGAAAGGTCGTCAGACTGAAAAGCTGACTTCGATTTTCAGATGAGAAGAACCATCAGGGTGAAAATCCGATTTGACAAAAACTTAGTATCACTAACTTGTTAGAGTGAGTGGTAGGCGAGACACCGATTTTCGATCTCTAGTGAGACGTACGAGCCGACATGGGGTTTCTAGAGAGTTGAGTCGGGGCTTTGGAAACTTCGTTAACGATTAGCCACGAGGAAGTCGAATACGGTCACAGAGGTTGACTAATTGGATTATAGTATGTGTCAGACGTGTATGTTGACACAAGAGTGCTCCAAGTTGGGGGGGATGATTGGATTTCCACCATTTAGTTGTGGAATTTGGGTTAGTTTGAATTTTGAGGATGAAATTCTTTAACCAGGGAAGGTTGTAATGACCCGTCCCTTATCTTAAGGATTAATTAAGAATAATTATGGATTAGTGAGGCTAATTGGAGATTAGCCGAGGATTAACGGACGTTCAGGGCAAAATTACGATTTCGCCTCTAAACGAGGGTAAAAAGTTAACTTTTGACCCTGGAGGTCCAACGTCCGAGGGTCGAGGACCGTTACATAGATCGGGTCGATACGAGTTCGTAGACAGGCGGCACGCTGAAATCGGACGTTCAACGGGAAAGTTAAGGTTCGCATAAGGTTCAAGGCACTATTGCACGTTTTACGAGACGGATGGACTTTTGTCCTATTGTGGGGCCCAAATATTTTAAACAAGCCCAATGATGAGTGACAAGTGTCACCCATCCATTTCCTATCAGCCACATTAATGTATATCACCCTCATCTGTTTCATTCCATCAACCAAACCCGAAACACGCATACGACCCACCCCAAAGATTCAAACCCACCTTTGTCAATCTTCATCTATCGTCCTTGGGCTGTGAATTAAAGTGAGAGAGTGTGGTGAAAGGATGAAGAGGGTGGCCACGGTTTGAGCCGTCGTGGACGGTAGCTAGCGATGCCATGAAAGGCAGAGTTTGTGTTTCAAATTTGGAAGTTGCATTTTTGGAGTTTGTTGATGGGTTTTGTTAATTGAGAAGTGTTTTGGAGGTTGCTAGGAGACCAAGGGACTTGGAACGGTGGCCAACGGTGGCAGGAATCTTGGAAAACCGACGGTGGTGGTTGGCCGGTTCAAATATAAACTTGGAAGGTATGGTTTAAGCTTTGGTTTTCATGTTTTAAAACCATGAATATATTAGGAATGATTAGAGGAAGGGTTAGGAATGAAAATGGAAGAAAATGGATCGAAAAACACGAGAGATATTGGCCCGAACCAGTCACGCTGGTCCAGTTGGACCGGCTGCACAGTCAAACCGGTCTGGATCGGTCGACTAGAGGTTGAAGATGCACTGTGCCCAGGCGCATGAGGCTACGTACAGTGCCTTTGGGTGGTGCGCGGGGGCCCGTGGGGGGTATTTTTGGGAATGTGTTCAATATGACTTTTAATCTATTCGATGTAACGAACATTTTGGGACTGGTTTCGTGTCGATCAGACATCTTTTCGATATAGTTCGGGGTGTTCGAAGGTTTAGGATAAAGTTTAAAAATAGTTAAAAATTCAGGAAATTATGGGGCTTTAATGAGAGGTTATTAAAGTAGTTAGTAAGCATCTAGTATGATTTGGACAGGTTTGAGAGTCTTGGTGACGGTGATTGGCCCGGGAAAGTCTAATGGGCTGCGTATCGAGGCGCTGCTCGGACGGTCTTTGAGTGAACCTTGTTTTCTAAATTTATGTATGCATAAATGTTTTATATGAGTTAAATACATGCTTTGAGATTCCTTGAGTGCATTTGGTTGTGGTACTTAGTATTTACGTATTTGCACGTATTTCGAGGTTTTTGATTTTATACAGTGCTTATACGTGCTTGTGATTTCGGTGATGGTTTAATGAAATGGATTTGGATTTGAAAAGGTAAACTCGGGCATGGGACCCATTTGTTTTGGAAACCCTCGGACTCGAAGTCCATTTTAGTTATATTATCGGGCCAGGGCCCCATTTGGTTTGTGGATTGATTTTGGATTTGGAAATATGGAATCGGGCATGAAACCCATTTGAATTATTAACTCTCGGACTTGGAGTCCATTTGATTTAATAAGGCATCGGGCTTGAGGCCCATTTGGTTTACATGATCGGGCTTGGGGCCCAGTTGGTTTACATGATCACGCTTGAGGCCTAGTTGGTTTACATGATCGGACTTGAGGCCCAGTTGGTTTACATGATCGAGCTTGAGGCCCAGTTAATTATAATATCGGGCATGGGTCCGATTATGGTTTATAAATGTTATTTCGGGTTCGGAGACCCTAAATGGATTTCTGGATTCATGATGGTTTTATGGGAAACCGGGCATGAACCCTTTGATAGGTTTTGAGAATGATTGCTGAATGGTTTTTCATATACCATCCTTTATTATGGATTGTCTCCTCTAGGGAGGGTCGTTGGCCTTGGTGGACCCCGGAGTAGTCACGGAACACTAACTGAGTGGAGTCGCTCCCGTGTGGTACCTTACTCTGAGGAAGGCATTATGGATTATAACCCCTAGGGAGGGTCAATGATCTGCGAACATTGACCTGGGTGGACTTTGGGGAGACTTGGGATTTGAGACCCTGGGTAGCATGCGCGTAGCTTTGGAAACCATGACAGGATTGGTTATTTGATATTTGGTGAACATGATTTCTTGAAATTATGAAATGATGTTTTGTGAATGGATAAATGGATTTGGGCTGAGACCCACGTGACTTGATTTGGGCAGAGTCCCTACGGATTTGGTTTTGGGCTGAGTCCCACATGATTGGTTTTGGGGTTGAGTTCCCATATACTCTGGTTTACGGTTCGGGCTAAGGCCCTAATGTTTTAAATGGATGGATAAATGTGTTTTATCAATTAAATTATTTATTTTTCTTCCACTCACAGCTTTTAATTATTTTTTAATACCCTTCAGGTTGATAGAAGATGTGGGCTGTAGTAGGGATCGAGACATCACACTCCTCCTTCGGATAGTAGCGCACTCTGGAAGCCACGTTCAGGCTGAGGTTGAAATTATCCCTTGTCTGACACTTTGTGTCAGACGGGACTAGGCACGTTCCACGTTAATCTCGGGGGGATTGGGACGGGTCGTGACAGCGGGAGACTCTCACATCCCTTCAGAAACAGGTGAAGGTAGTTTCCCAAGAGCGAGATTAGGTTGTAGGTTTGAAGTCGGCCAGGCTTCAACAAAAGTGGATCCTTCATGATTTGTATTTTCTCTTCTTTCTTGCATCTAATTTTTGTAAAATCTCCATCGATGTTTGAGACATTTACTTTTTGGTAAGAGTTTTCCTGCCGAGCAGCGTATTTGAACTAAGAACTCTCAAACATTTTTCTCCTTTAATTGATGTGTCAAAAATTTTCATGCTCAACCCTAAAAGTATATGTAGATTATTCTGATAAGCCATCGCCTTGCAGGTAATTTTTTTTTACTCCTATTGGCTCGTTCTTGTGACCATCGTGTGGGATTTCAACTAATCACTCTTCTTTCTGAATCCCAAAGTGTTGGATTGAATCTTTTTAGGTGCATGACATTGGTCGGATTTTTATCTACCTTGCCATCGTCACTCCTCATGTAGTAAGATCCTTTCCATTTACTTTGTGGATAATGCATGGCCCTTGCCAAGTTGGGCTCCATTTTCCCTTTCTAAGTATAGAGATCCTAGTGGTAGGATGGTTTTCTAGACCATATCCTTTTCCTAGAATGATTTTCCCTTTTCCCTTATGTTATAGGATCGCGAAACCGCTGCCTTGTTGTCCACGGTCCTATTTAGAGCATACATTCTCTTTTGGTCTAGATCTTCCAATTCATAACACATAGTTTGTGTGTATTCATTGGTTTTCGGACCATATTGCTGCTGCAGGCAGAGTGAGTTAATATTTACTTCCACAGGCTATACAAGATCCCAACCATAGACTAGATCGACTAGAGATGTCTTGATTGCTCCTTTCTTTGACATGAAATACAACCAAAGGGTATATATTAGTTGTTCATACCAATCCGCAGGGTAGCCACCTAGCATTTTTTTCAAGATGGTAAGTGACACACCTCGATCCTTAAAGTCCACTAGGGCACTAAAATCGAGGCATGTTGGCTGAAATCTTAGCGCCCTAATGGATTTTTCCGATCGGGGTGTGTCAATTATGATACTCATGTTGTGGCTTGGCCATTCCCTTTAGGATAGTAAGGGCTAGATTGTACAAACTTGATTGAGAATCGGCTTGCAAATTCCTACGGTTCTTGGGACAAGAATGATGATCCACGATGGGTGACAATAATTTCAGGCACTCTGAATCGATTCAAGATACTTTCTTTTAAGAATATGATCAGCTCAAAGCGCGTGATTTGTTTTAGTGCCTTAGCCTCCACCCATTTGGAGAAATAATCAGTGGCTACCACGATAAGACCATGTTTTTGTGGTGATTCCAGTGACATCTTTCGAATGAAATCTATGGCCCATCATTGGAAAATTCTTGGTTTAACTACTAGATTCATCGGTATTGCGGAGGAAAGCTGAAACGGGGCGTGTCTCTTGCATCCATCACACCCCTTGGAATTTTCTTGAGAATCTGATTGAATATCTAGCCAAAAATAGCCATGTCTTTGAACAAGCCATTTCATTTTCGGACCTGCTTATGTGCCCCATACACTTCTTCATGAATCTCTCCCATTACGACCATTGCTTCTTTTGGACCAACACATCAGAGCAATGTCTCGTCGTAGTTTTTCCTCACTAAGTATGGTCCCCAAAGTGTGTAATGACATGCATTATTCCTAAAGCCACAGTCCTCGTTGGATGGATACTTCAGATACTTGACAAAACAGATGCTCCAATCATCAGGCTCTTCCTATATATCCAATATTTCCAACGTGACAACTCTTCCCAAGATGGAACACATGGATCTCTTATGAAAATTGATCCATTTCTCTACTCGTCCTTCTTGTAAAAGACCTCATGATTCAACTTGGACCATTTCATTGGTCACCACGTTTTATTCTCTTAAGATATGTTCGATAGTTGGTGTGATGAATTTGTGCGGCAATGCAGCATCTGCCATGATGTAGTTGGCTAAATGAAGGTTTCTGCACATGTATGTTCTTATTATCTAGTTAACCAACAACTCTAAGTCCTTGTTGATTTCTACTTGAGAAGCTTTCATTTCGATAAGGATTTCCATCCCTATGATCCTTGCCTCGTACTCTACTTGGTTGTTTGTGACATTTTCCTAATCCAATTTAAAAGAGAACTAATGATGAATACCCTTCTGGATCAACTCAGCAAATTCAAGATATTGTGCCAATAAATCAGCAATGGCTTAACGTTTAACCGTCTTTTGCGATACATATTGGAAATTAAGTTTTGACAGGGTGAAGGTTCATTTTTCTATTCGACCTCATAGAATAGGTTAGGATAACATGTACTTTAACAAGTCTATTTTTTGCAATTATTCGGACTGTGAAAGGCAGCATGTAATGTCATAGTTTGACAGCTGCGAAATATAGTGCTAAGTGCAATTTTTCTTCCGTCGTATACCTCTCCTTTACCATTGTCAGTGTTCTACTCAGTAGTAGATCACTTACTCATTTGCTTCTGTGTTGTTTTTGACTATCAATCTTCCAATAATGTTGAGAGATGCTGAAATGTACAACTTTAAGGGTATTCCTTTCCTCGGTGGCATCAGAACATGTGGCTTGGATAAGTAACTCTTGAGTTGCTCGAAAGCCATTTGATGTTTCTCTATCCGATTTTTCTCAGTGTCCTTGATTTTAGTCAATGAAGATAAGGGTTGGACTTTTCCTGATTAGTTAGCTATGAATCTTCTAAGGAAATTAATTCTCCCAAGAAGACTCTAAAGATTCTTGGTTTGGGGTGGGGGGGAGGGGGGGGGGGGGGGTGGTAGAGGTGAACCATTGTAATGATCCGTCCTTGATTTTAGGGATTAATTAAGACTAATTATGGATTAGTGAGGCTAATAAGGAATTAGCCAAGGATTAACGGACATTCATGACGAAATTACGATTTTTCCCCTAAACGAGGGCAAAAAGTTTACTTTTAACCCGGGAGGTCCGATTCCTGAGGGCCAAGGACCGTTACGTAGATCGGGTCGATACAAGTCTGTACACGGGTGACATATCAAAATCGACCGTTCAACGGGAAGGTTAAGGTTCACGGAAGTTCAAAAAACTATTTACGATGGCACGTTTTACGAGGAAGTTGACTTACCTTTTGTCTAGAGTGGGCCCAGATATTTCCTCAGGCCGAATGGATGAGTGACAAGTGTCACAAATCCATTGCTTCCCTTACACAGATACATGCACCCACCCTTCATCCTCATCTATTTCATTCATTTGAACCCAAAACCGTACCACCCCATCCCTCACAAGCACCCCTCAAACCTCACCTGACCATTGTGGTGAGATCGAGGCGAGCTGGAAGGTGGTGAGATCGAGGCGAGCTGGAAGGTGGTGAGATCGAGCACCGTCGTGGACGGTGGCCAGGAAACCCGAAAACCGTAAGGTTTGGTTCGAAAATTGAATATGGGGTTTTAGTCATTTTTTATCAATTCTATTAATTGGAAGGTGTTTTGGAGGTTAAAAGGAACCTATTGGGACTAGAGTCAAGGCTGGAGGTGGCCATAATCACAAGAACTGGACGACAGAAACTGGCTGGATGTTCTTCGATCGGGGAGGTAATTTCTCGTCCATGTCTGTATGTTTTGAGACCGTAGAAAAATAGAGAATGATGAGACGAGGAAGTAGGAATTGGAAGGGATGAAATCGGGTCGAAAATGGAGGAGTTATGGGCTTGGACTGGTCACGCCGGTCCAGCCGAACCGGACTTGCAGGAAAATCGGTTCAAACCGGTCTGTAGTAAGGTTGAAGACAACTCGTTCCAGGCGCGTGGGCTCCACGCACATCTTTGGGCGGCGCGCGGGGGCACGTGCAGTACTATTTGGGGAAGTGTCCAACATGTAATTTCATTTATTCGATGTAACAAACATTTTGGGACAAGTTTCGAGTCGATCAGACATCGTTTCGGTATAGTTCGGGATGTCCAAATGTTTAGGATCGAGTTTAAAATATGATAAAAATCCCAAAAAATTAGGGGACTTTAATAAAAGGTTATTAAAGTAGTTAGTAACCCTCTAGTATGATTTGGACAGGTTTGGGAATCTCGGAGATGGTGATTGGCCCAGGAGAGGCTTATGGCGCGTGTATCGAGGCGCAACATGGACGGTCTGTTAGTGGACCGTTTTTTCTAAATTGATGCATGCATAACTGTTTTATGCTTTAATGAACAAGTTTTGAGATGCCATGAGTGCATATGATTGTGGTAATTAGTATTTACGTATTTGCACGTATTTCGAGGTTTATGATTTTGTACTGTGCTTATCCGTGTTGTGTTTTCAATGATAATTTAATGGAAAGGTTTTGGATTTGGAAAGATGGAATCGAGCATGAGACCCATTTGATTGAAAACCATCGGACTTGGAGTCCATTTGATTTGATGAGAAATCGGGCTGGAGCCCCATTTGGTTTATACTATCGGGTCGGGGGTCTGTTTGTTTACGAATTCGGGCATAAGGCCTAGTTATGATTTATAAATGTGATTTCGGGTCGAGGACCCCAAATGGATTTGCATTTATGATGGTTTTATAGAAAACCTGGGCGTAACCCTTTGAACGATTTTGAGATATTTTGGGAAATGGTTTTCCGTATACCATCTTCACGTATGGTTGCCTTTCAGACGTCCCGTAGTATCCTGAAGTGGTGGGTTTTCTCCTCCAGACGTCTCATAGTATCCTAGAGTAGTCACTGGGCATTGCCTGCGAGGGGTCATTGAACGGAGCGACCAGTCCCTATAGTGACTCAGAAGCAGGATTGCCAGAGGTTAAAACCTCCCCTAGGAGGGTCATTGACCTGTGAGTCATTGACCTGGGTGGACCTTGGGGAGACTTGGGATTTGGAACCCCGAGTAGCACGCGTAGCTTGGAACCGTGACAGTGGTGTGATTGTGACATTTAGGATGTCAGGCATCAGGGATGGCGATGATTGGTTTTGGGCTGAGTCCCACTTGAAACGGAATTTTAGGTTGAGACCCATATGAATAGTTTTGGGCTGAGCTCCCATGTGTATTGATTTTGGGCTGAGTTCCCATGTGCTTTGGTTTACGATTTTGGGCCAAGGCCCTAATGGTTTGATTAAATGGTTTTCAAATGCATGCATGCTTTTTAGTGAAGGTCATAATTGTCTTTTTGTGGAATTAATTTTATAAACTTTTGTTTCGTCCACTTATAGCTTTCAATGGTTTTAATGCCCTTCAGATTGATCGCAGATGCGGGCTGTAGCAGGGACCGAGACATCACACTCCTTCGATCCTGGCGTACACTGGAAGCCCCGGTGGGGCTAAGGTTGGAATTATCCCTTATTTGAAACTTTGTGTTAGACGGGAGTAGGCACGTCTCGCGTTAATCCCGGGGTGATTTGGGACGGGTCCTGTCGACCATGCTAGCCTTAGTTTTATTTTTATCCATCTCTATCCTTCTCTGATGAACCAGAAATCCCAGGAAGTTCCTTACTTGGACTCTAAATGCGCATTTCTTAGGGTTCATATCTAGTTTTTGTTATCTCATCTTCAAGGAGGCTTGTCTTGAGTATTATATAGGCTTTTTCCTTTTCCTGAGACTTCACTACGACATCATCGATGTATAACTCTAGGTTATTGCCAATCATTTCATGGAAGATGGTATTCATCACCCGTTGATATGTGGCCCTGACATTCTTTAATCCGAAGGGCATGGTGATGTATTCAAATGCTCCCAAGTATCTAGGGCATCTGAATGCTATTTTATGGATATCCTCCTAATAAGAGGATTGATTTTAACCCACGTTGCCATCCATGAAGGATAGCAATCAGTTTTGAGAGGCGACATCAATGAGCATATATGCTATACACATAGGATATTCATCCTTTGGCGTGGCCTCATTCAAATCCTGGTAGTCTACACAGATCCTGACTTGCCCAATCTTGATTTTGATGACAAACATGCTATTGGTTACCAATTCCACATACTTAAGAGTTCAGATGAAACCAACTTTAAGGATTTAGTTAATTTCCTCTTACACCTTGAGCTAAATTTCTTCGGACATCCTCCTCCTTGGTTGACAAACATGCTTGTAACCTTCCTTAATGAGTAGTCTGTGCTCAATAAGCTGTTGATCTAGGCCTGGCATTTTTGTGTAATGCCATACGAATCAGTCTTTAAACTCTTACAGGAATGCGACCATTTGTTCTTTCATTGGTCTTTCTGACAGGACCCATCCCAATTCCTCTGGATTATCGTGGGATGTGCTTGCTCCTGTCTAGCACAACGTGCCAGAAAAGGGATAAAACAGTAACCCGCTCGGGGTTATCCAGAGTACGTAAGGATCTTAGGGGTTAGCGATGTCTAGGTCTCTGTTATAGCTCGCATCGGCGATCAACTTGGAGGGTGCCAAAAACAAAAAAACATGTAAGTGGACAAAAATAAGCATTTATTAAGACAATTTTTCAAAATATACTTTTCACCCTCTGTTTTATAAAACATGCATGTATATCACTTTAAAACCATTTCTTTCTAATAAAACAGTACATAGGAATAATAGGTACTTTCATTGTAAAACCGATACATGTTAAAATCTCTGGACACAAATCATAATTCAAAAACCTTGGGACTCATTCTTATATCCAACATCTCATATCATCATCAGTCACGTCATATGTGAAACGTGTGCAAATAAGCTCCGGGTTCGTTCCGATTCGAGCACGTCACCGTGAACACATCACCGCCCGACGTTCCAGATCGTCATGAACGCATCACCGATCGATCTCCATATAAAATCAGCACTCCCGAGTCGAGCGTTATCTCCAGGGTTCTCTCCGGGGAAACATATTCACAACCGAAAGCCCTCTTATACTCATCATCTAGGAGAATGGTCATAGTAAAAATGGTGGAAACATATTTTCATTATTCAAATCAAATCAGTTGCATTGCACAAGGTCTCGGTCCAAAACATGGTTTCTACAAAAACTCATAAAATTAGTGTCCAGTTCTCATTTCGCAATCTCAAAACATTACACAATCAAATGATGTGTTTCGCGTGGGATCTCTGCCCAAAACCGAATCTCAACAGGGTCACAAGCTCGGAATTTCATCTCTATAGGGTCACAAGCCTGACACATCATTTCAATAGGGTCACAAGCCCGAAACATCGTTTCATTAAACATTTAACTATAATCTCAGTCAAAACCATAATCCAACTGGGTCTCATGCCCAAAAAGCCATTTTCACGAAAGTCCATAAAACGGTTCAAAACCGATGATCAACCAGCAGACAAAACATTTAAGCATGTCAAGAATCCAACTGTATGCAAACATTGCATTCCATACCATATTTATAAAACTTTAAAACATATATGCATGCACCATTTATAAACTAAAGTCCACTCACAGTCGGTCCACGCTGCGCTCTCCAAAACCCATGCTGTAAGCCAATCCGAAGCTTATCCACAGTCTCTAGGACGTTTGGACGTGTCCAAATAATACTTAAGGGTCACTATCCATCAATAAAAGTCCCAATCATATACTCTCAAAACTCCCAAAATAGTCAACGTGTCCCAAACATGCTTCCTTTGGATAAAAACCTCCAATTGACCTATCAAACGACCTCTGATTGACTCGAAACCACCACCATTGGATTCAGATAGTCGGAACCTTTTGTACACTATTAGCTTCACCTTAAAATTAGTGCCCACGCGACCTTACGCGCTGGTCAAAGTCCACATTCGCTAGTCAATGACGGTTAACACTGTCGTCAGCCTGACAAGTCTGACACTTGTCAGGTTTGACAACCTACCACATGGCACACCCTGAATAGTGCCACGTATCACTGACACGTCAGCTCTGACAACCTGACACACTACCATGTGGCACCACCCCACTGGTCCACGTGGTCTGACAATGCTAACGTGGACCTGACATGTCAGTTTCCACGTCATCTGACACACTCTGATAGCTTGCCACGTGGCACTATCTCACTGGTCCAAGTGGTCTGACAAGTCTGACGTGGCCACGTGTCACACTCTAGTTGGCCACATGGCTTGATAGATCTAACAAGCGATGATGTGGACTGCCACATCATCATCATCTTCCTTTAGACGGGTCGATCCGTTTGATTGTAACAGGTCGATTTGACTCGTGACCCTGACTCAGTCCGTTCTCCCTCATTTCAACTCTTTCTTATACCATCCTTTCACCATTCTCTTCTACATCTACCGAGAAATTGATCTATGGGTTCAAAAGTAGGAAAACTCACCTGAGATGTGGCCAAGCTCGATCCTTGACGGTCTAGTTTCAAACTTGGTCCCAGGCCTGTCTAGTTGTCCCTTCTCCTTCATTTTTGGTTCAACAGACTCGAAAGGACACATAGAAGATGATTGTGATTAGAAAACTGGGTTTCAACCCTTAAAATCCAAACCCCAAAATTCCAACTTAACTGGGTTTCAGGTTTATTTGGTTTTTCACGGTTTCTAGCCACCATTGTACTCAGCCATCCACCACCATCATCTCAGCCTCTCAGTCTTACCCTCAGCCTTATTCTTAGTATCTTTTTGTCCCTCAAATCAGAAGCAAAGAAAAGAAAGAATGGGGAGGGGTTTTGGGTGTTTGAAAACAAAAGGGAAGATGTTAATGAATATGGGATGATGGGCCAATGGGATGAGTGATCCAATGGTCCAGCTAGATATTTTGGGCCCACTAGCAAATAAAACAAAAGTGAACACTTTTCGATGTTTGTGCAATCGTAAATAGTACGTACAATCATTTTGGACCAGTAACTTTCTCGTACGATATCTGATTTCGACGTGCCGCCTGTCTACAGACTCGTATTGTCTTGATTTACATAATGGATCTCGGCCCACATGTATTTGAGCTCACGGGTCAAAAGTCAACATTTCTCATTCGTTCAGCGGTAATTTCGTAATTTAACCCCGAATGTCTGACAATCCTTGACTAATTCCCGATTAGTCTCGATAATCTTTAATTAATTCTCAATAATCCCGTAAATTTGGGATGGGTCGTTACACTTTCCAAGAGATCACTGGTCCCGAGATCAATTTCTTCCATAGGGCCTTAGATTTCAAGAGGGGGTTTGTCTACCTAAGTAGGCTAGAATCTGAATTTCTGGCGGGATGTAATCTTTCTCGTCTTCCTGATCTAGATGGGAAGATTGTACACTTTCCTGTTATTGATAATGTACTAGCAATCATTCCTTTATAGGTATGATTACTCTTGTTTGGTTTCTATCTCTCTCTCTCTCTCTATAATATAAACTATTCATCATAGAGTACCTATGTTAGGATAAGTGTCTCATAATCATTAGATTCTAGGAGCCATGAATCCAGTAGCTTGTGGGTTGTCTCCTTTTTAGGCCGATCGTTCTCATCTTCTTAGGTTAGCCTGATTCTTCCTAGATTATGATCTTAGAATCTTTCTTCGGCCACTATGGAATTAGCCATGAACGACTTTATGTTTATTTGGATGATTTCCTAAAGACCTTCCTCGAAAGTAGTATCTTTGGAATTATAAAAGGTGATATGCTGGTGGAGGGAGCGATGAAAATGGGGCGTATAACCCCATTTCCAAGAGTATAACCCCAAAGTCTTAGTAACGGTTCCAGTAATTTTGGACATTGTCCTCGTTATTGGATATTCCAACCCAGCTTTTCCATCATTCTTGATGGCAGGACATTAATGGAAGTTCCCTATTAATCATGACTTTTCTGATTGGAATACCTTCAAAGTAGGGAGCGTTGAAAATGGGGCGTAGGCGATCTGTCATATCCTTGGTAGGATTTGGGAAGATCATCGTCTCACTAGAGAAAGTGGGTTCCGAAATGAAACCTTAGCTTCCCCCCTGGTTGATAGGGATCTCGATCACTACTCGAGATGGTTCGTAGGTAATCGCATCGCCTTTCATTTGGTTCACTTGGTGGTAAATAGCTCCCAAGGGCTTTGGCAGTACTACCAATAGGTTTACCTCATAGTGGACCTCTTATTGCTCCTCATCGGGAAACCCTCCCATCTACATGATCTCCAACAAGTCATTCTCGAATTCTTTAAGCTCTTATTCAGTTGTACTATGAGCATCACTTTGTTGGGTATCCTAGTTGGTGTTTTTTCTAGTTGTTGGGATGTGAAGACTTTTGGATTGGTCATTTGACAACTCATCTTTTGTAAAGTTTCTAAACGTGATCTTTTTCTAGCTCCTACATAGGACACGTAAACTCCTTGTTGGTTACTGGCGGGGTTGCCCGTAACCTTGTTTGAGCTAGTTTGTAGGCTCTAAATTGTCTCTGGATCCTGTGCTTGGAAGTTCTTCCTAATTCTTTGCTCGGCTTGTCATTCTTGCCAACTATATACCATTGTCCCTTTTGGATGATGGCCTTCCTAGGTTGGAATTTTTCTGATCCCAAAGAAGTGGCCTTTCAGCCATTGGGATCCTAGTAGTTGGTTAGAGATTTTTGGCTGGCTGGCCATTTCTATTTCTCGAATTTACTGGTTTTCCTTCCAGCTCTTCTATGTTTTTCTCAATTTCCTTCTTCCTTTTTCTCTCCTTCTCTCCCTCTCTTCCTCAAAACTCTCCTTTCCTCCCTAGCTAACGCTCACTTCCTTCCATCACCATTTTTCTTTGTTCTTTGCTTATTTTTTTTTTAATTCCCACCACCAAATTGCACCCACACACAAAACGTCCCTTATATATACATAGTAGGTTGGTGGAAGGAGGAGGGAAAAATGAAGAATCTTCTAGAGTACCCTAGGTCTTTCTATCAAAATTACCAAACAACCCCTTTCCCCGAAAGTACTAAAATGCCCCTAGTCACTTTTTGTCCGTATCAAACCCGTTCGATCTCCAATTTCAACATACTACCTGTCTATAGGCTCATGAGTTTAGGACCTTTGTAACGGTCCTCAAGAAACATCTAAAAAAATACCCATGTTAAAAAGGAAACCTTTGACCTCTAGGGGCAAAATCGTCATTTCCATTTAATTTTCCAAATTTTACTTTTCTCAAATTTTTGGGTTGTTACATGGATTGTCAATGGTCTTTACTAACAATCCCTTCCTTCAGATTGAGGATGCTTTGTATAGTCCATCTACCCTTGATCGTTTGACAAGTTTAGATGATCTGAATCCTTCAGAGGTGCTAACCCCTACCTGTAGTCCATATTGCGAGGTCTTCGAGTAATCCTTCACTAGAGTCCCCACTAGTAAGTTCTTTGTTATTAAAGGCCTAGTTCTACGGGAGATAGCTACTTCAGTAACTTGATCGAGTTTATTTTTTATTTATCTAAATATGTCCTTTCGCTGAACTCAAACACATGGATTCGGATGCGGCTTTTCTTGCTTCATCTGTTTCTCACCTTGCATTATCATCTTTGGAGGCTGTCAAGGATATCATCATATCTTTTATGGCCAGAGGAGACTATGATGACATAGGAGAGTTAGTTAGAGAAGTGGAAGTTTTCACCTAATCTTCTCTTGCAGCTATAGTAACTTCTCTCCTAATTATGCCTATTCTGGATAATTTTCAAAAATTCTTCTCGTCCGACCATATGCACCAAAATTCTCCTCCATCGGACGCACCTACCAAGGTAGAATTTGATGATCTTTACCAAAGTTAACTTATTAAAAATGGTGAATGCTCTCATATATGAGGCCTCTTCTGGGAAAAAAACATTAGAAAATGGAAGTTCTTTGTGCTCAACTCGCTGAAGCTGAGTAACTCGCACACAAATTGAACAACATTATGAATTCACAAATCACAGAAGAGAAGTTGCTCTAGAATACTTTCGAAGAGAAGAAAAAAGGGGCCCGTGAAGCTTCCATCGAAGATGTAGCCTTTCCGTTTAACATTAGGATGTAGAAGGTGGACTTTCAAGCTATGCTTGGTGGGCTACTTAATTTGTAACTCTGGAATTTGTTGTAACTATAGGCCTTTTGTTAATGTGGTCTGCAAGTTTTGTTTGACACTTCAATTTGTATTTAAAATCTTGAGATACTCAAACGCTAAGAAGCAACAGTAGCAATTCTGCATTCAATCTCCATTACTTCTCATGTATCTTGAGACTAACTCCCAACTAAATCTTTTGGCCATAAATATAAGTCATTGTCAAAAAATTTTCTCACACATTTCTTCCCAATCAAATCGGGTATAAAAAATGTTTCATGTCCCTAGGGCGACATCTGAGCATTCCTATGATGTTTTTGCTTCTGTTTTTTTGGCGAGGTGTCTCTGCCCCTCCAATCACTAGTTGAGGATTGATGAAGCTCGAGCTCGGAAGGGGGATGAGGCCTTGGCTGTAATGTTGCGTTGATATTCTCCATTAGGGCCAAGTGGATGCAACCATGATGAGCTGTCTGAAGAAGAGGAAAAGATAACTATGGGAGGTCCTCTCAACCCTTCATATAAAAGAGAAAGCTGCCTCCCGAAATAGGGATAAGGTTGTTGTCTATGAACTTAGCCGGGGCTTCAGTAGGGTGGCCCAAGACTGAATTTTTAATTTTATTTAAGAAAATCTAATGTTATTCATAGCATTAATCTTCGAACTGTGACAACTATTATATGCACATTTAACTGCTTATAAATTGGCTTCTATAAGGACAAAACTCCTTACCACAAAAATGTCTTTTCAAGAGCACAATCCTGGCGACGTTGCCATTCCTGAATATAATAAGCTTATTGAATGCCTTCACATCTAGTCCCAAGAAAAACTATAGATTTGCATTGAATTGAGGAGACAACTCCATGCTTCCCGTGCTTTTGAAGAAGTATAAGTGAATTCCCATCTCCAAAAATGGTCTTCAATCGAGCTCTAAATCATTTCCCTCTATGAGAAGGTAAGTTCAACTAGGGATGCTCCATTGCACATGCAAGGAAAGGTGGCTATTATAAAAGACAAGGGGGAAAAAATTAGGGCTGATGTTGCCTTTCGTGATCCTTTGGGAAAACAGTTAAGGATGGTTACTTTCTGAGATCGGTTTGACCAGGGCTTCACTGACTGTGCGGTCGGGAAGTCCCATTAAGGCTCAGATCTAATAATTTCTTCTTTTTAGGGTTTGAAGTGTTAGCATTTTTATGTAACCTTATCACTTGCCTTTAATAATATTTTCTTGCCTTACACTACGTGTTTTAGTAGGCTAGATTCATGCTTTTTTTTACTATTCTACGGAACTAATGTGTCATCTTGAGATAACTTAAAATTGCATGTGGTAATAATTAAGGATTGACGTAAGCCATATTGGTTAGCTTATAAAATTATCATCAATCTACATGAAAACAATCAACGTCTTCATTTTCAAACTTGAGCATGGAAAACACCAATAGTATCGCTAATGCATAAGCAGTCCTTCCAACATCAACGCTACTCAAAACCTTTTAACCTTCCTTGAAAATCAAACGATCAATCTTCGTCGCTTGGTAGAAACCCAATCAACAGAAATTCAACACATGCAAGATCTGGTGTATGCCCACTAAGTTGATAAGCAAAATAACATTCATTTTCCTGCCGTTTCCATATTTTCTTTCCAACAATAGGTTCAAACCCTTTAGGGTTACTACCAAAAGAGATGACTACAACTTCAGAATATGCAAGGGGGTGTAACAACCCAGTTTTTCAAGAAATTGGAAATTGGAAAATTTTGTAGTAAAATGAAAATTTTTCCCTTGGAAAGGGAAAAACTGTCAGGACCCACCCCTAATCCCCCGGGATTAAGGGCTAAATCCCGATCCCGTCTAACTTACGTATGACACGAAGGCTAAACTGACGTCCAGCCTTCATGTGACACTTAAGTCGGACAAGGGATTCTCGATACGACCGTCCAAAAACTTACGAACTTCCTAGAGTGTACAAAGTCTACTGTGGATCGTATGTATGATGTCTCCGTCTCTCTTGACCAACAGCTCGCGCCGCAACAACCTGGAGGGTATCGAAAACACGAAAAGACTATGAGTGGACAAAAATAAAGTTTAAGGTTAAGAACAGTTAATAGAAAACACAAGTACATTTATACCCTCCGTTTCAAAACCAATGCATGCATATCAAATTCATGTCATAAAACCATGTAAGAAAACCAAGTAGTTTCTTTTTTCCAATTCCCGGGCCTCAGCCCAAAACCATCGAAAAACCATTTCATCTGGGCCACTGCCCAAAACATCATCATCAAGTCTCAGTGAGAGCCACATTCTCATCCATCGGACCTGCTGGATCTATCCGAGTATTTAAACTCCCGAGTCTTTAAACTCAATCTAGGCCTCAATATAATCCGAGTCTTTAAACTCCCGATTCTTTAAACTCAACAGGCCTACAGGGGAAATATCAGTATATCCGAGTCTTTAAACTCAATCCGGGTCTTTAAACCCAATCCGGGCCCGTCCCCCGTCAATCACAATATCCGGGTCTTTAAACCCAATAACCAGATCCAGCAAATCCAATCCAAAACCGTTTTGAAAACCCATTTCAAAATCCATATCCAAACCCGAATCTGAAATCACTGGCCCGAAGCCCTTCCAGCATTCAGAACCGTCATTCCGAATCCAAATCCAGAATCATATCCATCTTCTTTTCCCGATCCAAGTCCGCAACCATCATTCCCTAAGCTAGCATCCGGAATAACCATTCCGAACCCAAACCCAAAAATTCATTTCATGTTCCAAATCGAATTTCGAATCATCATCCGGAAATACAATTCACAAACCCAAAATCCTCTTTCTCAAAACCACTTTTCTGAACTGGGCTTCAAGCCCGAAAACAATTTCCAAAATCCTTTTACTTTCTTTTAAATCAAATCGTATTTCAAATCCCGAAGTCAAATCATTAAAATCAGGTTTAAATCACAATATCCGTCAAATCTCGTAAAACGTGAAATACCGTCATTTCCTTGAAAAACGTGCACAAACCGTAAACCATCACAATCATAAATCAAATCATAGAATCAAGTATAGAAAACATATAAAAACATATATGCATGCATCAAGAGTTAGAAAGCAAAGTCCACTCACAGACCATTCCGTCGTCACCTCGATACGCGCGCACTTACGTCGTTCCCGGCCATTCCGCTATCCTCGGCTTTCCCGAACCTGTTCAAATCCCAATATAAGGTCACTAACTACTTCACGATACTCATACTAAAGCCCCATAATTTTCCCGATTTTTGACTATTTTTAACCGAGTCCTAAAACCTTCGGAAAACGCGAAACATATCGAGACGATGTCCGATCGTCTCGAAACCAGTGCCAAAATGTTCGTTACATTAATTACTTTAAAAGTCATGTTGGAAGATTTCCCAAACTACGCCTCACACGCTTCTAGAAGCTTCTGCGCGTGAGACCCACGCGCGTGAACAGTGTCGTCGTCAACCTTAAGTGAAACCGGTTCACTTGGTTCGAACCGGTCCGGTCCAGCCATGAACCGGCGTTCACGGTTCCTTCCAATTTTCCACCCATTTTCATTCCTATCTTCACTACTAGGTTCGTCCCTTTCCAAGAAAACGATTTAAGTAAGAAAACACGAATTAAAGTCCTAAACCTCACCTGTTCAACTCGACCTTAAATCCCAGCAAAAACCAGTTTCGAATTCCGGCTACCCATGGCCACCCCTAGGCTCTAGTTCAATCCCTATGGTTCCTAACAACTTCCTAGAGCTGATAGGACTAAAAGAACAGCTCGACTCAGCCCCAAAAGCCACGATTATTGATTTGAGCAAAACGGGAAAAACAGAGCACACTGAGAAAGTCTGAGGGATTACCTGCTTATCGATAGACACCGTGCATGCCGCCGCATCCTAATGTATTCACAGAGCCGCCCTAGCCTCCTCCTTAGCTTTGCCTGGATCAAAACACGGCAATACCCCCCAACTCCCTCGACACCTCTCTGTTTCCCTGAGAACTCCAACCTCACAGCCCCATCAATTTCTTGCACAGGTTTCACTCACCAGTCACTCACTAGTTCCTCCCTTCTCTATGTCACTCTCACCAATTCACAAAACCTCACACACGCACAGAATCGATCAGCAACACCTCACTGTCTCCCTCCCTGTTCTGTGAAGAATGCCCAAATGCACGGGTTTAAACTTGGACGATTTACAACCGTGCACACATTAATTCCCTAGAAACCTCCAGGTCTCCCCCACGTGTCCCATTCTCTATGGACATCACATAAATATCCAGCCCCACAAAGCCAATTGGGCTTTATCTGATTGGCCCAAGATGAAAAGACCAAAATGCCCCTAGGTCAAAAATTACCATTTTGCCCTTCAACTTCTCAGACCCATTTTACCCTCATGTGGTAACATCGGACAGTCACGTCGGAAGTGACCTCGCTCCCCACAGTAGTAACACACATCCCGACCAGGACCACTACTCGGTCTCCCTGTAGACGCAACAGATGTCGTACTAGTTTGTGGCATCGGCTGTGCTCGGTAACCACGGAACCCGGAACTCTAGAAACTACCAGGTCTACCAAAATGATCATCGCCCGCCGACGATGGTCCACTAAAGTTACCCCTCTTCGGTACCCTCTGGCTCGAAGCTCCAGAAAAAGGTGGCTCCCGGCGTCGTACCGGCAAGCTAGCCTCAACCCTCACCGCAACATCCGACAACTCTCGGAGGGCAGCAAACGATCCAGCCGTCACTAGGGCTCGTATCTCGCCTCGCAGGTCCAACTCAAACCTACGGCACTTCTCGGCTTTCAGTGGCCACAAACGCAGGAGCACAACGAGACAACAACTGAAACATCTGTTCGTACTCAGCCACACTCATACTCCCCTGTTGGAGTTGAAGAAACTCAGCCTCCTTGGTATCACGGAAAGAACGAGGGTAGCGTTCCCTAAACGTCTCCCAGGTCACAATGTGGGCGTCCCAGCCAGACAACTCGAGGGTATACCACCACTCGTACGCTGCACCATCTAGCAGAAAAGTAGCCAATAACACTCGATCCTCTGGTGGGAAATGCATCACTGCAAAAATCCGCTCAAGTCGCGTGATCCACCTCTGGGCTTCCTCAGGATCTGCCCCACCACTAAAAGTCGTAGCCCCGAGCCCCTGGGCTCGCTCAATCGTAGCACTCTCGGTCCCTCTCGCCTCTTCGTCTTCAGGTCGTGGATGGGGTTCACGTCTCAGAGGCATGGTCAACCGCACGCTGAAAGAGGCATAGAATCAATCAGACAACCTAACACAACCTCGCAACAAACACCAACCACAAACCTATGCTCTGATACCAATTGTCAGGGCCCACCCATAATCCCCCAGGATTAGGGACTAAACCCTGCTCCCGTCTGACAACCCAATAACGAAAGACCGAAACAACTTCACGGAAACCACAAATTACATTGTCAGACGCAGGAGAATTAAAACAGCCCAATGTCAACATCTATACAGAGCATAGTACAAAAATAAGGTGAAAACAAAACCAAAACACGGAGTACACGCACAACGGAAAGTTTGAAACACTCCGGGAAAACTCTCGAGTGCTCTATGCCTCCGACGCTGCCTCAACGTCAACCCCCGCGCTAGCTCCACAACCTGGAGGGCAATTAAAAGCTAGAAAGTGTGAGTGGACCATAAAGGATAAAAGTTTCAAAAAAACTATTTTATAACGAACCAGGGTTTGGCCCTCCGTTTTGAAAACATGCATGCATAACCCATTAAGTAAACACAGCTATAAATCACATAGTAATCATCATAAAAACATTTGTAATTCACAAAATAGGCATCATGAAAACAGTACGATAAAACATAAATCCAAGTCATCATTATCCGATCCGAGTCTTTAAACTTTCGAGTCTTTAAACTCAATCCAGGCCTCAATATAATCCAAGTCTTTAAACTCCGAGTCTTTAAACTCAACAGGCCTACGGGGGAAATATCAATATATCTGAGTCTTTAAACTCCGAGTCTTTAAACTCAATCCAGGTCTTTAAACCCAATCCGGGCCCGTCCCCCGTCAATCGAAATATCTGGGTCATTAAACCCAATAATCAGATCCAGCAAATCCAATCCACAACCATTTGAAAACTAGTTCTAAATCCACATCCAAATCCGAATCCGAAATCACTGGCCCAAAGCCCTTCCAGCATCCAGAACCGTCATTCCGAACCCAAATCCAGAATTCCACGTTTCAACTTTAAAACCAGATTCCGCTTTATAATCATTGAAAACCTTTTATCGTTTGAAATCCCAAAACCATAGCATCATAATCAGAAATCAAGATTTTCTTGTAAAACGTGCCAAATACGTAATTTCTCGAAAAACGTGCAATTACGAAAAACAGGTATAACATATTCAAATAATCATGAAATCACATATAAAACCATGAAACAAGTAATTAAACGCAGTTATGCATGCTCAGTTATAGAGAAGGGGTCTACTCACAGATACCGGGCACGTCACTCGCGTCCCGTACGTTCTGTAAGTTCCTCGACCTCCTCGGGGATTCCCGATCCTGTCAACAGTCACCAAAACACGTCAATAACATGTTCACCAAGGTTCTCCTAATTTCCCACAAAATTCCCCGGATTCTAAACGTAACGAACCGAGACCCTAAACCTTCAACCTCGTGGTACTAACCCGAAACAACGTCCGATTAACCCGAAACCTATCCCAAAAGATTCGTTACAACGTCTAGACCAAAAACCTAGTTGGAAGTTTCCCCAGAAACCACCGCACAAGCCTCCACGCGCCGCCCAAAGTGGCTGCGCGTGGGCCTCACGCGCCTGCACACAAGCACTGTTCATCGTCTTCCTCAGCCACTCGACCGGTATGAACCGGCGAGGGCGGTTCTTCGTCATTTTCAGTCCGTTTTTGTTCCTTTCAAACCCAGTAATTTCGTCCTATCCTAAGCAACTCAATCCAACCTTAAAAACTCGACATCACGGCCTGAAACACAACTCCCCAACTCGAAACAGAAACCATTGAAAACCCCTGTTCAAGCTCCCGGCCAACCGTCTACTCCCCCGTCACGGCTTCACATCCTAGAGCTTCCTAGGACCCTTCTGAGTCCACTAGAACTCACCAAAAACTTCGACTCAGCTCCTACCTTCACGACTTTCAGTTTGAAAATTACGGAAAAACAGAGCATCTAAACGGGTTGAAGAAATTACATGTGCTCAAGCCGCGGCCGTGAGCTTCACCGTGGTTATGCGACCCTTCTAATCCTCCTCCGTCCTCTGGACACCATCACCAGCTTCGATTGACCAAGCACGGCTGCACCACCACCAAACACCCTCTTTGTTTCCCAAAGAACTCACCCCTCACCTCACACCAGTTTTCCTCACAAATCTCTCGTTCCAACTCACTCATCAGTTCTCCCTTCATCTCTGTTCACTCTCACCAGATCACAATAACTCACACACTCCCTTCACCTGATCGATTTCCCTCTCAAACCTCACTCTGTTTCCTCTCGAATGCACGACTACACATCCCAAATAATTGGAACCGTGCACACGCCTAGAACCCAATAGACATAGGGCACGTGTCACCATCCCAAGGGCCAAACTCAAAATATCAAATCTTCAATGTACACTTGTCCTCATCAGATTGCACAATTCCCAATGTGCAAAAAGACCAAAATGCCCCTAATTGTGAGTCAAAATTACCGTTTTTCCCTTCACCGTTCTAGACCTGTATCTCGCCCGTCCAATGTCCGATGAAAGCATACCGCCTGTCGTTAAACTCAGGACTATGAGATCTACCTAACGGTCCTCAGTCTACGGGTCAAAACTCGATCGTATGAAAAGTCAACTTTTCCCCCTATTTTAACCAAATTACGAAAGTGCCCTCAACCTTCCGAACATCATAACTTCCTCCTCAGATGTCGGAATCGGGCGTGCCACCTGTCTACGGACTCGTGACGTCCCAAACTATGTCACGGTCATTGGTCAATGTCCAATTGACCGCCCGAACTAAAAGTCAACTTTCTCGGGACGGGTCGTTACATTTTATCTCAACGGTTCTATATAGTTAGTTATCCATGATCTGACAATGTTGTTATTTGAAATTTTCTCTAAAAAATGGCCACTTTTGGAAGGGTAGCATGTCAGTAACGGAGTATGAGCAGAGTTTTTAGATTCTTTCACGATTTTCTTCTGTGTTTGTGACTATTGAGGCCAATAAATGTCACAGATTTGAGCTTCGCTTGCGAGGTGATATTCGTGCAATTGTGACGACAGGATCTTATGCTACTATGAGAGAGTTATATGATGATGCGGTACGAGTAAAGAATAGTTTACCTGCACGACAACCGTTTTCAGGTGGTGGACGACGCCGAGAGCGTCAGTATTATGGATCTTCGAGGTAGAGGGCCGCGAAGAGAGGCAGTTTTGGTGGAGCGTCATCATCTGGCAGTAGTCGTTTTGGAAGATATGGTGGTACCCAGATATCCGAATTCAGATCACAACAGACTCCTTAGTCTAGTGGTACAAACCGCTGACCGAGGACTTTGACTTGCTATTCTTGTGGAGAGCCTGGCCACTTTGCGAGAGAGTGCTGACGGATGTTTGGTGGCAGCGGTATAGGTCGGGCCACAGCTGAGTAGGGTCCAAGTACAGCTTCGACTTCTAATGCGACATGTTGCAGAGGAGTTGGAGGAGTTAGTGGTGGATCACGAGGATCACGAAGACGTGGTTGATCTTCTGGACCACATACCCGAGTATTCGCAGTTATACAGCAAGAGGCTCGAGCAGCGCCAGTAGTGGTGACAGGTACACTTACTATTTTTGACCATGATGTAGGCATTTTGATAGATCCCAGAGCCACTCATTCTTTATCTCACGGAGTTGTGCACTGTTGGTGGATAGGGAGGTGTTCGAAATTGGTTGTGATATGGGTATTGGTACACCGACAAGAGAGGTATATATTGTGAGTCAGATGTTGAGAAAATGCCCTGTGATGATATGAGGTATTGACTTGGTAGCTGATTTGATACTTTTAGAATTACATGATTTTGATGTTATCTTTGAGATGGATTGGTTGACCTACCATCACACCTCTCTCGAGTGTTTCGATAAGAGGGTGACCTTACAGAGTCCCGGGCTACCAGAGACTAGCTTTCAGGGAGACTAGAGTGTGTTACCCTCCGGAGTTATATTGACTTTGATAGAGGATAAATTATTAAGGAAAGTTTGCTAGGGTTATTTGTCTCACGTAGTTGATACATGTGATACTCCGCTTGTCAAGACCCACCCCTAATCCCCCAGGATTAGGGACTAAACCCTGCTCCCGTCTGACTTACGCATGACACGAATGCCAGACTGACGTCTAACCTCCATGTAACACGTAAGTTGGACCAGGGATTCTCGAATTCAGACATCCGAACTACTGTGGATCACAGGGGTGTTGTCTCCGTCTCTCTCGACCAACAGCCCGCACCGCAGCAACCTGGAAGGGATCAGAAACACGAAAAGACTGTGAGTGGACAAAAATAAAGTATAAGTTCAAAACATTTCATAAAACAATAACATTTATACCCTCAATTTCAAAAACCAATGCATGCATATCAAAGGTATGTCATAAAACCATGTATGAAAACCAAACACATTTTCCTTTTTCTCAAATCTCGGGCCTCAGCCCAAAACCATCGAAAACCATTTCATCCGGGCCACTGCCCAAAACATCGGAAAACCATGATTGAAAACCATATCATATTTCCATTCACCGAACCTGCTGGATCTATCCGAGTCTTTAAACTCCCGAGTCATTAAACTCAATCCAGGCCTCAATATAATCCGAGTCTTTAAACTCCCGAGTCTTTAAACTCAACAGGCCTATGGGGGAAATATCAATATATCCGAGTCTTTAAACTCCCGAGTCTTTAAACTCAATCCGGGTCTTTAAACCCAATTCGGGCCCGTCCCCTTTCAATCATAATCCAGGTCTTTAAACCCAATAACCAGATCCAGCAAATCCAATCCAAACCGTTTCAAAACCTTTTTCCATTTCCGAATCCGAATCCGCAATCTCATCAAGATCCCGAATCCAAACCCAAATCTCATATCCATCTCCTTTCTAGATCCGAGTTCGCAACCATCATTCCGTAAGTCAGCATCCGGAATAACCATTCCGAACCCAAACCCGGAATCCATGTTCAAGTCTCAAATCGAATCCTAAATCGTCATCCGGAAATCCGACTTAAAAACCCGAAATCACGTTTCTCCAAAACCACTTTTCTGAACTGGGCTTCAAGCCCGAAAACCCTTTTCCGAAATCCTTTTACTTTCTTTGAAATCAAATCGTACTTCAAATCCCGAAATCAATCATTAAAACCAGATTCAAATCACAATACCCATCAAATCTCGTAAAACGTGAAATACCGTCATTTCTTCGAAAAACGTGCACAAACCGTAAACCATCACAATCATAAATCAAATCATAGAATCAAGTATAGAAAACATATAAAAACATATATGCATGCATCAAGAGTTAGAAAGCAAAGTCCACTCACAGACCATTTCGATGTCGCCTCGATAAGCGCGCACTTACGCCGTTCTCGGCCATTCCGCCATCCTCGGCTTTCCCGAACCTGTCCAAATCCCAATATAAGGTCACTAACTACTTCACAAAGGTCATACTAAAGCCCCATAATTTTCCCGTATTTTTGGCTATTTTTAACCGAGCCCTAAACCTTCGGACAGCTCGAAACTTATCGAGCCGATGTCCGCTTAACCCGAAACCTATCCCAAAATATTTGTTATAACATTTAGACCAAAAACCTTATTGGAAGTTTCCCTAGAAACCACCGAATGCGCCTCCACGAGCCGCCCAAAGTGGCTGCGCGTGGGCCTCACGCGCCTGCACATAGTCATTGTTCATCTTCTTCCTCTCGACAGTCACTGCTCTGGACCGGCGTGGCCGGTTCTCCGCCGTCCGCCGTCCGTTTTCCTTCCTTTTTCCTCCATTCTCTTCGTCCTCAACCCAACAATCCATTTCCCTCAACCAAACACGACAACACAGCCTCAAACTCATCCTCCCAACTCAAACAGTAACCACCCGACCACCCCTGTTCTTGCTTCTGGCCACCCGTGAAATCCCCCGTCATGGCTTCGAATCCCAGAGCTTCCTATGACCCTAATGAGTCCACTAGAACTCACCAAACACCTCGACTCAACCCCTAACTTCATGACTTTATCTTTGAAATCCAACGACAAAACAGAGAAAGCAAAGGAAATTAAAGAAATTACCTGTACGCCGACCACCACCGTGAGCTCTGCTGAGTCTGTTCGACTCTCCTCCATCCTCTCAACGCCACCACGGGTTCAATTGATGGTTTAGTCATGGGAAGTGCACAACCGTGCACGGTGGTTCTCGGTTTTGGGTTCTCTGGTTTTCCTCACAGTCCCCGTCTCTCACACACTCACCACCTTCCCAAAACACTCCCTAGCCTTCCACTTAGCCTCTGCTCACTCACTTGATCAACAGAACACACAAACACACACTACAATCGATCAATTCCTCTTACTGTCTCACCCTCTGTTTTTCCCTCTTTGAACAAACACGATGCACACACACACCCGTTTAAAATCACACCGTGCAAACTTGTAGAAACCTCTAGTCCATTGCCACCTGTCACAATCCCATGGTCCCTCTCAAAATATCCAATTGCACCAGTACACTTGTCCTCATCTTATTTGCACACTTCTCAATGCACCAAAAAGACCAAAATGCCCGTATGAATCAAAATTACCATTTTGCCCTTCACCGTTCTAGACCCGTATCTCGCCCGTCCAATGTCCGATAAACGCATGCCGCCTGTCGTTGAACTCAGAACGACGAGATCTACCTAACGGTCCTAGGTCTACGTACAAAAACCCTGTCGTGCGAAAAGTCAACTTTTTCCCCCTATTGTAACCGAATTACGGTAATGCCCTCAACCTTCTGAACATCATAACTTCCTCCTCGGATGCCGGAATCGGGCGTGCCACATGTCTACGGACTCGTAATGTCCTTAACTACGTCACGGTCATCGATCAATGCCCAATTGACCGCCCGAACTAAAAGTCAACTTTTTACCTATTCCAAGGGCAAAATCGTCTGTCTACGCTAACGGGCCAAAAGTAACCACTAAATACCGATTAGACTCACTAATCCGTTACTAATCACTTTACTAATGCCAGCTCTTGGGACGGGTCGTTACAATCTACCCTCCTTAAAATAATTTCGTCCCCGAAATTCCGCACCTCGTACCTCCCACCTGGGGTCTCCTACTTGGTAGTCAACTCTTACCCAACAACTACACCGGCCAGTTCCCAACCTATCATCTCCACCTTGGGTACGTCACAACACCACCACCTACACCGTCACGTCTCTCAACTATTTCGACGACCCTGTCGGAATAAATCAACAAAGTCCTACAGGCACTTCTAGGTTGTGGGTTCTCTTCAATAACCTCATATCGATCAGTGATAGTCACTCATTTCTCAGTTCCTTCCGTCATATGTGGACAAGTCTCCAATCCAGCCGTAAGTCGGCCCAAACCACAAGGAATACAATACCACAAACCCCAACTCACAGACTTATCACTCGGGTCGTCACACCCGACTAAGACCATTCCTTCTCATGACTCTACTTACCAACACCAACCGATATCCATCACTAGGGGGAACAGACCCTGCCATCAAGGCATCCGGCTACTCATTGCCGCACAATTCCAAACTCAACCCAACTGACCACCAATCCCTCCGATCAACATCCAAACGCCATCCAGCCCAACCGGCCATCATCAATCGGCCTCCTCGGCCTACGTATCTCACTAACTCAAAGAACTACTCTCAGGCCCCTCGGGCCGACCAACCTACTCATATGTAGCTCACCGGCTACCTTCCAGGTTACTTCTACTAGCGTATCTCCGACCCTATGGTCCCTTCATCAAGTAACACCAATACCAGCGCCAACGCACTAACCACTCCTGCCCTGAGCCGACATCGCACCGCGTATCGAGCGACTAGCACCCTCAATCGCCGCTATCTAACCACCCCAAATGTACTATCACTATCATATCCAAGTTGCTTTCGGGCTGTTCCGCGTCGAGACATCACATCCACAGTAGCATCACACCACCCAAGTCGACTAACCAACGATTCTGGGAACCAAACCTCGCGCAGAACATCCAAAACCTCGCTCTGATACCAATTGTCAGGGCCCACCCCTAATCCCCCAGGATTAGGGACTAAACCCTGCTCCCGTCTGACTTATGCATGACACGAATGCGAGACTGACGTCTAACCTCCATGTAACACGTAAGTCGGACAAAGGATTCTCGAATTCAGTCATCCGAACAACTGTGGATCGCAGGGGTGATGTCTCCATCTATCTCGACCAACAACCCGCACCGCAGCAACCTGGAGGGTATCGGAAACACGAAAAGACTGTGAGTGGACAAAAATAAAGTATAAGTTCAAAACATTTCATAAAACAATAACATTTATACCCTCCGTTTCAAAAACCAATGCATGCATATCAAAGGTAAGTCATAAAACCATGTATGAAAACCAAACACATTTTCCTTTTTCTCAAATCCCGGGCCTCAGCCCAAAACCATCGAAAACCATTTTATCTGGGCCACTGCCCAAAACATCGGAAAACCATGATTGAAAACCATATCATATTTCCATTCACCGAACTTGCTGGATCTATCCGAGTCTTTAAACTCAATCCAGGCTTCAATATAATCCGAGTCTTTAAACTCAACAGGCATACGGGGGAAATATCAATATATCTGAGTCTTTAAACTCCCGAGTCTTTAAACTCAATCCAGGTCTTTAAACCCAATCCGGGCCCGTCCCCCGTCAATCATAATCCGGGTCTTTAAACCCAATAACCAGATCCAGCAAATCCAATCCAAACCATTTCAAAACCTTTTACCATTTCCGAATCCGAATCCGTAATCTCATCAAGATCCCGAATCCAAACCCAGACCTCATATCCATCTCTTTTCCAGATCCGAGTCCGCAACCATCATTCCGTAAGCCGGCATCCGGAATAACCATTCCGAACCCAAACTTGGAATCCAAGTTCAAGTCTCAAATCGAATCTCGAATCGTCATCCGCAAATCCGACTTAAAAACCCGAAATCACGTTTCTCCAAAAACACTTTTCTGAACTGGGCTTCAAGCCCGAAAACCCTTTTCCGAAAACAGTTTTCCGAAAATAATTTTCCGAAATCCTTTTACTTTTTTTGAAATCAAATCGTATTTCAAATACCGAAATCAATCATAAAATCAGGTTCAAATCACAATACCCATCAAATCTCGTAAAACGTGAAATACTGTCATTTCCTCGAAAAATGTGCACAAACCGTAAACCATCACAATCATAAATCAAATCATAGAATCAAGTATAGAAAACATATAAAAACATATATGCATGCATCAAGAGTTAGAAAGCAAAGTCCACTCACAAACCATTTCGACGTCGCCTCGATAGGCGCGTACTTACACCGTTCCCGGCCATTCCGCTATCCTCGGCTTTCCCGAACCTGACCAAATCCCAATATAAGGTCACTAACTACTTCACAAAGGTCATACTAAAGCTCCATAATTTTCCCGTATTTTTGGCTATTTTTAACCGAGCCCTAAACCTACGGACAACCCGAAACTTATTGAGTCGATGTCCGCTTAACCAGAAACCTATCCCAAAAGATTTGTTATAACATTTAGACAAAAAAAACCTAGTTGGAAGTTTCCCCGGAAACCACCGCACGTGCCTCCACGCGCCGTCCAAAGTGGCTGCGCGTGGGCCTCACGCGCCTGCACACAGTCACTGTTCATCTTCTTCCTCTCGACAATCACTGCTCTGGATCGTCGTGGCGGGTTCCCACCGTCCGCCGTCCGCCGTCCGTTTTCCTTCCTTTTTCTTCCATTCTCTTTGTCCTCAACCCAACAATCCATTTCCCTCAACCAAACACGACAACACGGCCTCAAACTCATCCTCCCAACTCAAACAGAAACCACCCGACCACCCCTGTTCTTGTTTCCGGCCACCTGTGAAATCCCTCGTCACGGCTTCGAATCCCAGTGCTTCCTAGGACCCTACAGAGTCCACTAGAACTCACCAAACACCTCGACTCAGCCCCTAACTTCACGACTTTATCTTTGAAATACAACGACAAAACAGAGAAAGAAAAGGAAATTAAAGAAATTACCTGTACGCCGACCACCACCGTGAGCTCTGCTGGGTCTGTTCGACTCTCCTCCATCCTCTCAACGTCACCACGGGTTCAATTGATGGTTTAATCATGGGAAGTGCACTACCGTGCACGGTGGTTCTCGGTTTTGGGTTCTCTTGTTTTCCTCACAGTCCCCGTCTCTCACACATTCACCACCTTCCCAAAACACTCCCTAGCCTTCCACTTAGCCTCTGCTCACTCACTCGATCAACAGAACACACAAACACACACTACAATCGATCAATTCCTCTTACTATCTCACTCTCTGTTTTTCCTCTTTGAACAAACACGATGCACACACACACCCGTTTAAAATCACACCGTGCAAACTTGTAGAAACCTCTAGTCCATTGCCACCTGTCACAATCCCATGGTCCCTCTCAAAATATCCAATTGCACCAGTACACTTGTCCTCATCTTATTTGCACAGTTCCCAATGCACCAAAAAGACCAAAATGCCCCTACGAATCAAAATTACCATTTTGCCCTTCACCGTTCTAGACCCGTATCTCGCCCGTCCAATGTCTGATAAACGCATGCCGCCTGTCGTTGAACTCAGGACGAAGAGATCTACCTAATGGTCCTAGGTCTACGTACAAAAACCCTGTCGTGCGAAAAGTCAACTTTTTCCCCCTATTGTAACCGAATTACGGTAATGCCCTCAACCTTCCGAACATCATAACTTCCTCCTCGGATGTCGGAATCAGGCGTGCCACCTGTCTACGGACTCGTGACGTCCCTAACTACGTCACGGTTATCGGTCAATGCCCAATTGACCGCCCAAACTAAAAGTCAGCTTTTTACCCATTCCAAGGGCAAAATCGCGTGTCTATGCTAACGGGCCAAAAGTAACCACTAAACACCGATTAGACTCACTAATCCGTTACTAATCACTTTACTAATCCCGGCTCTCGGGATGGGTCGTTACACCGCTGAGGGTTGAGGATATACTGGTGGTACGAGAGTTTCCTAATGTATTCCTTGAGGATTTGGTAGGATTACCATCCCAGAGAGAAGTTGAGTTTACTATTGAGCTTATTTTCAGGTATACGACCTATTTCTCAGGCACCTTATCGTATGGCACCAGCTGAGTTACGAGAATTGAAGGTACAGTTACAAGACCTGATAGACATGGGGTTTATTCGACCGAGTGTATCGCCTTGGGGAGCCCCAGTATTTTTTTAGGAGGAAGAAGGATGGCAGTCTGAGATTATGCATCGATTATAGGCAACTCAATAATGTGACGATTAAGAATGAGTATCCCCTACCTCGAATCGATGATTTGTTTGACCAGTTGAGGGGAGTCAAACACTTTTTGAAGACTAACCTTCGATCCGGGTACCATCAGTTGAGGATTAAAGAAGAGGATGTCCCAAAAACATCTTTTTGAACTTGATATGGTTATTATGAGTTTTTAGTAATGTCGTTTGGGTTAACTAATGCACCTGCGACGTTTATGGATTTTATGAACCGAGTGTTCTGGCCAAACCTGGATTGTTTTGTCATTGTGTTTATTGACGATATATTGGTGTACTCGAACAGTACGAAGGCACATAAGAAGCACTTGAGAGTTGTGCTTACTACACTGAGGGAAACCCAGCTTTTTGCCAACTTGAGTAAATTCCAGTTCTGGTTAACTAGTGTTGGCTTCTTGGGGCATGTGATTTCAGCTGAGGAGATTAGTGTGGACCCTCAAAAGATTGAAGCTATAACTAATTGGGAGCAGCCAAAAACAGTCACTATGATTAGAATTTTCTTGGGCTTAGCTGGTTATTACAGACGATTTGTCGAGGGATTCTCTACTATTGCTGCTCCATTGAATCAGTTGACTAGAAAAGGAGTCATATTTTTTTGGGATAAGGACTGTGAGCGGAGTTTCCGGGAACCGAAGAAGCGATTGACATCCTCTGATGTATTGACCGTTCCTGATGATAGTGGGGGGTTCAAGGTGTATAATGATGGTTCTTTGCAGGGTTTGGGGTGCGTCTTGATGCGACATGGGAAGGTGATTACTTATGTTTCCCAACATATAAAACCCCATGAAATGAATTACCCCACTCATGATTTAGAACTTGCTGTAGTTGTACACTCCTTAACGATTTGGAGGCATTACTTATATGGCGAGACATGCAATATTTTTACTGATCATCAGAGTCTGAAGCACTTCTTCACAAAGAAAAAATTGAATTTAAGGAAAAAATGATGGTTAGTGTTGATTAAGGATTATGACTATACCATTGAGTATCGTCCAGGGAAAGCTAATGTGCTAGTCGATGCCCTCAGTTGAAAGTCAACGAGTTTTGTAGCACATTTGAGGATGTTTCACATACCTTTACTGGTTGAACTCCGTAAGCTTGGGATTATTCTTGGAGTTGATAGTCAGGGAGATTTATTAGCCTGTTTCCATGAGCGGCCTATTCTTATATATCGGATTATTGATACTCAATTTCAGGATCCTACTTTGTGTATTCTTCGAATTGAGATTGAAGCCGGGGAGAGTCAAGATTGCACACTTAGAGATGATGGAGCCTTATTGAAAGGAGGCCGGTTATGTGTACCTGAGGATGTGGCACTAAAGAAAGAGATACTTGAGGAAGCTCACAGTTCAGCTTATGCAATGCATCCTGGTGGAACCATGATGTATCGTACTCTCCGAGAACACTATTATTGGACTGGTATGAAATGGTAAATTTCTGAATATGTTAGTAGATGTCTGATATGTTAACAGGTAAAGGCTGAGAGATAGAGACCTTATGGAACGTTGCAGCCGCTTCCGATTCCTGAATGGAAATGGGATCACCTAACGATGGATTTTGTGTTTAAACATCCCAGGACGTTGAAAGGCCATGATGGTGTCTGGGTGATTGTGGATGGGCTCACGAAGTTAGTACATTTCTTTCCAGTGCGAGAGGAATTTTAGATGTCGCAGTATGCCAATTATTTTATTGATGAGATCATACAGTTACATGGTACTCCTGAATCTATAGTCTTTGATCGAGATCCGAGATACACATCGAGGTTTTGGCAGAGTTTGCAGAGAGCCTTTGGGAAAAACCTAAACTTACCACTGCATTTTATCCTCAGACCGATGGACAGTCTGAGCGGACAATTCAAATTTTGGAAGATATTCTATTTTGCAATCTTAGGGCATCTGGGAGGCGCATCTGGCACTGATGGAGTTTGCTTATAACAAAAGTCATCAGGCTAGTATTGGGAAGATACCCTACGAAGCTTCGTATGGACGACAATGCAGAACACCCTTATGTTGGACTGAAGTGGGCGAAAAGAAATTGTTTACATCGGAGTTGGTAGATATTACCAAGGCAAAGGTCAGACTAATCCGAGATAGACTTAAAGCAGCCCAAGATCGACAGAAGAGCTATGCCAATCGCCGAATCAGAGACCTCGAGTTTGAAGTAGGGGATTGGGTATTCTTGAAGCTATCCCCTTGGAAATGTATTGTACCGTTTGGCAAACATGGGAAATTGAGCCCACACTTCATTGGGCCATATGAGATTATAGAGAGGATTGGCGTTGTTGCATATCGACGAGCTTTACCCCCAAAGCTTTCCAAAGTCCACGATGTATTTCATGTATCTATGCTTCGAAAGTACGTTCATGATGAATCTCATGTTTTGGAAGAGCAGCCTATTGAGCTAAAGGAAGATTTAAGTTTTAAAGAGCAGCCTGTACAGATTCTAGACCATAAAGACAAGGTGTTTTGACGAAAGACTTCCTCTTGTGAAGTTATTGTGGAGGAATTACAATGTAGAAGAAGCTATGTGGGAACCTGAAGCACAAATGCGAGAGTAGTACCCCTAGTTTTTTCATTGAATTTCAAGGAAGAAATTCATATAAAGGGGGTAAATTGTAACAACCCAGATTTTCAAGAAATTGTAAGTTCGAAAATTTGGTAGTAAAATGGCAATTTCACCCTTGGAAAGGGAAAAACGTTGTCTTTTGACCCGAGAGGTTGTTTGAGATTTGACCAAGACCCATTATGTAGATCGGAAGTTCACAATTACGTAGATAGACGACATGCCGAATTTGGATAACGTAAGGTGATTTTACGGGTCTGGAACGTTTTAAGATAAAACTGGTTAAACTTGGATTATTGTGATTGGTCCTAAAATATGCACGGCTAACCAATGGGTGAGTGACACTTGTCACTCATCCTATTGGCCCTACTTCCCACAAACATGGACTAAGTGCATCCCCCATCCCATTCTTCTTCATTTCAACCGAACAACCATTTTTCATTTTTCCTTTACCCTAGCTGTTGTCTGAGTGAAAGAGAGAGTGAGTGAGAGAGAAAGGGAGTGCTGAGATGAAAGGAAGGCAGGGACGACAAGGATAACCGCGTACGACGGCTGGAAAACACAAAAAAGGTAAGTCGTGGGCCTTGGATTTGGTTTTCCAGTTTTCAGGGTTGAAAACACAAACTGAGGCTAGAGTTGTGTTCTTGGTCCGCATGCGAGTCTACAGGGACAGAAACTAAGGAAAAATGACGGATGGATCGACTGGGTTTCGAGTTTGAAGATTGGCCGAAAATCATCATGCTTGGTTGATGTTTTTGAGGTATGTTCTTTCGATTTTGAGCTTATAGATCAGTTCCTGGGTTGATTACGAATAAATGGGTGAAAGAATGGAGTGAAAAGGTTGAGTTTTGAGGGAGTTATGGCCGGGTCAAGGCCGCTGGTCAATTGACCCGTTATAGGGTCGTGGGTCGGCTAACCCGTTACAGGGTAGTGGGTCGACTCATCTGAATGATGTGGCATACCACATCATAGTTATTAGTTCATATGGTAAATCAGGTGGTGCCACGTTAGCGATGTTAGACCACGTGGACTAATGAGGTCGTGTCACGTGGCATTGTGTTAGAAGTTGTCAGGTGACGTGGCAGCTGATATTTCATGATGACGTTAACATGGACACATGGAACATGTCAGAAGGTGACACGTGGCACAAGTTAGAGGTTGCCACGTGGTAGTTGTACGATGTGAGTAGGGCTACCATCAGTGTTGACCGCTGTTGACCAAACTTTGACTAGCGCATGTGGGCGCATGGGCACGAATTTTGTGGTCAAACTAGTGTTGTTTGAAAGGTGTCGATCTGCTGAATCTAATGGTGGTGGTTTCAGGTCGATCAGAGATCGTTTGATAAGTTATTTGGAGGTTTTTTCCTCTGAAAGCATGCAAGGGACGCGTTCTCAGTTTCAGGAATTTTGAGGGTTTATTGTATGGACTTTTATAGAATGTTAGTGACCCTCGGATGTGATTTGGGCAGGCTCGGACGTTCCGGAGACTTTGGATTAGCTTCAGTTTAGCCTACGACGCGGATTTTGAGAGTGCAGCTTGGATAGTGTGTGAGTGGACTTTTATTTTATAACTGTGCATACATAAATGTTTTAAATGATTTATTATTTGATTTCAGATACAAATGATTTGAATGACGATTTGATATCATTACTTGATAATTTTGTGGATTTAATTATCGATTATGAACGATTTTACGGATTTGCGTGAAAATGTAGTTTTGGGCTTGAGACCCAATTGGATAATTATTTTGAATTGGATTTGGAGTCAAATGTGAATACTTGACTGAATTGATGGTTTTTGGATTTATGAAATGAGTTCTAGACACTGTTTTATGATGGTTTTATGGAAACAGCTTGTGAAAGCTATGTCTCGGGCATAGACCCTATTGAAATGTTTTACCTCCATTTGATACGTAAATGGTTTTAAAATGAGTTTACTGGATTTGGTGACTGTTCCACGTTTACTGTAACGGTCCGGAAATTCGAAAAAGGAAAATTTGGAAAATTTAAAGGAAATGACGATTTTGCCCCTAAAATTGGGCGAAAGGTTGAATTTTAGTTCGATCGGTCAAACGAACTTCGACCGATGATTGTGACGTATTTTGGGATGTCACAAGTTCATAGACAGGTGGCACGTCCGATTCGGACATTCGAGGAGAAAGTTATGATGTTCGGAAGTTTAAGGGTAATTTGGTAAATTGGTTAAAAGATGGCCATTTGTTAACTTTTTGATCGGGACCGTGTTTGGACTTTTCGTGGAGACCATTGGGTAGGTCTCGAAACGCTGAGTGCATAGACAGGCGGCATGTGTCAATCGGAGTCCGGACGAAAAAGTTATGAACTAAGGAATGTGAGGGGCAATTTGGTAAATTATGCAAGCAAGGGCAAATCTGTCTTTTTGCGAGAGTTGCTGAGTCAATTGCATTAGTGACTTACGCCGTCCTTTATTTGACACATGTCACCTGGCAAAGAAGAATTAGTGGCTTGGTTGTTATCTGATATTGGTATTAAATTGTACAAAAATCGCGTGTATGCTTCCCTGAAACAAACGAAAAACAAAGCAGGAAACCATTCATTCAATCTCCCTATCTGATTGAGCTTTGTGAGGGATAGAAAGATATGAGATTGAAGGAAGAAAAACGAGGAAGATTGAAAGGAAAGGGAAGGGAAATTGTGAACGAAACCCAGAGAGCCCGAAACCCCCACCCGAAATACTTGATTGAGAGCTTGAATTGGAATTCGGATTTGTGTGATTGGTTGGTGGAAACAAACGTTTGGGTAAGCTTATTGGACTTTAGACAAGTTGAATGACATCAAAATCGAAGAGAATTGGAGAGGAATGAGCCCACACAAACCCTGGTTTTAATTTGAAAATCCATCTTTGAGTTCGATTACTTGGAAGGAATTAAAGTTACAATTGGCATCGAAAACTAGTTCATAAGAGTATCTCGAAGCTTTTACATGGATCAATTGAAGAAAAATAAGTGGAATTGATGAGGTTCGATGAATGAACAGTGCTCGGATGTTCTTCGAGTAATCGAGCTCGATTGGCGGCTTGAGGTAAGGAATTGTGAAATTGAGTTTACAGAACTTTAATTGGACTTAAAACGATACTATTAGCTTAATCAATTGAAGAAATCGACTGGAAATTGATAGGATTGAATCGGGTCGAACACGAGGGTTGCAGACCCGTTTAACAGAGAAACGAGTGAAAACGGTAACTGTAGCAGGCGCGTGGACTCACGCGCAGCCGCTTGCGGCGTAGCGTGGTGGCACGTGGGCACGAATCCCAAGGTGAGGTCAACATGACTTTTATCCTATTTAATGTAACGAACATTTTGGCACTAGTTTCGAGGAAATCGGTTATCGTTTCGATAGTGTTCTGTGTATCTGAAGTTTTAATATACTTTTAAAATACGTATTTAAATCCCAGAAAAATTGGGGAAATTTATATGAGGTATATTGAGACGTTAGTAACCCTCGATAATGATTTTGGACGAGAATGGTGACTTCCGAAATTTACGGGAAAAACGTGCAGCTCGGAAAGCGAGCGATATGGACAGTGTGTGAGTGGAATTTTGTTTTCTACCCAGAATGCATGAATATATGTTTTAAATGCTTTATTATATGATTTGAAATGAATTGGCATGATTGATGTTTCGATATGATGATTTCCAGATTTTGGGAATATTATATTGTTTTATATGATTTTTCGCACGATTTTCGAGAAAACCATGAAATTGCTGTTTTGGGTGAAAGCCCGGGATTTGAGATTGGTTTTGACTCGGATTATGAGTCAGGAAATGATTTAATGGATTTGTAATGCTTTCTGGATATATTTTATGGATTTATGTGAAAGTGGCAACTGAGGTTGCGGTTACGCGGATTTGCGTGAAAATGATATTTTGGGCGTGAGACCCAATGGAAATGTGATTTTGATTGGATTGGTATTTCCATGTGATTACATGATGATATTGATGGTCTTCGAATTTATGAAATAATTGGGACTCTGGTTTCATGGATTTTGAGGAAACTATGTTTTGGGCTGAGACCCTGTATTGAAAATGGTTTTGATTTCAAATGCAACTGTTTTTCATTGGTTTTCATGGTGATGATTTGTTGCGGATATATAGGGCTTTCGGGGTGGAATATGTTTCCCCGGAGTGCATCCTGGATTGTGGATATTAGGGCTTCCGGTTGGGAATGTGTTTCCCCGGAATGAACCCTGGAGATAACGCTCGCCTCTAGGATGGATGTGTTTACCCCTGAGAGGTCACGTAGCACGGTCTGTTCTAGTGCAGCCGAGGGAGGCTCGACTCAGATCAGATGTGCTGGATTATATAGAGATCGATCGGTGATGTGTTCATGATGATCTGGATTGTCGGCTGGTGATGTGTTCACAACGACGGATGCTCGGATTTTGAGCGATCCTTGAGCCTATTGATTTGCACGCGTTGCAGGGATAACGTGACTATATGAGATTGGATATGGAAATGAGTTCCGTTGACAGGACCACCCCCGAAGGGACATTGATAACCGTGCCCAGTCCTGCTCCCGTCTGGCAAGTCGACTGAAATTCCCAACTTACCCTCGGTGCTTGCTAAACCAGGGATAGCCACACGCGTACTTACTCATGCCTCCGCCTCCCGATCAGCCTCGACCAACGCGCCACGACCTGGAGGGTCAATAAAAACCAAAAGGTGTGAGTGGACAAAAATAAATCAGTTTACAAAACAGTTACAGAAAGACGTTTTTACCCTCCACGTAAAACCAATGCATGCATTCAAAAATCATTTCGCAATCTGTTACATTTTCAACGTAAAAAAACAGTGCATGAAATCAATTCATTTTCCTTTTCTTAACCTTCGGGTCTTAGCCCGTAATCATAAACACAGGGCCTCAGTCCAAAACCATGAATGAAAATCCAAGTATACAACATAATCCAAATCCATCAACCATATAAACCGGGCTACTGCCCAACTCAATCGAAACATCAGAAATTAACAATAAATCACAAGTAAATCATTTTGCTGGATATCAAGTGCGCCCGAGTCTTTAAACTCAAAACTATGCGCATAATCAGGCCTTCCCGGGATTTCAACGAGTCTTTAAACTCAGAACCTAATCAATAGGCCTCGGGGGTATCACAATAACCGAGTCTTTAAACTCACGAGTCTTTAAACTCAATCCGGGTCTTTAAACCCAATACGGGCCCGCCCCCGTCATCAATTAACCGAATCTTTAAACTCAAACATGCTCCAGCAACAGCACCGGGTCTTTAAACCCAAAACCATTTTTCAACGGGTCTTTAAACCCAAAACAGTTTTCAATCACAACAACTCGGGATCCATCCCGAAATCACTTTTTGTCATAACAGGACTCATGTCCAAATTTCCACATTCAAATCCTATCTTACTTCACAAAACATAATCAAATCATCATTAAAACGGGGCATACATAATCATATCAAAACACTTTTATCAACCTTTACCCATTCCCGAATTCGAATTCGCAATAACGATTCCGTAAGCCGGCATCCGGAAACATCATCCCGAACCCAAACCAAGAATCCGTTTTCAAACATCCGAAAATCGAAATCTCGTTATTCAAAATTACTTTTATGCCCCGAGCATCAAACCGAAATCACCTTTTTCAAAATCCGTTTTAGTTCCTTGAAATCGCATCATTTTTCAAATCCCAAGGTTCAAAACATCAAAACCACAATCAAGCACTAGAAATCAAGGTCAGACCACAACGTACTTGAAATCTCGTAAAACGTGCAAATCCGTGACAAACCGTAAACCATACTAACAATCGCAATCCAACATCTTAAAAACATAATACGCACAAATCACATAAAATCATTCATTAAACCATCATCAATCATAAAAAACCCTTAGTCTCGAAATACGTGTGATCTCGTGTGCATATAAAAAATACGTATAAATATGGAAATCGAAATCATCACAAGTCATGTCATAATCATAGAAATCGTAGAAATATTTATGCATGCATTAAATTTTGAAAGCAACGCCCACTGACACACCGTTCTTAAGGCTCGGTTCCGCGCCGCACGCGTTCCCGTAATTTCCGGCATTTTCCAGAAAACCCGAATCCTATCCAAAATCACATTCCAGGGTCATTAAGGTCTCAAATAACAACATACTAATTTCCCATAATTTTTCAGGAATTAATCGGTCATTAAAAACGTAGCATAAACCTTCGGACCCTCGGAACAACATCGAAACGGTGTCCGATAATTTCGGAACCAACGCTAAAATGTTTGTTACACTGTAAAGGATAAAAGTCGTGTTGGACTTACCTCGAAAATCGGGTCCACGCGCCCTCATGCGCCGGCGTGAGTGGCTGCGCGTGAGACTCACGCGCCTGCTACAGTACCCCTGCACAGTTCATCGTTCTCACCCGGCCGGCAACTAAACGGGTCCTTTAACCCGCGTATTGACCCGGTTCAATCCCTGCGAATCTCAAGTTGTTTTCTTCAATTGTTTCAGTCTAAAGCATCGTCATGAATCTAATTAGGGGTCTGTGACTTTAATTTCACTATACATTACCTTAATCTGTCAAACCCAGCTTGAGTTTCCGATGAACCTCCGATCACCGTTCGAACCTGGAGGTTCACCAATTCTCCTTATTCTCCTTCAATTGATCGAACCAGAAGCTTCGCAGGGCTACCAGAAACCTGCCCTCGATCTCAATTGCGAGCTCGAAACCGTCTAATCATTCCAACCCAACTGGAATCTCACAAGCTGAACTCAAGAGCCGTCTAGGCTCTCCTCTTCACCATTTCCTTCACTGTCGATCCCGTTCGACTCGTTTGGACGTCTAGAGGATCAAACTCACGTCTAGAGGATCAATTTTCTTCCCAAATCAAAATTAATTTTGAGTTCGTAATTGGAATTTTCAGGTGGGTTCTGTGTTCCTGGGGTCCTTCTCCCTGTTTTTCCTCACCATTTTAATTCCTCTGCTTCTCTCATTCTCCCCTAGCTCTCATATTTCTCCCAAACCCGTTATTGGGGAGGTCGAATTAGCAATGGTTCAACAGTCTCTGTTTTCCCATTTCAACGTCTCAGCACAGTTCACTGTGCAATTTGTTCCCCGCACTGCACCACTACCAGCACAACCGTCCTCTGCCTTATGTCCTTGTTCCCACACTAACTGCATAAACAATCAGACCACAACAGTGCTCCAATTCCAACCTCACCCGTGCACACTCAAACGCCTGCCCACTCTTTTTTTCTCACCTCAAAACGCCAGCCCGTGCACTGCATACACACACCCACAATCTCTTGTTTCCCACATAATGCATAAACAATTCCCTTATCCATTAAACAACTCCTCAACCCATCAATTTCATAAACAATTCACCCCCGTGCACTGATCATGATGTATTCCCATACACGGCTGTCCTTGTTCAAACAGTACCCCTGTGAAATAACTATTTTGCCCTTGTGCAGAAAATTACCAAAATGCCCCTCACGCATCCAGACCCGTAACTTGGTCATTCGAACTCCGATTGACGCGTGCCGCCTGTCTACGGACTCAGGGCATCGAGACCTTCCTAACGGTCTTTGGTCCTCGGCCATCGGACCTCTCGTTCGAAAAGTCAACATTTTCCCCCTTTTTGTCCAAATTACGAAAATGCCCTTGGACTTCCGAACGTCATAACTTTCACCACGAACGTCGAAATCGAACGTACCACCTTTCTATGAACTCGTGACGTCCCAAACTAAGTCACGGTCATCGGTCAAAGTCCATTTGAACGACTGAATTAAAAGTTCACGTTTTACCCACGACTAGGGGCAAAATGGTCATTTTGCATCGTTCGTCCGATTTCGCCCAACTAATCACTGATTAACCCCGCTAATCATGATTAGTTACTAATCTAATCCCGAATTCCGGGATGGGTCGTTACACCCGTGGTTTTATTGAGAATTGTGATTTATAAATGTTTGTGCCCAGATATATTTTACTCATGATTTATCATATGCATGCATGTTTGTGAAACTTGAGGGTAGGAATGTATTTTGATAAATGTATTTCTAAAATTTTGTTTTGTCCACTCACACCTTTTCTGTTTTATTGACCCTCCAGGTCATGGCGCGATGATCGAGGCTGATCGGGAGGTGGAGGCTTGAGTGGGCACGGGTACAGTTATCCCTTGTTTGGAAAGTGCTGAGGGTAATTTTGGAACTTCAGTTGACTTGTCAGACGAGAGCAGAACCGGGCACGGTTATCTATGTCCTTCGGGGACGGGTCTTGTCTTTTACCATCCTCTGTGATTTGATTATCTCGTCTGAACGTCGTAGATCCTAGAGTAGCCACGATACACTGCTAGTAGATGAGTTGCTCCGAAGGAGGTTCAGTCTCAGGAGTGCGAGATTATGATATCACCTGAGTTGCACACGTAACATTGACATCGTGACAGTTACTTGGATATCAAGGATTGGTTATATTGTGATCTATTGATATTTTTGTCCAGACATTTGTATTATGATTTGCATTATTTTCATACGATTCAATTTCTATGCATGCATGCTTTTAATCTCGAGGGTAAACTGTGATTTTACTTAAATCGTATTTTGAAAATGTTTTTTTTTTCCACTCACACTCTGACTGTTTTATTGACCCTCTAGACCGTTGCGTAGATTCTGGGGCTGATACTGAGGCTGAGGCATAAAGGTTATCGTTGTGCACTTGGATATCTTACGGGGTAGGACTTGGTACTTTTATTTGGTACAGTCATCTATGCTTTGTAATACTTTTGACTAATTGAATTTTTGTCTCAACGGTTCTGTATAGTTAGTTATCCCTGGTCTGAAAATGTTGTTGTTTGAACTTTTCTCTAAAAAAAAAGGGTCACTTTTGTTAGTTTGAGTGTGATTATCAGACGAGAGTATGATCCTTTTCGGTTACCGGGATGGGTCCTATTAAGGACCATGCCATCTCTAAGACCCATATCACTGAACTTGTGCAGATGATCAATGCCTATGATCGTCATACTGTGTTAGAGGGTGACACGTTGCACTAGTCAAGGAGTGCCACGTGGCTGTTGTCAGATGTCAGTAGGGCAGACGTCACTAGTGACGTCAGCGTTGACCATCGTTGACTAAACTTTAACCGGTGCGTGTGGGCGCTTGTGCGTGATTTTCAAGGTCAAACCGATATTGTTTGGAAGTTTTTGACGATTTGAATCCAATGGTGGTGGTTTCAAGTCAATATGAGATCGTTTGATAGGTTATTTGGTAGGTTTTCTCCTCGGGAAGCGTGTTCGGGATGCGTTCTCAGTTCCGGGATTTTTGAGGGTTTATTGTATGGACTTGTATAGAATGTTAGTGACTCTCATATGTGATTTGGGCAGGCCCGAACGTCTCGGAGACTTTGGATTAACTTCGGAGCGTTCGAGTGGACTTTTTTTTTATAACTGTGATGCATGCATAAATTTTTTAAATTCTTTATTGTATGATTTGAGATACAAATGATTTGGATGACGATTTGATATCATTACTTGATAGTTTTGTGGATTTAATTATCGGTTTATGAATGATTTGACATTTATCTCAATTAGGAGCGTTCGATCCTGACTATAGACAAGGTTAGTCGAGGAGGTTCTGATTGCTCCTTGCTTTGATGTATGATACAGCCATAACGTGTAGATCAATTTCTCATGCCAATCGATAGGATAATCCCCTAGCATCTTCTTTAAGATAATGAGAATGCTTTTTTTGATGGCCTTCTTCTGGCCATTGGCTTGAGGATAATAAGGACTAGATTGTACAAATTCAATCAAAAATTGATTGCCGAACTCTTTCAGTTCTTGGGATATAAATGATGTCCTTTGATCAATGATGATGGTTTTCAGTAGTCCAAAAAAGTTTTCTTTTGAGAACTTTACCAACTCGAGGGTGGTGATCTATTTGAGAGCCTTGACTTCTACCCACTTAGTGAAGTAATATGTAGCCACTACGATAAAGTTGTGCTTCACTGATGACTCTAGAAATATCTTCCCCTCGAAATGGCCGTGGCTTGACTACTGGGTTGAGGGGTACCGTAGGTGTATGTTGGAATGGAGCGCGTTTTTGGTATGGATCACATCCTTGGGCATATGCGTAGAAATCCAACTAGATATTTTTCTAGTAATTACCATGCTTATCTATGAGCCATTTCATCTTTGGTCTTGCTTGATGTACCCCGCAAACTCCTTCGTATACCTTCCCCATTACGACCATCACTTCTTTGGGACCAATACATCAAGATAATGTACCATCATAGTTTTTCCTTAAAAGGTCTAATCCCCGCATTGTATAGTGGCATGCTTTATTTCTAAAACTCTTGTCTTCGTTGGATGGGTACCTTAGTTACTTAATGAACGGGGTACTCCAATCGTTAGGTTCAACTTCCATATCCATGGTCTCTAGCTTGACACCCTTTTTTTGTATAGATGGTAGGGAACTCCTCCCCACTATGACTTGTTTCTCAGTCTGCCTTTCTTGGAATATGACTCCAGATCTAACTTGGACCATTTCATTAGCTGTTAAGTTCTTCTCTTGGGGTATGTGCCCTATGGTTAGACTGAAAAACATGGATACCAACGATGCCACATCAGTATAATAATTTTCTAAACAAAGGTTTATGTATGTGTAGGTCCCCATTATTTGGTCGACGACCAGCTCGGAGTCTCCATAGATCTCAACTTGCAGTGCTACCATCTCAATCAGAATTTACATTCCGATGATAATGGCTTCATATTCTACATGTTTGTTGGCTATTGTTTCCCAATCCAGTTTAAATGAAAACTAATGGGACAACCCCCTCTTGATCAATTAGGCATATTTCAACTCATTTCAATTTTTTTTTCTTGGATTCATCAAAATATAACTTCTAAGGCAGAGTAGACAACATGCTAACTCATAGAATTTATCCTTCTTTAACGTCAATGACCTTATATTCAACTAAGAAATCAGTAATGTCTTGACCCTTTATTGCCTTATGTGGCATGTATTGGAAATTGAATTCAGATAGAGCTAGAGTCTATTTGCCTATCCAGCCTCTCAAAATAGGTCATGATAGCATACACTTCAGAAAATCCTTTTGGGCGATGATTTGAATAGTGAAAGGCATTTAATGTCTTAGCTTGAAAAGTGTGGAATATAATGCTGACATAACTTCTTCACCACCGTATATCTTTCTTCAACCTCTATCAAGGTTCTACTCAGGTAATTGAATGTCTGCTCTTTTCCTTCCTCGTTTTCTTGAGCTAACAAGCTTCTGAAGTTCTTTTAGGACACTGATATGTACAAATTTAAGGGTCTCCCTTTCTTAGGAGGCATCAAGGATAAAGGTTTGGATAAAAAGTTCTTGAGTTCTTCGAAAGTACTTTTATTTTTTCCTTCCCACTTGAATTCTTCAGTGTTCTTAATTTTGACCACTGAGGAGAAGGCTTGGATCTTCCCTGATAGATTAGGTATGAATCTTCTGAGAAAGTTGACTTTCCCAAGCAGGCTTGTGAAGTTGCTTTTTCCTCTTAGGTAGAGGTGAATCGATGATTGCTTTAGCTTTGTTCTTATCCCATTCGATCCCTATTTGGTGAACTAAGAATCCCAAAAAATTCTCCTCTTGAACTTCAAATACACATTTATGGGGTGCATTTTCAGCTTATATTGCCTCAATTTCAAGAAAGCTTGACTATGATTTTCGAAATGTTTCTCCTTACCTTGAGATTTTACCACGAAATCATCAATGTACACTTCCAAATTTTCCCGATCATTTCATAAAAAATATCATTCATTACCCATTGATATGTGGCTCATGTATTCTTTAACTAGAAGGGAATGCCAATGTATTCGAAGGCCCTCAAGTGTCTTAGGCACTTGAATGCGGTTTTGTGAATTTCATCTTACCATGCATTGCCATCCATGAAGGACAAGAATTGGATATGTGATGCACCATCAATTAGCAAGTCTGCCATTGGCATTGGGTATTCATCTTTTGGAGTTTCTTTATCTAGGTTTCAGTAGCTAACACATATTTTGACCTGCTTAGTCTTCACTTTGATCACTGGGATTATGTTGGATACCCATTTTGCATATTTGACCATTCATATGAATCCTACTTTGAAAAGTTCGTAAATTTTTTCTTTAACTTGGAATTCAGTTTGTCAGGACCCGACTCTCCTCTATTAGGACCCGACTCATCTAGCACGATATTGTCCGCTTTGGGCCTCCTTGCCCTTGCCCTCACGGTTTTGTTTTCGGGAGCTCATGGTGTAACTTCCCAGGGGGTCACCCATCATGGAATTGCACCAGCCTCAACTCGCTTAACTTTGGAGTTCCAACCAAACCCAAAGCCACTGAGCTCCCAAAAGGCCTCGTGCTAGATAGGTGTGTGCCTACACCTTTAAGGCACACCACCATTCCCCTCCAAGACTATTCCCCCTTCGCTGGAATATGGGATCGTTTACTGTTTCCTCTAGGACACGGGTCTTACAATCAACCCCTTTAGGGCTCAGCATCCTCGCTGGCACACTTCCCAGTCGGGGTCTAGCTCTGATACCATTCCGTTAGGACCCGACTCATCTAGCACGATATTGTCCACTTTGGGCCTCTTTGCCCTTGGCCTCACGGTTTTGTTTTCGGGAGCTCATGGTACAACTTCCCAGGGGGTCACCCATCATGGAATTGCACTAGCCTCAACTCTCTTAACTTTGGAGTTCCAACCAAACCCAAAGCCACTGAGCTCCCAAAAGGCCTCGTGCTAGATAGGTGTGTGCCTACACCTTTAAGGCACACCACCATTCCCCTCCCAGACCATTCCCCCCTAGTAGGAATATGGGATCGTTCATCGTTTCCTCTAGGACACTGGTCTTACAATCCCCCCTCTTAAGGCCCAACATCCTCGCTAGCACACTTCCCACTCGGAGTTTGGCTCTGATACCATTCTATCAGGACCCGACTCTCCACTGTCAGGACTCAACTCATCTAGCACGATATTGTCCGCTTTTGGCCTCCTTGCCCTTGCCCTCACAGTTTTGTTTTCGGGAGCTCATGGTGCAACTTCCCAGGGGGTCACCCATCCTGGAACTGCACCAGCCTCAACTCACTTAACTTTGGAGTTCCAACCAAACCCAAAGCCACTGAGCTCCCAAAAGGCCTGATGATATATAGGTGTGTACCTACACCTTTAAGGCACACCACTATTCCTGTCCCAGACCATTCCCCCCTCGCAGTAATATGGGATCGTTCACCGTTTCCTCCAGGACACGGGTCTTACAATCCACCCCTTTAGAGCCCAGCATCCTCGCTGGCACACTTCCCAGCCGGGGTCTAGCTCTGATACGATTCTATCAGGACCTGACTCTCCTCTGTCAGGACCCGACTCATCTAGCACGATATTGTCCGCTTTGGGCCTCTTTGCCTTGCCCTCATGGTTTTCTTTTCTGGAGCTCATGGTGCAACTTCCCATGGGGTCACCCATTATGGAATTTCACTAGCCTCAACTCGCTTAACTTTGGAGTTCCAACCAAACCCAAAGCCACTGAGCTCCCAAAAGGTCTTGTGCAAGATAAGTGTGTGTCTACACCTTTAAGGCACACCACCATTCCCCTCGCAGACCATTCCCTCCTCACAGGAATGTGGGATCATTCACTGTTTCCTCTAGGACATGGGGCTTACACAGTTTCTACGGACATCCTTCTTCTTGGCTAGCAACTATGTTTGTATCCTTTCTTAATAGATAACTGCTGCTTGCCATTCAAAGACATCTTTGAACTCCTTGAGAAGTGTTATCATTTTTTCTTTCATTGTTTCTTCTAATATCTCACTGATTTAAGTTGTTCGAGGGTATTCCTAGGATCCCAGGTTATTTTCTTCAAAAGGATCTTCGGTCTCAAGCGGAGGTTTGTCCACTTTTGATGACCAAAATTTGATGATTTCTGGTGGGATATCATCCTTTTCATCTTCCTCCCCAGTAAATTCTACCATGTTGATGGCTAAATTCTTCATCCCTAGCCGTTTAGTAGACTCGAGCTAACACTCACCAAAAGACATGGCATTAAGCATTTCTTTGTTCGATCCAATATACTGGCAATATTTCTTTTACAAACTAGATTTCTTTTTCTCGGTCTATTTCCTTGTTAGGTAGTTATTCATCTTTAAATTCCCGCCTTGGGAAAAGCACATCCCATTCTTCATGAGCTAGGCATTCTTGCTTGAACAACTTGTAGGTCGTCACCTTGTTAGGGCGGCCATTCTTGTCTTTTCCAGTCAATTTGATGCTTCCCATTTTGGGGTCATAAAAGCTTGCTTCACAAACTGTAGGGTTGGCCATGAATAGCCTTGCATCTACCTGAATGATCTCCTAAGATCCTCCCTTATAGATAGTGTCGTCAAGATTTTATATGGTAATTTCCTGGTGTAGGGTTGCTTTTGTGGATCTAGTCATTCCCTACAAAAATGTTGTAGCTTGTTGTGTTGTCTACTACAAAGAATGCCAACATCAATTTCTTGGACTTAACTGTAATCCCTAAGGGTAAAGCCTCATGATTTTTAGTAATAACCCACTAAAATTGGACATTATAGCGGTAGTTGACAAGCAATATTGTAGTATCCTGTTTAGCCTTTTTTTAAAATTTAGCGGGTAGGACATTGATGGAAGCCCCTCCATATTTCATCATCCTGTCAATCAGGATGCCTTCCAGATGAGCTGAAATGAAGATCGGCCATAGGTGGCCTACCATCTCCTTCGTCTGGGTAGCGAATAATGACTTCTCTCCATAGAAAGTTGTTCTAGAGACAAGATCTTGACCTTTATCCACAGGGATATCGATTTTTGCCCGACAGGACTCGTAAATGGCCACATCACCTATCATCTAGTTCAGTTGGTGATATACTAGTGGCAAGTGTTCTAGTAGAACTACCACCACATTAACCTCTACTTGGAGTTCTTGTTTCTTGTTGAACAAGGCATCCATTTCCATGACTTCCAGTAGATCTTTTTTGAATTCTTTTATTTATTTTTTGGTCATACCATGACCGTAATTTTCTTGTTTAGAAGATTCTTTTTCAGCCGAGACCTCTGTACTTTCATGTTACTTGCTTCTTTGGTCTTCTTGAGAAAGGTTCCCAAGCACCATCTTTTCACAAATTTAGAAGTTTCCGAGATGGTGTCTAAGGAAGAGCTTCCACTGGGACCATACCCATTCATTTTGGAAGGACTGGTTAGTTCTCTATTGGTTATAGAAGGTATTGTTGGTTCCTTGGGAGGGCTTTCCCCCAAGCCCTTCTTAGAATAAAGGTTGGCTCCGTACTATCTCTGGATCTTTCTCTTTGCAATTCTTACGAGTTTTGTGGCTGGCTTTCTATAATTTCATGCCATCTACCACTTTCGTTTTCTGACTGTTGCTTTATATGCTCTGACTATTTCAGTGGCCTTCTTGGCAAGAGCCGCTCTTTTGTTCTGCATTTTTGCTGGTTAACTTGCTCCCCAGTCTATTGGTTAGTTTCTTTCTCCTACTTCCTTTTAATTTTTCCCAATCTATGAGAAATGGAGTTTTGTGGCATCTTCATTTTAGAGTTGTGAGGACCATGGTTCCTCTCAAGTATTTTTGGAGGATCGTTATCTCTACTTCGCTTTGAGCTTTCTGACTTTATCCCAATGCCTGAAGTCAGGACTTCAAGAAAACAATTTGTCTTGCACTTGCTGCATAACACTATCCCGCCTTCGATTGTGACCGACATCCTGTCAGTTTGGTCAATGTGTGATTGTTATTATTTTGTTGTTTTGGCCCCCTTTTGGGAAAATTGGAGATTGAATATTTTGACTGATTTTGTCAGGAATGGATATGTGTCTACCCCTATCAGGGCGTTGGGTATTTTTGCTAGTGCAATATGCCCTTAGTTTATTAACCTTCTAATTATATCCCAAAACTGGACACAATTAGTTGTGGCATGGTGTAGTGACACATGTCATTTGTAGAACTATCTTCTCTTGATGTCTTCAAGCTCGAACAGCTGCTGCTTAGGGTCCATTTTGATTACTTTGTCCCTTTCCAATTCATCGTAAATTTCCCTTTCTTTGGTAAGGTCAAATGAGTAATAACTAAACATTGGTGTTTTTTTCTCGAATAGGTTGCCAGTTGGCATGTCTGATTTATGCTCCTGAGTATGTTTAACTAGCAACTTGTGAGTTACTGGTCCATTCCCCGGGATTTGGATCTCTTATGCGGCAGACCTCTAGTTTATTCTCCTCTTTTGTTGTCTTTGATTCTTTTTTGAGCTCCTGATGCTCCAGCTATTGCACAGGGATCTTATTTTTGTAAAAAGGGTGGTACTTTAAAGTTATGTCTCTATCGTTGTTCTCTTTCAATTTCCTTCCCAACTTGGTTGCTAATACTACTATCTGTTGGAGATAAAAAAAGGTAGTATCATCAAATTTCTTTATGAGGGAGAACCTCATAGCTCATTGTGCAGTGGATAGCATCTAGGCATTGTATATGGAAAACCTACATTTCATCTACATCCTTTTGAAACTAGCGATGAAGTCCTCTGTTACTTTGTGCTCACCTTGCTTAAGATCCATCAGGTCGCGGATTGTAACCTCATGTTCGATTTTTTAGAATTCATCATGGAGTTTGGCTTCCATTTTCTCCCAAGTATGAATGGATGCCTTAAGTAATGAAGTGTATAAGAGAAAGCATCCCTAGACTTGGAACTACTGATCAGTCATAATTTTAGGTAAAGGTTGTCTTCAACAGCTACACATTGGGCTCTAAGTCTCCCTATGTGTTCCAAGGATGAGGTGCTGCCATCTTCACTGAAGAGTGTGAATGTTGGCGGCTTGAAATTCCTGGGAAAAGGGTTGTCCTGATCTATATAGGCCAGTTAAGACATTCTATAGGTGCTGCTGGTTGACCTGATATTCGACATCTTACTTCATTCATTTCGTTCATGAGAGCTTGATGTTCTATTGTATGAGGCGGCCTTCTATTAGGCACAAATTCCTCATTTGATCCTGCTTCATCGAGATCAGGTGTTCTCCAGTTTTTTAATATGCTTCTACTTCTTGGTGGGACATTGGGCTTGGATTCTCCAAGACTATTAGGTGGCTAGTTTCTGAAAATTATCCTAGAATCGAAGCTTGGAAATTCCCAGTGAACTCTACTTATTTCTGGGATTTCAATCCCTGAACCTCTCAAGAAGGTTGGTGTTGGCATCAAGGGCTAAAAAATTGATGCACTCAATTCCATAGGATTTTTGCCCCTATCGAGGGTTGAAATTACCAGTGGCGAGACATTAGTGTCTTTTCTAGAGCCGTGCTATGGATGGAAATTTCTTGAACATGGTAATTCAGAGCTTATTTTAGCAAGCAGATAGGAGAGAAGATATCCTTCAAGAATTCCATGAACTTCTCCTTAGCCATGACTTGGATGGTAACTCCTTCTATCACTCCATCGTAGGGTGGTTCCATGTCAACTTGCGGGGTTGATAATTCCGGTACCGTCTCTTGAGAAAGATTCCTTAGAAATCTCCCTTTAGTGTTTCGGCAAATCTGAGTATATATGTCACGACCCGAATCCCTTAACACGATATGGGGATTGTTCACCGAGCGATGTGGGATTTTTCACCGTTCATCTCAAGACACGAGTCTTACAATTCACACCCCCCCCCCCCCCTTTGGGGCCCAGCGTCCTTGATGGCACACTTTCGGTCGGGGTCCAGCTCTGATACTATTCTGTCACGAACCGACTCCCCTAGCACGATATTGTCCTATTTGGGCCCAACCCTCACGGTTTTGTTTCTGGGAACTCACATGCAACTTTCTAGTGGATCACCCACCCTGTGATTGCTCTACTCCAATATCGCTTAACTTTGGAGTTCCATGGGAATCCAATGTCAGTGAACACCCAAAAGGATTCGCGCTAGGTAGATATATGCCCACACATATAAGACACTTCGTCTTTCCCTCCCCGAGCGATGGGGTATTGTTCACTGTTCTTCTCAAGACACGGGTCTTACAATATTTGAACTTGGAATGCACTCGTCATTCATTCACCATCCGGTCCAACAGGCCACCATCAACAGACCTACTCGTCCCACGTGTACCACCAGCTCAACCGGCTACAATCGAGCACCACAGGCTGATCAGCCTACTCATAATCGTAGTTCACTGGTTACTAACCAGGTTAATCCTGCTGGCCTATCTCCGACCCTATGGTCCAACCATCGAGCATATCCAGCGCCAAACACTCTAACTCTTCCAGCCCTAAGCCGACATACGGCATACCTCGCACTGCGTATCGAGCGACTATCACCCTAGCACTAACAATCGCCGCTAACTAACCACTAACTAACGTACTGTCATTATCGCATCCAGGTTGATGACGGGCTGTTTCGTGTCGAGACATCACATCCACAATAGCATCACAACACCCAAGTCGACGAACCAACGACTCTGGGAACCAAACCTTACGCAGAGCGCACAAAACCTGCTCTGATACCAATCCCCCGGTATTAAGGGCTAAGTCCTGTTCCCGTCTAACTTACGCGTGACACGAAGGCTAAACCGACGTTCAACCTCCGTGTGACTCGTAAATCGGACAAGGGATTTCCAAATGAACCGTTTAGAAACTTCCGAACTTCCCAGAGCGCGCAGAATCTACTGTGGATCGCGTGTGTGATGTCTCCGTCACTCTCGACCAACAGCCCGCACCGCGACAACCTGGAGGGTATCGAAAACATAAAAAGACTGTGAGTGGAAAAAAATAAAGGATAAGTTTCAGAAAAACAGTTATCATAAAGACATTTATACCCTCCATTTAAAAACCAATGTATGTACATACAACTAATTCACAAAACCATTTCATATCCAAAACCATCATTGAAAACCCGAATCATTTCCTTTCCTCAAAACTGCAATTCAAATCTAGGGCCTCAGCCCAAAATCACAAATCAATCTCAAAGTACGGGAACTCAGCCCCAAAACTCATAAAATCTAAAGCATCCGGGCCACTGCCCAAAACATCTGAAAACTAGTGAAAAACCAGTGAAAAACATCAAGCATGCGAGTTGCTGGATCTCAAGTGCGCCCGAGTCTTTAAACTCAAAACCATGCGCATAATCAGGCCTTCCTGGGATATCAATGAGTCTTTAAACTCAAAACACAATCAACAGGCCTCGGGGGGTATCATAACCAAGTCTTTAAACTCAAAACATATCAATCCAGGACCCTCCCCTCGTCAATCAACCGAGTCTTTAAACTCAAAACCAGATCCAGCGGTTTTTCTTTTCTTTTTCTGAGTCTTTAAACCCAAAACTAGTTTTCAATCAATAGTGAAAACCATAGAAAATCCATATCCGAATTCGCAACAATGATTCCGTAAGCCGGCATCCGGAACCATCATCCCAAACCCAAATCCAAAATTTCTCCTTTCACGTTTCAAAACCAAATCCAAATCACTTTTCTGAAATTCTATTCCAAAACCAAAAACACGTTTCCGAAGTCACTTACATGAACAGGGCTCCAAGCCCGAAATCACTTTTCCAAAATCCATCATAAAGCATTGAAATCAAATCATATTTCAAATCCCAAAATCAAATCATCAAAACGCGGATCAAATCACAACGTAATCAAAATTCCGTAAAACGTGCAAATACGTAATTATCTCGAAATACGTGAAAAACCGTAAATCAATAAGATCATAATAAAAATCATAGAATCACATATAGAAAACATATAAGAACATATATGCACGCATCATAATTTTGAAAGCAAAGTCCACTCACGGACCATTTCGCCGCTGCCTCGATACGCGCGCACTTATGCCATTTTCGACCAATCCACTATCACCGACTTTCCCAAACCTGTCCAAATCCCATAATAAGGTCACTAACTACTTTATTAGGCATCTAATAAAGCCCAGTAATTTTCCCAAATTTTTAGCTATTTTTAACCGACCCCTAAAACCTTCGGACATCCCGAAACCTATCGAAATGATGTCCGATCGACTCGAAACCAGTGCCAAAATGTTTGTTACATCAAATAATTTAAAAGTCATGTTGACAACTTCCCCATGAACATTTCCACGCGCCTATACGCGCCACTTAAAGGGGCTGCGCGTGGGCCTAACGCGACAAGCACTGTTCATCTTCAACCTTTCTTAAACCGGTCCAAACCGGTCCAACCTGAACCGGCGTGAATTATTTTGTCCATTTATAGTTGTTTTTTAATCCATTTTCCATCCTAATTAATCCAATAATTTTGTCCTTTCAATTCTAATCATTTCACATATTTAAACCGTGAAAATGGAGCTAGATATTACCTCCCCACATCGACTGTTGAACCGGCCATCTTCCAATTTTTGTTCTGGCCTCCACAGCCTGTCTCAGGCTTCCCTCCAAGCCTAAACGACTCCTAACAACCTCCCAACCATTGTCCAATGAATCAAATCAAATGATAACCCTCAATTCAAAAGCCACCATTTTTGAATTCAATCTCAAACTTCACGGGAAACTCACCTTACCTTGTCATCGTGCACTGCCGTGGTGACCACCACACTCATTTCATCACTCTCTTCATCTTTCCTTCACACATCATGGACCAGGGGTGAGGATCGAAGAAGTTTAGCTGGATTAGTTCTCAGTTTGCTCTGTTTTGTCTCACAGTTCAAGTCACCGTCCACGACGGTTCTTGTGGCAACACTACCATGACCACCCCATCATCATCACCCAATCCCCTTCACGACCCACAGACAACTAATGAAGATTAAGGGGTTTGTAAGGATGGTTTCTCATGGTTACTCTGCTCTCTGTCTTTTTCTATGTTCCTTAACCGTGCAACATTTCCTCATTTTAAAAACCATATGATCGATTGTGAGGCGGTGGGAAGGGTTCTCCCACCTTCCAAAGAAGGACAGATGTCCCAAAACCGTTGGACATCAACCCCAGTGCAGCCACTTGTCCATTAGTCACTGGCACAGATCCCAATGCAGGAAAAGGACCAAAATGCCATTTTGAGGTAAAATTACCAAAATCCCCTAGCATCTCTTGACCAAACCCCGAGCCATCCCAACTCCGATGATAGTGTGCCGCCTGTCGTTGTACTCAGGGGATCGAGACCTACCTAACAATCCTTGAAGTACGTGAAAATGATGTGTTGCACAAATAGTCAACCATTTGCCCCTTTTCAACGAAATTACCAAAATATCCTCAAACTTCTGAACGTCATAACTTAATCCTCGGATGTCGGAATCGGACGTGCCACCTGTCTATGAACTCGTGACGTCCCGTATTACGTCACGGTCATCGGTCAAAGTCCATTTAACCGCCTGAACAAAAGTCAACATTTTTGCCCATTAGGGCTAAAACCAGAGGCCTTTGGGCTCAAAGCCTCGGCTAAGAACAAAAACAGAAACCAAAACAAAAATATTTGGGTTGTTAAACAAAAAAATTTGGGTTGTTAAAACAAAAATATTTGGGGCTCAACCCTAAACGCACTTTGGGCTGCAATTTATTTACACCACCACTTTTTGGGCTCGACACATAACACATTTGGGTGTTATTTCCAAAAATAAATAACACATTTAGGCCATAATTCCTTACCCCAAAAAACACACATTGGACTACAATCTTTCCATGCTTAAATTTTACTCACACACATTAAACATTCCTATTATGCGAATATTTACCCAATTACGTATTTTTCATTTGTATAATAAAAATATAGTATTCAGCCCTAACATCTTTTTGGATCATAAATCGATTCTTATTACTAGGACCTGTCGGATAACTCGATTATCGACTGACATACTCACAACACTCGGTCGATTAGCATGACCCACTATGTCGACTTCTTCTTTGACCAGCTCGACGCCTGACCAGTAGGTCTTATCAGCATCCACTTGTTCATGGGTCTACCACCCACATTTATTTGCTCACAACGAGCTATATGCTGATATACATGAGCAGTCAGTGGCTCCCATGCCCGGTCGGTCCCCTCGGACTCCTTGCCTGGTAGCTTTCCACCAAAGTACCCTCGGCCCCCCGTTCCGCTGCCACCACCGAGGTCCCCTCAGCCACTCGGACCATCACATTCCCACGGCAAACAAAATCCGCCTGCATCAAGGAAAACCTCATAACGCACCTGAATACAACCAGGTAACACATCAGATCAAAAACACATTTCTGACCATCATAAACATCATAAGCATACACGCCATCACGCTGACATACATGTCACACATACATGATACTCATACATGATGGCGTACATGCCCTCATACACGATGACATACATGTCACACATACATGCACCCATACATACCCTCGTAGGTGTCACACATACATGACACTCATACATGCTGGTGATACACTAAAACTAAGAATTAAAGTAAACACAAAGTCACTTAAAGTAAACACAAAGTCACACTCAATACTTAATAAAAACATATGCAAATTAAAACCTTTTTTTTGTAGATTGTAGGTTTGATAAGTATGGATCATTCTTAACAGTGGATTTAGGATACCTAAGTATGATTATCGTTTGATTATTTAATTAGGGCGTAAATTGGTTTTTACTAAGGTGCTACGTGATTAACTAATCTAAACTAACTTAATCTATTATTTACATGGCCAAGTCATCTTTAAACCTAACTCATTCATTATGCCAATTCCAAAATCTACAAAATTCCATAACCTTAGTTCTATGAAATACAAGCATATTATCTCAAGTACGTGCTCGGGAATTCGCCCTATATCTAATCAAGTATTAAGCACAACATAAAAGCATGACACATGGAAGTTTAATGAATATTAACATAAATTATAAAACCATAATAATATTAAGAATCAATCCATGAGTACGATATTCAAATGCAAAGAGAAAATTACGGGATAAAGAGGAAGAGTTACACTTTGAATCCTCAGGAATTCACCTTATAGATGCTAGGTGGTTCGACACACTTTGGAGAAACACTCAAGAATTCGCCTTATATGTCAATGGAGGAAGATGAGTTGTGGAGGATGGTGTAGTTTAATTTTGCACAAAGAATTATCGATTATATAAATTGGAAAGTTTGGTCAAGTGGAGTTTTGGAACAAAAATGAGCAACCTCTACAAATAACCTAAACCTCTCTATTTATAGTAGAAAATTAATCTCCAAATAAATAGGAGTTCGCAATTTAAATCCAAAAAGAAAAATGATTAAAATATTTAAATTAAAGTCCTAAAGGAAAATGGTCATAAAAATCCTAATTAAAAAGGTAATCTAAATCCTAAAGAAAGAATAAATACAAAACTTAATTAAAAAGGTAATAAAACTACTCATTTAAAAAGGGAAAAAATCCTAATTAAGAAGGAAAATTTTCCTCAAAAATGAAGGAAAAAGCTGCTGGAATTGAATAGGAATCGGCTCAGTCGGAAGCTGCTGAAGGAAGGGAAGAGTTTTGGTAGGCGCTAGCCGAATATGGCAATGGGAATTTGGCAGTTAGCTGAAGTCAACACGTTGGGACAAAGGAAGAACGTTCGGTACCGTGGGAAGCATGTGCATAATGGATGGCTGGTTGATCGAAAGATGTCTGCCGAGTGCTTTCTAGGCTGCCTTTGTGGGCTTCGGTAGCTTGCTACCGAATTCCTCAGCGATTTTTGGTGGCCACCTTTCATTTGATCATAATTTCTTCGTTACAACTCTGATTGAGGTGATTCCTTTGCCTAAATTCTCGTAATTTCGTGCTCTATCCAATTATGCATAATTCTCACAAAAAAAATGTTATTTTCTACAATTTTTTGGTATTTAAACATTAAAAGATAAGCATAAAAGGTATAAAATGATGCTTAATTCAAGGCTTATCAAATACCCCCACTCTTAGACTTTGTGAGTCCCTAGAAAATACCAAAACAAACTAAGGATTGACAAAAAAAAAAAATCTTATTAAAATCAAAAAATACTAAGCCCTCAACCATTTGTATCAAATTTTATTTACATAAGTATGACATCAAAGATTTACACTAAAGAGCTACATAGCATATGGAATTCAAAAGTTAATACATCATAACAAATTGCTTTGACAATTAAGACAATGAGTAAACTTGGTGAAATGTATCTCAACATGAATAAAACAAGTATGAATGAACTCACATGGATATGCACTCATAATTTCACTCAATGTGTATAGGGTTTGTGTTTGCACTCAAGGTATGTGAGAAAGATGCTCACATAGTAGAAAGTAAGTTACTTCATAAAAATTTCAAACATAAACCATAAGAAGGTAACATACTCACACAAATGAACCAAAGCCATAAGCTTAGTCAAGTGATAGACTCAACTAATCAAATTTTACTCATCTCAATGATCATAAGGTCTTAATTTAAGGTTGTAATGGGGCTAGGTGTAGAGGCTTGGATTTTTTTGGATAGTAGTGTTAAATTTTGTTCCAGGACTTACCAAAGGCTCCACCACATAGGCATAAGTGCTTCGAATACCCCCACACTTAGATTTTGCTTGTAACGACCCGTCCCGAATTCCTGGATTAGATTAGTGGCTAATCCGTGATTAGTTGGGCGAAATCGGACGAACGATGCAAAATGATCGTTTTGCCCCTAGCATGGGTAAAACGTTGACTTTTTATTCGGACGGTCAAATGGACTTTGACCGATGACCGTGACGTAGTTTAGGACGTCACGAGTTCATAGACAAGTGGCACGTTCAATTCCGACGTTCAAGGAAGAAGTTATGACGTTCGGAAGTTTAGGGGCATTTTGGTAATTTTAGTTAAATGGGGTCAAATGTTGACTTTTTGATCGAGAGGTCGAATGGCCGAGGGCCAAGGACCGTTACGTAGATCGAGACGATACGAATCCATAGACAGGCGGCACGCTAAAATCGGACTTCGAACGGGAGAGTTATAGGTCACGGAAGTTCAATTTCACTATACACGTACTTCGAGGCGGGGCTGAGTTGGCAATTCTGATTGGCCAGATATTTTGAGTGGGTCCCATGGATGAGTGACAAGTGTCACTCATCCATTGGTCCAAACCCCTAAATCGTGGATCTACATAATTAAATACTATTATATTAATTATTTTGTAATTAAACTTTCTAACATTAAATCCTAGCCATTCATCTAATTTAATCTCTCAAATCCTAACCATCCATTTAATCCACTCTCATCAGATTTCATTATCTTCTTCATTCTTCTTTGTTCATCTTCAAAGCCCGAAACCCATATTCCCCATATTCCTCCATTTTTCTTCAAAACACAAACTCCCATACCAAACACACATCATCACCCTAGCTTATCTACATGAGTGGCAATGTGCGAACGTGAGAGAGTGTGAGATGAAGGGATGGACAGTGGCTCACGGTGGTAGCCACGGCGGAGCTCGACCGTGAGGTAAAAATATTTGAAATTTCGAATATTAGTTTTAATGGTTTTTACTCGATTCTATAAATTGGGTAAGGTTTCTGGGGACCCTAGGAGGTTAATGGGATTATTTTTGGGGTTTGGGATGGCCGAAAATGGCCGTGAACGGCGGGGGAAAATCCGGCCACCATTAACAACGGTGAAGGCACGGTTTTGGAGGTTGTTCGGTTTTTAGCATTTTAAATGTTAGGGTTTGATGTTAAGATTATATTAGGATCAAAAGGGAATGAAATGGACCTAAAATGGACCCTGAACCGGTCCAAAAACCAGAGAAAACCAGTTTAGTACAGTACCTGTGAACAGTAAAATCGGTTCACCTGAGCTTGAAGATGATGAATAGTGTTCTGAGCCTTCTAGGGGCGCGTGGGCCATAATTTTGGGAATTTTCAACATATGAAATCTTCTATTCGATGTAACGAAGATTTTGGGACTGGTCTCGCGTCAATCGGACATTAATGGGAGGTTAATTAAGTAGTTAGTAATCTTCTATTACAATTTGGACAGGTTTGGGAGTCTCGGTGATAGCGATTGGCTCTGGAGAGCCGTATGGCACGCAAATCGAGGCGGCAGCTCGGACGGTCTGTGAGTGGACCTTTTTTCTAAATTGGTGCATGCATAAATGTTTATTATATGTTTTAAATACTTTTTTGTGATGCCATGAGTGCATTTTGATGTGTGGTTACGTATATGCACGTATTTCGAGGTTTCGGCCTTATACGGTGCCTATACGGGCCTGTATTTCTTTATTGGTCTAAATGGAATGGTTTTGGATTTCCAAAAGGATAAACTCGGGTATAAGACCCATTTGGTTTTGTCTCGGGCATATGACGCTATTTACGACCTTCGGGTCTATATCGTGGTAGCGGCTAGTGCTATGTGCACGGCGACCGACGATACAACGCTCGCCTCCGGATTGAGATGTGTTCCTTCCGGAGAGGTCACGATGCATTATTCATGGTCGGGTAGCCTGGGGAGGCTCGACTTCGGAGTGCTGACGGTTTCGCATATCGATCGGTGATGAGTGCACCATGACCTTGTGGTGGTCGCGTCAGTTGATACGTTCACTGCGACATACCAGGATTGAGGGCGGTCCTGGATGGATGGTTGCACGCATCACTATGATCGAAGTCATGACTGACCCTTAGATATCGGGCACGGTGCCCAGCTGATGTCATATGTTCGGGCACGAGACCCAGTTACTTTACGGTTTATGATTTCGGGTCAGGGACCCTACATGGATTTCCAGGTTCATGACGGTTTATGGGAACCGGCATGAACCCTTGTAAGGTCATTATGGTAAATGACGGTTTATGGGAACCGGGCATGGAATGTAACAACCCGTACCTTCGGGAAGGGTATAAATGTAATTTTTGTAAATATTTGTATAAAAGGACGATTTTGCCCTTGTGAATAGTGCATCAAAGTTGACTTTTTGATTGACCGGTTGGATGAGTGTTGATCATTGACCGTGACGTAGTTTAGGACGTCACGAGTCCGTAGACAGGTGGCATGTCCGATTCGGACAATCGGAGAAAAAGTTATGACGTTCGGAAGATTGAGGGTGTTACCGTAATTTTGACTAATTGAGGAAAATGTTGACTTTTTAGTGGACTTGTGATTTTCACGTAGACCAAGGACTGTTAGATAGGTCTCGAAGTCCTGAGTACAACGACAGGCGGCACGCTGTCATCGGACGTCGGATGAAATAGTTACGGGTCTGGAAAGTTCAAGGGCAAAACGGTAATTTTTATAACTATGGGCAATTTGGTCTTTTTCCCCTTAAGCCCAATCAGATCAGAACAAATGGCAATAGTGGATTGGGATATTTTGTGCAGACCATGGAGAAGAGGACACGTGGGGATGGTTGGATGGTTCTAGGATGATCTTACCTACACACGGCTACAAAACGTTCAATGTGCACCGTGCAATTGGCTTCGACACAGAGAAACAGAGAGTGGGAAATTGGGAGTGTTCGATCTATTCAGTGCAAGGGTGAGTGAGTTGATGACTTGTGAGAGTGGTAGAGAGACGAGGGTGAGTTGTTGATAGTGTTTTGGACTGGAACCGTGCACGGAGGCACAACGGTGGACGGCTGGAATTTCTGAGAAAACAGAGAGACGGTGGACTGTGGCGGTGGTTGTGCCATGTGGTGGCTCAAACCAAGGCAATAGGAGGCTCAGGAGACTGCAAGAGACTCAACGGGCACCGTGGCACACGGCGGTGCAGACGGCGGTGGACGGTTCGAAGGTATGGTTTGAATCCCCTGTTTTTCCCGTGATTTTGTTTTCAATAATCGTGGACCCTGGGCTAGAGTCGAGGGAATTGGTGAGTGAAGTGAGGTTCAGGGAGGTCCTAGGAGTCGTCTAGGATGGTTGCCGTGACGGGGGAGGACCTGGGTGGCCAGCGGCCAAAACAGGGCTCACAGGCCATCTGTTTCGAGGGTGAAGTCGAGGGGTTTTAGGCCTTGATTCTTCGAAGTTAGGACATGAATAGATTGCTAAGGATTGGACGAAGCTTCTGGGATTGGATTGGACTGAAATGGTGGAGGAATTACAGAGAACCGGTCACGCCGGTTCAACACAGTTGAACCGGGTGACTCGAGGTTGAAGAAACACTGTAACAGGCGCGTGAGGCCCACGCGCAGCCACTTTGGGCGGCGCGTGGAGGCGCGTGGGGAGGATTCCGGCCAAACTTACAACATGGTTTTGGTTCCAAATGTTCTAAGGAATCCATTGGTGTGATTTTCGGGTTAATCGGACGATGTTATGAGAGAGTTCGAGAATCCGGACGGTTTAGGGTCTAAGATTAAAATATGAATAAATTCCCGAAAAATTGGGGAAATTAGGGTTAGTATTATTGATGTATTTGTGACCCTATTTGGTGCATATTGACAGGACGGGAGACGCCTGAGATGTCGAGGAGCGCACGGAGCGCGATTGACTCGTTCAGATTCGTGAGTGGACTCTTTCTTTCCTTACGAGCATGCCTAACTGTTTTATTTATGTTTTATGATATTAAATATGGTTTTTATGCTTTTGATGGTGATTATATGTGATTGATATGCTTGCACGTTTTCCGAGGCATTTTCGAATTTTCGCACGTTTTTCGAGAAAAAACTGGATTTCGCATTTTGATGCCATACTTAGGGATTTCAATTTAAAATTGTTTTCTGATGATGATAAATGGATAATGAAACATGATTTTTGGATAATCGCGGGTTTTGGTTTAAAAAACTGGATTTCCGGATTTGGGTTCGGAATGACGGTTCTGAACGCCGGAAGGGCTTCGAACCGGGGATTTCGAATTCGAGTTTGGCTATGGATTTAGAAATGGTTTTACATTGAATTTGGATTGGATTTGCTGGATCTGGATATGGGTTTAAAGACCCGGATGTTCTGATGGATGGGGGACGGGCCCGGATTGAGTTTAAAGACTCGAGAGTTTAAAGACTCGGACATTTATGATATTACCCCCATAGGCCTATTGAGTTTAAAGACTCGGATTACATTTGAGGCCTGGTTGAGTTTAAAGACTCGGATAGACCCAGCAGGTTTGATCAGACGGGGTTTTTATATAGTGGTTTATGAAATACATTATATCGCTGATGTTATGGTTTCAGAATATTCGTTAGGCATGCATGTTTTCAAAACGGAGGGAACAAATAGTATTATTATTATTATTATTTTCCTTAACTCTAATTTGATGATAAACTGTTTTTGAAACTTTTATTTATTCTAGTCCACTCACACTTTTTGGGTTTTAAATTTTCCCTCCAGGTCGTGGTGATAGCGTTGGGGTGAACGTTGAGGTAGGAATCGAGGCATAGAGCTTACGACGTTCTTCCGTTGCGAGACTAGCATAGTAGGATTTTGTGCCCATTTTGTAGAACTATGCTCTGACTTACAGTTGTATTATATTTACTCCTTCGTCTGATAGTTATGCTTATAGTGGTATTAAGGTTATTTTGGTACTTTGAGTGTGATTGTCAGACGGGAGCAGGGTTCGTCCCTGGTATCGAGGCGATATTTGGGACAGGTCCTGACATGGAATGGATGTTATGGATCATGACGGTTCAGGGGAACCAGGCGTGAATGTTTATGTTATGTATATATATATATATGTTCATATACCTTCCTTTACTTGTTCTATTATCTCCTCCGGGGAGGGTCGTTGGCCTGGGTGGACCCCGGAGTAGCCACGGAGCACTGACTGAGTGGGAGTTGCCCCCGTTGGGTTCCTTACTCTCTGGAAGGCTTGTACTATAAGCTCAGGTAGGGTCAGTGGTCTACGGACATTGATCTTGCATTCTGAGATACTTGGGTGTGAGACCCCGGGTGGCAGCGCGCGTAGCTTTGGAAACCGTGACAAGATTGGTTGTGTGAATTATATGTGTATATGATATAGATATGATACATGATATGTGAGGTGTGGTTACACAGGTTTTGAGCAGTGGCTCGTTTACTTGGTTTACTTCTGATTTGGGCTGAGTCCCTTATGGATTTGGGCAGTGGCCCGTATGGTCGTTTTCATTATGGTATTGGGCTTAGTTCCCACATATGGTTTCATTTGGTTAAATGGTTTTCGAATGCATGCATGCTTTTTAGTGAAGGGTACAAATGTCTTCGATAAACTGTTTTTATAAACTGCTTGTTTTGTCCACTCACATCTTTTAATGTTTTGACTGCCCTTCAGGTTGACATCGGATGTGGACTGTAGCAGAGACCGAGATATCACATACCCCCTCCGGAACCTGGCGTACTCTGATAGCCCGGGAGGGCAAAGGACGGAAATATCCCTTGTCTGACACTTCGTGTCAGACGGGAGCAGGGTCATCCCGCGTTAATCCCGTGGGGATTGGGATGGGTCCTGTCATTGCTAGTCCCTAGCAAATACTTGAAACGCACTAGAGCATTGTAATGAGGAAAAATGCCGAAATTTTCAATGTTTCCAAATTCATAAGTATAAAAGACTTAACTCAAACTCATAACTTATTTACCGTTCAAGAGATTCAAAACATTTTTTTTTCTTTCCTTTCTTTTTTTATCACATTTTTTTTCTCTCGAATTTTTTTTTTCATGATAATTCTATGTTTACAATGTAGTTTGAGCAAGTCCTTTCCTATACGTACATACAAGTCTTCAATCATCATAACTTCTTCTTCACGCCATCTTGAAGTCTTCAACCAAGTCTTTGGAACAAGGGTAAAGGATGTCTATACTAGGCTCCCGGGAATAGATATTTAGGGTGATGAAAGAAAGGCTCAATGTAGACACAAAAGGAGTTAAACTAGGGGGATCACACTTGTGTAATCAAGTAGGGCTAGAATATTTGGATAAGTGGTGTTAACCTAATTGTCTTAATCAAGTCCAAAATCAGAGAGTTTATTGACTTAAAAACTTTGAAAATCATATAGAATAAGTTCTAGTACTCTAGAGTTCATTAAAAACTATGACAAGCAGTTAAGAGACATATGTATATCAATTTAAACAAATAACTCCTATGAATCACTCAACAAAGAAGTATATAAGGCTCTAAAGCTCACATAGGGTTTATATGATTCATACAAATCTTAACATGTTTGTTCTGTACCAATTTAACATGCATCATCGACTACAAGTCATAAACATTCAATCATAAAGTATTAATAAATGAACTCAAGTTGTAGTGATCATCTTTTAGCCATGTCTTTTTTTTTTCATTATTATCATCGACAGGTTAAGGGCATCCTAAGACATTTAAAAACAAAAACTTAAAAACAACAAATTTGTTTTTTTTTTTTTGAAATTTTTTGTTTACTTTTAAAAAAAAAATATTTATTTATTATTTTTTTTAAGACTCATAAAGTTGTAAAACCCTCCCCCACACTTAAATTTGTCATTATCCGTATTATATCAAAGTAAAAGCATAGAATAAAGTATGAGATAGAGTTTTATGAAAATAAAAATAAATAAAAACAAACGAAAATAAAAGATAAGGGAAGAGAATGCAAATCTGTTGTAGACTCCTCCATTGGGTTGCCTCCCAACAAGCGCTTGAATTTAACGTCTTCAGCCTAGACGAAGTGCTTCAATCAATTCATTCGATGCGAGGTCTATGCACTCTTTCGAGCTCCACATCGTGCTCACCAATTGTCTCTAAGCATGGCGTCAATCCATCTTGAATCTAAGGGTTGAGTTCATGCGCGATCTCCTTGACTAGGGTGTCCCCTAGTCTAGTTCATGGGCCTTAGATTAAGTGAAGTGTATATAGAATGTTCCTTCAAGTGACTTAGGTGAGAATATGTACATGAAGAAAGGACAAGACATAGAAAATAATATTCATAACAAACCGAGAATATTTACAAGTAAGGGACGTTAAAAAGGTATTTTTAAACAAGTATAGTATTTTTGCACAAGTAAGATATTTACATTATAAACATATTTACTCAAATAAAATCACACAAAATATTTTTCAATCCCCGAAAATGGCGCCAAAAATTGATACGCTAAAACTAAGCATTAAAGTAGACACAAAGTCACACTCAATACTTAATAAAAACATATTCAAATTAAAAACCTTTTTTTGTAGATTGTAGCATTGATAAGTAGGGATCGTTCTTAACCGGGAATTGAGAGTACCTAAGCATGATTATCATTTGATTATTTAATTAGGAAGTAAATTGTTTTTTACTAAGGTCTTACGTGATTAACTAATCTAAACTAACCTAATCTATTATTTACATAGTCAACTCATCTTTAAATCTAACTCATTCATAAATTATGCCAATTCCAAAATCTATGAAATTTTATAACCTTAGTTCTATGAAATACAAGCATATTATCTCAAGTACGTGCTTGGGAATTTGCCCTATACACTTTCAATGATCTACACTCAGGAATTCGCCCTATATCTAATCAAGCATTAAGCACAATATACAAGCATAACAAAAACTAAGATATTAGAACACATGGAAGATTAATGAATATTAACATAAATTATAAAACCATAATATTATTAAGAATCAATCCATAAGTGCGATATTCAAATGAAAAGAGAAAACTACGGGGTAAAGAGGTAGAGTTACACTTTGAATCCTCGAGAATTCTCCCTATAGATGCTAGGTGGTTCGACACTCTTTGGTGAGACACTCAAGAATTCGCCTTATATGTCAATGGAGGAAGATGAATTGTAGAGGATGGGGTAGTTTAATTTTGCACAAAGAGTGATTATATAAATTGGAAAGTTTGGTCAAGTAGAGTTTTGGAACAAAAATGAGCGACATCTACAAATAACATAAGCCTCTCTATTTATAGGAGAAAATTAATCCCCAAATAAATAAGATTTTACAATTTAAATCCTAAAAGAAAAATGATTAAAATATTTAAATTAAAGTCCTAAAGGAAAAATGTCATAAAAATCCTAATTAAAAAGGTAATCTAAATCCTAAAAAAAAAATAAATACAAAACTTAATTAAAAAGGTAATAAAAACTCCTAATTTAAAAAGGGAAAACAAATCTTAATTAAAAAGGACAATTTTCCTCAAAAATGAAGGAAAATGCTGCTGGAATTGAACAGGAATCGGCTCAGTAGGAAGTTGCTGAAGGAAGGGAAGCGTTTCGGTAGGCACTGGCCGAATAAGGCATTGGAAATTCGGTAGTTAGCTGCAGTCAACGTGTTGGGACAAAGGAAGGACATTTGGTGCACGCGCACCGAACATGTGTTTAGTACCCCGGGAAGCGCTCGCTGAATGGATGAAGGGTTGATCGGCAGGCGTCTGCCGATGCGATTATCGAAGTGATTTAGAAGCAATTATCAAAGTGCTTTAGAAGTGGCCGGATGCGATTATCAAAGTGATTTAGAAGCGGATCCTTCCTACTCTTTTGGGAACGAATTGTAACAGGCACAAATCTAGACTATCAAGGATGTAGGGTGCTGCCAACAGTGCCACCCTTAGACCTTACCATACATGGAGGTAACCTGTGCCCAACTAATAGCGCCGCACTCAAAAGAAACCTAACCCTACGAGAGCTATTTTTGTCGCAGCCTTCTAAAAAATAAAGTGAAACTTTTATGTGAAAACATGGTCCATTTAAAGTAAAAAACAAAACTTCAATGTTGATTTAGAAGCTTTTCTTTCAACCACCCTTCTGATGAATTCTTAAATTGCCAGTTTCTATTCATATTATGTTCAACCACGATTATGTATTATTGTTATTATTATTTATTTAACTGTTACTTAATATTAATTTATTATTATTTTATTTTCATTGATATTTATTATTGTTAATTTTTATTAATTTTATTGTGCATGATTAATTAATCGTCACACTTTGGAGAAAGCGATGGCTCTAAAATCTATTGGATTTTCTTGGTATTTTAGCCCATTGACTTGGTTTATGGATGTTGTAGAAAACTGTTCACAGCTTGGATTAAAATGTGCAAGACATACCAAAATCAGCAAATAAACCAATAGAGGTAGAGAAAGGAGATACCCTTTGGGGGTTGTCTTGAAAATTTGGAGTAAGCTTTATAATCTCTTTCAACTTTTTCCGAACACATTATTATATTTAATGTTTAAGTTTCTCACGGAGAAAATTTGCAAGAAATAGAAGTGAATCTCATGGTGTTTGATAGTGCAGTCGATAATTGAGCAAGAAAATGTGAAATGGCCTGCTTGCATTGTTTATTATGATTTTGTTTACAGAAATATGTCAAATAGATTTTGGAAACACGGGAACTTGCACCTTTGAAACTATCTTGTGAATAGACATGCTTTCATTATGATTCAGTAGCTAAGCTTGGTGCAGCTGATCAGCTCCACAGAGTTGAATGTTCACTTAGTTGCTGGAACTACATAATACTTGAATATGAGTTGCCTCATTCAAAATTCCGTAGTGCAGCAACGTAGGCCACTTTTGGTTGGGATCAGTTTGGATTGGATGGCACATCAAAGTTGATGCATCTTGAGAGGAGTTTATGGCATTATATATAAGGAAACTTACCTCTTCTATAATGAGAGGATTGGATTTGATAAGTATTCTGCTATGCCTATTCCACTTCTAGTCCATTTTTACATTTAAGATACATTGAATTTTATGAGTTACTAAATCCAATCGCACCTACCAATCGATACCTAAGACAAGTCAGTCAATCTAAATCTCTCCTGCCTAAAACCTACAGAAACAAAAACTAAAACAATTAGCTAGTTGTTTTCGATGACTACCTTTGGAAAGTAATATGTTTGCATACATCCAAAATATCATTAAGAAAAAAATTGAAAATTACCACAAATACGCTCCACTTATATTCACCTCACATTGGTTCTCACCCTCTACTTAGTTTGGCTCACACAGAAAGGTTTTATAATTTAGTGGTTTATCGAAAATACAAAATACAATCAACTTTTTTTTTAGCGTACAACCCTGCAAAAGTATAATATATCTAAGTAGTTTTTACTGTTCGTACCTTAATAAGCATAAAGTAAAAAACAAATACAAGAAGTTTAAATAGGTTTAGGATCTATCCGAGTGTCCCAAAGTCCCTGGATATTCCTATATCTAGCTTTTCACTTGGCCATGTAATTTTATTTTTAATAAGTTCCAGCCAGCCAAGTGAAGAAAAAAAAGTCAAACGAGGTACCAATCATATGTAGTAACTACACAAGCATAAAAGAGTAATTGCAGCAACTTGTAATTCAAAAAACAACAAATAAATATGCTTTGATCCAAACATCAACTCAACCTATCACAAAACTTGAAATTGAAAGATACTCGTCAGAGTGATAAAACTAAATTCCGAAACCCTATGAACCTAATTTGTGATATTCTGAGACTTGTTAAGGATCACACCCTCATATTTGACTTGGAACCATTTCATGGCATCATCCTTTGTGACCCTGTGCTGAATCCCAACACGAGATTTGCATCTACGGCGACGACCAACACGGTAACCAGGACGCTCCAAAACAACAAAGAAATCCATCCCATAAATACCAGTAGAAGGATCATACCTGTAAAGAGCAACCATAAATATCAGTAGAAGAATCGCAAAGCCGGCAAATGCAATTGGATGCAGGTGACATGAAAGGCAAGTTCAATAGGTCCACACAACGAATTTAAAAGCTAAATACGACAAATTCATCCAAGTTTCTGAAAAAAATTGTGTCCCAACCAATTCAAGGACACATAAGTAACAAACTATGGATTGTTTTCTTAGACTCAAACGTCAAATGACATGAAAATCAAACAAGCAAAAACGAACCACACATGCAAACTCCTACACTCTGCTCAGCAGAATATTATCATTAAAAAATACCCATCACGATAACAAAGCCATTCATGAGTAAACATCAAACAACCTCAAATGACATGAAATCAAAGTAAATATTGGGATTAATGATACAAATTTTAGTGAAATAAAATGAATATACAAATGTGGGGAAATAAAGCAACTTACTTGATTCCCAAATCAATGTGCTCCTGGATACCAAATCCAAAACAACCAGTATCACTAAAGTTCCTTCGTAGCAACTCATATTCCTTCACCTTCAACCCACTCTCCAAAAGTTGCATGGCTTTGTCACCCCTGACAGTGACGTAGCAGGCAATCTTCTCATTACGCCTGATACCAAAGGACCGAACAGTGTACCTTGCTATATATTTCCAAAAGGAAAATTACAGAGAATACGCTATGAAGCAGACTTACTAAAGAATCAAACAAACAACTATATCCACACATTCAGTTAATATCTTTAAGACCCTTCAAGGATTTAACAACCTCAGTGATCACTTCAGCTATACTCCTTAACAACAATGCATATAATAATTTGAATCCAAAATACACTATTCCATGACACCTAAGTGCACAAACACTGAGCATCTAATTAGAAGCCTAAACAAACAAGGGTAAAACCCGACCCACATTCAACTTCCTGCTTTAAAGCAATGTATTGGGGGGCACAAACCAGCCCCTGGCTGAACAAATATTTTCAATTCTGAAACAATTAGAAAACCACAATTTAGGCTTAGTAATGAAACATATGTACATACAAACCAAAAAACAGAGCCAACTACCACTAATAAATTTCAGAAGACTCCGCATGCATTTGAAGACATATTCACATTCAAAAACTATTGCCAAACGAGAGTAGTTAACTGAGTGACACAAAATACAGATTTTAAATCCATTCTTACACCTAGAAATTTTCACAGGATTTTGATTTCCTTTCATACCCCTCTATTCCTAAACATTATGAACACAAAATTCAAAATTGCACAAAATATTTTATCTACTTGCATTGGATTGGCTATATATTTTTCACTTGAGGAAAGAACCCCAACTAAACCAAACTAATGCTCGGAGCGGTAATGGCATGCAAAAATAAATTCCGAACAAAAGACAGTAAATTGTTACCTTTGGAGAAAACAGGTGTTTGTCCACTGAGTTGCTCCAACACCTGTTAGTATATATCACCGGAAACAGTAAATATAAAGTTCTAATACTTAAATAAGTTTCAGTTTAGAGGGGTATTGAATTTATGTGGGATGGGCGGTGAGGATAACAATGGCTACCTTAGCGGCCCTGGTGAGTCGATCTCCACTCTCACCAACGGAGATGTTGAGGACCAGCTTCTGGACCTTGATCTCCCTCATGGGGTTCGCTAACTTCTTCTCTGAAGCCTGCATTTCAGAGAGCAAAAAACAAATCAGAAAAACGAAGCAAATAACAAGAGCGCAATAAAACTCAAATACAAAAGTAGATGTGGAATCGATGAGCAGAGAGAGAGAGAGACCATGTGGGAGTTTGAGTTGCAGCCGTAAGAGGGGTCTGGTTTGCGAGGGGCAAAGAGACGGAGGCAAGAACCCTGATATGACGAGGGGATATGGAGCCTAGGGTTATGATGAAGGGCATTCTATTTTATTGGTCCACCTACTGACAGAATTACCCTTCGAAATAATTCAAAATTACGGTTTTGTTTCTATATTCCAGGGTTTTCTCATCTTCGACTGCTCTACCCCTCGGGAAAGTTGTCAATAGACAAAATCAATGGATTTGGGCCATGCTAGTGTAGCCCTCACCATTTTGTTCAAAAATTCATGGGCTTATGGGGTCCGATAAGCCCAATAGATAAAAGTCCGGTTCGACCCGTTATGGGTCGTGGGCCAGTCCGACCTGAGAGTTAGTGGACTGGGCTTGGGCTTATGGTGTTCAAACTCGATAGGTCTGATAGGCCCGAGCCCGATAAAGCCCGGTAAGCCCAGTCCGACTCGCCCGTAATAAACCCGGCCCATAAGCCCGAAAATATAAAATACTTATTATTTAAAAATTAATACTCAACTCATTCTTAATACTAATATTTCAACCCAAACTCAAATCTCAGCCCCAAGAACACCTAATTTTTTGAAAAAACTCAATACCCAATACCCAATACAAACCCTAACCACTCCTCCACCTACTTAATAGGCCCAACTTTTTTGCACCCTTGAGTATTTTATTTTAACGAGACCACGTTTTTGCACCCTTGAGTATTTTTTTTCATTATTAATATTTTTTTTTCACGCATATATTTTTTTGTAATTTTAAAATTTGAGACATAATTTATTGCAAAAACCCACGTAAGCCCGATCCAAGTGGGTTTAATAGGTCCGACCCGAAAAGTCCGATATAAACCCGGCCCGATAAAAGCCTGTGGGCTCTTTTTTATGTCATTAAGCTCGCCCAGCCTGACCCGCAAATTTAAAAATTATTTAATAAACCCGGTCCGACCCGGCCCAATGCTGAGGGCTATGCTAGTGTCTGCCTCACTGTTTAGTTATTGGGCTTTTTTATTTTTTGTCCTTTCGACGAGAGTTGGAAGTGGATTAGGTTGAGTCGAAAATATTGAAGGTCCTTATTTGAACTAGCAATTAGGCCCGCGTATTATCGCGCAGTTATTGAATTCAATATTACTTTCATAAATTAGCAGTGATTTTTTTATATTTATAAAGGAAAGGAAAAAGAAAGGGCAGAACCGGTAAAACACTGTAGAAAAACAGTATTTTCTTATATCACTTTTATGATTTTTTTTATATGTATAAAGGAAAAAAATAAAAGAAAAAAGGAAAAAAAAATTGATATGTATAAAGGAGAAGAAAAAAAAATATAAAGGAAGAATTGGAAAAACACTGTAGATCTACAGGGATTTTTCCAATTCTCTTTTAGTATAGATATAATTACTTTGGGATTATTGTGAAGCTTTAAAAAAGAGTAACGTGGGTTCTACCTAGTCATAGTTTATGATGCTTGTAAACAAAGATGGTTGCATGGGTTTTAGACCATTCATAGGTTATGATGCTTGTTATATCAAAGGCCCTTACCTAGTCAACTTTTATTTGCAATAAGGATAAATGCCAATAGTGACATATGAAGTTGCTAAAGAGAATGGAAAGAAGCTGCAAGGGTTTTAATCAGGGCTAAAATAATTCTATTATTATCATTAGGAGGTAATTGTAATGTTATGACACAAATGGTCAACTACTCTAAATAAAAATAATAATTACGACTCCTATAAGTACTCTAATTCCTATATTTATAAGACAAGGCTTAAATCAACACTCCCAACAAGGTGGAGCGTGGATATAAAAAATGCTTAACTTGACAAATGAGTCACTGAAGGCCTGTTTGATAAGAACATTAGCTAGCTGTTCAATATTCTTCACATATGGGACTTCAACAATTTTATCTTCAAACTTCTTGCATATGAAATTACGGTCAATCTCCACATGTTTAATTCGACCATGTTGTATTGAATTTTCTACAATCTTAATAGTTGACCGATTATTACAATATAACTTCATAGCTCAATTAAATAGAAAACCAAGCTCCCGCGTAAACCGTTTCAGCCATAATAGTACATGTATCCCTTTAACAATTGTTGGTACTTCGTCTTAGCACTAGATAATGACACAACCATTTATTGTTTACCCTTCAAAGTTACCAAGTTATCTCCAACAAATTTGAAGCACCCAGTAGTTAATCATCGTATTTATCCTATGCCACCTTAACTAGAGTCATAATAATCTATAACATTTATGCTAGAATGTTTATAGAATATAAGGCCTTTCCTAATGCTGACTTCAAATATCGTAAAATTCGCACGACTATATTCATATGGACTAGGATTATGCATAAAGCGGCGTAACACACTAACTACATAAGAAATATCAAGCCAACTGTGTGAAAAGTAAATCAAACCCCTTATTAACAGGAACTTGATTCAAAATTTCTTCTAGGCTGTGGGTTTGCCCAATAAGTGTATCAAACAACTGACAGTCAAGTATACTTGTTTCCTTCAATAAGTCAAGAACATGTTTTTTGTTGTCAAAAACACATTCCTTTCCTTGATTAAATAACTTAAATGCTCACAAAATATTTTAAGCCACCAAAACCTTTCATATCAAACTCAAATGCCAATAGACTTTAGCTTAGTCATTTCATATATATCATTACTGGTAACAACCATGTCATCAGCATAATTGATAAGAGCAGTTATCTTATCATTTTGTTTCTTCTGGAACAATGCATAATCTTCATTGCTTTACTTGTAGCCATGTTCCTTCATGGCTAGCTGAAATCTTTCAAACCATACTCTTGGTGATTGTATCAAACCATACAATAGTTTCTTCAACTTACATACTAAGCTTGAATCACCAAAAGTACTACACTCAAGTGGCATACTCATATAAACTTCTTCAGATAAATGTCGATGTAAAAAAATATTTTTTACATTATACTGCTCTATGACCTATCAAAATTTGTAGCAATAAACAATAAAAACCAAGGGCAACTAACCTTACTTTGTGCTAACCAATTGTACCATATGGCGTATGTTTCACCGTAAACACCCGTTTACTACCAACATGTTTCTTCCCTTATGGTTAGGACATAACGTCCCAAGCTTGATTTCATTCCAGTGCCCTCATATCCTCATTCATAGCTTCTTCCCAGTTTGTGTCATTAAGCTCTTATTGTACTCTTGTAGGAATGGTGGAAGCCAACATTTGATTCACAAAGGCTTGAATCACAAATGATAAATGCCCTATAGATACATAATTTACAATAGGATACTTCAATATCTTTGAATTTTCAAATGAATATATCTCTGGTGGTTTGCCCCAAGTTGTCAGGACCCGACCCTCTTCTGTCAGGTCCCAATTCATCTAGCACGATATTGTCCGCTTTGGGCCTCCTTGCCCTTGCCCTCACGGTTTTGTTTTCGGGAGCTCACGGTGCAACTTCCCAGGGGGTCACCCATCATGGGATTACACCAACCTCAACTCGCTTAACTTTGGGGTTCCAATGCCCCCCCAAAGCCACTGAGCTCCCAAAAGGCCTTGTGTTAGATAGATACGTGTCCACACATATAAGGTACTTCACCTTTCCCTCCCCGAGCGATGTGGGATCGTTCACCGATCTTACCTTTCCAAGCTCACAGGTCTTGCTCACCGATCTTGTTTCTCAAGCTCACGAGTCTTACTCACCGTTCTTACTTCCAAGACCGGGTCTTACAATCCATCCCCCTTGGGGCCCAGCGTCCTCGCTGGCACACTTCCGGTCGGGGTCCAGCTCTGATACCAAATTGTCAGGACCCGACCCTCTTCTGTCAGGTCCCAATTCATCTAGCACGATATTGTCCGCTTTGGGCCTCCTTGCCCTTACCCTCACGGTTTTGTTTTCGGGAGCTCACGGTGCAACTTCCTAGGGGGTCACCCATCATGGGATTGCACCAACCTCAACTCGCTTAACTTTGGGGTTCCAATGCCCCCCAAAGCCACTGAGCTCCCAAAAGGCCTTGTGTTAGATAGATACGTGTCCACACATATAAGGTACTTCACCTTTCCCTCCCCGAGCGATGTGGGATCGTTCACCGATCTTACCTTTCCAAGCTCACAGGTCTTGCTCACCGATCTTGCTTCTCAAGCTCACGGGTCTTGCTCACCGTTCTTACTTCCAAGACCGGGTCTTACAATAATGAGCAAAGTGTGGCCGTGCACACTTGAGAACCTCATGGAACAATCCAGTGCCCCCACGTGTCCACAATCCTATGGACAAGCAGAAAATATCCTACCCCACTCAGCCACTTGTCCTCATCCAATTGGCTGAATGAAAATGACCAAAATACCCCTTGTATAATTAATTACCGTTTTGCCCTCGAACGTTCTAGACCCGTATCTTTCCCGTCCGACGTCCGATGACAGCGTGCCGCCTGTCGTTGAACTCAGGACGTCGTGACCTATCCAACGGTCCTCGGTCTACGTGAAAATCACAAGTCCTCCAAAAAGTCAACATTTTCCTCATTTAATCAAAATTACGGTAACGCCCCCAATCTTCCGAACGTCATAACTGTAACGCCCCGGACGTTCTGGTAATGTAATATTATTAAATATTGAATAAAATGACGTTTTTACCCCTGTGTTTGTGTGGTCAATTTGTTGACTTTTAGTTTTGGAGGTCGAACGGACGTTGGGTGATGACCGTGACGTAGTTCGGGATGTCACGAGTTCATAGACAGGTGGCACGTCCGATTCGGACGCTCGGAGTGAAAGTTATGATGTTCGGAGGTTCGGGGGCATTACCGTAATTTGGGCGTTATAAGGGGAAAAAGTTGACTTTTTGTTTGACAATTGATATCCATTTGACTCGAAGACCGTTATGTTCATCGCGACGCCCCGAGTACAACGACAGGCGGCACGCTTGAAACGGACGTCGGACGACCGAGTTACGGGTCACGGAAGTTGGAGGGCATTTTGGTAATTATTGCACAGAGGGGCATTTTGGTCATTTCACGGTGGTTACTGTAGCACCACCGTGAGAAACAAAGTGCGGCCGTGGTGGTTTTGAGCGTGCATTTGTTTAAGGCTAAGTGGACTGGTGAGTGGGTTTAGTTTATGGATTTTGAGGATTGTGGGAAGCAGCCAGACGTGTCTGGGCAGAGACTGAGTGCACGGGAGGAACGGGAATGGCTGTGATCTCTGTGTTTGCGGGAAACCAGTTTCAGAGGCCTCAGTTGGTCTCCCACGGGCTGTTGGCCATACAGATCGAATAACTGAGTATGGGATTGGAGTGAGGTTGGAGTTAGGATCATTTTGGTTCAATTTGGAAGCTGAGCGTGAGAGGAATTGTGAGAGAAACCGTGAGCAACTGTTTCGGGTTTTTGGGGGGAAATCGCAGAGTTCAATTTCTAAGGGTCGAGGGATCATTCTAAACACACAGTGAGTCTTCTGGGAGTGATAGAGTCTCAGCCGTGCAAGAATTGAAGGGATTCGAGCACGGATTGCCCAAGAACCCAAGGTCCAGTTCGAAGGAAAAACCAGTTGGAGGGAAAAATCTCATTCAACTTCTGGAGCCTGTTGATCGAAACCAAAGGCCGTGTAAGACTTCTGGGGTCATTTCGTGCACAACCGTGCAAGAATTGAAGGAGGAGGAGGACAGTTTGGCCGGGAACCTGAGTCTCAGTTTCAGGGGAAAACCAGTGCTGTGGACGACTACCTCCAGGTAACGGCGAGCTAAATTGTTAGTGTCATTGTGTGCGTATGGGTCCCTTATTGCTACTGGTGAAGTTAATTTGGAAATGGAACCGTGTAGGGTGAGTTCCAGGAGTCGACTTGTTCAACTGTTCGAGCTTGGATTGGGTCGATTTGGTGTAAGTCGAGGTTAACCAGTGTTGCAGACCTAAAATAAATGAGTTAGGGAAGATAATAGGATTGAAAACGGGTAGTTTTGACTGAGAATTGAGGGCTAACTGATCGGGTTGAGTCGCGGGTATCAGACCCGTTTAGCAGGCTGTTCGGGTAAGGGAGATGACACTGTAGCTTGGCGCGTGGCCTTCACGCGCAGCCGCTTTGGGCGGCGCGTGACGGCGCGTGTGGCGTCAACTCCGATCACGGTCAACATGAGAATTGATCCTTACAGTCTAAATAACATTTTATCTTTAGAGTTCGAATCGATCGGGAGTCATTCGGGATAACTTCGGGAGTCCGGAAGATTAAGTCTTTAAGTTTATTTTCGCCGAAAAATCCGGAAAAATTAGGAAAAATCCTACGAGTTATTTTGGGATGTTTGTAACCCTTCTTGTACGTTTTCACAGGCCCGGACACTTCCGAAGCTACGGAGGAGCACGCGGGACGCGATTGACGTGTCCTAAGACTGTGAGTGGACCCTTTGATTTTTAAATTGGGCATGCATGACTATTTTGCTTATTTATCTCATGGTTTTACATATGATTTTACGATGGTGAGATGATATATCGGTTTTACTTGTTTTCACGTTTTTCGAGGTAATTATCGTATTTCACGCATTTCGAGATTTCGGTTTTTACCTATGCATGCGTGATAATTTTTGATGAAGTATCTGGTTATGAATATGCATGTTTCGGATTTATGATGTTTGATCATATTGTGAAGTAATCTTCTGTTAATTGCATGTGTTGGAATTTACATGTGAATTCGGGCATGAGTCCTGTTACGATGAGAAATGTTTTGGAATAATGTTGGAAAAAGAATTGTGATTAATCCTGATTTATTATGTTTAAAAACGGTTTTGGGTTTAAAGACCCGGTTGATGGTTGGATCTGGTGTTGGGTTTAAAGACCCGGTATGTTGATTCTGGGGGCGGGCCCGAAAATTGAGTTTAAAGACTCGTGAGTTTAAAGACTCGATTATTATGATACCCCCGAGGCCTACTAATCGTGTTTTGAGTTTAAAGACTCGTTGATATCCCGGGAAGGCCTAATGTTGAGTTTAAAGACTCGGATGGATCCAACGGCATAATCATGATTATTGTTTTATGTTTCACTTGATTTGTGCAAATAATGTTTCAAAATGACGATTTCTGGAATCTGGTATTATTACATGGTTTTACATGAGTGATGACGATCCCTGTAACGTTTTTCTTGTGTTTCGGAAAAAGAGTTTTCAAAAGTTTAACACACAAATTTTGAATACTTGGTTATGCATGCGGATTACAAAACTGGAGGGCGAACCCAATTTCGGAAAAACTGTTTTTCCTGTTAAACTTATGTTTCGGTCCACTCACCCCTTGTTGTTTTAAATTCCCTCCAGGTCGTGGTACAAGCGTGGGGGCAAGCGCCGAGGCAGAGGCGGAGGCATAACGTTTTCCGTTGCGGAGTAGCTAGTTCACAGAGTAGGACTTGTTCTTTAATTTGTTTTGTAATATTGCTCTGTGAAACTGTGGACTTGACGTCCAGTCGGATGTATTTGTTTAATCTCCCTGGTCTGACAATGGGTGTGTTGTAATTTTAACTAGTTTCCGGTCTTTTTGATTCGATTGTCAGACGGGAGCAGGATGCTTCCCGATTATCGAGGCGATAATCGGGGTGGGTCCTGTCAATTGGTATCAGAGCCTAGGTTTCCGATTCGTGTCCGGCATTCGGGTGTGCCTTGATTATTGTACTAACTTATGCCTCTTTCAGAGAAGGACGACCGGCCATGCCTCCGCGACGCGAACCCCCTCCACGACCTAATGGCGATGCCGAGAGTGCTTCGATCGAACGAGCCCAGCGTCTTGGGGCTACGGTATTCAGTGGTGGAGCGGACCCCGAGGATGCCCACCGTTGGATTTCTCGGATTGAGCGGATTTTTACTGTGATGCACTGTCCTCTTGAGGAGCGGGTGGTGTTGGCTACCTTTCTACTTGATGGATCTGCTTATGAGTGGTGGTACACTCTGGAGTTGTCGGGTTGGGATGCCCGTACAGTGACTTGGGAGACCTTTCGTGAACGGTTTCTGGATCAGTATTATCCCCGTTCATTCCGTGATGCTAGGGAGACCGAGTTCCTGCAGCTCCAACAGGGGAGCATGTCCGTAGCTGAGTATGAACAGAAATTTCAGATGCTAGCTCGTTTTGCTCCTACCTTTGTATCTACTGAGGCTGAGAAATGCCGTAGGTTCGAGCTTGGTCTACGGGGTGAGATACGGGTCATTGTGACGGCCGGAGCTTTTGCTACTCTCAGGGAGTTGTCTGATGCCGCGGTGCGGGTTGAGGCTAGTCTCCCGACGCGTCCACAGTATTCTGGTGGTGGACAACGTCGCGGGCGTTCATATTCTGGATCGTATGGTCAGGGAGCCTCGAAGAAAGGACGTTATGGTGGAGCCTCATCTGCAGGCAATGATCGTTATGGCAGGCCTGGTAACTATCAGGGTTCCGGATTCCGAGCGCCTAGGGCGCAGACTGCTCCGCAGGCGAGCGCGACTTCTGTTGCTTCCACGGGACGGCAGGGTGGTGGTTTTGTTCGAGATGCTTCCAGTGTCATCTGTTTCTTCTGTGGCGAGCGGGGCCACTACCGGAGGGATTGTCCATCTTTGCCACAGGGTGGTGGCGCAGGTCGGGGTGGAGCAGAGCAGGGACGGAGCACAGCTGCAGTTTCTGGGACTGGGAGCACTCGAGGAGGTGGTACCGGAGCGGCTAGTGGACAGAGGGGCCGGGGCCGTGGGCGAGCAGCTGGACCACAGGCCCGAGTTTTCGCTGTTACGCAGCAGGAGGCCAGGGCAGCGCCTGGTGTTGTGACAGGTACACTCACGATCTTTGGACATGATGCTTGTGCTTTAATTGATCCCGGAGCTACTCATTCATTTATTTCACGGGACTGTGAGTTGTTGGCGGGTAGAGAGGTGTCCGCATTGGACTGTGACATGGGAGTGAGTACGCCCACCGGAGATGTGTTTGTGGTGAACCAAGTGTTGCGGGAGTGCCCCGTAATGGTAGGTGATGTTGGTCTGGTGGCAGATTTGATACTCTTGGACTTGCACGACTTTGATGTCATCTTGGGTATGGATTGGTTGACGCTCCATCACGCCTCTATCGAATGCGTCGATAAGCGGGTTACTTTTCGGAGCCCGGGGCTACCGGAAACCACTTTTCAGGGAATTCAGCGAGCAACTCCTGTCGGAGTGATTTCTGCCCTGAAGGCAAGTAAGATGTTGAGGAAGGGGTGCCAGGGATACTTAGCCCGAGTGATGGATTCACGAGCTGCACCATTGAGGGTGGAGGATATACCGATTGTACGGGAGTTCCCGGATGTCTTTCCGGAGGATCTACCGGGATTGCCACCGCATCGAGATGTTGAGTTCACTATTGATCTGGTTCCAGGTACGCAACCTATTTCTCAGACTCCGTATCGTATGGCGCCAGCTGAGTTGAAAGAACTGAAGGCGCAGTTACAAGAATTACTTGAGATGGGATTTATTCGACCAAGTGTATCCCCCTGGGGAGCTTCGGTGTTGTTTGTGAGGAAAAAGGATGGGAGTTTGAGACTTTGCATCGATTACAGGCAACTGAATAAAGTAACAGTCAGGAACAAATACCCGTTGCCTCGGATCGATGATTTGTTCGATCAGCTGCGAGGAGCGCAGTACTTCTCCAAAATTGATCTACGTTCGGGGTATCATCAATTGCGGGTTAAGGATGAGGATGTACCCAAGACAGCATTTAGGACCCGTTATGGTCATTATGAGTTCCTGGTGATGCCGTTTGGCTTGACCAACGCACCCGCAGCGTTTATGGATTTGATGAACCGAGTGTTGCAGCCTTACTTGGACCGCTTTGTCATCGTGTTCATTGACGATATCCCGGTCTACTCGAGGAGTGCGGAAGCGCACGAGGAGCACTTAAGGATAGTGCTGGGTACCTTGAGGGAAAACCAGTTGTATGCGAAGCTCAGCAAATGTCAGTTTTGGTTGACGAGCGTGAGTTTCTTGGGGCATGTGATCTCAACTGACGGGATCAGTGTAGATTCTCAGAAAATTGAGGCAGTGGCGAAGTGGGAACAACCGAGGACCGTCACGGAAGTCAGGAGTTTCTTGGGATTGGCTGGTTACTACAGGAGGTTTGTAGAGGGTTTCTCTACCATTGCTGCCCCGTTGACGCGACTGACGCGGAAGGGAGTCAAGTTTGAGTGGGATGACGATTGTGAGCGTAGTTTTCGGGAGCTAAAGGAAAGGTTGACGTCTGCTCCTATACTGACCCTTCCAGACGACAGTGGGGAATTTGAGGTGTACAGTGATGCATCCTTACAGGGTTTGGGATGTGTACTAATGCAGCATGGGAAAGTGATCGCCTATGCTTCGCGCCAGTTGAAACCGCATGAGCGCAATTATCCGACGCACGATTTGGAGTTAGCTGCTGTTGTGCATGCATTGAAGATTTGGAGACATCACCTGTACGGAGCGACTTGCAGAATGTTTACGGACCACAAGAGCCTGAAGTACTTGTTCACTCAGAAGGAGTTGAATGTGAGGCAGCGACGGTGGCTAGAGCTAATTAAGGACTATGATTGCACGATTGAGTACCACCCGGGAAAAGCCAATGTGGTGGCTGATGCTCTAAGCCGGAAGTCAACGCATTCTGTAGCACATCTACGGACGGTTCATTTACCACTTTTGGTTGAACTCCGTAAGAATAGCATTGATTTGGGTTTGGATGGCCAAGGTGTCTTGCTGGCTAATTTTCATGTGAGACCACTCCTGGTCGATCGGATCGTTGAGGCTCAATCTCAAGATCCTGTCTCATGTGTACTTCGGATTGAAGTGGAAGCCGGTGAACGGCTAGACTTTACAGTCAGGGAGGATGGAGCTTTGCTAAAAGAAGGACGGTTGTGTGTGCCCGGCGTGGAGGCACTGAAGAAAGAGATCTTGGACGAAGCTCATAGTTCGGCCTACGCGATGCATCCTGGTGGGACCAAGATGTATCGTACCTTGCGAGAGCACTACTGGTGGCCGGGAATGAAACGGGAGGTTGCCGAGTTTGTCAGCAGGTGTCTGATTTGCCAGCAAGTGAAGGCTGAGAGACAACGACCTTATGGAGCCTTGCAACCACTACCTATTCCGGAATGGAAATGGGATCACTTGACGATGGATTTTGTGTTTGGACTTCCTAGGACACCCAGGGGTCACGATGGAGTTTGGGTGATTGTGGACAGGCTTACGAAATCAGCTCACTTCTTACCAGTGCGAGAGAACTTCAGGATGACGCAGTTGGCCCAGTTGTTTATTGACGAGATCATCCGTTTGCACGGTACTCCGGAATCAATAGTTTCTGACCGAGACCCAAGATTTACTTCTCGATTTTGGCAGAGTCTGCAGGAAGCATTTGGGACGAAACTTCGTTTCAGTACTGCATTTCATCCTCAGACTGACGGCCAGTCTGAGCGGACCATCCAGACATTGGAGGATATGATGCGAGCTTGCGTCTTGCAATTTCATGACACTTGGGAGTCACACCTAGCCTTGATGGAATTTGCCTACAACAACAGCTATCAAGCGAGCATTGGGATGGCTCCGTACGAAGCCTTGTACGGACGGCAGTGCAGAACTCCGTTGTGTTGGACGGACGTGGGTGAAAGGAAGCTGACTAAATCCGAATTGGTGGAACTGACGACCGAGAAGGTCAAACTCATCAGGGATCGGCTCAAGGCAGCCCAGGACAGACAAAAGAGCTATGTGGACCATCGGATTCGAGATCTGGAGTTTGCGGTCGGAGATCGGGTATTTCTGAAATTGTCCCCTTGGAAGGGTGTAGTGCGATTCGGCAGGCGAGGAAAGTTGAGCCCTCGTTATATTGGACCTTACGAGATTACCGAGAGGATTGGCCCGGTGGCCTACCGGCTGGCACTACCGCCAGAGCTTTCGAAGGTCCACGATGTTTTCCATGTGTCGATGTTGCGGAAATATGTGTTTGACGCATCTCATGTACTGGAGGATCAGCCCATTGAACTTCGAGATGATTTGAGCTTCGAGGAACAACCGGTACAGATTTTGGATCGAAAGGAGAAAGTGCTACGTCGGAAGACCGTTCCTCTGGTGAAGGTCCTCTGGAGGAACCAGAATGTGGAGGAAGCCACATGGGAACCCGAGGCGCAGATGCGAGAACAGTTCCCTTACTTGTTTCCTTGAAATTTCGGGACGAAATTTCTTAAGGGGGGGAGATTGTAACGCCCCGGACGTTCTGGTAATGTAATATTATTAAATATTGAATAAAATGACGTTTTTACCCCTATGTTTGTGTGGTCAATTTGTTGACTTTTAGTTTTGGAGGTCGAACGGACGTTGGGTGATGACCGTGACGTAGTTCGGGATGTCACGAGTTCATAGACAGGTGGCACGTCCGATTCGGACGCTCGGAGTGAAAGTTATGATGTTCGGAGGTTCGGGGGCATTACCGTAATTTGGGCGTTATAAGGGGAAAAAGTTGACTTTTTGTTTGATAATTGATATCCATTTGACTCGAAGACCGTTATGTTCATCGCGACGCCCCGAGTACAACGACAGGCGGCACGCTTGAAACGGACGTCGGACGACCGAGTTACGGGTCACGGAAGTTGGAGGGCATTTTGGTAATTATTGCACAGAGGGGCATTTTGGTCATTTCACGGTGGTTACTGTAGCACCACCGTGAGAAACAGAGTGCGGCCGTGGTGGTTTTGAGCGTGCATTTGTTTAAGGCTAAGTGGACTGGTGAGTGGGTTTAGTTTATGGATTTTGAGGATTGTGGGAAGCAGCCAGACGTGTCTGGGCAGAGACTGAGTGCACGGGAGGAACGGGAATGGCTGTGATCTCTGTGTTTGCGGGAAACCAGTTTCAGAGGCCTCAGTTGGTCTCCCACGGGCTGTTGGCCATACAGATCGAATAACTGAGTATGGGATTGGAGTGAGGTTGGAGTTAGGATCATTTTGGTTCAATTTGGAAGCTGAGCGTGAGAGGAATTGTGAGAGAAACCGTGAGCAACTGTTTCGGGTTTTTGGGGGGAAATCGCAGAGTTCAATTTCTAAGGGTCGAGGGATCATTCTAAACACACAGTGAGTCTTCTGGGAGTGATAGAGTCTCAGCCGTGCAAGAATTGAAGGGATTCGAGCACGGATTGCCCAAGAACCCAAGGTCCAGTTCGAAGGAAAAACCAGTTGGAGGGAAAAATCTCATTCAACTTCTGGAGCCTGTTGGTCGAAACCAAAGGCCGTGTAAGACTTCTGGGGTCATTTCGTGCACAACCGTGCAAGAATTGAAGGAGGAGGAGGACGGTTTGGCCGGGAACCTGAGTCTCAGTTTCAGGGGAAAACCAGTGCTGTGGACGACTACCTCCAGGTAACGGCGAGCTAAATTGTTAGTGTCATTGTGTGCGTATGGGTCCCTTATTGCTACTGGTGAAGTTAATTTGGAAATGGAACCGTGTAGGGTGAGTTCCAGGAGTCGACTTGTTCGACTGTTCGAGCTTGGATTGGGTCGATTTGGTGTAAGTCGAGGTTAACCAGTGTTGCAGACCTAAAATAAATGAGTTAGGGAAGATAATAGGATTGAAAACGGGTAGTTTTGACTGAGAATTGAGGGCTAACTGATCGGGTTGAGTCGCGGGTATCAGACCCGTTTAGCAGGCTGTTCGGGTAAGGGAGATGACACTGTAGCTTGGCGCGTGGCCTTCACGCGCAGCCGCTTTGGGCGGCGCGTGACGGCGCGTGTGGCGTCAACTCCGATCACAGTCAACATGAGAATTGATCCTTACAGTCTAAATAACATTTTATCTTTAGAGTTCGAATCGATCGGGAGTCATTCGGGATAACTTCGGGAGTCCGGAAGATTAAGTCTTTAAGTTTATTTTCGCCGAAAAATCCGGAAAAATTAGGAAAAATCCTACGAGTTATTTTGGGATGTTTGTAACCCTTCTTGTACGTTTTCACAGGCCCGGACACTTCCGAAGCTACGGAGGAGCACGCGGGACGCGATTGACGTGTCCTAAGACTGTGAGTGGACCCTTTGATTTTTAAATTGGGCATGCATGACTATTTTGCTTATTTATCTCATGGTTTTACATATGATTTTACGATGGTGAGATGATATATCGGTTTTACTTGTTTTCACGTTTTTCGAGGTAATTATCGTATTTCACGCATTTCGAGATTTCGGTTTTTACCTATGCATGCGTGATAATTTTTGATGAAGTATCTGGTTATGAATATGCATGTTTCGGATTTATGATGTTTGATCATATTGTGAAGTAATCTTCTGTTAATTGCATGTGTTGGAATTTACATGTGAATTCGGGCATGAGTCCTGTTACGATGAGAAATGTTTTGGAATAATGTTGGAAAAAGAATTGTGATTAATCCTGATTTATTATGTTTAAAAACGGTTTTGGGTTTAAAGACCCGGTTGATGGTTGGATCTGGTGTTGGGTTTAAAGACCCGGTATGTTGATTCTGGGGGCGGGCCCGAAAATTGAGTTTAAAGACTCGTGAGTTTAAAGACTCGATTATTATGATACCCCCGAGGCCTACTAATCGTGTTTTGAGTTTAAAGACTCGTTGATATCCCGGGAAGGCCTAATGTTGAGTTTAAAGACTCGGATGGATCCAACGGCATAATCATGATTATTGTTTTATGTTTCACTTGATTTGTGCAAATAATGTTTCAAAATGACGATTTCTGGAATCTGGTATTATTACATGGTTTTACATGAGTGATGACGATCCCTGTAACGTTTTTCTTGTGTTTCGGAAAAAGAGTTTTCAAAAGTTTAACACACAAATTTTGAATACTTGGTTATGCATGCGGATTACAAAACTGGAGGGCGAACCCAATTTCGGAAAAACTGTTTTTCCTGTTAAACTTATGTTTCGGTCCACTCACCCCTTGTTGTTTTAAATTCCCTCCAGGTCGTGGTACAAGCGTGGGGGCAAGCGCCGAGGCAGAGGCGGAGGCATAACGTTTTCCGTTGCGGAGTAGCTAGTTCACAGAGTAGGACTTGTTCTTTAATTTGTTTTGTAATATTGCTCTGTGAAACTGTGGACTTGACGTCCAGTCGGATGTATTTGTTTAATCTCCCTGGTCTGACAATGGGTGTGTTGTAATTTTAACTAGTTTCCGGTCTTTTTGATTCGATTGTCAGACGGGAGCAGGATGCTTCCCGATTATCGAGGCGATAATCGGGGTGGGTCCTGTCAATAACTTTTCCTCCGGTTGTCCGAATCAAACCTGCCACCTGTCTACGGACTCGTGACGTCCTAAACTACGTCACAGTCACGGGTCAACACTCATCCAATCGGTAATTCAAAAAGTCAACTTTTCGTCTACTATTCACAAGGGCAAAATCGTCCTTTATATACAAAACTTTACAAAATTACAGTTTTACCCTTCCCGAAGCTACGGGTTGCTACAATCTACCCCCCTAAAAAGAATTTCGTCCGCGAAATTCAGTGAAATAAGTAAGGGTACTGTTCCCGCATCAATGCCTCAGGTTCCCACGTAGCTTCTTCCACTTGATGATTCCTCCACAATACTTTAACCAAGGGAACCGTTTTCCGCCTTAAGACCTTATCCTTCCGATCCAAGATCGCAACAGGCTGCTCTTCAAAACTCAAGTCTTCCCTCAGTTCCACTGGTTGTGCCTCCAAAACATGCGAATCATCTCGAATATACTTCCGAAGCATAGAGACATGAAAGACATTATGTACCTTTTCCAAGTCTGCTGGTAAGGCTAATCGATATGCAACAGGACCAATCCGTTCCAAAATCTCATAAGGTCCAATGTAACGAGGACTCAACTTCCCTCGTCTGCCAAACCGTACGATTCCCTTCCAAGGAGATAACTTCAAGAAAACCCAGTCTCCTACTGCAAACTCAAAATCTCTAATCCTACGGTCGGCGTAGCTCTTCTGGCGGTCCTGCGCTGCCTTCAATCGATCCCTGATCAGTGCCACCTTTTCCGGTGTAAGATCTACCAGTTCAGAAGTAGTCAATCTCCGCTCACCAACCTCAGTCCAACACAATGGAGTCCGACACTGTCGCCCATACAAAGCCTCGTAAGGAGCCATCCCAATGCTCTCCTGATAACTGTTGTTGTAGGCAAATTCCATCAAAGGTAAATGAGACTCCCACGTACCCTGGAACTGTAAAACACAAGCTCGCATCATATCCTCGAGAATCTGAATAGTCCGCTCCGACTGTCCATCTGTCTGAGGATGAAATGCAGTACTGAAATGCAACTTAGTCCCAAAAGCTTCCTGTAAGCTCTGCCAAAATCGGGAAGTGAATCTCGGATCTCTGTCAGAACTATCGACTCTGGAGTCCCATGCAATCGAATAATCTCAACTATGAACAACTGTGCAAACTGCGCCAACCTGAAGTTTTCCCGTACTGGCAAGAAATGAGCAGACTTCGTAAGTCGATCCACAATAACCCACACACCATCGTGTCCTTTCGATGTTCTCGGAAGCTTGAACACAAAATCCATAGTCAGGTGATCCCATTTCCACTCGGGGATCGGCAAAGGTTGCATTGCTCCATAAGGTCTCTGCTGCTCGGCTTTCACCTGCTGACAGATCAAGCATTTACTGACATATTCTGCAATCTCACGTTTCATTCCCGACCACTAGTAATGCTCTCGAAGTGTACGATACATCTTGGTCCCACCAGGATGCATCGCATAGGCTGAACAATGAGCCTCATCCAGTATCACTTTCTTCAATGCGTCATCCTCAGGTACGCACAACCGTCCACCCTTAACCAAGGCTCCATCCTCGCGGATCTCAAAGTCCTGTCTCTCTCCAGCCTCGACCTCAATCCGAATGATGCCCAGAATAGGGTCCTCAAATTGAGCATCAATAACCTGATCAATCAAAACAGGTCGCACATGGAAACTCGCTAGGAGTGCTCCCTGATTATCCACAGTCAACTCTACTCCCAACCTGCGGAACTCAACCAACAACGGTAACCGTACTGTCCTCAAATGTGACAAAGAACTAGCTGACTTCCTGCTCAGAGCATCGGCGACCACATTAGCCTTCCCTGGGTGATACTCAATAGTACAGTCGTAGTCCTTAAGTAACTCCAACCATCGACGCTGTCTCAGATTCAGTTCCTTCTGAGTGAACAAATACTTTAAGCTCTTGTGGTTCGTGAAAATCCTGCACTTCTCGCCATATAAGTAATGCCGCCAAATCTTCAGTGCATGAACCACCGCGGCTAGTTCCAAATCATGTGTAGGGTAGTTCATCTCATGGGGTTTCAATTGCCGGGAAGCATAAGCAATCACTCTCCCCTGCTGCATCAAGACACAACCCAAGCCTTGCAAAGAAGCGTCACTGTACACCTCAAACTCCCCACTATCGTCTGGAAGGGCTAACACAGGAGCAGATGTCAACCGTCTTTTAAGCTCCTGGAAACTCTGTTCACAGTTCTCGTCCCACTCAAATCGAATTCCCTTCCGAGTCAACCTCGTCAACGGTGCTGCTAGAATAGAAAAGCCCTCAATGAAACGCCGATAATAGCCTGCTAAGCCCAGAAAACTCCGGATCTCCGTCACCGTCTTAGGCTGTTCCCAATTGGCTACCGCCTCAACCTTCTGAGGATCCACGCTGATGCCCTCGGCCGAAATCACATGGCCAAGAAATCCAACACTTGTCAACCAAAACTGGCACTTACTCAGTTTCGCATACAACTGATGCTCCCTCAAGGTCTCAAGCACAAGTCTCAGATGTTTCTCATGTGCCTTCGCACTCTTTGAATACACCAAAATGTCATCAATGAAGACAATCACAAAACGATCCAAGTATGGCCGGAACACGCGGTTCATAAGGTCCATAAAAGCTGCTGGGGCATTAGTCAAACCAAAAGGCATCACAACAAACACATAATGACCGTACCTGGTCCGGAAAGCTGTCTTTGGTATATCCTCCTCTTTAACCCTTAACTGATGATATCCGGAGCGAAGATCAATCTTCGAAAAATACTGGGCTCCCTTCAATTGGTCAAACAAATCGTCAATCCGGGGTAGGGGGTACTTATTCCGAATAGTTACCTTATTCAGTTGTCTGTAATCCACACACAATCTCAATCCTCTGTCCTTTTTCTTGACAAACAAAACAGGTGCTCCCCAAGGTGACATACTCGGTCGAATGAATCCTATATCGACCAATTCTTGCAACTGGGCCTTAAGTTCCCTCAATTCTGCAGGTGCCATACGATAAGGAGTCTGTGAAATAGGCTGTGTACCTGGAAGAAGATCAATCGTAAACTCAAGATCTCGGTGTGGGGGTAGTCCTGGCAACTCCTCGGGAAAAACATCGGGATACTCCCGTACCACTGGTATGTCCTCCACCCTCACTGGCGTAGCACGTGTATCCACCACATGGGCTATGTAACCTTGGCATCCCTTACGCAACAACTTGCTAGCCTCAAGTGCCGAAATAACTCCAGTAGGAAGTGCACGCTGATCCCCCTGAAACGTAGTCTCTACTAACCCGGGACTCCGAAAAGTAACTCTCTTATCGAAACAGTCGATAGAAGCATGATGTCTCGTCAACCAGTCCATACCCAAAATAACATCAAAGTCCCGGAGATCCAACAGTAACAAATCCGCCAGTAACTCCACCTCGCCTACCATCACCGGACACTCTCTCAACACCCGAGTCACTACCAACACCTCTCCCGTAGGTGTACTCACTCCTAACGCACAATCCAAAGTAGACACCTCCCTCTCCTTAACCAAACTACAACTCCGAGCGATAAATGAATGGGTAGCCCCGGGATCTATCAAAGCAAAAACAGTGTGACCAAGTATGGTGAGTGTACCTGTCACCACTCCAGGTGCCGATATGGCCTCCTGCTGAGTCATAGCAAAAACTCGCGCCTGAGTTCCCGATGACCTGCCGCGCCCCCTAGAACTACTCGTGGCACCACCGCCACCCCTAGGGCCTACTGCCCCTGACACTGAAGCAGTACTCCGCCCGGGTTCTGCTGCACCTCTACCTGCTCCACCCTCCGGAGCTAACAATGGGCACTCCCGCCGGAAGTGTCCTCGCTCTCCGCAATAGAAGCAAGTATCCCTACCGGGTCCACCGGTATGCCTCCCTGTAGAAGCAACTGAAGTCGCACTCGCCTGAGGAGTCGACTGTGACCTAGCTCCTCGAAATCCCGAGCCCTGAAAACTGCCTGGTCTGCCATACCGGGCTCCACCAGCTGATAGCGAACCACCAAAATTACCCCGCTTCGGGGTCCTCTGACTCGATGCTCCAGGGAAGGAATGCTCTCGGCGCCGAACACTGCCCGAGTACTGTGGTCTAGCAGGTAAACTGGCCTCAACCCTGACAGCAGCATCGGATAACTCCCGAAAAGTAGCAAAAGAGCCAGCTGTCACTATGGCCCTGATCTCTCCCCGAAGGCCCAACTCAAACCGGCGGCACTTCTCCGCCTCGGTAGCCACAAATGCAGGAGCAAATCGGGATAGCATCTGAAATCTCTGCTCATACTCAGCAACTGTCAAGTTCCCTTGCTTCAAGTGAAGAAATTCTGCCTCCTTCGCATCCCTGAAAGAACGGGGATAGTACTAATCAAGAAACCGCTCCCGGAAAGTCTCCCATGTCACGGTATGTGCATCCCAGCCGGACAGTTCCAACGTGTACCACCACTCGTATGCAGCTCCATCCAACAGAAAAGTAGCTAACAAAACCCGATCCTCAGGAGGACAGTGCATCACCCCAAAAATACGTTCGAGCCGGGTGATCCATCGATGAGCTTCCTCGGGATCGGCCCCACCGCTGAACGTAGTAGCCCCAAGCCTCTGGGCTCTCTCGATCGAAGCGCTCTCAGTCCCTCTCGCCGCTTCATCTTCAGGTCGTGGAGGGGGTTCACGTCGCGGAGGCATGATCGATCGTACGCTGAAAGAGGCATAGAGTTAGTAAAACAACCTAGACCCAACACAAACCGACAAACCTATGCTCTGATACCAATTGTCAGGACCCATCCCAAATATCACCTCGATATCCGGGACGAACCCTGCTCCCGTCTGACAATCACACTTACAGTACCACAATTAACCTTAGTACAACTATAAGCATAACTATCAGACGAAGGAGTAAATATATACAACAGTCAGTCAGAGCATAGTTCTACAAAATGGGCATAAAAAGTCCTACAGTTCTGAGTCCGCAACGGAAGAACGTCGTAAGCTCTATGCCTCGATATCTGCCTCAACGTTCACCCCAGCGCTATCACCACGACCTGGAGGGAAATTTAAAAAACAGAAGGTGTGAGTGGACTGGAATAAATAGCAGTTTCAAAACAGTTTCTCGTCAAATCAGAGTTAAGGAAAAGTAATAAGTTGTTCCCTCCGTTTTGAAAACAAGCATGCCCAACGAAGTATTAGAAAATCATAATATGGAACATCATAAGAAACAGAAACACTATAAAACATCATAAGAAACAGATACACTATAAAACTGGTATAGAAACCAGAGCACGAGCATTAAACCATCTTTTCCGATCAAACCTACTGGACCTATCCGAGTCTTTAAACTCCCGAGTCTTTAAACTCAATAGGCCTATGGGGGTATTATCATAAATATCCGAGTCTTTAAACTCCCGAGTCTTTAAACTCAATCCGGGCCCGTCCCCCGTCAAACAATATCCGGGTCTTTAAACCCATATCCAGATCCAGCAAATCCAATCCATTTCAGTGTAAAACCGTTCCGAAACCCATCACCAAACTCGAATTCGGAATCCCCAGTTCGAAGCCCTTCCGGCGTTCAGAACCGACATTCCGAACCCAAATCTGGAAAATCCATGTTCATACCAAAAACCATAGTAAATCCCAAATCATGTTTCATAACTCATTTACCACCATTAGAAAACGTTTATAGGTTGAATTTCTCAAATATGGCATCAAATTCTGAAAACCGACTTTTTCTCGAAAAACGTGCAAAATCCGGAAACGTCTCGAAAAACGTGCAAAATCCGGAAACGTCTCGAAAAACATGCAAACATTTCAATCACGTATAACCATCATTTAAAGCATAAAAACACACATAATATCATAAAATATTGATAAAAACAGTTAGGCATGCTCGGAAGTAGGAAAGGGTCCACTCACAAATCTGAGCAAGTCAGTCGCGCTCCCTGCGCTCCTCGACCGTCTCGGGTGCCTCCCGTCCTGTCAAAATGCACCACATAGGGTCACAAATACATCAAGGATCCTAATCCTAATTTCCCCAATTTTTCGGGAATTTAATAATATTTTAATCCTAAACCCTAAACCTTTCGGATTCCCGAACCATCCCGTAACACCGTCCGATTAACCCGAAAACTATACCATTGGATTCCGTAGAACATTTAGGACTAAACTCATGTTGGAAGCTTGGCCGAATTCCTCCCCACGCTCCGCCCAAAGTGGCTGCGCATGGGCCTCACGCGCCTGCTACAGTGCATCTCCTTCCTCGAGTCACCCGGTTCAACACAGTTGAACCGGCGTGACCGGTTCTCTGTAATCCGACCACCATTCCAGTCCAATCCAATCCCACTCTCTTCGTCCCGTCCTAAGCAACCTAACCATGTCCTAACCTTGAAAAGTCACGGCCGGAAACCCGCCGTTCACGGCCTCGAAACAGACGGCCCGTAGCCCCTGTTTCGGCCGCCGGCCGCCCAGGTCCTCCCCCGTCACGGCGTTCATCTTAATCGACGCCTAGGACCTTCCTGAACTTCACCCTAACCTCCTAATCCCTCGACTCTACACCCAACTCCACGACTTTGCATTTGAACTTCACGGCCAAACAGAGTACAGAGTACTCTCCGTCGACCGAGCTCTACCGTGTACGCCCCCGTCACGGCGACCGTCCTACCCCACTCCTAGAACCTCCCTGAACACCGCTGCACTCACCAATCCCCTCGATTCTCATCCTACCTTCACGACTTTTGAATTTAAAATCCACGGGAAAACAGGGGAAAGGAACTTACCCTTCGATTCAGGCTCCGCCGTGAGCACCGCCGCTTACCACGGTGCTGGTTGGACTCCCCGTAGTCTCCTGAGTCTCCTAGTGGCTTCAATCGATCCACCACACGGCACAGCAACCACCACAGTCCACCGCCTTCTCTGTTTTCTTCAAAACCCAGCCGTCCACCGTGTAACCTCCGTGCACGGTTGCAGCTCCAAACCGCGATCACCAGCACCTCCTTGCCTCACTGTCCTTCTCTCAACTCACTCTTCACTCTCCCTTGCACTGAATCGATCACCGCCTCTCCAAACTCTTCTCTCTGTTTTTTGCGTTTATCGAAGGATTGCACGGTTCAAAAATGAGCAAAGTGTGGCCGTGCACACTTGAGAACCTCATGGAACAATCCAGTGCCCCCACGTGTCCACAATCCTATGGACAAGCAGAAAATATCCTACCCCACTCAGCCACTTGTCCTCATCCAATTGGCTGAATGAAAATGACCAAAATACCCCTTGTATAATTAATTACCGTTTTGCCCTCGAACGTTCTAGACCCGTATCTTTCCCGTCCGACGTCCGATGACAACGTGCCGCCTGTCGTTGAACTCAGGACGTCGTAACCTATCCAACGGTCCTCGGTCTACGTGAAAATCACAAGTCCTCCAAAAAGTCAACATTTTCCTCATTTAATCAAAATTACGGTAACGCCCCCAATCTTCCGAACGTCATAACTTTTCCTCCGGTTGTCCGAATCGAACCTGCCACCTGTCTACGGACTCGTGACGTCCTAAACTACATCACAGTCACGGGTCAACACTCATCCAATCGGTAATTCAAAAAGTCAACTTTTCGTCTACTATTCACAAGGGCAAAATCGTCCTTTATATACAAAACTTTACAAAATTACAGTTTTACCCTTCCCGAAGGAACGGGTTGTTACACAAGTACTCCAAGGAGGTAGGTAATACATGTCACCATCACTAGATACAACTTGCATGTGATCTATAATTACATTGTTGATATTAACTTCATAATTATTACATACCTCATAATCATTAGCAACATAAGGATCATTGGTTGGTATAATTGGTGTAGAAGACTGATAATGATTGCTCATACCAATATCAATATCAGAACTATCAGAACATTCTTGAGTAGTCATGCAAGTACAACATCAGAACCATCAAAATCTTTAGGACTATCCATACATGTACCTGAACCATTAGAACCTTCAAGACTGGTCGTACCAATATCAAAACCCTCGTAATTGGTCACGTCTATACCAGAAACTACACTGGGATCAGGGAATATCTCTATCTAATTCAACTCTTCAACATAGCCTCCATTCGAAGAGGTGAAGTGGATACTCGCAAAGAAAAAAGGATTCAATTTCAGAAAGAAAAAAAAAATTGACATCCATAGTCACATATAGGCGACGAGTAGGATGATGATAACACTTATAACCTTTTTGGTGAAGTATATACCAAACAAATACACAATTTAAGGCATACAAATCGAGTGTGTATGTTGATGTTTAGGAAGGTGAACAAGAACAACACATCTAAAAATACTTGGTGCTAATTTTAAGTTGGAGCAGATACCAACATGAGTAGAAAGTACAACCAACGATGTTTTAAAGTTGAGGATGCCATTAGGAGAACAACATGTGGATGCATGTGTCGATTGTAACGACTGGTCCTGGAATTACGTAATTATCGAGATTAATTAAGGATTAATCAAGGTTTAATCGAGACTAATCAGGATTAGTCGAGCTTGACACTACCAATCCCAATCCCCCTAGATTATCGTGGGATGTGTCTGCTTCTGTCTGAAAATGGATAAAATCACAACTTGTTCGGGGTTATCCAGAGTACGTAATGATATGTGGGGTTACGCATCGGCATGTGATGTCTTGATCTCCGCTACAGCCAGCATCTGCAATCAACCTGAAGGGTATCGAAAATATTAAAACTATGAGTGGACAAAAATAAACAGTTATAAAAATAATTTCCCGAAAAGGCATTTATACCATTCACGTAAAAGCATGCATGCATCAGAAAAACAGTTATAACAAACACTTCCTTTAAATCAAATTATATTGCTTTTCATGACAGGACCCATCCCAATCCCCCCGGGATTAGTGCGGGATGACCCTGCTCCCGTCTGACACGAAGTGTCAGACAAGGGATATTTCCGACCTTAACATTAAAAACTGTGAGTGGACAAAACAAAAGTTTATAAAAACATTTCATAAGACATTTGTACCCTCCACTAAAAAGAATGCATGCATTCGAAAACCATTTATCCAAAACAAACCATATGTGGGACTAAGCCCAAAGCAGATATAAACCAGGGTCGAAAGGACCACAATGAAAACGACCATACAGGCCACTGCCCAAATCCATAAGGGACTCGGCCCCAAACCATAAAGAAACCAAGTACACGAGCCACTGCTCAAATCCTGTGCACACCACATATCATATATCATATATCATATATATACATATAAGTCACACAACCAATCCTGTCACGGTATCCAAAGCTACGCGCGTGCTACCCGAGTCTCAATCCGAGTCTTCTCAAAGTCAAGGTCAATGTCCGCAGACCACTGATCCTACTCGAGGTAATAGTAACCATAGCCTTCCTGAGAGTAAGGAACCCAACTGGGGGGTGACTCCACTCAGTCGGTGCTCCGTGACTACTCCAGGGTCCACCCAGGCCAACGACCCTCCCCGGAGGAGATAATAGAAGTAAAGGAAGGTAGATGAACATATATATACATAACATAAACATTCATGTCCGGTTCCCCCTGAACCGTCATGATCCATAATATCCATAATCAGGTAACATGCTGGTTCCCATAAACCGTCATGTACCGTAATAACATAACCAGGGTTCATGCCGGTCCCCATAAACCGTCAAGAACCAGAATGACCAGACAAAGGTTCATGCCGGTTCCTATAAACCGTCATGAACCACAATGACCTTTCCAGAGTTCATGCCGGTTCCCATAAACCGTCATGAACTTGGAAATCCACGTAGGGTCCCTGACCCGAAATCATAAACCATAAAGTAACTGGGTCTCGTGCCCGAACATATGACTCAACTGGGCACCGTGCCCGATATCTAAGGGTCAGTCACGACTCCGATCATAGTGATGGGTGCAACCATCCATCCAGGACCGCTCTCAATCCTGGTATGTCGCCGTGAACGAATCAACCGACGCGACCACCACAAGATCATGGTGCACTCATCACCGATCGCTATCCTTAACCGTCAGCACTCCGAAGTCGAGCCTCCCCAGGCTGCCCGACCACGAATCGTGCATCGTGACCTCTCCGGAAGGAACACATCCCAATCTGGAGGCGAGCGTCATATCGTTGATCGTCGTGCACATAGCACCCGTCGCGACCACGATTTAGACCCGAAGGTTATAAATAGTGTCATATGCCCGAGACAAAACTAAATGGGTCTTATACCCGAGTTTATCTTTTTAGAAATCAAAAATCAAATCATTTAAATCAATAAAGAAATACAGACCCGTATAAGCACCGTATAAGGCCGAAACCTCGAAATACGTGCTTATACGTAACCACATACAAATGCACCCATGACATCATCAAACAAGTAATAAAACATATAATAAACATTTATGCATGCACCAATTTAGAAAACAAGGTCCACTCACAGACCGTTCGAGCTGCCGCCTCGATTTGTGTGCCATACGGCTCTCCAAAGCCAATCCGACCTCTCCAGATAATCCTGACCTGTCCAAACCATATCCAAAGGTTACTACTAACCTATACAAGTCCATATTAAAAACCCTAAACTTTCCCGGAAAAGTCAACGTGCCCCGTACACGTTTCCTGAGGTGAAAAACCTCAATTTGACCAACTTAACGATCTCCAATCGACCCGAAACCACCACCATTGGATCCGGATCGTCGAAACCTTTAAAATGACACTGGGCCCACTCAAAATACTGTTCACACGCCCCTCCACGTGCCTGGTCAACGCATGGGTCAACGCTACTACAGTACCTGCTGACGTCACTGCTGACGTCATCTGACAGCTGTCAGGTCTGACATGTCAGACTCTGACAGGTGCCACGTGTCACGCTCCCATTGGTCCATGTCACTGTGCTGTCAGTGCCACATGGCAATTTGACATGTGCCACGTGTCATCACGGCACTGGTCCACGTCTGTGCCACGCGTCAGCCCCTGATTGGGCCACGTCACTGACATGTCAGTGCTGACTGTGCACTGACATGTGACACGTGTTGACTGATGAGTGGTCCATGTCACTTGACAATCTGACAGGTGCCACCTCATCACGCCACATCACCACCTTCAACCTCGCACAGCCGGTCTGGGCCGGCCGGTCCGGTCCAACCCCTGCAACTGGACTGGCGTAACCGGTCCAGGCTCATTCCAGCCCAGTTTTTCACCGTTTTCAATCCTAATCAATCCTAACCTTCCTATAATCGTCCTAGGAACCTAACCCAATTAATTAGAATCCCTAAAACCCACGAAAATCCACGGTTCAATTTTCCCGATTGTACCCAGGGCTGCTCAGCCCTTCACCGCCGTCCAAAACACCCTCTACACCTTCCTACAACCTCAATAAACTCATCCTAATCAACTAATAGCAACCATAATGTCTAAATCGAAATATAGAAGAAAAATGGGTTTATCGGGCTTACCGGGTACCCGCTCGGGTTTTGGGTTCCATCCACCGCCCACGGTGGTTCCAGCCACCAGCTGCCATCCTTAGTCCTCCTCTCTCATTCTCTGGTCTCAGTCCTGGTCGAAATGGGGTTGGGTTGGCTGAGTTTGGGGTGAATGGTTTGGGTGAGATCGGGTAATGGGTTTGTGTTTGGATGAAGAAATGAAAATGCACGGGAAGGTTGGATGCATGAATGGGGGCTGGTAACCAGTGGATGGGTGACAAGTGTCACTCATCCATTGGTTGCTGAAAAGTAACTGGCCCACTAAAGACAAATGGTCCTCGTAAAACGTGTCGTCGTGAATAGTAACTTGGAACTTCCGTGAACCGTATCTTCGCCGTCGAACGTCCGAATTCGACGTGCCGCCTGTCTATGGATTCGTATCGTCCTTATCTACGTAACGGTCTTCGGCCCTCGGCCATCGGACCTCCTGATCAAAAAGTCAACATTTGGCCCCATTTAACCAAAATTACCAAAATGCCCCTAAACTTCCGAACGTTATAACTTCCTCCTCGAACGTCGGAATTGAACGTGCCACCTGTCTATGAACTCATGACGTCACGAACTACGTCACGGTCATCGGTCAAAGTCCATTTGACCGCCCGATTGAAAAGTCAACGTTTTGCCACCACTAGGGGTAAAACGGTCATTTCGCATCGTTCGTCCGATTTCGCTCTACTAATCACGGATTAGCCTCACTAATCGTGATTAGTCACTAATCTAATCATGGAATTTGGGACGGGTCGTTACATTTCAAATCCATAATCAGTGAAAAATGCTTCTCAAATCAACCCGTGAAAAACATTTGTCACATCTCATATCACATCAATGAAAACCTCTATGCACATAGCACCCATCGAAAACAATCGTAACCAATCATCGTATCCAACATCAGTCATGATATCCCAGCAACGCGTGCCCAATAGCTCTAGGACTGCTCCAATCCGAGCACATTACTGTGAACACATCATCTGCCGACGTTCCAGATCGTTGTGAACACATCACCGACCGATCATCATATAATACCAGCACTCATGAGTCGAGACTCCCTCGGTTGCACGACACCAAACAGTGTTTCTTGACCTCTCCGGGCGAACACATCGCATCACGGAGGCGAGCATTATCTCTAGGACTTTTTCGGGGAAAACATTCTTACTAGAGGCCCTCAACCATATCAATCTCAAAAGGATGGTCTCAGTGAAAACAATAATCAAATCACATAGGGACTCAACCCAAAATCATCTCAATAGGGTCTGTAGCCTGAAACATAACTTTCAAACCACATGGACTCACTCCTGGAATCCAAAATCTTTCCAAGAAGGTTTAAAGCCCGATTCCCATTTCATAAATCTATAACAGGTTACAAGCCCGAAATCTCATTTCCAAAATAAAACATCGTTCAGTTTACCATTTGACTATACTCTAAGTCAAACCATAAATCAACTGGGACACAAGCCCCAAATATTCTTTCCAAATCTGAAAAACCATTTCATTGTTCAAAATTACCTTTGACTATCATCTATGTCAAAGTTTAAATCAATTGGGTCTCATGCCCAAAATACTGATTTCACGAATCTCTGTGAAATCATTCAAAACCGTTAGTCAAATCCTCGATTTCACGCCTCTCTATGAAACCGTCAAAATCACATAAACACATACACGCAGAATACTCGGCCTAAGCCTAAGTATCATATAAAGCATAAATCTCGAACTATGTGCAATATCACATTTTCTACTAAAATGCCAGATCAACAATATAAACCATGTGTAAATCATATGCACTCAAGGCCTCTCAAATAATGTTCAGAAAACATATAAAAGAGTTATGCATGCATCATATTTATAAATCAAACGTCCACTCATAAACCGTCTGTGCTGCGCGCTCACAATCCGCGCTGTAAGTCACGCCGAGGCTAATCCACAATCTCTGGAACGTCCGGACCTATCCAAATCATATTCAAAGGTCACTATTAACCTATACAATTCCTAATCATAAACCCTCAAAACTCTCGGAATAGTTAATATGTCCCGAACACGCTTCTTGAGGCTAAAAACCTCTAAATGACCTATCAAACAATCACTGATCGACTTGAACCCCCCACCATTGGATTTAGAATGTCAAAACCTTTCAAACAAGATCGGTTTCACCTTGAAACTCACGCCCACGCTTCCTCACACACCGGTCAAAGTTCTCACGTGCCAATCAACGGCGATCAATGACGGTCAACGCTGACGTCACGCTAACCAATGCTGACGTCACCTGACAACTCTAACATCTAACCGTCTGACAACCTGCCACGTGGCATACCCTAATTGGTGCCATGTGTCACTAACACGTCAGCTCTTACAACCTGACACATTGCCGCGTGGCACCACTTTGTTGGTCCACGTGGTCTGATAATGCTGACGTGGACCTGCCACGTCAGCTACCACGTCATCTGACACCCTTTGACATGTTGCCCCGTGGCACCACCCCACTGGCCAACATGGTCTGACATGTCTACCGTGGCACTGCCACATCATCTACTAACTGGACCTGACACCTGGTCACGTGTCACCCTCTGGTTAGCCACGTGGTGCGACAGGTTTGACAGATGCTGACGTGGACTGCCACGTCTTCTTCGTCAACTTTTGGCCGGGTCGACCCGAACCTCTGTAATAGGTCATTTGACAGACCAGCAATACTAACTCGGTTGTATCTCGACCGTCTAGCCACCATTTCAAACCGTCCAATCGACTCGCCTTGAGCTCAACAATCGATCTATGACCTCCAAACCCAAAGAAAAGCCCTAGAAAGTATCTGTCATGATCGAACTTCCATGACCAACCTTCAAGCCTCCTTTTAGGGCTGTTCCCGTAGCCAAATTCTTCCATTTTCATCCCTACAAACTTGCCCAACCTCAGAGAACATGACCAGGGCATTAGAACACGCCCCAAACGTCCAAAACATCAAATTCGAATTTCAAATTTCAAAAGGGTTTTGGGTTACCTAGTTTTTCACGGGTTTCTCAAGCCATTGCCGTGCTCAACCGTCCTCCATCGCCTCTCTGCATCTTCCTCACTCTCAGCCACTCTCTCAAGTAGCCCAGCCACTGGTTCCAATCAAAGTAAATGGGATGGGGATGGGTTTTGGGCCTTTGAACACAAAAGGGAAGGGATGCATGTATGTGGGATGGGAATTAATGGATGAGTGACACGTGTCACTCATCCATTGGGCCTTAACATAAATATCTGGCCCACTAGAAACAAAAGTCAATTTACCTCGCAAATCATGTAATCGTACCACGATTCATTCCAGGCCCGTAACTTTCCCTTACGATGTCCAATTTTGACGTGCCATTTATTTATGGACTCGTATCATCTCGATCTACGTAATAGACCTCGGTTCACGTGTATTTGACTTCCCATGTCAAAGGTAAAACTTTTCACCATTTCTAGGGGTAAAATCGTCATTGTATCCAGATCAGTCAATAATCCTCGACTAATCTCGATTAGTCCTTAATTAATTCTAGATAATCTGTTATTAACCTTAATTATTCCCGTAGATTCGGGACGGGTCGTTACAATCTACCCTCCTTAAAATAATTTCGTCATCGAAATTCACATTAACCCAATCCACTGTGGAAATCCAATCCTACCTCCATCTCGAGGTACACGTCCAACATCTATCGACGGTACTCAACACAAACCAAATGTCGCTTGACTTTAACTACAATCCAACGGTCAATGCTGAAACTCAGCTCACCCTCCGTGACCGTATCCAAAAGCGACCACTGTCACTTGAACCCTCCAATGGTCAATCTCAAGTCTCAAGTGAGATGTCGACACTCGTCGATCTCACCTATCACCAACGCAGGTGTGCTCAGTATACAAACTGACAAGTCAATCTTACCGTCCTTCTCGGCTGACAATCCAAGCTGACAATCTTGATATACCAAGTTGACATCCTATTCAGCATTCAGCTTGACGATCTATCTCAGCTGACAATCCAAGCTGACATTATGCTCAGTCCGGTTTAGTCATGCTCCTCATCCTACTCAGCAAGAGCATCACAAGTCTTTGTCTCACTAGACAGCTTCAACGTTTAACACACTCACGACGCACCGTCGTGTCCAGCCGGTAACTTACAACTCCATTGTGACTTCCCGAGTCACTAACGACACACTTAACTTGCTCTCGAGTCCTAACACCGTACCTTGTCTCATCAAGAGACCATCTCTATGATCCCGACTCCTCTCGAGTCCCAAACTACCATCTCACTCATCCTTTCGATACACAAACCGGCATCTCACTCATCCTGAGTGTATCTGGACCCATCAAATACTTACTCTAGGAGAGATAATCACACACATAATCACTAGGGTTCCTCTAGCCCACATGGCCCTGTGCTCCATGCTCACACAATCACTGAACCCTCTAAAACCACTTTGTACTAGCACATAGTATTCGATGTCCAGTCCTCGTATTCAATGTACAATTAACATCGAACCTCGTCCGATTATCATGCCATGTCCATCTCGAACTCAATATGATGATCAAACTACATCAATCAAACTGCTCAATATTCAGCAATCTCGCTGTCAATCATGCACTACTCACAGGTGCATACACATCACAATAATCATAAGGCACTACTCAAGCTTGCTCAAGGACTGCACTCACGCAACGTCCGATCACATACCAATATCCATATTTCGTACGTAGCTCGAATCTAATCCATCTATCATATGTCTTACATTTCCATCATGAACAAACACTGGAACCCGTCTATTTGATCTCTACTCTGGATAAATCGTACACTACGCTCAATGTCTTCTCTGAGTCGTTGTGGTCATTTGACCAACTCCAGAGATAGTCAACCAATTCACTAACCAATCTCATTCCTCGGTTTCCTCCAAAGGTCAACCGTCTCATGCCACCAAGATGTACCAGTCCTGAACCTGTTGGTGGCCCACCTCGACCACCATCATGATGATGCGACCCTCAGGTCCTAAAACCGTGCTGTAAACCGTTGATTCAGCCTATGTGCCTCACTGGAACACTGTCTAGCAACATTCCATGGTCACCTACCACCAACACAATCTATCCATGAGTGGATTGGTATACGGGGTGTTTATGTATAGACTTTTGTGGATTGGTAGTGACCCTCGGGTATGACTTTGATAGGCTAGGACGTCCCCGAGGCTTTGGATTAGCTTACAGATTGGGATTCGAGCTATCGACAATACCATGAGTAGACATTTCCTTTCATAACTATGATGCATGCATAATTAAATATTTACATGGTTTTATGACATGTCTTGGATGGTTATGGTATGGTTTTATGATGTGATTTGTTTTCTTGATAAATACGGGTCGGATCCTAAAACCGTGATGTAAACCGTGGATTCAGCCTATGTGCCTCACTCGAACACTATCTAGCAATATTCCATGGTCACCTACCACCAGCACAATCTCTCCATCTGGAGTAATAGTGAGCCTACAAACATCCTACTCGAGGCATCGGCTATTCATCATTTCCTGAATGATACTCAACATATCCTCAATATTTGTCAACTAGCTCCAACCGTCTCCTCTTCCTCGAGTTCCACTCCGAGGGAGTACCAATACATAAGGCTCCATGATCTCTAAGATCCTACACATCTCTCGAGGAGATAGTGAATCCAATCTCCATCGCCATAATTGGCCGACACTAATCCAACATTATCTCTATCCTCTCGATTGTATCGATCCATAACCCAAAGCGGTCCTCAACATCTCGATCTCTTCGATCATCAACCATCTTACTCGATCCTCAACCATCTCACTTGGTCCTCAATCATCTCACTCGATCCTCGGAGGATCCATACTAGCCCTCTCAGCCAATGTAACATGACCCATAACACCAACACGGGTCCACCAAAACTAATACTCACTCATCACGTTAGGTGATGGTGTCACCTTCCGTTCTTCAACTCATTAAAATTTGGCACACAAGGGTATTAAGTTTTACACCCGATTTGAACCCAGGAGAAATTGCAAGCATGCTAATATAACTGTTGTAGCGATCCTCCCACGACCGCCTCACTCCTCAAATTAGCTCGACTTTTTCAAGTTTATACCTCCATGAGTGAAGAGAAGTTCACTAAAAACTTTCAGGATAAGAAAGTATATTTACATTGTTCAGCTGCCTTGTCATATCTAACTCTTGAAGTTCCATCGAATTTTGACAAGGAACATTGGGTTTCTCATCAGTGACATTCCAAGTCAACTAAACCCCCAAATCCACTAAGTTCAGTTACAGGATTTAGGCGACAAAATCCCCTAGGTGGTAACCAGACAAATCCTCCAATGGCTCATTGGGGAAACTCGGCACGACCAACTCACTCCAAGCTCAGGGAACTAACTAGGGACATCAAAACACACGTCCCATCTTCCAAACATCCATTAGCGCTTTCCCAACCTCCGAGTCGTAACTCACTCGAACGTCAACCACATGTTCTAGAAACCACTATGTCTTACTATCGTATCCAATCTGACAATCTTGGTTTACCCAACTTCAATCAACATAGTAGTGGTCGAAGTATTAGCTCGCATGTCTCAACTCAATGGGATCACTTCTGCATACAACACTCGTGCACACTCGCCAAGGTAATACAAAACACTTGTCTCCAATCCAGGTATACCTTGTGCCTCTAGTAATCTAATTCAACAAGGAGGATACTGTGATCTCCCTGAGCCACTCGGGATCCTTCATCCTGCTCGATGATCACCGCAACGGTAATCACATCCTCTCGACGCACTCGGCGTCCCTCAGAATCATCTGTTCGCTACTGAGATTTCGTCAACTCATCTCAATCGCTGTTGGATTCCATCCAACTTATCTCAGTCATTTTCATTGGGTTTCCACCAATCTCATCTCAGTCATCTAAGTCATCTCCACTAGGATAGCGTGACATCCCGACACAATCACCACCAACCAAGGCTTATCGTCTTCGGTCCACATGTTCATCATCGTCTCTTGTGTGCGACGACGATCTCACATACCTCTGTATCAAATGCAGGAACCCCAAGAGGTGAGACGAGTAGCTCAGTACTTCGCCTCTCAAGACCAATCCAAGAAAACTCCACTATCGAGACTCTGCATGAGTGCGGACAGCTCACCGTCTGTACCATCCGCTCAAAAGCGTATAATCCACTGATCGGTCACCTCGGGATCCGATCCACAAGTACCACTATCCTAGTAACTTGTCCAACTAATCCCAACTCGATGACCCGAGTTTCAGACCAATCATCGATCTCGACTCTAAAAAGCCATCATACTAGGGTAACTGGTATCCAACCAACCAGTAACTACTATTCGAGGATCTCGTTCACTCATAATTCTACGACTTCCCGCCGCTAGGCCCACAAGAAACTCGGCCCTACTCGGGGTCAGCCTTACTCAGGGATGAACACTGCTTAAGCACGACATACCACGAATATGTTCATTTCCACTTAATCTTTCTATTCATACCTTTACTACGAGGTTGATGACAGGCTGTCGACGTAGAGACATCACATCCGGCACATGCGTAACATACAAGAGCAACCTAGTGCTCTCATACCAAACTGACACGATCCATCCCAATCCCCCTGGATTATCGTGGGATGTGCCTTCTTCCGTCTAACACCACGTGCTAGACAAAGGACAAAATCGTAACCCGCTCGAGGTTATCTAGAGTACGCAAGGATTTATGGAGTTACGCATCGGCATGTGATGTCTTGATCTATGCTACAGCCCACATTCACAATCAACCTGAAAGGTATCGAAAACTTTAAAATTGTGAGTGGACAAAAATAAACAGTTATAAAAACAATTTCCCAAAAAGGCATTTATACCCTTTTCGTAAAAGCATGCATGCATCAGAAAAAAAGTTATAACAAATACTTCCTTAAAATCAAATCATATTGCTTTTCAAATCCATAATTAATGAAAAAAGCTTCTCAAATCAACTTGTGAAAAACATTTATCACATGATATCACTTTTACCGTGCATTAAAGTAAACACAAGGTAACACTCAACATTTAATAAAAACATATGTATTTAAACTCCTTTTGTGTAGATGTAGTATTGGCAAATATGGATCATTCTTAATTGGGGAAATTAGGGAACATTCATTATGGTTAGTAGAAAAGAATAAAAGAATAATACGGGGGAAGTTTTGAAGAAAGTGTAAACATAAAAATACATGTAAAACAATTATAAAATTAATGCTACTCCTATTTTAACCTTAGTATAATTAACTTTTCTTTAAACACAAATTTTACCAACACACTAACATTTTGCACATATTGACCCAATCACAAAATCCTACCTTCATCATTTCACTTACAAGCGTACACTTTTCAATATTATAAATGCAACGAACAATGCTCATAAACACTTACAATACGATTCATCTTACGTTTTTGATTGAATGTGCGCCAAACATTCAATCTCTTCAACCCTATTCTAAGTGCACCGAACAACGGTCATAAACATTTAGCATTGAATTAAAGTTTAAGCACTAAAATGTGTGAAATAACTGAAATTCAGAAAGTAAAACACATGGATGTTGTATTCATAAGTACAAATATTAGAAAGGAAATACCAACATATATATTAAATTAAAGTAAACCAAAAATAATATCAAGAGTTTAAGTAGAGAGAACAAAGTTACACGTTCGGGATTCAAGAACAGCTTGAGATGCCTAGGTAGATGGAAACAATGGACTGTTATTCACAAGGTTCCCTAAACAGCAGACGAAACCTTGTGAAGATGGAGGGAAAGACAAGGGGGAAAAATGGACTTGAAACTCTTGAATTACCTTGGACATACCCGGCTAGGGTTTTCCTTTAGAGAGGCTCAAGTTTTTGTCTAAGAAGGAGTCCCTTTACAATGAGAATGAGCTCCCTTTTTATAGTGATAGTAGCTCCTAAAAATTTAGGAAATAAAATCCTAATTAAATAAATACAATAAAAACATGCTAGAAACTAGCCTAGAAATCATATTTCCTTGATTTTGCATGAAACCCTAGGTTCATTTTGGAGCTGGAAAATGCCAACATTTGTGAAGAAAACAGTACTGGAGTCACTGGATGAAAAGCAGGCTGAAATTCGGTGGGCCGCTGCTAAACAATGGAAGGGAAATTCGGTGGAAGTCGGCTGAAAGGCGGAAGGGCTGGGCTGGAGGTTTTGGTGCACGCGCATCGAAGGGGATAGGAGACCTTCAGGACATGCGCGATCAAACGGAATCAGGCGAATTGGGATGCGCGCGCCGAATAGAATATGGGGCTGCATGGACTGGTTCGGTTGGGAGCTACTGAATTTACTTGCACTTTTTGGTTCCCTTGTTTTGATCATAACTTGTTCGATAAAACTCTGATTGAGACGATTTTTTCGCTAAAATTCTCATAATGACGAGCTCTATCCAATTCTACACATTTCTCACAAAATATATTATTTTCTTCTATTGTTTAGCATTTTTTTCATTAAAAGTTAATCAAAAAGGGTATAAAATAATATAAAATAATATAAAATAATACTCAAATAAAGGCTTATCAAATACCCCCACACTTAGACTTTGCTAGTCCCTTGCAAGTACTAAAATAAACTACAAATTCAAACAACTAAGCCTTTAAAACATTTGTCTCAAATTTCATTAATATACACATGGCATTAAAGATTTACACTAGATGACATTTTAAGCATTAGGAATTCAAAAGTTAATAATAAGTAACAAAATGCTTCAACAGGTAAGACAATGAGTAAACTCGGTCAATGGGATCGCAACATGAATAAAACAAGTAGAATCAACTCACAAGGCTATGCACTCATAAATTCACTCAATTTGTAAGGGTTTATGTTTGCACTCAAGGTATGTGAGAATAAATGTTCACATAATATAATTAAAGTACTTTTGAAAAATCTCAAACAAACACCTCAAGATAAAACAGAACATACTTGCACAAATGAACCAAAACCATAAACTTACTCTAGTGATAAACTCAACTAATCAAAATTCACCGTCTTAAGGATCATAAGGTCTTTATGAAGGTTGTAATGGGGCTAAGTTTAGAGGCAAGGAGTGTATAGGAAAAGTGGTGCTCAAATTCGTTCCAAGACTCAATGGACTCCCAAAATGTATCATAACTTCCCAATCTTAGTGTAATGATGTCAGTAATCTATCCCTTCAAACATAGGCCTAATTTCATCATGTTGGGTCTCAAATTCATTATTTGTATCAGATTTACAAATGTAAAGGACTTAACTTAAACATTACATAATCAAACCTTATTACCTTGATAGAGACTTAAAACTTTTTTTTTATTGAGTTTTTCTTTCTTTTCATATATCAAGGTAATAACATGTGTCAATAATACAACAAAATTCGAGTAAGTAAATCCAAATAATACACATAAAAGACTTTACAACATCATCATTTTCTCTTTACACAATCTTCATGTCTTCAACCGAGTCCTTGGAACAAGGGTAAAGGATATCTATACTAAGCTTAAGTGTTTAGATAATCATGGTAATGAAAGAAAGGCTTAATGTGAGCTCAAAGAGGTTAAAACTAAGGTGGTCGCAACTTGTGCGCACAAAATAGGGAATATGGATGTTGAATATGTGGTGTTAACCCTAATGCCTTAATCATGTCCAAAATCAGAGAGTTTATTGACTTAAAATCTTTGAAAATCACATAGAATAAGTTCTAGTACTTTAGAGTTCATTAAAAGCTATGACAAGTAGTTATGAGGCATATGTATATCAATTTAAACAAAAAACTTATGAATCCCTCATCAAAGATGTATATAAAGTTTTAAAGCTCACATAAGGTTCAAATGATTCAAACTTGTCTTAACATGCTCGTTTTTGTACCAGTTTATCATACATCATCCACTACAAGCCATCAACACTTAATCACGAAGTATTAACAAAGAATTCAAGTTGTAGTGATCATTTTTTAGCCATGTTGTATTTGATTTTCCTTCATTCTTATCATTGACAGGTTAAAGGGCATCCTAAGACTCGCTGTAACAACCCGTACCTTCGGGAAGGGTAAAAATGTAATTTTGTAAAAATGTTTGTAAAAAGGACGATTTTGCCCTTGTGAATAGTAGGCTAAAAGTTGACTGTTTGAATTACCGATTGGATGACTGTTGACCCTTGACCGTGACGTAGGTTAGGACGTCACGAGTCTGTAGACAGGTGGCAGGTTTGATTCGGACAATCGGAGGAAAAGTTATGACGTTCGGAAGATTGGGGGCGTTACCGTAAATTTGATTAAATGAGGAAAATGTTGACTTTTTGGAGGACTTGTAATTTTCACGTAGACCGAGGACCGTTAGATAGGTCTCGACGTCCTGAGTACAACGACAGGCGACACGCTGTCATCGGACATCGGATGAAATATTTACGGGTCTGGGAAGTACGAGGGTAAAATGGTAATTTGTGCAAGAGGGGCATTTTGGTCATTTCCCTCAGCCCAATCAGATAAGGGCAAGTGGCAGGGATATTTGTTTTGCACCAAGGAAAGCTGGACACGTGGGGGACACTGGATGGTTCCAGGCCGTTCTCAAGTGTGCACGGCCACACCTTGCACAAAATCAAACCGTGTTTGCCTTTGAACATAGAGAAACAGAGGGTGAGATTTTGGGAGAGATTGATCGACTCAGTGCAAGGGGGAGTGAAGAGTGATTTGTGAGAGTGACAGAGAGAAGTGTTTGAGCTGGTGGTCGTGTTTTGGTGGAGAAATCGTGCACGGCGACACGGTGGTGGTGCGGCGAAGTTCTGGGAAAACAGGGAGGCCGTGAGACTGTGGTGGTGGCTACACCGTGTGGTGGCTCAAATCAAGGCAGTAGGAGCCGTAGGAGGTTGCAGGGAGTCCAACGAACACCGTGGCACGCGGCGGTGCGCACTGCGGAGATTGAATCGAAGGGTAGGTTTCCTTCCTCTGTTTTTCCGTAAATTTCATTTTGAAAGTCGTGAAGGTAGGATGAGAATCGAGGGGATTGGTGAGTGCAGTGATGTTTAGGGAGTCCCTAGGAGTTGTTTGGGATGATTTCCGTGACGGGGGAGTACACGGTGGAGTTCAGGTGACGGCGAGTACTCTGTACTCTGTTTTGGTCGTGAGTTCAAACGGGAAGTCGTGGACTTCTGGGGTGAATCGAAGGTTTCTGTGAGTTGGGAGTGACTCAGTGAGGTCTTAGGGAGAGATTGGAATCACCACCGTGAAGGGGGATGAACTGGGCGGCCAGGAAGGAAAACAGGGGTTTGGTTGTGTTTTCTTTCGAGCTTCAGTCGTGAAGCTGTGGGTCGAGTCGAACCAAGAGAGTGAGGGGGATGAGTTCGTTGTGACTGGACGCAGCTTTGGGTGAAGAAAGGAAGTGAAATGGTGGTCGGACGGCGGAGAAAGGTTCTCGCCGGTCCGGGTTGCAGCCCTGGTGCGAACCGGGTTCGATCGAGGTTGTGGATGCACTGTAGCAGGCGCGTGAGGCCCACGCGCAGCCACTTTGGGCGACGCGTGGAGGTGCGTGGGAAGGAATCCGGCCAAGCTTCCAACATGGTTTTGGTTCTAAATGTCCTAAGGAGTTCATTAGTGTGGTTTTCGGGTGAATCAGACGATGTTAGGAGAGTGTTCGGGAATCCTGACGGTTTAGGATTTTAGATTAAAATATTATTAAATTCCCGAAAAATTGGGGAAATTAAGGATTGTATCCTTGATGTATTTGTGACCCTATTTGGTGCATATTGACAGGACGGGAGACACCCGAGACAGTCGAGGAGCGCACGGAGCGCGAGTGACTCGTTCTGATTTGTGAGTGGACTCTTTCTTTCTTTCGAGCATGCCTAACTGTTTTATCGATGCTTATTGATATTAAATGTGTTTTTATGCTTTTAAATGATGATTATAAATGGTTGATGTGTTTGCACGTTTTTCGAGACATTTCTGAGATTTTGCACGTTTTTCGAGAAAAAGCTGATTTTCGGATTTTGATGCCATATTTGCGATTTCAACCTATAAATGTTTTCTGATGATGATCAATGGGTTCTGAAATATGATTTGTGATTATGTGTGATTTCTGGGTATAGAATGGATTTCCGGATTTGGGTTCGAAATGTCGGTTCGGAACGACGGAAAGGGCTTCGAACTGGGGATTTCGAATTCGAGTTTGGTTATGGAAATGGAAATGGTTATATATTGAATTTGGATTGGATTTGCTGGATCTGGATATGGGTTTAAAGACCCGGATACTGCTTTGACGGGGGACGGGCCCGGATTGAGTTTAAAGACTCGGGAGTTTAAAGACTCGGATATTTATGATATTACCCCCATAGGCCTATTGAGTTTAAAGACTCGGGAGTTTAAAGACTCAGATTACATTTAAGGCCTGGTTGAGTTTAAAGACTCAGATATACCCAGCAGATTTGATCGGAAAATGGTATTTTATAGTGTATCTGTTTCTTATGATATTTTATAGTGTTTCTGTTTCTTATGATGTTTCATGTTATGATTTTGTTAGTACTTCGTTGGGCATGCCTGTTTTCAAAACGGAGGGAACAATGATTCTTATTTTTCCTTAACCTTGAATTAGTGATAAACTGATTTTAAAACTTTTGGTTATTCTAGTCCACTCACACTTTTGGTTTTAAATTTTCCCTCCAGGTCGTGGTAATAGCGCTGGGGTGAACGTTGAGGCAGATAACGAGGCATAGAGCTTACGACGTTCTTCCGTTGCGGGACTAGCATTGTAGGATTTTGTGCCCATTTTGTAGAACTATGCTCTGACTGACTGTTGTATATATTTACTCCTTCGTCTGATAGTTATGCTTATAGTAGTAGTGAGGTTATTTTTGGTACTGTAGGTGTGATTGTCAGACGGGAGCAGGGTTCGTCCCGGGTATCGTGGCGATAATTGGGACGGGTCCTGACACTCGCACGAACACTAAGTTACAACAAAAAGACTCAAGGAATTCAATAAAAACTCAAAAAAAAAAATTTAATTTTTTAATGAAACAAATAAAGTATAAACCCTTCCCCCACACTTAAACTCTACATTGTCTTCAATGTAAGCAAGCATAAAGTAAATGAACATAGAATCTCAGTAAAGAAGAAGGTTGGACGAAAATAAAGCAAGAAAAACATAAAGTAAATTAATTGAAAGAGAGTGAAGGGTTTGAGAGGGCAAATCTGCATTGATGACTCCTTCATAACTCGGGAATACATTGGGTTGCCTTCCAACAAGCGCTTGAAATTTAACGTCTAGTCAGCCTAGACGAGAGGCCTTAATTGCTTCACTCAATGACCTTTTCCCTTTCCGACCTTGAATTAGGGTTTGGTGTTGGTTGAGATGGAAGCACCCCACTCTCTTGAAGTTGACCCATGAAATCTACTACCTTTCCCATTTGGTCCTTAAGATCTGCAATGTCTTTCTGCTGATTTTGCTGACTTGTTATAAGAGCCTGAGTCGTAGCCATTAGATTTTGCTGCCCTTGGGAAAGAGCAGCCTACATTTTATCATAATCAGGGTTAGAAGATGAAAAGATATTATGAGGTGCATGATTATGAGAAAAATTAGAATATGGAACTGGGGGCCTAGGGTGCCATGTGGGTCGTAGAAATTATTCTGGGCTTGGTTTGGTCCCATGGACATGTGCTGCGAGTTCTGGACCTTTTTTGGATCTCTCCAACTATAACCTTGGTTCCTTGGCCCTCCTTGGAAACCTCTAATGGCGTGTGCCATCTCCCTTCTGTTGTTTTCCTCCCCTACTAGAGGGCGTTGGCCTTCAAGGTGGCCCTGAGAGCATATGGAACATACTAGAGCTACATGCTTCATCAAATCCAACATATTCGCCATAAGCACAAAATTTGAGTCAATGTTGTTAAAGTTAGAACAATGTTATGATAACGTCATCAAAGATGTAAGTTAGCTTGTTAGAGATGCATGTTTGTGAATGATGAAAGTTTTTGTTAAGGATGCAAGTTTTGTTAAAGATGCAAGTTAAATTAAAAATGCAAGTTGATTTAAAGATTCAAGTTAAAGATGCATGGTAAAGATGACATGACAAGTAAGGTACGAAAAAGTATAAACAAATGTAATCGAAATATATACAAGTAGGAAATAACGTATATACAAGTAAGAAATGACAAAGTATAAACAAGTGTTGAATGCATAAAGAAGAGTCATGAAAAAATCAAGCAAATGCACAATTCCAAAAATGTTTAAACTAATGCAACACATGTGGATCTACATTAAAAATGGTGTGAATGCATAAGAGATAAATTGTTAAAACCTGAACAAGACATAAGTTACGTGACAATGCATGGAAAGAATTACCTGCACCTTCGATCTCACTTCCTTAGATTCACTTAGTCTAGGGGGCTCAGTGATGAAATCTGAGAATCATGAAATCTCAGGGAGGGTATGCAATCTAATAATACAATAAGTAAAGCTTTAGAGTGTCATGAATAACTTTCCCTTCCGCTTCTTATAGTACATTCCTACGACCTGGCGTACTGATAACCACACTTCCACCATTCAACATTAATCATGGCCAGTTGAGATAGATGTAACACGAGAAGAAAGGATAATTTCAAGAAGACCCCGAGGCTAGCTTAGCTAGGGCATATACTCCATTGGTGTTCCCTTTCTTAATCCAAAACTTATCACCAGTCATAACCCTCCTAGACACCATAACCAACTGATGAAAGTTTTAGTGAATTACTAAACCCAAGTGTTTACAAACTCCGCCCCAACCTCATGTCCATAGATACAAGTCTACGGTGTATGGTGATGAAATCCACACATCATGAAGGGTTAAAGAAAAAGAAAACAAAATGGGCACTACCTGTTCCCGAAAGTAAGATTTTGAAGAAAAAGGGTCTTGAGATTCATGCAACTCTAAAACATTTAATAGGAAACAATATTTACATGTTGGGGAAGTCAAAAATATATATAGTATAAAATGACAAATAGTGGTGGTTTCAGGTCGATTGGAGATCGTTAGTTGGTGTTTCAGAGGCTTTTCTCCTCTGGAAGCGTGTTCGGGACACTTATTCTGTTCTGGGATTTTAAGGGATTTCTAATATGGACTTGTATAGATTTGGACAGGCTCGGACGTTCTGAAGGCTTCGGATTAGCTTACGACGCGGGTTTTGAGCGCGCAGTGTGGACCGTGTGTGAGTGGACATTTGTTTTATAACTGTGATGCATGCATAATTGTTTTAAATGCTTTATCGTATGATTTTATTTGAAATGATTTGAATGATGATTTGATATCATTACTTGATGATGTTGCGGATTTAATTGTCGGTTTCTGAAAGATTTTACGGATTTTCGTGAAAAATGCATTTTGGGCTTGAGACCTAGTTGGATAATGATTTTGAGTATTGTGAAATGAGGGTTGGTCAATGTTTTTATGATGTTTGTGGAAACTATGTTTTGGGCTGAGACCCTATGCAAAACAACTGATTTGATTTGAGATACAACCGTTTATGAAAATGTGTTTCCAATGTTTTTACTATGACCATTCTCCATGATGATTGATATGAATCTGGTAGGAATGTGTTTCCCCGGAGAGGACCTCCGGTTATGAATGTTTTTCTTCGGAGAGGACCCTATGATGTGTTGCTCGCCTCCGGGATGCGATGTGTCCCTCCTGAACAGGTCACGATGCACTGCTTTTGTCGAGCAGTCATGGGAGGATCGACTCAGAAGTGCTTATGATGTATGTTAAACGTCGGCCGTAGATGTGTTCACAGTGACGTGCTCGGACGTGAGCGCTCCTGGAGCTTATTTGAACGCGTTGCTTGGATATCGTGACTAATGATGATGATATGATAGTATGAGACAAGTGTGGGATATGAGAATGGGTCATGATTTTGATTTATTGCTTTGTGTCCAGATAATTTCACATGTGTTGATTTTACGATGAAAGCCTTAGTTTTCATATATACTGTTTTTACTTGAAAGAAATGGTTTAACTGACTATGCTTGCATGCTTTATAAAACAGAGGGTTAAATGATGATTTCGGAAATTTGGTTTTCCAAACTGTTTCTTTTTGTCCACTCACGTTTTTTATTGGTTTGGCACCCTCCAGGTTGATCAGGAATGCAAGCTGTAGTAGAGACTGAGGCATCACATGAAGCTGCGTACTCAGGAAACCTTGAGTGGGTCGCTGTAATATCCCTGGTCTGACACGTGGTTTCAAATAGGAGCACATCATCCCACGCTAATCCTGAAGGATTAGGGATGGGACATGTCATCGATCATCCTCACCATTATGCAACCTATAAAAGGAGAAGAAACGCTCATCTCAAAGACAACTAACAACTCAATCAAATAAAAAAATTGATCAAACTCAATCAATTTCAACAATTGCAAACCCTCAAAAGTTTCTTTAATACCCAAAAACTCACCTTCTTGGCAAAATCTGTCTCTTTGATCTAGGATAAAGATTTTGTAACGACCTGTCACTCAATTTGGGATTAGATTAGTGATTAATGACGGATTAGTGAGATTAATTGGTGATTACTTGGGTGATTTCGGACGGACGGTGCGAAATGACTGTTTTGCCCCTAGAATGGGTGAAAAGTTGACTTTTGATTCGGGCGGTCAAATGGACTTGGGTCGATGACTGTGACGTAGTTCGGGATGTCACCAGTTCATAGACAGGTGGCATGTCTGATTTCGACATTCGAGGAAGAAGTTATGATGTTCAGAAGTTCGGGGGTATTTTGGTAATTTGGTTGAAAGGGGAAAATTGTTGACTTTTTATATGGCATGTATTTTTCACGTAATTTAAGGACCGTTAGGTAGCTCTCGATCCCCTGAGTACAATGAGAGGCGGCACACTATCATCAAACTTCGGGTAGCTCGATTTTTGGTCCAAAGGTGCTAAGGACAAAATGGTAATTTGCAAGGGCAAGGGCAATTTGGTCTTTTTGCTGTGCCCAGTTATAATTGAACATGTGGCTACCTTGGTATTTGTGCCCACTAGATTAAGGACACCTGGCCTTCTCTGGATGGTTGTAGAACCTTGCACAGCCGCCTCACACGTTTGTTTTAAATGGGTTAAATGGTTTAAACTGTTTTGGGATGAAAAGGAAAAACAAAGACAGTGGGTGACCATGAGGAATCAACCCCAGACAGCCACTCAAACCTTGTCCTTTGGCCATGATGTATGAGTGAAACAGGGAGAGTAGATGGTGAGGAGGCTGGTGGTGCCATCGTGGTGAGTGGCCGTGGATGGTGGCCCTAAACTCGTGAGGCAAGCATGAAGAAAAAACAGGGGACCCGTGACCAGACACTTGGAAAACGTGGTCTTTAGCTCATGGTTTCTACATGAAAATGGTAGGCAAGGTCGAGACAAGGAGGGTGGTGGTCATGGTGTTGGACGACAGTAAAAGGTAAGCTATTTCTGACACCCTGTTTTCTTTGTTTTTGTATAGACCTAGGACCTTGAGTTTTGTGGGTTAATGAATGACTGGGTTGCTCATTAGAACTTCTGGGGACTGAGACGAGGTCAGAGAACAAGAACCTGTGGCCGGAGGATGTCGTGGTGGCCGGGAACAGAGAAGGACAATTTATGGGTTTTTCTTCGAATTTGGGAGGTAAGAAACGAACCTTCAATTCATTTTTTAACTAGTGGAAACAATCATAAGCAATGGGACGAAGGGATTGATGGAAAAAGGATTGAAAATGAACTGAAAATGGACGAAAACCACCCTCACCGGTTCGGTTGGACATGGCTGGTTTGAACCGGTCTGGCGCGAGGTTGACAATGATGAACAGTGGCGCGTGGGCCTCAACCGCATCCCCTTTGGGCTTCTCGTGTGGGCGCGTGGCATAGTATTTGAGGAAGGGTTCAACACAACTTTTTATCGTATTGATGTAACGAACATTTTGGGACTGGTTTCGAGATGATTGGACATCGGTTCGATAAGTTTCGAGATGTCCGAAGGCTTAAAGGCTAGGTTTAAAATAGTTTAAAATTCGGGAAAATTACGGGGATTTAGTAGAAGCTTATTGAAGTAGTTAGTGACCTTAGACTGTGTTATGGACAGGTTCGAGAAGTCCAGTGATAGTGGATTAGCCAAGAAAGCGTAATTGCACGTGTATCGAGACAGCAGCGGGAATGGTCTGTGAGTGGACTTTGCTTTCTAACTTATGTTGCATGCATAAATGTTTTATATGTTTTCTATATGTGATTTCTATGTTTATGCTTATGATCTTTATGATTTACGATTTTGCACGTATTTCAGGGAATTTTAATTAATTGCACATTTTATGAGATATGCTTTTATGTCGTGATTTGATTATGGTTTTGATACTATGATTTTGAGATTTGGATTTTGGGATTTGGATTATGAATTGATTTCAATGGTTTATAAATGGATTTGGAAAAGTGATTTCGATAAACGTGATTTCTGGATTTGGATTCGAAATGATGATTTCGGATTCGGATTGGGATTCAGAATGATGATTTCGGATTCGGATTTGGAAATGGATTTATGGATTTGGATTTGATAAAATGGTTTGGATTGGATTTGCTGGATCTGGTATTGGGTTTAAAGACGCGAATATGATATGTGATGGGGGCGGGCCCGGATATGTGATGGGGGCGGGCCCGGATATGTGATTGGGTTTAAAGACTCGAATTGAGTTTAAAGACTCAGATATATAATTGAGTTTAAAGACTCGGATAGATCCAGCAAGTTCGATTGATTGAAATGGATTTCAAATGGCTTTTCAATTGTGTTTTGGATTTCTGTGAGATCGTGATGGTTTTCAAACATGGTTTCCAGGTTTTTTGAGTTGTGACCCGGATGATACGGATTTGATGGTTTTGGACTGAGGCCCGGGATTTGAGAAAAGGAAATGATTTCGATTTTCATAAATGGGTTTTCTTATACTAAAAATGAAATGGTCTTTGAATGCATGCATTGGTTTTACATGGAGGGTATAAATGTCTTTTCTTATGAAATGTTTCATGAACTTATTATTTATTTTTGTCCACTAACAGTCTTTTATGTTTTTCGATACCCTCTAGACTGATGCGGTGCGGGGCTATTGTTAGGAGACAGAGATATCACACACGCGATCCACAGTGATGGTGTGAACTCCGGTTAACTCAAGTTGGTTTTTGGTACGTTGACTTAGGATCCCTTGTCTGGCTTGCGTGTTCCATGGAGGTTAGACAGGTGTTTAGCCTTCGTGTTGTATGCTTGTTAGAAGGAAGCATGACTTATCCCTTAATCCCAGGGGATTGGGGGTGGGTCATATCAATTTGGTACCAGAGCGCGGTTTGTGCGCGCTACGGGAGGTTATGGCTTCCAGAGTAGTTGGTTCGTCGACTTGTGAGTTGTGATGTTACTGTGGATGTGATGTCTCGACGCAGAACAACCCGTCAGCAACCTGGACGCGTGAGGGATAGTACGTTAGTTAGTGGCTTAGTTAGTGGCGAGATCACTAGTGACTGGGTGCAAGTCGGCTCATACGCGTTGGGATGTGATGCCCGTTGGCTTAGAGCCGGAGTGGTTTGTGTGTTTAGCGCTAGCTTTGATCGATAGTTGGTTGGACCTTAGGGTCGGATGTGCTAGTGAGTTAGATGTGAGAGATATGATTGATTATTGGCTGGTCGGCTTAAGGGGCCAGTTGACGGCAGCCTGTTGGGCCGGATAACGATAGTATAGATCGGTGACCACTTGGTCAGATTAGTTCATACCTCGGTGAGGAGTTCCCCCTAGCGACGCTGATTGAGCCGATGCTCGTGATGACGGTAGTTAGCAGGTATTCTTGGTCAGGTGTGACGACACGAGTAGGGTTTGTAGTTTTCGTGACTTGGATCGACGATTCGGCCAGACTGGAGATGGTGCTGCTAGCTGCAGCTGAGGTTATGGATGACTGTGGTCGAGTTGAGATTGTGGAGATTAGTGGTTTGACCCGACCACTAGAGGTGTTCAGAGTATGGTGCAGTGGATCTGGTTGCCGTCAATTTCCCCGACCTAAGCGTAGATTGAGGGTTTTGGCTCGGTATAAGCGAAAATTCGGGAGTAGTGTACTGTGACCCCTAGATCGGAGATGATGTGCCACGAGCTGAGATGATTGTGAATGGTAGGATGGGAACATCGTGAGTTGAGGTTGTGACTAGTAGTGAGGTGCCGGTGTCTGGTAGGAACCACTAACCGAGCTGGGATATGTGATGACCATTGGCAGGTCATGTTTTGGTACGAATGGTCAGAATGCCGTTAGTTTTATCAGAGTAGCGCAACGCAAGCACAATGGACCTAGGCTTTGGTTTGGAGCGGGTTAGGTTGGTACGGTCGGGTTGACCATGAGTGAGTTAGTTTTCGTGGATACCGCTAGATGTAACGAATGAGTCAGTAGATGTTCGTTGTGTCGGAGTGTGTTGGCATATGGTGCTACTGGACTGATTTCAATCAATCGAACTTGCTGGATCTATGTGAGTCTTTAAACTCAATATATCCGAGCCTTTAAACTCAACATGCCTCAATATCAATCCGAGTCTTTAAACTCCCAAGTCTTTAAACTCAATAGGCCTACGGGGGAAATCACAATATCCGAGTCTTTAAACTCCTGAGTCGTTAAACTCAATCCGAGTCTTTAAACCCAATCACATATCCGGGTCCGCGCCGGTCATATATCATATCCTGGTCTTTAAACCCAATACCAGATCCAGCAAATCCAATCCAAAACCATTTTATCAAATCCAAATCCATAAATCCATTTCCAAATTCGAATCCGAAATCATCATTCCGAATCCAAATCCAGAAATCACATTTATCGAAATCACTTTTCCAAATCCATTTATAAACCATTGAAATCAATTCATAATCCAAATCCCAAAATCCAAATCTCAAAATCATAGTATCAAAACCATAATCAAATCACTACATAAAAGCCTATCTCGTAAAACGTGCAATTACGTAAAATTCCTGAGATTGGCGATTGACGACTCCGAGGATAGTGACTGAGGAGTTCGAGGTTAGTGATCGTTGATTGTGATTCCGAGAGTTGGTGAATTGTCCTTTAGTGATACTTGGAGTTGAACCTCGGAAAGGTTGAGACGCGATAATCAGAATGAGTGATGACATCCTTTGGATGTACATAAATGGGGTTAACCCACATGTGAGTTGGTCGGTGAGTTGGATTATTTACGGACAAGAAGGTTGTCCGGGTGAGTTGTGGATTTTCCTAAGTCCCGTAGAGGAGTTGACGTTTGGACGGTTAGTCCGGTGGTGGTATACTTGTTGGGGATAAAGTCTCATGGTTGGAAAGAGGGATATACTTCCAACATGGTTGGAATCTCGGCATCAGGAGATGTTGTGTTGATTCCGAGTTGGTGTTAGATGTTGAGTGATGAATACTCTGGAGTCGATTTAGGAGACTTATTAAAGGTACTTCAGGAGTTGTGAACCTCCCTTAATCATAGACACGTGTGGAGGTGTTCAGAAGTAGAGAGAGTAATTGGGTGACGCCATGTGTGGCGAGTGTCATAGGATTGTGTTAAGCTGGATTAAGGTAGGATGACTTGTGATGTCATGGTTGTGGACCATTGTGAGTTTTTTTGGTATGATGATGAAAGAAAGATGATAAGGCAGAATGAGAAGGAGTGACTATAACTGATCGATATGAGGTAATTGAAGAGAACCCACAATCTGGACGTGTCTTTGATCATTTGTGGGAATTGAAGGCAAAGTAGTGAGACAGTAAGTGGGATCCACTTAGAAGTGAGTGGATCAGGATTGGATCGCTTCTGGCTCAGGATTGGATGATTGTGGATCAGGAGAATTGTATGCAAGACAGAACTTGGACATGTTAGTAGGATGACATGACAGAAGTTGGATATGTGGATGAGGAGTGTGGTCTGTTTTTGCATATGTATGGGTATTGGACTTGGATCTGTTGCTGGGTCTGCCATATGTATGTAATTGAGTTATGCTTGGATTTGATGTTGGTCGGGAGACCCAGGAGATCGGGAGACTTGGAATGGATTTAAGGTGCCCTAATGTTGGATTGGACCGATGGACTTCAATGTGAAGCGTGATTGGCTCGTAGTCAGGTAGTACTCAGTGTGGATACAAGGATGTTTGTTGTGCCCTAGATGGAGGATACCTGATAGGTCATAATTTGTGCATGTTTTATAAATGATTTAATACCCTTTTACGTATGTTTTGTTAATATTTCATTCTATACAATTGGAGAAAATAATATATTTTGTGAGAAATGTGTAGATCAAATAGAGCTTGGAATAGTGAAAGAATCACCTAAATCGGAGTTGAAACGAAGAAGTTATGAAGGAAAGAAGATTGCATAGGAAGGCTTTGCAGCTTTAATTCCGGATTTTCCTCCTTTTTTAGGTTAATTTCAAGTTCCTTCCACATTTATTCTCCATATTGTATAGGGATTTTAGTCCTATTTCCTTTTCTATTCTTATTTTTTATTCTTTTACTTGTAGGAAAGGTTTTAATTAGATTTTTTAATTAATTAGGAAGCATTTTCCTTATATAATTGAATTTAAAACTCCTATTTTTAAGAGGATTACTTATTCTCTTATAAATAGGGGCATTAGGGTTTATTGTAGGGGGGCCGAATTTACCTTCCTAGGTCCCAAAACTCTGTCAAAATTCATACTCAATTTATATACATAGTCTAGCCGTATTTTATTAATTTTTTATGCTTTTAGATTCAAGCTTGTGCTAAGGAGGACGTGAGGCTTGGGAGAAGAAGAGTATTTGAGCCCCTTTTCCTACTCCTTGCTATTCTTTAGTATTTTTGTTTATTTATTCTTTTATCGTTTTATGTTTCTTATACATTTAATTATGTTATTCGTTAATTCAATAATGTTTGAGTAGTGTAATTAGGGCTAGGGTTACTTGAAGCCCTAGCCATGTTAGTTATTACTAAGATTTCTGACTCTTGATTATGATTGTTATGCATGCTTGAATTTTTTGGATTACTGTGCTTCATGAACTCAATTCATGTTTATAAGCTTAGCTACCTTATTTGTGTATAATTGTCGATGTAATTGCTTGATGGATCACCTCGATGTTTGTATTCACCCTGCAATTTATGGCATCACGCTTAAGAGGGGGAATCTTATTCGTAATCTAAACTCATGACTTCCTAGGTTTGTACATCACTTTTCTAGGGATAGTGTAGTGTTATTAAATCTTCTTTATTTTTCATGCATTATCAAGCACCATTGGTAATAGTTGTTTAAGGGCGGGCACATCACGCTTAAACATGCAATCTAAGAGAAGATAATATGTGTGGGGTGAGCCTTAGCCAGACCCCTGCACGGGCACTCAATTCAGATACATGCATAGTAATATAATCAAGGAAATCTAACGGAATTATAATTGGTAAAGGTGGATAGAAATCCTAGCTCGAATTAGTTAGTTAATTTTAGTTAATTTACTTACATTCATTTAACGCGACAACCCCCCCCCCCCCCCCCCCCCCCCCTTTGCATTTTAATTACTCCATTTAATTCAATTGAGTTAAACAGAATTGGATATCATTGAGCAAGTCTTTGTGGGGTCGACCTTTGCTTGCATCTATACTATCTACACGTCTTGTTCGAGGGATTGGCTAATGCCAATGTGATTGAGGAGCTACTATACGATGGACGTTATTACTTTTCGTAGGGTTTGTTGTTGAGTGTGATCGGTGCATGTACTTGAGATCTGTGTTAGAGGTGGCATTAGTAATCGGAACCATTTCGATGCGATTGGACGTGCCTCGTGCTGTTCGGGTAGAGGTGTTGGTGATCGGCTTGGTGCCGAGGTATGTTGTTGGTTGTATCAATGATCAGAGTAGTTCAGATGTGTAGTTTCGGTGTACTTAACGGATGGAGATGTGGATTGGATCAGGGTGATCCTGAGTTATTTGATTGGTTGGCAGGATTTCGTACTTATGTGAGCTGGATGCTCAGGGCCATGAGTGGCTGGTAGGACCCTGACGTTGAGATGGGTGGCCAGAGATGTGTGATCATGGTTTATTATGTTGGTGGGACGTGGATGGTGTTCCCACATGTTGATGGTGTTGGTGGTTAGTGGAACCACTGGTGTGTTGAATTGTTGAGTTGTTCGGAATGAGCGAGTTCGTTGTGACTCCGGTGGGGTCGAAGTGGATCGCTAACGGAAGTAGTACGGAAGGTTGATCAGATATTGCTGAATAGGAGTACCGAGGCCGGTAGATTTCATTTTGAGAATTGGTTTGCGAGGTGAGATTTGTGCTTGTGGACGGCAGACTCGCACGCTGTGCTGAGGCGTTGGGACGAGGTACGCTTGACTCGAGAAGGAGTCAAGCTTGATGTGACTGTATAGTAATTCGATTGGTAATGACTGAGCTGTGAGAGTCGGCTGGTGCGATGTTAGAGGTACTGCAGGTATGGGTTGGAAATGTGTTCGACTTCGGTGAGAATGAAGTGATCGCCAGATGGACCGGAAGTTGGTATAAGTTGGTTCGCTTGGCTGAGTTGTGGTAACAGTTGTGGTGATATTGGTAGTGATAGCTTGGGAACTGTCAGGGTAAAAGCAGGATTGGCAGGAGGCACACCGGGTAGGAGACCTAGGTGAGACGTAACTTGGATTCCCCCAGTGAGTTGCGGACGTACGAGATTCAAAATTTCGGGGACGAAATTATTTTAAGGGGGAGATTGTAACGACCCATCATGGAGTTCGGGATTAGATTAGTGATTAATGACGGATTAGTGAGATTAATTGGTGATTAGTTGGGTGATTTCGAATGGACGGTGCGAAATGACAGTTTTTCCTCTAGAATGGGCGAAAAGTTGACTTTTGATTCGGGCAGTCAAATGGACTTGGGTAGATGACTTTGACGTAGTTCGGGACGTCACAAAATCATAGATAGGTGACACGTTCGATTCCGACATTCGAGGAAGAAGTTATGATATTCAGAAGTTAGGGGGTATTTTAGTAATTTGGTTGAAAGGGGCAAATTGTTGACTTTTTATACGACATATATTTTTCACGTAGCTTGAGAACCATTAGGTAGCTCTCGATCCCCTGAGTACAACGACAGGCGGCATGCTATCATCAGATGGTTGTAGAACCTTGCATAGCCGCCTCACAAGTTTGTTTTAAATGGGTTAAATGGTTTAAACGATTTTGGGATGAAAAGGAAAAACAGAGACAGTGGGTGACCGTGAGGAATCAACCCCAGAAAGCCCCTCAAACCTTGTCCTTTGGCCATGACGTGTGAGTGAAACAGGGAGAATAGATGGTGAGGAGGCTGGTGGTGCCACCGTGGTGAGTGGCCGTGGACGGTGGCCCTAAACCCGTGAGGCAAACATGAAGAAAAAACAGGGGACCTGTGACCAGACACTTGGAAAATGTGGTCTTTAGCTCATGGTTTCTACATGAAAATGGTAGGCAAGGTCGAGACAAGGAGGGTGGTGGTCACAGTGTTGGACGACAATAAAAGGTAAGCCATTTCCGACACCCTGTTTTCTCTATTTTTGTACAGACCTAGGACCTTGAATTGTGTGGGTTAATGAATGACTGGGTTGCTCATTAGAGCTTTTGGGGACTGAGAGGAGGCTAGAGAATAAGAACCCATGGCCGGAGGACGTCGTGGTGGCCGAGAACAGAGAAGGACAATTTTTGGGTTTTTCTTTTAATTTGGGAGGTAAGAAACGAACCTTCAATTCATGTTTTAAGTAGTGGAAACAATCACAAGAAATGGGACGAAGGGATTGATGGAAAGAGGAGTGAAAATGACCTGAAAATGGACGAAAACTGCCCTCGCCGGTTCGGTTGGACCGGGCCGGTCTGAACCGGTCTGGCGCGAGGTTAACGATGATGAACAGTGTGGCGTGTGGCCCTCACACGCAGCCCCTTTGGGTGGCGCGTGTGGGTGCGTGGCATAGTATTTGAGGAAGATTTCAACACAACTTTTTATTGTATCAATGTAACGAACATTTTGGGATTGGTTTCGAGACGATCGGATATTGTTTCGATAGGTTTCGGGATGTCTGAAGGCTTAAAGGCTAGGTTAAAAATAGTTAAAAATTTGAGAAAATTACGGGGATTTAGTAGAAGCTTATTGAAGTAGTTAGTGACCTTAGACTGTGATTTGGACAGGTTCCGGAAGTCCGGTGATAGTGGATTAACCGGGAAAGCGTAATTGCACGCGTATCGAGGTAGCAGCGGGAATGGTCTGTGAGTGGACTTTGCTTTCTAACTTATGATGCATCCATAAATGTTTTATATGTTTTCTATAAGTGATTTCTATGTTTATGCTTATGATCTTTATGATTTGCGGTTTTGCACGTATTTCGAGGAAATGGCTTTTCAAATGTGTTTTGGATTTCTATGAGATCATGATGGTTTTCAAACATGGTTTCCAGATATTTTGGGTTGTGACCCGAATGATACAGATTTGATGGTTTTGGGCTGAGACTCGGGATTTAAGAAAAGGAAATGATTTCGGTTTTCATAACTGGGTTTTCTTATGTTGAAAAAGAAATGGTCTTCGAATGCATGCATTGGTTTTACATGGAGGGTATAAATGTCTTTTCTTATGAAATTTTTTATGAACTTATTATTTATTTTTATCCACTCACAGTCTTTTATGTTTTTTGATACCCTCCAAGCTGACGCGGTGCGGGTTGTTGTTAGGAGACGGAGACATCACACACGCGATCCAAAGTGATGCTGCGAACTCTAGTTGACTCAAGTTGGGTTTTGGTACGTTAACCTGGGATCCCTTGTCTGGCTTGCGTGTTCCATGAAGGTTAGACAGGTGTTCGTGTCGCATGCAGGTTAGACGGAATCATGACTTATCCCTTAATCCCGGGGGATTGGAGGTGGGTCGTGTCAGATTCAGTTCTCCCCTCAACCCTTCCTAGTTCTTACTCCAAGAACACCAAACTTTCCTTCAAATCTGATTTGCATCCCAAACTTTTTTCTAGAGACTTCCTGACCACTGTACTTAATTCCGACATGCTTCCGTAGCTTGTTTTCAAGGTCACCTAACTCATTTTGACCACATCTAACCAGTCTTAGAGACCCTTTCAACCACATTCCTTGATGTTATCACATTTTTTTTTACTGCTCTACCAACACATTGGCATGATTTTCATACAGTTGATGGTCTCTCGACCAAGAATGCCAACCTATGGTTGGTCTAGAGATAATTTACTTCTTGCACTTTTAATTTCATTCATCATGCTAATACTCAAGCATTTACTTTATGTTTGTACTCCCTCTCTCCCTCTCTGCAATCGATTTCTTTAAGTCTTATTTCAATAACTGGAATATACCATCCAACGATCCTATGGCTGCATAAGTCGTATAACCATCCTCATGTTTTGGTTCAGTATTCAAAAAGTCTAGCTTGAAGAGGTTGATATGTTTGATTTCCCACTCTAACTCTGAATTACACGCTACTGACATGAACATACTGACATTGAAATTAGACTAGGTGGAAAAGAAAATATTTAAAGTCCTTAAAGGAAATATATAAAAGAACAACGCAAGCTAGAAGCCCGCCTGCTCCACTTTCACTTAATTCAAACGATAATTTATGAGCCGCAATTCAGAACTAACTTCTAACCCTGCCTAGTAGCAGCTTCTACTAGTGGTATGCCTACTTTGAAGGTAGCTAGAAGACCAAGTCGGTGACCCCATATTTCGCTACAATAACATTTTTAGCATGAACATAATCTGGCATGCCCAATGGGACTCTTTTGCAGTGCATACCCAAGTTCTGATATACAGAACAAAGATGTGATGCTAAATGAGATCGGGGCCACAATAAGAAATTCATGGGCTACCACTAATGGAAACCAATATGGAAATTCCTCGTGATGGAAATCTCGAAGATGTCACCAGTCAGTAAGTAGTTAAGCAAGAATTGATGAAATTCATCAAGGAAACCCAAGGTTTTCACTAAGGTTCTCACTAAGGAAGAAGTTCGATGACACCATTTTCTCAAACTTGCAAGAGATAGTGGCATTTGTGGCATCTGTGTGTGCGAAGTGAGGATTGTGTGGCTGCCAAAAGGGGAAGGGATAAGGGATATCCTTATCCTTTCCCAAAAGACACATGGTCACTGACATTTTGTTTACACAAAAGACACAACTTATTTTTTTCTAATTAAAACCACAATAAAACTATGGGACCAAGTTAAATCTCAAATTTCTCATCCCAACACATGTGGCACATAATGTGACAATTCACATCATCTTTTTTTAATTAGGGTTTTCAAATGAAAACTAAAAATAAACAATATATTAAATTAACAATTATGGTTCTGTTTTCAATTTCAATATTTAGGTAATTAAAATAAGATGATTTTAGTTTGGCAATGGAATTATTGAATAATCTAGGTTTTGTTTTAAAGTCTGTTAATTTTGATTGGATTTTCTTTTCTTTTTGTTTTTGTGAGTGAAGATTTTTTTTGCCCAACGCAAATTTTATTTTTTATTTTGTAATATCTGGGTTTTTTATGATAAATATAAGAGGCTCGATCAAGAAAACTGATATGAATAAGAGCAACAAAGGATAAGTGGATCGTTACAATGGTCCCTATTAATCTATTAAGCTTTCGATTTTAGTTTTGAAATTGTTTGTTTAAGAATACCCAAAACCTTGTATAAATTTGTTAATGTTATTCTCCGTGATACTAATTGCAGTGGATTTCTTGGAACTGTTGAAGGTATAATTTCCTCTTGGGTTAGAAAAAAGAAAAACCAATATGCTATGAATTCCAGATAAGCATCTTTTCTCAATTGGCATGTTGAGTAATCATTTGTTGTTCTATTTCTTTTTAAAAATAATTGAAGTTGTGATTTTTAACAAGTTCATACTTTGTTTTTATAGATTATAATGTTTGATAGGCTTCATGAGTCTGCAACTACTCTACTTCTTGTTTGCACATTTTGTTTATTTTTGTGCATTTATTTAATAATTTGAGTTTGGTTTATTTTGCATGATTTATCTAGCTTTGCAACTGATTGAGAATGATATGATTGCTACAATTGGTCCCCAATCGATAGTAGTAGAAGAGGTAGATGAGAGCATGGACTCTGGAGATTTCGACAGTGACTCCATATTTGAAAACTCAGAAGTTTGGCTGGATGAGCTTCTTAATCAAGTGTGATCTTGAATCCATTTGATTTCGATGCACTTGCTTAGAAAATAGTAAACGAAATCAATCAAGAATTCAAGAAAATCTTTGGAGCTGAAGTCCAATTGGAGATTGATTTCGGAGTCATGCTATAGATACTTGTAGCTTGTTGGTTATCAGACAATAAGCCATAGAGGAGTGGGTTAAACAGGTTCTCAGAAGAAGTTTCGTTGAAGCTCGTCACAAATACCAGCTCTCTGCTCGGAATTTGCCTTCCGGCTAAGAATTAGTCTTAACTAATTTTTCCATGGCTGTGGTTTTTGTAAGTTCATGTACCCTGTAGCTTTTAGCATATAACATTTGGCATTAAAGCCTTTGTTTTTCTAATCAGCCCTATAATTTTTGGGCTAAATAATTGTCCTGTATTGACTTATTTTTATAAGAATGTAAATGATGTTAAGGAATAAGGATTTTGTTATTTCAATGTAATCTATAATCCAAATCAAACCATGAAATATGACAACAGGAAATATTGCAATTTATTTCAAAGCATTTATATATGTAACCATAGTGCGCTTCTTTAATAATAACAAAATATTGTAACATGTTTATTGGAAAAAGAAATTCAACCTTCTCAAGCTCTCGATTGATGAGTATCAAATTTGTCAACACAGCCCTAGAAGAAAAAAACAAAACTTAAATGGGTGATTTCCTTTGACCTATGACATGCCATATGTCCAATTTTCTATTTGTGATGAAATCTGTTATTTCTTTTATTTCTTTGCATATTTGGATCTGCACAATGGAAAATAAATGTAATCAATTATTGAGTTCATTAACACGATAAGAATGAAAGCTAAGATCGAAATAACCATGTGAATATATGAGTATCCTCATTGGAGATTAATGCATATTCGAGTAATATTGATTGCCCATAATGATTTACCCCCACAAAAGGAACGATGTATTTATAATAAGACATGACTTGAATATGTGCAATACTAAAAATTTAAAAAACCATATACTGTAATGTCCAACCTACCTTGCAATCTGAGTCGGCTGTAGCAAACTATCCAAGTACTAAACCTGCTTCTCTATCGGCTGTAGCAAACTGTCCAAGTACTAAACCTGCTACCCTTTCACTCTCGTAATAGCGGGAACTGTAATTCAACATGAGAATGTCATACTAAAGGTTATTAAGATCATTTTTAAAAATTCATATTAACAAACTATGATATTAGAAGCATACTGTTTTCAGAAGATCTACAAAAAATAAAATAAAATTCTTTACGATAAGGAAAATTTAACAATGGCAACAAGCCACCATTATGAGCAATGCCAACTTGGTTGTTTGCGGTATTCTTAAACATTCAAAACTAAAATCGAAAGCTTAATAGATCAACAGGGACCCTTGTAACGATCCACTTCTCCTTTGTTGCTCTTATTCATATCAGTTTTCTTGATCAATTCTCTTATATTTATCACAAAAACACCCAGATATTAAAATAAAAAAAATTTGCATTGGGCAAAAAAAATTTCACTCACAAAAATAAAAAGAGAAAAAATCTAATAAAAATTAACAAACATGGAACAGAACCTGAATTATTCAATAACATCACTAAAATCATCCTACCCAACCTGGAGATTGAAACTGAAAGCAAAGGTGCGCTGGGAGGAGTCGACAACAACGATGGAGGAGAGTCGATTGGGAGGAGGCTGCAGCAAAGGTGTGTTGGTGGAGTTCGACCCTTAACGGCAACGATGGAGGAGAATGCGTTGGGAGGAGTCTGACGGCAAGTTTAGGATTGGGATGTTTTTGGTTTTATTATTATTAATTGTTAATTTAATATATTATTTATTTTTAGTTTTAATTTGAAAACCCTAATTAAAAAAAAGAAGATACGGATTGCCACATCATGTGCCACATGTATTATAATAGGAAATTTGGGATTTAACTTAGTGCCGATAGCATTATAGTTAAAACCAAAGTAAAACCTTATACAATTGAAGACAGCAAAAACAAAAACATAAATATAAAGGAAAATATTTGGGACACGGCATTTTATACATCACTAGCCCTCACTGCGGGCGGCTTCGCGCCCGAGCGAGGCTCTTCGGCGCGCTATTTTTCGTGACTCGAAATTACGTTTTTTCCTATTTACAATTCTCAAGTATAAAAACGACTAAATCATATAATAAAATTGGATCAGTACAAACTAAATTTACATCACAAATATGCCTAGCTAGGGAGATTTTAAATTTTCCTTTACCTAAAAAAATGCGTACATCAAAAATAAAAATTCAAAATCTTCTCTAACTAGGCATATTTGTTCTGTAAATTTAGTTTGTACATGATCTAATTTTATTATATGATTTAGTCATTTTCATACTTGATAATTGTAAATAGGAAAAAACGTAATTTCGAGTCACGAAAAATAGCGCGCGGAGCGCGCCGAAGAGCCTCGCGCCCGCAGTGAGGCTAGTATTTACTGTTTTTTTTTTCCAGTGGAAGGAAAAAGAGTACCCTGATGGCGAACACAACATATTAGAGAATAAAACACAACCATAACTAATATTCGAGTATCCACATGCGTGCATCACTTCCAACTTGAAATTGTAATGAAAAAATGTTAATTAATTTTTTTTTATTCATGTACATCTCAGTTATAGCGAGTTGGCAAGTTTTGGGTCTGAACAACCTCCCTGCCAAATCCAGAATTATATGACTATGTGCTATTACTCTAGTGTACAATAATTTAAGAACCTTGTAGCACTGCGATTTTTTCAAAAAGAAAAGGAAAAAAATAAGGAAAGAAAAGAAACCATCTATGTAGAACAAATGACAATCAAAGCAATATCGAAAAACAAAATCAATGCTGGCTTTGGGAAAAACCTGAAATTATGCCTTCCAAGTAACCAAATCAGGAGCCAATCCTTATTTGGTCATTTGTGAGAGAAATCATTGCATTCCATGTGAAATCATTCAGCTCCAATCCATTCAACTTCTTCCTCCAAAAAAAAAAAGCAGAGCTTGATCACTTGTTCCTGCATTAAAATACCCACATATCACTAATGTCCAAGAAGCAACATCCCTCTCATACATTCTATCGACCATGTAGCGGGCATAACACATAGAGAGAAACAGACCTGAGCAAAGTCAATTTCGACCCACACAGTTCACATGAGAATAAGAACGGAGTGGAAAGAAAGAGGAATGATTAGGCGCAAATAATTAGAAATAATTAGCCTCAATTGTTATACGAACAAATAATTCCAGAGCAAAATCAAGAACCCATAAATGAATTCACATAACCCATACAAAATTAGTAAAAGAAAAAGTGAATTGAAAAACAAAATCAAAGAATAATGAAAGAAAAAAGGGAAAGGAAAAAAAGCAGAGCTTGATTGTTTCTTCCTGCATTAAAATACCTACATATCACTAATGTCCAAGAAGCAACATCCCTCTCATACATTCTATCGAACATGTAGCGGGCATAACAAAAAAAGAGAAACAGAGAAGAAACAGACCTGAGCAAAGTCAATTTCGACCCACATGTAAATCAACCTACAAAAGATAGAAAAAAAACCAAAAATGAGAATAAGAACAGAGTGGAAAGAAAGAGGAATAATTAGGCGCAAATAATTAGAAATAATTAGCCTCAATTTTTGTACGAACAAATACAACAATTGAAAAACGAAATCAAAGAATAATGAAAGAAAAAAGGGAAAGTAAAGCACAAACTACAATTATACCAATTCGAGAGAAGAAGAGAGTACCGATTTTGAAGCCGATTCTTCAATTCTTCTGAGCACCGAAGCTTCAATTACATCGTCGACCGCCTCAATTTCCTCTATAGAATCTCTCGCTCTCTCGTGATCCCGCTCCCGGTATCGAAGAAGAACACACGACCAAAATAGAGGGGGCGGTCGACCGTAGATCACTTCTTGTGCTTTAAGAATAGAAAATCATGAGCAAATGGAGAAGTGAAGGAGTTCATGAACAAATCGAGAAGTGAAGAGTTATAAAACCTATATGGAATGAAGTAAACTCGTCTTGGGCTTAAGAGTGTGTTAACAACCCTATAATGCAGACACTCCCAAATCCAAAATTCAAAAACATAATAACGACAAAAGAAGATCGATTTCACTTCGGACCGTTTAGGTTGTGCTTTAAGAACAGAAAATCATGAGCAAATGGAGAAGTGAAGGAGTTCATGAACAAATCGAGAAGTGAAGAGTTATAAAACCTGTATGGAATGAAGTAAACTTGTTGGTCACTATCTGAGACGGTATGTTGACTGAAATCAGAGAGATCCTCAGATACAGCAACAGGCTCTATTCTCTTCTATGCCGTGTTTTGTGTATAGAGGAATTGCACGATGGAGTTTACTGTTCGTGTTCTGATTCGTGAATTGTGAGTGGTTTTTTCATGGGTGACAGGGGGATGTTCACCGGTTGTGATTGCATGATGGGGGAGTTAGGATTTTGATCGGATGGGTGAAGAGCGTCCACTCGGTAAGGCTCGGATGGCAAGTGGGTTTAGTGGGGGGATGGTTTGTTAGTTTGCGGTTGCCATTTTGTTTTATTAAAAGAGAGAAGCAGTTTCCATTTGGGATTATTTCATTCACAATCGCCGGGTTAACAGGGCCATTTGTTTTAAAATAATTATTTTTTGTATTTTCTAATTTTAATTTTAGATCATGTAATATTACCTTTGAGTCCTCAGTGTATATCACTTTCGTTGCTTTAGAATTATTATTAAGTAAGGGCATATTCATCAGAAAAGTTGGTGAAGCTTACTGCACCTCTTGGCTTTATAATAATAGAGATATTTGTAAATACACTAATACATGCGTGTTCTACTTGTAAAATGGATGATAGAGGTACAGATTGGTAGAATGGCTTCAGGAAGGTGAAGAATCAATAGACTCACTCACCCTCCTGGTGATGATATTTGAGGATTCAACAAAACCCTATTTTTGCTGCATTTCAGCTCTGAAATGGACTTGTGGGTTTGATTGAGCAGAAAAGGTCACCAACCTGTATCACCTGAACCATCCAAAATTCCATGAATTAATTTATCAATTTTAAAAGAATGATAGAAGCACATTTAGCTGCTTAAGGGTGACCTAATCTCACAATCTTTAATCATAAGATGTGATGCAGTTAACAAGTTGTCATTTCTAAATGCCGAATTTGCTAGCGCCTAACTAACATGTGTTTAAAACTCACGTGGAGCACTTAATGGCTAGAAATAAACTACACCCCAAGCATGGATTAGGTCTCACAACCCTTCACCAATTGAAAAACTTATTTTAGCCCCAACTGTGACCTGCTCCAACTCCATCAGCTGGTTAAATTACATTCAGTACCAACAATGAAACTACATGCGAATCTACTTTAACAGCTTCCATTGAAGGCACGCAATCAGTATCAAAGAAAGATAATCGAGTCTTGGGCTTCAGGAAATATTTTCCCAAACTAGGGTATGGTTTTGATAAAAAAAAAAACAAGAAAGAAAGAAAAAAGAATCAATGAAAAATTCAAAGCCAAAAAGCCATGAGAGGATTTCATACCTTTTACTTTGCCCAAATGTAGAACTTCAAACATGCGCCGTTGAAACGTGCCGAAATTCACAAACTTCAATATGACCAAAGAAAAAATTATTAAATTTCTAGGTAGGAACTATGAATCAACAGAACTGCAAAATGGTAACAACAGCGCCCACCGTGGGGCTCGAACCCACGACCACAAGGTTAAGAGCCTTGCGCTCTACCAACTGAGCTAGACGGGCTGCTTGACAAATTTTACTGGTAATTCCAATTGTTTCCTTGTTGTATTGGGTACTCCTTGCCTTCTTAGCTTGACATCTGCGCTCTGGTAGATTTTTTATGATATAAAGTAATGGAATAAGATAATTAATATGTGTGGGACCCGAAATCATTCGAAAATTATGGAGTTGCCACGTGGCCCGTAATTCCCAAAAATGACCAATTTGCCCCTGGCAATAATGCTGATCATTTGAAAACACCCGCATATTAAATAATCTATTTACCAGTTAAATACATTATTTGATCGGGTTACAATCTCCGTAATATCAATATTCTCCCCGAGAATTAATTGTCGTTATTCTTAATAATAGGTGATTAATATTGATGTTAAAATACAATAATTATCATTACTATCATGATAAACCATCATTGAAATTATTAAATTGTACATTTAATTAATAATATATTTTATTAATTAAATATTCAATCGACCAATCAGAACGCTCCAAGGTTCCCAAGATTTTCCTATAAATAGCAAGGCACATTTCACTTCCAAGGTACGTTGATTCTTCGTTTCGAAGTATATCCTTTTCCTCTCTCAAAGCTAACTTAAGCATCAGAGTGTTCTTGGTCAAACAACCCCCCGGGTAAATCGATCGAAGCAACGATAGCTAATTGTTTGCTGTTTGCAGGAATTGTGAGGACTTTTCACGACGAGTTCAATCTTTGATTCAACAATTGGTGCTTTCATTGAAAGTTATTGAGGAATACTCAGAAGAAGCTCTCTCATTTTTTCATCGTTCATCTTTCTTCGTTCGTCGTCCATCGACATTGTTCGAAGATTTTAAACGTTGTTCATCACCCATCAAGAAATCGTTCATCGTTCATCTTTCTTCGTTCGTCGTTCATCGACATTGTTCGAAGATTTTGAACGTTGTTCAAATCATCCAATCAACAAACTTTCCAATTCAAAATTCTTCGAATCAGCATGGCTAAGGTTCGTCGATCCGTTCAGTCAGTCGGAGAAGGTGTTTCTGCCTCAACAGCTCAGACGAAGAATGAGGCTCACATAGAGACTCCGGAGAAGCACCCAGCTCAACCCAGGTGCGTGTCCATAGAAGCGCCCATTGAGACACTCGAAGGGAGACCAACCTTCAGCTTTGGAGCATTTCCCTCTCCAGCTAGCCAAATACCCCCGCCAGGGGAAGGAACTTCGGCTCTACCACAGGCAGGCAGGAGGTTGATGGGAAGTACATCACGACATGATCAGCCCGCAGCAAACATGGTCCTAAGGGACTTCCTGGATGGGTATCATGACATCTTAGGGAGAAGTCACCCCCAACCCCCCCAGGATAACTTGGCGCAACAAGTTGAAAGGTTGAGCAACCAAGTTCAACTTCAGTAAGAGCTCTTGCAGCAACTCCTAGCAGGGAGACCGGTCCAGGAGCAGGACAGACGTTCCACGTCACGTGGAAGACAAGAGAATGCCCAAAGACGTCCTGGGAAAGAACAAGTCCGCTGCCAAACAATGTCACGAGATACTTCGCTAAGCGATTCTGGAGAAGAAAGTCACGCTCGTCAAGCAAAAAGCCCACAACGCTTAAATCCATCAGTACGTGAATGGCTAGGAGGTAGGGTTGGGGCAACCTGACGGGCAGAGCTCTCACAACGCTCACATGGGAGTAGGGGGCAACCACAGGCTCTATGGGAAAACCCAAGACGATCTGCCCACGACAGTGAAAGAGAAGATGAGGCCTACTCCCCTACACGATCCCAGAGATCGAGGGAAGAGGCCCATAGAGGTTCTCATTGGCACAACGGGACTCATTCCCTCAGCATGGCGCGTTGCGGGCTAATGATGTTCAAAAGATGCTGGACAGACGCCTTCATGCTCAGCGAGGTGGCGATCTAGAGGACGATCTACGTCACCAAATACAGCTCTCTACGCCCTTTGTAAGGGATATCGAGGAGGAGCCATTCCCCTAGATTCGCAACGCCAAATTTTACTTCATTCAAAGGAGCCTCCGATCCGGTAAAACACATAGATTATTACCGAGGAGTCATGGTCCCCCACAGGTCTAACAATGCACTTATGTGCAAAGTTTTCCAAGCTTCTCTTCAAGGCCAAGCCATGAATTGGTTCAATCATCCCCCCCCCCCCCTCCGAGGTCGATTGAGTCCTTTGAATAGTTGGCCCTGGTATTTGTGAGGGAATACGCACAACTTCGGACAATCGAGGTGAAAGATGACCATCTTTTCTCTGTCCGAAAGAGAACAAAAGATACTCTGCGACAATACATACGAAGATTTTGCGAAGAGAAGTCTCGCATTTTCGGCTGTAGTGACCTTATTGCAGCAATGGCATTCAAACAAGGACTCCCTAGAGACAGCCAACTTTACGGGGACATCGTCATGAGCAATGCACGAAGTCTCACCAAAATACTTTCGCTAGCAGAGCGACATGCAAGTTGGGAGGATGAGAAGAACGCCACTCAAACTCAATACCATGATGGGGCTAGTGAGAAGACCCCCAAAAAGGAGGAGTCTCATGGAAAATTTACGGCTGGAAAGTCCAACAAGCGCAAAGCGGGACAACCTTCCCAAACACCGGCTGTAGGGAAACCTAATTTACAGCTATCTTTGCCAGTCTATCAGATCCACAGTGAAATTAAGGACAAACCATGGTTCAAGAAGCCGGAGCCAGTCAAATGAGATCAAGAGAAGGCGGATAAAACGAAGTGGTGCGCCTTCCACGAGTGTTATGGGCACAACATCGGAAAATGCATATCTTTCGAGAGATATCTCCGAAATCTCATCAAGGAAGGGCATTGCACTGAGTACGTCAAGGGGAAGGCTGTGGATCGACCTACTGACAAGGGACCAAAGGAACCTGCAGCCAAGATGATTCGCATGAACACCATCATCATGGCTGAATCAGAATTGTTAGGAACCACCTCCAAGTAGAAAAAGAGAAAGATACGAGAGGCACTTGCCGTCTCTCAAGTCTCCCAAGTTACCACCCCTGGGATGGCCAACGACCTTGTCGTTGGTTTCTCTTTGAAGGACAAAGAGGGGCTTGATTGGCCGCATGATGATGCATTAGTCGTATCAATTCAGATCGCTCATGCTCAGGTTGATCGGATTCACGTGGATGAAGAGAGCGCGGCAAATATCCTCAGCCTGGATGCAGTGCGCAGGATAGGGTTAGAAAGCCTCGCAGTAAAAGGGGCTGTCCCTCTCCGAGGTTTCAATGGGTCAACCAGTATGACCGTAGGTACTCTCCAGCTGGATGTACATTCGGATCCCGTTGTCACGGCCCAGACCTTTTACATCATGGACGAGTACTCTCCATACAATGGAATCCTCGGAAGGCCATGGCTTCACAAAATCCTCGCAACCACATCAAGCTTTTATCAGAAGATTAGATTCCCTATTCCCGGTGGTGGAATCGGAGAAATCAAGGGCGATCAGACGATGGCTTGACGGTGCTTTACCGAAGGGCTAAAGGAAGTCAAGGCGGCAGAATTCATTCCCCAAGCAGGATCATCCACTGGGGGCAAGCTTTCTTCTTCATCCCCCAAATAGTAACTAATCGTGGGTCAAGATCCTGACGTTCACGAGGAGCCATCAGCTCCAGAAGGGTGGCAGCCGGAGGATGACGTCATCCTCATTCAACTTGACCCTCGATATCCTAAGCAAGAGGCCAGTATTGGCGCCCGGTTGAATGACACAGAAAAGGAAGAACTCATAGCCTTCCTGCGTGATGAGAAAGAAGTTTTTTCTTGGTCTCCGTCTGACATGCCAGGGATTGACCCTACCATCGCTAGCCACAAGCTACACGTCAATCCCCACCACAAGCCAGTCAAGCAGAAAAGACGCAATTTTTCCCCGGAGAAAATTGCTATCATCCAAGAGGAGATTGACAAGTTACTCGTTGCAGGATCCATTGAAGAAGTTCCGCACTCTGAATGGCTAGCGAATGTCGTGCTTGTCAAGAAAAAGGAGGCTGGACGGTGGAGAGTTTGTGTTGATTACACCGGCCTCAATCTTGCGTGCCCAAAAGATCATTATCCTCTACCTAGAATCGATCTCTTAGTGGACTCAACTGCAGGGAATGAGCTTCTGAGCTTCCTGGATGCATACTTGGGCTATAATTAGATTTTCATGCACGAAAAAGACAAGGACAAAACTGCCTTCGTCTTCGACCGAGGAGTGTACTGCTACAAGGTCATGCCATTTGGCCTCAAGAATGCCGGGGGCAACGTACCAGAGACTCGTCAATCGGATGTTCAAGGATCTCATCGGTAAAACCATGGACGTCTACGTGGATGACATCATGGTCAATGGAGAAAAACGAGGGGATCATATCGCCAACTTGCGAGAGACCTTCAACTTGCTGAAGAAGTACAAAATGAAGCTCAACCCTCTGAAATGTACTTTTGGAGTGTCAGCAGGGAAGTTCTTAGGATACCTTGTGACTCAGCGTGGGATCGAAGCAAACCCAAAGCAAATCAAGGCAATACTCGAGATGAAATCCCCATCAAGTCTGAAAGAGATTCAAAGTCTCACTGGATGAGCGGCAGCATTGAATAGGTTCTTGTCCAAATCAACTGACCGGTGTCGACCTTTCTTCCAAGCGGTAAAGAAGGCGTCCAGGGATAAGTGGGATAAAGGTTGCGAGAAATCATTTCAAGATCTCAAGGCCTACTTGACATCTCTGCCATTGCTATCGAAACCCAAAGATAACGAGGACCTGTTCCTGTATCTGGTGGTTTCAGATGTTGCTATAAGCTCTGCACTTATCCGGGAAGGAAATGGGATCCAGCTTCCTGTATTTTACACATCCAAAGCCCTCATTGATGCTGAGACACGATACCCGAAATTTGAAAGGCTGATTCTAGAATTACTAGTTACCACAAAGAAACTGAGGCCATACTTTCAAGCTCATCGGGTGATCGTCATGACCGAATATCCACTCCGTTCGTTACTTCATGCACCCGATGCATCGACACGAGTAATGAAATGGGCCATCGAATTGAGTCAGCATGATTTACTCTATCGTCCACGAACAGCTGTCAAAGGCCAGACCTTAGCGGATTTTGTTGTGGAGTTCACACCAGCGTCACTAGAAGGAGGCAATAAGCTTGGCAAAACCCCCAGGGCCACCAACACTTCTCTGCCACGGGAACAAGAAGCCAGTTCTTCTTCCCTACAACCCTTAACTTCCAATCTTCTATGGAAACTCTTTGTTGATGGCTCCTCGAACCAGAAGGGGGCAGGAGCGGGGATTGTCCTTATCACTCCAGATGGCTCAATAATGGAGCAGGCAGTACAGTTCGGGTTCAAAGCCTCTAACAACGAAGCAGAGTATGAGGCTTTGATCTGCAGGCTCACACTTGCCAAGGAGTTGGGAATCAAACGCCTCGCTATTCATTCGGATTCGCAATTGATTACTAACCAATCGACCGGTGAATATGCTGCACGTGATGCAAGGATGCTCAGATATAATAACAAGGTCCAGGAAATGCTTACCTTTTTCCCGATTTTTACTTTTCATCAACTTCCACGAGCAGAAAATACGCAAGCAGATGCATTGGCCAATCTAGCATCATCACTTGACTTTCGTTTCAAACGCTTAATCCTGATTAAGTATCTCGAGCAGAGGAGTATTGATATGAGGGAGATCGAAGTGAGACAAATTGGTTCATCTCCAAGCTGGAAGGATCCTTTCCTCAACTACCTGGAGCATGGAATATTGCCTGATGAACGATTAGAGGCCCGCAAAGTCCAGATGAAAGCTGTGCGATACTATGTCGACAGGGGCCAAATCTTTCGAAAGGGCTTCACAGGACCAAACTTGTTATGCTTGCGGCATCCAGAAACATTGAAAGTCTTGGCGGAGGTTCATGAAGGACATTGTGGAAATCATTCCGGTGGAAGGTCGCTTGCTCAAAAGACGCTTAGCGCAGGATTTTACTAGCCTACTCTACGCCAGGAAGTTCTGCAATATGCCCAGAAGTGCGACAAATGTCAAAGGTTCAAGCCTAACCAATTGGAACCACCGGAAGAGTTGCATGCACAGGTAAGCCCTTGGCCATTCATGCAATGGGGACTTGACATCGTTGGACCACTCCCAAGCACTCCAATCCCAAGCAAGAAGTATTTGATTGTCGCCATAGACTACTTCACTAAGTGGGTGGAGGCAAAAGCCTTGGCCACCATAACCCAAGCTGATGTCCAAAAATTCATCTGGAGCCAGATTATCTGCCGATTTGGGCTCCCCAAGGTCATTCTAACTGACAATGGGACTCAGTTCACTAGCGCCATAATCAACGAGTTCTTTGAGCTTTGGAAGATCAAGCATTTCACTTCAACTGCATATTACCCCCAGGGTAATGGCCAGGCAGAAGCGTCAAACAAAATGATCCTTGACTGTATCAAGAGGCGGCTCGATGATAAGAAAGGCTTGTGGGAGGAAGAGTTGGACGGAACGCTCTGGGCGTACCGTACCACTCCGCGTCGAGCAACATAAGAGTCTCCATTCACCCTTGCATACGGCACTGACGCAGTCATTCCTCCACATGTTGTTGTCCCGGCACCCTTCACCGAGCTCAATGATCCAGTAGTCAACTCCATCGCTCTGAGAACTTCACTTGATCTCAGCTACCAGCAGCAAGTGAGAAGCTCCTATAACAAGAAGGCTCGACTCCGGCACTTTCTCCCAGGTGACCTTGTTCTCAAGAAAAAGTTTTCGGCACCCAATCGTCCAGGGTCTCAAAAACTCAAATCCCCATGGGAAGGACCTTACCGAATCTACCAAGTAGGCGGAAAATGAAGCTATACCTTGGAGACCATGGACGGGAAGTTAGTGAGTGGTTCCATGAACGCTCATCACCTCCGAAAATATTATGTGTAATGCAAACTAGAACTAAATAATAAGCTAGTCATTGTTTGGTGCCAAATAAAGACTTTATTCCCCTCAGGAAGAACTCAAGCCTTCCTCCGGGAAGCATCCAAAGCCTTCCACCAGGGAGCACACAAAGCCTTCCTTCAGGAAGCACCTCAAGCCTTCCTCTTAGGAAGCACCCTAGGCCTTCCTCTTGGAAGCACCCTAAGTCTTCTTCGTTGAAGCACTTCAAGCCTTCTCTTAAGAAGCACAAGCCCTTCCTTGAAGGCATCATTCCAAAGACTTAATCATCTAAACGACACAAGTTATTTAGAACTCACTGTTATACACACATGGTTGCAGTAGAGGCATATAAACGAGCTCACACCAATGCATTGACAGGCATTTAAAAATGTTCGCTTCGACACATAACATATAAGAAAGTTAACACTTGTGTTTCAACAATTTAACTTAAGTGATTCTTCTTATTTATTCATTTGGAGGGTGTTTGGAAAATTACATGTCGATTGCTCACACCAGTTGTTCAATACAAAAATGAAAAAGCAATAGCCAACATATGCATAAAAAGGAACTATGGAGGAAAATCTTCAAATCCCATCGTGTTTCTAAACTCTTCCCACTCTTCTGCTGAAAGTAGGGAAGCGTCATGAAACAATGAATCAGCAGTCTCAGGGGCAGCTTCCTTCCTGGTCCCGGTCTCAGGCTCTGGGTTAGGTACCAGAACAGGCTCAAACTCTTGCTCCAACTCTGGTTCCCGCTCTTTGGTGGTGACCCCGCTATAACTTGCCATGTCCAACTTTTGTGCCTTAGTGGGTCTTTGGCACAAAGTTGTGGGGGCATGCGGCGATAGTAAATGATCGTGTCCCTGGAGCCTTCCCACTTTTAGACTCTGGATCTCCACCTCCAAAAGTCTGATTGTTTCTTCTGTGTCCTGCAACTTTCAGCGCAGCAAAGAGAGCTCGTCTTGAGCGGTATCTCGCTCCTTTTCTATCTGAATCCTCTCTGCAGGGCTCACCTCCAGCTCGCCCACTTTGACTTCCAATGAATGGATTCTTCCGACCAAAACTTCGTTGTTCCGACTAGAGTGGTCTCAGGCTTCTCGAAGACGTTTACATTCGCTCTTCATCTGCTCGTTTTCATCTTCCAAACCAACATTTCCACGAAGCATGTCAACCAACTTATGGGCCCCAGCTTTCGCAATCCTAAGGTCTCGGACTACCTTGTCGAAAACCCCTCGCGAAACAGTTTTTTGACTGTCCTCTGTTAGGATGGGGGCACCTATCACATCAGAAATCTTGGATGATGTCCGTGTCTCCCCCACTATTCGATCTGGGCCTTCATCTCTCAACGCTTGATGAGCCAGGTAGTGGGAGGTAGGAATCACCTTCAGCTTCTTAAGTTGTTTGGATGCACCCTCACAGGGACCGTCTGAAGCTTTACGTTTGCTAGATGACTCCGCAAGACTGGAACGGTCAGGCTTGGAATGAAGCTGCTCAACATGTTTTTTCTCCAAGGAGCCAGTGGGTCCTTGCTTATTGTTCTTCTTTTGAACAACGGGTTTTTTCAACCGCAACGGAGCACTCAACCACTCCTTGATTAGGATGTCCGAAGGCCTCCCGCCATTCATATCTCTAAGTGGAGAGAGTAGCCAGCTAATGTCTCGAAAATCTGGAGGAATTTTCAGGGCCATGTCGATCCTTTTGAGATCGAGATGACCTCCAAACCCGCTATACAACTCATCAAACGAGCGGAAGTGCGAGGCAATCCTCAAGTCCGGGGAGGCGTGTTTGTCCCACGCACCACCGACTTCGATACAGTTGAGTCTGTACGCATGGTCATCAAACTCCGTCTTCAAAAATAGCTCCACTTTGGGTACAACTCGAGAAAGCTGACCGCCGGCAATTCCATTGTGCGACACGGAATAGCAATGCCAGAATTCATCTTCAGTGAGTCCCAGGACAAAGAACTTGTTCAGCTTTTCGAAGCACATGATGTGTCGATAAGAATTGACGTCCAGCGGAGCAGGGCTGCATCCCATCCGACCAATAATCTTGGAGAAGAACTTCGAGAACGAGAATTTGAAACCCCACCCGATAGTCAAAGGGTGGAATTTAGTCCACCGACCGCTGACAGGGTTTTTTCCCTTCCGTGCCTAAGAGCCTTCATGGAAGAACATCTGTCGCCAAGCTCCACAAAAACGTCGTCTGGAAATACAATTTGATTGCGAGCCTTCCACTCCTTGAAATCTTCAGGCTTCTCAAACTCCATATCTTTCCCTCGGAACGGGCTTGAGCCACGAGAACCGCCACGCTCCCACAAAGCAAGTTTGGTGGGTCTCTCGGCACCCTGGCACATAGCGAGCATATTCGTGGTACTAGCAAGAGTCACAATAAATGTGATCCAGCCTACCAATGCTCACTAGTCACGTCCACAGGTACACTCAGTCACCTCCAAATCCTCGTCGAATGTTCCGCCAAATCACCGCCCGCCACGTGGCGCCGGTTGAACACCCGCTCCAACAAAGTTTCTAAACACCTTCGGTGGACTCTTGACGCGTAGCAAGCATTTTTGTGGTACTAGCAAAAGTCACATTGAATGTGAACCAGCCTACCAATGCTCGCACGCACCATCCGAACCACTCGCTTTCTAAGCTGCACGAATTCCCGTAATTTCTGACGCTTTCCAGGAATCTCGAATCCTGCCTAAAAACATCATAAAAGGTCAATAATGACACTATGAATATCATATCAATTTCCCACAATTTTCCGGGAATTAAATATTATTTTAAAACATAAACTAAAACTTCAAACCCTCCAAACTATATCGAAACAGTGTCTGATTTCCTCGAAATCAGTACCAAAATGTTCGTTACATTGAATATAGTAAAACGCCTTATGAACACTTCCCCAGAAAACCGACCACGCGCCTTCACGCGCCGTCGTGAGTGGCTGCGCGTGAAAGCCACGCGCGTGAACAGTAAATGCTACAGTGTCATCGTTCCTGCCCGATTTCCTGTAAAACGGGTCGCGTACCCGCGACCAGACCCGAAGCAATCTCACCCAATTCGACCCCAATTCTTTCGTTCCTTCCACTAGGTTTCATGTATCCAATCCTATTTAAAGATCCTTATGCTCAATTTCGTGAAATTGGACCTCAATTCACTCGACTCGAAATGAAAACCCGATGGATCCTTAATCGGGTTCCACCCAATTTTTGGCCATTTCTTCAAATTAAACACACAGAAAGTAATCTAAGGACATAATAAACATTAATACCAGGTTAATTGCACTAATATTTACCTCTAACCATTCGAATTCAAACTCGATTTTTTGAAGACTTTGAAGTTTCTGTTCTTGCTCAGTAAAGCCTCAATCCTCGTCGTTTTTGATGTGGATCGGTTCGAATTGATCCCAGGAGACTTAATCAAGTCTTAATTTTTATCCTCAAGACTCACGAATTCGAATTCGAATTTTCTCCACAAATTTTTAAAATTTTCGAAAATCTGCAAAACCAGTGATCCCTCTGTCCCTCGTGTTTGTTCTAATCGAATTCAAACCTTCAAATCTCTCATTCTCATAGCCGAATTACTCTGTTATTTAACAATTACAATTTTGGACAAAATGAGTGATTTTTCCCTAATTAAGGGTTTAATGTTCCTAACCCTTGATTTCATCCCTAAAATCAGGTGTAAAAGTGAGAGGGAAAGTGACATGTTTGGCTGGTAGCTTGAGTCAGCATTCACTTTTCGTTTGAAAAACCGTTTCGTACTTCGCTCGAAAATTTACCATTTTACCCCTAGACTACGTAGAGCCGTAAACTTTCACATCCGAGCTCTGTTTTGGACATGCCGCATGTCTACGGACCCGTGACATCCCGAACTACGTCACAGTCATCGATCGAAGTCCGTTTGACCGTCCGAGTCAAAAGTCAACATTTTGCCCTTATAACCAGGGGCAAAATCGATGCAACCCCTCGCCTTTGCTGACCCATAACTTTCGCGTCCGACCTCGAATCGATGCAAGCCGCCTGTCTGCGGATTCAGCGCCTCTAGACCTTCTCGACAGTCCCTTCAGAAAGACCAAAAAGTGTTCCAATCAAAAAGTCAACTTTTGGCCCTTATAACCAGGGGCAAAATCGTCAAAAAGACGCTGGAACTCGATTTTTGAACTCAACAGTAACGAGAAAACCTGGTAATGTAAGATTTCGAACAATGTACATCCCTTCAGATTCCTCGAATTCCGAATCGATGTGGGGGCATTTGTGGGACCCGAAATCATCCGAAAATTATGGAGCTGCCACGTGGCCCGTAATTCCCAAAAATGACCAATTTGCCCCTGGCAATAATGCTGATCATTTGAAAACACCCGCATATTAAATAATCTATTTACCAGTTAAATACATTATTTGATCGGGTTACAATCTCCGTAATATCAATATTTTCCCCGAGAATTAATTGTCGTTATTCTTAATAATAGGTGATTAATATTGATGTTAAAATACAATAATTATCATTACTATCATGATAAACCATCTTTGCAATTATTAAATTGTACATTTAATTAATAATATATTTTATTAATTTAATATTCAATCGACCAATCAGAACGCTCCAAGGTTCCCAAGATTTTCCTATAAATAGCAAGGCACATTTCACTTCCAAGGTACGTTGATTCTTCGTTTCGAAGTATATCCTTTTCCTCTCTCAAAGCTAACTTAAGCATCAGAGTGTTCTTGGTTGAACAACCCCCCGGGTAAATCGATTGAAGTAACGATAGCTAATTGTTTGCTGTTTGCAGGAATTGTGAGGACTTTTCGCGACGAGTTCAATCTTTGATTCAACAATATGGAACAGGCGTTTGGTATGTTTATGAATTATGAGGTTGTATACTAAATAAGTAAATAACTACTAGATATTTTACATGGTTCACCCCTCTTATGTGGCTCATACTTGATAATTTGATCAGGTTGAAAAGGGTCAGATAATTTAACAACTTTGTCCTGCATGGCTGCATCTATGCATGGAACACAATAATCCACCCCATTATATTTGAATATCTGATCATTTAGTATTATACAATCCAACTAGTATAATATAAAATGTTTTTTTTTTATCTAGTAGAGGATTAAACATGCGCCTAATTATTCAATCAATTACTCCAACGGATAGATTAATCTATTTGATTAAAATAGTTAGTATAGTCAGTGTTATAGCCAGGATTTAACAACAAAGAGGGCCTAATCATTTTTTCTATCTACACATTGTACTCTTAATTGATGATTTATGGATTATCACAAATTTTCAAGCATTCATGTTCAAAATTTCACATATTTTCAATGACCATCTTTTGGTGCTTTCTAAAAAAAATTAAGAGTTTATTTTGGTTTTATTTATTGATATAAACACTATGATTCATATATTCATACTCTTAAATCTATTAAAATAGTAACTTGAGAAAGTCACTATCATTATAAACCTTGATAACTGGAAAAAATAAACAAGAAAAGAGAAATTAAAAATTGAACCCTTTGGAAATATGAAGTAGATACATTTTAGAAATATTTATAATTAAGAAAGAAAAAAAGAAAATTAACAAAATAGGAAAATAATGTAAAAAATAGTTAACTTAGAAATTATATATATATATATATATGGTAAATTAATATAGTATCATGTATAACATAATACATATAAATTTAGTACAAAATTACAACAAAAAGTAAAAAAATTATGCACAATAGATAAACAATCTAAGTATATGTATCTTGTTGTTAGAGAATTTCGTCTTGCTTCAGGAGGGGAGACTTGTCTTGCACGCCTCCTCCTTGGAGAGCCAGATTTTGAGCGGGGACAGGCCTAGTCCAAGTCTAAGCCCAACAAGGCCTGGGCCTTGGGCCTCAGATTGAAAGAAGGCCTCACTCAAAATAAAACTATCCATTAGATAGCAAATTTTTTTTTTGTAAGATGTAAAGATACAACAAAGGGCCTCAATCCTAAATAAAGCCCTCCACAATCGAGAACCCACACCGCCCAAAAGATGTAAAAAGAAAAAAAAAATTATAACAGCTATTGAATTAAGACACCAAAGCCCAAGGACAGTAGCTATTCTCATATGGTAGAAACACAACAGAAAAGCAATAGATCAGAGAGCCTCTCACATATGGTAAAAAAACAACAGATCGAATATCTGGTAGAAAAAATCTCTAAATAGGACGGAAGAGAGCACAAATATATGTTGAGAGAGAGAGAGAGAGAGCGCGCAATAGAACGAAGTTCAGTGGGAGAATGTTATTCAGATCAATCATGGAAGACTGGGTGGAGCCACTGAATGCTGAGGTTGTAGATTGCAGGTGTTGTGTATGAAGAGAGAAGGGGGAAGAGAGAGAGAGAGAGAGAGAGTGAGAAGGATCGTAGGATCAAAGGTAAGGTTTAGGAAGAGAGAGATGAGAGAAAAGGGAGAAACCTATTATCTTCATCCATAGTAAGTGCTAAAGGCACCAGCCCCTGCCTAATACAATTATTGAGAGCATAGCTGTAGCAGGCACATACACGCGTACTCTACTATCATCAATAAAAGATAACATATACATTTTACATGATTCTGGGTGTATAACAATGCAAAGAGGATCAGATAAAAAAAAAACAACGTAAAGTGGAACTATGACCGGTCCTATAACCTATTGATGTCAAGGTTGGGTCAATCAAAGGTGCGTGGGGCGACTTCAATTAGTACACAATAAGGTTTTGGAGATTAAATAATTTATTATTTGCATCAATTGGTTAGTAAATGTTAATTATATGGGTTTGATTTCCTTTTAAAGACAAATATTATCTTTGTTATATAGATATTGTATAAATCACAAAATTAGGAGAAAGATATTGTATAAATCACAAAATTAGGAGAATTTTTTATTTCAGGAGAATTTTGTATTTCTTTAACAACTAATGCATATTATATAAAATAAATAAATAAAATAATATTATTAATTTGATATATTTTTGTCTTAAATGGGTACATAATTATAATTTTATATATTGTATAATAAAAAAAGGCCTTATGCTTAGGCTTTACCTAATTAACTAAGCGCTAGGTCGCTAATTGCTACTACGCGAGCACCTAGCGCGGCTTTGTAGATTGATTTTTGTGTTTTCTTAATATTATTATTTACCCAAAAAAACTTATTGTATGATTTTGTATATCTGATTGTTACCTTATTTGTAATATCTTAACAGAAGTTATCATTCAATCAAAAAAAAGGAAAAGTTATTCAATGTTAGTATTAAGTGCAAATATAGAAATGGATGTAGAATTTTTCTTGGGCCTCATGTGTCATTGAGACGGCCCTGGCGGGGGATTGATGACAGGTAGATTTCCACCCATGTTCTACAACCTTTCTACAGTCCTCATCCTCAGCCTAGTATGCCTCGAATTTAAAAGCTCTTGCCCTTCTCACTTGTCGTCCCAAGAGATCCACTAGGATTGGGTTATGGTTAGACTCAACAGTAGCAGAGATGTTAACCATGGCATTTGGCATTTTGGCCAAAGGAGCTACCATTCCAGGTTCGCAAGGCCACGATCTAAGCTCTCCTCAACGAGTACTCCATTCGTTCGTACTCACCTCCATGTGAAAGCAGGGTCGTTGTAGCCCAATCCCACAGCGCAGTAGCTTCCATGAAATTATGGAGGTAGTGTTTTCGGTTTGGCCTTGGACGCCCACCACTCTATTTCTCGTGGGGCCAAAGTGACTTGTTGAATTCCCCAACACAGAACCACAGGAGGGTTGATGGGGAGAGAGTTTCTGTGAGATTTTTCCAGAAAGCTTCCTTTAGTTCCTTGTACAGGGTGCCATAAATCCACGAAGCTCTGTTGAAAACCCCTGTGTTCACACATTTAATGGTAAAGTCAATGAAATTATTTGAAAGACTAGTGATAGAAACCTCTACTGAGTTATCCCACTAGAGACTCATCCCCCAGCTGTTCCTACTGGGGAAATATTGAAACCAAATTAGTACCCTAAATTCTCAGGAAAGCCTCCACCTTGTCATTAGTTCAGTTTCCGTTAAGAAAATAATAGAAAGGCGGTGTTTATGGAGGAGTCCTTTCAGGGCGTGAATTGTCAAGGTACGACCTAGAGCTTTTGGGTAGGCCCACGTTTTAGACCCAGATTAATAAGTGAGGAGTGCACACTAGCCTCGACTCGAGTAGTTCGATTGTTCTCATGGTGTAGGTCCAGGCCCAGAGATATGTTGATATTTGGGGAGAGGGCCTAGATTTTTGAATTGTTTTTTCCATTTCGCACTAAAAAGATGGCCCCTCGAGCTATGCTCTTGTGTCCATGCGAGCCAGTTAGCAGGTCGGCATGCGCTTAGAGGTTTTGTGGGTCCATGGCTTAAGGCCTTCTCTCCAATCACGCCTCTTAAGATGAGTGGTCATTTCAGGTACCATCAGGTGGCTGCTGTTGCTCTGTGGGGAGGCCGAAGGTATGAGTGGTTTGTCACAAGGTATGAGTGGTTTGTCTCGTCTTAGACCCTTTTTCCACTGGAGTCTCCTTTTCAGTGGGTCTCGTGGATCTCATTAGTCTCCTCACCGTGTGGGAGCGAGGTTCATGTCTGGTTTCAGTTATGCCTCGGATGATCCTAGCGAGTCCACTCGCCATAGATTGGGTCTGCACTCTGCAGTTGGGATTTCTCCACATTCCTTGTCAGAATGCCTAAGATGCCTGAATTTGTAGCAAAAGTCAGAGAGTTTTTCATATTGGTATTCGACCCACTTCTCCATGCCATCCATTTGTCTCATTTTAAGCCTGCGTGGTTCACCACCTTAAACGGCTCATGCCTACTAATCATTATGATGATGACAATAATAATACATTATATTTGAATATTTGATCATTTAGTATTATACAATTTGACTAGTATAATATAATAAGTTTTTTTTATCTAATAGAGCATTAAAAATGAACCTAATTATTCAGTCCACTACGCCAATGAATAGATTAATCTATTCAACTATAATAGTTAGTATAATCAGTAGTGTAACCAGAATTTAACATTAGAAGGGGCCGAATAATTTTTTCTTTCTACACATTATACCCTTAATTGATAATTTATGGATTATCACAAATTTTCAAACATTCTTATTCAAAATTTCACATCTTACTAAATTTTTTTTTGGACAACATCTTACTAAATTTTCAATGACCATCTTTTGGTGCTTTCTAAAAAAAATTACGAGTTTTTTTTTTGGTTTTATTTATAGATATAAACACTATGATTCATATATTCATACTCTTAAATCTAATAAAATAATAACTTGAGAAAGTTATTATCATTATAAACATTGATAACCGAAAAAAATAAAAAGGAAAATTGATAGGACCCGTCCCCGAAGGACATAGATAACCGTGTCCAGTCCTGCTCCCGTCTGACAAGTCAACTGAAGTTCCGAAATTACCTTCAGCACTTGCCAAACAAAGGATAACCGTACCTGTGCCTACTCATGCCTCCACCTCCCGATCAGTCTCGATCATCGCGCCACGACCTGGAGAGTCAATAAAACAGAAATACATTTATCAAAATACATTCTTACCCTCCAGTTTCACAAACATGCATGCATATCATAAATCATGAGTAAAATATATCTGGGCACAAATGTTTACAAATCACAAATCTCAATAAAAACCACGGGACTCATTTTCATATCCAATCTCATATAGTCACGTTATCCCTACAACGCGTGCAAATCAATAGGCTAAGGACCGCTCAAAATCCGGGCATCCGTCGCTGTGAACACATCACCAGCCGACAATCCAAATCGTCGTGAACACATCACCGACCGATCTCCATATAATCTAGCACATCTGATCTGAGTCGAGCTTCATTCGGCTACACAACAACAGACCGTGCTACATGACCTCTCCGGGCGAACACATCCCATCCCCAAGGCTAGCGTTATCTCCAGGGTTCATTCCGGGGAAACACATTCCCAACCGGAAGCCATAATATCCACAACATAGGGTGCACTCTTGGGGAAACATATTCCTACCCGAAAGCCCTATATATCCGCAACATATCATCACCATGAAAACCAGTGAAAAACCGTTGCATTTGAAATCAAAACCATTTTCAATATAGGGTCTCAGCCCAAACCAGTGAAAAACCGTTGCAATTGAAATCAAAACCATTTTCAATACAGGGTCTTATCCTATTGATACCATATCGACCGACCACCCTAGCACAGGGCCCGCCTGGACAGGAAGGCCGCCGACCGATCGCCTGATCGGCACCCTCGCGGCCCACGGCCCGCCGATCGGCACCATACGACAGACCCACCATTCGGCATCTGACAATGGACAGACGACAGCTGGCTGCGACAGTCACCTAACCAACTCTGCCATACCATCTCCCTGACGGAGGCAGGTTGGGACTCCAGCTGGCGCCTCCTCCGGATGCCGAGGGCTTGTCAGACGGCTCTCAGCCACAAAGCACCACCTGCTCCCGTAACAGTAGCCCACCTACCGCAGTTATGGCCACTATAAATACCCCGAAACCCTTCACAAAGGTAAGAAACTCAGAACCGATCCAGAGCACTGTATTTACTTGCCCCTCGGCATTCAGATACTAACTTAGGCATCGGAGCCCCTTTGGCCGACACCACACCGGTGTCTAGTTTTGCAGGATCCCTGTCGAACCACAACGCCCCTAGCGGGCCCGAGACACCACGCGGCTGGTCCTAGAACCCCCAGCGGGTCTCATCGAGTTGGTCATCCAAGGATCAAACACATCCCAAAACATAGTTTCCTCAAAATCTGTAAAACCATAAATCTGAAAACCATCAATATCATCTTGTAATCACATGGAAATACCAATCCAAGCAAAATCACATTTCCATTGGGTCTCACGCCCAGAATATCATTTTCACGCACATCCGTGCAATCGCAACCTCAGTTGCCGTTTTCACATAAATCCATAAAATATATCCAGAAAGCATTACAAATCCATCAAATCATTTCCTGACTCATAATCCGAGTAAAAACCAATCTCAAATCCAGGGCCTTCGCCTAATACAGCAATTTCATGGTTTTCTCGAAAATCGTGCCCAAAATCATATAAAAATTATAATATTCCCAAAATCTGGAAATCATCATATCGAAACATCAATCATGCCAAAGCATTTCAAATCATATGATAAAGCATTTAAAACATATATGCATGCATTCTGGGTAGAAAACAAAAGTCCACTCACACACCGTCCATATTGCTCGCTTTCCTCGTTGCACGTTTTTCCGAAAATTCCAGAAGTCTCCATTCTTGTCCAAAATCATTATCGAGGGTTACTAAAGTCTCAATATACCTCATATAATTTTCTCCAATTTTTTCGGGATTTAAATACGTATTTTAAATGTATATTAAAACTTCGGATACTCAAAACATTATCGAAACGATATCCGATTTCCTCTGAACCAGTGCCAAAATGTTAGTTACATTAAATAGGACAAAAGTCATGTTGACTTCACCTCGAGATTTGTGCCCACGCGCCATCAAGCGCAGCCGTGAATGGCTGCGCGTGAGTCCACGCGCCTGCTACAATAACAGTGACTTTTCATCGTCCCAACCCGTTTGACTGTAAAACGGGTTTGGTTGGCCCGCGGTTTGACCCGGCTGGATTCCTGTCAATTTCAACTCACTTTCGTCAATTGACTTAGCTAGTAGGATCGCCATGTATCTAATTAGGGCTCTGTAATCTCAATTCTGTAATAACTCACCTTAATCCAAATGAATTCGAAGTCGAAAATTCGAAGAACAGGTGAGCACTGTTCATCCTTCAATCTCGATCAATTCCAGTCGTTTTCTTGAAATTGATTCACTCAGAAGCTTCAAGGAACTCTTATGAACTTGTTTTCGATGCCAATTATAGCTTTAATTCCATCCAAGTAACCGAACTCAGAGATGAGTTTTCGAATTGAAACCAGGGTCTGTCTAGGCTCATTTCTGCACCATTTTCTTCACTTTCACTCCCATTCGACTCGTTTAGACTTCTAGAAGCTCATCCTCGTCTATGATTCCATCAATTGGTCTTCCAATTCAAAATTCGATTCTAAGTCATTAATTAAGGTTTTCAGGTGGGTTTCGGGTTTTCTGGGTTTTCTATCACAATTTTCCATCTCCTTTCCTCTCAATCTTTCTCGTTCTTCCTCTCTAATTATCTCTTTCTTTATTCCTCTCACAGATCGATCAGACAGGGAGATTGAATGAGATGTTTGAGCATACTGCTTTGTTTTGGTCCTTCGCAAATACACACATACCCGTCCAAGTACGTATTCGAATTAATCATCATCAGATAATTGCCACTAATCGTCTTATTAAAGTGACAAATGTCACCTTGTGGCAATTTCACGCCCAGTTCAATACATACAGATGTCCATTGTCTGGTTAAAAACAATATTCACATAGCTGAATCAGCCATCATAGCCAAATTACCATTTTACCCCTGCCATAACAAATTACCAAAATGCCCTTCATGTATCTAGACTCGTAACTTTGTCATCCGAACTCCGATGGACGCATGCCATCTGTCTACGGATTCAGCGTCTCGTGACCTACCCTACGGTCTCTTCGGAAAGTCCAAAAAGTGTTCCGATAAAAAGTCAACTTTCGACCCTTATAACTAGGGGCAAAATCATCATTTCCTTCAAATTTTCCAAATTTTCCTTTTTCGAATTTCCGGGTCGTTACAAAAATAGAAATTAAAAATTGATCCCTTTGGAAATATGAAGTAGATACATTTTAGAAATATTTATAATTAAGAAAGAAAATAAAAAAATTAACAAAATAGGAAAATAAGGTAAAAAATAGTTAAATTAGAAAATATATATGGTAAATTAGTATAGTATCATGTATAACATAATACATATAAATTTAGTACAAAATTATAATAAAAAATTAAAAAAAAATTGCTCAATAGATAAAAAATCTAAGTACATTTATCTTGTAGCAATTGTTAGAGAATGTCATGTTGCTCCAGGAGGGGAGACTTGTCCTACACGCCTCTGCCTTGGAGAGCCCGATTTTGTGCGGGGATTGATGATAGGTAGATTTCCACCCATCTTCGACAACCTTTCTGCAATCGTCATCCTCAACCTAGTATGCCTCGAATTTAAAAGCCCTTCCCCTTCTCACTTGTCGTCCCACGTGACAGGACCCATCTCGATAATTGAGAAGGAACCTGCTCCCATCTGAAAATCAACTCAACACACCAAAAGTGACCCTTTTCTTTTAAAGAAAGATCAGACTACAACATTGTCAGACTAGGGATAAGTATCTATACATAATCATCAAGACAAAAGTTCAACTAGTCAACGGTATTACAGAGCAAACATGCATGTTCAAAGAGTACCAAGTCCTACCCAGAAAGGTATCCAAGTGCGCAATAGTACTCTTTATGCCTCAACCTCAATATCAGCCCCAGATTCTACCCCACGACCTGGAGAGTCAATAAAAACAGTCAAAGTGTAAATGGACCAAAAATAAACATTTTCAAAATACGATTTAAGAAAAATCACAGTACCCTCCGTTTTATAAACATGCATGCATAAAAATCAAATTGTATGGAAGTTATTCAAATCATAATATAAATATAAATGTCTGGACACAAATGTCAATAAATCACAATATAACCAATCCTTGACATTCTCGATATCCATATCTAAGTAACTTGTCACGATGTCAATACTACGCGTGAAATTTGGGGTCTCATCTCCGAGTACATCCCTAGGATCTACGACGTCTGGGGTGATAACATCTCTTGGATCCACGACGTCCTGGTGATATCATGATCTCATACTCCCGAGCCTGAACCTCCCATCAGAGCTACTCATCTCTAGGTAGTGGATCGTGATTACTCAAGGATCTAAGGAGACAATCCAATTCCCAAAGGATGGTATATGTGGAACAGTCACCAAACCCTGTAAACTCATTTTAAAACCATTTAAATCATGTCTAAACATTTCAACAGGGCCTATGCCGGAAACATGGCTTCCATAAGCCATTTCCACAAAAAACCATAAGAAAACGTTGTCCAGAACTCATTTCATAAATCTAGATTTATCCAAATCAATCATACCAAATTGGTATTCAAATGGGGTCTCAAGCCCAAAACATCATTTTCACGTAAATCCGTAAAATCGTTCATAAACCGAAAATTAAATCCATCAACTCATCAAGTAATGATATCAAGTCATTTAAACTCAAATAATATAATAATGCATTTAAAACATTTATGCATGCATCATATTTCTAAAACAAAAGTTCACTCACACTCGGTCCACGCTGCGTGCTCACAATCCGCGCTGTATGTCACACCGAAGCTAATCCAAAGTCTCTGAGCCTGTCCAAATCACATCCGAGGGTTACTAACGTTCTATACAAGTTCCTATAGCAAACCCTCAGAAAGCCCAGTAGCGTAAATGTGTCCCAAACACGCATCTCGAGGCTAAAAACCTCCAATTGACCTATCAAATAGTCTTCGATCGACCTGAAACCACTATTAGATTCAGATCGTCGAAACCTTTAAACAAGACAAGTTTGACCTCGAAATACGTGTCCACGCACCCCCACGGGTCGATCAAAGTTTGGTCCACGGCGGGCAACGTCGGTCACCTCTGACGTCACTATGACGTCAGCCTGACATCAAACAGGTCTGACAACTCTAACAGCCTGCCACGTCAGCTCTGACACCTCTGACACCCTACCACGTGGCACCAAGCCTAGAATTCCATGTGGTCTGATAGGATGACGTGGACTGCCACGTCATCTGCCACGTCACTCTAACACCTTCTAACAAGTTGCCATGTGGCACCACTTGACTAGTCACGTGGTTTGACATGTCTGACATGGAACCGCCACGTCAGTGTTAACTAGACCTAACAAGTTGCCACGTGGCACACCTGATTTACCACGTCGACTAATAGCGATGATGTGGCATGCCACATCAACGTCTCCTACCTTTAGACGGGTCGACCCGTGACCTTATAATGGGTCAACCGACCCGCGACCTCAACCTAACTCATTTTTCTTCCTCAAACCACCAAAATGTGCCATTTTTTTACCTTTCTACTCGTAATTGACCCAGGAATTGATCTATGAGTTTAAAAAAGGGAAGAAAGTACCTCAATAGCTTCAACCAAGCTTGATGCTTTCGGCCAAACTTCAAACTCGAAAACCAGTTGATTCCATCTACCTTTTCAACTGTTTTTGTTTCTGTGGATTCATCCAATCCTAAAGAATCATTCCCAACCATCAAAACGGCTTCACAACTCATCCAAACCTGAATTCGAAAATCAAGCACAAATAGGGTTTTCTTGACAGGACCCGTTCCAATCCCCCTTGATTGTTGTGGGACGTGCTTGCTCCCGTCTGACACCGCTTGTCAGACCAGGGATAACTTGTCACCCGTTCGGGGTTCATCAGAGTACACCAGGATCGGCGGTAGCATGTGATGTCTCGATCTCTGCTACATCCTACATCCGCTATCAACTTGAAGGGTATTAAAACCATAAAAGATGTGAGTGGACAAAACAACAGTTTATTAAAATCATATATATCAAAAATACATTGATACCCTTCACGTAAAAGCATGCATGCATCATAAAACTGTTATTTCAAATACTTTCCCTGAAGCAAGAGGTATTGCTTCCCAAATCAAAACAAAGTGAAAACTGCTTCTCAATTGAAGCCAGTACCTCAGTAGGGTCTCAGCCCTAAACCAGATCATACAGGGTCTCAGCCCAAAACTAGAAAGCACAAACAGAACCTCGGCCCAAATCATAGAACATATGGGAACACATCCCATGGAAACTCATCTCAATATCAGTCACGATTCTCATCCTAGCACATTGCATACAGCTCAGGACCGCTCATAATCCTAGCATGTCGCCGTGAACACATCACTTGCCGCGACTGTCTCTAGATCATCGCGAACACATCACCGATCAATCTCAAAGTATCTCATCAGCACTTCCCATGTCGAGCCTCCCTTTGTCATTGCTTCCCGCAGATGCTCGATAATAGGTAGTGCGGCGTGACCTCTCCGGAAGGAACACATCACAGTCCAGAGGTGAGCGATGTAACACCCGAGACGAAATCGAATGTTATCATCATACATAGGGCCTCAAAGATGGAACATCTTCAAATGGGTCACAGCCCGAAAGCCAGTGTCCTACAACACTTCATATCCCAGGATTCCTCAAATCCTATCAAATCCACAACTAGGTCTTATACCTGAAATACCTTTCGTAAAACTCATAACTGGGTCACTGCCCGACTTATCTTACATTTGACTGTACTCTAAGTCAAACCTCAAATCAACTGGGTCATATGCCCAAAAGATATTTCTAAAGCTGAAAACCAGTTCTCATTTTCAAAACACTTTCAAATTATAGTTCAACTGGGACTCGTGCTCGAATCTCGAATTCACGCAGCCCCCGTGAAATCCTCAAAAATCATAACTCAGTTCCTTAGTTTCACGGCTCTCTGTGAAACCTTCGGAATCACATAAAACACAAGCACATAGTATACTCGGTCGAAGCCCAAATATCACATAAAGCAGTAATCTTGAACTACGTGCAATAACGCATTTTCCTCCGAAAATGCCCAACAAATCATATTTAAATCATATGCACTCATGGAATCTCAAAACATGTTCATAAACACATATAAAACATTTATGCATGCATCATATTCATAAAACAAAGTCCACTCACAGACCGTTCATGCTGCACCTCGATATGCACGCCATAAGCCTCTCCGGGCTAGTCCGACCTCTCCGGGTCATCCGGACCTGTCCAAAACATACTCAAAGGTCACTAACTACTTCAAATAGGCTAACATTAAATCCCCCAATTTTCTAGGATTTTTAAACGTATTTAACATAGACCCTAAACCTTCGGACACTCAAAACTATCCCGTAATGGTGTTCGATCGCCTCGAAACTACAGGCCCACGCTCCCTCACACGCCGCCCAAAGGCCTTGCGCGTGAAACCCACATGCCAGTGAACATTCATCTTCAACCTCTAGACAAACCAGGTTCAGACCGGTTCTTTGGTTTTCGGTTTGACCGGATCGGCGAGACTGGTTCTCCCTTATTTCTCCATCTTTTTCAACCATTTTAATCCCTATAGTTTCATCCTTCCATTTCGTATTGATCTATGGGTTCGAAATCACAAAAACAGGCCTAGAATTTACTTGTTCGAATTGATCTTCACAACCCAGTTTTTCCTCCTCCACTCCAGTCGACTCAGGCCACGACTACCTTCGATCTAGGCCACAATCGAATCATACAACCCGTAAAAACTGAAACCAATCATTAGAACCAACCCTCAAACGTCCAAACTCAAAATCCAATTTTTGAACTTAACTGGGTTATCAGGTTTCGTACCTTCCTCCGCCGTCTACGACGGCACAGCCATCCACACCATCTTCGTCATAACCTCCCTCCCACTCTCAGTCACTCAGTCACCACAGTAGTGGTGAGATGGGGTGGTGTTGTGGATGGGGTGTTTGTGGGTTTCAGGTTGGCTTTGATCGAATGAAACAGATGAGGATGAAGGGGTGGGTGCATGTATGGGTGATGATAGGCAATGGATGGGTGACACTTATCACTCATCCATTGGGCTTGGAAAAATATCTGGGCCCACATAAAACAAAAGGCAAAAGTTAACTTGCCTCGTAAAACGTGCTGTCGTAAATAGTTTCCAAGAACTTCCGGGAATTGTAACTTTCCTGTCGAATGTCTGATTTCCATGTGCCGTCTGTCTACGGATTCGTATCGACTCGATCTATGTAAAGGTCCTTGGTCCTCATGCATTGGACCTTTTGGGTCAAAATTTAACTTTTTGCCCTCGTTCAGAGGCAAAATTATAATTTTACCCTGAACGTCCGACGATCCTCGACTAATCCCCGATTAGCCTTGCTAATCTTCAACTAATTCTTAATTAATCGCAAAAATTTGGTATAGGTCGTTACATTTCGGGTTTACCTGGTTTCTGGGCTTCAAGCTGCTCCTCCTTGCTTCGCCGTCCACCACCGTTTTCTCAGTCTCCTTTCTCACTCTCTCTTTCACTCAAACGGTACAAGGATGAGAAGATGATGTTTGATGGTGGGTTTTGGGTGTTCCGGTGAATGAAGAAGAAGAAATAAGGAGATGCATGAACATGGGGGAGAGGGGGAAGGGGGACTTGTCACTCATCCCATTGGTCTATTTTGGATATTTTTGGCCCAATTAAAAACTGTCAAAATTCAAATGTCCCTTAAAATGTCTAACGGTGAATAGTTTGTAAATCCTTCCTTGACCCGTAACTTCCCCGTTCAATGATCGATCTCAACATGCCATCTGTCAACGGACTTGTGATGCCTCGATCTACGTAATAGGTCTTGGTCAAGTTCACAATAACCTCTCGGGTCAAAAATCAACATTTAACCACAATACATATACAAGGGAAAAACTTCATTTTACATTAAATTTTCTGAATTTACATTAATTGAATTTCCGAGCCATTACAATCTACCCCCCTTAAGGAATTTCGTCCTCGAAATTTAATGAAACAAGTAGGGGTATTGCTCTCGCATCTATGCTTCAGGTTCCCACGTAGCTTCCTTTACATTGTAATTTCTCCACAGTACCTTCACAAGAGGAAAAGTCTTTCGTCGAAGCAGGTTGTATTTACGGTCCAGAATCTGTACAGGTTGCTCTTTAAAACTTAAATCTTCCCTGAGCTCTATAGGCTGTTCTCCCAGTACGTAAGACTCATCATAAACATACTTTTGAAGCATAGATACATGAAATACATCGTGGACTCTGGAAAGCTCTGGGGGGTAACATTGGCCGATAAGTAATAGGGCCAATCCTCTCTACAATCTCATATGGCCCAACGAAGTGTGGGCTCAATTTCCCTCGTCTGCCAAACCGTAAAATGCCCTTCCAAGAGGATAGCTTCAAGAATACCCAATTCCATACTGCAAACGTAAGGTCTCTGGTTCGGCGATCGGCATAACTCTTCTATCAGTTTTGGGCTACTCTGAGTCTGTCTCGGATCAATACAACCTTTTCCTTGGTAATATCTACCAACTCCGATGTCAACAATTTCCTTTCGCCCACCTCAGTCCAACATAAGGGCATTTTCCATTGTCGTCCATACAAGGCTTCATAGGGTGTCATCCCAATACTAGCCTGATAACTGTTATTATAAGCAAACTCCATCAGTGCCAGATGCGCCTCCCAGGTGCCCTAAAATTACAAAATACAGGTTCTCATCATATTTTCAGAACCTGAATAGTTAGCTCAGACTGTCCATCGGTATGTGGATGGAATGCAGTGCTAAAGTGCAGTCTCGTCCCAAAGGCTCTCTCCAAACTCTGCCAAAACCTCGATGTAAATCTCAGATCTTGATCTGAGACTATGGATTCAGGAGTACCATGTAAACGTATGATCTCATCAATAAACAACTGGGATACTACGTCATCCAAAAGTTTTCTCGTACTTGCAAGAAATATGCTAACTTCGTGAGCCTATCCACAATCACCCAAACTCCATCATGGCTTTTCGACATCCTGAGAAGTTTAAACACAAAATCCAACGTCAGGCGATCCAATTTTCATTTAGGAATCGGAAGCGGCTGCAATGATCTGTAGGGTCTCTGTCTCTCAGCCTTCACATGTGGACATATCAGACATATACTAACATACTCAGAAATATTCCGTTTCATACCCGTCCACCAATAGTGCTCTCAGAGAGTATGATACATCTTGGTTCCACCAGAATGCATTGCATAAGCTAAACTGTGAGCCTCCTCACCACATCTGCTGGTACACATAACCGACCTTCCTTCAATAAGGCTCCATCATCTGTAAGCGTATAATCTTGCGTTTCCCCGGCTTCAATCTCTATCTGAAAAATGCACAAAGTTGGATCCTGCAACTGAGCATCAATAATCTTATCTATGAGAATAGGTGTAACAACCCGTCCCGAGAATAGGGATAAGTGGAGTGATTAAGGTGTGATTATTAAGATTAATCAAGGGTTAGGTGGTCCCGAGGGGTCCGGGAACTTAGGATGACGATTTTGCCCCTGGGTCGGGCAGAAATGTTGACTTTTATTTCGGGTGGTCAAATGGGAGTTGACCAGTGACCAGGACGTAGTTGAGGACGTTACGAATCCGTAGGCAGGTGGCACGCCCAATTTCGACATCCGAGGAGGAAGTTGTGATGTTCGGAATGTTGAGGGCATAACCGTAATTTGGCGAAATTAGGGGGGAAAAGTTGACTTTTTGAATAATCGAGATTTGGTAGGTTGACCTAGGATGGTTAGATAGATTCCGTCGTCCTGAGTTCGATGACAGGCGGCACGTCTTCATCGGACTTACGGGGCGAGAGTTACGGGTCTAGGAAGTTTTGGTTAAATCGTAAATATGAGTTAAAAAGAAGGGTATTTTGGTCATTGTGGCACATTGGGATTTGTGCACAGAGGAAAGGAATGGACGGCTGGGATTAGGCCATGTGGGAGTGTGTGGAGTGGATTGTGACATGTGGCATGTGTGTAGAGGATTCTGGTGGAATCCTGTATGTGCGCGGTCCCAATTATTTGGGTGCACCTGTGCGTGCCCGTGTGTGGTTCTTCGACATAGACAGAAACAGAGGGTGAGGAATGGGGAGCAATTGATCGACTCAGTGCAAGGGGGGAGTGAAGAGTGCTTGTGAGAGTGACAGGGAGGAGAGTTTGAGTAGGTGGTAGTGTTCTGGTGGTGCAATCGTGCACGGCGGCACGACGGTGGTGCGGCAAAGGTTTTGGGGAAACAGGGAGACGGTGAGTTCGAGGTGGTGGCTACACCGTGGAGTGGCTCCAACCAAGGCAGGGGGAGCTGCAGGAGGCTGCAGGGAGTCCAACGAGCACCGTGGCACGCGACGGTGCGCACGGCGGAGACGCGATCGGAAGGTGAGATCTTTTGCTCTGTTTTTCCCGTGCTGCTCAATTTGAAAGTTGTGAGGTTGGGCTTAGAGTCGAGAGGAATGGAGGTCAGGGTGAGGTTCAGGAGGGTCCTAGGCGTCGACTAGGATGGTCGCCGTGACGGGGGTGTACACGGCGGAGGTTAGCACGACGGGGGTACCTGTATGCTCTGTTTTACCGTGATGTTCAAACGGCTAGTCGTGATGTTTGGGTAAGAATCGACGGTCAAGGTGAGTCGGGTTAGGCTTAGAAGGGTCCTAGGAAGAGGTTGGTGAAGCCACCATGAAGGGGGAAGTCGTGGGTGGCCGGAAAGGAAAACAGGGGTTTTGAGTTGTCTAGTTCGAGCTTGAGTCGACGGTGTAGGGGCCGTGTCGAGTTCTAAGGAGGAGGGGGATGGATAGCTTAAGGTTGGACGAAGCTTTAGGTGAAGAAAGGGAAGGAAATCGTGCAGGTACGGCGGAGAACCGTTGACGCCGGTTCAGCTGTAGCCTACTGTGTTGAACCGGGTCGACGTGAGGTTGAAGGTGTACTGTAGCTGGCGCGTGGGGCCACGCGCAGCCACTTCGGGCGGCGCGTGGGGGCGCGTGCGGCGGTTCTGGGAGAAACGGTCAACATAGTTTTTGGTCTAGGAGTCATGGTGAGTTCAATGGAGTTGGTTTCGGGTTAATCGGAAGTCGTTTGAGTTGAGTTCCGCGAGGGTGAAAGTTTAGGGTCCCGGGTTCTTATGTTTAGGATTCGGGGAATTTTGAGGGAATTTAGGTGAACCTTCGTAGACGTACTAGTAACGTAATTTGGCGGTGTTTGACAAGATCGGGATTCCCCGAGGAAGCCGAGGAACGGGCTGGACGTTCGGGACGCGAGTAGGGCTCAGTACTGTGAGCGGACCCTTTCTTTAAACTCGAGCATGCATAACTGTTTTCTATAATGGTTTTATGCTTTTGATTATGATTCTATGTTTATTGAATATGTTTTGGTTGGTTTTACATTATTACACGTTTTTCGAGGAAATTGGTTTTTAGCACGTTTTACGAGGAATGGTTGGTTTCTGGAATTTATGCTATGGTTTTGGGATTTCAAATGATAAGTGGTTTTCAATGGTTATAAGTGGATTTTGGGAACATGATTTTGATGATCAAAGTTTTCAATTTTAGAATCGGATTTCACTAATCGGAATTTGGTTTTAAGATTGGAAAGTGGACTCCGGATTTGGGTTCGGAATGACGGTTCGGGATGCCGGGAAAGCATCGGACCAGTGATTTCGGATTCGGGTTTGGATGTGGATTGGTAAATGGTTTTCAAATGATTTTGAGATTGGATTTGCTGGATCTGGATATTGGGTTTAAAGACCCGGATATATGTGACGGGGGACCGGCCGGATTGGGTTTAAAGACCCGGATTGAGTTTAAAGACTCGGGAGTTTAAAGACTCGGATATATATTGTTTTTCCCCCGTAGGCCTTGAGTTTAAAGACTCGGGAGTTTAAAGACTCGGATATGATTAAGGCCTGGATTGAGTTTAAAGACTCGGGAGTTTAAAGACTCGGATAGGTCCAGCAGGTTTGATCGAGAAAATGATGCTTTGGTGGTTATGGTTTATGAAACGGTTTCTGATACTCATATTATGGTTTCTTATGGTATTTTATAGTGTTTCTGTTTCTTATGATGTTTATAATGATTATTTTATAAATGTGTTTATAACTGTTGGTTATGCATGTGGTTTCAAAACGGAGGGTTTAACTCGGTTTTCTTATAAAATGGTTTTTGAACTTTTGTACTTTTGGTCCACTCACATTTTCTGTTTTAATTGCCCTCCAGGTTGTGGAGCAAGCGCGGGGTCTTGACGTCGAGGCAGAGTCTGAGGCATAGAAGTGACGTGAGGGTTCCCAGAGTAGAGTAAAGGCTTCTGTGTGCGTGTAGTTATCGGTTTTATTTTCTTTGTGTGTTCTGTAAATGCTACTTTCGGGACATTGTGTCTAATTACTCCTGCGTTTGACTGGATGTGAGTAAGTTTTACTTGAGTTTTGTGTCGGGGAGTCAGACGGGAGCGGGATTTACCTCGGGTTTCGGGGTGAAACCGGGGTGGGTCCTGACAATAGGCCACACATGAAAACTGGCTAACGAAGCTCCCTGATCATCAACTCCAAGAATAACCCCAAGCTTACGGAGTTTAACTAGTAAAGGTATGTGAATCATCCTCAAATGTGCTACAGAACACGTTGACTTCCGACTCAGGGCATTAGCTGCCACATTAACTTTCCCTGGATGGTACAAAATAGTGCAATCATAATCCTTGATCAACCCCAACCATCGTCTTTGCCTCAAATTCAATTTTTGTGTGTGAAGAAGTACTTTAAACTCTGATGGTCAATAAAAATCCTGCATGTCTTGCCATATAAGTAATGCCTTCAAAGCTTTAAGGCATGTACAACTGCTGCAAGTTCTAAATCATGTGTGGGGTAATTCACTTCGTGAGGTTTTAACTGTTGGGAAGCATAAGCAACCACCTTCCCATGTTTTCATCAAGACACGCCCCAAACCCTGCAAAGAAGCATCACTATACACCTGGAACCCCCCATTGTCATCCAGAAGGGTCAATATAGGAGGATATGTCAATCGCTTCTTCAGTTCCTAGAAACTCCGCTCACAATTCTCATCCCAAAAAAATTTAACTCCCTTTCTAGTCAGACGATTCAATGGAGCAGTAATAGTAAAGATTCCCTCGACAAATCGTCTATAATAACCAGCTAAGCCCAAGAAACCTCTAATGTCAGTGACTGTCTTTGGTTGTTCCCAATTAGTTACCACTTCAATCTTCTGGGGGTGTACACTAATCCCCTCAGCTGAAATCACATGGACCAAGAAGCCGACACTATATAACCAGAACTGGCATTTACTCAACTTCGCATAAAGCTAGTTCTCTCTCAGTGTAGTAAGCACAGCTCTTAAATGCTTATCGCGTGCCTTCGCACTCTTCTAATATACCAATATATCGTAAATAAACACAATGAAGAAACTATCTAGATATGGATGGAACACCCGGTTCATCAAATCCATAAACGCTGCAGGTGCATTAGTCAAGCCAAACGACATCTTTAAAAACTCATCACATCCGAGGGTCACAAACGTTCTATAGAAGTCCATACAAAAAACCTTCACAAAGCTCGGTACCGTAAACGTGTCCCTAACACGCTTTCCGAGGCTAAAAACCTCGAATTGACTTATCAAACGGTCTTCGATCGACCTGAAAAGTCAAGATCCGTCCTAAATCCCTCGGGATTAACGTAGGATGCGCCTGATCCCGTTAGACATGAAGTGTCAGACCAGGGAAAATTCTGTCTCTAGCCCTCACCGGGGCTTCTAGAGTACGCCAGGATCGTAGGAGGAGGAGTGTGATGTCTCGATCTCTGCTATAGCCCGAATCCGCGATCAACCTGAAAGGCATTCAAAACATTAAAAGTCGTGAGTGGAAAAAATAAACATTTGATTAAAACATTTTCAAATAAAGACATTTATGCCCTTCACTAAAAGCATATGAATTCATTCAAAAACCGTTTATCAAAACGTTCATAAATCCATTTGAAAACATCCTCAAACCTTTCAAGTATTCATGCCTGGTCCCCATAAACCGTCATGACCCATAAAACCATTTATGGGTCCCCGACCTGAAATCACAATCTTAAAACCATAAATCAATACATGGGAACTCAGCCCAAATCAACACAAGTAGGACTCTGCCTAAATCCAGTAAATGTGGGTCTCAACCCAAAACTGTTCTCAGTGGAATACCAAAACATCGAATACAGGGTCTTCACCCCAACCCATTTCCAAAATATTAAATACGGGGTCTCCGTCCCAAATCACTTTCAAAAACATTGAACATGGGGTCTCAGCCCCCAAATCACTTTCCGTAAATCTCATATGTATCAACATACGTATAAACCATCCGCGACACTTCCGAGAAGCTGCCAACTCGGGGCACACAACCCCTAGGGAATACATCCCCGATATATGTCACGATTGATCATATCTATACTAGTGTGCACACCACTCGGGGTCTCACTTTGAGTCTTCCCCCAGAAATTCTCCATCTGGGAGACTCAATCTTCGGACCTAGTCCGATCATCTCTCCAGAATCTAGTCCGGGACCAAATCATAACTCATAACTCCCACTCCTGGAATATGATCCCTATGAGGATACCTATTTTGGTATGTGGATCGTGACTCTCCAAGTCGACGTCTAGAGGAGACCATATAAATCATATGGAGGGTATAATATACATTTTCTAAATACTTTCTTTCTCAAAACATTTCTCAACTGAGTCTCATACCCGATTCATCTCAACAGGATTCCTCGAATCCGATTAAAATCCACTTTCATAGGCCTCGGCCTAAATCCATAGTTCAACAGGGACTCATGCTCGAATTCTCATTTCATAAATTGAACTGGGACTCAAGCTTGATTTCACAATCAACTGGGCCTCTAGCCTGATATCACGACTAACTAGGCCCTAAGCCCGAAACAACAAAGTAATGGGGCCTCAAGCCCGATTTCACAACCAATAGGGCCTCAAGCTCGATATGACACGACCCACCCCCAATCCCCCGGGATTAAGGGCTAAGTCACGCTCCCATCTAACGTACGCGCGACACGAAGGCTAAACCGACGTCTAACCTCCATGTAACAGGTAAGTTGGACCAGGGATTCCCAATCGAACCGTCCAAAATTTCGCGATTTCCCAGAGCGCGCAGAATCTACTGTGGATCGCGTTTGTGATGTCTCTGTCTCTCTCTACCAACAGCCCTCACCGTAACAACCTGGAGGGTATCGAAAACATAAAAGACTGTGAGTGGACAAAAATAAAGGATAAGTTTAGAAAACAGTTTATCAGAAAAGACATTTATACGCTCCGTTTAAAAACAAATGCATGCATATAACACCAGTTCATTTCTGAGATAATTAAAACCATTTATGCAAACCAAAATCATTTTCTTTTCTTAAATCTCGGGCCTCAGCCCAAAACCATCAAAAACCATCTCATCCATGTCATAGCCCAAATCATTGGAAAACCATTAGTGAAAACCATCATTATTAAACATTATCAAGTTATCTTCGAAAATCCGAAACACATTTGAAAACACCTATGAAAACACATTTCCATCCATCGAACCTGCTCGATTTATCCGAGTCTTTAAACTCTCGAGTCTTTAAACTCAATCTAGGCCTCAATATAATCCGAGTCTTTAAATTCCCGAGTCTTTAAACTCAATAGGCCTACGGGGGAAATCACAATATCTGAGTCTTTAAACTCCCGAGCCTTTAAACTCAATCAGGGTCTTTAAACCCAATCCGGGCCCGCCCCCGTCATGTATCATATCCAAGTCTTAAAACCCAATAACCAGATCCAGCAAATCCAATCTAAAACCATTTTAAAACCATTTCCAAATCCATGTCCAAATCCGAATTCGAAATCACCATTTCGAATTCCAAGCCGAATCTGAAATCATCATCCTGAATTCAAATCCAGAATCACATCCATCCTCCATTTCCAAATCCGAATCCGAAACCATCATTCTGTAAACCGGAATCTCGAATAATCATTCCGAATCCAAACCCAGAAATTCGCTTTCAAGTTTCAAAATCGAATCCCGAATCGTCATCCTGGAATCCGATTCAAAAACCTGAAATCACGCTTATCGAAAAAACTTTTATGAACTGGGCTTCAAGCCCGAAATCATTTTTCCAAAATCTCTTTTAAATCATTGAAGTCAAATCATATTTAAAATCCCAAAATCATAGTATCGAAACCTTTATCAAATCACAGCATAAAATCATATCTCGTAAAATGTGTAAATATGTAATTATCTCGAAATCCGTGCAAAACCGTAAATCACCATGATCATAATCATAACCATAAAATCATGTATAGAAAATATATAAAAACATATATGCATGCATCATAAGTTAGAAAGCAAAGTCCACTCACAGACCATTAGCATCGTCGCCTCGATACGCGCGTAATTATGCTTTCCGGGCTAATCCACTATCACCAGCTTTTCCGAACCTGTCCAAATCCCATAAGAAGGTCACGTACTAGTCCATAAAGCTTCTACTAAAGCCAAGTAATTTTTCAGAATTTTTAACTATTTTTAAACGAGCCCTAAAACATTCGGACACTCCGAAACATATCGAGACGATGTCCGATCGACTCAAAACCAGTGCCAAAATGTTTGTTGCATCAAATACTTTAAAAGTAGTGTTGAAGACTTCCTCGAAAGGGGCTCCACGAGCCCTCAAGCGCAGCCCAAAGGGGCTGCTAGTGGGAGCCACGCGTCCACTGTTCATCATCTTCAACCCATGGTCGACCGGTTTAGACCGGTCCAGTAGTCCGGCCAATTCAACTGAACTGTCGTGGGCGGTTCGACGCTGTTTTTCATCCTTTTTCAATCCAACTTTAATCCTTTTTGTTCCTAACTGCTTGTCTCCTTCTTTGAAATCAATTTAAAACCAAAAGCTATGATCTTAAGCGCTATACCTTACCTCCTTAAGTCGAAGAATGAACCGGCCACTGTTCCTTCATCCTATTTCCTCGATTCGACCATCATCATCCTTGTTTTTGACCCCAATCAGTCTCTGGAACTTCTAGAGACAATATCTGATCGCCAAAACCACAAAACAAACATTAAATCTCAATTCACCATTTTTGAACTTAACTGAATTTCTTCGAGAACTCTGCTTTACCTCCATCGCCATGCCTCGCCGTGGCCACTGGAAGGCTCTCTATACTTCCATTTCATCTTTTGTTCACACAAAAAAGGTAAAGGATGAGATGTGAGGCAAGTTGGGAAACTTAGATCCCACAGTTACACTGCGTCTCTGTTTTCCACGGCTGAGAACCACCGTCCACGGCTGCTCACAGTGATCATGGCACGATGATCGTGTCAACTCCCTCTACATCTCTGTTTCATCATTCATGGGTCAAAAGATCATTTTAAGGACGGTTTGGGTTCACTATCACTCATTTTTCATCTCTGGTTCTTCTGTTTTCCCTCTCACCCGTGCAACCAATATCCTTCCCTTTTCAATTCAGTGTAAGGCGGCTTAGGAGGTTTCCACAAACCTCTAGAGATGGGACAAGTGTCCCCATCTGGTTGAACAGCAATCCCAAGATAGCCATCTGTCTAAGTGTAAGTGGGCATAGCAAAAAGACCAAAATGCCCCTTACATGGCAAATTACCATTTTGCCCCTAGCCTAATTAGACCAAAGTCCGAACTTCTATTAACACATGCCGCATGTCGTTGTACTCAAGGAATCGAGATCTACCTAACGGTCCTCGAATTACGTGAAAAATACTTGTCGTGTAAAAAGTCAACAAATTGCCCCTTTTTCAACTAAATTACCAAAATACCCTCAACCTTCCGAACGTCATAACTTCCTCCTCAGATATCGGAATCGGACGTACCACCTATCAATGAACTCGTGACGTTCTGAACTAGGTCACGGTCATCGGTCAAATTCCATTTGACCGCCTGAACGAAAAGTAAACCGTTCGCCCAAATCGAGGGGCAAAACCGTCATTCCGCACCGTCCGTCCAAAATCACCCAACTAATTACCAATTAATCTCACTAATCCGTCATTAACCCTTAATATAATCCTGATTTCTAGAACGGGTCAGTACAATCTCCCCCCTTAAAGAATTTCGTCCCCTAAATTCTGAATCTCATACATTCACAACTTTCTGGCGGAAATCCAATTGATCTCACACCAGGTCTCCTACCCGGTGTCCATCACCTGGCAATCCAACGTTTCCTGACAGTTCCCAAACTGTCACCCCAACTCGGCCAAGTGAACCTAACTTAATCTACTTTCGGTCCATCTGATGATCATCTCTTTCTCACCGAGGTTAATACATTCCAACTCGTACCCATGATACTTCTAACGTCGCACCAGCCGACACTTACGGCTCCACTAACCCTAGTCGTAACGCATGACTACCAGTCACATCATCCTTAACTCAGTTTCGAGTCATGCGTACCGCGTACCAACGTCTCAATCAATCGTGCTAGTCTGCCGTCAGTAGGTACGAAGCTCAAGTACACCAAGTCACAAGACGACAGCTACCGACCTCGGTACTCCCATACATCAATACCCGTTCAACGGTCCATACTACTTCCGTTAGCGACTGGACCCTCTCATACACCTGTTTAACCATGATCATACATCTCAATGTCAAGGTCCCACCAATCACTCATGGCTCTGAGCATCCAGCTCACAACAGTACTGACTCCTAACAACAAGTCAGATCACTCTGATCCAGTCCACATGCTCAGTCCAACAAGCATCTCAGACTTACTCTGATTCATCAAGACAACCACAACAGACCTCGGCACTCAGCCGATCACCAAATTCCTACTAGAACATCACGATGCACGTCCAATCTCATCGGAATGGTTTCAATCCTTGAAGAATCAAGATGCACACATTCCAAGAACATGTACCAACATACGCAACAACAACCCTACGGTCTTTGAATAAAACGGAGATATTTCCACAGCTCTACTACACCCAAAGTCCATCCAACATCACCATAGTGTACCCGTCACCCCCACAGTGAAATCTCCAGCGCACACAAACATCCTCGTAACCATACTAACTACAAGCCAATCACGTCTCACTTTTAGGGTCAACGATCCAACGAGGCCCACATGTCTTCCGGGGAATACCTAGTCAAGATAATTCCGAGTCTCCTGGTCTCCTGGGTTTCCTAACCCATATGAACTCCAAACGCATCTCAACTACAAACACAGAGCATACCCAATACCAGTTCCAAGTCCCATACCATACGTATGCGAGACAGACCACACACGTCTTACACAATTCCAAGATGGTCAAGATATTCAGTCACTTCCACTCCTACAAGACAGAGTAATTTCCTCATCTTCTTGTCCAACATATCCAACCTCTGTCTTGTCCTCTTATCCTCCTGATCCACCATACTTCAATCCTGAGCCAGAAGTAATCCAGTCTCGATCCACTCACTCCTAAGTGGGTCCTATTTACTTTCTCACTACTTCGCCTTCAAGGGCCACCAATGATCAAACCACTATACCGAATCAAATCGATCAAGAATACCGCACGTCTAAAGACACGTCTAGATTGTGGGTTCTCTTCAATAACCTCATATCGATCAGTTATAGTCAATCCTTCTCCGCTTCCTTCCGTCATCCTTCAACGGAACACACAATGGTCCTCAACCATGTCATCACAAGTCATTCTGCCTCAATCCATCTTAACACCATCCCCTAACACTTGCCACACATGCCACACCCGGCATGACCAAGTACTCTTTCTACTTCTGAACACATCCACACGTGTCCAAAATTCAAGGGAGGTTCACAATTCCTGAATTTCCTTCAATAAGTCTCCCAAATCATCTTCAGAGTATGCATCACTCAACATAATCACCAAATCGGAATCCACACAACAACTCATCGCCTAAGCCACATCATCTCCTGATTCCGAAATTCTAATCATGTTGGAAATATGTCCATCTTTTCCCAGCCATGGGACTTCATTCTCAACGAGTATACCACCTCCGGACTAACCGGCCATTCGTCAACTCTTCTACGGGCCTTAGGAAAATCCATTACCCCTATGAATCACACCCACATGTCTGTAACCAAACCAACTCATCGACCAACTCACCTGTCGGCTCTTTTGGGGTCAGAATCAACGATCACTTACCTCGGACCCCTGAGTCACAATCCTCGAGTGACATCACCCAATGCCAACACATCAGGGGGAGTCCACTAAAACCAACCTCACGAACGGTCAAACCCAACCATACAACCCTAGCCCGATCCAACACAAAACATAGGTCCACTGCATTTCCGCTGTACTACTCTGCTCCACCTAACGGCATCCTGATCGTTCGTCCCAAAACATGATCTGTCAATGGTCATCGAATATCCCCATCTCGATTAGTGGTCCCTACAAACCACCGGTTCCTCATGCTTGGTCATAGCCTCAGCTCTCGATGTGCCCATCCTACCCTGCCTAAGCATCCGGCTTGTGGCACATCAGCTCCGATCTAGTACTCACAGCCCACCAGTCACGAGCCTCCGCTCCTACCGAGCCAAAACCCTCAATCTACGCTTTGGTCGGGGAAACTGACATTCCTCGTAATCTAAAACTTTGAGCAAATCAATGCTCAAACAAATGCCATAATCGTACTGGACTCGTCCAGAGTCATCCGCCAAGCCAAAATACCTCGGCTGCATCCTAGCAGCACCATCCCCAATCTGGCTGTAAATCGAGCCAACCACAACAACTACCTAACCACAAACCCCAACTCATGGATTTCAGACCAGTCATCCCACTAACTCACAACACCCTCAACACTACTCGGGTCGAAAATGTCGACTAGTAATTAATGCTAGGGGGAAATCCCTCAAATGAGCCATCCGGCTACTCGTAGCCACACAAATCCAAGCTCAACCCAACTGACCAAAAGGTCACCAATCCATACTTTTGTCCTCCAATCTCCATCCGGCCCATTAGGCCACCGTCAACCGGCCTCCTCGGCCCACGTGTACCACCAGCTCAACCGGCTGTCATCAGGCTCCACATACAGACCAGTCGACCATCAATCGTAGTTCACTGGTTACCATCCGGGTTAACCACATTGGCATACATCCGACCCTATGGACTAATAATCGAGCATATCCAGTGCCAAACATGCTAACTACTCCGGCCCTAAGCCGACATATATTTCACCGCACACCGCATACCGGGCAACCCATCACCCAGTCGCTCGTACTTCCGCCATTAAGCCACTAGCTATCGTACAACTACTCATTATCACTCACGTATCTAGGTTGATGACAGGCTGTTTCGCGTCGAGACATCAAATCCACAGTAGCATCACAACACCCAAGTAGATGAACCAACGACTTTGGGAGTCAAACCTCGCATAGAGCGTACAAAACCTGCTCAAATACCAATTTGACACGACCCACCCCTAATCCCTCGAGATTAAGGGCTAAGTCATGCTCCCGCCTAATTTACGCGTGACACGAAGGTTAAACCGACATACAACCTCCATGTAACACGTAAGTCGGACCAGGGATTCCCAATCGAACCGTCCAAAATTTTCGGACTTCCTAGAGCGCGCAGAATCCAATGTGGATCATGTGTGTGATGTCTCTGTCTCTCTCTACCAATAGCCCGCACCGCAAGAACATAGAGGGTATCGAAAACATAAAAGACTGTGAGTGGACAAAAATAAAGGATAAGTTTAGAAAACAGTTTATCAGATAAGACAATTATACCCTCCATTTAAAAACTAATGCATGCATATAACACCAGTTCATTTCCGAGCTAATCAAAATCATTTATGCAAACCAAAATCATTTCTTTTCTTAAATCTCGGGCCTCAGCCCAAAACCATCAAAAGCCATCTCATCCGGGCCAAAGCCCAAATCACCGAAAAACCATTAGTGAAAACCATCATTATAAAACATTATCAAGTTATCTTCGAAATTATAAAACACATTTGAAAACACCTTTGAAAACACATTTCCATCCATCAAACCTGCTGGATCTATCCGAGTCTTTAAACTCAATCCAGTCCTCAATATAATTCGAGTCTTTAAACTCAATAGGCCTACGGGGGAAATCACAATATCCGAGTCTTTAAACTTCCGAGTCTTTAAACTCAATCCAAGTCTTTAAACCTAATCTGGGCCCGCCCCCGTCATGTATCATATCCGGGTCTTTAAAACCAATAACCAGATCCAGCAAATCCAATCTAAAACCATTTTTAATCCATTTCCAAATCCATGTCCAAATTCGAATTCGAAATCACCATTTCGAATTCCAAGCTGAATCCGAAATCATCATCCCGAATTCAAATCCAGAATCATATGCATCATCCATTTACAAATCAGAATCCGAAACCATCATTCCGTAAGCCGTCATCCGGAATAATCATTCTGAATCCAAACCCAAAAATCCACTTTCAAGTTCCAAAATCGAATCCCGAATCGTCATCTTGGAATCCGATTCAAAAACTAGAAATCACGCTTATCGAAACCACTTTATGAACTGGGCTTCAAGCCCAAAATCACTTTTCCAAAATCCCTTTCAAATCATTCAAGCCCAAAATCACTTTTCCAAAATCCCTTTCAAATCATTGAAGTCAAATCATATTTAAAATCCCAAAATCATAGTATCGAAACCTTTATCAAATCTCAACATAAAATCATATCTCGTAAAACGTGGAAATACGTAATTATCTTGAAATCCGTGCAAAACCGTAAATCACCATGATCGTAATCATAACCATAAAATCACGTATAGAAAACATATAAAAACATATATGCAAGCATCATAAGTTAAAAAGAAAAGTCCTCTTACAGACCATTAGCGCTGTTGCCTCGATACGCGCGTAATTACGCTTCCCTAGCTAATCCACTATCACCGGCTTTCCCGAACCTGTCCAAATCCCATAAGAAGGTCACCTACTAGTCCATAAAGCTTCTACCAAAGTCCCGTAAGTTTCTCGAATTTTTAACTATTTTTAAACGAGCCCTAAAACCTTCGGACACCCCGAAACATATCGAGATGATATTTGATCGACTCGAAACCAGTGCCAAAATGTTCGTTGCATAGAATACTTTAAAAGTCGTGTTGAAAACTTCCTAGAAAGGGGCTCCACGTGCCCTCATGCGCCGCCCAAAAGGGCTGCATGTGGGACCCACGCGCCCACTGTTCATCATCTTCAACCCGCAGTTGACTGGTTTAGACTGGTCCAGCAGTCCGACCGGTTCAACTGAAACGGCATGGGCGGTTCGATGCTGTTTTTCATCCTTTTTTCAATCCAACTTTAATCCTTTTTATTCCTAACTACTTGTCTCCTTCTTTGAAATCAATTTAAAACCTAAAGCCATGATCTTAAGAGCTATACCTTACCTCCTTAAGTCGAAGAATGAACCGGCCACTGTTCCTTCATCCTATTTCCTCAATTTCGGCCATCATCGTCCTTGGTTTTGACCCCAATCAGTCTCTGGAACCTCTAGAGACAATATATGATCGCCAAAACCACAAAACAAACGTTAAATCTCAATTCACCATTTTTGAACTTAACTGAATTTCTTCGAGAACTCTGCTTTACCTCCACTGCCATGCCTCGCCGTGGCCACTAGAAGACTCTCTATACTTCCATTTCATCTTTTGTTCACACAAAAAAGGCAAAGGATGAAATGTGAGGCAAGTTGGGAAACTTGGATCCCACAGTTACACTGCGTCTCTGTTTTCCACGGCTGAGAACCACCGTCCACGGCAGCTCACGGTGATCATGGCACGATGATCATCTCAACTCCCTCTCCATCTCTGCTTCATCATTCTTGGGTCAAGAGATCATTTTAAGGACGGTTTGGGTTCACTATCACTCATTTTTCATCTCTGGTTCCTCTGTTTTCCCTCTCACCCGTGCAACCAATATCCTTCCCTTTTCAATTCAGTGTAAGGCGGCTTAGGAGGTTTCCATAAACCTCTAGAGATGGGACAAGTGTCCCCATTTGGTTGAACAGCAATCCCAAGACAACCACCTGTCCAAGTGTAACTGGGCATAGCAAAAAGACCAAAATGCCCCTTACATGGCAAATTACCATTTTGCCCCTAGCCTAATTAGACCAAAGTCCAAACTCCAATTAATACATGCCGCCTATCGTTGTACTCAGGGAATCAATATCTACCTAACGGTCCTCGAATTACGTGAAAAATACTTGTCGTGTAAAAAGTCAACAAATTGCCCCATTTTCAACCAAATTACCAAAATACCCTCGACCTTCTGAACGTCATAACTTCCTCCTTGGTTGTCGGAATCGGACGTGCTACCTGTCAATGAACTCGTGATGTTCCGAACTACATCACAGTCATCGGTTAAAGTCCATTTGACCTCCCGAATGAAAAGTCAACCTTTTGCCCAAATCCAGGGGTAAAATCGTCATTCCGCACCGTCCGTCCGAAATCACCCAACTAATTACCAATTAATCTCACTAATCCGTCATTAACCCCTAATATATTCCCGATTTCTAGAACGGGTCGTTACACGATACTACAGTAAACGGGGACTTTAGCTCGATATTACAACTAACTGGGCCTCAAGCCCGAACTTGTAAACCAACGGGGCCCTCTGCCCGATCGTATTCTCAAATGGACCCTCGGTCCGATTCATTGTCAAATCAAATGGACTCCAAGTATGAGAGTTCGTAAATCAAATGGGCCTCATGCCCGAATTCATATCTCCAATTCCGAAATCATTTCATCAAACCATCATTGAAAACCTAGCAAGTATAAGCATTGTATAAAATAGAAAATCTCGAAATACGTGCAAATACGTAAATCCTAGGCTACCACAAACAAATGCACTCATGGCATCATAAAACATGTATCTAAAACATTTATAAACATTTTTGCATGCATTGATTTCGAAAGAAAGGTCCACTCATTGACCGTCCGAAGCCGCGCCTCGATACGCATGCCATAAGCCTCTCCTGGGCCAATCGTCGCCTCCAGGATTCCCGAACCTGTCCAAATAAATTTAGAGGGTTACTAACTACTTAAATAACCCCTCACTAAAGCCCCGTAATTTTTTGGAATTTTTAACGAATTTATAACGCGAACCTAAACCTTCGGACAACCCGAACTATATCGAAACGATGTCTGATTGACACGAAACCAGTCCCAAAATGTTCGTTACATCAAATAGATGATTTCATGTGTTGAACACATCCCCAAAAAGTGGGCCACGCACAGCCCAAAGTGCCCTGCATGTTGGCTCACGCGCCACTGTTCAGTCACCCTCTTCCTACGATTGAACCGGGTCTAGCCGATTCGCCTGTAAGTCCGGTCCGCCTGGACCGGCGTGATCGGTCCGGCCTGGTTTCTTACCCATTTTTCGTCCAATCCTTTCCATTTCAATCCCAATCTTCCTATCTCAACATTATCAATCTATTTACACGATTAGAATCAAAGAAAACGGCCTAAAACTTTGTTGTTCGATCTCCCCTTCTCACGACCAATTTTCCCAGCCACTCCCCAGGGCTACCCCGCCGTCATTTGTCGTCTAAACCCACCCCTAGACCGTCCTTCTAATCCAATAACCACTCTCCACTCAACAGATAACAACCCAACCGTTTAAATCCATAAATTCGAATAAAATGAATGAAAAAGGAAGCTATCGGTTTACCTCTCTCCGACGTCCACGACGGCCCTCGATCCAGTCTCCGTTCGACTCACCTCACCTTGTTCTCTCGCTCAGTCTGAGAGGCAAGAACTGGATGAAGGTAGGTGAGGGTTGGGGTGGTATGTTTGGGCATGGGTTTCGGGTTTGGATGGGATGAAACAGAGAAGATGATGTGCATGAATGAGGGAAAAGAGGGAATGGATGAGTGACAAGTGTCACTCATCCCTGGAGGCCTGGGAAAGATCTGGGCCCACAAAAGACAAAACTTCACCTTTTACCTCGTAAAATGTGTCACCGTAAATAGTTCCCTGAAACTTCCGTGAACCGTAATTTCTCTGTCAAATGTCCAAATTCGACATGTCGACGGATTCGTTTCGCCTCACTCTACGTAACGGTCCTCGGCCCTCGGCCATCAGACCTCCCAGGTCAAATGTCAACTATTTGCTCCTATTCAACCAAATTACCAAAATACCCCCGAACTTTCGAAAATCATAACTTCTTCCTCGTATGTCAGAATCAGGCGTGCCACCTGTCTATGAACTCGTGACGTCCCAAAATATGTCGCAGTCATCGGCCAAAGTCCATTTGACCGCCTGAACGAATAGTCAACGATTCGCCCATTCTAGGGGCAAAATCGTCATTTCATCTTGCTCGTCCGTTAATCCTCATCTAATCTCTGATTAGTCTCACTAATCCGTCATTAATTCTTAATTAATCCCGATAATTCGGGATAGGTCATCATGACAGGACCCGCCCCAATCCTCTCTGGGACCACATGGGGACGTGCCCTGCTCCCGTCTGACACCCGAAATACATGCCAATTTTAACCTCAAACAATCAAATGCAGAAATAACCAAATTAAAGTTATACATCAAATCCGATTAAACAGATGTCAGACAAGGGATGAAATCCAAACTACAAGTTGCGAGCACGACTCTAACATAAACCTGCGGGTACACCACCCAACAGGGGTTCAGGTACGCAGAAGTGGATCTATGCCTCAGCCTCAGGTTCCTCCTCTACCTCATTAGCATGACCTGGAGGGGTTACCAAAACATTAAGGGTGAGTGGATCGAAACTCAAGTTTATAAAATCATTTGATAAGTAAAACATATAATTTACCCCTCCGTTTTGCAAACATGCATGCAACCGAAAAACCATCAATCATATAATATAAACCATAAGGCATATAATAAAACCATAAACATAATTTTAGCCACTGCACTATACACTCCAATCCCGACATCCCTGATGTCTGACGTCCCTGACGTCCAATAAGGTCACAATCACAAGGCTACGCGTGCCACTCGGGTCTCAATTTCCGAGTTCAATCCCCGAACCCTGTTCGGTTACAGCATCCCCGATGCTTAGTGTCATAGACGCTGGACGTTCTAGACGTCCGTGACCACTCCGGGGTACCTTATCCGGAGGAGACAGTATCATATGGAAGGATCTATACAGTGCAGTACCAAATACATTTTATTGATATCCACATGCAAAACATATATGTATACATAGGTAAAATCCGAACCGATCGTTACGTTTCATCAGACGGGTCTCATGCCCAGGTACCGGGAAACGTGCCATAACCGAAATTTCAATATTATCAAATCCATTTTGTTGATTCCAGCATGTGAACATATAAGTAAATCAGAAAACATTTAAGCATGCAAGGGTTTAATGAAATTGGGCCCACTCACAGTACAATCCTGCTAGGAACTGAACGTATACCCTCGTCCTGGTACAAATGTACAATCCCTGTCAAGTCCAAAGTATTCGTAAAGGTCAATTTAAACCCCTAACATTCAACCATGAAAACCTAGGCTGAAACCGGCCGGGAAAAGCCGCCCGAACACGCTTCCCAAGGAAATAAACCTCATTTTGACCAACTTAATGATCTTCGATCGACCCGAAACCACCACCATTGGATCCGGATCGTCGAAACCTAAAGAATGGTGGTGGTCCCACCAAAAACACTGTTCACACGCGCCCCCACGCGCTGGTCAACGCGTCGGTCAACGCAGGAACAGTCCCTGCTGACGTCATCGCTGATGTCACTGCTGACGTCATGCTGACGTCATCTGACAGGTGCCACGAGTCAACACCCGATTGGTCCACCTCACTGATCTATCAGGCCACGTGTCAGATCTGACATGTTCCATGTGTCAACACGGCATTGGTCCACGTCACTGACATGTCAGTGACACGTGGCAGTCCTTGATTGGGCCACGTCATTGACATGTCAGTGCTGACTGTGTACTGACATGTGACACGTGTCGGCTCACGAGTGGTCCACATCACCTGACAGGTCTGACAGGGTGCCACGTCATCACCTCTGTCCTCAGACGGTTGACCCGTATCTCTGCAACTCGGGTTGATCAGACCCGCGATCATGACCCGATCACCATTTCATCATTTCTCAACCATTTTCATTCTGGTTTGTTCCTAACTGTTCGTCTCAATCCCATAAAGGGTTATACCTAATTAAAATCAACAAAAACAGACATGATCGAAGGCTTACCTCGATGAACAGACCCGGTTCTCCCGTCGTCGTTTGTACTCCGTTCAGGCTACCTCCGGTCATGCAATTGAGCCCAATAGGTTCCTAACAGTCCCTAGGGTTGATTAGGGTAAATAGAAACCAAAACTAAACGTTGGAATTCAAGTTACCAAATCCTGAGTTTTTGAAACCGTTTCGGGTTTTGAAACCAGCTCACCTCGCCGCCGCCTGCCGTCGTCCAACGCCGTGCCTCAGTCCTTCCCTGTGAGTCCAGCAACGCACAGACACAGAGACAGGGTGTAGTGCGTATGTGTTGGATCAATGGACAGTGAGTGAGGGTGTCGGGTGAGAAAATATATAGAAATGGAGGGAAATGGATGGACGGTCCAGATTAGATCTCAGAAATGAGATCAATGGCTAGGATTAGATCTGGAGGTTTTCTGATCAAAGGCTAAGATTAAAAGATGATTTAAATCCTAAATAAATGCTTAGTGGAGCTTGATCCAATCTAACCAATGGGTGAGTGACACTTGTCACTCACCAGGTGTCCTCTAATCAGAATTTCAGAATAAAATATTCAACACGAAAACCGAGACACGAACCCCCCGATTTCACGTTTCTGACCATAACTTCCTCGTACGAAGTCCGATTTCGGCGTGTCGCCTGTCTATGGACTCAGGACACCGAGACCTACCTAACGGTCCTTAAGTCGTGTGAAAATTAGTTGCCAAACGAAAAGTCAACATTTTCGCCCTGAAGTCCAACTTACGGTAATGCCCCTGAACTTCCGATAGTCATAACGTTTTCCCTGATCGTCCGAATTGGACGTGCCACCTATCTATGGACTCGTGGCGTCCCGAACTACGTCACGGTCACTGTTCAAAGTCCATTTGACCCACTAATAAAAAAGTCAACAATTTGGCCATACCATTCACAAGGGTGAAAACGTCAATTCATACATTAAATTACAATATTAAAATCTTCGAATTTCCGGGGTGTTACACATCACATGAAACAACCACCATAGGATTTAGATTGTCGAATCCATTCGAACAAGACCGGTTTAACCCCAAAATACGCGTCCACGCGCCCCCACTCAGCCGTCAAAGTTCGGTCCATGATGATCAACGCCGGTTAATGCCCGTAACCATTGACGTCATTATGACATCAGCTTGATATCTGACAGGTCTGATAGCTCTGATAGCCTGCCACGTCAACTGCCACGTTAGCTCTGACAACTTTGACACCCTCCCATGTGGCACCAACCCTAGTCTGCCACGTGGTTTGACAGGATGATGTATACCACCACGTCATCAGCCATGTCACTCTGACACCCTCTGAAAAGTTCCCACGTGACACGACCCATTCTAAATCCTCCCGGGATTAACGCGGGATATGCCATGCTCCTGTCTAACTCAAAGTGTCAAACAAGGGATAACTCAAACCTATGCCCGTTCGGGGCTCCGAGAGCATGCCAGGATCGGTGGAGGAGTGCGATGTCTCGATCTCTGCTACAGCCCTCATCCGTGATCAACCTGAAAGCCATTAAAATCATTAAAAGCTGTGAGTGGGTGAAAAACCAATAGTTTAATAAAAACACATTTCATAAGAAGACATTTATGCCCTTCAATAAAAAATATGCATGCATTCAAAAACCAATAATCAAACCATTTACTTAAATAAATCATTAGGGCCTTAGGCTAAAACCATAAATCCAAGTATGTGGGAACTCAGCCCAAAACCGTAAATCTAATATGTGGGTCATTGCCCAAAACCACCAATACTGAAGTACCATGTAACGCCCCGAAAATTCGAAAAACGAAAACTTGGGAAAGATGACGATTTTGCCCCTAGAATTGGGCGAACGGTTGACTTTTTATTCGAGCTGTCAAACGAACTTTGACCGTTGACCGTGACATAGTTCGGGACGTCACGAGTTCATAGGCAGGTGGCACGCCCGATTTCGACATTCGAGGAAAAAGTTATGACATGCGGAAGTTTGAGGGTAAATTGGTAAATTGGTCAAACGGGGCCATTTGTTGAATTTGTGATCGGGACATTGTTTGGACTTTTCGAGAAGATCGTTAGATAGGTCTCGGGACGCTGAATCCGTAGACAGGCGTCATGCATCAATCGGAGTCCGAACGAAAACGTTATGGGTCTAGAACAATTAGGGGTATTTTGGTAATTTGTGAGAACAAGGGTAAAATGGTAATTTTAGTTCAGCTAAGTTGTGATAATTCAGCCAATTGATGAGTCAAAGCAATTGATGACTCAAGGCATCCTGAGGTGACACATGTCACTGATAGACATTGAATTAGTGGCACTTAGTACCTTTGTTATTAATTAACTAAGTAAATGAAACGGTTTGTAAAAATTGAGATATGAAATGTTCACCCAAAATCAAAAACAGAGACTACAGACTACAAAAACCTCCTTCAAACCTTGATCGATCTTAGAAAACCAGGGAACAATTAAGTGAGGAATTAAGGGTAATTGGGAGTGGAAATTGAGTGAAAAACCGAGAGGATTATTGAACAAACTGAGCTGCATCCATCACTGAGATACCCGAAAAACTGTCCAAAATAATAAATCTTGAATTTGAATTCTTAGGCGGTTTTGATCGAAATTGATATGCTTTTGAATCTTCTGGGAGCTCAACGAAGTGAAACAAATCGCTTGGGAACGAAATTGGGGGTGATACGGCTAAGAACAGAACCGGCGACATCTTTGAATGTTGGAGGTTGAGTTCGACTACTTGGAGGTGAGGATTTCTGAAATTGATTTCATATTTATGGTTAGAATGGACGTAGAATGCTTCATGTATGATCAATTTAATGAATTAACATGAACTGGGGAAGGACCCGATTTCAGACCCGTCGGGTGTTCATCTTGAGTCGAGAGATTCTAGGGTTCCATTTATGAAATTGGAAACACAGATCAATAATAGACAGGGAATAGATGGGAATGATTGAAAGAACTGGAGAAATTGAGTTCGAATTGGCTTAGATTGGTACGGGTTGTATCGCGGGTCAGAGGATCCGTTTACCAGGTAAACGGGTGGAAGGGGTGACTGTAGCAGTCACTGTTCACGGCGCGTGGACTCACGCGCAGCCGCTTGCGGCGGCGCGTGAGGGCGCGTGGTGGGCTTTCTGAGGAAGGTTTCAACAGGTGTTTTACTCCCAGTAATGTAACGGACATTTTAAAATTGGTTTCGAGTCAATCGGACACCGTCTCGATAATGTTCCGAGGGTCCGAAGGTTTAAGTTACGTATTTAATTAATATTAAATTCCCGAAAAATTATGGGAAAATTATATGATGTAAATTGACTTGTTAGTAACCCTGTATAATGATTTTGAACAGGATTTGAGATTCCTGGCACGTATCGGAAATTACGGAAAAGCGTGCAGCTCGGGAAGCGAGCGGGTTGGACGGTGTGTGAGTGGACGTTTGTTTTATAAACCATGATGCATGCATAGTTAAATGTTTTCCATGATTGATAGCATAAATCGACTTGCAATGATGTCCTAATGATGTGGCATGATTATGTGTGATTTAATGAATATTTTAATCGGTTTTTTGGGCACGTTTTTCGAGGAATTGTGCAAAAGGTATTTTGGGCTAGGCCCGAAGTCAAAAAGGTTTTGAAAGGATGTTTTGACTTATTGGGTGAATCAATGATGATTTCTGGATTATTTTACTATGTTCAATGTGATTACACGGATTTGCGTGATATTGATGTTTTGGGCTTGAGGCCTAACTGGATAGTGTTTTTTACTTGATTTGAGGTCATGGATATGATTGATATATGTTGTGATATGGATTGTGATTGTGATTGTGGATATTGGATACTGGATCATTCTAGATGATGCGAGTGCAGTGCCTAGACGTGACTCGGATGTTGCGAGAGTGCAGTTCCTGAGGTTGGCCTACGCGTAGTGCCGGTGTGACAGTGTGATGGTTTGTGCACTTGTGAATAGTGCAGATTGATTGATTGAGTAATTGATTGTTGACTTTGTGCATAGTACTATTTGATGTTGATTGTGGTTACGTACTGGTATTGAGTACGAGTTTTGGTCAGTGTGGCCAGGTGACTAAGTTTTCATGTGTTTGGCCTGAGAACCGGGAGTTGACTTGTTATATGGTTTGGCTGGAAAGCCGGTGATTGTCATTCATATGTTTTCCCTATGCATGGGTACAACTACGGTCATGGATGACCTGGTAGACGACAATGGTTTAGTCGAGTTACGACAGGTTAGAGATTGTTGGACAAGTTACCAGGGTTGGTACTTGTCGATGGAATCCCTGAGCGGGATACGGAGTGGTCATAGTTATGGTTGTTGGGAATCGGGGACGTTCAGGGGACGTTTTCCTTTTCTCGTATAAGTTATCAGGGTGACTGTACCTAGAGTTGGGCACGAGGGAGGCAGAGTTTCTCCTATTCGAGCAGAGGTACGGGGTCGTCGCTCGGTATGAGAGGAGATCCAGGGTGTCAGTTTTGCACACGGCGTGCGGATACTAACACTAGTTTTGGTGATAGTGCGTGGTGCTAGTACTAGCGCTGGTACTGGTGCCGGTGATCTTGATGACGGTGAGTTACGAGTCAGGATGTGACATCCGTCGTGATGGGCATATGTTCGGTATCTGTGGTTCAGGAGTGGATCTCAGATAGAGTTAAACTGGTTAGGGGACAAGTGGTTGATGTCTGGGTATGTTGTTTCCAATGTTGTTGGAACTTCGAAATCGCGAGAGGTTACGATTGAGGTGACGAGTGGAATGCGGGTTTTTCGCATTGGTAACGAGTATTTCGAAGTCATTTTGGGGTGACTTCTCGGATTCTACCATGATTGATGTGGTAGATGATGTTGATTACATAAATGTTGTTGGTTGCCACTAGTACACTGATCGTGTATTGGTTGGTGAACCCAGGATTTGTTTTGGGTCATCAAGAGGAATCGAGTATATCGAAGTTACATGACTGAGATTTCTCATTTCCTGCTTAGTGGCAGACGATATTGGTTTACGTGACGTGGTGAATGCAGCGAGTTTGGTTGTATTCACATAGGATGAGTTTTGATGTCATCGTCTTGGATCATCCTTGATTCTCCTAGGTGGAATGTCAAGGATTGATACGAGGTAATTGGGGAGAACCCACAGTCTCGACGTATCTCGTCGTTGACTGATCTATTTAAGAAGTGGGAATTGGTGGAATGTCAGTATGCAGACTCGTTGAGGGTGTAAGACCCTATGATCGGATCTCAGGTGGATTGTTAGCTGAGTGAGCTGTGCGATCCTAGGTAGATCCGGATTTTGATGTTGAGGACTTTGGACGTCGTGACGATCCTCGATCGTGACGTCTATGGTCGATTGATATAGTGATGGATCTGGATCGTGATCTTGATGATCCAGATGGATGGAGAGTTTATCGCTCTTACTTGGATGTTGAGTGAAGCATGATGGGACTGAACTCCTTTTCGAGGTAAATCCCATATGACTTATTACTCACCTGAGTAGTTGTCCGATGAGTAGTTTTCCGACGTGGTCGGATATGGTCAGCCTTAGAGCTGTGTGGATGTTGGGATTGGTTTCTCTATGAAGTCAATCTAATGTATGGTGTGTAATCGGTTGATCAGGTAACCGATAGGTTCGGTTATGGTACGTCTCGGTAGACGAGAACGAGATTTCGAGTTTTGGAATCAGATTTCTGGATGACGATTCAGGATTTGATTTTGAACTTGAAAGAGGATTTCTGTATTTGGGTTTTGGAATCGGATTCTGGGTGACGATTCAGGATTTGATTCTAGAGCTTGACTATGGATTTTCTTTTATGGATTTGGGTACGGAATGGTCATTCCTAATACTAGTTTACAGAATGATGATTTCGGATTCGAATTTGGACATGATTATGGATATGATTTATGGATTTGGATTCGGGATTTCTTACGAAATTGCGGATTCGGATTTGGAATTGGAAATAGATGTTGGGTCGGAGTTTCGATTTGTCTAATGCTGGATTGGACAAATGGACTCCATTATTGAAATGTTTTTTACTACCACCTAGGTCATCGTGTGGTCGTGTTATTGTTGTTATTGTTGTGGTCGTCGTGGTTGTAAGCTAATTGATGGGTAGATGTACGTACCTTGTGCGTTATTCGAGGTACGATACTGGGTGTACTTGTCGTGTCAGGTGACGGTATATAGGTTATACCGGTAGTATGTTGGTAAGCGTGTTGGTAGATGGATTGATTCTGATACCATCGGATTAATCGAGGTCGTGAACTAGGCATGGGATACTGTGCATTGGGTCATGGTATTTCTGATGGGTCTAATTACACACAGGTCGAGTGAAATGCTTGTGGTTAGTGTAACCACGAGTGTGTTTCATATCAGTCTGCGATTGACGACTGTCAAGTGGTGACAGTTTGTAGAAGGTGTCAGCGTGGATCTCGGTGTGAGGTCTGATGACTCTCAGTGGGAATAGATATCGGAATAGTTTGGTGATTGAGTAGGGAATCGTTTAGTGGTTGTGTCAGCGACTTGGTAGATTTGACCAGTAGTGTCAATTCGGAACGTATGGATATGGTCATCCGACGTGGTCGATTGTAGTCGATGCGACGTGAGTGTTAGTGGTACGTCTGGCTGCAGACGAGTAAGTGTTGTTCTGGTTAGTGGGTGTACTAGTGTACACGTGTTTCGAGGTTGATTCTACTTTCCACGTGGTGGATGTGGAATCAGGATAGTTGGAATTTCGAGGACGAAATTAATTAAGGAGGGAAGGTTGTAACGACCCGTCCCAAATTCCAGGATTAGATTAGTGACTAATCACGATTAGTGAGGCTAATTCGTGATTAGTTGGGCGAAATCGGACGAACGATGCGAAATGACCGTTTTGCCCATGTGGTGGTAAAACGTTGACTTTTTAATCGGGCGGTCAAATGGACTTTGACCGATGACCGTGACGTAATTCGTGACGTCACGAGTTCATAGACAGGTGGCACGTTCAATTCCGACGTTCGTGGAGGAAGTTATGACGTTCGGAAGTTTAGGGGCATTTTGGTAATTTTGGTTAAATGGGGGTCAAATGTTGACTTTTTGACCGGGAGGTCCGATGGCCCAGGGCCAAAGACCGTTACGTAGATAAGGACGATACGAATCCATAGGCAGGTGGCACACTGAAATCGGACTTCGAACGGGAGAGTTATGGGTCACGGAAGTTCGATTTCACTATGCACGAACTTCGAGACGGGGACGATTTGGCGAAATCTGATTTGGACAGATATTTTGGTGGGTCCCATGGATGAGTGACAAGTGTCACTCATCCTATTGGCTAACTCCCCCCAAATTGTGGATCTAATAATAAAATAATATTATTTAATTAATTTTTAATCAAATCCACCCACCATTCAATCTTGGCCATCCATTCAATTCTAACTTTAAATCCACACCCTCCATCCCATCTCTCTTTCTCTCATCAGCCATCCTCCTTCATCTTTGTTCATCCTCCCACCCGAAACCCATAACCCCATTTTTCTTCATTTTCTTTCAAAAATCAAAACACACAATCACACTTAACCATTCATCACTTGTATGAGCTGGGAGTGACCGTGGGGGGAGTGTGAAGGGCTGAGGACGGAGAGGGTGGACGGTGGCCCACGGTGGAGGACACGGCGGAGGAGAACCCGTGAGGTAAGAAAACTTCAAAATTCGAAAATGAGTTTTAAGGGACGGTTTTGGGTTTCTGTGGATCCTAACACATTCTAGGGACTTATGGGAGTCAAGAGGGATCGGTTTAGAGGCGTTGGACGGCCTGTAACAACCGTGAACGGCGGAGGAAGTCACGGCCGCCATGGCCGAATTGGAGGTACGGGTTTTAGTTGTTTTCCTTCCATTTTAATGTCATAGAACCTTAGGTTAGATTGAGACGAGTAGAATGGGACAAATGGGAGGAGAAACGGTGGCCGGAGCAGGGAGAACCGGCCGGGTCAAGCCGCGGTTCACGGCGACCCGGTTGCAGTCATTCGGGTCGACCCGCGAGGAGGCAGGGATGACTGATGACGTCATCATGTCAGGGATGACGTCATCATGTCAGATCTGACAATGTCAGACTGACATGTCAGACATTGGGCCAATGAGAGCGTGACACGTGTCACTGTCAGGGGCTGTCAGTGATGACGTCATGCTGACGTCAGCGATGACGTCAGCAGGTACTGTAGCGGCGCGTGAAGCCCACGCGCAGCCACTTCAGGCGTCGCGTGAGGGCGCGTGGCAGGGAATCTGGGGAAGGTTCCAACATATGAAATCTTCTATTCGATGTAACGAACATTTTGGGACTGGTTTCGTGTCGATCGGACACCGTCTCGATATGTTTCGGGGCATCGGAAGGTTTAGGTTCAGGATTAAAAATAGTTAAAAATACGGAAAAATTACGGGACTTTAGTGGGAGGTTAATTAAGTAGTTAGTAACCTTCTATTACGATTTGGACAGGTTTGGGAGTCCCGGTGATGGTGATCGGCTCGGGGAGCCGTATGGCACGTAGATCGAGGCAGCAGCTCGGACGGTCTGTGAGTGGACCTTGTTTTCTAAATTGGTGCATGCATAAATGTTTATTATATGTTTTAAATGCTTGTTTGTAATGCCATGGGTGCATTTGTATGTGGTTACGTATAAGCACGTATTTCAAGGTTTCAGCCTTATACGGTGCTTGTACGGGTCTGTATTTCTGTATTGATTTAAATGAACTGGATTTGAATTTCAAAAGGATAAACTCGGGTATGAGACCCATTTGGTTTTGTCTCGGGCATATGACCTCAAATTCCGGGCACGGTGCCTAGCTGATGTCCTATGTTCGGGCACGAGACCCAGTCACTTTACGGTTTTGATTTCAGGTCAGGGAACCTTAAATGGATTCCCAGGTTCATGACGGTTTATGGGAACCGGCATGAACCCTTGTTGGTTATTACGGTACATGAAGGTTTATGGGAACCGGCATGTTACCTCGGTTATGTTATTACGGTACATGACGGTTTATGGGAACCGGCATGTTACCTCGGTTATGTTATTACGGTACATGACGGTTTATGGGAACCGGCAAGTTACCTGATTATGGATATTATGGATCATGACGGTTCAGGGGAACCGGTCATGAATGTTTATGTTATGCATATATATGTTCATCTACCTTCCTTTACTTCTATTATCTCCTCCGGGGAGGGTCGTTGGCCTGGGTGGACCCCGGAGTAGTCACGGAGCACCGACTGAGTGGAGTCACCCCCCAGTTGGGTTCCTTCCTCTCAGGAAGGCTATGGTTACTATTACCTCGGGTAGGGTCAGTGGTCTGCGGACATTGACCTTGACTTTGAGATGACTCGGATTGAGACCCGGGTAGCACGCGCGTAGCTTTGGATACCGTGACAGGATTGGTTGTGTGACTTATATGTATATATGATATATGATATGTGGTGTGCACAGGTGTGCACAGGATTTGAGCAGTGGCTCGTGCACTTGGTTTCTTTATGGTTTGGAGCCGAGTCCCTTATGGATTTGGGCAGTAGCTGTATGGTCGTTTTCATTGTGGTCCTTTCGACCTTGGTTTATATCTGCTTTGGGCTTAGTCCCATATATGGTTTCTTTGGTTAAATGGTTTTCGAATGCATGCATGCTTTTTAGTGGAGGGTACAAATGTCTTCTTATTAAATGTTTTTATAAACTCTTGTTTTGTCCACTCACAGCTTTTAATGTTTTGACTGCCCTTCAGGTTGACATCGGATGTGGACTGTAGCAGAGACCGAGATATCACATACCTCCTCCGGATCCTGGCGTACTCTGATAGCCCGGGAGGGCAAAGGTCGGAAATATCCCTTGTCTGACACTTCGTGTCAGACGGGAGCAGGGTCATCCCGCACTAATCCCGGGGGAATTGGGATGGGTCCTGTCATACCGCCTATCTACGGACTAGTAACGTCCTGATCTACGTCACGGTCATCGGTCCTCGTACGTTTGGCTCCCTGAGTCAAAAGTTAATATTTTGCCTAATTCTAGGGGCAAAACGGTCATTTTATATCGTCAGTTCGTAATCTCTCAACTAATCCTTGATTAGTCATACTAAATCCATAATTAATTAAGATTTAATCTCGATATTCGGGACGAGTCGTTACACCACGTGGCACCAACCCTGGCCTGCCACGTGGTCTATGTCAGGACCCGTCCTCAATCCTCCAGGGATTAACGAGGAGCGACCCTGATCCCGTCTGACACAGAGTGTCAGATAAGGGAAATTTCTGACCTTTGCCCTCCCGGGCTATCAGAGTACGCTAGGATCCTGAGGAGGCATGTGATATCTCGGTCTCTGCTACAGTCCACATCGTATCCAACCTGAAGGGTATTAAAAACAGAAAGACTGTGAGTGGACAAAAAGTAATAAGTTTATAAAAACACATTTCATAAAGACCTTTATACCCTTCACTAAAAAGCATTCATGCATAGTAAAACCATTTTATCCAATCACATATGTTTAAACAACCATAATTAGGGTCTCAGCCCCAAGTTCAGTAAATCCAAGTCACACGGGCTCCTACCCAAAACCATTTATAGAAAATCATAACATAGTAAACATATGTGGGATCTCAGCCCAAATCCATTTTTCCAAATCTGAAATCAATTTAAGAACCAATTGGGCCTCCGCCCCGAGAATGTAACTAAAAGGGACATCGAGTCCGAGGGTTTTTGAAACAAAGGGGTCTCGAACCTGAGTTTACCTTTTCAAATCTAAAACCATTTCATGAAATCATATCCAAAACCATAAGTACGGAAAATCAGTATAAAATCAGAAAATCTCAATTTACGTGCAAGCACGTAAATCGCCTCGTAATACATGAAACCCTATAATTCACCAATATCCAAATCAACATCATATAATCACAATCATAATCCATATAAAACATTTATGAATGCATCACAGTTTAGAAATCAAGCTCCACTCACAGACCGTCCGAAGCTGCGCCTCGATACGTGTGCCATAATCACCTCCCGGGTCAATCACCTTCACTGGGACTCCCAAACCTGTCCAAATTCATTTAGAGGGTTACTAATAGCCTCATTAACCTCTCATTGAAGTTCCATAATTTTCCCGATTTTCTAACTATTTTTAAACTCGAACCTAAACCTTTGGACACCCCGAAACCTATCGAAACGATGTCCGATTGACACGAAACCAACCCCAAAATGTTCGTTACATCGAATAGAGTGTTTCATATGTTGAACACTTCCCCAAATAGTGGGACACGCGCCCCCACACGTCCAATGAATTCACCTGCGCGTGACATCACGCGGCTCTGTAGCAGTGTCCCTAACCTCCAGCCGAACCGGTCTGGACCGGTTCAAGGCCCATTCCGTCCATTTTTCAACCCATTTTAACCCATTTTGATCCTATTAGCTTCCTAGTCCTTTTTCTTATCTTTTTAGCTATTAAAAACCGAAAAAACCACCACAAAACGATACCTTTCCGATTGACACGAAGGCCGTGCATTCCCTCCACCGTTCACAGCCCTTCCCGGCCATTCCAACCTTAAAAAACAATCCTATTAGAACCCTAGAGTCCCCAGAAACCTTACCCAATTAATGGAATCGAGTAAAAACCATTAAAACTCAAACTTTAATTTTTAAAAGCTTACCCAAGCTTTCGGGTTTCCTTGTCCGTGTACCGCCGTGAGCCACCGTGGCTCTGGCCGTAGTGTCCTCATCATCTCAGTCCTCTCACGCTCACACACAAGCATAGATGAAGGTGATGAGGTGTGTGTGTGTTTCGATTTTTTTTAAGGAAGAAGAAGAAAATGAAATGAAAATGGTGAAGTTGTCGTGGAAGAGTAGAGAGAAGAAGGTGATGAGATCAGATGAGAGAGATGAGATGGATGGTGAGGATTGAAAGATTAAAATAGAACGGATGGCTAGGATTAATTGTAGGATAGGTTAATTATAAGATAATCCAAATATTATTATTTAATTAAACTAGATCCACATTTTAGGGGTTTGGACCAATGGGATGAGTGACACTTGTCACTCATCCATGGGACCAACTCAAAATATCTGGCCCAATCAGAATAAGCCAAGTGTTCTCGCCTCGTAATGCGCGCATAGTGAAATCGAACTTCCTTGACCTATAACTTCCCCATTCAAAGTTCGATTTCAGCGTGCCGCCTGTCTATGAATTCGTATCATCTCGATCTATGTAACGGTCCTCGGCCTTCGGCCATTGGACCTCCTGGTAAAAAAGTCAACATTTAACCCCTTTTAACCATAATTACCAAAATACCCCTAAACTTCTGAACGTCATAACTTTCTCCTTGAATGTCGGAATTGAACGTACCACCTGTCTATGAACTCGTGACGTCACGAACTACATCACGGTCATCAGTGAAAGTCCATTTGATCGCCCGAATGAAAAGTCAATGTTTTACCCACGACCAGGGACAAAACGGTCATTTCGCATCGTTAATCCGATTTCGCTCAACTAATCACCGATTAGCCTCACTAATCGTGATTAGTCATTAATCTAATCTAGGAATTTGGGATGGGTCGTTACAGTCTGAGATGTCTAACGTGTCACCTCCACGTCAGTGCTGACTGGACCTAACAAGTTGCCACGTGGAATCACCTAATTTTCCACGTGGACTGACAATGATGATGTGGCATGTCATGTCATCGTCTCCTACCTTTAGACAGGTCGACCCGTGACCCTATAACGAGTCAACCCGATGCGCGACCTCGACCCGACTCGTTCTTCCTCCTTAGACCACCAAAATGTGCCATTTGTTTTACCTATTTACTCTTAATCGACCTAGGAATTGATCTAGGAGTTTAAAAAAGTGAAGAAAGTACCTCAATAGCTTTAACCAAGCTTGATACTTTTCAGCCAAACTTCAAACTCGAAATCCAGTCGATTCCAGCTACATTTTTCCACTATTTTTCTTCATGCTAACTTGTCCAATCCCAAAGAATCATTCCCATCCATCAGAACGACCTCACAACTCATCCAAACCCGAATTTGAAAATCAAGCCCAAATATGGTTTTCGGGTTTACCTGGTTTTTGGGCTCCAGGCTACTCCTCCTTGCTCCGCCATCCACCACCGTCGTCTTAGTCTCATCTCTCACTCTCCCTTTCACTCAGAAAGCACAAGGATGAGAAGATGATGTTTGAGGGTTTTGGGTGTTTGGGTGAATGAACAAGAAGAAATAAGGAGGTGCATGAACATAGGGACCAGGGCCAATTGGATGAGTGACAACTGCCATAAGTCAAACGTCCCATAAAACGTGTAACTAGGAATAGTTCGTAAATCCTTCCTTGACCCATAAATTCCCCGTCCAATGTCTGATCTCGACGTGCTATCTGTCTACGAACTCGTGACGTCTCGATTTACGTAATGGGTCTTAGTCAAGTTCCCAAAAACCTCTTGGCTCAAAAGTCAACATTTAACCACAATACATACACAAGGGTACAAATGTCATTTTACATTAAATTTTCCGAATTTAAATTAATTGAATTTTCAGACCGTTACCCCATGAGATCTACTAGGTTGGGTTATGGTCAGACCTAACAGCAACAGAGATATTAACCATGGCATTGGGCCAAAGGGGCTACCACTCCATGTAACAACCCGTCCTGGAAAACGGGATTAAATTAGTGATTAATGACGGATTAGTAAAGTTAATCGGTGTTTAGTTGGATAATTTCGGATGGACGGTGCGGAATGACGATTTTACCCTTGGAATGGGCAAAAATGTTGACTTTTCGTTCGAGCGGTCAAATGGACTTTGGCCGATGACCGTGACGTAGTTCGGGACGTCACGAGTTCATAGACAGGTGGCACGTCCGATTCCAACATCCGAGGAGGAAGTTATGATGTTCGGACGTTCAAGGGTAATTTGGTAATTTAGTTAAAAGGGGCAATTTGTTGAATTTTCAAACGACATGGATTTTTCATGTAATTCGAGGACCGTTAAGAAGATCTCGATGCCCCGAGTACAACGACAGGCGGCATGCTGTCATCGGACGTCGGACGGTTTCGTTATAAGTCTAAAAACACGAGGGGCAAAATGGTAAATTGTGAGGGTAAGGGCAATTTGGTCTTTTGCTGCCTAGGGATCTGTGCCCAGCAAGATGAGGACACTTGGCTGCATCAGGATGTGTGTGGCCACATGATTTAGGACACCTGGCCCCTTCTAGATGGTGGTGGAAGCTCCTCACCGTCTCTCACACATGTTTTAAAACAAAATCGATTTTGTGCACGACATTGGAATGAAAAATGCAGAAAACAGGGACAGAACTGATCATGGAACCCCAACCCTCCCAAACCTGATCAGATGATGATGAGGTGTGAAGGAAAGCTGGAAGGGAGGCTATGCTGAGACGCCTGGTGACCACGTTGAGGCACGACGATGGAGGACGACGGTGGTAATTGAGAAAACCCGAGAAGTCCCCTATTTATGTTTGAACTTGAAGATTGGATTCAAGGCCTAGGGATCGATGTGGTTAATTGGGTGGTGTGTTTAAGGTTATAAGAAACGGTTTGAGCCTGTTTGCAAGGCCAGAGATGCCTGGTAAATAGAATTCTCTTGAAACTTTCTTTTGAGTTTGGAAATGGCAACCTGGCTTGTGATGCTTGATACTTGAATTTGTTCTTTGGATGAGAGTTTGGACGCCAACAGGAAGCTAAAGGACTGGGAATTAGGGACAGAGATGACCTGGGACATGGAAACAGAGGAAGGACAAATTGAAGGATTGTTGATCGATCGAGGAGGTACTTCCTTATCTGGTTTTTCATGTTTTCTATAGCTAGAATAACTGGTTAGGTTGGGACGACACTAATGGGATTAAAACGAGTGAAAAAGATGGAAAAATGGTTGAAAACCGTGGATGCGGGTTCGATCGAGCCGAACCAGTTCGAACCGGCCTGGACTGGGTCGGCGAGAGAAAGGAGACGATGAACAGTGCAGGCGCATGGCTCCCACGCGCAGCCCCTTTGGGTGGTGCGTGAGGGCGCGTGGGGCCCCTTTTGGGGAAGTTTCCAACACAAATTTTAAAGTATTTGATGTAACAAACATTTTGGAACTGGTTTCGAGTCGATCGGACATCGTCTCGATATGTTTCCGGATGTCCGAAGGTTTTAGGGCTCGGTTAAAAATAGTTAAAAATTCGGAAAAATTACTGGACTTTAGTAGAACCTTAATGAAGTAGTTAGTGACCTTCTTATGGGATTTGGACAGGTTCAGGAAACCCAGCGATAGTGGAATAGCCAGGGAAGCGTAATTGAACACGTATCGAGGCAGCGACACTAATGGTCTGTGAGTGGACTTTTCTTTCGAACTTATGATGCATGCATATATGTTTTATATGTTTTCTATACGTAATTTCTATATTTGCGAAATTGATATTGATGATTTACGGTTTTGGCACGTATTTCGAGATTATTACGGATTTGCACATTTTACGAGTTTTCGATTTCTCCTGTGATTTGACCATGGTTTTGATGATTTGAATTTGGGATTTGAAATATGATTTGATTCCAATGATTTAAAGTGGTTTCGGAAAAGTGATTTCAGGCTTGGAGCCCTGTTCATGTGATTTCGATAAACGATATTTCGGATTTGGTTTTCGAAACTTGAAAAGGGAAATTCTGGATTTGGATTCGAGATGATGGTTCCGGATGCTAGCTTACGAAATCATTATTACGAATTCGAATATGGATTTTCTACGGTTTTCAATTGATTGAAAAATGGTTTTGGGTTTAAAGACTCGAAAAAAGAAAAGAGAAACCGCTGGATCTGATTTTGAGTTTAAAGACTCGGTTGATTGACGGGGTAGGGCCCTAGATTGATATGTTTTGAGTTTAAAGACTCGGTTATGATAACCCCCGAGGCCTGTTGATTGTGTTTTAAGTTTAAAGACTCGTTGATATCCCGGGAAGGCCTGATTATGTGCATGGTTTTGAGTTTAATGACTCGGGCGCAATTGAGATCCAGCAACTCGCATGATTGCTGTTTTTCACTGGCTTTTCACTGGTTTTTCGATGTTTTGGGAAATGACCCGGATGATTTGGATTTGATGAGTTTTTGGGACTGAGTTCCCGTACTTGATAAGGATTTATGATTTTGGGCTGAGGCCCTGGATTTGAATTGTGGATTTGAGGAAAAGGAATGATTCTGGTTTTCAATGATGGTTTTGGCTATGAAATGGTTTTGTGAATTGGTTTGATATGCACGCATTGGTTTTTAAACGGAGGGTATAAATGTCTTTCTTATAAACTATTTTCTACTTATCCTTTATTTTTGTCCACTCACAGTCTTTTTATGTTTTCGATACCCTCCAGGTTGTCGCAGTGCAGGCTGTTGGTCGAGAGTGACAGAGACATCACACACGCGATCCACAGTAGATTCTGCGCGCTCTGGGAAGTCTGGAAGTTTTTAAACGGTTCGTTTGGAAATCCCTTGTCCGACTTACGTGTCACACAGACGTTGGATGTCGGTTTAGCCTCCGTGTCACGCGTAAGTTAGACGGGAGCATGACTTAGCCCTTAATCCCGAGGGATTGAGGGTGGGTATTTTCACTCCAGGTTCGCAAGGCCACAGTCTAATCTCTCCTCAATGAGTACTCTATTGGTTCGTACTCCCTTCCATGTGAAAGCAGGGTCGTTGTAGCCCAAATCCCACAGCGCAATAGTTTCCATGAATTATAGAGGTAGTGTTTTCGGTTTGGCCTTGGATGCCCACCACTCTATTTCTCGTGGGTCCAAAGCGACTTGTTGAATTCCCTAACACAGAACCACTAGAGGGTTGATGGGGAAAGAGTTTCGGTGAGATTTTGCCAGAAATCTTCCTTTTGTTCCTTGTATAGGATGCCATAAATCCACAAAGCTCTGATAAAAATTCATGTGTTCACACATTTAATAGTAGAGTTAATGAAATTATTTTAAATACTAGTGATGCAAACCTTTACTCAGTTATCCCACCAGAGACTCATCCCCCAGCTGTTCTGTAACGACTCGTCCCGAGAGGCGGGATTAGCAAAGTGATTAGTAACGGATTAGTGAGTCTAATCGGTGTTTAGTTGGTTACTGTTGGCCCGTTAGTGTAGATGACGATTTTGCCCCCAGTTCGGGCAAAAAGTTGACTTTTAGTTCGGGTGATCAATTGGATATTGACCGATGACCGTGACGTAGTATGGGACGTCACGAGTCCGTAGACAGGCGGCACGCCCGATTCCGACATCCGAGGAGGAAGTTATGATGTTCGGAAGGTTGAGGGCATTACCGTAATTTGGGTAAACGAAGGGGAAAAAATTGACTTTTCGTGTGACAAGGTTTTGACACGTAGACCGAGGACCGTTTGGTAGATCTCGTCATCTTGAGTTCAACGACAGGCGGCATGCCTTCATCGGACATTGGACGAGCGAGATACGGGTCTAGAACGGCGAAGGGCAAAATGGTAATTTTGATTCTTAGGGGCAATTTGGTCTTTTTGCCCACATGGATTTGTGCAAATAGGATAAGCCTAAGTGTACAAGGCTGATTGGGATATTTTGGAATTGGGACCATGGGATTGTGACAGGTGGCTGTTGTCTAGTGGGTTCTAGGCCGTGCACGGTGTGTTTGTTAAACGGGTGTGTGTGTGTTTGTGTAGTCGTGCAAGGAGAGAAAACAGAGATAGAGTTGAGAGGAAAAATCGATCAGGTGAGGGAAGTGTGAGACTTTGTGTCCTGGTGAGAGTGAACAGATATGAAGTGAGACTTGTTGAGTGAGTTTGAAGTGGAACTTGTGGGCTCAACGGTGGTGTGTGCGAAGTGTGAGTTCACAGGAAAAACTGAGAAGTGTTGAGGGAACTTGGTGGTGGTGTTGCCGTGTGTTGATCCAATTAGGATCGAGGGAAGGCTAGGACGGCCCTGTGAACCCTGCAGGACGTGGCGGCGAACACGATGGTGGACGGCGAGCAGGTAATTTCCTCAAACTCTGTTGCTTGCTCTATTTTGCCGTGAATTTCAAACGTTGAATTGTGGAGTCTGAGGTCGAGTCGAGACAATTAGTGAGTGCTAAATGGTGAATGGTTTTCAATGATTATAAAGGGATTTTGGAACATGATTGCGATGATCAAGGTTTTCGGTTTTAGAATCGGATTTCAGAAAGCGAGATTTGGTTTTAAAGTTGAACAGTGGAATTCCGGATTTGGGTTCGGAATGACGGTTCTGGATGCCGGAAGGGCTTCGGACCAGTGATTTCGGATTCGGGTTTGGATATGGATTTGGAAATGATTTTCAAACGGTTTTGGATTGGATTTGCTGGATCTAGTTATTGGGTTTAAAGACCCGGATTATGTTTGACGGGGGACGGGCCCGGATTTGGTTTAAAGACCCGGATTGAGTTTAAAGACTCGGGAGTTTAAAGACTCGGATATACTGATATTTCCCCCGTAGGCCTGTTGAGTTTAGAGACTCGGATTATTGAGGCCTGGATTGAGTTTAAAGACTCGGGAGTTTAAAGACTCGGATAGGTCCAACAGGTTTGATCGGATAATGACGACTTGGATTTATGTTTTTATCATACTGTTTTCATGATGCCTATTTTGTGAATTATAAATGTTTTTATGATGATTACTATGTGGTTTATGGCTATGTTTAATAAATGGGTTGTGCATGCATGTTTTCAAAATGGAGGGCCAAACCCTGGTTTGTTATAAAACGGTTTTTGAAACTTTTATTCTTTATGGTCCATTCGCACTTTTCTAGTTTTAATTGCCCTCTAGGTCGTGGAGTTAGCGCGGGGGTTGACATTGAGGCAGCGTCGGAGGCATAGAGTACTCGAGAGTGACCCCGGGGTGGTTTAAATTTTCCGTTGTGCGTGTATTCTGTATATCGGTTTTGTTTTTCTTTGTTTGGTACTATGCTCTGTGTAACTGCTGACTTTGGGATGTTTTAAATTCTCCTGTGTCTGACAATGTAATTGGTGGTTTTCGTGAGGGTGTTTCGGTCTTTCGTTTTGGATTGTCAGACGGGAGTAGGATTTACCTCGGTTTTCGAGGTGGAATCGGGGTGGGTCCTGACATGTTCCTACAGGGGAAATATTGAAACCAAATTAGTACCCTAAATTCTCAAGAAAGCCTCCACCATGATGTCATTTAGTTTAGTTTCCATTAAGAAAATAATAGAAGGGAGGTGCTTCCAAAGGAGTCCTTTCAGGGTGTGAATTGTCAAGGTAGGGCCCATAGCTTGACAATTCTATAGCAGGTAGATCATGGCACTCTATAGTAATGGTTGTCGATTCTCGAGTCTTTCGCTTGAATTTTTCCTGAGTTTGCCTTCCTCCTAGAGCTTGCCTTTGCTGCCTTTTGAGTGTTCTTCGAGTGGAGTGAGCTTGCATCCACGAGAGCACAATACTTTCTTCTTAAATGAGGAGGAAGATGAGGGGGTGGGGGGAGTCAGCTAGAAGCATTTGGGTAGGCCCACGTTTTAGGCCCAGGTTAATAAGAGAGGATTGGATACTACCCTCGACCCGAGTAGTTGGATTGTCCTCATTATGTAGGCCCAAGCCCAGAGATGTTGATATTTGGGGAGAGATGGCCCAGATTGTTGAATTGTTTTTTCCACTCCGCACTAAAAATATGGCCCCTTGAGCTATGTTCTTGTGTCCTTGGGAGCCAGTTAACAGGTTCTAGGTTGCTAGGGTCGAAGTACCCGTGCGGCATGCGCTTAGAGGTTTGGTGGGTCCATGGCTTAAGGCCTTCTCTCCAGTCACGCCTCTCAAGATGAGTGGTCATTTCAGGTACCATCAGGTGGCTATTGGTGTTGTGTGCGGAGGCCAAAGGTATGAGTGGTTTTTCATAGGGGGAGTCAATGGTGGGGTAGGGGACCATATGTCTCATCTTAGACCCTTTTTCGAATAGATTCTCCTTTTTCAGTAGGTCTCGTGGATCTCATTAGTCTCCTCATCTTGTGGGGGCAAGGTTCATGTCTGGTTTCAAGTATGCCTTTGATGATCTTAGCGCGAGCCCACTCGCCATAGATTGGGCCTACAGTTGGGGTTTCTCCACATTCCTTCTCAAAATGCCCAAGATGCTCGCATTTGTAGAAAAATTCAGAGGGTTTTTCATATTGGTACTCGACCCACTTCTCCATGCCATCCAATTGTGGGAGGTAAAGTCCAAAAATAGAAGATTTCCAAGGTCGAGAAGGACTTTGACTCGGAGGAATCTTCTTAGTTTTCTTAGTTCATCGAGCTGCATAGCCGCTTATGCTTTCTTGCCTATCTTCCTCAAGTTCAATTCAAGGCTTATATTTGGGGGGATACCTCTGATATGCATCCAGAAATGGATTTTTGACATGTCAATATCCTCGATTGATTAGGTAGTGGCCAACACCTAAGGATGAGGCAGCATTTGTTCACTGACCAGGGGGAGTTCTCAAGTATTTAGGTGGCCATGTTTTCGTACCCATGTAATTTTTGCCTCTCCAAATTCCTTCCAGGAATATCATAGTATGTTTCTAACTGCCATTTTATATGGTTGTTTCAAGGCCAAGTTAGCACCCACAAGTAAGGGGTCTTCTTCCCGGTGGGTGATGCAAGAAGGAAATATTTCAAGGGTGTTGACATTTCCTTTCGGTAGGTCTCGTGGTATATGATTGTTGGGTTGGAAATGGTATTTAAGGTTTTCTTGATGTAATGTTTCTGATGATGGTTTGATTTGAAGATTGTGTAACCTTTTTAGGGTAATTTGAGAGGGAAGTGATGGGTTTTACTTTTGGGGGTTGCAGTATTTTTAAGAGGTTGTTTTGGGTTTGTTCTAGGCCTAAGGTATGTAGGTGCTGTGTCAGTAAGGCCATGATCTTGATTCCCGAGGTAGGGGGAGCACATAGGGGAGGGGAGCAAAAAGACAGTTGGGCCAATTGTTAAGAAGTGGTGGCAGAGTAATTGCATGGGGCAAATAGGTAGTTGGCCTGGGTATATAGGGGCGAAGAGGAGGCAGTTAAGGACAAATAACTGTATTCCTAGCTGTGCATGATGAATAAGGTTGTTGACTGGATTGAATTATGGGTGGGAAGCACTTGGTTCTTTGGGAGGATCCTGCAGAGAAACCAAGAAGAGGCTAGATACCTAGGCTGCACTAGAGGCCAAAAGGGCACAACAATGTACTTGCGCCAGTAATTCTCGGGCTAGAGATTGAGAGTAGGGTGGTGGGTAGGGTGAAAAAACTGGAGTTTAAGATCCCCGTCAAAAGGGGCATTGTGGGTCGTTGTTCTTGGGAAAGATGCACAAATTAAATAGATAATTATAATCAACAGGATTAAATTTTTTCCACCCTCAAAATAAATTGAGTAAATAAATTGGCATAAATAAAGCTGAAGTAAAAAAAGGCAAACGAGGTTCGGCAATGTGCCTACGTGCTCGGACAGCAGGTCCAAAATTCTTCACTGTGAATAATGGGATTACAAGTACAATCTCATTCAATGGTGGATAAATAACTCTCTCTTGGATTCACTCAAGAGGATCTCACTTTTTTTTTTTACACAAATGAAGCTATCTTCCTATTTCTCACACAAGAAGGAACTCTTTTCTCACTCTCACCTTTGGTGGATAACTTGTTGCTTCAAGGATGATTGAGAATGCTCAATCCCTCTCCTTTATATATGGATGGATGGAAGGAAGTCATCAATGCATAGATATGTATAAGAGTTAGCTCCAATTAATCTCATGGTAACTCTCATGAGTATAGTAATTTCCCACAATAAGTTGGGAGATCAAAAGCCTTCTTTATTTTCAAGCACATGAATGAACCTACCCAAAATCACACCCATGCACAAACTATAACATGTGCATTGGGACATCAAAAGTCTTCATTTGGAGAACTCCAAAGATCATATTAATTCTCCTCCACTTAATGGAGGGATAAACCCATCAAATTCTCCCCCATTAAATGGAGGGAATAACCCATCAAATTCCCCTCCACTTAATAGAGGGAATAACTCATCAGTTTTCGGGATAAATGGATGTGAAAGGGGTTGTTGAGAATCAAGTCGAAATGAATATAGCTTCAGAATGCGAGAGGCTTGACTGTAACATTGGGGGGTGGGGTATGCGAGGGGCGCTCTCACAGGGGGATAGGGTCTCTCACAAGGAAAGTGACTGGGGGTTCTCATGTCAAACTTTACATGACTCAAAATAAAAGGTGGGCACAATGATACCACTGAATCCGATTTTTTCTCTTCTCTCTTCATCTTCCTTTTCATGTTCATCTAGAAAACCCAAAAATGATTATGTAACTAAGTGATTACCAACTGAAATATAAGTGGGAACTATTGGGTAACTAATTGCAATCCATAAATAAAAAAAGCCTAGATGAAAATAAAGATAAAGATCTCAAGATAAAGATGTGTCAAGATTTTATAGTCGAGCTAGTGATCAACTATTTGATAGGACTCACCCCTAATTCCCTTGTAAAACGGAACTATCATGCTCCCGTCTAACAAAACTTATCAGACAAGGCATTCTCTTAATTACTAACTGTGATTTATATTATATTAAATTAATCAAATAATATCCACTCTTACAGGGTACCGCCCGCATTCAATCCACTCAATCGACAAGTTGTGGAAATACTAGTTCGACTATAGTTGATTTTATTTTCCTTATTGCATTTGTCACATCTTGCAACATCAACTATAAACCAAAGTTGCTATGGATCTAAAAAAGCATAATTATTTACACATACCTTATATTACCAAATTATATACCACCCAATATAATCATATAATAATCAAGACATCACAATTCTTCTAGATATTCACTTCCATTTTATCATAATAATCACAAGATTTGTAACGACCCGTCCCAAAAATCGGGATTAAATTAGTTGTTAATGATGAATTAGTGACATTAATCGGGGATTAGTTGGATGCATTCGGACGGACGGTGCAAATCACGATTTTGCCCCTGGAATGGACAAAAATATTGACTTTTAGTTTGGACGGTCAAATGGACTTTGACCGATGACCGTGACATAGTTCGGGATGTCACAAGTTCATAGACAGGTGGCACGTCCGATTCCGACATTCGAGGAAAAAGTTATGGTGTTCGGAAGGTCGAGGGCATTTTTGTAAATTAGTTTAAAAGGGAGAATTTGTTGACTTTTAACACGACAAGTATTCTTCACGTAAATCGAGGATTGTTAGATAGGTCTCGATGTCCTGAATACAACGACAGGCAGCACGCCGTCATCGGACCTCGGACGGTTAAGTTACGGGTCTGAGTTTGTGAGGGGTAAAATGGTAATTTGGACTTTCAAGGGCAGTTTGGTTTTTTAACACCTAGGGATTGTGAGCAACCGGATAAGGACATCTGGGGAAATGTAATTGAATATTTTGGGTTGAGGCCACAGGTTGGAGGACACCTGGCCATTTTTTAGAGGTTTCTAGCCACTTCCTACACGATTACATGTTTTTAAAATTGGGGCTTAATCGATCAAATGAGAGAAAAACAGAGACTGAGACAGTGAGCTTAATCGATCAGTTTTCAGTGTGTGAGTCGTGTGAGTGATTTGGGCTTGAGTGAGTGATCAAAGTCGTTCTAGTGATTTGTTTGATCATGATTAAGAGAGGTTGGAGGGTTGAGTGAGTGTGATTAGTGAGGAAACCAGAAAACAAAACAGAGAGGCAACCGTGCACGACTGTGAACCTCAATCGATCAAATTGGTCTAACTTGGTCTACAAGATTGTTTAGAGGGTTGAGGATTTCCTATTGGACCCAAAGAACCACTGTGGAGGTCAGAGAGCAGGTGAGTTCTTCGGTTTCCTCTGTTTTTCCAGAAAACTTTTAAAGAGGAATTATTGGTTTTGGTGACTTGTAGAATGATTTGGATGACTCTGTCAGTTGTAGGAAGTTCCAATTAGACTTAAGGACATGGAACCGTGACTGGAAAGCATCGAGGTGGCCGGGAACGGAGACTAGAAATTTCTGGGTTTTGGTTCGAACTTGGGAGGTGGCTGGGATGGACTGGTTATTGCGTATGGTTTTGAGTTTAAAGACTCGGGCGCACTTGAGATCCAGAAACTTGTATGATTGATGTTTTTTCACTGGTTTTCAGATGTTTTGGGTAGTGGCCCGGATGAATTGGATTTGACGAGTTTTGGGACTTAGTTCCCGTATTTGAGATTGATTTGTGATTTGAGGTTGAGGCCTCGATTTGAATAGCGGGTTTGATTCGGGTTTTCAAATGGTTTTCTTGGATGGTTTTGATATGAATGGTTTCATAACATGTATTGATATGCATGCATTGGTTTTTACATGGAGGGTATAAATGTAATTTTTTTTTTCTGATAAATGTTTTTGAACCTATACCTTATTTTTTTCCACTCATAGTCTCTTCATGTTTTCAATACCCTCCAAGTTGTTGCGGTGCGGGCTGTTGGTCGAGAGAGACGGAGACATCACACCCGCGATCCACAGTAGTTTCGGCGCACTCTAGGAAGTCCGGATACTTTTAGGACGGTTGGATCGAGAATCCCTTGTCCGACTTACGTGTCACATGGAGGTTGGACGTCAGTTAGCCTTCGTGTCATGCGTAAGTTAGACGAGAGCAGGATTTAGCCTTTAATCATGGGGGATTGGGGGCGGGTCCTGACAAGATTATTCCTTAGTTACAATCTCACCATATTAACATATGTATCATCTTCTTACGTCATCATAACATGTCATCTTATATGACGACAAGGTATCTTCAATCTTTAAGTTACTAAATAGTCACCATTATTATAAAACATGATATTAAAATAAAGTATAACCATAATCATATATGAAGTCATAGATAAGTTTTTAACTAAATAAACACAACACTCTAAAATACTTAAACTATTTACATATCATCCAAATAACAATTATTTGTATACTACTAATTACATAATAATCCATTAATAATTCTTCGTAAACTCTTCATAAAAATAATATACCTTTAAAGGGTTTTAAAATAATCATATATAAACTTAATATCATTATATAATTATTAAATATAACATATTATATTGGAAATTCGGAAATAAATGGAGTCCAATTAATCCAAATTTTATACCATTAAACTCAGATTAAAATTATGAACATTTTTTATGTTGACCCCATCTTGAGGAGACGCCGGACTTGCCCCCACATGCCACCAAATGCCTCTATGTGTGGTGGTCAGGCATCGGTCACAGGGGTTGTCTTCTAGACTCGTTTGTTTGGTTTTCTAGTTGCCCGACCCACGATGGTGACGCGGCCGTTTCTCGACCATTTCGCATGCATTTTCAATGTTCCTAACATCAAAATTCATCTAATCTAGCTAAGGAGAAGATCCATGAGGTTAAAAAGGAGAAACACTTGCATAAACTCATCATTCGACCTTACCACCTTTCGGCCATGGCTTCCCAGCTATATCCTCGACCTTTCTCGTGTCCATACTTCTCTTCTTTTGCCCTGAAATGTCCATAGGACCTTCAGGAGGATATTATCACACCAGTTTTCTAGTTTCCTGGTCTAGAACTAGGAACCCGAAGTAGGAGCTTCACGGGTTCCATATTCTCCTCATTGTTTTTCTATGTTTTCCTCCATTTCTTTCATTTTTCTCCTCTTTTCTCCCACACTCTCTCTTATTTCTCTTTTTCTTCATTTTCGGTCGCCATGCACCGAACTGCCATTGGACACATAACACACTCATATATAGTGATATAAGTCACTGGGAAAAGAAATAGGGAGAAAAGTAAAGACTTTTCTAGAACTCTTTATTCCCTTGGTGCAAAATTACTAAAATACTCTTAAAGGTCAAAATGACCAAAATGCCCTTAGTTTTTTCTTGACCCAAAACAATTTGATCCGAACTCCCTTTCTGGCATGTCACCTGTCTACGTATTCAAAACTCGAGACCTTCATAACGGTCCTTTCAGAATGTCCAAAAGATCTCCTGGTCAACATTTGATCCTATAGGGGCAAATTTGTCATTTCCATTGAATTATTTTAAATTCATTTCATTTTTTGCCTTCAAATTCCACGGCATTACAATCTATCCTCTTAAAAAAATTTTGTCCTCAAAATTTTAAGACAAACCAATCTATTGCATTCTCAAATTCAATATCTGAGTTGCTCAAGGACGGAAACATCCTCTGAACTAGATTTAACATCGCCCCAGCTATAACATGACTAACCTGGGGCTTGCAACCATAAATTAAGTTCTGACTGATCACCTATTCATTATTTGAGATTGCAAACAACAATTGTTTCTATTCTCAAAGTCATAACCAACATACTAAAGCAATGACATACGACCGTTCTAATTTTCCTTCACTATTTATCTTACCTCAGTCATATGCTGGGTCGTCTAACATATAAGATTTGAATATAACCTTTTTTCTCACACTTTCATTTTTATTAATAGTCTATAGCCCCTTATCATTAGGGATTTCAAGTGGCTATCTAACAGTCACACGTAATTTCATAAAAAAAACATGTATGTAACAGTATAGTTAATTGTCAAGTAGAATGCAATCCCTAAGTTTCTTAACCTCTTTATTTCTTTCTTTATTTTATCCAATTGATTGCTACCTCAAGTTTGATATGAGGTTTTCAACTAATTTCGCCAACCCACATCAAGTTTACTAGTTGGCTAAATCAATTATGTAGTATAGCATTAATCCAAGAAGAGACCCCACAACTTTGGTCCAAACTAGGCAAAAATGTTTGAACCTTAACAATACAATTACCATCAACACATCCAAAATAGTTGATCAATCAAAGGTGTAATCGAACACTGCATAGCTACCACATGAGTCAACACGTATTTAATGTCAACATTGATCAATTCTAGCAGGTTACTAGAGTCTAGATGTTAACATGATCAAAACATGAATATCTATTAAAAGAACCACAATCTCTAATTCAAAGAATCAGAAACATATAAGATGATCAACATCACAAACCACCCAAAGGATCACATATGCACAAGATAATCAAGATCCACAAAATGTACCATCTAACAAAAAACTACTCCATCAAAATTTTGGATAACAACCAACCACTAATATTAAATAAAGGAAACAATAAAGGTAATAACTGCCAAAATGTTATATTCAGTCAAAGGGCTACGGTACGTTCAAAATTATTAATAATAGTAGGAAACGAAAAAGTGAAACAACTAAAACAAAGAATATGAAAACATAATAATATTCAGAATAAGAATCGGTTTTCAACCAAATAGATCACAAGCACAATAGGTGATCTTCAACACAAGTTCCCGCACAAAAACTATCTCAACAAAGTTTTCATAATGAATGGAAATTTCAGAACACTGGGAATTAATCCAAACTATATAAGTGTAGAAACATTTAAACTTGTTTTATTTTATTCCCCCTATCTATCATAAATGGGTTCATCTAGTCCAAACAATCTTACTTGTTGTCCAAAAGTTCATGTTTTCTTATCTCATTTTGTAACCTTATGATTACCTTAGGCTTTTCTCATTACTAGGCTTAACCCAAAAATTAGTCAATTTCCCAAACATAATGCATAACGACACTACGCATAGCGCATCATCCCAACATTTATCCGAGTCTATACAAAATTCACCTCTCGGGTTATAACTGTACTGCTAGCCAGCATCCACTTGGGGATACAACATCTAAGTGTTCGCTCAGGGATACAGTATCTGAGCGCTAACAATACAATTCAACCACTCGGTGATACAACATCTGAGTGGCTACTCAGGGATACAACATCCGGGTATCAACCACATAATTCAACCACTCATGGATACAACATCTAAGCGGTCGTCCAGGGATATAACATCTAGACGTTAACCCATAACTCAACCATTCGGGGAGACACTATCTGAATGGCCGCCTAGGGATACAATAACTAGGCGTAACTCAACAATCCAATGTAACTTGTTCATAACATAATAATGCATGCATATCGAGAAAATGTACATTCATAGAAGACATTATCATTTTCAATTTATTTCCATATATTTCCCACACATAATACCATATTACCATTCAACACATTTTCAAACTCTAAGACCAAATCATCATTTTCATTTAAAAAAAATCATATAATGAATAAGTAATTTAAAATATCCAAAAATTATCAATAATTGTACGAAAACCAGATTCAATTTATTGTCATATAAATCATATAATGACCTTGGCTAAAATTTCAAATCAACGTTGTACTTCAATAAGTCAAACATCTTCTTCCATTAATTCTATAAGATTATCGAAATTTTTTTTAAAAAAAATCTTAATCAAACCTTCCTGATATACAAGGTTCACATTTTAAAGACAAAAGTTCAAAACCTTGCTCTGATACCAAGTTAACAAGACCCGTCCCTAATTCCCTTTGAAAATGGATCGATCATGCTCTCATCTAACAAAACTGATCAGACAAGGGATTCTCTTAATTACTAACCGTAATTTATATCATATTAAATTAACCGAATAATATCCACTCTTGTGGGGTACTTCCCGCATCCAACCCACTCCTCCGACAAGTTGTGAAAATAATAGCTCGACTGTAGTTGATTTTATTTTCCTTATTGCATTTGTCACATCTTGTAATATCAACTATAAACTAAAGTTGCTATGGATCTAGAAACACATAATTATTTACCCATACCTTATATTACCATAATAATCACAAGATTATTCCCAAGTTACAATCTCACCATATTAACATAAGCATCTTCACCTTATGTCATCATAACACGTCATCTTATATGACATCAAGGTATCCTCAATCTTTAAGTTACTAAATAGTCACCATTATTATAAAACATGATATTAAACTAAAGGATAACCATAATCATATATGAAGTCATAGATAAGTTTTTAACTAAATAAACACAAAACTCTAAAATACTTCAACTATTTACATATCATCAAAATAACAATTCTTTATATACTACCAATTGCTTAATAATCCATTAATAATTCTTTGTAAACTCTTCATGAAAATAATATACCTTTAAAGGGTTTTTAAATAACCATATATAAACTTAATATCATTATGTAATTGTTAAATTTATATTTATATCTATACTAAAGTCCAAGCAGCGATTCACTGTTCATACACAGTATTCTCACCATTTTCACTGTGTATACAATGTATTTCCCATTTTGCCCCCATATTTTTCCCCTCCGTTGCACGATCTACAGTGGGATGCCCAGTGTGCCCTATAAGTTGGTCTTCCTCTTGCTTTCTGCGTGCGAGAGCCCCATCGAACACCTTGCGATTTCCCCGTCCCCTGCTCTGCGCCATTAGGTTATCTCCTCAACACCACATCTTCCAATCACTTATCTATTTCTGCGTCTTTCCTTTGATTTTCATTCTTTCTAAAACTGCCTTTGCCAGGACATCATCATCTCTGCATCCGTGTTGCCGCTGTTGCATCCCATCACTATCTACCTCGCTTCCTCAGTCTGGGTCGTTTCCCAATCTCTTGCCCCGTCTCGCGTTCAATTTTGCCTCTTCAATTGTGGCCGCTTCTCAATTTGGTGGGACGTCTATGCCTCATAATATTTTTCTCATCCATTGATTTCTGCCTTCTTTTGTTTGTTTTCCATTAAGTGCATCGCAACTTTTATTTCATAGATTGTCTTATGTGAAGGACCATGGGCTACTTTACACATTGAATAACATGAAGTTCAACGTTCTCTACCTTTCTCGGAGACTCATCGCCCATCAAGATTTCGAATGTCAATTTGCACATCAACTTTGTAAATTTTCATTCAATCTCAATCGATCTTTGCTCCTCTTGCATCTTAGTTCTTGCACCGTAATTCCTTACGTCTGTTTTTTCGTTTCAGTTCTTGCGACTGCAGATCGAGGTTCGTTTTCATGTTGTTTTATTCTGCCTTATTATCGATTCAATTTTGTAACTATTGATGCAGAAATCGTCCGGTTCTGTGAAACTCCTTCTCAATCCCTACACACAATAATGAAAATCAAACAGGGTTAAGGTTGAATTTCGGGGGGGTGGTTCAACCGAAAACGCTCTGATGCTTAAGTTAGTTTTCTGAGAGAATAATCTGACAGAGTGTTTGCAGAAATTTTTTATTACCTTTAGAAGTGAAATGAGGTCTTCTATTTATAGTGAAGCCTTGAGGGTCACCAGAGCGTCTGATTGGTTGAAGGGGAAAATATTAAATAAGTGATTGTACCGAGTGTAATCACTTATTTATTAACAGATAAATAATTTGCTGGGAAATTATTTATTATCGACATTGATCTGATTAATTAATATATTTAGCTGGTAAATATATTAAATTAATGCGGAGACTGTTACATGTCGATGTCAATTTTACCGAGGGCAATATCGGCATTATGAGAATTGTTGGCTACGTGGCGGCTCCTGAATATTCTGGTAATTTATGGCTCCACAAATGCCCCCACATCGTTTAGGAATTCGAGGAATCCTAAGGGATGTAGTCTCCTTGTGGTTCCAGTAAATCACGTCTTAATATTTCGTATAGGAGTAGGACTCCTCTTTCCCGGATGTAGTTGGGGATTAACTTTGATCTTGTCCCAAAAAGGAATTCTCTAGGCTTGTAGTCCTGCTTTGAGTTGGTTTTGCGAGCCCAATTAACTATTAGGGTTTGCCTAATTTTCTGTATTTAAATGAGAGTATGTGACTCTTATTTTTATAAAGAAAAACCAAACCCTAATATTGTTTTGTTGTTGAAGGAGATTGACGTACTCATTGTTGTGGTGGAGGAATTTTGGTGGCGCCATTGGAGATTCCCGTCTGTCAGGTATAGCTCCCTTCGCCCCCTTTTTTTTTTTTTTAATAATGTTTTCTACCTTAGTGGCTCCATTGGATTTTGCACAGCAAAAATGGCAAAGAAGTGGGACTTGGTTGCACAGTACGAAGTGGGGCAGCAAAAATTGTATAAGAGTGCAAGGTAACCTGGTGCAGTGCGGCAGAGGAACGATTCAGGCGGGCCCCATTGAACATCAAGTGGCACAGGAGGAAACCGACTGTCGTCTGATGCAGGCGGGGCGGCACTGCAGGGTTTGCGTACTTGGGCCTGGAGGGAGCGAGCTGTCGCTGGGCCTGGAAGGCTGCAGGTCTCTGTTGGGCCTGGCGCGTAACGGGTGAGTGGGGTTCGGCTGGAAGGTGCCGACGTGCGGGCTGGTGGGCTGCTTGGAGGCGGGGGAAAGCGGGTCCCGCGTGGTAGTGAGTTGTCTGTTGCTTGCTATGGCTGAGCGGAGACAACCATTCTTTGTTTATATTTTTTGTGTTTTCAGCTGTTTTTTTTATATATAAATATGTAAGTAAGTATGTATTAATTAACAAAATACATACTTACAATTTTTTTTATTTTCGTACATGTATGTAAATAAATATATACTGAAATATAAAGTATATATATATATTTTTAGGTAATAGATATGTATATGTATGTAAATAAATATATACTGAAATATAAAGTATATATTTACTTTTTTTTTTAGGTAATAGATATGTATATGTATGCATTTTTTTTGTTTTATATTTTTTGAAACTGACCAACTTCGTTCCCTTTTTAGCTGTGCTCCTTTTGGAAGTTTCGGAAGTTCGAAGCCTTCGATCAAAGCGAGTTCAGGGATGTCAAGCGGGAAGCAAGAAACAAGGTCGGGGAAGCTGCACTTGTGGGAACGAGGAGGCTCACGTAGCGCACGCCCTTTCGTCGGGGAGCAGACCGAGCTACTCGACCTTGACGAGTTGGAGAAGTGGAAAAGTCTCCATGAAGATGCTTTCCCTAAAGGCATGGTTATTGCGCTTGGCGACGCGTGTGGAGCTACGAAGGCCCCGAGGGCAGCTGTTTCCAGAAGCAAGAACGCGAAGCTTCTCCGGTGGATCCAATTTCACCCTCTGATCATCAACTGGGGTTTCAAGTTTCCGTTCTCGAAGCTATTCACCAAGATCATCTGCCAGATGGGGTGTTGCCCTTCCCAGCTGCACGTTAACGCTTACCGCCACATCATGTGCTTTGAGAAGCTGAATGAGCTCTTCAACTTGGAGCTTACTGAGGATGAGTTCTGGCACTGCTACTCGGTGGAGCACAAACCAATTCCCGGCACACGGAGTACACATGTGGTCCCGAAGGTTGAGCTTTTTGTGGGCACGTTGTTTGATGACGAATTATATCGAACTTCATACATTGAAGTTGGTGGCGAATGGGATCGTAATTGTGTCAATGGTCTAAATATTGCTTCGTGCTACCGTGGCCCGTCTGACTTGTACATCATCACCAAGTTCCATGCTGACACCAAGAAGATTGACAGAGTTCTCATGGTTCCTCCACAGTTTCGTGAGATGAGCTGGTTACTTAGTCCTCGCAGATGCATGGCTGATGGGAATCCTCCCGCAGACTTGATCGGAAGCTTGTTTATTGCCCCGAGGCACAGGAAGCAAAGAGTCCAACCAGTGCGCACGAGTCGAGACGAGTCGGGCGCCCCTCCGGCGAAGGTACTCAACCAGCCTGTGCCCCCAAGCGGTACTTCCCAGATTGTGTCCTGTCCATCGAGCCCAGCGGGATCATCGAGCAAGCGTAAGTCTTCAGGCAAGCCTCAGAGAGATCTGGTGAAGAGTTCAGTCAGGTCCCCAAAGAAGTTGAAGGTTGTTCATGCTCCTTCTGAAGTTTGGGTGGTGCCCCATACCCGGGTGTCAGCTGCATGTTCCCCTTCGAAGAGACCGACTTTAGATCCCTCGAAGAGAACCTGTGGTAATGTTCTGGGCACTGATCATGGTGGAGTCAGAGTTACTTCCGCGAAGGCAGGGAGTTCTCAAGTCCGAGAAGGCGAGATGGCCTCGAAATGCGACAAGGGTGGAGTAGCGCAGGAAGCCCACGACAAGGTCGCCAAAGAGCTCGAGATTGTAAAGGAAGGGGCTCGTAAGCTTGCCGGTATACTACGCCTCCGGGCCAATATCCAAGCTGAACTCGAGAAACTCAAGTCTGAGCACACCGTACTTCAAGAATCTCACACCCAACTTCAACGAAAAAAATGAAGATTTGGAGAAAAAGTTGGGTTTGCTAGAAGCCAGTTTGGATGAATTGAGGAGCGTCCAAGCCGAGAAGTTGTTGGCGGAGAGTGAACGAGACGTCGCTCTCGACGAATCTGAGCTGTTGCGTGGCTCTCTTCAAGAATCTCGGGAGAAGACTGGGCTCCTGGAGGTTGAGGTAGAGCGAGCTCGTGCTGAGATTGAATGTTTGAAGTCTGAGCCATACTCACCTCCTTGTGCTCCTTGCGCCTCGCGTCAGAATGTCAAAAATTCTTTGAGGATTTGAAGCTGAAGTTGTTCGTGGCAGGTTGCAGTGAGTCCGAGATGGAGGCACTCCTTGCTCGTGAATACGTCGAGGGGTATCTTGATTGTCAGAACAACATGTCCCCTGAGTACGCGATTCAGGAAGGAGACATTGAAGATGCGTCCCGGCGGACTGCAAACTTAGAGCAAGGAGCGCAACATGGAGAAGCGATTCCACCTGGGGTGCAAGGTACCATGCCGCTGGATTTCCCAGAGTAGTTTGGTGATGACCCTATTCCTGACATTGGCGACTCGTTCTACGATGGGATTCCCGAGCTATCAAGCGAGGACTGGGCCCATTTTGCACATTCAATGGGTATAGAGGATGTGATTTCGGACTTGCCTTAGGTTTGTAGTAGGGCTTCCCCATTTTTATGTGTTTTATCAAACAAGCTGTTGAGCAGTCGACTTGTGACTCGCCAACCTTTTCTTTTGTTTTTGTTTTATTCCAAGTGGTTGAGCAATCAGTATGTGATTTGCCTACCCAGCTTTCTCAATCATTATCAATATAAAGTCTTCCTTTATTTTCCTTCAAACTTTGTAGAATATTTACCTTTATAGGCTTGCTTTGAGATGTAGAAATTTGAGAGATGTTGAATATTTGAGTTTTGTTGAACCGAGTGCAACTTGGGCTCATGTGTTGTTCCGCGAGGGTGACCTTTGTGTACAAAAACGTTCGCTGGGAACTCGTCTCAACTCGGAATTGTGTGAGACCAACGGCGCTGGAAGACTGACTTCCATATCTTTCTAAATCGGTCGACCTCACGTTAGGGTGATTAAAATTCAGTAGTCTAGGACTGAATGAATCTCGTACTCATGCGCTGGCACGTGCAGTTGACCTTCGTGTGAAAAACGTTTGCTGGGAACTCGTCCCTACTCAGAATTGAGTGAGGTCAACGGCGTTGGTAAGATGACTTCTGTAGCTTTTTAGGGCCATCAAGCTCATGCCAGGGTGAGCAAAATGGAGCGACCTATGACCGAATGAATTTCATATACGTGCTCTGAAATGTGGAATTGGACTTCGCATATTAAAACATCTGCCCATTGTTTGTCGTGGCCTAATGGTTGCCCTTGTTGGTGTGGTTGGAAGCTTTTCGTTTTTAGTTGCTTTCTGACTCCACCAAGTCTAGATTGTGGATGGTTTCATATGCTTCTCCGAGGTGGGCCTTGGGTCTTTCGCATGGCGAAAGATTGAGTACTTCGAGTGGCGAAGGCTTGATGTACCTTGCATGGCAAAGGGTTGACGTGCTTCGCATGATGAAGACTAGAGTGCTTCGCGCGGCGAAGGCTTGATGTGTTTTGCATGGAAAAGGCTTGATGCGCTTTGCGTGGCAAAGATTTGAGTGCTTCGAGTGACGAAGGCTTGAGTGCTTCGAGTGACGAAGACTTGAGTGCTTCGCGTGGCGAAGGCTTGAGTGTTTCGCGTGGCGAAGGCTTGATGTGCTTTACATGGCAAAGGCTTGGCGTGCTTCGCATGACGAAGACTTGAGTGCTTCGCGTGGCGAAGGCTTAATGTGCTTTGCATGGCAAAGACTTGGTTGCTTCGAGTGACGAAGACTTGGGTGCTTCGCATGGCGAAGGCTTAATGCGCTTTTGCATCTTCTAAATAGAAATGTAAGGGATAAGAAAATTTCACTAGACGTTGAAACAAAACATCTTGAATCTTATTGGAAGATGCTATGTGAGCAAAGTAGGCGTTGAGCCGAATTTTATCCACATGTTTTGTGTCTTTGATGATTATTTGGTCACTGATTCAGTATCCTAGACGTAGTACATCCGAAGGTGATGGGCATTCAGTGCTCCGCTTACAAGTTTCCCATCCATGGTCTCCAAGATGTAGCCTCCTTTCCCACCCACTTGTTGGATGCGGTAAGGACCTTCCCAGGGGGATTTGAACTTTTGAGACCCCGGGCGGTTTGGTGTTGCAAATTTTTTCTTAAGGACCAGATCGCCAAGAAGAAATTGTCGAATCTTTGCTTCTTCTTTTTTTGTAGAAACTTCTGACTTGTTGCTGGTAATTACAAATGCGTTTGACGACTTGTTCCCTCAACTCCTCGCTTAAGTCAAAGGATGTTCTTAAGGCCACAGAGTTGACGGTAGGATCGTCGAGCTCCGTGGAAGGTGCCGGAACGACAATGTGTGGCGGGATGATATCGTTTGTTCCAAATGCAAGTGTAAATGGGGACTCGCCTGTCGCTCGTCGCGGGGTCGTCCGATAAGCCCAAAGTGCACCGTCTAGTTCTTCCTCCCATAGTCTTTTTTTTTGTCGTTGAGCCTCTTCTTGATGCAATCAAGGATGGTTTTATTTGAGGCTTCGGCTTGGCCGTTGCCTTGAGGGTAGTATGCTATTGAGGTGAAATACTTTATTTTCCACGATTCGAAGAACTCCTTGATAGATGCGCCAGTGAATTGCGTTCCATTGTCGGTTAATATGACCTTCGGTATCCCAAACCGACAGATGATTTGTCTCCAGACAAATTTTTGCACATCCAATTGAGTGATGGTCGCCAACGCTTTGGCTTCTACCCAATTGGTAAAGTAATCGGTGGAGACAATCAGGTACTTCTTATTTGGTGTTGGTGTAGTCGGCAGCGGTCCGACTATGTCAATGCCCCACTGCATGAATGGCCAGGGGCTAACCAGAGAGTGTAACTCTTCAGGGGGTGCTAAGTGGTTGGGCTTGTACCTTTGGCACTTATCGCATGCTTGGGAATATCTGAGTGCATCTTGATTCAAAGTTGGCCAGTAGAATCCTGCGCTAAGCGTCTTTTGTGCGAGCGATCTTCCTCCGGAATGGTTTCCACATTGCCCCTCGTGAATCTCGGCCAAGACCTTCAATGTCTCAGGGTGCCTTAAACATTGTAAGTTTTCCCCTGTGAAGCTCCGACGAAAAAGTCGGCCGCTGTCGAAGTAGTATCGTGCATCTTTCATTTGAATTTTGCGAGCTTCTAGTCGATCGTTTGGCAAGGTGCCATCCACCAAGTAGTCAACGAGTGGTTCTTGCCAACTTGGGGCGAGGTCAACTTCTCTCACTTCAATCTCCTTCATGTTAATGTTGCGCTGCTCTAGATACTCAATCGGGATCGAGTGTCTGAAGAGATAGTCGAGTGCCGATGCCAAATTTGCGAGTGCGTCGGCTTGTGCATTTTCGGCTCTAGGGAGCTGATGGAAGGTGAAGACTATGAAGTAAGTGAGCAGCTTTTGTACCTTGTTGTTGTACTGAAGCATCCTCGCATCTCTTGCAGCGTACTCCCCGATGGCCTGGTTAGTGATCAACTGAGAGTCGGAATGAATGGCAATCTTCTTAACTCCCAGTTCTTTAGCAAGGCCTAGGCCGCAAATCAGCGCCTCGTATTCTGCTTCATTGTTGGAGGCACTTCCCTCATCCACGTGAATCCGGTTGACCTGCGCATGGGCAATCTGGATTGAGATGACGAGGGCATCGTCATGCGGCCAATCAAGTCCAACCTTGTCATGCGATCGCTGCCGTGAGTGAACCTCTCCCAACGATTCCAAAGTAATCACTTTCCCGTCTCCTGCACGACCCGCGCCACACGTCAATTCACCTACATTCGGAAGGCAAGATTGGACACCTATGTTCAGTTTTTGAACGTTCCCCATGGCCGCTGCTACCGTGACCCCCCACCTGCAACGGGGACAGGCACAACGTTTTTTCAACAAACGGACGGTCTGTTGGCAGGAGAATCATCTCTGAGAGTCCCAAATCAGCTCCATGCCGACTTGGTCCTAAGGAGACACTTGGACACCCTGCGCAACCCGCAGGCCAACACCCAGGAACCAGGAGGGCATGGCTCTTCACATCTGTCTGAAGGTGCGCGATGTGCGCCCTGACGTGCTACTCGTCAAGAGCAAGCACTTAGGGGGTCACCTCTGCGACTCGGGCTGACACAGCAAGTCGAGCAGCTGAGCAACCAAGTTCGGGCCCAATCGGAGCTCTTACAACAGCTGTTGGGGGACATCGGGACTTCTAGAACCTCCGAGAAAGGCAAAGAACCTCGCAAGACGCTGGCGGACGCCCCGAAACGCGCTGGCAAGGAACATGTCCGCTGCCAGACAATGTCCCGAGATACGTCGCTGAGTGACTCAGGGGAAAAAAGCTGCACCCCCGGGGCAAGAGGACAGGATCAACCGAGGCCATCAGCCCGAGAACGACTCAGAGGACGCCCCGGAGCACTTTCGCGCATCGAGTACCAACGCGATAGCCGACGGCAACAAGCAGTCTCACGTGCATCACGCACCCACTCAAATGATCACAGCGAGGAAGACGAGACTTGCTCGCCAGCAGGCTCGAAAACTAAGCCCGCAGAAACTCGAGGGAGTCGACGCGATTTGACCCGGCGCGGAAACCCCCGTCACAAAGAACCTTTGCACGCTGAGGACGTTCGAAGGATACTAGATCAACGGCTCCAGGGAGTTCAGCGAGACGGAGACTTGGAAGATGACCTTTGGCGCCAAATTCAGACATCGTCATCTTCACCATTCGTGAGGGATATTGAGGAAGAGCCGTTCCCACAACGGTTTTCAACTCCGAACTTCAATCAATACAAGGGAACCTCCGATCCAGTAAAGCACATCAATTATTATCGGGGGGTCATGGTACCTCACATGCACAACGATGCGCTCATGTGCAAATTTTTCCAAACCTTGTTGCAAGGTCAGGCGACGACATGGTTCAACCATCTCCTCTGGAGATCAATCACTTCCTTCGAAGAGTTGAACCTTACTTTCGTGAAGGAGTACTCGCAGCTTCGTACCGTCGAAGTTAAGGATGACCACCTCTTCACCATCCAAAAGAGGTCTAAGAAAACCTTGCGGCAATACATCCGGAGGTATTGCAAAGAGAAGTCTCGCATTATTGGTTGCAGTGATCTCGTTGCAGCCATGACATTAAAGCAAGGCCTATGGCGGGAGAGCCAGCTCTACGGAGACATCGTCATGAGAAACTCCCGAAGTCTCACCATGATACTGTCCCTGGCGAAGCGACATGCATGCTGGGAGGATGAGAAAAGACCACACATGCCGCCAATCACATCGAGGAAGATGGACATCCCACAAAGGCGTTTGCGCAGCCAAAAGATGATGCCTACCGCGGGAACTCAGTCGAGAAAGCAAATAAGCGCATCATCTGGTTCTGTGAAACTCCTTCTCAATCCCTATACACAATAACGAAAATCAAACGAGGTTAAGGTGGAATCCCGCGGGGGGAGGGGGGTGGTTCAATCGAAAACACTATAATGCTTAAGTCAGTTTTCTGTGAGAGAATAATCTGACAGAGTGTTTGCAGAAATTTTTGATTACCTTTAGAAGTGAAATGAGATCTTCTATTTATAGTGAAGCCTTGAGGGTCACCAGAGCGTCTGATTGGTTGAAGGGGAAAATATTAAATAAGTGATTGTACCGAGTGTAATCACTTATTTATTAACAGATAAATAATTCGCTGGGAAATTATTTATTATCGACATTGATCTGATTAATTAATATATTAAATTAATGCGGAGACCGTTACATGTCAATGTCAATTTTACCGAGGGCAATATCAGCATTATGATAATTGTTGGCCACGTGGCGGCTCCTGAATATTCCGGTAATTTATGGCTCCAAAAATGCCCCTACATCGTTTAGGAATTCGAGGAATCCTAAGCGATGTAGTCTCCTTGTGGTTCCAGTAAATCACGTTTTAATATTTCGTATAGGAGTTGGACTCCTCTTTCCCAGATGTAGTTGAGGATTAACTTTGATCTTGTCCCAAAAAGGAATTCTCTGGGCTTGTAGTCCTGCCTTGAGTTGGTTTTGTGAGCCCAATTTACTACTAGGGTTTGTTTAATTTTCTTTATTTAAATGAGAGTATGTGACTCTTATTTGATAAAGAAAATTAAACCCTAATATTGCTTTAGTGGCTGTTGTGGTGAAGAAGTTCGGTTTCTCCATTTATCAGGTAAAACGTCTTCATCTTCTTCTTGATATTTGTTCCATATCCGTCGTGCAGAACATGGACTGCGCTAGTCTTGAGCTTGAGCGTGCCAAAAAAGCATGGCAAAAACGGCAAAGCAAAAAACACAAGAAGGAAAAGTGGGGCTAAACTGCAGTGGAGAAAAAGCAAGCAGGAGCTCTAGCTCGGCAGAGAAAAAGCAAGCAGGAGCTCTGTTGCGCGCGCTGCAGGGATTGGCGCCGAGCGGGTGAGAGGGATTCGGTGGGATGGCGCCGAAGCGCGGGTTGGCTAGCTGGAGGGGAAACAGCGGGTCTCGTAGGGCAGTGCTTGTCGGGTGCTTGCTGTGCCAAGGAAGGGACAGCATCCGGCTTTTTCTTTTTGTACACAGCTGCAGTTTTGTTTTTTTTTTCTTTTTTTTTGGTTGTTGTAAATAAATATGTATTAATTAATAAAATGCATATTTATATTTTTTTTATTTTTGTACATATATGTAAGTAAATATATACTAAAATATAAAGTATATATTTATCTTTTTTTGTAGGTAATATATATATATATGTATATATATTTATTTATTTATTGAAATTGACCAACTTTGTTCCCTTTTTAGCTGTGCTGTCTTTGGACGTTCCGGAAGTTCGAAGTTCTCGATCACAACGATTTCAGAGATGTCAAGTGGGAAGCAAGAAGTGAAGTCAGTGAAGCTGCACTTGTGGGAACGAGGAGGCTCACGTAGCGGGCGTCCATTCGTCGGGGAGCAAATCGAGCTACTCGACCTTGACGAGTTTGAGAAGTGGAGGAGTCTCCATGAAGATGCTTTCCCTGAAGGCATGGTTGTTGCGCTTGGCGACGCGTGTGGAGCTACGAAGGCCCCGAGGGCAGCTGTTTCCAGAAGCAAGAACGCGAAGCTTCTCTGGTGGATCCAATTTCACCCTCTGATCATCAACTGGGGTTTCAAGTTTCCGTTCTCGAAGCTATTCACCAAGATCATCTGCCAGATGGGGTGTTGCCCTTCCCAGCTGCACGTCGACGCTTACCTCCACATCATGTGCTTTGAGAAGCTGAATGAGCTCTTCAACTTGGAGCTTACTGAGGATGAGTTCTGGCACTGCTACTCGGTGGAGCACAAACCAATTCCCGGCACGCGGAGTACACATGTGGTCCCGAAGGTTGAGCTTTTTGTGGGCACCTTGTTTGATGACGAATTGTATCGAACGTCGGGCATTGAAGTTGGTGGCGAATGGGATCGTAATTGCGTCAATGGTCTGAATATTGCTTGGTCCGTCTGCTTTGTACATCATCACCAAGTTCCATGCTGACACCAAGAAGGTTGACAGAGTTCTCATGGTTCCCCCGCAGTTTAGTGAGATGAGCTGGTTACTTAGTCCTCGTAGATGCATGGCTGGTGGGCGTCCTCCCGCGGACTTGATCAGAAGCTGGTTTATTACCCCGAGGCACAGGAAGCACTCCAAGCCTTTGTCATGCGAAGCACTCCAAGCCTTTGTCATGCGAAGCACTCCAAGCCTTTGTCATGCGAAGCACTCCAAGCCTTTGTCATGCGAAGCACTCCAAGCCTTCGCCCCGCGAAGCCCTCTAAGCCTTCGCCCCGCGAAGCATTCTAAGCCTTCGCCCCGCGAAGCACTCTAAGCCTTCGCCCCGCGAAGCACTCTAAACCTTCGCCCCGCGAAGCACTTCAAGCCTTCCCCCCGCGAAGCACTTCAAGCCTTCACCCCGCGAAGCACCCCAAGTTTTCGCCATATGAAGCACTCCAAGCCTTTTCCATGCAAAGCACCCGAGTCTTCGCCATACGAAGCACTCCAAGCCTTCACCATGCGAAGAACTCAAAGTTTTTGCCACGCAAAGCACGACAAGTCTTTACCTTGTGGACCACGCCATGACTTCGCCACGCGAAGCGCTCAAGGCTCGTCTCAGCGAGGCACATGAAACCATCCAAGAACTTGACTTGTTGGAGTTGAAAAGCTACTAAAAAAATGCTTCCAACCCCACCAAGAGGGGCAACCACCAGGCCATGACAAACAGTGGGCAAATGTTTTAACATGAGAAGTCCAATTCTGCATTTCAGTGCACGGGATCGAGATTCATTCGATCGTAGTTCGCTCAATTTTTCTCACCCTGACATGTTCTTGATGTACCTAAAAAGATATGGAAGTTAGGTTTCCAACACCACTGACCTCACTCAATTCCAAGTTGTGACGAGTTCACAGCGAACGTTTTTGTACACGAAGGTCAACTGCACGTACCAGTGCACGAGTAAGAGATTCATTCAGTCATAGACCACTGATTTTTTATCACCCTGACATGAGGTCGATGGATTTAGAAATGTATGAAAGTTATCTTTCCAACGCCGTTGACCTTACTTAATTCCGAGTTGTGACGAGTTCCCAGAAAACGTTTTTTCACACAAAGGTCAATCGCATGAACCAGCGCACGAGCACAAGATTCAACCAATCGTACAAGGCTTAATTTGGATAGTCTTGGAATGAGCCTCATGGCTGTAGAAATATATGGAACTTAGCTTTCCAACCCCACCAGCGGCACTCAATTCAAATCTAAAACGAAGTGGGAAGACCAAATTTACTACACAAAGGTCAAATCTGCCGAAAATCACAAAACACTCAAAAAAAAGTGGAAGTCTTCTATTAATGAAAATTAAAGAAGTTGGAAATTCACTAGTTGAATGCTCAAACATGTATTCAATGCTAAGATCAAGCCACGGACCAAGAAGAATCATGAAGCTCATCACCAGGAATGACACGACCTCAGAGTCTCTCCGTCAACCCATGAGCAAGCCTTGGAGGCCTTCGGTCATCTCATCGTGGACATCCAGTGACACATCGTCCATGACCTTCTTTAAACAATAGGGGCAAACTCCTCAACATCGCATACTTGGCATTGATGGCATCTCCAAGCTCTCTTCCTTCAATTAGGCGATGATGTCTGACGTCTCGAGCTTTGCAGGGGGCATGATCGATCCTCCATCCTATGTTCTGCCTTACTACACCCCATTCTGAGCTCAACAAGGTCTTGAAGATCAAATCTCTGAAAGGTCATCCATCATCCAATGCAACTCCTTGGAAAGCTTCAGTTACTTCATGGCACCACATTCACTTCGTTTCGCGTCATGGGAAGCCTTGCTTCGAAGATGAAGCACATCTCACCTCGTAGTTGCAACACACATTACCTTGCATCTGGAACAAGCCTTATGCTGGGTTGTGACACGTCGCACTTCAAGTGATGGGACTCTTCGCCTCGTACTTGCACATCGTCTTGCCTTGTAGTTGCACCATATATCACCTCGCAATCGCAGCATATCTCGCCTTGTAGTTGCACCATACCTCGCCTCGCACTCGGACCATATCTCGCCTTGTAGTTGCACTCCGCTACAGCTTGCTTGCACTCTGCTGCACCTCGCGCCTTGCACTCCGCTGCACTTCGCACCGCACTCTGCTGCATCTTGAACCGCACACTGCCACACCTCGCGCCTTACACACTGCTGCACCTCGCGCCTTGCACATTGCTGCACCTCACTCCTCGCACTCTGCTGCACCTCGCGCCTTGCACTCTGATGCACCTCGCGCCTTGCACTCTGATGCACCTCGCGCCTTGCACTCTGATGCACCTCGCGTCGCACTCCACAACACCTTGCTCCCACTTTGCTACACCTCGCACCTTGCACACTGCTGCACCTCGCGCCTTGCACACTGCTGCACCTCGCGCCTTGCACACTGCTGCACCTCGCGCCTCGCACTCTGCTGCACCTCGTGCCTCGCACTCTGCTGCACCTCGCGCCTTGCACTCTGCTGCATCTCGCGTCGCACTCTGCTGCACCTCGCGTCGCACTCTGCTGCACCTCGCCTTGCATTCTGCGGCACCACGCATTGCAGTCTGCTTCACCTCCCCGTTGAAGGCCTTGATGTTGGTTCCGCCCACACTTGAAGATGATGAATCCGTTAGCGCGTCAAACTCTTCTTTTCACAAAGCATCATAATCATGTCAACTGGAGGAGTGTCTTGGTGTCAAGTCCATTATCTCTTGAGGTCGGAAGCTCTAATAAGTTCCGGACATGCCAACATATGATACTGCACAAAATGAGGTCTTCAAGATTACACAAGAAGTATGCCTTCATATATCTTGAAATGATTGTCTCAGAGAGTAGAGCGCACCACTGCTTGAATTATTGCAATTAGACAACAATAACTCCTGAAATCTTCAAAACAGTGAAACAACAAAAAGATATATATACATATATATTATCATATATATATATATATATGTGTATTTGGTGTGATATTGCGTTGCGGCAAAAGAGAAAAAGCAAAAAGACGAAAACAGTTGAAAAGTTGATTAAACAAATACAAAGTTACAAATTGAACAAATGATGAAAGGATGGTGACGTGCTCCAACACTTGCTGCTCTGTGACATGCGCCCACAGTTGCGTATGCACTCTTGCTGCTCCTTAATCCAAAGCACATGTTTTTTGAGATCGGAGGTTACAAATGCTTATTTTAAGGAGAAAAGGCAAACCCTAATTCTTGGCGGACTTTCTATCTGTAAATGGAGCAAAATGCTGGAGCCCACCTTCCAGCTACAGAGGACGCATGGCACATGCATGAATGAACGAAGAGGGGCTGTTGCAAGCCCTGTTACGCGGGACCCTCTTGAAGACTTTTCTTCACGACCCAACCGTCCGCCTGGCTGCTGGTCTTCCTGCAGCCCTCCAATTGGATCGCACCAGCAGATCGGAGGGGGGGGGGGGGGGGGGGGGGGGGGGTCTAGCTTTTTCTTTTGACAATTGCCAATCTCCAAATTTGCAAAAACCAACTGAGATAGAAAAAATAAAAAAGCAACAAAGGCTCTATACCTGACAGACGGCGCACCTCAACTTCCTTCGACAATAAAACAATATTAGGATTTATTTTTCTTTATAAAAATAAGAGTCACATACTCTCGTTTAAATAAAGAAAATTATGCAAATCCTAATAGTTAATTGATCTCGCAAAACAAACTTAAAGCAGGACTACAAGCCCAAAAAATTCCATTTTGGAACAGAATCAAAGTCAATCTCCAGCTACATCCAGAAAAGAGGAGTCCTACTCCTATACGAAATATGAAGACGTGATTTACTGGAACCACAAGAAGACTATATCCCTTAGAATTCCTCAAATTCCTAAACGATGTGGGGGCATTTGTAGAGCCATAAATTACCAGAATATTCAGGAGCCACCACATGGACAACAATTCTCATAATGCCGATATTGCCCTCGGTAAAATTGACATCGACATGTAACGGTCTCCGCATTAATTTAATATATTTACCAGCTAAATATATTAATTAATCAAATCAATGTCGATAATAAATAATTTTCCAACGAATTATTTATCTATTAATAAATAAATGATTACACTCGGTACAATCACTTATTTAATATTTTCCCCTTCAACCAATCAGACGCTCCGGTGACCCTCAAGACTTCACTATAAATAGAAGACCTCATTTCACTTCTAAAGGTAATAAAAAATTTCTGCAAACACTCTGTCGGTTTATTCTCTCAGAAAACTGACTTAAGTATCGGAGCGTTTACGGTTGAACCACTTTGTCGATGCAGAAATCGTCCGGCTATGTGAAGTTCCTTCTCGATTCCTACACACAAGAATAAAAATCAAACGGGGTTAAGTTTGAATCCGGGGGGGGGGGGGGGGGGTGGTTCAACCGAAAACGCTCCGATGCTTAAGTCAGTTTTCTGAGAGAGAATAATCTGACAGAGTGTTTGCAGAAATTTTTGATTACCTTTAGAAGTGAAAGGAGGTCTTCTATTTATAGTGAAGCCTTGAGGGTCACCGGAGCGTCTGATTGGTTGAAGAGGAAAATATTAAATAAGTGATTGTACCGAGTGTAATCACTTATTTATTAACAGATAAATAATTCGCTGGGAAATTATTTATTATCGACATTGATCTGATTAATTAATATATTTAGCTGGTAAATATATTAAATTAATGCAGATACCGTTACATGTCGATGTCAATTTTACCGAGGGCAATATCGGCATTATGAGAATTGTTGGTCACGTGGCAGCTCCTGAATATTCTGGTAATTTATGGCTCCACAGTAACAGAGTTACATAATTGTTGTTCCACGTTGGTTATTTGGGAGAATAGAGGAAAAAATTGTTGGGTTTATTCTAATTGAATTTTGGGTTTCTGAAATTTCGTATGATATTATGATTTTTGCGAGATCTTGCATGTATTAATCTAGCAGAGAATGAGTGCAGGAAACAAAGCAGGGATCACATAGTTTACGTAGATGCAAGTTGCATTAAGTGAAGACCCAGGAACCCAGCCAATTGCGTGGTTTCAATATTGTAATAAGAAATTATTGGGGACATGTGAGGTTGGGTTTACTCTTTTTTTGCTTTTATCACAAATGATGCAAGCTGTATTTCAGTATGATTCTACATAAGCTGGGGACACAAGTGAGGCTGGGTTTCATATCCACAGCTTTCAGACTTCATGTAACTTCGATAAGCAAGAAGTATTGAGGTAAAGTTTTATTTTTCCTCATTGGTTTAAGATTTTTAGTTTATTGGCTTTTTCCATCAAATTTTGAGGTAGACTTCTATCTTTGAATTCATTTAAGATTGGTTTAGGTTAAGTAAGGCTTGGAAAATAAATTTTTTTGGAAAGCAACCGGTATAATCACTGTAGAACAGAAATATTGGATAACCAGTTAAGAGATAATGATGATCAAGCCGGGAAAAACGAAGAATGAACCCAAAAGTAACATCCAAAAAACAATACAATGAACAATGAACCAAAAAATAACATCCAAATAGATTGGTTCATCACTAAGATTGGTTTAGGTTGGTTCGTCAGTAAGATTGGTTCATCAGTAAGGTTGTTTGTACTTTTGGTTCACATTTCATCTCCAAAAAAAACTGGTTTAGGTTAGGTAAGCCTTCCAACTTTCTGTATGGATTGTTGTATAACCAATTGCACCTAGGCTTGGTCAAATAAAGATTGGTTTGTTTGACCTGATTGCTTTACTATGTGTTTTGAGTGCATTGTAGTTTAATCATCAAAATAATTTTGGTTTGCAATGCATTAGCTTATTTTCTCCCTTTTTAATATAGTTTCCTGCAATTTGAAATATTAATTGGTATTGAACTAAACTGAAACTAAACTAAACTAAACTGAAATATTAATTTCTCTTTTTTTATATCATCAAAAGAATTTTGTTATAGATTATGTCATTTTGAACTAATCTGAAACTAGCATTGCATAACACTTCCTTTCTCTTTTGTTTAAAATATTAATCTCTCTTGACCCAGAAATGGGAAAAAAAGAGAGAAGAGATTTCAATCTTTCAAATCTACAAACAGTTGGAACTTGGAATCAAATCAAATCTACAAAGAATTGAAATTTATCTATTCATGTTCGAAAATCTTTCAGGAGGAATTTGAGACACTTCCTTTCTCTTTTGTTTAAAATATTAATCTCTCTTGACCCAGAAATGGGAAAAAAAGAGAGAAGAGATTTCAATCTCTCAAATCTACAAACAGTTGGAACTTGGAATCAAATCAAATCTATAAAGAATTGAAATTTATCTATTCATGTTCGAAAATCTTTCAGGAGGAATTTGAGACTGAGGAATTGATGTTCTTACTTGGCATTGCAAGGTTCATTGCCCTTGACATGTTAAAATAATAAACAGTTTTCTTGGTTTAAAAGCATTGCTAATGCTTTTATATGTGCTTTAATATTGGAATTTTTTGGAATCTGTTTTTTGTGTGTGCAACATATCATATATGGATATACTTTTTTAGGATTTTTAGATTTTACACATAAAAAATTGAAGTGTAGTATGTTTTTCATAGATTCGGTGCACTACTCACCAATAAATTAAATTTCTATTGTAGTAATATTAATTGTGTTTTCAATTTTCCTAAATTCGAAAATTAGCGAATGAGTACTCCTAGATTGGCGCATTAAGTCAACAAATGAGTTTAGAAAACTATTGAGGTAATAGTAACACAATTATAAATTTTTGCAGCAGGCTTGACACTTAAACGCTATTACAATTTGCAGCCATACCCTGAGATTGCCACAAAGCTTCTCCAAGGTGAGGAATGCACAATTTTGGCCTACAGTTGTAGCAGCTAATCCGACTATTAGGTGGTATAATTGTACCTCAATTTATAACCAGCTGATCCCAGTATAAAAGCAGTGTATGTTGGGTGTTCTTCATTTGTACTATTTTCATGCATGAAATCAAATTGATAGGACCATATTTCATTCCGTCTTTTGGAAATTGATTTAATTTCTTTCTTTCATATAGTTTTGAAATTCATTGTTCAACCTAATTTCTAAGTTTGAAGATGAATATTAATGCCATTCATGTTTTCATATGTTTTTTGTTTCAACGACTCTTTGTAAACTTTTGTCTCTTTAATTTTTGATAGGTTGACGAAATTGGCACGTGTTGAAAAAGTATTAGCAAAATTTTGAGGTACTTTTTTTATATGAAATTTACTGGGTTGAGTGAGGAAACTAGAGAATTTGAAGCAAATTTTTACAAGGGCAATTATTCATTGACTGAAATTTTCAATAAAGGGGGACCTAATTGTGCCTAATTAGATCATATTATCACATGTCATATGGTATTTATTAAATTTTTACTAAATTATGGATCTTCATTGCCGTTCGATTTGTCTACTAGAATTTATTGCCTAGAAAATTAAATGACTGTTTGGTCATTTTCATGTGTAGGTAATTAAATTTAGAGCAAACAAAAGATTTTGAAAGATATGGCGCTTTCTTAAATTTTATGTAGGTAAGTGCTGATTACATTTTATATTTTGGTTTGGTTAGTTGTAATTAGTTTGTCATTAACTATGCATGTTTAACTTTGTCTTTCTGCATTGATATTATTCTATTCTCAGAGAAGCAGGATTTTACTGTTTATAAACAGTGGAATCCCTTAAATGCCCTTCTTAGTTGTTAAACTTTATTTACTGTATACTTTGTCATATAGTAAAAGGACAAAATTACCTTGCTTTTTCTTTACGTTTAACACAATATCGTCTCTTTTTTTTTGTTGGATGAAGCAGTCTCCTCTTTTTTCTCTTTGACTTCTCTGAGTTTCATTTTCTTTCTCCCCTCATCCTTTTCTTCGTGCTGCTTGCACCGGTGCAGCCTCCTACAATAGGTTACCATCCTACAGTTTCACCATAGGTTTCGACAGTGGTCTTCAACCCAAATATCAAGATCTCATCCATTGTTAAACCCAAATTTGAGACCCTAAATTTTACCCGCTCTAAATCTCTCTTCAGTTCTTCCTATCAAGAGATTTGACTTTAATTGTCAATTTGCTTCCTCTCAATTTCTGTTTTTCTTTCCCTCCGTGTTTCTCTACTTCATTAATTTTGAGGTGCGCTTTGTTTATGTTGTCTGAATTAATTTTGTGGCGTGCTTTGTTTATGTTCTTTATTACTATGTTTATTACGTTTTTGTTTGGGTATGTTATAGAAGTCATGCGCTCATATATTCTTTTGTCCATTAAATGGGATATTTTTGTGTTTGTTTCTCACTAATAATAGAAAGGATTACTCTTCAATTCCAACATAGTTATCCACCAAATTTTGTTTATTGATTTCTTGCATTTGGAGTTATGGTGAACTTGCGGTTGGTATCTATTATGTATCTCTGTTTAAATTTTTATTTTCCGAATTAACAATTCAACTTCTTACAGACCTTCCCTCACAAATTCGGGTTTTTGTTTGCTTTTTTATTCTCAGAAAATTTGACATGCGCAATGAGGATTAAGGATCCAGGCTTCCCACAAAGAGCTTGATAATCAAAGACCATCATTCTTTATGTGGTATCTATAGTTTTTTTCATATCTTTCTTTCCCATATTCCTGACTGTAGTTTTCATTTACAGTTTTCTACTTTCTGAAAAATGGTAGATTTAGATAACTGTTTTGGTTGCTGTTTTCATTTCTTTCCGTCTTCTGAAAATTGCATCATGGATATTGGATTGAGGAGACAATAGCTACCTATCTATTTCTTGGCGTTAGTTGAATTATGTTGCGTTGAAATATTTGGTCTGGCCTCTTGATGCTACTATGAAATTGTTGTCGAATATTTCAGTTCTACGCCCATTTTATTCCATTGGAAGTGTTATCTTATTTTTGCTTTTTTTTATAGGCGAGTAGTTGATGGAATTGCAAATGGGGTTGGTATTGCATGTTCTTTGGTACGAGAGGTTATCAAATATTTAAAATTTCTCCTTATCTTTTAGTGTATAGAAAAAGAGCACAGGCTCTTTTTGACGCCTCATCAACCCCATCGATTTCCTTCGCTTCGATGCCCCTTTCATCATCAAAGATCACTAACTCCTGTTCAGTTTGCAGCAAGAGGTCCTTCATTGATTATTTTCGATATTAAAAAAATTAAAAATTAAAATTCATATCTATGGCATCACCTCTGAGTGCAATTTTTTTTTTAGTCTACAAACTGTTTGATAAAAGTTCAAGTGCCAATCTTTGAGTGAATGACAGTAGCGTTTTAGTCTAAGAACCACAAATGTTATAGCGGGTAACCAATATGAAAATTGTTCTCACATAAAAATCTGTAGTTTAATTTCATTCTTCTTATCAGTTATGTTAGGCCTAATTGAATTGAAAGCATTGATTTACTTCAACTTTAATAATCAAAGATTTTTGGTTTGAGCATATACAATATTCAGACGCAATTACTTGGTGCTAATAAGTATTGATGCTGCTAAGAAGAAATATATCAGCTATCATTTTTAGTATAGTGTCATTCTTCTGCAGATATGCCTTGCATGCAATGTGGTTTGTTTGGCATCGATGTTCTTAAGAACAAAAAAACATTAGTAGAGCTACTGCCTGCAATGTGGTTTATTTTCATGGAGGAAAATTGCATGTTGTTGATGATCAATAAACCCAAAATCGAAACGTGGATATGATGGGGTTTCAAAAGAACCCTAAATCGATGTGGGTTGATTAATTGATTGATTGATTATGATAATGCAGGTGCATGAAGGTTTAGACCTGCACATGGGTTGAATCAAGTTAAATAACGGTTAGATTGCTTAAGTGATGGTAGATTTTTTCTTTATCCTTTTTTGACATACACTATGTGTTCGCCATTTTTACTCAAAGAAGTTTCTGTTTAGAAAAATTGGATGTTTTTGTTTTAAACATTTTTTTTTATTTATGAAAGGAAAAGTAATATTCTATGAAGTATTGGTTTCCTTGATGAGTTCTTTAATAACATGGTCAAACAAAACTTTGTGCTGATATGTTAATAAGACAACATGATTGATTCAAAAACTTGATATGGTATTAAGAAAATGCACATTGTCAAACTATCAGTCTAATCAAGTTGGTATTAATGAAATGAATCTAAATCGAACAAGGATAACCTTGATAGAAAAGACTGAAGTATCTATCATTCAAAATCTATTCATGATTTTGTTACAGAGTTACTTGGTTTGATTAAGCTGATAAATAAGCTAGATGCTTTCTTGGACTATCACATGCTACAGCTATTGATAACATTTTCTGGTTTTGAATTTAAAAATCTATTTAAATAGATTTTTTTTGTGTCGAATCTAGATAGACGAAAATTGATTATGACACCTTCATCTGGCCTATTACCTATTTTTTTTAATTTCTTTAATATTGTCGTGTTCTAAGAATTAATATTTACTGTTAATCTTTAAGTCTTCTGTCTTCTGCATAACAAAATCAAATTTAATTCTAAGCTTTACTTATTGCATGCATTATGCTGCAACAGCTGCTCATCTTCATCATTCTTTCCACAATTTTTATTAATAGCAGCATCATGCTATGCCGTATCAACAACCAACAACACTAATGAGATCATGACTGTTTGGTTGGCGAACTACATTGTATGGATGAGGCTTACCTTCACAGATGCTTTCCTTACTCTTGGCAGGTATCAAATTAACTTATACACGTGGAACTCTTTAGGATTTTTTGTTTTGTTTAAAAGTTCAAAATGTTGATGAATATGGATTTGAAAAATCTTCAATCCTATTGTGGGTTTCAATTTTAATTTTCCCATAATAAAAACTGTAAAATTGATTGAAGTTTTGCGAGTTTACTTCGTATTTATATGATTGTATAGCCCTAGAAATTATTACAGTTAGTGTGTTTGAACAAAATTGGGTTCTAGATTTGGTTTCTCTATGCAGAAATTTCATTTTAGTGATTAGGAATATTTGCTTACATATGCTACGTAATGATGAAACATGCTTTTCTAAGTTTTGTAACAATTTATGCCACAATCGAACAAAATTTAAACCTAAAACTCTACATTTCCGCGGCATCGCGCAGGTTGAAACACTAGTATAACCTATTATATTGGAAATTTAGAAATAAATTCAAAAGTCCAATCAATCCGAACTTTATATCAATAAACTCAGAATAAAATTATGAACATTTTTCATGCTGACCCCATCTCGCGGAGACGCCAAACGCACCACCACAAGTCTCTATGCATGGTGGTCACGCGCTGGTCTTAGGGGTCGTCTTCCAGACCCGTTTGTTTGGTTTTTGGGTTGCCCGACCCGCAATGGTGACCCAACCATGTCTCAGCCATTCCACATCCGTTTTCAACATTCCTAACGTCAAACTTAATCTTAACTTGCTAATGAGAAGATCTTTGAGGTTAAAAAGGAGAAACACTTGCATAAACTCATGGTTTAACCTTACCACTTTTTGAATATGGCTTTCCAGCTATATCCTCGACCTTTTCCTGGTCCATACTTCTCTCCTTTTGTCCTGAAACGACCATAGGACCTTTAGGAGGATATTATCACACATGTTTTCGAGTTTCCAAGCCTAGAACTAAGAACTCGAAGTAGGAGCTTCATGGGTTCCATATTCTCCTCACTATTTTTCTGTGTTTTCCTCATTCATTTCTTTCAGTTTTCTCCCCTTTTCCTTTATTCTCCCTCACTTTCTCTCTTTTTTTTTTTCTCTATTCTCCCTCACTTTCTCTCATCTTTCTCCTTTTCTTCATTTTCGGTCGTTAAGCACTGAACCGCCATTGGACACACAACACACTCATATATAGCCATAAAAGTTGTTGAGAAAAAGGAATAGGAGGAAAAGTGAAGACTTTTGTAGAACTCTCTACTCCCTTGGTGCAAAATTACTAAAATACCCTTAAATTCATTTCATTTTTTTCCGTGAAATTCCGGGGCATTGCACTATTGACCCCAACTTGCAAGTACGTACCACCTATTTAGTCCTATAGGTGTGGGACCTCGCGTATTGTTAGGAGCAAAAACCACATATTTTCTATTAAATTTTATTTTTCTATTCATTTGACATTAGATTCTTTAATATTCCCTCTCACATGGGACCACCACTTAGTGGGCCACAGGTCTAGCTAATGCCACATCGGTTGTTAAATGCGAAAGCAAGGGTAGGTAGTAATATAAAGATCCGAAAATGCGAAAAATGTAATTTTGTAAGTTAAAATGGACGATTTTGCTCTCATATTCGAAAGTTGACTTTTGGTTGCGAATACTTTTCAACACTTTCGTGAGAATCATTGCGTAAGTCTCGAAGTCACGAGTCTGTAGACAGACGACACGTCAAAATTGGAGAACGTCTGAATTCGTTACGGGTCAAAAGTTTAATAGGGGTGTTTTGGTAATTTGATATAAATAATATTTTGGTAATCTTACAAAAAGTATATTCTGGGATGGTTTTCTTTTGCCCCCTTTACCCTTCCTTCTGCCAACTTAGAAGAAGTTCTGAGGGAGAAATGAATCTGGAAAGGAGCAAGAAAAGGAGAAGGAAAACTCATGACCATAAACTAGAAATACGCCGCGAGATTTTATATTTGAATTTTAAACTCTAGACTCTAAAGCTTGGAAATAGGTGTTCGAACATTCTTCTGGAGTCCTTGTGATTAGTTTAAGCCAAAGAAATGAAGAGTTGGAAGTTGGAATCACCTGGATAGGGAGATACAATGATCGACTGAAAAAGTTGGAAGGATTTGTCAAAGCTTGATGAGTCAAGTCCTACGAGCAGACCTGTGGCCACCACTCGCAGGGAGCCTCATTAGCGCGTCGGAGCTAGTGCACACCACTTGTGTTTCTGAGAAACACGAGTTCTAGAGTGTTCAATGTCATGAACACGTTGGTGCAACTTTCAAGATGATTGGGCATCGTCTCGTTGCAGTTTTAGGTTTCCGAAGGGTTATGTCTTGGTGTTTAGTTTGTTTTTAATCTCGAAAAAATTAGGGAAATTAAATCTAAGATATTTGGGATATTATAGACTTTTAGTAATGATTTATAACATGCGATAAAATTCCCAAAAATTATAGGGGAATGTACAACTCGGAATTTGGCTATAAGGGCGGTGTGTGAGTTGACTTTCTTTATTAAAATTTTATACGTACGTAGTTAAATATTATTAATTGACTTATTGCATAATTTGTGTTTTAATAGTTTGATTACAATTTTCAAATGATTATTTGATGTTTTTTTTACAATTATCGATTGATTTCAGAATACTAGTTTAACGATGTTTGTGAAACTATTGTGTTGGGCTTAGGGCCGGGTTATAATGCATTTGGACTCGAACATGAGTAAAAGATTGTGTTAAATGAGATTTCATGGTTTGGGATCTATTTGACCATAAGAACCAATCCTCAAACATGGATAACGCTTAGACATTCGCAGCCGACTCCGTTGATCATAAGGTTGTGAAGCCAAAATGTGATGTGCTTTTAATTATAGCTCGGATGGTATTCGTGCAGTTCTCGGGGATATGATGACAGTCTAAATGGTGCTACATGCAATTTCCAGACTTGACTTGAACGGTACCTGGTGCATTTCCCGAGGTTGTCTGTATAAATTGGTTATCGAGGATTGGTTAGTTGACTTGTTGAAGTTGGAGAGGTTTCCTAAAGAATTGCTAGTACTTGGTTATGATTACTTGTGCTTTAATCTTCTCGTATGAATTGAATTTACTGATTGATAGTTGCTTGACGAATATTTGTACTTATGTGACTTTCTAGCTGATTTTTTTTTTAAGAGAATGTTGTTTAATTTGAAATTTGATTCTTTAATTTATTCTATATGATGTAGAAATCGAGGGTAACTATTATTTTCTTGATAAATGTGTTTCTAAAATACTACTTTATTCACTTACACATTTCCGTATTTTTAATGACCATCTAAGTTGTTGCAAAAGAACCGGGGCTGTACAAAAAGTGGAGTGTTAGGATCCGTCCCAATCCCTCCTGGATTAACGAGGGACGCTCCTGATCCCGTCTGACACGTAGTGTCAAACCAGGGAAAATTTGAACCTTTAGCCAGCAGGCTTCTAGAGTAAGCCAGGATCCGGAGGAGGTATGTGATGTCTCGGTCTCTGCTACAGTCCACACCGCATTCAACCTGAAGGGCATTGAAAACAGAAAGACTGTGAGTGGACGAAAATAAAAGAGTTTATAAAACATATTTCATAAAAGACCTTTATGCCCTTCACAAAAAGCGTGCATGCATAGGAAAACCATTTATCAAACTACATATGTTTAAACAACCATAATCATACGGGCCCCTGCCCAAAACCATTTACAGAAAACCACAACATAACAAACATATGTGGAATCTCAGCCCAAATCCATTTATCAATCATAAAACACAATTTCGCAAAACCAATTGAAATCATGTTTATCATATATCATATAACCAATCCTCTCACGGTATCTAGAACTACACGCGTGCTACCTGGGGTCTCAAAACTCAAGTCTCCCTAGGGTCCACCCAGGTCAATGTCCGAAGATCAATGACCCTCCCTGGGGGTTATAATTCATAGCCTTTCTGAGAGTAAGGACCCTCCCCGGAGGAGACAATCATATATAAAGGATGGTATACAAAAAACCTTTCAAGGGTTCATGCTGGCCCCCATAAACCGTCATGAACCATAAAAACCTTTCAAGGGTTCATGCCGATCCCCATAAACCGTTATGAACCATAAATCCATTTATGGGTCCCCGACCCGAAGTCACAATCTTAAAACATAACTGGCCCTAAGCCTGAATCCACATACAAACTGGGCCTCGTGCTCGATTTCGTAAACTAAATGGGCCTCGTGCCCGATATCGTAAACCAAATGGGCCTTGTGCCCAATATAGTAAACCAAATGGGCCTTGTGCCCAATACGTAAGTCAACTGGGCTCCGAGCCCGATACGCAAACCAATTGGGCCTCGAGCCTGATACGTAAACCAACTGGGCCCTCGGCCTGATGCTTGGTTAAATCAAATGGACTTCAAGTCCGAGAGTTCGTAAATCTATTGGGTCTTGTGCCCAGTCCATATTTCCAAATCTGAAACCGATTTAAGAACCAATTGGGCCTCTGGCCCGAGAACGTAGCTAAAAGGACTTCGAGTCCGAGGGTTTTCAAAACAAATAGGTCTCGAACCCGAGTTTACCTTTTCAAATCCAAAACCATTTCACGAAATCATTTGCAAAACTATAAGTACGGAAAATAAGTGTAAAACTGAAAATCTCGATTTACGTACAAGCACGTAAATCGCCTCGAAATGCGTGAAACCATATAAATCACAATCATCCAAATCATCATCATAGAATCATATCTATAAACCATATAAAATATTTATGCATGCATCACAGTTTAGAAATCAAGGTCTACTCACAGACCGTCCTAAGTTGCCACCTCGATTTGCATGCTGTAAGCCTCACCGGACTAATCTTCGTCACCGGGACTCCCAAACCTCCTTGATCGATAATGGCGATGACGACTTCCTCCGCCATTCACTGTCATTCCAGCCAGCCATTCCCTACGCAAAAGGTCCCCACAGAGTAGTCCTTGTGTCTCCGCCGTGGGCCGCCTTGAGCCGCCGTCCCCTCAGTCCCTCAGGTCACTCTCTCTCGGTTAATCTTTCATAATAGCATATGAAGATGAGATGAGGGTGGTGATATGTGTGTTCGTTTTTTGAAAGAAAAGAAGAAGAAATGGAAATGGTGGTCGCGGGAGAGAAGAGAGATTAGTTAGATGATGATGATGATCATCAGAAAAGAGAAGAGAGATTAGTTAGATGATGATGATGATCATCAGAAAAGAGAGAGAGAGATGGACGGTGAGGATTGAGGAAGGATAAGCATGGATGGCTAGGATTAAAAGATGAGATGAGTGGAAATTATAAAATAATAAAAATAATATTATTTAATTAATTATATCCACAAATTAGGGGTTTGGGTCAATGGGATGAGTAACACTTGTCACTCATCCATGGGTCCCACCTAAAATATCTGCCCAAACAGATATTGCCACCTCAACATTGCCTCGTAATACGTGCATAGTGAAATTGAACTTTCGTGAACCATAACTTTCCCGTCCAAAGTCCGATTTCGGCATGCCGCCTGTCTACGGATTCGTATTGACCTGATTTACGTAACGATCCTCAGCCCTTGGTCATCGGACCTCCCGGATCAAAAGTCAACTGTTTACCCCTTTTAACTAAATTACCAAAATACCCATGAACTTCCGAACGTCATAACTTCTTCCTCGAATGTCGGAATCGGACGTGCTACCTGTCTATGAACTCGTGACGTCCCGAACTATGTCATAGTCATCGGCCAGAGTCCATTTGACAGCCCGAACAAAAAGTCAAAATTTTGCCCACGACTAGGGGCAAAACGGTCATTTTGCATCGTTCATTCGAAATCACCGCACTAATCACCGATTAACCTCACTAATCCTTGATTAGTCACTAATCTAATCCCAAAATTCGGGACGGGTCGTTAGAAACTTCCCTTCTTAATTAATTTCTACCTTGAAATTCTATCTATCTTGATTCCACAATCACCACGTGGAAAACAATTTCGACCTCACATCAAATGTACACTTGTACACCCAATAACCAGAACGATACTCATCTGCAACCAGAAGTTCCACCAACCCTCATGTCGCATCGACTACATTCGACCACGTCGAATGACAGTAATCACACGTTCTGAATTGATACCACTTGTCAAATCTACCCTTTCGCTGACGCATTCGAAAAACTGTCGCCACTTGACAGCCGCCAGTCGAAAACTAACATTATACTTACTTGTGGTTACACTAACCACCAACTCACTCAACATGAGTATACATCTACCAACACCTCACTCAACATGCCACTGGTATATCCTTTATACCGTCACCGGACACCACAAGTCTGTCCAATATCGTACCTATAATAACGTACAGGGTACGTACATCTATCCATCAACCAGCCTACAACAACCTAGGTCGTAGCCAATCACGTTTCGATTCTGGAGTCCATCTGTCCAATCTAGTACTAGACAGAATCAATACTCCAACCCATCGTCCATTTCAAGTCCCATGGTCACCCGACTAGTAACAAAACGTCTACTTCTAATCACGTAATCCAACACGTACCAATCCGACTCATGCCCACCAAGGCGTACCTACTCATGCCAATTGGCATCAAATCTCATCCACGTCTACCGAAACGCACCAAATCCGAACCTATCGGTTACCTGCTCAATTGATTACCAACTAAAACGATTACCACCGTGCATTGGATTGACTTCATAGGGAAGCCAATCCCAACATCCACACATCTAAGGCTGACCAAATCCAACCTCGTCGGAAACCTACTCGTTTGATTAATACGCCATATGGGATTTACCTAGAAAAGAAGTTCAGTCCCATCATCCTCAACTCAAAAATCCAAGTAAGAGCAATAAACTCTCCACCTATCTAGATCATCAAGATCACGATCTAGATCCATCACTACGTCACCCGACCATAAACGTCACGATCCTCGATCGTCACAACGCCCAAAGTCCTCAACCATTTCCCACATCTAAACAGATCAGTCAACAACGAGACACGTCGAGACTGTGGGTTCTCCTATTACCTCGTATCGATCCTTGTCATTCCACCTAGGAAAATCAAGGATGATCCAAGACAATGACAAAAAAATCCATCCTACGTGAATGTAAATAAACTCGCTGCACTCACCACGCCATGTAACCCAACATCGTCTGCCACCGAACAGAAAATGAGAAATCTCATTCACCTAACTTCGTTATACACAACTCCTCCTGATGACCCAAAACAAATCTCAGGTCCACCAACCAATACACGACCAATGTACTGGGGACACAACCATCATCTACTATGGCAGAACATGAGAAGTCACCCTAATGACTTCGAAATACCCATTACCAATGCGGAAAACCAGCACTCATCTCGTTGCCTCAAACACAACTTCTCTCGATTCTGAAGTTCCAACCATGTCGGAATCAACACACTCGGACATCAACTACGTGTCTGTACCTAGTCTAACTCGCTACCAAGTTCGCCTATCGACTTATACCATTTATGTACATCCAAAAGGATGTGGACCATCACTACTCGGTCCTCCCATCTCAAATAATACTAGATCCCATCCAGTCCAACCCTATCTGTGATTCACTCCCGGACCACTGATACCGAACACATACCCATCTCGACGGAGTCACATCCCGACTTGTGACTCATCATCATCTAAAACACCGGCACTTGCACCAGCACACAAACACCCTCACTAACATCAACACTAGTATCAGCAAACCGTGTGCAAAACAACCCTAGATCTCCACTCATACCGAGCGATGACCCCGTACCTCTGGTCGAATTGGAGAAACTCTGTCTCCCTCGTACCCAATAGCTCTGGGTACAGTCGCCCTGACATCTCATATGAGAAAAGGAAACATTCCCCGAACATCCCCTGATTCTCAACAACCACATCTACAACCACTCTCGGTAGTAGTGCCTGCCACAGACTCATGCAGACCTAGCCACCAGACATCGCTATTGAGACTCCGCAGCCAACGGAATCAATCGCTCATACTAACTACTCTGTATCCCCACTCCGGGATTCCATCGACAAGTACCAACCCTGATAACTTGTCCAACCAATCTCTAACCAATCCTAACTCGACTCTGCCAATGTCGTCTACCAGGTCGTCCATGACCTCAGTTACACCAACAACCCATCACAACTAAAGCAGTACGACAACCAACTAGGTCTAACCAATTAAGTACAACCCTGACTCAAGAGTGCAGTCCCATCACTAAAGCTGACATGACTAGACCGGCGGTCTCCACTCCGAAAACGACTGTGGAGGGTACTGTAGCACGTACGTGGGTTTCACTCGCAGCCACTCACGGCGGCGCGTAAGGGCGCGTGGGCAAGATTCCTGAGGTGAGTTCAACATGACTTTTGTTCTATGCAATGTAACGAACATTTTGGCGTTGGTTTCTAGTTAATCGGACACCGTTTCGATATTGTTTCGAGGGTCCGAAGGTTTATGTTATGTTTTAAATTAATATTTAATTCTCGAAATTATGGGAAATTAATATGATATTCATTGATTCATTAGTGACCTTTAATGATGATTTTGGATAGGATTCACGATTCCTAGAAAATACCAGAAATTACAAAAATGCGTGCAGCTCGGAAAGCGAGCAATTTGGACGGTGTGCGAGTGGACGTTTGTTTTATAAACTGATATGCATGCATAGTTAAATGTTTTGCATGATTGATTGCATGATTTGATGTGCAATGATGTCATGATGATTTGGCATGATTATTTGTGATTTCGGGTACGTTTTACGAGAAATGTGCGAATGATGTTTTGGGCTAGACCCGGAGTCAAAAAGGTTTCTAAAAGGATATTGTGACTTAGTTGATGAGTCAATGATGATTTCTAGATTATTTTATTGTTTTAAAATGAGATTTTACGGATTTGCGTGTAAATGGCATTTGGGCTTGAGACCCTGTCTGGAATGTTTTTGACTTGGTTTGAAGTCAATAATATGATTGATATGTGTTTGTGGTATGGATTGTGATTGTGATTGTGGATACTGGATCATGTTCTGGATGGTGCGAGTCCAATTCCTAGACGTGACTCGGATGTTGTGTGAGTGTTGTCCCCGAGTATGTGGTACGCCTAGATGGTGCGTGTGCAGTCCCCAGACAAGACTGATATGACTCAGATGGTGTCTGAGTGCAGTTCTCGAGGTTGGCCTACGCGTAGTGCGGATGTGACTGTGTGATTGTTTGTGCACTTGTGAATAGTGCTGATTGATTGATTGTGCACTTGTGAGTAGTGCTGTTTGATGTTGATTATGATTGCGTACTAGTATTGAGTATGAGTTCTGGTCTTTGTGGCCAGGTGATTACGTTTTCATATGTTTGGCTTGAGAGCCGGGATTTGATACTTGTCGTGTGGTTTAGCTAGAAAGCCGGTGATTGTTATTCATATGTTTTACCCTATGCATGCATGGTTTGATAAACTAGAGGGTAAATGATGTATTTTGAAATGTGTTTTAAATGATATCATTTTTGTCCACTCAGACCTTTTCTGTTTTGATGACCCTCCAGGCTGTGGCACGACGTTCAGTGCTGATTAAGAGGCGGTGGCATGAACGGAAATCAGTGCAGTTATCCCTTGTCTAATAGGTGTTGAGAGGTAGCTTCGGGACTTCAGTTGACTTGTCATACGGGAGCAGGACCAGGTACAGTTATCAAAGTCCAGTTGGGACGAGTCCTGTCATAGAGGCATACAAAGCAGTCAGGGTCGCTCCTCGAGTTCCTAGGCAAGAATAATGATACCAGAAAGTGAATCGAGATGAGTACGTCTCCTCTAGGATTGTTGAAAAGGAAAAAAGTTTGTTCTTATATAATGGTAATTAATATTCACTTTGTAACCTTACTGTTAGAAAAAAAAATATTCGAATTTTAGGGATGAAATTTTTTTAAGGGGGGTTAGATAGTAATTGTTAGGAGTTGTCCTAAACCCCCCAAGATTAACGCGGGACGTGCCTGATCCCGTCTGGAAAATTTCGACTTTAACCACTCGGGGCTTCAGAGAGCCCCAGGATTCGGAGGAGGAGTGTGATGTCTCTGTCTCTACTACAGCCCGCATCCACGATCAACCTGAAGGGTATTCAAAACATTAAAAGCTGTGAATGGACAAAATAAAGCATTTATAAAACGTTTTCAAGAAAAAGATATTTATACCCTTCACTATTCATTCGAAAAACCATTTACCAATTCATTAGAGCCTTGGCCCAAAATCGTAAATGAAACTAATCATACGGCGCCACTGCCCAAATCCATGTGGGACTCAGTCCAAAAACCAGTATAAAATATAATATATATCATAAGACATATAACCAATCCTGTCACAGTTTCTAAAGCTACGTGCGTGCTACCCGGGTTCTTAAATCACAAGTTTCCCCAAGGTCTAACTCGGACAATGTCCACAGATTAATGACTCTCCCTGGGGGTTATAACTCATAAGCATTCCTGAGAGTAAGGTACCCAACGGGGGCGACTCCACTCAGTTAGTGCTCCGTGACTACTTCGGGGTCCACCCAGGCCAACGACCCTCCCCGGAGGAGACAATCCATGAATAAGGATGGTATATGAAATACCATTTCGAAAAAATTCTTAAAACGTTTCAAAGGATTCATGCCCGGTCCCCATAAACTGTCATGAACCTAGAAATTCATTTAGGGTCTCTGACCCGAAAACACAATCATAAACTATTTGGGCCTTGAGACCGAACTCATGACTCAACTGGGCATCGAGCCCGATATCTCAGGGTTAGTCACAATTTCAATTGTAGTGATGCGTGCAACCATCCATCCAGGATCGCTCTCAATCCTAGTATGTCGCCGTGAATAGATCAACCGACCCGACCACCTCTAGATCATGGTGCATACATCACCGATCGATCTCCTGAACCGTCAGCACTCCGAAGTCAATCCTTCAGTGGCTGCTCGACAACGGGACATGCCAGAGGCAAGCGTCGTATTGTCCGTCGTCGTGCACATAGCACTCACCGTGACCACGACTCAGACCGGTAGGTCTTCAATAAGGCCACATGCCCGAGACAAAACTAAATGGGCCTCATGCCCGAGTTTACCTTTTCAAATCCAAAACAATTTCATTAAAATCGAAACTACAAATACGTATAAGCACCGTATAAAATTGAAAACCCTCGAAATTCGTGCAAATACGTAAACAAATAAAAATGCACTCATGGCATCGTAAAACATGTTCACAAATACATATGAAACATTTATGCATGCATCAATTTAGAAAACAAGGTCCACTCATAGACTCTTCGAGCTACTGCCTTGATACGTGTGGCAAATGCCTATCTCGGGCCAATCACCGTCTCCGGGGCTCCCAAACCTGTCCAAATTACTTTAGAGGGTTCCTAACAACATAAATAACCCCTCATTAAATCCCCGTAATTTTTTGAATTTTTTAGCTATTTTAAAACTCGATCCTAAACCTTCGGACATCCGGAACCATATCGAAACAACGTCTGATCGACATGAAACTAGTCCCAAAATGTTCGTTACATCGAATAGATGATTTCACATGTTGGAACCTTCCCCAAAAGGTGGGCCACACACCTACAAGTGCCGCCTGAAGTCCTTGCGAGTGGGAGCCACGCGCCGAGAATAGTGTCATCCTTATCCTTCGGCCAGGTCGGTCCAAATTGGCCTCTGGTTTTCCGGTCTGACCGAACCAGCGAAACTGGTCCACCTCGTTTCCTCCTTCATTTTCGGTTCGTTTTCTCCCCTTTCAATTCTTATGGTTTCCTTTCCTCATTTCCTACCCATCCATGTCCTTAAATCTAAGAAACCAAGCCTAAAACCTATTGGTTCAGTTATACCATTTAAACCCAAACTTCCTAATCACGTTCTGGGCACTTCTAGGGGTCTAACCTTCATCCTAAGGGTTCCAATAGATTTCTAGGATCACTAGAAAGAGTTTTGGGGTTTCGATTTGGGTTAACTTGGCCGGAATTCAAATTCGGTGGGCAGCCACCAAAAATTCCCCATCCGCCTTTCCGGTCTTGCTCAGCCATCCTCAGCCCCCAAAACCTTCCCATAACCATCCTACCAAACCTCTAAACACATCCTAATCAAAATCTAACCTCCTAAACGTCCCAATCCAAAAATCCAAATTGGAAAACATAAAAGGGGTTCGGGTTTACCTTTGTCGTGCATTCCACCGCTTCCTACGGCGGTCCAGTTGCCTGCCACCGCCTCCCTTGGTCCATCACTCACCCTCAACTCCTCTCCTGGCCTCAAATTCAAAAATTGAAAAGGGTTGGTGTTTGGGGTTAACTAGGTTTGGATGTCGATCGATTGAAAATAGAGGGGAGGGGGAGTGGTTGCATGTGTTTGTGTAAGGGAAGTAATGGATGGGTGACACTTGTCATTCATCCATTAGGCATGGGGAAACGATATGAGCCCAAATTAGGACAAAAGTCCATTTTTTTCTTGTAAAACGTACCACTGTGAATAGTACCTTGAAACTTTCGTGAACCGTAACTTTTTCGTCGAATGTCTGATTTCGACGTGCTGCCTGTCTACGGACTCATATCGACCCAATCTACGTAACGATCTTCGGCCCTCTGCCATCGGACCTCCCGGGTCAAAAGTCAACTTTTTACCCTTATTTAGGGGCAGAATCATAATTTCGCCCTGAATGTCCATTCATCCTCGACTAATTCCCAATTAGCCTAACTAATCCTTCATTAAGTCTTAGTTAACGTTTAAGATCAGGGACGGGTCGTTACAACCTCCCCTCCTTAAATAATTTTATCCTCATAATTCAAACCAACCCAATTCCACAACCAAACTGTGGAATCCAATCATATCCCCACACACGGGGCACTCTCGTGTAAAAGTACACTTCCGACACAGCCACACTTCGGCTAGTAAGTCTCACTCGAGACGAATATCGACGTCTCGCTTGTCACTCAAAAAGTACGCCATTGTAATCCATCGTTCAGAGGAGCACCAATATCCTCTAACATCCTCTAAGTCCACGATCACGATCGTGACTAGCTGGTAACGCTTGGCTCCACTGCGCTACACTGATCTTGACTCGCTCTCGAATCCCTATATCGTATCTCGTGTCACTCCGTGACCTACGCTGAAATCTTGACTCTCTCGAGTCCCAAACCGTTACATCATGTATCCTGTCGAAACACATTCGACATCTCACCCAACCTGGATGTATATGGGATCCAGATACACCCTACTTGTCTCAGGAGAGAAAACACTATGCACTGAAGGGTTCCCTTAGTCATCGTCGACTTGAGCCTCCACTCGCGTCAACTACTTAACCCTACAAACTCACTTCATCTTCGTGACCAAGACAGATCGTACACACTCTTCACATATCCAACACAGATCATAACAGGGTTGTGGCCTACACCCAACGATAACTCACTCACGTCAACCAATGCGGTCTATTCGAACTATGCCTACCAAGATGCCCCATTCCGAATCTCGCTATCGCCTCAATCCATGCTTACCTCGGATACTCACTCGCCACATCCAGTGACGCCAAATACTATCTGCACCAAGTCAAACAAATTTGACCCACAACCTAGGTGTTCGGTTCTTACACCCTCTTTGAATCCTTTAGTTGTCATATCAATCCTCGTCATCCCACCTAGGGAAGAATCAAGGAGAATCCAAGATGATGACATCAAAGTTCATCCTATGTCATCCTCCGGTACCCAGCATTATCTGCTAAAGAGCAGAAAACGAGAAGTCTCCTTCATCGACTTCGGAATTGAGAGTAGCTGCAACCTTGTTGGAAGTATACCCGTTTTTTCCAATTACTGAGCTAGTGGAAAAAGCGAAGTCCTCCTTCTCCGACTAAGAGTATTCTCTGATAATTACTGTAATGCTTAGTCCATTCCTTCAAACTAAACACTTCCATTGATCCTCTTTGGCTTCTTCCATCACTGTTCACGTTGTCCAATTATGCCATTCTGTCTAATCGCTACTTAGTCATTTAGACATAAATTCCAAGAATCTACACTAGCTGACAAATCCTCCCCGTCATATAGTGATAGAAACCAACCATGAGCATGTCACGACTGAGACACCCTCAGCTTGTGGGTCATCATCTCTCCTCATTATCGTTATCGCATCATGGCCACACGGAGTGCAAATAAAACCAATCCTGGAACTCTGCTCAAACCAAGCAATCGCCACTCATCTCTGCTTGGGTCGGAGGGGCTCTGCCACCCTCATACCCCACGACTCTAGGTATGACCGTTCCGATAATCCATACCTGAAGATGAACATTCCCTGAACGCCCCCCGATTCTCAACAACCACCAACAAAGCCACCCTCGATGGTGGTACCTACCACGAGCTTGTACAAACACAACCCACATACAACACCACCGAGACTCCGAACCTAAGCGGTCAACTCTCCGCTGGTACCAAACGCTAAACTCTCCGCCTGTACCAACCACTCAACACACAACAACTACTTCGGGCATCTCATGCCAGTCGACATCCCTCCAGGATTCGACATACCGAAACATGGCACCCTCATGCAAATAAAACCAACCGTTCCTATTCCCAACAGTCTCAACTAGGGTCATCGTGCGCCTAACTGCTTCCAGTAGTAAAATTTCCGCTTCAAAATTCTATCGTGGACGACCCTAACGCTCAACCTCCACTGATTCCACGTTGCTCCAATCCATGTCCGTCATGACCACTAGACTGCCCCGACTCTCAAGTCTTCATACTGAGTCCACTAGTTCACTAGATCCTATCGCCAGTAACTATGCGGCTCTAAGCCATTGGATTTGCACGAATACCGATCCTACTCGGGATCTACTTCCTCGAAACACGTGGCGTCCTATACCAATCGAACCCTAAACAATCACTCCTCGTGCCAAACAAAATCTAACCAGGATTCGATTCCACTGAATCTTCCTACTCTTATCCTAACTATCAGGTTGATGACGGGCTGTTACCACTTTAGAGACATCACATCCTCGACCTGCACGTTACTCTGAGAGCAAAACCTGCTCTGATACCACTTTGGTATCAGAGTACCATGAGTATCATATGAGCCAACCTGCTCTGATACCACTTGTCAGGACTCGTCCCAATCCCTCTGGGATTAACGCGGGACGCGCTTGATCCTATATGACATGGAGTGTCTGACAAGGGAAAATTCCGACTTTAGCACACTCAGGGCTTCAGAGAGCGCCAGGATCCGGAGGAGGAGTGTGATGTCTCGGTCTCTGCTACAACCTGCATTCGTGATCAACCTGAAGGGCATTCAAAACATTAACAATTGTGAGTGGACCTTGATTTCTAAACTCATGCATGCATAAATGTTTTATATGTGTTTTAATGCATGTTTTGTGATGCCATGAGTGCATTTTTGTGTGTTTACGTATTTGCATGTACTTCGAGGTTTTCGGTTTATATGGTGCTTATACGTGTTTGTGGTTTCGATTTAATGAAATGGTTTTGGATTTGATAATGTAAATTCGGGCATAAGAACCATTTGGTTTTGTCTCGGGCATGTGGCCCTATTGATGACCTACGGGTCCAAGTCGTGGTCGCAGCGAGTGCTATGTACACGGTGACGGACGAGGTCATGATGCACGTGTAACGCCCCGGACGTTCTGAAAATGTAATATTATAAAATATTGAATAAAATGACGTTTTTACCCCTGTGATTGTGTGGTCAATTTGTTGACTTTTTGATTGGGAGGTCGAATGGACGTTGAGCGATGACCGTGACGTAGTTCGGGACGTCACGAGTTCATAGACAGGTGGCACGTTCGATTCGGACGAACAGGGTGAAAGTTTTGATGTTCGGAAGTTCAGGGGCATTATCGTAATTTTGACGTTATGAGGGAAAAAGTTGACTTTTTGTTTGACAATTGATATCCATATGACTCGAAGACCGTTAGGTTCGTCTCGAGGTCCCGAGTACAACGATAGGCGGCACGCTTGAAACGGACATCGGGTGACCGAGTTACGGGTCACGGAAGTTGGAGGGCATTTTGGTAATTATTGCACAGAGGGGCAATTTGGTCTTTTCACCACGAGTTACTGTAGCAGCCGTGGGGAGACAGTAGCTGCATCGCCGTGTGTGGTGGTTTTGCACGATCCAATTGTTTATGCTGTAGTGGACTGGACGGTGGGTTTGTTTATGGAAATTGAGGTATTGGAAGCACCCCATTGTGGCTGTGCAGAGCTTCAGTGCACGTGGAGTTTTAAAAATGGCCGTGGGCTCTGTGTGCGGGAAACAGTTTCCAGAGAGGTTCAGTTGATTCCCACGGGTTGTTTTCCATTCTGAGGGGTTTAGCTGAGTGTCACTGAGTCGGGGAACTCATTTCGATCATTTGGGTAGTCTGAGAGAGAGTTAAGCGAGTGTTCTGAGACGGGGAAGAGAAAAACGCATAAATGGAGGGAAATTCAAAGGTTGGGTTTTGAGGTGAGTTGAACCAAACTGAGGGTGGAATTAGTCTTCTGGGATCCTTGCTAACACAACCGTGCAAGAATTGAGGAGGAATGATCAAGGTTTGCTCAGGGACTCATGTTCCAGTTTCTGGAAAAACACAGTGTTGAGGACGATGACTTCCAGGTTAGTTTGGGGTTAATTGGTTGGATGTTTTGGTTCGTCTAGGTTCCCTTAAGCTGCTAGTGGAGCTAATTTGATAGTGGTACTGGTGTGGGTGAGTTCTGAGTGACGACCCATTCGTCTGTTCCAGTCTGGGTTGCATCGATTTAGGGACAGTCGAGGTTAATCATCAATACAGACCTAAAATTAATGGATTAGAGAAGGTGATAGGATTGAAAACGAGAGGAATTGATTGAGAATTGAGCTTGAACTGGTCGGGTTGAGTCGCGGGTAATAGACCCGTTTATCAGTCTATCCGGGTAAGAACGAAGACACTGTAGCTTGGCGCGTGGCCTTCACGCGCAGCCACTTTGGGCGGCGCGTGACGTCGCGTGCGATGTTTTCTCCGATCACGGTCAACTCACACTTTTCTGTAAAACTTATGTTTCGGTCCACTCACACTTTTTTGTTTTCAATTCCCTCCAGGTCGTGGTACATGCGCGGGGGCAAGCGCCGAGGCAGAGGCGGAGGCATAAAGTCTTCCGTTGCGGAGTAGTTAGTTCACAGAGTAGGATTTGTTCTTTAACCTGTTTTGTAATATTATGCTCTGTGAAACTGTGGACTTGACGTCCAGTCGGATGTATTTGTTTAATCTCCCTGGTCTGACAATGGGTGTGATGTAATATTATTTAGTTTTCCAGTCTTTTGGATTCGATTGTCAGACGGGAGCAGGATGCTTCCCGATTATTGAGGCGATAATCGGGGTGGGTCCTGTCAGCACGTCTCGTTGTCGAGCAGCCACTGGAGGCTCGACTTCGGAGTGCTGACGATTTAGGAGATCGATTGATGATGTGTGCACCATGATCTAGAGTCGGTCACGTCGGTTGATATGTTCACGGCTACATACCAGGATTGAGACCGGTCCTCGACGGATGGTTGCACACATCACTACGATTGGAATCTTGACTTACCTTGATCAACCCACGGTATCCTAACCGTTCGTCCTGGTTCATGACCTACCCATGGTCATCACTACCTCTGCTGCCTCAGATTGGTCCACAAACTACAACTCATGATCTCCCTCAGATTGGTCCTTTCAATTGGTATCAGAGCCTAGGTTTACGATTCGTGTCTGGCACTCGGGTGTGCCTTGATTATTGTACTAACTTATGCCTCTTTCAGAGAAGGACGACCGGCCATGCCTCCGCGACGCGAACCCCCTCCACGACCTGATGGCGATGCCGAGAGTGCTTCGACCGAGCGAGCCCAACGTCTTGGGGCTACGGTGTTTAGTGGTGGAGCGGATCCCGAGGATGCTCACCGTTGGATTTCTCGGTTCGAGCGGATTTTTGCGGTGATGCACTGTCCTCCTGAGGAGCGAGTTGTATTGGCTACCTTTTTGCTCGATGGATCTGCTTATGAGTGGTGGTACACTCTGGAGTTGTCGGGTTGGGATGCCCGCACAGTGAATTGGGAGACCTTTCGTGAACGGTTCCTGGATCAGTATTATCCCTGTTCATTCCGTGATGCCAGGGAGACCGAGTTTCTGCAGCTCCAACAGGGGAGCATGTCTGTAGCTGAGTATGAGCAGAAATTTCAGATGCTAGCCCGTTTTGCTCCTACCTTTGTATCTACTGAGGCTGAGAAATGTCGTAGGTTTGAGCTTGGCCTACGGGGTGAGATACGGGCCATTGTGACTGTCACGACCCGGCCCATCTAACACAATATTGTCCGCTTTGGGCCCAGCCCTCACGGTTTTGTTTTCGGGAGCTCACGTGCAACTTCCCAGTAGGTCACCCATCATGGGATTGCACCAGCCTCAACTCGCTTAACTTTGGGGTTCCAATCCCCCCCAAAGCCACTGAGCTCCCAAAAGGCCTTGTGTTAGATAGATACGTGCCCACACATATAAGGTACTTCACCTTTCCCTCCCCGAGCGATGTGGGATCGTTCACCGATCTTATATGAAAACGGAGGGCTAAAACCCCGGTTTTTATATGAAATGGTTTTTGAACTTTTTGTACTTTCTGGTCCACTCACACTTTCTGGTTTTTAAATTGCCCTCCAGGTTGTGGAGCTAGTGCGGGGTTTTGACGTCGAGGCAGTGTCCGGGGCATAGAAGTGACGTGAGGGATCCCAGAATAGTCTAAAGTCTTCCGTGTGCGTGTAATTTATCGGTTTTTAGTTCCTTGTATTTTAGTACTATGCTCTGTAACGAAACTTTGGGATATTTTGTTTAACTACTCCTGCGTCTGACTGGGTTTGAGTGAGTTTTTACTTGGGTGTTGTGTCGGGGAGTCAGACGGGAGCGGGATTTACCTCGGGTTTCGGGGTGAAACCGGGGTGGGTCCTGACAGTGACGGCCGGAGCTTTTGCTACTCTCAGGGAGTTGTCAGATGCCGCAGTGCGGGTTGAGGCCAGTCTTCCGACACGTCCACAGTACTCTGGTGGTGGACAACGTCGAGGGCGTTCATATTCTGGATCGTATGGTCAGGGAACCCCGAAGATGGGACGTTTTGGTGGAGCCTCATCTGCAGGCAATGATCGTTATGGCAGGCCTGGTAACTATCTGAGTCCCGGATTCCGAGCGCCTAGGGCGCAGACTGCTCCGCAGGCGAGCGCGACTTCGGTTGCTTCCACGGGACGGCAGGGTGGTGGTTTTTCTCGCGATGCTTCCAGTGTTATCTGTTTCTTCTGTGGCGAGCGGGGCCACTATCGGAGGGAGTGTCCATCTTTGCCACAAGGTGGTGGCGCTGGTCGGGGTGGAGCAGATCAGGGGCGGAGCACAGCTGCAGTTTTCGGAACTGGGAGTACTCGAGGAGGTGGTACTGAAGCGGCTAATGGACAGAGGGGCCGGGGCCGTGGGCGAGCAGCTGGACCACAGGCTCGAGTTTTTGCTGTTACGCAGCAGGAGGCCAGGGCAGCACCTGGTGTTGTGACAGGTACACTCACGATCTTTGGGCATGATGTTTGTGCTTTAATTGATCCCGGAGCTACTCATTCATTTATTTCACGGGACTGTGAGTTGTTGGCGGGTAGAGAGGTGTCCGCCTTGGACTGTGACTTGGGTGTGAGTACACCCACGAGAGATGTATTTGTGGTAAATCAAGTGTTGCGGGAGTGTCCCGTAATGGTAGGTGATGTTGGTTTGGTAGCAGATTTGATACTCTTGCACTTGCACGACTTTGATGTCATTTTGGGAATGGACTAGTTGACGCTCCATCATGCTTCTATCGAATGTGTCGATAAGAATGTTACTTTTCGGAGCCCGGGATTACCGGAAACCGCCTTTCAGGGAATACAACGAGCAACTCCCGTCGGAGTGATTTCAGCCCTGAAGGCAAGTAAGTTGTTGAGGAAAGGGTGCCAGGGATACTTAGCTCAAGTGATGGACTCACGAGCTGCACCATTGAGGGTGGAGGATATACCGATAGTACGGGAGTTCCCGGATATCTTTCCGGAGGATCTACCGGGATTGCCACCGCATCGAGATGTTGAGTTCACTATTGATCTGGTTCCAGGTACGCAACCTATCTCTCAGACTCCGTATCGTATGGCGCCAGCTGAGTTGAAAGAACTAAAGGCGCAGTTACAAGAATTACTTGAGATGGGGTTTATTCGACCAAGATGTATCGTACCTTGCGAGAGCACTACTGGTGGCCGGGAATGAAGCTGGAGATTTCCGAGTTTGTCAGCAGGTGTCTGATTTGCCAGCAAGTGAAGGCTGAGAGACAACGACCTTATGGAGCCTTGCAACCACTACCTATCCCGGAATGGAAATGGGATCACTTGACGATGGATTTTGTGTTTGGACTTCCTAGGACACCCAGAGGTCACGATGGAGTTTGGGTGATTGTGGACAGGCTTACGAAATCAGCTCATTTCTTGCCGGTGCGAGAGAACTTCAGAATGAGACAGTTGGCTCAGTTGTTTATCGACGAGATCATCCGTTTGCACGGTACTCCAGAATCAATAGTTTCGGACAGAGACCCGAGGTTTACTTCTCGGTTTTGGCAAAGTCTACAGGAAGCCTTTGGGACGAACCTTCGTTTCAGTACTGCATTTCATCCTCAGACTGACGGCCAGTCTGAGCGGACCATCCAGCCATTGGAGGATATGATGCGAGCTTTCGTTTTGCAATTTCAGGACACTTGGGAATCACATCTAGCCTTGATGGAATTTGCCTACAACAACAGCTATCAGGCGAGCATTGGGATGGCTTCGTACAAAGCCTTGTACGGACGGCAATGCAGAACCCCGTTGTGTTGGACGGATGTGGGTGAAAGGAAGCTGACTAAATCCGAATTGGTGGAACTGACAACCGAGAAGGTCAAACACATCAGGGATCGGCTCAAGGCAGCCCAAGACAGACAAAAGAGCTATGTGGACCATCGGATTCGAGATCTTGAGTTTTCGTTCGGAGATCGGGTATTCCTGAAATTGTCCCCTTGGAAGGGTGTGGTGAGATTCGGCAGGCGAGGGAAGTTGAGCCCTCGTTATATTGGACCGTATGAGATTACCGAGAGGATTGGCCCGGTGGCCTACCGGTTAGCACTACCGCCAGAACTTTCAAGGGTCCACGATGTTTTACATGTGTCGATGTTGCGGAAATATGTGTTTGACGCATCTCATGTTCTGGAGGAACAACCCATTGAACTTCGAGAAGACTTGAGCTTTGAAGAACAGCCGGTGCAGATTTTAGACCGAAAGGATAAAGTACTACGTCGGAAGACCGTTCCTCTGGTAAAGGTACTCTGGAGGAACCAGGATGTGGAGGAAGCCACATGGGAACTCGAGGCGCTGATGCGAGAACAGTTCCCCTACTTGTTTCCTTGAAATTTCGGGACGAAATTTCTTAAGGGGGGGGGGAGATTGTAACGCCCCGGACGTTCTGAAAATGTAATATTATAAAATAATGAATAAAATGACGTTTTTACCCCTGTGATTGTGTGGTCAATTTGTTGACTTTTTGATTGGGAGGTCGAACGGACTTTGAGCGATGACCGTGACGTAGTTCGGAATGTCACGTGTTCATAGACAGGTGGCACGTTCGATTCGGACGAACAGGGTGAAAGTTTTGATGTTCGGAAGTTTAGGGGCATTATCGTAATTTTGACGTTATGAGGGAAAAAGTTGACTTTTTGTTTGGCAATTGATATCCATATGACTCGAAGACCATTAGGTTCGTCTCGAGGTCCCGAGTACAACGACAGGCGGCACGCTTAAAACAGACATCGGGTGACCGAGTTACGGGTCACGAAAGTTGGAGGGCATTTTGGTAATTATTGCACAGAGGGGCAATTTGGTCTTTTCACCACAAGTTACTGTAGCAGCCGTGGGGAGACAGTAGCTGCACCGCCGTGTGTGGTGGTTTTGCACGATCCAATTGTTTATGCTGTAGTGGACTGGACGGTGGGTTTGTTTATGGAAATTGAGGTATTGGAAGCACCCCATCGTGGCTGTGTAGAGCTTCAGTGCACAGGGAGTTTTAAAAATAGCCGTGGGCTCTGTGTGCGAGAAACAGTTTCCAGAGAGGTTCAGTTGATTCCCACGGGTTGTCTTCCATTCTGAGGGGTTTAGCTGAGTGTCACTGAGTCGGGGAACTCATTTCGATCATTTGGGTAGTCTGAGAGAGAGTTGAGCGAGTGTTCTGAGACGGGGAAGAGAAAAACGCAAAAATGGAGGGAAATTCAAAGGTTGGGTTTTGAGGTGAGTTGAACCAAACTGAGGGTGGAATTAGTCTTCTGGGATCCTTGCTAACACAACCGTGCAAGAATTGAGGAGGAATGATCAAGGTTTGCTCAGGGACTCAAGTTCCAGTTTCTAGAAAAACACAGTGTTGAGGACGACGACTTCCAGGTTAGTTTGGGGTTAATTGGTTGGATGTTTTGGTTCGTCTAGGTTCCCTTAAGCTGCTGGTGGAGCTAATTTGATAGTGGTACTGGTGTGGGTGAGTTCTGAGTGACGACCCATTCGTCTGTTCGAGTCTGGGTTGCATCGATTTAGGGACAGTCGAGGTTAATCATCAATACAGACCTAAAATTAATGGATTAGAGAAGGTGATAGGATTGAAAACGAGAGGAATTGATTGAGAATTGAGCTTGAACTGGTCGGGTTGAGTCGCGGGTAATAGACCCGTTTATCAGTCTATCCGGGTAAGAACGAAGACACTGTAGCTTGGCGCGTGGCCTTCACGCGCAGCCACTTTGGGCGGCGCGTGACGGCGCGTGCGATGTTATCTCCGATCACGGTCAACATGGAATTTGTTCCTTTCAGTCTAATTAACATTTTACCTTTAGGATTCGAGTTGTTCGGGAGTCGTTCGGGATAATTTCGGGAGTCCGGAAGGTTAAGTCTCTAAGTTCAATTTCGCCGAAAAATCCGGGAAAATTAGGAAAAATCCTACGAGTTATTTTGGGATGTTTGTAACCCTTCTTGTACGTTTTTACAGGCCCGGACACTTCCGAAGCTACGGAGGAGCGCGTGGGACGCGATTGACGCTTCCTAAGACTGTGAGTGGACTTTTGATTTCTAAACTGGGCATGCATGACTATTTTTCTTGTTTTTCTTATGGTTTTACATATGATTTTACGATGGTGATATGATATATCGGTTTTACGTGTTTTCACGCTTTTCGAGATATTTATCGTATTTCACGCATTTCGAGGTTACAGTTTTCGCTTATGCATGCGTGATGATTTTGATGAAGTATCTGGATATGATTATGCATGTTACGGATTTATGATGTTTTGATCATAATTGTGAAGTGATTTTTGGAAATTGCATGTATTGGAATTTGCATGTGAATTCGGACATAAGTCCTACTATGATGTGATATGATTTCGGAATGATGTTGGAAAACGGTTTGTGAATGAATCCTGGTTTATTGTGTTTTAAAAACGGTTTTGGGTTTAAAGACCCGGTTGATTGTTGGATCTGGTTTTGGGTTTAAAGACCCGGTTTGTTGATGACGGGGGCGGGCCCGAAAATTGGGTTTAAGGACCCAGATTGAGTTTAAAGACTCGTGAGTTTAAAGACTCGATGATTGTGATACCCCCGAGGCCTACTAGTCATGTTTTGAGTTTAAAGACTCGTTGAAATCACGGGAAGGCCTAATATTGAGTTTAAAGACTCGGATGGATCCAACGGCTTAACTGTGACTATTGATACACGTTTTACTTGATTTGTGCAATTGATGTTTCAAAATGACAGTTTCTGGAATCTGGTAATATTAAATGGTTTTATACGAGTTATGACGATTTTCTGTAACGTTTTTCATGTGTTTCCGGAAAAAGAGTTTTTCAAAGGTTTAATACGTGATTTCAGAATATTCGGTTATGCATGCGTGTTACAAAACTGGAGGGCGAACCCGATTTCGGAAAAACTGTTTTCTGTAAAACTTATGTTTCGGTCCACTCACACTTTTTTGTTTTAAATTCCCTCCAGGTCGTGGTACAAGCGCGGGGGCAAGCGCCGAGGCAGAGGCGGAGGTATAAAGTCTTCCGGTGCAGAGTAGTTAGTTCACAGAGTAGGATTTGTTCTTTAGCCTGTTTTGTAATATTATGCTCTGTGAAACTGTGGACTTGACGTCCAGTCGGATGTATTTGTTTAATCTCCCTGGTCTGACAATGGGTGTGATGTAATATTATTTAGTTTTCCAATCTTTTGGATTCGATTGTCAGACGGGAGCAGGATGCTTCCCGATTATCGAGGCGATAATCGGGGTGGGTCCTGTCAGCACGTCTCGTTGTCGAGCAGCCACTGGAGGCTCGACTTCGGAGTGCTGACGATTTAGGAGATCGATTGATGATGTGTGCACCATGATCTAGAGTCGGTCACGTCGGTTGATATGCTCACGGCTACATACCAGGATTGAGACCGGTCCTCGACGGATGGTTGCACACATCACTACGATTGGAATCTTGACTTACCTTGATCAACCCACGGTATCCTGACCGTTCGTCCTGGTTCATGACCTACCCATGGTCATCACTACCTCTGCTGCACCTAGCAACGTCGTCTCTAATCCGGCCATAAGTCAGCCCAAACCACAAAAAACCTACGATACCACAAACTACAACTCATGGTCTCCCTCAGATACTTCTTACTACAATCCCGCACTCCCACGGAGTTCCTCAAATTATCCAGGTCGTCCGGGTTATCCAAACCCGCAATTGCCACTGGTTCACGACAGACATACCACTCGGGTCGTCACACCCGACTAAGACCATTCCTTATCGTGACTTTCCTCACCAACACATCTCACTAGCTCAACGGTTACTTTTGGCCCCACAAGCTGACTAAGATTCTTTATCCGTAGCTTACTGGCTACCGTCCAGAGTAATTCTGCTAACGTATCTTCGACCCTATGGTCCATCCAGCAAGTAACACCAACACCAGCGCCAACACACTAACCATCCCGGCCCTAAGCCGACATACGTCTTACCTCGCACCGCGTATCGAGCTACTAGCACCCTCAAATGCTGCTATCTAACCACCCCAAATGTACTATCACTATCGTATCCAGGTTGCTGTCGGGCTGTTCCGCGTCGAGACATCACATACACAGTAGCATCACACCACCCATGTCGACTAACCAACGATTTTGGGAACCAAACCTCGCGCAGAACACCCGAAACCTCGCTCTGATACCAATTGTCAGGGCCCACCCATAATCCCCCAAGATTAGGGACTAAACCCGGCTCCCGTTTGACTTACGCATGACACGAAGGCTAAACTGACGTCCAACCTTCATGTGACACGTAAGTCGGACAAGGGATTCGCGATCCGACTGTCCAAAATCTTCCGAACTTCCCAGAGTGCGCAAAGTCTACTGTGGATCGTATGTGTGATGTCTCCGTCATTCTCGACCAACAGCCCGCACCACAACAACCTGGAGGGTATCGAAAACACGAAAAGACCGTGAGTGGACAAAAATAAAGTTTTAAGTTCAAAAACATTTCATAAAACAATGACATTTATACCCTCCGTTTCAAAACCAATGCATGCATATCAAATTCATGTCATAAAACCATTCAATATTCCGGTTAAACAAACCATGTACGAAAACCAAACACATTTTCCTTTTTCTCTCATCCCGGGCCTCATCCCAAAACCACAAGAAACCATTTCATCTAGGCCACTGCCCAAAACATCAGAAAACCTTGTTTGAAAACCATATCATATTTCTATTCACCAAACCTGCTAGATCTATCCGAGTCTTTAAACTAAATTCAGGCCTCAATATAATCCGAGTCTTTAAACTCCCAAGTCTTAAAACTCAACAGGCCTACGGGGGAAAATATCAGTATATCCGAGTATTTAAACTCCCGAGTCTTTAAACTTAATACTGGTCTTTAAACCCAATCCGGGCCTGTCCTCCGTCAATCATAATCCGGGTCTTTAAACCAAATAACCAGATCCAGCAAATCCAATCTAAAACTGTTTGAAACCCTTTTTCCATTTTCGAATCCGAATCCGCAATCTCATCAGGATCCCGAATCCAAACCCATAATTCATATCCATCTCCTTTCCAGATCTGAGTCCGCAACCATCATTCCGTAAGCTAGCATCCGGAATAACCATTCCAAACCCAAACCCAGAATCCACTTCCAAGTCCCGAATCGAATCCCGAATCGTCACCCCGGAAATCCCATTCTAAAACCCGAAAACACGTTTCTCAAAATCACTGTTTGAACTGGGCTTCAAGCCCGTAAACCCTTTTTCCGAAAACACTTTTCTGAAGTCCTTTTACTTTCTTTGAAATCAAATCATATTTCAATTCCTGAAATCAATTCATTAAAACCAGGTTCAAATCACAATATCCATCAAATCTCGTAAAACGTGAAATACCGTCATTTCCTCGAAAAACGTGCACAAACCATAAACCATCACAATCATAAACCAAATCATAGAATAACGTATAGAAAACATATAAAAACATATATGCATGCATCAAGAGTTAGAAAACAAAGTCCACTCGCGGCCAGTTCGCTATCCTCGGCTTTCCCGAACCTGTCCAAATACCAATATAAGGTCACTAACTACTTCACAAAGGTCATACTAAAGCCCCATATTTTTTTCGTATTTTTAACTATTTTTAACCGAGGCCTAGAACCTTCGGACCTCCCAAAACATATCGAAACGATGTCCAATCGTCTCGAAACCAGTGCCAAAATGTTCGTTACATTAATTACTTTAAAAGTCGTGTTGGAAGATTCCCCAAACTACCCCTCACGTGTCCTCACGCGCGTCTAGAAGCTTCTGCGCGTGAGACCCACACGCGTGAACAGTGTCGTCGTCAACCTTAGGTGAACCCGGTTCACCTGGTTCGAACCGATCCGGTCCAGCCGTGAACCGGCCTTCACGGTTCCTTCCAATTTTCCTCTCGTTTTCAATCCTATCTTCACTACTAGGTTCGTCCCTTTCCAAGCAAACGATTTAAGTAAGAAAAACACGAATTAAAGTCCTATTCCTCACCTGTCAAACCCGAACCAAAACTCAGAGAAACCCAAGTTCTGAATTCCGGCCCCCCGTCCTCCTTCAAGCCACGGGTTCGAGTTCTAAACCTGAACAGTGACTTCCTAAAGCTGTTAGTGTCAACAAAAACACTCAACCAATTGTCAAAACTCACGACTTTAACCTAGAACAATTCGGGAAAAACAGGGGACCTGAGAACCTTACCCATATCTGCTCACCGCCGTGAGCTCCGCCATGGCCCTGCCCATCCTAGCGTCTCTCCTCCGGCTCCTAAACAGTTCCTCGGACTTAGGTAGCTCGATTTGATCACTGGTGTTTGCACCACGACTTTGACTCCCTCTCTGTTTCACTGAGCTTCTGCTCACAACACACACACAATCACACTTCAACCTTCACTAAACCACGATCAAACACTAACTCAATCACCCTTGATCACCCACTCAAGCCAACACACACTTACACGGAACAAAGATCGATTCCTCCTCTCTGTTCTTCAGTCTCTGTTTTCCCTCTTCGCATACAAACACGACTAAATCCCACAGTTGAACCGTGTAGAAGCGCCTCTAGCCAACTGCCACATGTCACAATCCTGTGGTCCCAACTCAAAATATCCAATGAAATCCTGGACACTTGTCCTCATCAGATTTGCACAATTCCCAATGTGCAAAAAGACTAAAATGCCTCTACTTGTGAAATTTACGGTTTTACCCTTGGCCATTCTAGACCCGTATCTCGTTCATCCGACGTCCGGTGAAAGCATGTCGCCTGTCGTTGAACTCAGGACGACGAAATCTACCTAACAGTCCTCGGTCTACGTGAAAATAGCAAGTCTAGCCAAAAGTCAACTTCTGCCCCTTCGTTTACTCAAATTAAGGTAATGCCCTCAACCTTCCGAACATCATAACTTCCTCCTCGGATGTCGGAATCGGGCGTGCCACCTGTCTATGGACTCGTGACGTCCCGAACTATTTCAAAGTCATCGGTCAATGCCCAATTGACTGTCCGAACTAAAGGTCAACAACTTGCCCATTCTAGGGGCAAAATCGTCATTCTGCCCAAGGTCCAAAAGTAACCACTTAACCACCGATTAACCCAGTTAATCCACCACTAATCACCTCACAAATCCTAACTTCCGGGACGGGTCCTTACAGAGACATCACACTCCTCTTCTGGATCCTGGCGCTCTCTAAAGCCTTGAATGGGCTAAAGTCGAAATTTTCCCTTGTCTAACACTCCGTGTCAGACGGGATCAGGCACATCCCATGTTAATTTCGGAGGGATTGGGACGGGTCCTGATAGTAATGACCCAAAAATTCAAAAAATGTAATTTTGAAAATTTTATGTGTAAATGGACAATTTTTCCCTCTAAATTTGACTTTTGGTTGCAAATACTTTTAAGACCTTTCGTGAGAACCTTTGCATAAGTCTCAACGTCCTGAGTCTATAGACAGGCGACATATCAAAATTGTAGAATGGTCGAATTCGTTAGGGTCAAAAGTTGACTACTAGTATTTTGTTAATCTTACAAAAGGGATATTCTGGGATATTCTAGAATGTCCCCCGCCCCCCCCCCCCCCCCCCCCCCCCCTAACCCACCTTTTATCCCTTCCTTCCTCCGACTTAGTTCTTTTATATATAAGTGTGTGTGGGTGTGATTGGTTTGTTTTGATGGGTAGTGACCGAGAAGAAGAAAAATAGAACAAGGGAAGATAAACAGAAAGAAAAGGAGAGAACCAGATAGATAGGGAGAAGGGGAAAGTTTTGAGGGAAAGGAAGACTTGGAAAGGAACTGGAAGAGAAAAAGAAACCTGCTGACCAAAGACCCGAAATACGTCGTGAGATTTTATATTTGAATTTTAAACTCTAGACTCTAAAACTTGGAAATAGGCCTTCTAGCATTCTTCTAGAGTCCTTATGATCAGTTTAAGCTAGAGAAACAAAGAGATGTATGTTGGAATCACTTGCATAGGGAGATACGACGATCAAACAAAAAAGTTGGAAGGATTTGTCGAAGCTTGAGGTAAGTTTCCTTATTTTTGAGATTGTGGAACTTCTTTTCAGCATGATTACAGCATACCAGGCATGGAAAGGAAGAAAAAGAATGAAATATGAACAAACTAGAGTTGGGTCGGGTCCTACAGGCAGACTCGCGGGCCAACTCGCCCAGGGTTGAAGAAGACTAATGCAAGATCGTGGTCACCACTCGCAAGGAGCCTCAATGGTGAATGGAGGAACGTGCCATGTCGCCTGGGTTTCTGACCAACACGAGCTCTGGAATGTTTAACATCACAAACATGTTGGTGTAGTTTTCGAGATGATTGGGCATAGTCGACTCAGAGCAATTTTAGGGATCTAAGGGGTTATGTCTAAGTTTTTAGTTTGTTTTTAAGCCCGGAAAAATTAGGGAAATTAAATATAAGATATTTGGGATATTAGAGACTTTTAGTAATGATTTATAACAGGCGATAAATTTTTCAAAAATTATGGGGGAACGTACAACTCGAAATTTGGCTATAAGGACGGTGTGTGAGTGGACTTTTCTTTATTAAAATTTTATACGTACGTAGTTAAATATTATTAATTGAATTATTGCATAATTTATGTTTTAATAGTTTGATTATAATTTTCAAATGATTATTTGATGATTTTTTTACATTTATCGGTTGATTTTGGAATACTCGTTTAACGCTGTTTGTGAAACTATTGTGTTGGCCTTAGGCCCGGGGTTTGATGCATTTTGACTCGGACTTGAGTCAAGAATTGTGTTAAATGAGATTTTATGGTTTGTGATATGTTTGACCATAAGAACCAATCCTCATATATGGATAACGATTAGACATTCGGAGTCCGACTCTGTTGATCATAAGGTTGTGAGGCCGAAATGTGATGAGTTTTTAAACATGTTTAGAAACGGATGGTCACTTTTATTTTATCGATAAATGTGTTTCTAAAATACTTATTTTATTCACTCACACATTTCCATGTTTTTAATGACCTTCTAGGCCGTTGCATAAGAACTAGGACTGTACAAAAAATGGAGGCATAGAAAAAGATTACGATTCGAGAATCCCTTGTCTGACACGGATCAAGCATAGACTCTGAAGTTGTGGTTCACTTATCAGACGAAAGCAGGACCAATGATGCTTATCAAGGGTTCTCCGAGCTGATCCTATCAAGTAAACCCAAAAGCTCAGGGCAGCTAAGACCCATCATGGGTCTAATGAAACCCTCTTTGATACCATGTCAATAATATAGAGTCAGGCTAATGTCCCACTCCCTTCAACACAGATATTTTCCCCAACTTGCGGTATAACCTATACAATCCGATAATTTTGGGGTTTTATCACAAATGGCCTCAGTATTGTTTGAAGTAGAACTACTCATTATCTATTGTATTTTATTTTTCTATTATTCTCGATGTGGAATCCGTCAATAAGATGAACGGATAGACGGTGCCCTCTTCCTCTTTGTCTTCTTCCACTTCCATATTTGATGGCGTGGATGATGGGGCGATGAAGATGAAGTTGAGTTTGGTTTTCTGGAAATTTTTTTCTTTCTAGGATGAAGATGAAAGGGAGATGAAGGTGGGATTAGAGAGGATTGGGGGAAAAGAATGGGAAGTAACTGAGTGCAAACTAACTTTTTTTGTTTATATATTTGGGGTGAAAGTGCAAATAGCAAAACTTACATAAAAGTGATTATTAGTTGGTTTTTTTTTCCAATGAAAAAGGTATATTAGTAACAGTTTCCCTTATTTATAAGACCTGCAAGCATTTCTATTACAAACACATACTTACAAGAGAATAAATTAATATAGGAATTAGCAAATAGGTTACAAAGTATTCAAATATTGGGAAACTTAATTTATTTTCATGCATATCTCTCGAATACAAATAAAATAAAATGAGACAAATTTTTTCTTTTTCATGCATAAAGTTTCATGTATTCTTCCATGCGAGTGCATTTCACTTCTGGATAAAGTCTAGAAGCTTCTTGTCCATCATCGCCTATTTCAAAGTTTGTTAGAGAGCCCTTATAGAACATGTCGTAGTAATGCGCATAACCTATCTGGCTTGCATAGTCCACGCCTGAAATTAATGTAATAATATATATAGATCGGAGGTTCATTAATTATAAAAATCTAATACGTACTTTTGTAATGAAAATAATGCAACCAAATGTAACAATTGGAAAATTCTATAACTCTATTTAAATATGTTGGTAATTGCCTTGTTTGAGATTTATTTGGTACGTTTACATACCTTTCATAGAGGCAAGCATGTCTTCTTTGGAAATGGTGATATGCTTTAATTTCCTTCCAACTAGGGTTTCCCACATTTCGACCAACTGTTTCTGAGTGAGTACATTTTCTGGTGGACGAAGATACAATGTTTTGTTCAATGTTCGTATGTCATCAATGGTCTTGATTGTGTAAGTTGCAATGTCATCTTCATCCATAATAGTTACTGCCCAGTACAAGAAAATCAACAACAAAACAAATTAACTAGTCTGTATATGGATAAAAATTAATACACTTCACTTTCCCTAAATAATTTGTACCTTTAGTGTTACCATCTCCATATATAAGTACTTTTTCTTTTGGCGGAACGACCGTCTCCAACTGACAAAGGCTGCCAACAAGATAACCAGCAAAGGCAGCACCACATACATAAGTGAATGGGATTTTGGCATCCTCTATTGCCTTTCTCACTTTCATTTTGTCATCAAATGTCGCATTTCCTGGTTCAACTGCATGGCCCATGAGTGCTGGGTCCATTCCAAACTCCGATGGTAAGAAACGCTGCACCAAAATACCCACATATTCAGTTGAAAAGTATACACTTTCGTAATTTGTGTTTCATTTTTTCGTCATGAATCCAGTTAATTACTGGCTAGTATACCTCAGCAGAGCCCACATGAAGCATTTCTCAGAGCTAAATAGTATAGTTATATATATGTATATATATATAGTGTCATTCTGCTTGCTCATATGAATTGATGCAAATTCGTTACTTTGCTTTCAGAGTCGTATTTGCATGGTTCTTCATGAGATACATAATGGAATAATGGATTAATGTGATCTATAATAAAAAAATATAAAGGATAGGTAAGAGAAAATATTTTAAAAAATTCATGATATTTAAATGCAAAATTTGAAAATTCATACCTAACATATATTTTAGTGTAAAACATAGGATGCCAAAGTACAGTTTGCCCTACAATTAATAGCCAAATAGTATTGATCAGTTCTCTAGAAACTTAGAGCTTAATTACCTTAATATTTCCTGCTTCTTTGATGGCTTCAACAAGCTTGAGCTGCAACAAAATGTTGTGACTTCGAACATGCACACCAGACATGGTGCAAATGACAACATCAACAAGCTTGACAGCGTCAACAAGGCTCTGGGAATCAGAAAATGAGGCTTCCACGAGGCGAGCCCCTTGCTTCTTGAAGGACAAGAGAGTTTGTTGTTTTTCAATATCAAGGCCAATCTCTGGCCTCATAAGGACATAGGTTGGGTGGCCTTGGGCGAGGCTTGCTTTTACAATCCTTTTCCCCAGGTACCCACTGCCACCTACCACAAGAACCTTACACTTTCCAGTACTACCCATCAGTTCAATACTTCTTCTAGATCCAAATATTAATTAACGCCAAAGATTTATGTATTTATAGGCACTTCTCACTTGGCAACTATATTACGTAACCTTCATGTTTGAAAATTTAGTTACCTCAAAAAAAAAAATGTTACAATTTAAGACCTTGATGTAATATTTCATATTAAATTTTAAAATCATTCTACCTTTTTAAAGAACATAAATATAATTTAATTTCACTTCGCAACATGTATTTTATTTTTTAACATAAATTATATACACACTAGACGACTTATGCACCCGCAAGGACGTGGTTTATTGATAATTTTATTTTGAATTTATTTGTTACAATTTTTAGAAATAATGAAAAATTCAAAAGAAATTCAAAAAATAAAATAAATAAAAAAGTTGATGCTTATTTGGGTCACTACGTACGTACCTACTCCTCCACCAAAGTAGTTAATTAATTTTTGAAAAAGAGCGGTAACTATAAGAAATTAAAATAGTCCAACTTTTTTGAACACGTCTCATCATGAGAAGAGAAGCCACCATGGAGAAATTTCTGCTAAACGCACCGACAAAAATCATTGAAAACGCAGGCTACTGCCTACCCTAGCATTCATTTGTACGTCAGTATGGTGTCATAATGATCGAGTCATACGATATATCCTAGCTACATTTCTTTTGCCAAAACTCAAAATCTTAGCATTGTGTAGACAACCATACATTAAATAATTTATTTACCAACTAAATATATTATTTAATCGGATTAAAAGTCTGTAATATTAATATTCTTCCCGATAGTTAATTGTCATTATTCTTAATAACTGATAATTAAATATTGATATTAAATCACAATCATTATCATTATTATCATAATGAGTCATTATTATAATTATTAAATAATATATTTTATTATAAATATATTATTTATTAATTACAAATTCAACCGACCAATCAGAACGCTCCGAGACTCCCAAGGATTTCCTATAAATAGCGAAACTCATTTCACTTTTCAGGTAATTCTGTTCAACGCTACTTAAGCTCTTGAGATTTCTCTTTCGAAACTGACTTAAGCATTGGAGCGTTCTTGGTTGAACACCCCCCTGGGTCTCGATCATTGAACGAACGATAGCTTACTGTTTGCTTGTTTGTAGGGATCTTTGAGTCTTTTGAGTTTAAAGGACGAATTCTCCTCCAAGGCGTCCTGGGAAAGAATCGGTCCGCTGCCGAACAATGTCACGAGACACTTCACTGAGTGACTCCGGTGAAGAAAGTCACGCTCGCCGAGCAAAGAGCCCACAACGCCTAAGGCCATCAATGCATGAGCTGCTAAGAAGTAGGATTTGGACAACTTCAAGGGTAGAGCGCTCACAGCGCTCACATGGGAGTATGGGGCAATCTCAGGCTCTACACAAAAACCCAAGACGATCTGCCCATGGCAATGAGAGGAAAGATGAAGCCTACTCCCGTGCACGACCCCAGAGGTCAAGGGGAGAGGCTCGAGGAGGTTCCCGATGATCGACTCGTAGTGACTCTTCACTTCAGCGAGGTGCGTTGCAAGCTAATGATGTCCAAAAGATTTTAGACCGGCACCTTCGTATTCAACGAGATGGCGATCTAGAGGATGATTTGCGTCGTCAGATTCAGCTGTCCACACCTTTCGTGAAGGATAATGAGGAAGAGCGATTCCCTCAAAGGTTCGTGACGCCAAACATCAATCTGTTCAATGGAAATTCTGACCCGATGAAGCACATAAACTACTACTGGGGAGTCATGGTCCCCTACAGACACAACGATGCGCTCATGTGCAAGGTGTTTCAAGCCTCTCTTCAAGGTCAAGTCATGACGTGGTTCAATCATCTCCCCCGGAAATCGATCGCTTCTTTTGAAGAGTTGGCTCTGGCATTCGTCAAGGAGTACTCGCAGCTTCGTACGGTCGAGGTAAAGGAAGACCATCTCTTCTCCATCCGGAAGCGAGCAAAAGAGAGCCTCCGACAGTACATTCGGAGGTACTACGAGGAAAAGTCTCGAATTGTTGGCTGCAGCGACCTTGTTGCTGTAATGGCGTTCAAATAAGGGCTTCCCTGGGACAGCCAGCTCTACGGAGACATTGTCATGGGCAATGCACGAAGTCTCACCAAGATGCTCTCTTTAGCTGAGCGACATGTATGTTGGGAGGATGAGAAGGGTGCTGCATGTCACGACCCGGCCCATCTAACACAATATTGTCCGCTTTGGGCCTAGCCCTCACGGTTTTGTTTTCGGGAGCTCACGTGCAACTTCCCAGTAGGTCACCCATCATGGGATTGCACCAGCCTCAACTCGCTTAACTTTGGGGTTCCAATCCCCCCCAAAACCACTTGAGCTCCCTAGAGGCCTTGTGTTAGATAGATACGTGCCCACACATATAAGGTACTTCACCTTTCCCTCCCCGAGCGATGTGGGATCGTTCACCGATCTCACCTTTCCAAGCTCACGGGTCTTGCTCACCGATCTTGCTTCTCAAGCTCACGGGTCTTGCTCACCGTTCTTGCTTCTAAGACCGGGTCTTACAATCCACCCCCCTTAGGGCCCAGCATCCTCGCTGGCACAGTTCTCGGTCGGGGTATGGCCCTGATACCAAATTGACAGGACCCACCCCGATTATCGCCTTGATAATCGGGAAGCATCCTGCTCCCGTCTGACAATCGAACCCAAAAGACCGGAAATCACACCCATTGTCAGACCAGGGAGATTAAACAAATACAATCGTCTGGACATCAAGTCCATAGTTTCACAGAGCATAAAATTACAAAACAAGTTAAAGAAAAAATCCTACTCTGTGAACTAACTACTCCGCAACAGAAACTTTATGCCTCTGCTTCTGCCTCGGCGCTAGCCCCCGAACTCGTACCACGACCTGGAGGGTAGTTAAAACAAAAAAGTGTGAGTGGATCGAAACAAAAGTTTGCAGAAAACAGTTTAGGGAAATCGGGCTTCGCCCTCCAGTTTTATAACACGCATGCATAACCAGATATTCGAAAACCGCGTATTACACATTCGAAATCCCTTTTTCCGAAACACATGGAAAACATTGCAGAAAACCATCATAACTCGTGTAAAATAAGATAATATTACCAAAATCCAGAAACCGTCATTTTGAAACAACAATTACGCAAATCAAGTAAAAAGTGAATCAATAATCAAAATTAAACCGTTGGATCCATCCGAGTCTTTAAACTCAATATCAGGCCTTCCCGGGATATCAACGAGTCTTTAAACTCAAAACATAATCAATAGGCCTCGGGGGTATCACAATAACCGAGTCTTTAAACTCACGAGTCGTTAAACTCAATCCGGGTCTTTAAACTCAATTTTCCGGGCCCGCCCCCGTCATCAATTAACCGGGTCTTTAAACCCAAAACTAGATCCAACAATCAACCGGGTCTTTAAACCCAAAACCATTTATAAACACAATTCATCATGATCCGTTTTCCAAAAAATCATTTCGAAATCATAACTTGTCAAAATAGGACTTATGTCCGAATTCACATGCAAATTCCAAAACATGCAATTCCCGAAAACCACTTCACAATTATAATCAAAACATCATAAATACGTGACATGCATAATCATATCCAATACTTCATCAAAACACCATTCATGCATAGGAGAAAACCGTAACCTCGAAATGCGTGAAATACGATAATTATCTCGAAAAGCGTGAAATCACATAGAACTGAAATATCATATTTATCAACATAAAATCATAAGTGAAAACACAAGATAAATAAGTAAAATAGTCATGCATGCACAATTTGGAAATCAAAAGTCCACTCACGGTTTTAGGACGCGTCAATCGCGCCCCGTGCGCTCCTCAGTAGCTTCGGAAATGTCCGGGCCTGGAAGTAGTCGTCCACAAAGCTGGTTTTCTCTGAAACTGGAACTCAGGTTCCTGGGCAACCAGTCCTCCTCCTCCTTCGATTTTTGCACGGTGGTGTTAGAAATGATCTTAGAAGGCTAATCCAACTCACGGTTTGGCTCGACTCACCACAAAACTCGACCTTTGAATTTTCCCTCCAAACTGGTTTTTCCCCCGACTAGGTTTCTCTCAATCTCAGCCCTCTCAACTGATGCAAAATGATGCCAAATGAATCCTCTCTCCACTCCCCTACACGGTTAATCGATCAGTGCAGCCAGCAGCTCGTGGGAGACCAACTGAGGTCTCTGAAAATGGTTTCCCGCAAACACAGAAACCATGGCCTTTTTTTAAACTGTCTCGTGCCTGCCCAATGCTCCAGTCCACTCAGTTCTGCTCCCACTACCTCAATTCACATAAACTAATCATCTGATCAATCCACTAATACCTTAAACAATTTGCACGCTCAAGACATTCACGGCATGGCCGTGCAGGCCGGTTTCCCACGGTGGTGCGGCTCTGTTTCCCACGGCTGGACACAGTAGTCCAAACTAAAATGACCAAAATTCCCTCAAGGCAATAATTACCAAAATGCCCTTCAACTTCCGTGACCCGTAACTCGGTCATCCGATGTTCGTTTCACGCGTGCCGCTTGTCCTTGTACTCGGGGCATCGAGACGAACCTAACGGTCTTCGAGTCATGTGAAAATAAATTGTATTTCAAAAAGTCAATATTTTCCCCCTAATCGTCCAAATTACGGAAATGCCCCTGGACTTCTGAAAGTCATAACTTTTCCCCTGGACGTCGGAATTGGACGTGCCGCCTGTCTATGAACTCGTGACGTCCCGAACTACGTCACGGTCATCGGTCAACGTCCGTTCGACCTTCCAATCTAAAAGTCAACAGTTTGACCACACCAAACACATGGATAAAAATGTCGTTTTATTCAATATTTTACAATATTATATTTCTCGAATTTCCGGGGCGTTACAATTGTAAGACCCGGTCTTGGAAGCAAAAACGGTGAGCAAGACCCGTGAGCTTGAGAAGAAAGATCGGTGAGCAATGACAAGACCCGCCCCGATCCCCCTGGGACCACCCGGGACGTGCCCTGCTCCTGTCTGACACCCGACATTAAAATACCAAAAATACCCTTAATGAAGATGAAATGCATAAAGAAAAACCAAAGTTAAGTCATACATAGCACGCCACACAAATACTCGAATACAAATAGTGTCAGACAAGGGATAGTTCCCGAATACAGTTTATTGAGCACGACTCTAGACACACTACGTGCCAACCTACCCAGCAGTAGGGTTCAGGTACGCAACGTAAACCTATGCCTCTTCCTCCTCGGGATCCTCCTCCTCCTCCTCGGGATCCTCCTCCTCGATAGCACTACCTGGAGGGGTAGTAAAACAACAAAGGTGAGTGGGCCGAAACTCAAGGTTTACAAAGTAGTTTACCATTTCGAAAACATATAGCTTTTCCCCTCCGTTTTCCGAAAAGACATGCATAGTATCATAAACCACAAAACCATATAGTCATAAGCAGAATAATATCAACATAATATAATCTTAGTCACTGCACTATACATCCCAACCCTGACATCCCAGATGCCTGACGTCCCAGACGCCCGATAAGGTCACAGTCTCAAGGCTACGCGTGCCACCCGGGGTCTCAATCCCGAGTCCAAATCCCGAACCTAGTCCGAGCATGGCATTCTAGATGCCTGACGTCCCAGACGTCCAATAGTAGCAATCCTGCTCCTGAGTCACTCTACGGTCCGGTCCCTCCGTAGAATGACTCCTCACAGGCAATGCGCCGTGACCACTCCGATGTACCTACATCCGGAGGAGATAGAATCCTAGGGTAGATCTATACAGTGCAGTACCACAGATAATATCGAGATCCATTATATATATATATATATGACTCCAAACCATTCATAAACAACCAGACGGGTCTCATGCCCAAACATCGTAATACGTGCCATAAATCATACACAAGATAAACAGATACTTTTACTTGAATCACATATAGATATAGTAGAAAGTAAAACAGTTATGCATGCCGAAGTTTAGTGAAATCAAAGGCCCACTCACAGTACAATCCCGCTGCAATCCCGAGCGTAAAGCCCCGTCCAAGGGTTAAAGTACAATTCCTGTCATGCCCAAAACATACGTAAAGGTCACTTTAAGTCCCCACTAAACAACTAAGAAACCCTAGACTGAAACCGGCCCGGGAAAGCCGTCCGAACACGCTTCCCAAGACGTCAAACCCTAATTTGACCAACTTAACGATCTCCGATCGACACGAAACCACCGCCATTGGATCCGTATCGTCGAAACCTTGAAAATGGCACTGGTCCCACACAAAATACTGTTCACACGCGCCCCCCACGCGCCGGTCAACCCTCTGGTCAACAGTGCTACAGTGATGCTGACGTCAGCATGACGTCACTGCTGACGTCAGCATGATGTCATCACTGACAGTGTCAGAGGACACGTGTCAACAGCCCATTGGTCCCTGGTCTGACAATATTCTGACATGATGACATCATCATGACGTCACTGCTGACGTCAGCATGATGACGTCATCAGCTACAGTACCGGGTCTGAGAACCGGGTCACCGCAGAGCCACGGTTCGACCTGATCACAGATCGTGATTCCGACCACCATTTCAGGTGGGATTTGTTCCTATGGACTCGTCTCTACCTCAACAATGGTTCTGCGCAAATAAAACTAGATTTTAAGTTCGAGAAACCACCTGAAAAACGACGGGGAACTGGCTGCCGGTTCTGGTTTGTCTTCTCCGGCGAGCCGTCACGCTTCCAGCCACAAACTCTGGTCCAAGATGCTCGTCTAGTCCCCTAGGTTATGTCTCAAAAACAACCAAACAAGTTTAACGTTAAAAACGGACGGTTCGAGACAAGGAAGGAAAATCGGTCTTCTCGGGTTTGCAGGCTTACCGCCGCCGTGTCGCCGCCGTGGGCTGCCCAGTCCAGTCCTAAGCCGTCCAGAGGTCACAACGGTCCTAGCCCTAGGTTGGTTCGAGCCCAGAAGTCATGGTTTGGACGGTTTGGTTAGTTTTGGGCTGCACGGGTTCCTCTCGGGTTTGTGGGTTTTCCGGCCGTGCAGGGTGGCCGTGGTGGTGGTGATGACCGTCTGGAGGTTGCTGGTGGTTGCCTGGTGCTGCCTGGTTCGTGAGTTGAGGCTGCGAGGCTGTGAGGTGTTTGTTCGAAGGATGAGAGGGTGCACAGTTTAGGGAGGAATGAAAATGAAAATGTGTTTCTCTGATGGTTTAAGAACAGAAGGAGAAAATGGAATGAAGGGCTGAGATTCAATCTGAGTTAAGAGTGAAGGGTGAGGATTTAAGGAAATTAAATTAATTAATTAGTCTAAAGGCAGACATAGATCCAGATTGTTGGGGATGATGTGGATGAGGTAGATGAGTGACATGTGTCACTCATCAAGGGTCCAGATTGATTGGGTTAAAGTGAAACAGATTCTAATATTTTATTATTATTTTAAGTTCCGAGTCTCGGTTAGTTCGGTTACGTTCTTGACCATAACTTTTTCGTCGTAAGTCCGAATTCGGCGTGCCGCCTGTCTACGGATTCGTATCGACGAGACCTACGTAACGGTCATTGGCCCTCGTCTGTTGGACTTCCCGGGTCAAAAGTCAACATTTGGCCCCCAAATGGCCAAATTACCAAAATACCCCTCGACTTCCGAACGTCACAACTTCTTCCCCGAACGTCAGAATCGAACGTGACACCTGCCTATGAACTCGTGACGTCCTAAACTACGTCACGGTCACGTGTCAAAGTCCTAAATACTTCCCGAGGTAAAAGTCAACTTTTTCCTCCCTTAGGGGCAAAACGGTCATTTTACAATAAAATAAGAATTACGAAAGTTCGGGTCGTTACAATCTACCCACCTTACAAAAATTTCGTCCTCGAAATTTACTCGAATAAAAACGGGTACTGCTCCCTCATCAAGTCTTCGGGTTCCCACGTCGCCTCCTCGACGTCATGGTTCCTCCATAGCACTTTCACCAACCAAATCGTCTTATTTCTCAGAACCTTGTTCTTCTGATCCAGAATCTGCACTGGTTTCTCCTCAAAGCTCAGATCAGTCATCAGTTCTACTGGTTGTTCCGGCAAGGCATGTGAATCGTCCCGTAGGTATTTCCGTAACATGGACACATGGAAAACATCGTGCACTCTGGCAAGTTCTGGAGGTAATGCCAACCGGTATGCCACTAGTCCAATCCTCTCAATGATCTCGAACGGCCCAAAATAACGTGGACTCAACTTCCCGCGTCGGCCAAAACGGATAATTCCTTTCCATGGAGATAACTTAAGGAACACAAAATCTCCAACCTCGAATTCCAAGTCTCGAATTCGTCGATCCGCATAGCTCTTTTGGCGATCTTGTGCTGCCTTCAATCTTTCCTTGATGATTCGAACTGTTTCCTGGGTCATGTCCATCAAATCCGGTCCTAAAGCTGCTCGCTCTCCTACCTCCATCCAACAGATAGGTGTCCTGCACTGTCGGCCATACAGTGCCTCGTAGGGTGCCATCCCGATACTTGCCTGATAACTGTTGTTGTATGCGAACTCCATCAAAGGCAAATGAGTATCCCACGAATCCTGAAACTGCAGTACACAAGACCTCATCATGTCCTCCAGTGTCTGGATAGTCCTCTCTGACTGCCCATCGGTCTGTGGGTGGAACGCTGTACTGAAATGTAAGTTTGTACCCAAGGCGTTCTGCAAACTTCGCCAGAACCTAGATGTGAAACGCGGATCTCGATCAGACACTATCGACTCCGGCGTACCATGAAGTCGAATGATCTCCTTCACAAACAGCTGAGCCAGTCGGTTTGGCTTAAATGTCTTCTGTACTGGTAAGAAATGAGCTGACTTGGTCAATCGGTCGACAATCACCCAAACTCCATCGAATCCTCTCTGAGTCCTAGGCAATTTGAAGACAAAGTCCATGGTAATGTGATCCCACTTCCACTCGGGAATTGGAAGCGGTTGCATTGCTCCATACGGTCTCTGCCGCTCAGCCTTGACCTGCTGACAGGTCAAACATCTGCTCACAAACACTGCAATATCCTTCTTCATTCCTGCCCACCAATAGTGGTCCCGGAGGGTACGGTACATCTTTGTACCTCCCGGATGCATGGCATAAGCCGAACTGTGGGCCTCCTCGAGAATTTCTGCCTGTAACTCTGCCACTGCAGGAACACACAAACGGCCTAGTTTCACCAGAGCTCCATCTGGTCGGATAGTAAAGTCCTGCCTCTCGTCCGCTTCGACCTCGATCCTGTAGATACAAAGTGTCGGATCCTCCAATTGTGCCTCAATGATCCGATCGACTAGCACAGGTCGTACATGAAAACTGGCCAACAAAGCTCCATGCTCATCCATCCCCAGCATAACTCCAGCTCTTCGGAGTTCCACAAGCAAAGGATGGTACACCAGCCTCAGGTGTGCGATCGATCCTGCTGACTTCCTGCTGAGTGCGTCTGCCACAACGTTCGCCTTCCCTGGATGATATTCAATCGTACAATCGTAATCCTTGATCAGTTCCAACCACCGTCGCTGCCTTACGTTCAACTCCTTCTGAGTGAACAAATGCTTTAAACTCTGATGATCGGTGAAGATCCTGCAAGTCACCCCGTACAGATAATGTCGCCAGATCTTTAAAGCGTGAACCACCGCCGCCAACTCCAGATCATGCGTAGGGTAGTTCAGCTCATGTGTCTTTAGTTGTCTCGATGCATAAGCGATAACTCTGCCATTCTGCATCAGCACGCAACCTAAACCTTGCAACGATGCGTCACTGTAGACTTCGAACTCTCCACTGTTATCCGGCAAAGCAAGAACAGGTGCGGTAGTTAACCGACGTTTTAATTCCTGATAACTCTGCTCACACTGTTCATCCCAAACAAACTTTACTCCCTTCCTGGTTAAACGAGTCAACGGTGCAGCAATACTAGAGAAGCCCTCAACAAATCTCCGGTAGTATCCTGCCAAACCAACGAAACTCCGTACCTCTGTCACGGTTGTCGGTCTAGCCCAATTTGTCACCGCTTCGGTCTTCTGGGGATCCACACTAATCCCGTTTGCTGACACTACATGTCCCAAAAAACCAATGCTGGTTAGCCAAAACTGACACTTACTCAGCTTGGCGTATAACTGGTTCTGCCTCAGCTTTCCTAACACCGAACGTAAGTGTTCCTCATGAGCTTGAGCACTCCTCGAGTACACAAGGATGTCATCAATGAACACGATCACAAACTTATCCAAATAAGATCGGAAGACCCTATTCATCAGATCCATGAATGCTGCTGGAGCATTCGTCAAGCCGAAAGGCATCACAAGGAATTCATAATGCCCGTATCTGGTCCGAAACGCTGTCTTCGGGACATCTCCTTCAGCAATCTTCAACTGGTGATAACCAGATCGTAAATCAATCTTCGAGAAGTACTGTGCTCCCCGCAGTTGATCAAAAAGATCGTCAATCCTGGGTAAGGGGTACTGGTTCCTTACCGTGACCTTGTTGAGCTGTCGATAATCCACACACAAACGGAGGCTCCCCTCCTTCTTCTTCACAAATAATACCGGTGCTCCCCACGGTGATGTACTCGGTCGGATGAATCCCAAGTCCACCAACTCCTGCAATTGGATCTTCAGTTCCCGTAACTCCGCTGGTGCCATCCGATATGGTGCCTGCGATATAGGTCGTGTGCCGGGAAGTAGTTCAATCGTGAACTCAATCTCCCGATGTGGTGGTAAACCAGGCAAATCTTCCGGGAACACATCCGGAAATTCTCGCACCACAGGTATATCATCGGCACCCGAAGTATCACTCTTTGTCGTCACAACATGCGGCAGATAGCCCTGGCATCCCTTCTGTAGAAGCTTCGTAGCGGCAAGTGAAGAAATTACTTCAGGTAGCGAACCGTCGCGCTCTCCCTGAAAAGTAACCTCCGGCAAACCCGGACTTCGTAGAATCACCCGCCTACTACAACAGTCGATGAGCGAACCGTGCTCAGTCAACCAATCCATTCCCAAGATAACATCAAAGTCATGGATATCCATAAGGATTAGATCAGCTAGCAGATCTACATCCTCCACCCTTACTGGGCATCTCCGGATCACCTGATTCACTATGTACACAACGCCCATCGGTGTACCAACACCCATTTCACTATCCAAGGCTGACACCTCGCGATCTAACATACCCGCACAACTTTTCGAAATAAAAGAATGAGTAGCCCCAGCATCCATTAACACCCGTACAACAATATTTGAGATATGAAGAGTACCTGTAACCACACCAGGGGCTGACCTCGCCTGCTGCTGAGTCACTGCAAAAACACGAGCTCTGGGTCCCGCAGTCTGTCCGCGCCCACGCGCGCCACGCTCAGCACTCTGTCCTCGGCCTCTGGAAGGATGAGAAGCCGAACTCTGTGTCACACTAACACCTTTAGTCTCGTTGTTCCTTGACAGTAAAGGGCAATCTCGGGCATAGTGGCCCGCTCCTCCACAAGCAAAGCAATTAACTATCCTTGGTCCATCCCAAGACCCTCCTGATGCACCACTCCAAGCCTGATGTTGTCCAGAACTGAATCTCGATCCGCCCCTCTGAGAGTTCCCATGTCGACCTGACCAGCCACGACCACGTAAAGATGAGGGTGCTCCTCGGTAATTTCCCCCCTTAGAGATCTTTGGGCCGGTTGGTCCAGGATGTGGACGATCCCGGCGCTGCCCCTCGCCTGATGATTGTCGCGCCTGGTGTGCCGCCAGACTGGCCTCAACACGAACTGCAGCGTCGACCATGTCCCTCAGAGTCGCGTAACTAGTAGCCGTCACACTTGCCCGCAACTCTCCTCGGAGTCCCAACTCAAATCTTTGACATTTTTCCTCCTCAGTACTCACGAAAGCTGCGGCAAAACGGGAAAGCTTCCCGAAAGTCTGCTCGTAATCTGCCACGGACATATCTCCCTGTTCCAGCCGCAGGAACTCTGCCTCTCGTGCCATGCAAAATGAACGCGGGTAATACTGATCTAAGAATCGGGCACGAAAGACCTCCCATGTGGTGGTGTGAACAGTCCACCCGTACATCTCAAGACCATGCCACCATTGATAAGCCCCGCCTTCCAGTAAGAAGGCCGCCAATGCCACCCGCTCGCCGGGTGGGCAGTGCATCACGGTGAAGATTCTTTCCCATTTCGCAATCCACTCATGGGCATCCTCGGGGTTTGATCCCCCGCTGAACGGTGTGGCTCCCAACCTTTGAGCCCGCTCAATGCTAGCACATTCCATCTCTCTCGCGATTTCCTCGTCAGTTCGTGTTTGAGGAATTCTCCTTGGAGGCATAACCCACTATTAAGAGGCATAGATTAGATACTGACATCTTTTAAACTAAGTACTGACCACTAGTCTAGCATGCTGACCACGACCTAGTGCTCTGATACCAAGTTGACAGGACCCGCCCCGATCCCCCTAGGACCACCCGGGACGTGCCCTGCTCCCGTCTGACACCCGACATTAAAATACCAAAAATACCCTTAATGAAGATGAAATGCATAAAGAAAAACCAAAGTTAAGTCATACATAGCACGCCACACAAATACTCGAATACAAATAGTGTCAGACAAGGGATAGTTCCCGAATACAGTTTATTGAGCACGACTCTAGACACACTACGTGCCAACCTACCCAGCAGTAGGGTTCAGGTACGTAACGTAAACCTATGCTTCTTCCTCCTCGGGATCCTCCTCCTCCTCCTCGGGATCCTCCTCCTCGATAGCACTACCTGGAGGGGTAGTAAAACAACAAAGGTGAGTGGGCCGAAACTCAAGGTTTACAAAGTAGTTTACCATTTCGAAAACATATAGCTTTTCCCCTCCGTTTTCCGAAAAGACATGCATAGTATCATAAACCACAAAACCATATAGTCATAAGCAGAATAATATCAACATAATATAATCTTAGTCACTGCACTATACATCCCAACCCTGACATCCCAGATGCCTGACGTCCCAGACGCCCGATAAGGTCACAGTCTCGAGGCTACGCGTGCCACCCGGGGTCTCAATCCCGAGTCCAAATCCCGAACCTAGTCCGAGCATGGCATTCTAGATGCCTGACGTCCCAGACGTCCAATAGTAGCAATCCTGCTCCTGAGTCACTCTACGGTCCGGTCCCTCCGTAGAATGACTCCTCACAGGCAATGCGCCGTGACCACTCCGATGTACCTACATCCGGAGGAGATAGAATCCTAGGGTAGATCTATACAGTGCAGTACCACAGATAATATCGAGATCCATTATATATATATGACTCCAAACCATTCATAAACAACCAGACGGGTCTCATGCCCAAACATCGTAATACGTGCCATAAATCATACACAAGATAAACAGATACTTTTACTTGAATCACATATAGATATAGTAGAAAGTAAAACAGTTATGCATGCCGAAGTTTAGTGAAATCAAAGGCCCACTCACAGTACAATCCCGCTGCAATCCCGAGCGTAAAGCCCCGTCCAAGGGTTAAAGTACAATTCCTGTCATGCCCAAAACATACGTAAAGGTCACTTTAAGTCCCCACTAAACAACTAAGAAACCCTAGACTGAAACCGGCCCGGGAAAGCCGTCCGAACACGCTTCCCAAGGCGTCAAACCCTAATTTGACCAACTTAACGATCTCCGATCGACACGAAACCACCGCCATTGGATCCGTATCGTCGAAACCTTGAAAATGGCACTGGTCCCACACAAAATACTGTTCACACGCGCCCCCCACGCGCCGGTCAACCCTCTGGTCAACAGTGCTACAGTGATGCTGACGTCAGCATGACATCATCACTGACAGTGTCAGAGGACACGTGTCAACAGCCCATTGGTCCCTGGTCTGACAATATTCTGACATGATGAGATCATCATGACGTCACTGCTGACATCAGCATGATGACGTCATCAGCTACAGTACCGGGTCTGAGAACCGGGTCACCGCAGACCCACGGTTCGACCCGATCACAGATCGTGATTCCGACCACCATTTCAGGTGGGATTTGTTCCTATGGACTCGTCTCTACCTCAACAATGGTTCTGCGCAAATAAAACTAGATTTTAAGTTCGAGAAACCACCTGAAAAACGACGGGGAACTGGCTGCCGGTTCTGGTTTGTCTTCTCCGGCGAGCCGTCACGCTTCCAGCCACAAACTCTGGTCCAAGATGCTCGTCTAGTCCCCTAGGTTATGTCTCAAAAACAACCAAACAAGTTTAACGTTAAAAACGGACGGTTCGAGACAGGGAAGGAAAATCGGTCTTCTCGGGTTTGCAGGCTTACCGCCGCCGTGTCGCCGCCGTGGGCTGCCCAGTCCAGTCCTAAGCCGTCCAGAGGTCACAACGGTCCTAGCCCTAGGTTGGTTCGAGCCCAGAAGTCATGGTTTGGACGGTTTGGTTAGTTTTGGGCTGCACGGGTTCCTCTCGGGTTTGTGGGTTTTCCGGCCGTGCAGGGTGGCCGTGGTGGTGGTGATGACCGTTTGGAGGTTGCTGGTGGTTGCCTGGTGCTGCCTGGTTCGTGAGTTGAGGCTGCGAGGCTGTGAGGTGTTTGTTCGAAGGATGAGAGGGTGCACAGTTTAGGGAGGAATGAAAATGAAAATGTGTTTCTCTGATGGTTTAAGAACAGAAGGAGAAAATGGAATGAAGGGCTGAGATTCAATCTGAGTTAAGAGTGAAGGGTGAGGATTTAAGGAAATTAAATTAATTAATTAGTCTAAAGGCAGACATAGATCTAGATTGTTGGGGATGATGTGGATGAGGTAGATGAGTGACATGTGTCACTCATCAAGGGTCCAGATTGATTGGGTTAAAGTGAAACAGATTCTAATATTTTATTATTATTTTAAGTTCCGAGTCTCGGTTAGTTCGGTTACGTTCTTGACCATAACTTTTTCGTCGTAAGTCCGAATTCGGCGTGCCGCCTGTCTACGGATTCGTATCGACGAGACCTACGTAACGGTCATTGGCCCTCGTCCGTTGGACTTCCCGGGTCAAAAGTCAACATTTGGCCCCCAAATGGCCAAATTACCAAAATACCCCTCGACTTCCGAACGTCACAACTTCTTCCCCGAACGTCGGAATCGAACGTGACACCTGCCTATGAACTCGTGACGTCCTAAACTACGTCACGGTCATGTGTCAAAGTCCTAAATACTTCCCGAGGTAAAAGTCAACTTTTTCCTCCCTCATGGGCAAAACGGTCATTTTACAATAAAATAAGAATTACGAAAGTTCGTGTCGTTACAAGCAAGACCCGTGAACTTGGAAAGGTAAGATCGGTGAACGATCCCACATCGCTCGAGGAGGGAAAGGTGAAGTACCTTATATGTGTGGGCACGTATCTATCGAACACAAGGCCTTTTGGGAGCTCAAGTGGCTTTGGGGGGGATTGGAACCCCAAAGTTAAGCAAGTTGAGGCTGGTGCAATCCCATGATGGGTGACCTACTGGTAAGTTGCACCTGAGCTCCCTAAAACAAAACCGTGAGTGCTGGGCCCAAAGCGGACAATATTGTGTTAGATGGGCCGGGTCGTGACAGAATGGTATTAGAGCCGGACCCTGACCGGAAGTGTGCCAGCGAGGACGCTGTGCCCCAAGGGGGGTGGATTGTAAGACCCGGTCTTGGAAGCAAGAACGGTGAGCAAGACCCGTGAGCTTGGAAAGGTAAGATTGGTGAACAATCCCACATCGCTCGGGGAGGGAAATGTGAAGTACCTTATATGTGTGGGCACGTATCTATCTAACACAAGGCCTTTTGGGAGCTCAAGTGGCTTTGGGGGGGATTGGAACCCCAAAGTTAAGCGAGTTGAGGCTGGTGCAATCCCATGATGGGTAACCTACTGGGAAGTTGCACGTGAGCTCCCGAAAATAAAACCGTGAGGGCTGGGCCCAAAGCGGACAATATTGTGTTAGATGGGTCGGGTCATGACACTGCACATGCGCCAGATTATGCCGAGACCAACGACAAAGCCTTTGCACCGTCACCACAACGCAAAGAGGACGTTCGTGGCAAATTTTCTCATGGGGGGTTCAACAAGCGCAAGGCGAACCAAACTCCTAATGACTCAACCATCGAGAAGCCTAAAATGAAATTTTCAATACCAGTCCACCAGATTCATAATGAGATCAAGGACAAGACTTGGTTCAAAAAACCGGGACCCGTCAAGGGCAATCAGGAGAAAGCTGATAAAAGAAAATGGTGTGCCTATCATGAATGTTATGGGCACAATATCAGTACATGTATATCTTTCGAAAGATACCTCCAAAATCTCATGAAGGAGGGGCATTGCAAGGACTACATCAAGAAGAAGACTGCAAATCACATGGAGAACATAGAGCCTAATGAGCCAGCTTCAAAAGTAATCCGCATCAACTAGCTGCATGTCAAAATTAGAGAGACATAGAAGTCTATGGAGCTTTCAATTTTTCTTTTCAAGTTGTCTTCTAAATTCAAGTATCGTGCATTTGAATTATCAATAAGATCGAAAAATTGTTCTGAATTCGTACCAACATGTTTGTACAATTTTGAAAACTTATACCCTCTAGCATCAAAGCTTTCGTCATCGTAGCACCCAAGTCTTCGCCATGCGAAGCATCTAAGCCTTCGCCTTGTGAAACACCTAAGCTTTCGCCCTGCGAAGCACCCAAGCCTTCGCCATGCGAAGCATCTAAAGTCTTCGCCCTGTGAAGCATTCAAGTCTTCGCCTTGCGAAGCATCCAAAGTCTTCACCTTGCGAAGCATTCAATTCTTCGCCTTGCGAACCATCGAAGCCTTCGTCTTGCGAAGTATTCAAGCCTTTGTCCTGCGAATCATTCAAGTCTTCGCCTTACGAAGCATCTAAGCCTTCGTCCTGCGAAGCATTCAAGTCTTCGCCTTGTGAAGCATCTAAGCCTTCGTCTTGCGAAGCATTCAAGCCTTCGTCCTGCGAAGTATTCAAGTCTTCGCCTTGTGAAGCATCTAAACCTTCATCTTGCGAAGCATTCAAGCCTCCGTCCTGCTAAGTATCCAAGTCTTCGCCTTGTGAAGCAGCCAAGCCTTCTTCATCGAAGCATCCAAGCCTTCGCCCTGCGAAGCATCTAAGCATTCGCCTTGCGAAGCACCCAAGCCCTCGCCTTGCGAAGCATCCAAGTCTTCGCCTTGCGAAGCATCTAAGCCTTTACCTTGCAAAGAATTCAAGCCTTCGTCTTGCGAAGCATCTAAGCCTTCGACATGCGATGAACCTACGTCTTCTCCATGCGAAGCACCTAAGCGTTCGCCTTGCGAAGCACCTAAGCGTTCGCCTTGCGAAGCACCCAAGCCTTCGCCATACGAAGCAACCAAGACTTCGCCATGCGAAGCGACCAAGAAATTGCCCTACAAAGGACCCATGCTTTTGCCATGCAATGCATCTCAACCTACGCATTCAAAGCCTTCCACCTGGAAGCACTCAAAGCCTTCCACCAGGAAGCACTCAAAACCTTCCACCAGAAAGCACTTATAGTCTTCCTCTTGGTAGCACTTCAAGCCTTCTAATAAGAAGCAAAAGCTCTTCCTTGAAGGCAACGCCAAAACGAACGCCAAGTTAGCTGAAACCCAAAGTTGGACGCCCATGTCTTCAACGGGGGCATCTAATGCATGCCTTATTTTGGAATCAATCAGAGCGCATAAAAGAATTTTGCAAAGAGACTAGACGATGAGATCTCAAAAATTTTCTTAAGTACTGTTTTTATTTATTTGAAGGATGGTTGGCGAATCACATATCGATTGTTCAAACCAATTATTGACTACAAGAAATGCAAATACAATCATTTGCACAACAATCCAAGTCTTCAAAGCCCATGGTCCTTCAAAATTGTGCACACTCTCCTGCTGAAATTAGGGACATGTCGTCGAATGGTGACTCATCGGTTTCAAGAACATCGTCTTTCTTAGCCTCCCCATCAGGCTCAGGCTCTATGTCTAGTATCAGCTCTAACTCTTTTTTGGTAATCCTACTCCGACTCTCTGTACCCAACTTTTGTGCTTTATCTTCCTTAAAGCACAAAGTTGTGGGGGCATGTGATGACAGTAAGTAGCCAGCTCTCAACTTATGGATTTCAACATACAACCGTTTGACTTTCTCTTCGGAATCATGCAAGCATCCGCATAGCTGGAACAAGCCTCCTGTTGGGTTGTGACACACCTCTCATCAATTGATAAGACTCCTCGCCTCCCTTGCTAAAGCTTCGATGTTGGCACCATGTGCACTTGAAGATGGCAAGTCTGTAAATGCACCAAGCTTCGATGTTTTGCCTTGATCCTCACGTGTCAGGCCATCTATCTTCCAAGCATCACATGCATGTTCATTGGGAGCCCTTATATCTTTCAAGCGCCACATGCATGGTCCACCTCCAAGCTTTCTTCCTTCAATTATGCAATGGCGTACACCATCTGGAGCTTCGCAGGGGGCATGATCGGTCCTCCGTCTTTATGCTCCACCTTGCAGTCACCCCATTTTGAGCTCAATTGTACCTGGAATGTCAGGTCTCTAAAAGGTCTTCCGCTGGCCAAAAAAACTCCTCGAGAAGCTTCATCCATTCCATGGAACCACATGAACTTCGCCTCACATCGTGGGATACTTTGTCTCGCCTTACACTTTAGCACGTGTCACCTTACATTCCAGCGTGCCTAACTTCAAAGTCATGGAGTGCCTCGCCTCTTGTGGATGAAAGCCTAGGCAAGTCATGGTGCGCCTTGCTCCTCATGCGTCGAACTCTTCTATCCACCACGCACCAAGTGAATGGTCGCTGGGAAGAACACCTCAAGTCATTTGGCGCATCACCTCTTGCTCCAACCTTGTCTTGTCTTACATTGTGGCACACCAAGCATTGGATGTAGACTACCTCGCATCGCGCTTGCAGCATGCCTCATCTTGTAGTTGAACCATGCCTCGCCTCGCAGTTGTAATGCGCCCCACCTTGGGTTGTGACACTCCTCACTTCGAATGATGCAACTCTTCGCCTCTCCATGTTGAAAGCCTTAATGCATCATGAAATATCACTCCCAATGCACCGAACTCTTCAATCCACGAAACACCATGAGCGTGTCAACTGGATAAGCGTCTTGATGTCAACTCCACCCTCCCTAGAAGCCGGAAGCTCCAACAAAATTCAAGACATGCCACTAGATAGTCTTACAACTTGAGCTCCCACAAAATGAGCTCTTCGGGACTTCATTGGAAGTATGCCTTCATGCATTTTGAAATGACCGTCTCTGAAAATGGAATGCATTGACACTTGAATCATCGCAATCGAACTCCCACAGCTCTCAAAATCGATGAAAAAACAAAACTGAAAAAGAAATAATTTTAAATTAATTTCTAAGAGAATTTATATACTAATATATAAATTATATATAATATCATATATAAAGCAATACCAAAAAGTGATGCACTTCCCCATCACGCCATGCCGTTGAGCTAGTGTTATATATATATATATATTCATATATTTGCAAGCAAGCTGTCACATTGACAGCCAAGGAAACTGTCACATTTTTGCAAGCAAGCTGTCACATATTTGCAAGCAAGCTGTTAGAAAAGAATGAATATTTTCCTCAGCCTCATCCACCAGCACGCACCATCAGCTCCATTGCTCCAATCCGCCCGCACGTGAAGGCACATGCCTGTCCTTGCTTCTTTGTTGGTCGGCCAACAGATCCTATCCACAGAATAGCCTTTTTTTATTCTCATTTTGGACCGGCACACAACTTCCCCATGAATTAGCATCGTCGCTTCATCTGCAAAAAAGAAAAGCACAGAAAGAAAAATAGGAAATATTATAGTTTCTCCATCATCTACAACAAACAGAGAGAGGAGAAGAAAAAATATTTTCTTCACCCCATCAGCACGGAAGAAAAAAAAAGAAATGGATAAAACGAATATTTCTCTTACCTTCCCAGCCACACAAGCAGTTTCTGTCAAATGAAATTGTCATTCCTTCTCTTAAATAATTATCAGAATCCCAAAATATTGATGAACAATTTAAGTCCTATTGAAATTCTTCATCAACAACGGCAAAGAAATAAAATGGAGGAGTTTTGATTTTATGAAATGGGAGTTACAAACCCATTAAATCAAATTAAAATTCATATGAATTCTTCATTGGCAAAGCAAGGAAGTGGAGGAGTTTTTATTTTATGAAATGGGAGTTACAAACCCATTAAATCAAATTAAAATTCATAAATTGAATTCATACTTGATGGATTAATGGGTCTTCAATCAAATTCAACCAATGAAGTGCAACCCAATCTCATGTGAAGCTCCGAGCCCAAAAAATGTATGCGCCAATTTGATGTAAAATTTTCGAGCCCAATGGAATTTTTACGACACAAGACAAAACGGAGTCCTACTCCAAAACAAGATTCACCGGGACTTCCGAAAATCTACTTCCCTTAGGAATCCCTGATTTTCTAAGCGAAGTAGGGGCATTTGTGGAACCCAAAATTACCTGAAAATTGTGAAGCTGCCACGTGGCCCATACTTCCTGAAATGACCAAATTGCCCCTGACAATAATACAAATGACTTGTAGACACCCACACATTAAATAATCTATTTACCAGCTAAATACGTTATTTAATCGGGTTAAAAGTCTCTGTAATATTAATATTCTCCCCGAGAGTTAATTGTCATTATTCTTAATAACAGACAATTAAATATTGATATTAAATCACAATAATTATCATTATTATCATAATGAGCCATATTATAATTATTAAATAATATATTTTATTATAAATATATTATTTATTAATTACAAATTCAACCGACCAATCAGAACGCTCCGATGCTCCCAAGAATTTCCTATAAATAGCGAAACTCATTTAACTTTTCAGGTAATTCTGTTCAACGCTACTTAAGCTCTTGAGATTTCTCTTTCGAAACTGAGTTAAGCATTGGAGCGTTCTTGGTCGAACAGCCCCCGGGTCTCGATCATTGAACGAACGATAGCTTACTGTTTGCTTGTTTGCAGGGATCCTTGAGTCTTTTGAGTTTAAAGGACGAATTCTGCTTCAACAAGCTTCATGCTTCAATGAACTCAACGTTTTGATTTAAACCTTAGCTCCATGCTTCAATGAAATCAACGTTTTGATTTACAAATTTACAAAACGACCATTGTGACTTGTAATTAAAACTAGAATTTTTGGTTTAAAGAAATACTTAAAGAAAGAAAAATAAATCCAGCCTTTAACCCATTCAACTCATCAACATCAACTTATCTTATATCTTGATATATAGATGAAATCCAGTCTCTTACAAATTCAAGCTTCAAAAGTTGAGAAGTCCAAGGAGGATGGTTTGCCCTTTTAACTACCCACCATCAAGGGATCTTGTCAATTTGCAAAATGTTAATAACACGACCCACCTCAGAAAATACCTCAATCGTATCTGATTCTACTTTCGTCTGATACCCTAAGAGAAGTTCCAAAACTATCCTAAAACTTAGCTCGGAAACCTAAAATCATCAGACAAGAGATAAAACCAATAATATTCGCTCCCCGGGGGTCACCGTCCATACTACCCACTGAGTTTCGAAGTGAGGCAAACTCAGTTTGATAACTCAGACCTCAGTCTTGACCCACGACAATATATTAAGTCAACAGTCAATACCTTTCTCGACTAACAACTGTGACCAGCCGATAACTCAGTAAATCCAATGCCTTCGCCCAAGTCCCCTTACCAAAACCTTGACTCGCCTGGAGACCCAAACTTGTAATCCTGACTAATCTAGAGTCCTAATCCATTAATCGAACTCGTCTAGAGTGTACCTCAGAAATTACCCATTAATGTCCGAACTGGTGATAGCTTATACTCATTCCAGAGTATCGTGAGTCCAAATGACAGGATCGTCCCCTGAGGAACATTGATAACCGTGCCCGATCCTGATCCCATCCGACAAGTCAACTGAAGTTCCCAAATTACCCTCAGCACTTGTCAAATAAGGGATAACCGTACCTGTGCCCACTCATGCATTCACCTCTCAATCAGCCTCGATCATCGCGCCACGACCTAGAGGGTCAATAAAAACATAAAAGGTGTGAGTGGACAACAAATAAATCAGTTTATAAAACATGTTACGAAAAGACATTTCTACCCTCCACGTAAAACCAATGCATGTATTCGAAAACCATTTCATAATTCATTACATTTCCAGTATCAGAAAACCATGTATGAAAATCAAAATCATTTTCCTTTTCTCAAACCTCGGGCCTTAGCTCGAAAAATTATAACCACGGGGCCTCAGCCCAAAATCATGAATCAAATCCTAGTACATAACATAACCCAAAAATCCATCAAGCCATATAAATCGGGCCATTGCCCAACACATCCGAAAAACATCAGAAATCAACAGTAAATCACAAGTCAATCAATCTGCTAAATCTCAAGTGCGCCCGAGTCTTTAAACGAAAAACCATGCGCATAATCAGGCCTTCCCGGGATATCAACGAGTCTTTAAACTCAAAACACAATCAATAGGCCTCGGGGGATATCACAATAACCAAGTCTTTAAACTCAAAACATATCAATTAAGAGCCCTCCCCCGTCACATCAATCAACCAGGTCTTTAAACCCAAAACCAGATCCAGCAATAGTACCAGATCTTTAAACCCAAAACATGTGTAATTTACAACAATTCCAGGATCCATCGTAATCCAAATTCAAAAACCATATCCAAGATCACATTTTATCGAAATGGAACTCATGTCCGAATTTCACATTCAAATCTCAAATTATGTCCATCATCCATTTCCAAATCCGAATTCGGAACCATCATTCCGTAAGCTAGCATCCGGAATAATCATTTCGAACCCAAATCCAGAAATCCACTTTCAAGTTTCCGAAACACGAAATCTCTTTCATCAAAACCACTTTTATGAACTGGGCATCAAGCCCGAAATCACTTTTCCCAAAATCCATTTTAAATCCTTGAAATCAAATCGTATTTCAAATCCCAAATTCAAATCACCAAAACCATGATCAAACCATAACATACACGAAATCTCGTAAAAAGTGCAAATCCGTAATAATCTCGAAATACATGCCAAAATCGTAAATCATACTTACAGTCTTAATCAAAATATCATCAAAACATGATATGCACAAATCATATAAAATTATCCACCAAACCATCATCAAAGCGTAGGAGAAACCATAGTCTCGAAATACGTGTAAATAAGAAAATCATATTTACCATAAGCATAAGCATAGAAATTATAAATATAAAGCATAGAAAACGATTATGCATGCATTGGAATTTAGAAAACAAAGACCACTCACACACCGTCCAAAAGGCTCGTTTCCGAGCTGCACGTTTTTCCGTAAATTCGGAGAATCATACTTCCTGTCCTAAATCAATATCGAGGGTCACTAACACTTTAATATACCTCATGACAGGACCCACCACGATTATCACCTCGATAACCGGGACGAACCCTGCTCTCGTCTGACAATCACACTCAAAAGACCAAAACAACCTCAACAATCACAAAGCATACATTGTCAGACCAGGGAGAAGTTATAATACAACTAGCCAAGAGTAGTACAGAGTATAGTAACAGTACAAGATAAGAACAAAAGTCCTACTATGAGCTGACAAAAACACGCAACGGAAAACTCTATACCTCTGCATCTGCCTCTACGTTAGCCCCGACGCTTGCACCACGACCTGGAGGGTAATTAAAACCATAAAAGTGTGAGTGGACTAAAAATAAATAAGAGTCTCAAAAACAGTTTTTATAAACAAACCAGGATTTTACCCTTCGTTTTAAAAACATGCTTCCATAACTAAGTATCTGAAAACAACCGTAAAAACCATTTAGCAATCATTATGGAAACATCATCATAAAAACATGAAATACAAAATATCATCATCCAATCGAACCTGCTGGATCTATCTGAGTCTTTAAACTCCCGATTCTTTAAACTCATTCCAGGCCTCAATATAATCCGAGTTTTTAAACTCTCGAGTCTTTAAACTCAATAGGCCTACGGGGGAAAATCATAATATCCGAGTCTTTAAACTCCCGAGTCTTTAAACTCAATCCGGGTCTTTAAACCCAATCCGGGCCCGCCCCCGTCATATCATATCCTGGTCTTTAAACTCAATAACCAGATCCAGCAAATCAAATCCAAAACCGTTTTTAAATCATTTCTAAATCCATGTCCAAACCCGAATTTGAAATTACTATTCCGAAGCCAAGCCGACGTTGAGAACCATCATTTCGAATCCAAATCCGGAAATCCATTTTTCAAGCTTTAAAAACAAATCTCGATTTCTGAAATCCGATTCTAAAACCGAAAACCTTGATTATCGAAATCAATGTTTCAAAACTCATTTTTAATTATTAAAAATAAGTCATGTATTAAAATTCCAAAACCATAGCACCAGAATCATAATCAAATCGTATCTCGTAAAACAAGTCGAAATACGTATAAATCTAAGAAACATCTCGAAAATCGTGCAGTTATGTAAAACAGATATAGAATAATCAATAACATAAAATCATATTTAAAAAAGTGGAACAAGTAGATAAAAACATTTATGCATGCTCGGTTAGAAAATAAAAGTCCACTCACTAGGTCCGAACGCGTCAATCGCGCTCCGTACGCTCCTCGACTGCCTCAGGAATATCCCGACCTGTCAATTACCACAATTCCGGGTCACAAACACTTCATTAAATCTCACACTAATTTCCCCAATTTTTTGGGATTGTTAAACGTAATTAAATTAACCCCTAAACCTTCGGACACTCAAAACTAACCAGAGACGATCTCCGATCGACTCGAAACTTGTCCCAAAATGTTCGTTACATCGATTAGAGTGAAAACCATGTTGAACGTTTCCCTAAAACATGCCCCACCCGCCCTCACACGCCTCCCAAAGGGGCTGCGCGTGGGAGCCACGCACTTGCTACAGTGTCATCGTCAACCTCCAGCCAACCCGGTTCAGACCAGTCTAGACCGATCGGGTCCAACCGAGCCGGCGAGGCTGGTTTTCACCCATTTCCCATCCATTTTCAATCCTTTGTGCAGCATTAGTTTCGTCCTAGAATTTAGCATTGATTTACTTAACAAAATCACGAAATAAGACCTTGAACCTTACCTCCGAAGTTCGAACCAAAACCCAGAAAATTCCAGTTACTGTTCCTCACCACCATCCATTTTCTTAGGGCACATGTTGGAATCCTTAGCTTAGTAACACCTTCCTACAACTATTAGGACCAATAAAACGATTCAACAACTCTCCAAAACCCACGACTTTTGATTTGAACCAAAACTGGAAAAACAGAGGAAACCGAACTCTCACCTATTTTCTGGCCTCCGCCATGCCTCTTTGGGTCCAATAAGTAATCCTCAACCCTCTAAACAGTCCCACAGACCAAGTTATACCAATTTGATCGATTGAGGTTGCACCACGACCCACCACCCCCTCTCTGTTTTCACTGGTTTTCTCACCTCTCACACACAGCCAACACTCAAGCTTATCTTAATCACGATCAAAAATCACAGGTAGACCTCTGACACTCACTCAAGCACAAGGAAATCACACGACTCTCACATGCTCACTGGAAAATGATCGATGTTCTCTCTGTCTCTGTTTTCTCATTTGAATGATTAAGCCTAAGTTTAAAGCATGTAACCGTGTAGGATGTGGCCAGAAACCTCTAGGAGATAGCCATGTGTCTTTCAACCTGTGGCCTCAACCCAAAATATCCAATTACACTGCGCCAGATGTCCTTATCTTGTTGGTCCCAAATCCCTAGGTGTTAAAAGACCAAACTTCCTCTGAAAGTTCAAATTACCATTTTACCCCTCACAAACTCAGACCCGTAACTTAACCGTCCGACGTCCGATGACGGCATGCCGCCTGTCATTGTACTCAGGACATCGAGACCTATCTAACGGTCCTCGCTTTGCGTGAAGAATACTTGTCGTGGAAAAAGTCAACAAATTCCCCCTTTTAAACCAATTTAGGAAAATGCTCTCGACCTTCCGAACATCATAATTTCTTCTTCCATCGTCGGAATCAGATGTGCCAGCTGTCTATGGACTCGTGACGTCCCGAACTACGTCACGGTCATCGGCCAACATCCGTTCGACCTGCCAATCAGAAAGTCAACATTTGACCACACTATTCAGTAGGGTAAAATCGTCATTTTTATACAAATCTTTTCCGAATTTACATTTTTGCCCTTTTTGAAGTTCCGGGTCGTTACAACCTACCTCCCTTAAATGAATTTTGCCCTCGACATTTAATGGAATAAATAGGGGTCTGTTCACGCATTAACGCCTCGAGTTCCCAAGTTGCTTCTTCTACCTTATGATTCCTCCACAATACTTTTACCAAGGGAACCGTCTTCCTCCGTAGCACCTTATCCTTACGGTCCAGAATCTCCATAGGCTGCTCCTCAAAACTCAAATACTCTCTAAGTTCGACAGGTTGTGCTTCTAAAATGTGAGAATCATCTCGAATGTACTTCCGAAGCATAGACACATGAAAAGCATTATGTACCTTAGCCAGGTCTGATGGTAATGCCAACCGATAAGCAACAGGACCAATCCTCTCCAAAATCTCGTAGGGTCCAATGTAGCGGGGACTTATCTTGTAACAACCCATACCTTCAGGAAGGGTACAAATGTAATTTTGTAAAAGAATTGTATAAAAGGACGATTTTGCCCTTGTGAATAGTGTGTTAAAAGTCGACTTTTTGATTTACAGGTTGGATGAGTGTTGACTATTGACCGTGACGTAGTTGAGGACGTCACGAGTCCGTAGACAGGTGGCATGACCGATTTGGACAATCGGAGAAAAAGTTATGATGTTCGGAAGATTAAGGGCGTTACCGTAATTTGGACTAAATAGAGGAAAATGTTGACTTTTTAGTGGACTTGTGATTTTCACGTTGACCGAGAACCGTTAGATAGGTCTCGACGTCCTGAGTATAACGACAGGTGGCACGCTGTCATCGAACGTCGGACCGAATAGTTATGGATCTGGCAAGTTGAAGGGAAAAATGGTAATTTCTAAACCTAGGGGCATTTTGGTCTTTTTCCTTCAGGACCAATCAGATAAACCCAAATGGCTGAGTGGGATTGGATATTTAGGTTTTGGTCCATGAGAATTGGACACGTGGTAGTGCCTAGATGGTTCCAGGATTTCCTAAAATGTACACGGGCACACGTTGCACGATTTCAAACCGTGCAAATTGGTTTGAGAAACAGAAAACAGAGAGTGAGGCGGTGGAGTGTTTGATCGATTCAGAGTGTGGGTGAGAGTTTTGGTGAGTTATGAGAGTGGCAGAGAGAAGAAGGAAGCTGGTGATCGGGATTGGGGGTGAAATCGTGCTGGAAAAACGCTGGTGGTGAGGTATGAGTTTCAGGGAAAAACAGAGAGGCCGTGGGACAGAGGTGGTGGTTCTGCCGTGTGTTGGCTTAATCCAAGCTGAGGAGGAGTTAGGACGACTACAGGGGACTTAGTGGACACCGTGGTACACGGCGGTGCAGACGGCGGATGACGAATCGCAGGTGAGACCCAAATCCCCTGTTTTTCCCATTTTATTGTTTTCGAAAGTCGTGGACTTTGGGTTAGAGTCGAGGGTTTTGGTGAGTGATGTGAGGTTCAGGGAGGTCCTAGGAGTCTTCTAGGATGGTCGCCGTGATGGGGGAAGGTCTGGGTGGCCGGAGACCAAAACAAGGCTATCGGGCAGTTTTGGTTCGAGGTTGAAGACGACGAGTTTCAGGCCGTGATTTCCAGATTTTAGGACGGGAAACGATTGCTGGGAACTGGACGAAGCTAATAGGATTGGATTGAGTGAAAATGGTGGAGGAATTACAGAGAACCGGTCACGCCGGTTCAGTAAAGTTGAACCGGGTGACTCGAGGTAGACGATGCTACTGTAGCAGCGGGTGAGGCCCACGTGCATCCAGTTTGGGCGGCGCGTGGAGGCGCGTGGGGAGGATTCTGAGGAACCTTCCAACATGGTTTTTGGTCTAAATGTTATAACGAATCTATTGGGACAAGTTTCGGGAAAATCGGACGTTGTTTCGGGTTAGTTAGAGTATCCGGACGGTTTAGGGTTTAAATTTAAATTACGTTTAAATTCCCAAAAATTTGGGGAAATTAGGGTTAGCATATTTGACGTATTTGTGACCCTATTTGGTGATTATTTGACAGGACGAGAGACGCCTGAGACGATCGAGGAGCGCACGGAGCGCGATTGACACTTTTTGACTCGTGAGTGGACTTTTTCTTTTCTTACGAGCATGCCTAGCTGCTTTTATTTATGTTTTATGATTTTAAGTATGACTTTATGCTTTTTAATGGTGATTATATTTGGTTGATATGTTTGCACGTTTTTCGAGACATTTTCGAGTTTTCGCACGTTTTTCGAGAAAAGCTGGATTCTGATTTTGATGCTAAGATTTTTTCAATCTATAATTGTTTTCAGATGGTTATAAGTGGATTATGAGATACGATTTTGGTAATCAAGGTTTTGGTTTTAAAATCGGATTTCGAGAAACGAGATTTGGTTTTAAAGTCGGAAAAAGTGAATTTCCGGATTTGGTTTCAGAATGACGGTTCTGGATGCCGGAAGGGCATCAGACCAGTGATTCCGGATTCGGGTTTGGAGATGGATTGGTTTGGATTGGATTTGCTGGATCTGGATATTGGGTTTAAAGACCCGGATTCTGATTGACGGGGGATGGGCCCAGATTGAGTTTAAAGACTCAGGAGTTTAAAGACTCAGATATTTACGATATTACCCCAGTAGGCCTATTGAGTTTAAAGACTCGGGAGTTTAAAGACTCAGATTACATTTGAGGCCTGTTTTGAGTTTAAAGACTCGGATAGACCCAGCAGGTTTGATCAGACTTGACATATGTGGAATTGTTTTTTTTATGATATGATCTTAGCATATTTGTTATACTGTTTTATGTTGTGGTTTTCTGATACTTTGTTAGGCATGCATACTTTATTTTAAAACGGAGGGAAAAATCTTATTGTTTTTCTTAATCCTTGTTGTTTCTAAATCGTATTTGAAACTCTTATTTCTTTTAGTCCACTCACTTTTTCTGGTTTTTAATTTACCCTCCAGGTCGTGGTGATAGCGCTGGGGTAAACGTTGAGGCAGGAACCGAGGCATAGAGCTTACAACGTTCTTCCGTTGCGAGATTAGCCTAGTAGGACTTTTGTGCCTGTTTTGTATAACGCTATGCTCTGTGTTACAATTGTATTCTATTTGCTCCCTTTTCTGATGGTTATGCTTATGGTTATTTTGAGGTTCTTTTGGTACTTTAAGTGTGATTGTCAGACGGGAGCAGGGTTCGTCCCGGGTATCGAGGTGATATTTGGGACGGGTCCTGACATAACTTCCCTCGTCTGCCAAACCGTACAATACCCTTCCATGGAGATAACTTCAAGAAGACCCAATCTCCTACCTCAAACTCTAGATCTCTGATCCTATGGTCAGTATAGCTATTCTGTCGGCCCTGAGCTGCTTTGAGTCTATCTCTCATAAGTGCAACCTTTTCCTGAGTAAGGTCTACCAACTCTGAAGTCGTCAATCTCCTTTCACCCACTTCGGTCCAACACAACGGGGTTCTGCACTGTCGTCCATACAAAGCTTCATAAGGAGCCATCCCAATGCTCGCCTGGTAACTGTTGTTATAAGCAAACTCCATCAAAGCTAGATGCGACTCCCAAGTACCTTGAAACTGTAAAACACAGGCTCGCATCATGTCCTCCAAAATCTGGATGGTCCGCTCTGACTGCTCGTCGGTCTGAGGATGAAAGGCAGTTCTAAAATGTAACTTCGTCCCAAAAGCTTCCTGCAGACTCTGTTAAAACCGTGAAGTACACCTCGGATCCATGTCGAAAACTATCGATTCTGGAGTACCATGCAACCGGATGATCTCATCGATAAACAACTGAGCAAACTGCGTCATCCCGAAATTCTCTCGCACCGACAAGAAATGAGCTGACTTCGTGAGCCTATCCGCAATCACCCATACGCCATCATGACCTTTAGGCGTCCTGGGAAGCTTAAACACGAAGTCCATCGTCAGATGATCCCATTTCCACTCTGGGATCGGCAGTGGTTGCATCGCTCCATAGGGTCTCTGTCGTTCGGCTTTCACCTGTTGACAAATCAAACATCTACTGACGTACTCATCTATTTCACGCTTCATACCTGACCACCAGTAATGATCCAGAAGTGTACGATACATCTTGGTCCCTCCAGGATGCATCGCATAGGCTGAACTGTTAGCCTCATCAAGGATCATCTTCTTCAGTGCGTCATCCTCAGGTACACACAACCGTCCTTCTTTTACCAAGGCTTCATCCTCACGAATTCCAAAATCATGTCTCTCCCCAGCTTCAACCTCAAGCCAAATGATGCCCAAAACGGGGTCCTGAAACTGAGCATCGATAATCTGATCAACCAAGACAGGCTATACATGGAAACTCGCTAGTAGCGCTCCCTGACTATCAACAGTCAAATCCACTCCAATCTTACGGAGTTCAACCAACAAGGGCAACCAAACCATCCTCAAATGTGACAAGGAGCTAGCTGACTTCCTACTCAAGGAATCGGCTACCACATTAGCTTTCCCCGGGTGATACTGATGGTGCAATCATAATCCTTAATCAACTCTAACCATCAGCGTTGTCTCAAATTCAGCTCCTTTTGGGTAATGAGATACTTCAAACTCTGGTGGTCCGTGAAGATCCTGCACCTCTCACCATACAAGTAATGTCGCAAAATTTTCAACGCATGAACCACCGATGCAAGCTCCAAATCATGAGTGGGGTAATTCATCTCATGAGGTTTCAACTGTCGGGAAGCATAAGCAATCACCTTCCCATGTTGTATCAACACATATCCCAAACCCTGCAAAAAGGCATCACTGTATACCTCGAACTCCCCACTATCATCTGGAAGGTCCAACACAGGAGCAGATGTCAACCGCCTTTTTAGCTCATGGAAACACTGTTCACAACTCTCATCCCTGACAAATCGGACTCCCTTCGTAGTCAGCCGTGTCAACGGAGCAGCAAGAATGGAAAATCCCTCAATGAAACCCCGGTAATAACCAGCTAACCCCAAGAAGCTTCTGACCTCGGTCACTGTCTTGGGCTACTCCCAGTTCGCTACTGCCTCAACCTTCTAAGGATCCACGCTAATGCCCTCGGCTGAAATCACATGACCCAAAAAACCAACAGTATTCAACCAGAACTGACATTTGCTCAGCTTTGCGTATAATTGGTTCTTCCTCAGGGTGTTAAGCACCATCCTCAAGTGCTTCTCGTGCGCCTTCGCACTCTTCGAATACACCAAAATATCATCAATAAACACAATAACAAAACGATCCAGGTATGACCGAAACACTCGGTTCATCAGGTCCATAAATGCTGCTGGAGCGTTAGTTAATCCAAATGGCATCACCACAAACTCATAATGGCCATACCTAGTCCGAAAAGCTGTCTTGGGTATGTCCTTCTCTCTGACCAGTAGCTGGTGATATCCGGAGCGAAGATCAATCTTCGAAAAGTACCGTGCTCCCTTCAACTGATCAAACAAGTCATCAATCCGGGGTAGGGGATATTTGTTCCTGATGGTTACCCTTTTCAGTTGCCTATAGTCAATACACAGTCTCAAGCTTCCGTCATTTTTCCTAACAAACAAAAATGGAGCTCCCTAAGGAGATACACTCGGTCGAATAAATCCTGTATCTACCAACTCTTGTAACTGCTCCTTTAATTCCCTCAAATCAGCTGACGCCATACGGTAAGGAGTCTGAGAGATAAGTTGCGTACCTGGAATAAGGTCGATAGTAAACTCGATGTCTCGGTGGGGTGGCAATGCTGGCAAATCCTCCAGAAAGACGTCTGGAAACTCCCGCACTACCGGAATATCCTCCGCCCTCAATGGCGTAGCACGTGTGTCCACCACGTGAGCCAAGTAGCCCTGGCATCCCTTCCTTAACAACTTGCTCGCTTCCAGAGCTGAAATAACACCAGTAGGTAGTGCACGCTGATCACCCTGGAACGTGGTCTCCGGTAATCCTGGACTCCGAAAGGTCACCCTTCTATCGAAACACTCGATAGAAGAATGATGCATAGTTAACCAGTCCATTCCCAGAATAACGTCAAAATTTAGTAAATCCAAAAGTAACAAATCCGCCACTAACTCAACATCGCCTACCAACACAGGACACTCTCTCAAGATCTGATTCACCACATACACCTCACCAGTAGGCGTACTCACGTCGAAATCACAATCTAGTGCTGACACCTCTCTCTCCGCAACCAAACCACAACTCCGTGATATAAAAGAATGGGTAGCCCCGGGGTCTATCAAAGCATGTACATCATGGCCAAGTATGGTAAGCGTACCTGTCACCATTATGGGTGTTGATCGAGCCTCCTGCTGCGTCATCGCAAAAACTCGGGCCTGAGGTCCTGAAGATCGGCCGCGTCCCCTTGAACGACTAGTAGCACCACCACCACCTCTAGTGCCTGGTACCTAAGAAACTGATGCCATACTCCGTTCCGGCTCCACCGTACCTCGGCCTACGCCACCCTCCTGTGGTAACGATGAACACTCTCGCCAGAAGTGACCTCGCTCTCCACAGTAATAACAAACATCCCGACTGGGTCCTCCACTCTGCCTCCCAGTAGAAGCAACAGATGTCACACTCGCCTGCGGAGTTGGCTGTGCTCTAGCTTCTCGGAATCCGGAACCCTGGAATCTGCCTGGTCTACCAAACCGGGCACCACCTACTGATGAAGTACCACTGTAACTGCCCCGCTTCAGGGTCCTTTGACCTGAAGCTCCAGAAAAAGAACGCTCTCGGCGTCGCACACCACTCGAAAACGGTGGTCGTACCGGAAACCTAGCCTCCACCCTCACCGCAGCATCTGATAACTCTCTGAGGGTAGCAAACGATCCAGCCGTCACAATGGCTCAAATTTCTCCTCGCAAGCCCAACTCAAACCTACGACACTTCTCAGCTTCCGTAGCCACAAAAGCAGGAGCAAAACGGTATAACATCTGGAACCTCTGCTCATACTCGGCCACTGTCATGCTCCACTGTCTAAGCTGTAGAAACTCTGCCTCCTTGGCATCGTGGAATGAGCGGGGATAGTACTGATCAAGGAATCGCTCCCGAAATGTCTCCCAAGTCCCAGTGTGGGCATCCCATCCTGACAACTCGAGGGTGTACCACCACTCATACGCGACACCGTCTAACAAGAAAGTGGCTAACAACACTCGATCCTCCGGGGGGCATCGCATCACTGCGAAAATCCGCTCAAGTCGAGTAATCCACTTGTGGGCTACCTCAGGGTTTACCCCACCGCTAAACGTCGTAGCCCCTAGACGCTGGGCTCGCTCAATCGTAGCACTTCCAGCATCTCTCGCAACGTCTTCTGCAGGTCGTGGAGAGGGCTCACGTCTCGGAGGCATAATCGATCGTACTCTGAAAGAGGCATAAAGTCAGTATAACAACCTAGACACAACCACGTGCAAGACACAAACCGTCAACCTATGCTCTGATACCAATTGACAGGACCCACCCCGATTACCACCTCTATAACCAGGACGAACCCTGCTCCCGTCTGAAAATCACACTCAAAAGACCAAAACAACCTCAACAATCACAAAGCATACATTTTCAGACCAGGGAGAAGTTATAATACAACTAGCCAATAGTAGTACAGAGCATAGTAACTGTACAAGATAAGAACAAAAGTCCTACTGTGAGCTGACAAAAACACGCAATGGAAAACTCTATGCCTCTGCCTCTCCCTCTACGTTAGCTCCGACACTTGCACCACGATCTGGAGGGTAATTAAAACCATAAAAGTGTAAGTGGACTAAAAATAAATAAGAGTTTCAAAAACAGTTTTTATAAACAAACCAGGATTTTACCCTCCGTTTTAAAAACATGCATGGATAACTAAGTATCTGAAAACAGCCGTAAAAACCATTTAGCAATCATTATGGAAACATCATCATAAAAACATGAAATACAAAATATCAACATCTAGTCGAACCTGCTGGATCTATCCGAGTCTTTAAACTCACGAGTCTTTAAATTCAATCTAGGCCTCAATATAATCCGAGTCTTTAAACTCCCGAGTCTTTAAACTCAATAGGCCTACGGGGGAAAACGTAATATCCGAGTCTTTAAACTCCTGAATCTTTAAACTCAATCCGGGTCTTTAAACCCAATCTGGGCCCGCCCCCATCATATCATATTCGGGTCTTTAAGCCTAATAACCAGATCCAGCAAATCCAATCCAAAATCGTTTTTCAATCATTTATAAATCCATGTCCAAACCTGAATTCGAAATCACTATTCTGAAGCCAAGCTGGCGTTCAAAACCATCATTCCGAATCCAAATCCGAAAATTCCTTTTTCAAGCTTTAAAACCAAATCTCAATTTCTGAAATCCGATTCTAAAACCAAAAACCTTGATTATCAAAATCATTGTTTCAAAACTCATTTTTAATTGTTGAAAACAAGTCATGTATTAAAATCCCAAAACCATAGCATCAGAATCATAATCAAATCGTATCTCGTAAAACATGTCGAAATACGCATAAATCTAAGAAACATCTCGAAAATCGTGCAATTATGTAAAACAGATATAGAATAATCAATAACATAAAATCATATTTAAAAACATGGAACAAGTAGATAAAAACAATTATTCATGCTCGGTTAAAAAATAAAAGTCTACTCACTAGGTCCAAACGCGTCAATCGCGCTCCGTACGCTCCTCGACTGCTGCAGGAATATCCCGACCGGTCAATTACCACAATTCCTGGTCACAAACACTTCATTAAAGCTCACACTAATTTCCCCAATTTTTTGGGATTTTTAAACGTAATTAAATTCCTAAACCTTTGGACACTCAAAACTAACCCGAGACGGTGTCTGATCGACTCGAAACTTGTCCCAAAATGTTCGTTACATCGATTAGAGTGAAAACCATGTTAAACGTTTCCCCAAAACATGCCCCATGCAGCCTCATGTGCCGCCCAAAGGGGCTACGCTTGGGAGCCACGCGCCTGCTATAGTGTCATCGTCAACCTCCAGCCAACTTGGTTCAGACCAGTCCAGACCGGTCCGGTCCAACCGAGCCGGCGAGGCCGGTTTTCACCCATTTTCCAGCCATTTTCAATCCTTTGTGCACCATTAGTTTCGTCCTAGAATTTAGCATTGATTTACTTAACAAAATCACGAAATAAGACCTTGAACCTCACCTCCGAAGTCCGAACCAAAACCCAGAAAATTCCAGTTGCTGTTCTCGGCCACCAGCCGTCTTATCAGGGCACAGGTTGGATTCCTTAGCTTAGTAACACCTTCCTACAACCGTTAAGACCAATAAAACGATTCAACAACTCTCTAAAACCCACAACTTTTGATTTGAACCAAAATTGGAAAAACATAGGAAACCGAACTCTCACATGTTTTCTAGCCTCCGCCGTACCTCTTTGGGTCCAATAAGTAATCCTCAACCCTCTAAATAGTCCCACAGACCAAGTTAGACCAATTTGATCGATTGAGGTTGCACCACGACCCACGACTCCCTCTCAGTTTTCACTGGTTTTCTCACCTCTCACACACAGCCAACACTCAAGCTTCTCTTAATCACGATCACAAATCACAGGTAGACCTCTGACACTCACTCAAGCACAAGGAAATCACACGACTCTCACACGCTCACTGGAAAATGATCGATGTTCTCTCAGTCTCTGTTTTCTCATTTGAACGATTAAGCCTAAGTTTAAAACGTGTAACCGTGTAGGATATGGCTAGAAACCTCTAAGAGATAGCCAGGTGTCTTTCAACCTATGGCCTCAACCCAAAATATCCAATTACACTGCCCCAGATGTCCTTATCTGGTTGGTCACAAATCCCTAGGTGTTAAAAGACCAAACTGCCCCTGAAAGTCCAAATTACCATTTTACCCCTCATAAACTCAGACCCGTAACTTAACCGTTCGACGTCCGATGACGGTGTGCCACCTGTCGTTGTACTCAGGACATCGAGACCTATATAACTGTCCTTGATTTGCATGAAGAATACTTGTCGTGGAAAAAGTCAACAAATTCCTCGTTTTAAACCAATTTACGAAAATGCCCTCGACCTTCCAAACATCATTACTTCTTCTTCGATCGTCGGAATCAGACGTGCCACCTGTCTACGGACTTGTGACGTCCCGAACTACGTCACGGTCATCGGCCAACGCCCGTTCGACCTGCCACTCAAAAATTCAACATTTGACCACACTATTCACAAGGGTAAAATCGTCATTTTTATACAAATCTTTTCCGAATTTACATTTTTGCCCTTTTTGAAGTTCCGGGTCGTTACACCTCATATAATTTTCCGAAATTTTTTTGGGATTTAAATACGTATTTTAAACGTATACAAAAACGTCGGATACACTGAAGACTATCAAAACGGTGTCGAAACTAGTGCCAAAATGTTCGTTACATCGAAAGAAGCAAGTTTCATGTTGAACTCACCTCGAGATTTGGTCCCACGAGCCACTGTGAGTGGCTGCGCGTGAAGCTCACGTGCTGCTACAGTAAAATCACTGTTCATCGTCCCTGCCCGACTACTTGTTAAACGGGTCATTCAACCCGCATATTGATGTAACAACCCGAACCTTGATTAATAATATTTTAATGTGAAATGACTATTTTGCCCTGAAGGGGGGAAACTTTGACTTTTGACCTGGGAAATAATTTGGACTTTGACCTATGACTATGACGTAGATCAGGACGTCACGAATCCGTAGACAGGCGACATGCTGAAATCGGAGTTCGTATGAAAAAGTTATGGTCACAGAAGCGTTTTGGCGAAATTTACGAACTAAGAACAAAATGTTAAATATTAATTAAATGTTGAAATCTGCACAAAACCCCAGATTTAATCTGAGTCGTCGGATGAGTGACAAGTGTCACTCATCCTAGAGAACACTATTCTAATAAAGTTGGGTCTACACCCATAGGTCAGTTTTTAATATTTTATGTTCTCTTAATTAACCCTAGCCATCAATCTTATATGCCTCGGTTGGTCTGAGCCGTCAATTTCATTTTCCCCTTTTCTTTATTACTGCACGATCTCATCTCTCTCATAAACACACACATATTTTCCTTCCACCGTGAACAAACCCATATGATTTCTCTCTGCCCAAACACCAGACCGAGCGCCGTCCTTGCCACCAGATGACGACCATCGTCACCACCATCATCATCTTCATCTCCGTCGTGAATCGCGACCCTTCTCTCTGCCTGGAAACCCAGGAAACCCCCCAGACCCGAGACGCCGAAACACGGATCCAGGAACCCAGGACGACGTCGAGACGGTCTACGCAGGCCACGGCGGCGACACGTTGGAGGTACTAACGGAAACCCGAGAACCCAGGTTTTTCTAGATTTTTGGGGGAGTCTCTCTTCAACGTCTGGATTTCATTTTTGTGGTTTGGGATACGTTCTAGGGACGGTGATGAGCTGCTAGAAGCTGGTTTGGACGACTGAGACTGAGGAGATAGCCAGAAAAGATAACTGGAGTAAGGCCTTGAACTTCTTCGAAGCCCAGGTATGAATCGCATCGTTGGTTTTCATTTTTGAGGACTTAGATCCATAGAGTAGACCTAGACGACCCTTTAGGAGAAAACACCGTCGAAAATGGTGGTCGGAGATGGATTCTGGGAACGGGTCAAGCCGCTGGTCAACAGCGACCCAGTTTTAGAATACGGGTTGACCCGGTACTGTAGCACTGATGACATCATCATGCTGACGTCATCATGTCAGAGATCGTCAGACTAGGGGCCAATCAGAGCATGACATGTGTCCTCTGACATGTGTTAGAGATGACGTCATGCTGACGTCAGCAACACTGTAGTTGCGTTGACCAGGCGCGTGGGTGCGCTTGTGAACAGTAATTTTGGTGGGGCCAATACCATTTTCAAGGTTCGACGATACGGATCCAATGACGGTGGTTTCCTGTCGATCAGAGATCGTTAGGATGGTCAAAATGGGGTTTGAATCCTCAGGAATAGTGCCCGGGCTATGTTTTCGGGACGGATCTGTTCTAGGGTTTTAGTATTGAAGTAGTAGGGTCCTTTAGTGACTCTCGAATATGTTAATACAGGTTTTAGCGGTCGTTAAGCAGCGAGGACCATGTGTGAGTGGGCTATTTGATTTATAAAAGGCTTGCATGCATAAACTGTTTTACTGTTTCCACTTATGATTTAGATGAGTACTATATGAGAATGTTTATATTACTTATTATGATGTTTCGGGCATAAGACCCGTCTAGATTATATGTGGAATGTGTTCAGGGATGTCCGGGGGACATAGGGTAAACTATACTGTTATTGTACTATACTTTCCTACCTTTCTATCTTGTCTCCTCCAGGGAGGGTCGTTGGCCTGGGTGGACCCTGGAGTAGTCACGGGACACTGACTGAGTGGAGTTAACCCTCGTTGGGTTGCTTACTCTCAGGAAGGTATGTTCATATACCTCGAGAAGTGACCGGGATACCGGGCACTGATGTACCTAGGGGAGTCTCGGGTGTGAGACCCTGAGTGGCAACGCGTAGCCTTATAACTGTGACATCATTTGGGTTGGGTTTTACAGTGCGCTAATATGTTAGTTTTTCCTTTTGATTATTATATGATTCTGTGGTTATGATTCTATTATAATACTATGTTTTCAATGCATTCAAGATTTGGAAAACGGAGGGGTAAAACCTTATGATTTACTTTATTATGAAATTGATTTATAAACTGTTTATTTTCGGCGCACTCACTCTTTAAATGTTTTACTGACCCCTCCAGGCCGTGACATGGAATTAGAGGAGGATCCGGAGGAGGAAGAGGCTTAGTTTAGTCGATGTGCACCTGTACACCCCCAGTGGGTAGGTTGAGCACCAAATAATGTACTCTGACTATTGTGCTCACGTTTTGTATTGCACGATCCCTTGTCTGACAGCTATCACTCTGAACAATGTTTTTGCATGTTATTTATTTAATTTGAAGTATTTAGTTTTCGGTTAAGGGTATTTTTGGTATGTTTGGAGTTGTTGTCAGACGGGAGCAGGACACGTCCCCGGGTGGTCCCAGTGGGATTGGGACGAGTCCTGTCAATTGACCTGTTGCAATCCTGCTCAATTCCAACTTGTTTTCTATAATTCAAATGTCCAATAGCCTCGTCAACACATGAATTTAAGGTCTGTAATATTAATTTCAATTCTAATTACGTCCAACTATCCAACTCGACTTAGACTTGCGAAAATTGTTCATCATTCCATCCCTTCAGTATTCATCGATTCCTTTAAATTGATCAATTAGGAAGCATCATAGACTCATTCTAACCATGAATTCAAGTTCAATTGGACTTGAACATACCTTTGTATGATCGAACTCAATCTTGGAAATTCCAAACCGTCGCGGGTCCAGTTCTTGGCCAATACCTCCTCGATTGCTTCTGTTTTTGATCGTGTTCGACTACTCAAGGTCCCAGAAGTCTTAATCGAACCTTAATTTGGCTTGGGCTGTCCTACAACTCAAATTCAAATTTAAATTTATCCAAGAACGGTTTCAGGTTTCTCTTCGGGTTTTCTCTCTATCCCTCGCGTTTCCTCTCCATTTTAGTCTCTTAATCCTCTGTTTTCCTTCTGTGAATTCTTCTTTTCTCTCAATAGTTTTCTGGGGAGGTCGATCAAGTTCAATGGTGGTCTTTTTGTCTCTGTTTTTCCCCTTCAAACATACGCACACATAGTTTAAGTTTCCCACCGCTACACACACTTCCTTTTGCCTCTAATCTGATTTAGAGAGTGACAGATGTCATTTGGTGGCATCACCATGGCTGAATCAGCCCAACACCGTCCCATTTCTTATTCAATTTCTCAATTACCATTTTGCCCTTGCTTTGACAATTTACCAAAATGGCTTTCACACTTCTAGACCCGCAACTTGGTCGTCCAAACTTTGATTGACGCGTGCTGCCTGTCTACGGATTCAGCATCTCGAGACCTATCCAACGGTCTTCGAATTACGGGAAAAGTCCATGTCGTTTGAAAAGTCAACAAATTGCCCCTTTAACCAAATTACAGAATTACCCCTGAACTTCCGAATATCAGAACTTTCTCCTCGAATGCCAGAATCGGACGTGCCACATATCTATGAACTCGTGACGTCCAGAACTACATTACAGTCATCGGTAAAAGTCTGTTTGACCGCTCAAACCAAAAGTCAACCGTTCGCCCAATTCCAAGGGCAAAATCGTCATTTTCTTCAAATTTTCCTTTTCCGAATTTCCGGGTCGTCACACCAAATATACCAACTAGTGTCCAACCACTCTAGCCAAGGAACCACTAAGTTCACGGAACCCTAGACATCCCCATCACTTAGACTCCTTCCGACCTTCAGTCCAAAACCCACTCGTACAATGTGACCAATCTAAAATTTTCCTCAAAAAGGCTCCAAACCACCCAAAATGCCTCAAAACCAACAAAAATAGATATGGAAGGTCGAAAAATTAGGGGTACACATCGTCGTGGCAAATGGGATGGCCCCACACACAGCCAAGTACCCGCGGAAGACCAACGGCCTTTCCATGCACTCCCACGCGTTGCTATAATGTTTACATGTGTGTCCACACTAGCTAACTCAGTGTTGATGTGGCAATGACAACCTGACACCCCTTGCCACGTGGTGCTGATGTGGTAACCATGTATCCTTGACACGTCTACCACGTGGATCCTAACAAACTGACACCATTTACACGTGTCCCTGTCACCCCCTGCCATGTGGTGCTGACATGAAACTTGGCAACTTGACACCCCTAACACATGTCCCTATCACCCCCTACAACGTGGCACTAACGTGGCAGGTGATGTCGTCATGACGCCATACTGACATCACCTAGTGTTGTCATCATGATGTCATGTTGACGTCACCACCCCACTGGAGAAGACGACTAATACCGCTATTGACGCTGCCGTCTAGTTCGCTGGAGACTAGCTAGAAATCGCAATTTCCAGTCAACCTTCAAATTTTTCCAAAACCCTCAAATCTCCACCATTTTTTCCGACCCATACATAGATCTTGGCCTACTCGATGAAAGGAATCGAAAACTGAACTCAGAAGTAAGAAACCATACTTGATTTGGCCGAAAAATGACCATGAACATCCTGGCCAACTTCCCGTCGATAGCCCATCGCGTCCAGCCACCATCCCACTCTTAAACCTCCACCATTCGACTCATACGACCACATGGAAGCTATCGTTGGCCTCAGATTCGTCCAATTCGACCCCAAAATGGGTCACCCCTGAAGAGGGCGTGTGTTGATCGCACATGAAGAGAGAGAAACGGAGAGACCAAAATTGGCCAATCATGTGAGAGGAGAGAAACTCAATCCTTTTATACCTTGGATATTTTTTTCAAAATGACCATTCTGTCCCTACTATTTCAGACCCGTAACTTCCGTTCACAAACTCCGATTTTCGCGTGCCACCTGTCTACGAACTTGTGGGCTCGAGACCTACGCATCGGTCAAAGAAAAACGTCCAAAAGTGTTTCTGAGAAAAAATTTGACCAATAGACCCCTTTAAAGCCAAGGGCAAAATTGTCCTCTTTTACTTAAATTCCCGAAAAGGACCATAATTTTCGGTCCAGGTCATTACAGTTAAAAAATGGTATTATGTCATCGTTTCATATGAGTAGATCGTACATATTTTTTTAGTATAAATTTTAGTTCAAAATAGAAATCGTACCAAACACAATTGGTACGGTACGATTAGGTATTGATTTCACATTATGAAATATCGAACGGTACATAACTAGTTACAATTAATTGGTATCGTTCTGGTATTACCTCCATACCCAATCATACCGAACCGCACTCAGAGCTAAACAAAATGCATAATAATAACAACCCAAAATTGTAGTAAAAAGAAAGAAATAAAAGAGAAGTAATTGTATGAAATTAAAATAGTCAAATTTTTTGAACATGTCTCACAATGAGAAGAGAAGTCACCATGGTGAAGCCTTTTTATTTTTCGAAGTTTAAAATAATAAGATGATTTTCCTTACATCATATATACATAGGGTCTTGCTCTTTATTAGAATTGAAGAGTACATAATATGTGAAAAAAATATCATCAGATTGTAATATTATTATTACAAACTTATTTTAATTAAATAAAAAACTACATTGTGAATTCTGAATCATCCGTATTGCCTTGTTATTAAAGGTCAAATATTAATAACGTGAGGTAGTATTAGAGTCATGAAGAAAATTTTCTGCTAACCCAGATGCACCAACACAAATCATTGAAAACACAGGTTACTGCCTACCCTAGCATGATACGTACGTCAGCATGGTGTTATAATGATAGAGTAATGGACCCTATCCTAGCTCCATGTCTTTTGTCAAAACTCAAGACCTTAGCTCCATGCTTCAATGGACTCTACGTTGCATTCTTGTTTGTTATTTTTTATCGCATTTTTTCGAGTCACTTGTATCCATCATTCACATTGAAAATCAGCTCATAACACTGTTTTTCATTCATGTGTTGGTACTTGATTAGGAGGCCGTGTACGGTCGAACAACTACACTGAGCTACCATGGAGGACCCACCAACGAACTTGAGCTGTACTATGGTCACGTTTGGTTTGGTGGCAGCTGTGGATTACGTTATATTGGATGCTTCTACAATATATTCTATGAATTTTGAATGTAAAATGGAATTAATTTCATTATAAAATGATTAGTTAAATAAGATCGATTAGACAATAGAGGAAAAAAAAACTTATCTTTTATGACTCTTACGTATTAGGTACATATGTACCATGGAGGACTTATCTCTGTCAGCAACCTATAGCTTCATAATTATCAAGTAATTAGTATATATTACGATGTTCAGATCGTTAACCTAATTAAAAAGACAGATATTGTACTTCTAGAAGATCTGTAGGTGGTACAGATCGATTGTTCACCTACGTACTTCTCATGAAAAGGTCTTGTTTATCGGCTGCCCGGTCGTTGTATTGATGCTTTCAATGGATTTTCGTCTACTTATGTTCAAATTGGTCTTCCTGCTCAATCATTACTCGGGCTTGTCGTCATATTTTCCGGGATTCTACTTTCTGTAAATTATTTAGCTAATTTAATTGATAATACTTACGTATCTCGTTTATGTGAAATCTCCTCGAACTATTTTTTTGATTTTCAATTTATGGAATATTTTTTTATGATATCTATTGAATTTTTCCTTTTAATAAAAGGCATTCGAAATTATTTAACTCCAAAATAATCATTTCAAGATTAATATATGCAAAAAAATAATAAAATTGATGATTTCTTTTAGTTATTAGGTATTTCACCATGATAATCTTAATCGTGGTTAATATTATTGATTTAGTTGATGCGTATCAATAATTAAAAACTTTTTTTTTTTACTTATTAATGTAATGATTTTAACCATGATGATTTCGAGAATGAATAAAACACCTTATCTTTTATGACTCTGACTATGTACCATGGAGGACTTATCTCTGCCAGCAACCTATAGCATCATAATTATCAAGTAATTAGTATATATTATGATGTTCAGACCGTTGACCTAATTAAAAAGACAGATACCCCACTTCTAGAAGATCTGTAGGTGGTATAGATCGATTGTTCACCTACGTACTACCCATGAAAAGGTCTTGTTTATCGGCTGCCAGTGGTTGTATTGCTGCTTTCAGTGGATTTTCGTCTACTTATGTTCAAATTGCCCTTCCTTGCTGGTCAATTATTACTCGGGTGTCGTCATATTTTCTCCGATTCTACTTTCTATAGAATGAGAGAACCTGTATCTGTTATAGAAAAACAAGACTTCTTACAAAACAATCTTACACAGTAGCTTTTATATGGACTACATTGCTATTTACTCTTTATGTAACCTTGCAACAATCTTACACAGTAACATTTATATGTATTACATAATTATTTATTCTCTAAGTAAACTTGCTTCGCTATTAACAACCTTAGTTATTTCCTAATTGTGATGCTAACAAACTCATAACAGATTTAACAACTCAAGGGTACAACTAGCACACACAACTAGTATGGTTAGCACATATTGGTTTACAGGGCACTGTGCAGGCACGTGGGCTTCACACGCAACCGATTGACGCGCCGCGTAGGGGTGCATGGGCACTTTTTTCAAGGTAAGTATGTTCAATACATTTTTTACTTTAATCGACGTAACGAACATTTTGGAGCAGATTTCGAGTCAATCGGATACCGTTTCAATATAATTTTGGGTGTCCGAAGTGATACGTTACGTTTTAAATACGTATTTAAATTCTGGAAAATTAGGGGATTGTAATGTGAGGTTACTTGGGATGTTAGTGACCTTTAGTGGTGATTTTTGACAGGATTAGTGATTCCTGGAATTTGCGGAGAAGCGTACGGCTTGAAATTAAACCGAGTGGACGGTATGTGCGTGGACATTTGTTTTATAAACTGTGATGCATGCATAGTAAGTGTTTTCCATGATTTATTGCATGATTTGAGTTGCAATGAGTTGAATGATGATTTGATGTCATTACTTGATGATTTGGTGGATTTAATTGTCGATTTCTGAATGATTTTACGGAATTGTGTGAAAGTAGCATTTTGGGCTTGGACCTTGTTTGGAAAATTATTTTGACTTGGATTTGGAGTCAAATGTGAATTGATGATTTTCGGATTTATGAAATGATTTATGGACACTATTTTACAATGATTTCACGGAATGATATTTTCGGCTTGAGACCCTATTGGAAAAGATGTTTCGGGCTTGAGACCCTGTTGGAAATGGTTTGACTTGGTTTTGAGTCAAGGATTTTATACAAGCCTAGTGGTTGGCTTTTTGTATTGTTTGTACCCTCCGTATGCGACTGAGCCCGAGGGACTACTCGGGTGCGTCTAACCTTGGGGATGTGGTATTCACCCAGATGTGACTAATCCCAAGAGTTCCACTAAAATGCGTCTGATCCCAGAGTTGTCATGGTATGCTATCTTTTCGGATACGACTGAGCCTGGGTGTACTGCTCGGATGCGACTAATCCTAGAGATGTGTTCGCCCAGATGTGACTGATTCCAGGGGTTGTGCCCAGATGTGTCTGATCTCGAGAATGTGGCTTGTTGGTTACCTACGCGTAGTGCCCATGTGATATTGTGATTGATGTCTATGGACTTATGAGTAGTGTTTGGTTTAATTTAGAAGAGTGATTGGTTTAAAACCTGGAAAAATCATAATATTTGAATAATGGGTGTCTAAAAATAAAATTGAGGAAAACATCCTTGGGTTATAAAATCCTCAAAACAAACGGAAATAAAGTCCTAATTAAAAAGGTTTCCTAGGTAAAAAGGAGAACAAAATCAAGCTTAATTTGGACAATTTTTCCACATGAAAGTAGGGGCAGACCTCGACGGTCAACGCGAGTCAAAGGCACTAAAGGGGTGGGCAGCTCTTGGGCATGCACTGGCCGAAGATCATAGAATCAACAAATGTTGATCGAAGTGGATTATTACAGTTTCGGGGCGCACTAGCCGAAATGGAGTAGTTTCGTTCAGGAAACGTACGCTGAGCAGAAGGCTCAAGATTGGTAGGCACTAGCTGAAATGAGAACTGAGGCTACTTTAATTGATTCGGAAGCAGGCTGCCAAGTTTCTGTGTTCTTTTTGGTAGCTTCCCATGTTTTGACCATAACTTCTTCGATATAACTCTGATTAAGATGATTATTTTTTTTTTCCAATTTTTTGGCATTTTTACATTAAAAGTTAAGCATAAAGGATATAAAATAATTTAAAATAATGTTCAAATAAAGTTTTATCAAATACCCCTACACGTAGACTTTGTTAGTCCCTAGCAAATACTAAAATAAACAAAAAATTCAAACAACTAAGCCCTTAACCATTTTGTCCCAAAATTTTATCATTATGATTATGGCATTAAAGATTTACACTAAGAAAGCATTTAAGTATAAGGAATTCAATAGTTAATAAAACGTGTCAAATGGTTCAACAAGTAAGACAATGAGTAAACTATGGCGAATGGATCTCAGCATGAATAAAACAAGTATGGAACAACTCATAAGGGTATGCACTCATGATTTCCACTCAATATAGAAGGGGTTTGTTTTTGTGCTCAAAGTATGTGAGAAAAATGCTCACATAATAAAACTAAGTACTTCATGAAATCTCAAACATAAACCATAAGTAAGTAACATACTTGCACAAATAAACCAAAACCATAAACTTACTCAAGTGATTGACTCAACTAATCAAAATTTACCCATCTTAAGGATCATATGGTCTCTATTTGAAGGTTGTAATGGGGCTAGGTCAGAGGTATGAAAATTTAGGATAGTGTTGTCCAAATTTGTTCCAGGACTCAACCAAAGGCTTCATTACAAAGCAATAAGTATTTTCTCATCATCATAGGCTTAGTATCCTCTTGTTGGGCCTTGATCTTCATTATAAATGTCCTTGAGCTTGCAATTAGGAAAATAGCGCCGAGATTCTTCAATGTAGGCCATCAATGCTTCAATATATCTAAATCACAAGTATAGAGGACTTAGCTCAACTCACAACTCATTACCGCATGGAACTTTGTTCTTTATTTTTTTTCACACTTTCGTTTTTCTTTTCTTTTCTTTTCTTTTAGAAGTAATGCAATGAATAACAACATATTTTGAGCAAGTCTTTTCCTATACTTACATTTGAGTTTTCAATCACCAAATTTATTTCTTGCATTACACACCATCTTCATAGTCTTCAACCAAGTCCAAGGAACAAGGGTAAAGGTTATTTATACTAGGCTCACGTGGATATATCTTTTAGGGTGATGAAAGAAAGGCTCAATGTAGGCTCAAAGGGTTAAAACTAAGGGGATCACAAATGTGCGATCAAATAGGGAACATGATATTTGGATATGTGGTGTTAACCCTATTTCCTTACCCATGTCCAAAATCAGAGAGTTTATTGACTTAAACGCTTTGAAAATCACATAGAATAAGCTCAAGTGCTCTAGAGTTCATTAGAAGCTATCCAAGAAATTATGAGGCATATGCATATCAATTCAAACGAAGAACTCCTATGAATCACTCATTAAAGATATAAATGATTATAAAGCTCACATAGGGTTCATATGATTCACACTTATCTTAACATGCTTCTTTCTATTCCAGTTATCGTGCATCATCCACTACAAGTCATAAACATTCAATCACAAAGTATTAACAAGCGAATTCAAGTTGTAGTGATTATCTTTTAGCCATTTAGTATTCCTTTATCTGTGATTCTTGTCATCGAAGGGCATTGAAAGGACCCATCCCTAATCCCTCAAGATTTAAGCGGAATATCCTGCTCCCGTTTGACACCACGTGTCGGACCAGGGATAATACCGTGACCTAAATAGGGTTTTTCAGAGTACGCAACTTCATGTGATGTCTCGGTCCCTACTATAGCATGCATCTGCGATCAACCTGAAGGGTATAAAACCATTAAAACTATGAGTGGACAAGGAAAACAAATTTCTGAAATCAACATTTATACCCTTCAATTAAAAGCATGCAGTATCAGAAAAGTTGTAATCTCAAATGCTTTCTTAAACTCAAATCATAAAACAAATATATGGACATAATATCAGCAAGAAAAAAATGAGCAACCAATCCTTAATATCCAATATCCAACATCCAACATCCAACATCCATTCGATAGTCATGATATCAATGCAACGCATACGACTCAGGATTACCACGCACGAGTATACATGTAACGACCTGTCCCTAATTTTAAGAATTAAATAGGGATTAATGACGGATTAACGAGGCTAATAGAGGATTAGTCGAGGATTAACGGCCGTTCAGGGCGAAATTACGATTTTGTCCCTAGATAAGGGAAAAAATTTAACTTTTGACCCGGGAGGTCTGATGGCCGAGGGCCAAGGAACGTTACGTAGTTCGAGTCGATATGAGTCTATAGACAGGCGGTATGTCGATTCGGATGTTCGACGGAAAAATTTACGGTTCACGAAAGTTTGAACGAACTATTGCACGTTTTACGAGGTGAGGGACTTTTAGCTTTAAGTGGGGCCCATATTTTTAGGACAGGCCCAATGGATGAATGACGTTTGACGGAAAAGTTATGGTTCACGAAAGTTCGAATGAACTATTAAACGTTTTACGAGGCGAGGGACTTTTGGCTTTAAGTGGGGCCCAGATTTTTAGGACAGGCCCAATGGATGAATGACAAGTGTCATTCATCCATTCCCCATCATTTTTGTAATGACTCGTCCTGAAAATTGGGATTAGATTAGTGGTTAATGACAGCTAGTGAAGTTAATCGGTGATTAGTTCGGTGATTTCGGATGGACGGTGCGAAATGACGGTTTTGCCCTTGGAATGGGTAAAATGTTGAATTTTAGTTCGTGCAGTCAAATGGACTTTGACCGATGACTGTGACATAGTTCGCAACCTCATGAGTTCATAGACAGGTGGCAAGCCCGATTCCAACAATCGAGGAAAAATTTATGATGTTCGGAAGATTTGGGGTATTTTGGTAATTTGGTTAAAAAGGGGCAATTTGTTGACTATTCATATGACACGACTTTTTCTCGAAATTCAAGGACCGTTCGGTAGGTCTCGATCCCCTAAATACAATGACACGCAACATGCGTCCATTGGAGTTCGGACGACAGCGTTACGGGTCTAGGAACATGAGGGGCAAATGGTAATTTGTGAAGGAAGGGGCATTTTGGCCATTTGAGGGCTTAGGGATCTGTGACCACCAGATTTTGGACACATGTCCCTCTCTGGAAGGCAATAGAACCCTTTTCACCGCCTTCATTTGATTTTAACACCAGGGTGTGTGTGTGTGTGCATGGGTGGAGTGGAAAAACAGAGAAAAACAGAGTCCTAGTATGTGTGTGTGTGTGAGTAAACCAGTGAGAAACCAACCTTACAAACACCTTCAAAACGACCTCCTTGGCCCGTGTTTTGAACATGAAATTTGAAGGGGAGGATTAGATGATAAGGTTGGGGACACCGGGGAGGACGGTCGTGGACGGTGGTCCTAAAGCCATGGATAAAGAACAGAGACCGTGGACCAGCCTACCTCTCCAAGTCCTTTGATCTTTCTTCTTTGGCCATGAAGTATGAATGGAAGTTGGAAAGGGGGTCGAGTAGTTGATGATGGTGGCCATGGCAGTGGTCCACGACGGCGAGAAGAGGTAAAACCCATGAGCCTTTGTTTAAATTCGAAAATGGAAACTCATGAATTATTGGTTGTTGATCGATTTGATTAATTGGGTGATGATCTGGAAGGTCAGGTGAGTTCATAGGACTTGAAACTATGGCCAACGGTGGCCGGAGAAGCAAGAACACAGAGGAGGAAGAACTTGGATTTGATCTTTGCTTTGGAAGGTAACTTCTGGAACTAAAGTTCAAGTTTTAAGGTTATAGATCGATAAGAATGACTTAGAAGAAACTATAGGATCGATTAGAATTGAAATTGGACAAAAAAATGAAGGAATTATGGGGTCAAACTGCCCACGCCGGTTCGGGTTTGACCAGTCTGAACCGGACCGATATGAACCGGGTTTGACTGAGCTTGAAGACAATGAACAGTGCCGCGCGTGAGGCCCACACGTAGCCCCTTTGGGTGGCGCCTGAGGGCGCGTGGTGCCTCTGATGGGGAAGTTTTCAACATGTGAAATGATATAATCGATGTAACGAATATTTTGGCACTGGTTTCGAGTCGATCGGACATCGTTTCGATGGGTTTTGGGATGTCCGAAGGTTTAAAGGCTAGTTTAAAAAAAGTTAAAAATTCGGGAAAATTATGGGGCTTTAGTAGAAGCATTATGAAGTAGGTAGTGACCTTATTATGGGATTTGGACAGGTTTGGGAAAGCCGGTGATATTGGATTAGCGGGGAAAGCGTAATTAAGCGCGTATCGAGGCAGTGACGCGAACGGTCTGTGATTGGACTTTGCTTTCTAACGTATGATGCATGCATAAATGTTTTATATGTGTTCTATACGTAACTTCTATGTTTATGATTATGATGTTGATTCTTTATGGTTTTGCACATATTTCGAGATATTTACGGAATTGCACGTTTTACGAGATATGGTTTTCTGCTATGATTTGATCATGGTTTCGATAAGATGATTTGGAATTTGGGATATGATTGATTTTAATGATTTATAAAGGATTTTGGAAAGTGATTTCGGGCTTCAGGCCCTGTTCATAAAAGTGATTTCGATAAATGTGATTTCGGGTTTTGGAACTGGATTTTAGAATTGATGATTCGGGATTTGGTTTTTGAAAGTGAATTTCTGGATTTGGGTTCGGAATGATTATTCAGGATGCCAGCTTACGGAATTATGATTGCGAATTCGGATATGGATTTATATGATTTTCACTTGGTTTTGGGTTTAAAGACCCGTATACGGCTGGATCTAGTTTTGAGTTTAAAGACTCGGTTGATTGACGGGGGAGGGCCCTGGATTGATATGTTTTGAGTTTAATGACTCGGTTATTGTGATATCCCCCGAGGCCTGTTGATTGTGTTTTGAGTTTAATGACTCGTTGATATCCCGGGAAGGCCTGATTATGCGCATATGTTTTGAGTTTAAAGACTCGGCGTGCTTGAGATCCAGCAACTTGATTGATTGATATTTTACTTTGGTTTTTCACTGGTTTTCAAATGTTTTGGTAAAGGGCCCGGATGATTTGGATTTAATGAGTTTTGGGCTGTGTTCCCGTACTTTGATGATTGATTTATGATTTTGCGTTGAGGCCCTGGATTGAGTTACGGATTTGAGAAAAAGGAAATGATGCCGGTTTTCATTGATGGTTTTCTTATTTGGATATGAGATGGTTTTAGGAAAAGGTTTTCATATGCATGCATTGGTTTTTCGTGGAGGGTGTAAATGCAAATTCTTATAAACTGTTTTCTGAACGTATTAGTTATTTTTATCCACTCACAGTCTTTTATGTTTTCGATACCCTCCAGGTTTGATGTGGTGTGGGCTGTTGTTAGAGAGAGACAGAGACATCACACACACGCGATCCACAGCAGATTCTGCGCACTCTGGGATGTCTAGAAATTTTTGGACAGTTCGCTTGGGAATCCCTTGTCCGACTTACGTGTTACGTGGAGGTTGGACGTCGGTTTGGCCTTCATGTCACACGTAAGTTATATGGGAGCATGGCTTAGCCCTTAATTCCGGGGGATTGTGGGTAGGTCATGTCAAATTGGTATTAGAGTAGGGTTTATGCACGTTGCACGAGGTTTGAGCTCCCAGAGTAGTTGGTCCGTCGATTTGGGTGTTGTGATGCTACTATGGATGTGATGTTTTGATGTGGAACAACCCGTCATCAACCTGGACGCGAGAGATAGGATGTTATTTAGTGGCTTAGTTAGTTAGGAGAGCACGAGTGCCTGGGTGATGTGTTACCCGATACGTGATGTGTGGTGAGATGTATGCCGGCTTAGGGCCGGAGTAGTTATCGTGTTTGGCGCTGGAAATGCTTGATGGTCGACTAGGCAGCATATGGAGCTGATGACAACCTATTGAGTTGGTGGTACTAGTATGCCGAGGAGACTAGTTGACGGTGGCCTGTTGGGGCCGGATGTCGATTGGATTTGTGACCCTTGGTTAGTTTTGTTGAGATTAGACTTGTGCGGCTACGAGTAGCAGAAAGCCTCGAGTTGTGGGGGCAAAGGGACCTGATATCTTATTGGATGTTATTAGCTGGGTGTGACGACTCGAGGGTTGAGGTTGTTATGAGCTAGTGGATGCCGTGGGTTTTGATAACCCTAGTGATGATTTGACGAACCCTATTGTGAGGGTTGGCTTGTCACTGTACGTATCTTCGCGAGAAAACCCAGAGTAAGTGCTTAGTATGGGAAACGTGAGTTGGGGTTTGTGGTTAGTTAGTCGTTGTGCCTTGGACTAACTTACGGCCGGATTAGAGATGGTGCTGCTGGGGTGCAGCTGAGGTATCGGATAGCTTGGTCGATGGATTTGGACGAGTCCAATGAGATTATGGCATTTGGTTGAGCATTGAGTTGCTCAGAGTTGTGGATTACACGGGAGGTCAGTTCCCCCGACCCAAACGTAGATTGAAGGTTTTGGCTCGGTACGAGCGGAGGTTCGGGATTAGTGTGTTGTGAGGCCTAGATCGGAACTGATGTGCCACGAGCTGGGATGCTTGTGCGCGGTAGGATGGATACCTCGTGAGTTGAGGTTGTGGCCAGTTGTGGGGTGCCAGTGTCTGGTAGGAGGAACCGCTAACCAAGTTGGGATATATGATGACCATTGGTAGGTCATGTTTCAGTACGAACGGTCAGGATGCCGTTAGGTGGATCAGAGTAGCGCAGTGGACCTATGCTTCGTGTTTGATCGGGCTAGGTTGGTATGGTCGGGTTGAGCATGAGTGAGTTGGTTTTCGTAGCTAGTATATGATGCGACGAATGAGGCATTAAATGTTGGATGTATCAGCATATACCGGGGTTGGAATGTGGTGATGCCGAGGCTGGTACTTGATGATTCTCTGAGAATGGTGCTCGATGCCTTCACAGATAGTGACTGAGGAGTCCAAGGTTCGTGATCGTTGATTGTGTGCCCAAGAGTTGGTGATTCGGACCTTTGTGATGATTGAAGTTAAACCACGAAAAGGTTGCGACGCGATCATCATAAGGAGTGATGATTGACAACCTTTTTGGATGTGCATAAACAGTGATAACCGACATGCGAGTTGGTCGGTGAGTTGGTTTGGTTATGGACACGTGGTTGTGATCCATATGAGTTGTGGATTTCCTAAGTGCAGCAAAGGAGTTGACGTTGGACGGTTAGTCCAGAGGTGGTATACTTGTTGGGGATGACATCCCATGATTGGATTCTCGAAGTCAGGAGATGTTGTAGTTTAGACGATGAGATGTGTGTTGATTCCGAGTTGGTGTTAGATGTCGAGTATGAGAGATGGATACTTCGTAGTCGATTTGAGGACTCATTGAAGGACCTTCAGGCGTTGTGACCCCACCTTGATCTTGGACACATGTGGAGGTGTTCAGGAGTAGAGAGAGTACTTGGTGACGTCCTGTTTGGCATATATGGCGAGTGTCATGGATTGTGTTAAGTTGGATTACAGTAGGCTGACTTGTGATGTCATGGTGGTGGACCATTGTAAGTTTTGTGGTATAGTGACGAAAGAAGGGACTAAGGAAAAAGAGAATAAGGAGTGACTATAACTGATCGATATGAGGTTATTGAAGAGAACCCACAATCTAGACGAGTCGCTAGACGTTTGGTATTCGTGGTCGATTGGATTCGATGTGGTGGTCTAATACATAGTAAGTGGGATCCACTTAGGATTGAGTGGATCGGGATTGGATCGCTTCTGGCTCAAGATTGAGTTGTTGTGGATCAGGAGGATCGTATGTGAGACATAGGTTGGATATCTTGACCATCTTGGAGTTGTGCAGGACGTGTGTGCTCCATCTCGCATACTTATTGGTTTTGGTTTTGGATCTAGTGTTGGGTCTGCCCTGTGTACGTAATTGAGATGATTGGGGTTCATATTGGTCGGGAGACCCAGGAGACCGGGATACTCAGAAGGGACTTGAGTTGGACTTCCCCGGAAGACTTGTAGTACCGACAGACTACAAAAGTGAAGCGTGATTGGCTTGTAGGTAGGTGGTAATCAGTATGGTTACGAGGATGTTTGTGTGCCCTGGAGATACACTGTGAGGGTGACAGGTACACTATGGTGTTGTTGGATGGACCTTGGTTGTAGTAGAGCTTGGCTGATGTCGATGTGGTTGATTGATGGACTTATCGTAGGATGTCATTGGAAGTACTTGAGGATATACTATATGATCTCTTTGATTGAGGTATTCTAAAATATCTCTGTTTGGTCAAAATTTTGTAGGGTTGTGATTGCCTGTGTTTGGTACATTTACTTGGAATGTGTACGTGCTGGTTATACAGTGGTCGGAACCATTCCGATGCGATTGGATAGGCATCATAATGTTCTGATAGAGGTGTTGGTAATCTTCTTGGTGCCGCGGTATGTTGTTGGTCGTCTTGCTAAATCGAAATAGATTCAATGTGGTTGAGCGGTTGAGATATGGACTGGATCCGAGTGATCCTGAGTAATCTGACTGGTTGGTAGGAGTCAGCACTTATGTGAGCTGGATGCTCAGAGCCATGAGTGGCTGGTGGGACCCTGACATTGAGATATATGATCATGATTAAACAGGTATGTGAAAGGGTCCAGTTGCGGACAGGGAGTGTGGAACGTGGATGGTGTTCCCACAGCTTGGTTGTGTTGGTGATTAGTGGAACCACCAGTGAGATTATTGGTGGGGTTCATGGTATGAGCGTATACGTTGCGACTTCAGTAAGGTCGGCGTGGATAATTGATGGAAGTAGTATGGATCATTGTACGGATATTGAAGAATAGAAGTACTAAGGTTGGTAGATGCCGTCTTGTGAATTGGTGTACTTGAGATTTGTGCCTATTGATGGAAAACTCACTCGATCTACTGAAGTGATGGGTACGAGGTACGCTTGACTCCAAAAAGGATCAAGGATGATGAGACTGGTAGTAGTGTGTTGTGGCGTACCTAGTGTTGGTTAAGCCATAAGTGTCGGCTGGTGTGACATTAGAGGTACCTTGGGTACGAATTGGCATGTGTTGACCTTCGTGAGAATGAGATGATTGTCAGATGGATCGAATGTTGATTGAGTTGGTTTGCCTGGCAGAGACGTGGTGGCAGTTTGGGAACCGTCAGGATAAGGCCAGATTGGCAGGTGATGGACACCGGGTTGGAGACCCAGGTGTGAGATTAGCTGGATTCCCCCAATGAGTTACAGACGAACATTATTCGGAATTTCGGGGATGAAATTATTTAAGAGGGGAGATTGTAACGACCTGTCCTGGAAATCGGGATTAGATTAGTGGTTAATGATGGATTAGTGAAGTTAATCGGTGATTAGTTGGGTGATTTCGGACGGACGGTGCTAAATGACGATTTTGCCCCTAGAATGGGCAAAATGTTAACTTTTAGTTCAAGCAGTCAAATGGACTTTGATCGATGACTGTGACGTAGTTCGTGACGTCATGAGTTCATAGACAGGTGACACGTCCGATTCCGACAACCGAGGAAAAAGTTTTGATGTTCGGAAGATTTGGGGTATTTTGGTAATTTGATTAAACATGGGCAATTAGTTGAGTTTTATACGACACGGCTTTTTCATGAAGTTCAAGGACCGTTAGGTAGGTCTCGATCCCCTGAATACAACGACAGGCGGCATGCGTCCATTGGAGTTCGGACGACAGAGTTACGGGTCTAGGAACATGAAGGGCAAGATGGTAATTTGTGAAGGCAGGGGCTTTTTTGTCAAGTGAGGCCTTAGGGATCTATGCCGAGTAAAATTGGGACATTTGGCATTTTTGGGATGTTGTGACCACCAGATTTTGGACACATGTCCCTCTCTGGAAGGCAGTAGAACCCTTTCCACCGCCTTCATTTGAATTTAACACCGGGGTGTGTGTGTGTGGACGGGTGAAGTGGAAAAACAGAGTCCTATTGTGTGTGTGTGTCAGTAAACCAGTGAGAAACCAACCTTACAAACACCTTCAAAACGACTTCCTTGGCCCGTGTTTTGAACATGAAATTTGAAGGGGAGGATTAGACGATAAGGTTGGAGACACCGGGGAGTACCGTCGCAGACGATGGTCCTAAAGCCGTGGAGAGTGAACAGAGACCGTGGACCAGCCTACCTCCCCAAGTCCTTTGATCTTTCTTCTTTGGCCATGAAGTATGAATGGAAGTTGGAAAGGGGGTTGAGTAGTTGATGGTGGTTGCCATGGCGGTGGCCCACGACAGCGAGAAGAGCTAAAACCCATGATCCTTTGTTTAAATTCAAAAATGGCAACTCATGAATTATTGCTTGTCGATCGATTTGATTAATTGGGTCATGATCTAGAAGGTCAGGTGAGTACATAAGACTCGAAACTATGGCCAACGTTGGCCGGAGAAGCAAGAACACAGAGGAGGAAGAACTTGGATTTGATCTTTGCTTTGGAAGGTAACTTCTGGACCTAAAGTTCAAGTTTTAAGGTTATAGATCGATAGGAAAAACTTAGAAGAAACTATAGGACCAATTAGAATTGAAATTGGACCAAAAACGAAGGAATTACTGGGTCGAACCGCCCACGCCGGTTCGGGTTGGACCAGTCTGAACCGGACCGATCTGAACCGGGTTTGACTGAGCTTGAAGACAATGAACAGTGCTGCGCGTGAGGGCCACGTGTAGCCCCTTTGGGCGGCGCCTGAGGGAGCGTGGTGCCTCTGATTGGGAAGTTTTCAACATCAGAAATGATGTAATCGATGTAACGAACATTTTGGAACTGGTTTCGAGTCGATTGGACATCGTTTCGATAGCTTTCGGGATGTCCGAAGATTTAAAGACTAGTTTAAAAATAGTTAAAAATTTGGGAAAATTACAGGGCTTTAGTAGAAGCAATGTGAAGTAGTTAGTGACCTTATTATGGGATTTGGACAGGTTCGGGAAAGCTAGTGATAGTGGATTAGCATGGAAAGCGTAATTGCGCGCGTATCAAGGCGGTGACGCGAACGGTCTGTGAGTGGACTTTGCTTTCTAACTTAAGATGCATGCTTAAATGTTTTATATGTGTTCTATAAGTAATTTATATGTTTATGATTATGATCTTGATTCTTTACGGTTTTTCACGTATTTTGAGATATTTACGGAATTGCACGTTTTACGAGATATGATTTTCTGCTATGATTTGATCATGGTTTCGATATGATGATTTGGGATTTGAGATATGATTGATTTTAATGATTTATAATGGATTTTGGAAAGTGATTTCGGGCTTCAGGTCCTGTTCATAAAAGTGATTTCGATAAACATGATTTCGGGTTTTGGAACTGGATTTCAGAATTGATGATTCGGGATTTGGTTTTTGAAAGTGAATTTCTGGATTTGGGTTCAGAATGACGATTCAGGATGCCGACTTACGGAATCATGATTGCGAATTCGGATATGGCTTTGTATGATTTCCACTTGGTTTTGGTTTAAAGATCCGTTGAATCTTGGTTTGGGGTTTAAAGACCCGGATACGGCTGGAACTGGTTTTGAGTTTAAAGACTAGGTTGATTAACGGGGGAGGGCCCTGGATTGATATGTTTTGAGTTTAAAGACTCGGTTATTGTGATATCCCACGAGGCCTGTTGATTGTGTTTTGAGTTTAAAGACTCGTTGATATCCCGGGAAGGCCTTATTATGCGCTTGTGTTTTGAGTTTAAAGACTCGGCGCGTTTGAGATCCAGCAACTTGATTGATTGATATTTTACTTTGGTTTTTTTACTGGTTTTCAGATGTTTTGGGCAAGGTCCAGGATGATTTGGATTTAATGAGTTTTGGGCTGAGTTCTCGTACTTTGATGATTGATTTATTATTTTGGGTTGAGGCCCTGGATTGAGTTACGAATTTGAGAAAAAGGAAATGATCCCGGATTTCATTGATGGTTTTCTTATTTGGATATGAAATGGTTTTATGAAAAGGTTTTCATATGCATGCATTGGTTTTTCGTGGAGAGTATAAATGCAAATTCTTATAAACTATTTTCTGAACGTATTAGTTATTTTTGTCCACTAACAGTCTTTTTTGATTTCGATACCCTCTAGGTTTGATGTGGTGCGGGCTGTTGTTAGAGAGAGACGGAGACATCACACACATGCTATCCACAGTAGATTCTGCGAGCTCTGGGAAGTCCGAATATTTTTGGACGGTTTTCTTGGGAATCCCTTCTCTAGCTTACGTGTTACGTGGAGGTTGGACATCGGTTTAGCCTTCATGTAGCACACAAGTTAGACGGGAGCATGGCTTAGCCCTTAATCCCGGGGGATTGGGGGTAGGTCGTGTCAATTTTCCCATTCATGCATATCCCCTCCCCCTTTGTTCGATCATTTCCCCATTCCACCAACCCGGGCAACCCTTTCAACCCAATCCAACCCTTCCCCATATGATCTTGTGTGTAGCCCAGGGAGTGAAATGAGGGAGTGAGGATGGTGGCTGCCAAGGACGGTGCCGTCGTGGACCGCGGAGGTACAGAGGTAGACCTGAACCCGATTATGTTCAATTTTCATATTTTCGTTATCCAAACGTTATGGACAGTTTTTATTGATTAAAATAGGTTTATTAGGTTGTTTAGAAGGTGCAGGGATGGGTTTTGGTGGTGGTTGACGGCTGAGGAACAGGGAGAAAACTGGGAAAATTGAACCGTGAGGGAAGTTTTGGACCGATGGGATTTCGTGGGTTTTTGGTGACTTTAGTTGCATAAATATGTTTCTAGGATCGAATTAGGAAGATTGGAATTGGTTAGGAAGAAAACAGACGAAGAATGGACGGTTTAGGGGCCTGAACCGGCTCCGCCGTGGAGGCTGGTGCAATCCCATGATGGGTGACCCATTACGAAGTTGCACCGTGAGCTCCCGAGAAAAAAAACCCTTCGACCTGGGCTAGTTCGGCCAGTAAGTCTAAACTCACTCTCGAGTCCTCGTATCGTATCTCACATCTCTCAGCGATCTCCACTGACACCTGGACTCACCTCGAGTCTCGACGATCATACTATTCGTCCTATCGACACACAATCGACGTCTCACCCATGCTGGGTGTATCTGGACCCCAATCGAATACTTGTCTCCGCAGAAACCACACACAGTCACTGGGGTTCCTCTAGCCCTCACGACCCTGAGCTCTCGGCTCATCTAATCTCCGAACCTTCTCTAACAACTTTGCTCGAGCACACAACATTCGACGTCTAGTCACCATACCAATATGTCAGAACGAATCCGATCATAGTACTCTTCGGTTTGTTACTCAAACGTTTGTCATGAGCCAGCCTCAATCCAACGCAATCCCTATTCTTAAGTTCAACTCGAGGCATCAGCTATTCATTTCTTTCTAATCGATATCTACGTATCGTCCTCGTCTCACATTTCTCCCAAATCCATTATCTGTCCTGTCATCTCACTAACTATGCTAAGGGATTACTCAATTGTCTAAAAATATGGTTCTCCTCTGCTCTTAGCTTAGCATAATCAGCAAGGAAATTCACTCCAATGATGACCAGACCTCGGTCTAAATCCCTCACAGTCATCACAGTCACTTCCGTCATCTCGATCATCCTTATGCTACTCGATCTGTCACATCCAGTAACACCAAGAATCATATGATCTCCAAATCACTCAAATTTGACCCATAGCATAGGTGTTCAGTTCTTACACCCTCTTTGAATCCTTAGATGTCGTCTCCTTCCTCATCGACCCACATGAGGAAAGTCGAAGATGATGACATCAAAGTTCATCCTATGTCATCCTCCGGCATCCAACATTATCTGCTAAAGAGCAGAAAACGAGAAGTCACCTTCATCTACTTCGAGATCGAGGGTAGTTGCAACCATGTTGGAAGCATACTTAACTTTTCCAATGACTGAGCTAGAAGTCCTCCTACTCCGACTAAGAGTATTCTATGATAATTACTGTAATGCTTAATCCTTCCCTTCAGAACTAAAAACTTCCATTGATTCTCTTCAGCTTGTTCCATCGCCGTTCACGTCGGTAACCTAATTCGCACGTCCCAATCCTTACGGGATCAAATTCCAGCACCTAACACTCATGTCGTTCGTCCATAATGAACTAGGGTGCCTGTCATCCATCTAGGTATAGCACATACCTCGGCAATCCAAGTATAGGCCAAATTTTGCACCGCCAATCCAGGTATCGAGTATACCTCACACTGTGCTACTCGGGATTCTCTCTGTCCCGCTCCGTGCCCATCGAACTCACCTGTTTACCACTCTAGGGCACGTCTACTGAACTTGATCACAAACTAAGTCTAAGTTCTCAACTTACTCGGACATCATCTACGTGTTTGTAATTAATCCAACTCGCCTATCTGTTTATGATCGTTTATGCACATCCAAAAGGATGTTGATTCATCCTAATCCGATGTACCGCTCAACTCTTCGGACACACCTCTAAATCTCACCATCAGACCAACCTGTCACTAAGTTCCACGACAGTACTCGCATTGTCTATTCTTTCCGACCAACAACAACTGTCGAAAAATACTGTAGTGACCCATTCTATTTCTCACCATCAAATTTCTCCTCAAACACGCATACACAAAACTCAGGAGGTATGGTTAACCGCATTCAACAAAACCATCTCCAACACGATTCCCAAGAAAATACACTAGCCGACGAATCCTTCTCATCGTGTAGTGGTAGAACCTTACTAAGGGCACATCACGACTGAGCTATCCTCAGATCGTGGCTCGTCGTCTCTCCTCATTAACGTCATCATATCACCACCACACGGAGTGCGAATCAAATCCATCCAGAAACTCTACTCAAACCAAGAAATCGCCACTTATCTCTGCTTGGGTCGGAGGGGCTCTTCCCCCCTCGTATCCCACGACTCTGGGTACGGCTATTCCGACGATCCATATTCGAAATGAATGTTCCCCGATTCTCAACAACCACCAACAGATCCAACCTCGATCGTGGTACCTACCACGAATTCAAGAAAACACAACTCACACACATCACCACCGAGATTCCAAACCTATGCGGTCAACTCACCCCTGATACGAACCACTCAACGCACAACATCCACTAATTGGTCCACCTCGGAATCCGATCCACAAGTATCACTCTCCTGGTCACTCGTCCAATCACTCGCCAACTAGGGTTATCGCGAAGTCTTCTGCTCGCTGCAGCACGTCCGCTCGAGCGATCCCTTGCGCTCGACTCAGAAGAGTCGTCGTACTCTGATACTAGTGTCCAAACAACCAGTAACCACAATTTGAGGATCTTGCCTCCCCGTAAATCTACGACTCCTAGTTAGTGGCCCCCCCAAGGACTCGGTCATACTTCGTGCCTAATTCTACACAATCGCCATGTGTCACAATCGTATCCTATTATGCCACACAACAACTACTCTGTCATTCCCTGCCAGTCGAAATCCCTCTAGGATTTGACTCGCCGAACATGGCATCTCTTGCCAAATAGGATCAACATTCCTATTCCCAACAGTCTCCACTAGGGTCATCGTGCACCTGACTGCTCCTAGTAGTACAGTCTCCGATCCTGATACTTCGATCGTGGACGATCCTAACGTCTGACCTTTATTGGTTCCACCTTGCTCTATTCCATGTCCATCATGACTACTTGACGGTCCCGACTCTCAGGTCGTCATACAGTGTCTATTGGTCAACTGGATCCTCTCTCTAGTGACACTACGGTCCTAGGCCGTTAGATTCGGACGAATACCGATCCTACTTGGGAATTACTTCCTCAAAACACGTGGCATCCTACGCCAATCGAATCCTTAAACCATCACACCTCGTGTGAAATGTAATCTAGCTAGGGTTTAGGGTTCGATTCCACTGACTCCACCTATTCTTACCCTAACTATCAGGTTGATGACGGGCTGTTACGACTGCAGAGGCATCACATCCTTGATTTGTGCACGGAGTGACACACAAAACCTGCTCTGATACCATTCTATGAGGAGCCAACCCTCCTCGGTCAGGACTCAACTTATCTAGCACGATATTGTCCGCTTTGGGCCTCCTTGCCCTTGCCCTCACAGTTTTGTTTTTTGAGAGCTCACGGTGCAACTTCCCAGGAGGTCACCCATTATGAAATTGCACCAGCCTCAACTCGCTTAACTTTGGAGTTCCAAACGAACCCAAAGCCACTAAGCTCCCAAAAGGCCTCGTTTAGATCAGAGTTGCGCAGCGGCCCACTCTACCTATAACGATATTGTCCCCTCTAGACTTACTGGCCGAACTAGCCCAAGCCGAAGGGTTTTGTTCCCGGGAGCTCATGGTGCAACTTCCTAGTGGGTCACCCATCATGGGATTGCACCAGCCTCCACTCGCTTCACTTTGGAGTTCCACAGGAATCCAAAGCCAGTGAGCAACCAGAAGGCCTCGCGCCGGATAGGTGTGTGCCTATACCTTTAAGGCACACCACCAATCCCCGCCCAGACCATTCCATCTCTCAGGAATGTGGGATCGTTCACCATTCCTTATAGGACACGGGTCTTACAATCTACCACCCTTAGGGCCCAGCGTCTTCATTGGCACACTTCCCGGTTGGGGTCGGGGTCTGGGAAAATGAGAGTTAATTCGTGCAAGTATCAAGGTCGATTAAACCTGTGGCATAGGTTTGAGGATGATCTGCGAGATAGGATTTGTGCCATTGTGATGGCAGGACCTAGAGGATGTTGTCAGAATTGGAGGCTGAATAGGATACTAGTTCCGATTGTCGGATAAGAAAGGTCGTCAGACTGAAAAGCTAACTTAGGTGTCAAATGAGAAGAACCATCAGGCTGAACAGTCGACTTGATGGCAGCGTGGAGAGGATAACCTTAGTGAGAGTATGTATTGTAACCTGCTGGGTGTAGGTTGGAACGTGTCAGAAAGGTAGACTAAAGGGATCAAAAATCAACTTAGTATAACTGACCTGTCAGAGTGAGCGATAGGTGAGATCGACGAGCGTCGATACCTCGAATGAGACCTACGAGCCGAAGTGTGCCTTCGCGAGAGTTGAGCTGGAGCTTTGGGAGCTTCAGTTATAGTGCGTGCCGATGAGTACAGCGTAGTGTCGGACGTGTATGTTTACACGAGAATGCTCGTGTGCGGGGTTACGGTTGGATTTCCACAGTTTGGTTGTGGAACTGGGTCAGTTTGAATTTCGAGGACGAAATTCGTGAAGGGGGAAGTTTGTAACGACCCGTCCCTAATTTTAACGACTAATTATAGATTAATGACGGATTAACGAGGATAATAGAAGATTAGTTGAGGATTAACGGTCGTTCAGGATTAAATTACGATTTTACCCCTTGGCGAGGTTAAAAATTTGACTTTTGATTCGGGAGATCCGATGGCTGAGGGCCAAGGACAGTTACGTAGTTCAAGTCGATACAAGTCTGTAGACAGGTGGCACGTCGAATTTGGACGTTCGATGGAAAAGTTACGGTTCACGGAAGTTCGAACGAACTATTGCACATTTTACGAGGCGAGAGACTTTTGGCATTAACCGAGGCCCAGATTTTTAAGACTGACCCAATGGATGAATGACAAGTGTCATTCATCCATTCCCCATCATTTTCCCGTTCATGAATATCCCCTCCCCCTTTGTTCGATCATTTCCCCATTCCACCAACCCGAGCAACCCCTTCAACGCAATCCAACCCTTCCCCATCTGATCTTGTGTGAAGCCCAGAGAGTGAAGTGAGGCCGTGAGGATGGTGGCTGGCCAAGGATGGCGCCGCCGTGGACGGTGTAGGTGCAAAGGTAAACCCGAACCTGATTCTGTCCAATTTTCATATTTTTGTGATTCAAACATTATGGAAAGTTTTTATTGATTACAATAGGTTTATTAGGTTGTTTAGAAGGTGTAGGAATGGTTTTTGGTGGTGGTTGACGGTTGAGGAGCCCAGGGAGAAAACTGGGAAAATTGAACCGTGAGGGTAGTTTTGGAGCGATAGAATTTCGTTGGTTTTTGGTGATTTTAGCTGCACAAATAGGTTTCTAGGATCGAATTAGGAAGACTGGAGTTGGTTAGGAAGAAAACAGACGAAGAATGGACGGTTTAGGGACATGAACCGGCTCCGTCGGTTCAGCTGGACCGGATTGCAAAGCCTGGTTTGGACCAGCTGGTCGGACCCAGTCGGCTGGAGGTTGAAGACAACCCTGTGCAGGTGCGTGGAGCCCATGTACAGGGCCTTCAGGCGGCGCGTGACAACACGTGGGGTGGTTTTTGGGGAAAATTCCAACATGTAATTTCATCTATTCGATGTATCGAACATTTTGGGACTGGTTTCGAGTCGATCAAACATCGTCTCGATATAGTTCAAGTTGTCTGAATGTTTAGAATCGCGTTTAAAAATAGTTAAAAATCCTAAAAAATTAGGAGGCTTTAGTGAGGGGTTAATTAAGTAGTTAGTAACCCTCTAAAGTGATTTGGACGGGTTTGGCAGTCTCGCTGACAGCGATTGGCCCGGGAAGGCGTACGGTATGCGTATCGAGGTGGCAGCTCGGACGGTCTGTGAGTGGAATTTCTTTTATGAATCGATGCATGCATAACTATTTTTTAAGTATTTTAATACATTTTTTGTGATTCCATGAGTGCAATTGTGTGTGTTTACATATTGGCACATATTTTGAGGTTTTCAATTTTATACGTGCTTATACGCGTTTTGGTTTCGATTTTAAATGAAATGGTTTCACGACGGGTGTTGTGTGCACGACGACGGATGATATGACGCTCGCCTCTAGACCAGGGATGTGTTCCTTCCGGAGAGGTCACGATGCACGTTTCGTTGTCGAGCAGCCACTGGAGGCTCGACTTCGGGGTGCTGATGGTATCGGAGATCGATCAGTGATGTGTGCGCCCTGATCTAAAGGTGGTCGCGACAGCGATATGTTCAAGGAGGCATACCAAAATTGAGAGCGGTCCTGGACTGATGGCTACACGCATCACTATGATTGGGATCGTGACTAACCCTGAGGTTTCGGGCTTAATGCCCAGTTGAAATGTGAAATCGGTCTAGAGGCCCCGTTGAGTCATAAGTTCGGGCTGGTGGCCTAGTTGACTTGTTGTATCGAGCGTGAGTTCCATTTGTGGTTTTCCTTACTAGTATGTATATACCCTCCTTATGAGCATATTGGTCTCCTTCAGACGTCGTTGATCCTGGAGAGTCATGATCCACTACCTGGAATGAGTGACCAAGAGGGAACATATTCCAAGAGTGAGATATTTGGTATAGTCTCGGACTGGGTCCGTAGATCGTCCACCAAACGTCGTAGATCCTGGATTTTGAATAATTCCTCTCAAACGTCGTAGATCCTGGGGGTAGACTCGAAGTGAGACCCCGAGTAATGTGCACACTTAGAGGTATATCGTGACGAGTTATTTGAGGGCATTAAGATGTCGAGGACGGGTTATATATATATATATATATATGTGTGTGTGTGTTTGTGTGTGTGTGTGTGTATGAGTTTTCACTAAGACGGCGTGGGGATGAGAACCTCGCATATTGGATTTGGGCTGAGACCTTGTGTTTCATGATTTGAAAGGAGACTTGTTCTGGGTTTCCTTACTTTGGATTTTGGGCCAAGGCCCCGTGTTCTATGTTTTGAGAAATGGTTTTTGAATGCAAGCATGTTTTTAGTGAAGGGCATAAATGTCTTTTGTGAAAATGTTTTCATAAATTATTTGTTTTGTCCACTCACGACTTTTGATGTTTTGAATGCCCTTCAAGTTGATCGTTGATGTGAGCTGTAGCAGAGACTGAGGACAAAATTATCTCAGGTCTGACAATCTGTGTTAGACGGGAGCAGGCAAGTCCCAAGTTAATCCCGGGGGATTTGGGACGGATCCTGTCAATACATCCAAGATCTACGACGTCCGGGTGATGACATTACTAGGATCTACGACGTCCGGGTAATGTTCATATCTGACACTCCTGAGCCAGAGCCTCCCCTCGGAGCTACTCATCTCCAGGTAGTGTAATTGTGACCTTTCCAATATCTACAACATCTGGAGGATACCATTCAAGGATCTACGACGTTCGAAGGGAACAATCACATCATAGAGGATGATAGTGTGGAAAATAGTTCACAAACATTTGTATCCCAAATAATCTCAAGGTATCTCAATATGGCCTACGCTCGAAATATAGTTTCATCAAATCACCTTCTACAAAACCTTCATAAAATTAGTGCCAGAAACATTTCATAAATCCAGGACTCATCGAATCATATCTTAAATCCGAAACAGGGTCACAAACCCGAAATATCATTTCGTAAATCAAATCATCATTCGAAATCACATTGGACTGTAATCTAAGTCAAAATCCATATCCAACTGGGATTCAAGCCCAAAATGCCATTTCACACAAATCCGTAAAATCATTCCAACTCATATTCAAATCATATTCAAATTATCTACAATCATTGCAAGTAACGACCTGTACCGAATTTTGGGATTAGATTAGGGACTAATCGTGATTAGTGGGGTTAATCCGTGATTAGTTGGGCGAAATCGGACAAATGATGCAAAATGACCGTTTTGCCCCTAGTCGTGGGCAAAATATTGACTTTTCGTTTAGGAGGTCAAATGGATTTTGGTCAATGACCGTGACGTAGTTCGAGACGTTAAGAGTTCATAGACAGGTGGCACGTTCGATTTCGACATTCGAGGGAGAAGTTATGACGTTCGGAAGTTCAAGGGTACTTTGGTAATTTAGTTAAAAAGGCGCAAATCATTTAATTTTGACTTGGGAGGTCCGATGGCCAAGGGTCGAGGACCGTTACGTAGATCGGGACGATACGAATTCATGGACAGGCGGCACGCCTAAATCGGACTTCGAACGGGGAAGTTATGGGTCAGGAAAGTTCGATTTCACTATGCACGTATATCGAGGCGATGTTGAGGTGGCTTATTCTGATTGGGCAGATATTTTAAGTGGGACCCATGGATGAGTAACAAATGTCACTCATCCTATTGCCCCAAACCCCTAATTTGTGGATCTACATAATTAAAAAGTATTATCTTTTATTATTTTATAATTTCCAATTATCCCATCTTTAATCTTGGCCATCCATTCCTATGCTCCCTAAATCATCACCGTCCATATCATCACACTCTTTTCTAATCATCACCTTCAATTAATCACATCTCTCTTTTCTTCCACGACACCATCTCCATTTTCTTCTTCTTAGCTTCCAAAACAAATACACATACCACCACCTGGTTTCCTCACCACCATAATCATTATGAGTGCTCATGTGTGACCATGAGAGAGTGAAAAGAAGGACTAAGAACGAGGACGACGGCAAGCCACGGTGGAGGACGGCGGAGGTGAGTAACCCGAGGACCTTTGTTATATTCAAAATTCAGGTTTCGGTTTTTGTTGGTCTTTAATCGAAACTAACGTTTGGGTATTGCTTCTGGGGGTCTGGGGAGACAAATGGAAGGGTTTTCGAGTGTTTGGATGGCCGGGAAGCACAACGGGTGGAGGTTGTGGCCGCCGTCACCATTGTCGAACATAGAGGTATGGTTTTCACGGTTTTCCTTATGTTTTTAATAGTTAAAAAGATAGGAAATAAGACTAGGAAGGGATTAGGATCAAAATAGAACAAAATGGGATGAAAATGGACGAGTTGGGACGCTGAACCGGTCCAGACCGGTTCGGCCGGTTCAAACCAGTTAGACCGGTTTGCTGAGGGTTGAAGGAGATGAATAGTGTCCTGGCGCGTGGGCTCACGTGCAGGATCTTCTTGGAGCACATAAGGGTGCATGAACAGTAATTTAGGGAAGTGTTCAACACTTGAAATCTTCTATTCGATGTAACAAACATTTTGGGACTGGTTTCGTGTCGATCGGACACCGTCTCGATAATGTTCGGGGCATCGGAAGGTTTAGGTTCGACTTTAAAAAAAGTTGAAAATTCCAAAAAAATTACAGGGATTCAATGAGAGGTTAATAAGGTAGTTAGTAACCCTCTATATTGATTTGGACAGGTTTAGGAGTCCCGGTGATGACGATTTTCCCGGTGAGACTTACGGCACGCAAACCGAGGCAACAACATAGGACGGTCTGTGAGTGGACCTTGTTTTCTAAACTGTGATGCATGCATAAATGTTGTATATGGATTATGAATGTGATTCTATGATGTTGATCAGGATATTGGTGAATTATATGGTTTCACGAATTTCAAGGCGATTTACGTGCTTGCACGTAAATCGAGGTTTTCCGATTTTACACTGATTTTCCGTACTTATAGTTTTAGATATGATTTCATGAAACAGTTTTGGAATTGAAAAGGTAAACTCGGGTTCGAGACCATTTGATTTGGAAACCCTCGGACTCGAAGTCCTTTTAGTGTTGTTCTTGGGCCAGACGCCCAATTGATTCTTAAATCGATTTTGGATTTTCAATTATGGATCAGGCATGAAACCCATTGGAATTACGAACACTCGGACTTGAGGTCATTTTGATTTAACGAGACATCGGACTGGAGGCCCAGTTGGTTTACGAATCAGGCTCGGGGCCCAGTTGACTTACGTATCGGGTACGAGGCCCATTCAGTTTACGATATCGGGCACGAGGACCATTTAGTTTATGAAATCGAGCACGAGGTGCAGTTGGGTTACGATTCGGGCCAGAGGCCCAGTTTATATGTGGATTCGGGCTTAGGGCCCAGTTACATTTTACGATGGTGATTTCGGGTTAGGGACCCACAAAATGGATTTATGGTTCATGACGGTTTATGGGAACCAGAATGAACCCTTGAAAGGTTTTTACGGTTCATGACAGTTTATGGGAACCGGCATGAACCCTTGAAAGGATTTTATCGTTCATGACGGCTTATGGGGGCCAGGCATGAATTCTTGAAAGGTTTAAAGAATGATTTCAAAAGGTTTTTCGTATGCCATCCTTTATATATGATTGTCTCCTCCGGGAAGGGTCGTTGGCCTGGGTGGACCCCGGAGTAGTCACGGAGCAGTGACTGAGTAGAGTCGCCCCCCAGTTGGGTTCCTTACTCTTAGTAAGGCTATGGTTCATAACCTCCAGGGAGGGTCATGGATCTACTGACATTGACCTGGGTGGACCCTAGAGAGACTTGGGTTGGAGATCCCGGGTAGCACGCGCATAACTCTAGATACCGTGACAGGTTTGGTGCTATGAAATATATTGGATAAACATAATTTCAAATGGTTTGGGAAATTGTGTTTTACGATGATAAATGGATTTGGGCTGAGATCCCACATTTGGTTTTTATGTTCTAGATTCCTGTAAATGGATTTGGGCTGAGATCCCACTTATGTTTACTATGTTATGATTTTCTGTAAATGGTTTTGGGCAGGAGCCCGTATGATTATGGTTTTTTAAACATATGTGATTGGATAAATGGTTTTACTATGCATGCATGCATTTTAGTGAAGGGTATAAAGGTCTTTATAAAATGTGTTTACAAAACTTATTACTTTTTGTCCACTCACAGTCTTTCTATTTTCAATACCCTTCAGGTTGGATATGGTGTGGACTGTAGCAGAGACCGAGATATCACGTACCTCCTTCGGATCCTGGCGTACTCTGGAAGCCTTCGGGCTAAAGGTTTTAATTTTCCCTGGTCTGACACTCCGTGTCAAACGGGATCAGGGGCGTCCCTCGTTAATCACGGAGGGATTGGGACGGGTCCTGTCATTGCATTTTAAACCATGATCATAAAACATCTAAAATATTTATGCATGCATCATATTTAAAAACAATGTCCACTCACTGATTGTCCATGATGCACGCTGAAAACCTGCGTCGTAAGCCAATAAGAAGCTAATCCAAAGTCTCCGAGACTTCCAAACTTGTCCAAATCATATCCAAAGGTCATTATCAACCCATATAAGTCCATAAGTAAAACCTCCAAAAATCTTGAAACCGAGAACGCGTCCCAAACACGCTTCCCGAGGAGAAAAACCATCAAATGACCTATCAAACAATCTCTGATCGACCTAAAACAACACCATTGGATTCAGATTTTCAAAACAAGATCAGTTTGACCTTGAAATTTGTGTCCACGCGTCCACACGCTCTGATCAAAGTCCGTTCAACAAAAGTCAACACTGACGTCAGCCCTAGCTGACGTCAGCCTGACATCTGAAAACTCTAACAACATGCCATATGGCATTCCCTAACTGGTGCCACATGTCAACCTCTGACATGTTCCACGTCACATGATGATGTCATCACTACCACATGTCACTGACAATCCTGACAACGCACTGACACACTACCATTTGGCGCCACTTCACTAGTCCACGTGGTTTGACATGTTTAACGTGGAACACCACGTCAGCTGACACGTCACTTGACAATTCCTGACACAATGCCATGTGGCACCACCTCACTGATCCACGTGGTCTAACAAGGATGACATGGCACTACCACGTCAACTACTGAATCGACTAATACCTGGCCACGTGGCCTAACAATGAAGACGTAAAATGCCATGTCATCACCTTCAACCTCTAGTCAGGTTGACTGGCATCTACGATTCAGAGAGTTTAGTGAATAACAATTCACCCTTACACCCACTTTGGCATCCTTCTGTGATTCAGAGATTCCAAAAGTGTAACTACTCACTTTCCCCTAAGTTCTTGAATTTAATGTTAGTTGTGTTGATAATTTAATACTTGTGATGGTTTATATCTTCCAATCTTTGTAACGCTTAATTAAATCTCCATGTGTTTTACTTTTTGAATTTTAATTACGTCCTATGTTCTTGTGCTTAATCTTCAAATTAACGCTAAATGTTCATGTTTGCGATTCAGAGCATTTAGATTTAGGTTGAAGAGATTTAATGTTTATGTCTGCGATTTGGAATATTCAATCAATAACCAAGCTAAATCATATTGTAAGTGTTTATGTCTGCGATTCGAAGAATTTACAATATGAAGAATTTATGATGATAATCAAGGTAACAAAGGTAAGGTTTCGTGATTGGTTAGGTATGTGCAAGTTTTGGCATATTGACATGGTAAGTGGATGACGGTGTCGCATGTATATGTGTTAAGTAGGAGTTGAGTAAATAATGTGATTGTTGATTTGGGCTAGCTTAAGTAAAAGTGTCAGTTTTGTTTATTAAACTAATCTATGATTTGCAAGTACGAATCAACATGAGCATTCTCATTTAAACTCGTACTTTATTAAACGTAACTTTGGCACACAACTTTTAAACCCCCTTTATCTTTTATCTTCTTACTAACCGTTTTCAATGTCCCTTAATTCCCCATGCAGAACGATCCTTATTTACCAAAACTACATCTACGCAAAAAAAACGTTTTTGAATAAATTTTTGGAACCGTTGCGGGGGAATTGAAAATCATTAAAATGTTTGGGAAAAAGTTGGTAGGAAAGGGATTCACTAGCTCAATTGGCGAAAGTTGAGGAGAGAGAGAAAGAGGGGGGTGGGGGGAGGTAAGGGTTGTTTGAGGTTTAAGAATTTTGAAGCTTTCAACCAAGTAATGATTGCAAAACAAGCATGGTTTCAAAGCAAGCATGGAGATTATTAAGGGCCTCATATAAAATATCTGCCCAATCAGATTTTAACATTATTTTAATCGAATCCTGAGACGTTAAATTTCCAATTTCGATCTCGAGACCATAACTTTCCCGGCGAACGTCCGATTTCAACATGCCGCCTGTCTATGTACTCGTGACGTCTCGATCTACGTCACAGTCATCGATCCTCATAAGTTTGACTCCCTGAGTCAAAAGTCAACATTTTGTCCAAGACCAAGGGAAGCCAACATTTTGCCCAAGACCAGGGGCAAAAAGATCATTTTACACCGTCCGTCCGATTTCTCTCAACTAATCACCGATTAATCACACTAATCCTCCATTAGTCACTAATCTAATCCCGAAATTCGGGATGGGTCGTTATACTTGGGCAACTTTTCCATGGCGTTTTCAAGAAATTCTGTGGAAAAGCTTTCCATATCATTTCAAAAACGCTATGGAAAAGCTTCCATAGTATTTTAGGAATGCCATGGAAAGTTTTCTAGAATCTTGTTTAGTAGTTGCAGGCTAATACTAAATTAACAAGTAATTTAACTGAACACGTCCGGAGATTTGTAGCATAATTTTCTACCATCAAACAAAAAATATATTCAATAATTCATTGCATGATATTAATGAATCTTTGTATTTAATCCAGAAATCAAATACATAAAACTTCATATCCATTGTACATGTACTTTTAACATAAAGTTCCATAACCATAAAAGTGTTTCATCAACCTTACATACATAGACTATCATATATAACTTAATTTGCTCCAAATGTCCCTCCAATTCCATCCTCCAAAATCCATCATACATATGCATTCAAACTACATAACAATTCAACAACATCAACTGCAGGAAATGGAGCTACAAAACTATTTAACAAAGTCAAATTTACAATAAGAATACTCCAAGTTTCTTTTCCCAAACCTAGAAAAAAGTTGCATTTTCAACATCCGTGTTATCATGAGGGTGTTTTGTGTGTCGAACACAAAGTTACAAAGATATGCAAGATGATATGAAAAAACCATTAGAAACTCATCCGACTGAAAATCATTCACTTCAATAGAGCCATTGAAAATACATAATTGAAGTACCTGCTTAAGTTGAAATAGAAAAATTAATTGGATATTGCACAAAGACTTGGAAGGGCTTTGTATTCTAGTACCTATCATTGACATATGAGAGAGACGCTAAATAAAGTCTTCAGGACACCAGCAAAGACATATCATAGGAAAAATAAACATCGTTATATGAAAGCACATTGATACCAAAGGATGATGCACATAGGAAGGCATATGACTAAAATTTTGTGGTAAGCCTTCTATGGACACGTAATCTCAACTATGATCACAATAAACATAGAAAACATAAACTAAATAATCATGAACAAATTCCTTATATCTTAAGCGGTTTGGATCCAATAGTTCCACTGGAATCTGCACTTTTGATAACTCCATCCATTGCATACTCTTGAAAAATTGATCAATTCAAGATGCCCAAACTAGAAAAATCATTCAGTAAGAAAACACACTGATCACAACTTAAGTAAAATATATATACTTACTAGTATTTGATGGTCCTCCATGATCTCTGCAGGGAAATGAATTGAGATATGTCAGATGATCTTCTATATACTTACTAAATGTATATACTTTCCTTTTTATGTCTGTAGGGAAATAAAAATGTGAGACATGTCAAATGATCTTGTGTATACTTACAAAAGGACTAAAAATATATATACTTACTACCATTTCATGGTCCTCCATGATCTCTTGTATCAAGTCCTCCAGTAGTTTATCCACGCTGTTCAGAACAAGAGCCACAAAACAGCTGGTTCTAGTCCCGTATAAAACCAAAAAAAAATGCCAGTAAACGTTATTGGTAAATAACGTTGTCATTCTTACAACCCCGAATACTCTTATTAATGGAATTAAAGGTTAAAATCAACACTACCTACTTCTCGGAAAGAATCAATAAACATCATCATTTCCTCCCCACTAAGACCAGAAAAGAAATAGATTCGTGGCAGTCCCATAGCAATCTGCATAATTGAATTCAACTAGTCAATGGATACAAATTAGGACTTAACAAGTCTCCAAATGCTATCATAACATGTCGTCCACATTTCCATTCTCTTGACATGTCCCAATCTCCTATTTTTTTTCATAAGTTTAACAACCGAGAGCTAATTTCCACTCCAAAATCTTACTCATCATTAACCATTATGTAACACCCCGGACATTCGAGGATTTTAATATTGTATTTTAATGTGTGAATTGACGCTTTTACCCTTGTGATTGGCATGGCCAAAATTGTTGACTTTTTGATTGATGAACTAAATGGACTTTGACCTATGACCGTGACGTAGTTCGGGACGTCACGAGTTCATAGACAGGTGGCACGTCCAATTCGGACGATCAGGGTAAAAGTTATGACTATCAGAAGTTCAGGGGCATTACCGTAAATTGGACTTTTAGGGAGAAAATGTTGACTTTTCTTTTGGCAACTAATTTTCAGTTGACACAAGGACCGTCAGGTAGGCCTCGACGCCCTGAGTCCGTAGACAGGCGGCACGCCGAAATCGAACTTCGTACGAGGAAGTTATGGTTAGAAACGTGAAATCGGGAGGTTCGTGTCTCAGTTTTCGTGTCGAATATTTTATTCTAAAATCTGATTGGAGGACACCTGGTGAGTGACAAGTGTCACTCACCCATTGGCTAGATTGGATCAGTTCCACTATGGGATTAAATAGCATTTAAACCTACTTTTAATTTCAGCCCTTGGATCTGAAAACCCCAGATCCAATCCTCACCCTTGATCTCATTCTGAGATCCAATCCTGGCCCTTGATTCATGTTCCTGTTCAGTATTAAAATTCATGAAATCATACTTGCATTCTCTCAACCCGTTGTGCGATTCCCCCTTGGAACTAGCTCACCAGCCCTCATCACTCAACCCCACACCTCAGGCAACCAGCAACCACCTTCCTGACGCCAGCCACCGCTCCACGGTCACCCTGCACGGCCGGCATTCCCTCAAACCCGAGAAGGAAACCCGAGCAGCCCAAGTCACCAAACCATCCAAACCTTCACTCTGGGACTCGAACCAACGTACGGTTGGGGTCACCGTGACGACAGGACGACGAGGAACTGACCTTGACGGTGTACGGCGGCGACACGGCGGCGATAGGACGATAAACCCGTGAGTAGCCGTTTTCCTTCCCTGCTTCGAACCGTCTGTGTTTGACGTTAACATTGTTGGATGATTGTTAGGACACATCTAGGAGACCTTGACGACCAATTTTGACCCAGGACCGGGACTGGAAAACCGTCGACTCGCTGGAGAGGATAACCAGAACCGGCAACCAAACTTCCCGTCGATTTTCAGGTAATCTCTTCGACCTAAAACCTAATTCTAATTGCACAGAACCGTTGTAGGGATTAAGACGAGTAGTTAGGAATCAACCTGAGCAAAAATGATTAAGAAATGATGAAATGGTAACCGGGTCGTGATCGCGGGTCTGATCGACCCGAGTTACAGGAATACGGGTCAACCCGTCTGAGGACGGAGGTGCTGACGTGGCACCCTGTCAGGCTGTCAGGTGACGTGGACCAACCGTGAGCCGACACGTGTCACATGTCAGTGCACAGTCAGCACTGACATGTCAGTGACGTGGACCAGTCAGGGACTGCCACGTGTCACTGACATGTCAGTGACGTGGACCAGTGCCGTGTTGACACGTGGCACATGTCTGATCTGACACGTGGTCTGACAGATCAGCGAGGTGGACCAATCGGGTGTTGACACGTGGCACCTGTCAGAGTCTGACATGTCAGACCTGTCAGTTGTCAGATGACGTCAGCGATGACGTCAGCAGGGACTGTTCCTGCGTTGACCGGCGCGTGGGGGCGCGTGTGAACAGTGTTTCTGGTGGGACCACTACCATTCTTTAGGTTTCGACGATCCGGATCCAATGGCGGTGGTTTCGGGTCGATCAGAGATCATTAAGTTGGTCAAAATAAGGTTTATTGCCTTGGGAAGCGCGTTTGGGCGGCTTTTCCGGACCGGTTTCGGTCTAGGGTTTCATAGTTGAATGTTAGGGGTTTGTATTGACCTTTGCATATGCTTTGGATATGACAGGGGTTGTATAATCGTACTAGAACGAGGGTATACGTTCGGTTTTCAGCAGGACTGTACTGTGAGTGGGCCATTTTCTTAAACCCTTGCGTGCATAAATGTTTTCTGGTTTATTATACTTATTCACATGCTAAAACAATAATGGTTTTGATGATATGGAAAATATGGTTATGGCACGTTTCACGGTATTTGGGCTTGAGACCCGTCTGATGAAACTTAATGATTGGTTCGGATTTTATCTATGTACATATATGCCTTGCATGTGGATATCAATAAAATGCATTTGTTACTGCACTGTATAGATCCTTCCATATTATATTGTCTCCTCCGGATGAGGTACCCCGGAGAGGTCACGGACGTCTAGTACGTCCAGCGTCTACGACGCTAAGCATCAGGGATGCAGTACCCGAACGGGGTTCGGGGAATGAACTCGGAAAGTGAGACCCAAGTGGCACGCGTAGCCTTGTGATTGTGACCTTAGTGGACGTCAGGGACGTCAGACATCAGGGATGTCGGGATTGGAGTGTATAGTGCAGCAACTAAAATTATACTTATGGTTTTATTCTATGCCTTATGGTTCATATTATATGGTTTATGATTTTGAATAATGATGCACGCATGTTTGGAAAACGGAGGGGTAAATTATATGTTTTACTTATCAAATGATTTTATAAACTTGAGTTTCGGTCCACTCACCATTAATGTTTTGATAACCCCTCCAAGTCGTGATACTGAGGTAGAGGAGGAACCTGAGGCTGAGGCATAGATCTACTTCTGCGTACCTGAACCCCTGTTGGGCGGTGTACCCGCAGGTTTACTTTAGAGTCGTGCTCGCAACTTGTAATTTTGGATTTCATCCCTTGTCTGACATTCGTTTAATTTGGATTTGATGTATGACTTTAATTTGGTTATTTATGCATTTGATGTTTTGAGGTTAAAATTGGTATGAATTATTTGGGTGTCAGACGGGAGCAGGGCACGTCCCCTTGTGGTCCCTGTGGGATCGGGGCGGGTCCTGTCACATTACCACTAGAACATAATGTTGAGATCATAAACAAACACTATATGCATATACGGATTGTGTATAATCATATGGTAAACGAATCATTAGAGAGGGGAAGAGTTCTAACCTTCAATTTTTCCAAATTGGGTTGGCTTGTATTCATTGCATCCCAAAGTGAACGAGAAATCATGTTATTCAGATGTATCACTATAGATGGATTTATTGATCTTTTGGATTTTTTAGGTCAAGTGGTCAACTCTGACAAGGAAATCTTACTATCTTTTTTTTTTTAGATTTTAAGTGGAATGAGAAAGTTGATAAACACATAAGGTTACTTTGAGGAATTCACCATCCAACTGTCTCAGAAACTCTTGTATTTGTACATCAGAAGACATATAAGATAATATGATGAGCTACAACAATTGTTCATAAGTGTCAGGCTACAAAGTTAACCATTTATAGATGATACAAAAAAAATTTGGTTTTTAAAACTTTAACGCAACAATTGTTTCCTCGTGTATCATTCAAAGTGATTAATGATTGCAAGTTGTGGTCTTCTCCTCCCCAACCATTCCAAAATTTAGTTAAGTAAAGAAAACACACTGATCTTCCACACTTATTATTCGTAGTTTTATATTTTAAAAGCGATAGAGAACCCAAATGTTGAAGGTTGCTGCATAGTATAAAATCCTCTGATGAGTCAAAGAAGAACAAAGAAAGATAAAAATTATATTAAAGTCTGAATAACAAGGATATCAGTTTGTTGAAAATGATTAACTAATTTAAGTTTTCATACTTCTGGATGAATAACAGAAGTTTCGAGGGTACAAAATGTTCTAGGCATGCATACTGCATAGTATATTGGTCAATTTAACATGTTATGTACCCTTCTTAAAAAACAAACATGAAATAGTAAAGGCTTTTTAGTCAAAATACCCCCTGAACATAGTCCTTAGTCTCAAAATGCCCCTCAAACATGATTTCGACCCAATTTGCCTCTTGAACACATTTTTAGTTCCAAATTGCCTCCTCAACGTCAATTTTCACACCTCTCCTTAAATTAGATTGGTATAATTGTCCAAACCTTTGAGAATAATCTGAAACAAAACGCCCGCGAAGAACTATCGAAGGAGAAGAAGAAAAGGAGCGGCAGGGTTCCTAGGCGTGAAGGCGTGAAAAATCTTGAAGGTTGTTGCCACCAGCAAGATCGAATAGTTGTTGTCCCTCTCTTGCATTCATATTCGCCTTCCTTGGAGTTGAATTTCTCTGTTGGAAGGAAACCCAAAAACTATTCAACTTCCTCTTCTTGCCGTTGAATTTTGGTGACGAAATCAGAGCAGAGGATGATTCCTCATGAACCCGGATTCAAACAACCAAAATACGGTTAGTAAAATGAGTTTTTTCAAGATTTTTCACTATGAGTTTTGTAACGACCCGTCCCGGAAACCGGGATTAGATTAGTGGTTAATGACGGATTAGTGAAGTTAATCGGTGCTTAGTTGGATTGGTAATTTTGATGAAATAGGGGCAATGGTTGACTTTTTGGAAGACAAATCACTTTCACGTATTTCGAGGACCGTTAGATAGGTCTCGATGCCCTGAATACAACGACAGGCGGCACATGTGGGTTGGAGTTCAGACGATAAAGTTACGGGCATAGGAACTTGAGTGGAAAAATTGTAATTAGCCATCTAAGGGCATTTTGGTCATTCTAGTGCATTGGGATCTGTGCCCAGTATCAAGTGGACACTTGGCTGTCTTGGAATGATAGTTAATTGAGATTTTGACATGTGTTCAGTGGAGAGGGTATAGTGAGGGCTGTGACGATGTGAGCTGAGAACAGAGCCTGATCAGGCTACCCAATTCCCTTGAACCCCTCAACCTTGGTGAGTACTGGTTAGTGGAGAGGGTATAGTGAGGGCTGTGACGATGTGACCTGGACGACCGCCGTGAATCGTGGCCGGGAATCTTAGAAAAACAGAGACAGAGGCAGAGGAATTGTGAAACAATTACCGTCAATTTCTCAACAATTGAGGCTAGCTGATGATTGGAGGGAAGAGACCGACGGTTGAGGACTTGGTTGGCACCACCCCAGAGGGCAGTCGTGCACGGTGGAGGTAGGAACCGTGATCCTTGGTTGTAAACCCAAGTTCGATTAACTTGTTTTAGTGGTTAATAAGTTATTTAGTGAGTTGAATGATGTTTTGGAGCTGGTTAGGAGCGGATCAGGCCTGGTTTTGGAGCTGGCCGTGGCTGGTAACCGGGAAACCCGAAAAAGAGTAAGTTTAAATTCAAAAATGGCCAGTGATGTTTTGATGCTTGAACTTCCAATTAATTATTACAGTGAGGTTCTGGATAATGTTAGGAAGCTATTGGGCTGGAAAGGGAGGCCTGAGCTAGCTGGAAACGTGAAAGCAGAGAGAGGGGATAAGTCGAGTTTCACACAACGTTTGGGAGGTACGATTCTCAAGTTAATTCCCAGATTTTCATAGTTAAATTGAATGCTTAGTATAGGACGAAGCTAATGGAATTGAAAAGAGCTGAAAATGGTTGAAAATTGGACAAAAAATGGCCACGCCGGTTCTAGTTGCAGAGACCGGTTTGACGAGGTATGAACCGGGTTGACCAGAGGTTGCTAGTGACACTGTTCACACGCGTAGGTTTCAAGCGCAGGAGCTTCCAGACGCGCGTGGGGGCGCATGAATGGTAGTTTGGGGGAAGTTTCCAACATGAATTTTAAAGTATTCGATGTAACGAACATTTTGGGATTAGTTTCGAGTCGATCGGACATCGTCTCGATATGTTTCGGGATGTCTGAAAGTTTTAAGGCTCTATTAAAAATAGTTAAAAATTCGAGAAAATTACGGGGCTTAAGTATGATCATTGTGAGGTAGTTAGTGACATTATTATGGGATTCGGACAGGTTCGGGGAAGCCGGTGTTAATGGATTTGAAATATGATTTGATTTCAATGGTTTCAAGTGGATTTTGGAAAAAGTGACTTCGGGCTTGGAGCCCTATTCATGTGATTTTGGAAATGAGATTATAGTTTTGAAACTAAATTTCAGAAATGATATTTCGGATTCGGTTTTGAGATTTGGAAAAGAAGTCTGGATTTGGGTTCGGGATGATGGTTCCCGATGCTAGCTTACGGAATCGTTGTTGCGAATTCGGAGAAGATTTCCTATGGTTTTCACTGTTGATTGAAAAATGGTTTTGGGTTTAAAGACACGGAAAAGAAAATGAAAACTGCTGGATTTGGTTTTGAGTTTAAAGACTCGGATTGATTGACAGGGGGAGGGCCCTGGATTGATATGTTTTGAGTTTAAAGACTCGGTATATGTTTTGAGTTTAAAGACTCGGATATGATACCCCCCGAGGCCTGTGATTGTGTTATGAGTTTAAAGACTCGTTGATATCCCGGGAAGGCCTGATTATTGCGCATGGTTTTGAGATTAAAGTCTTGAGCGCACTTGAGATCCAGTAACTCGCACGATTGATGTTTTTCACTGGTTTTTCACTGTTTTTCCAGATGTTTTGGGCAATGGCCCAGATGAAGTGGGTTTGATGAGCTTTGGGACTGAGTTCCCGTATTTGAGATTGATTTATGATTTGGGCTGAGACCCTGGATTCGAATAACGGATTTGATTCGGGTTTTCAATAATGGTTTTCATTAATGGTTTTGAATATAAGATGGTTTCATGACATGAATTGATATGCATGCATTGGTTTTTACATGGAGGGTATAAGTGAAATTTTGTTTTCTAATAATTGTTTTTTGAACTATACTTTATTTTTGTCCACTCACAGACTTTTTTGTTTTCATACCCTCCAGGTTGTTGCAGTGCGGGCTGTTGGTTGAGAGGGATGGAGACATCACACGCGAGATTCACAGTAGATTCTGAGCACTCTGGGAAGTCCGGAAGTGTTTTGGACGATCGTATCGAGAATCCCTTATCCGACTTACGTGTCACATGGAGGTTGGACGTCGGTTTAGCCTTCGTGTCATGCGTAAGTTAGACGGGAGTAGGATTTAGCCCTTAATCTTGGGGGATTGGGGGTGGGTCTTGTCAAGTTTTTCCTAATTTGTAATATATTGGGGTTTTCTCTAATTTTCACTTTCAAGTTTGTGTTGGTAGCTGAAAAAATGTTGTTCTTTCGACTTTTCTGTTTGGTCTCGTTCTTCTCTGTTGAAATTAGATATTTTTCATGTTAGTATGTGATATTCTTAATTATGTGAGGAATTGGTTTTATTGTTTATGAGCAGAAAAGAGAAAACTGAACTGACACAAAAAATGAATAGCTTGAGAAGGAAATAGAAGATCTTCCAAGCTTAATATTTGATCAAAATCCTTTAAAGAATTATAATTTCTTTAACTAAAGCACCAAAACCTCTCTTTCACTTCATATCAAATACATTGATAGATAGGAGAAGATAGAGAGCCTACAGATCAACCGAAAACCCTTGAAAATACCACCAACGGCGAAAATATATCACAAAAATTTAACGCATTTCATAAAATAATATTATATATTTGAAGTATGAGGGCTCCTCATAAAACTTTACATTTACGTTGGATCACAAGAAAATGTATAATAAAGAAGATAAAGATCAGATCATTTTGTTGGACATACTTGCAGAGGACTAAGGGGAGGAGGCGCAAGCAAGCTTTGTCCATTTTGTGTAGTTGAAGGAAAGGTCAAAATCCGTCCAATAAGTGATCCAGGTCCTATAAAAATATTTGCTACAATGAAAAAGATGGAATAATTAAATTACATACATAATACTATTGTCAAGGCCTACTAATTGAGCTAAATAATTTGAAACCATAATGAATCACAGCTTTAGAAATGTTCATGCAAGTCATGGAATATTCAGATCACTATATGCATCTTTGCTAGAAAAATTGGTATCAATAATGCTCTTAAACAGTTATTGCCCATGAGAGAAACCTGGGTATTTTTTATACGCTTTTCCTCGATATCCTTAACCTATTGTTTAAGAGACTACATAAACTTCATCATCTTCAGGATTTGATTAGTTTGGTGGCCATATTCTTCTCCTACCTTAATTTTCACTTTTGTAGCCTGAGAAAATAATTTGGCCTCCATAAAAAGAATTTCTAGAAACTTAAAAGAAAATAATATTACATGATTCAAACAAGAACTGAATAACAGCAACAGAAAGGAAATATGAATTTAACAGGTGATCACTCAAATAGATAAAGATAATCAGAAAGGCAACATATACTTTCAGAAATTGCAAAGCAATAAAATTTTCAGCATTTGATTGTAAACCAAAATGCAGTTGAATATCACTATGGCAATTTTTTAAGATGACTTACTAGTGTAAGAAGTTTCAGTAGAACATAATTTCAATGAAACAAAGCAGTTCCAAGCTTTAAGCCTAATTAAATTATTATTTAATCACCTTTAAGACGAAAAGATGGGAAATGGGAAATAAAGATATATAACCTTTGTTGCCTTGTTTAAATGAACAAGACTTTCAAACCACTGATGTCTTTCAAACTTCCAGTGCTGTTTTTTTGTTTAATGTCGTTGTTTTTCTGTTTATTGTCGCTGTTTTTAGTTCTAATGGGAGTGTATTACTATTTTTTAGATGATCATAATTTACTCAGTTTAGAGATGCATCATCGTGGTATGGTCGTGGAAGGGGGTAAAGATGGGTTGACAATATCGTACAAGGGGGGAAAGGTTAAATGGTATGACTTTGTAATGATTGATTTTATATCAATGTTAGAGATGAAAAGTCTGGCTAAGGACTTGGGTTATGATACTAGCTCAGTGTCTATATATTCAAAAGAGTGTAATAGTGAGAATTTGGTTAAGTTGTGTGGTGATCGACAATTGTATAGGCTTTGTAAGGGATATATTGAGTCTAATTGTAAGATAATCCCATTCTACTTAAGATGTGGGGGCGGTGATGGGTTTAAGCTACCCCAAGAGCTTGGACTCAATGTGGAGGAAGTTGTTGAAACAATTGAAGAAGTTCTGCAAGAAGATGCATATGCTGATTTTAGAAAGAAAAGTAAGGGGAAAGAAAAAGTTCTACAAGAAGAAGATGAAATTGATGTTGAGACAGATACTGAAGAAGATGATGAGCCTTATACAGAGTTTATTGACAGTGAGTTTGTACAACCAGATGAACTAGGTCCTAATCAAACGACATACATGAATGATGCTTTGCTTCAGAATTATGTACACCATCAAGAAGCTGAACTTGACCTCAATATTCATGAACATGCTGAATATGTGGCCAATGAGAAGATTGGGGACAAATCACCTAGGCTGAATAGTTTTAATCCGGAAGGTGAACAAAGTGGTAGTGGTGAAGGTGAGACTGAACGTATGGGAAGGAAAAGAAAAGATGGTCAGTCATATAGGGACTTCCATCTAGAAACAGATATGGAAAATCCTATATTTGAACTTTTTTTTAAAATTTGCTTCCGCTGTAATCTGCAGAGAAGCAATTAGGAGGTACTCTGTGATAGCTAGGAGAGAAATTAACTTCAAGAAAAATGATTCTGATAAGATACAAGCAGTCTATAGAGATGGAAAAGGTTGCAAGTTTTATGTTTATGCTTCAGAAGTGCAAGGGAGAGAGTACTTGCAAGTGAAAACCTTTCGTCCAAAACATGATTGTAGCGAGGGTGTTTACAATATGCATGCAACTACTCAATGGTTAGTGAGAAAGTATTCAAGACAACTTAGAAGCAAGAAGTGGGACTCAGGGGAGTTTCAAGAGCTTGTGATGCGAGAATCGGGCTATTGGCTACGAAAATCTACTTGTTATAGGGAAAGGTCATTTGGCCATAGAGTTGGTTCAAGGTAAATACACTAGACAATATGAAATCTTACGAGATTATTGTAAGGAGTTGAAGAGAGTGGATGGTGAAAGCACCGCGCTGATTAAGGCTGAACTTGAGGGCGATGCGGTGCCTAGATTTCAGAGGGTGTACATTTCATTAGGGCCTTGTAAAAAGGGCTGGATACAAGGTTGTAGGCCTTTCATTGGCTCAGATGGGACTCGTATTAAAGGCCTACATCCTGGACTGATTTTGGCTGCCATTGGAGTTGATGCAAACAACGATATGTATCCAATAGCACGGGCCATAGTGGAGGTTGAGAATTACAGTACCTAGAAATGGTTTATGGAGATTTTGGGTGATGATTTGAAGATACAAAACAGCTATGGGTACATGTTTACGATTGATAAGCAGAAAGGACTGATTGAAGCTATAGGTGAGTTATTCCCACATGCAGAGCATAGAAACTGCATTAAGAATTTGTATGACAACTTCAACAAGGAGCACAAAAGCCTAGCTTTGAAGGAGAATTTGAAAAGATAGCACGTGCCACTAATTTGGCGTGGTTTGAAACTGAAATGAAGAATATGCTAGAACTCAATGAGCCTGCCCATTACTGGCTAAGTCAGCTTGATGCTAATCAATGGTGTCGTGCACATTTCAACCCTACCTTTAAATGTGACATGTTGACGAACAATTTAAATGAGGCTTTCAACAAGGCAATCATACCAGCAAGAGACAAGCCTATACTAACTATGTTGCAGAACATTAGGGTTGATGTGTTGATGTTGCACTCAGCAAGAAGGTTAGTATGTATTAGTTAGAGATATGAGATACAATAGACGTATTATGGTAGTATATATGGTATTGAAATGTTGTATGTAAACTGAGCAATCTTATGTTGTTATCTAGGATGACCCCCGATCATTGGCATGGACATTAAATAGGGCCAAGAATTAGACAGTTGTTAGAAGAAAACAAGAAACAAGGACAACAATTTTTGTCAAGGCATGCAGAGGATTATATATTTGAAATAAGTTCTGATACAGGAAGGCAGTTTAGGGTCGAATTGAGGGTGAGGTCATGTTCTTGTCGTAGGTGGGATCTTAGTGAAATTTCTTGCCCACATGCATGTTGTGCCATAAGTAGATTGAATCGTAATGCAGCAGAATATGTGGATGAATGTTACAACTTGGAGTCATATAAGAGGTGTTATGAAGGAATCATCATGCCAATGACAAGTGAAGACCAATGGATATTGACAGGACCCCGTCCCAACTGGACGTCAAAAACCGTGCCCGGTCCTGCTCCCGTCTGACAAGTCGACTAAAGGCCCAAAACTACCCTTAAGTGCTTGCCAGACAAGGGATAATTGCGCTGATTTCTTCTGCTACCTCTGCTTCACGATCAGCCCCGAACGTCGTACCACGGCCTGGAGAGTCACAAAACAGAAAAAGTGTGAGTGGACAAAAATGACTTCTTATAAAAACATTTGCCAAAATATATTCTTACCCTCCAGTTTTCACAAACATGCATGCATATCATAAAACATGAGTAATAGTATGAAATCATTCAAGTATGAACAGTGGACCGATAAAATCTAAACATATTTTCCCAAGGTCCATAAAACTCATGTTCACCAAATCAGTTCAAGTTATAAAACATCAAATCCCGGCTCTCAGGCCAAAACATGTGAACACCATCACCTGGCCACAAAAACCAAAAACCCGTACTCAAAACCGGTACGTAATCACAAACAACATGTTTCTAAATTCCATGTCCACATATTTTCCTTAAAACTCATTTTCATTAAATCAATTTGAATCTCAATAAATTCACGTTTCCTTAAATCATTTCAACCACAAATAACGGTTTCCTCAAAATCATTTTCCATAAAATCACGGGACTTATTTCCATATCTTGTTGCTTAGAGTCACGTTTATCCCTGCAACGCGTGCAAATCAATAGGCTCAAGAACCGCTCAAATCCGAGCATCCGCCGCTGTGAACACATCACCAGCCGGCAATCCGGATCTCGTGAACACATCACTTACCGATCCATATATAATCCAGCACTCTGGTCTGAGTCGAGCCTCCCTCGGCTGCACGACAAAGACCGTGCTACGTGACCTCTTTGGGGTAAACACTTCCATCCCGAAGGCGAACGTTATCTCCAGGGTGCACTCCGGGGAAAAAGATATTTCCACCCGAAAGCCCTAAATATTCGTAACATATCATCATCACAAAAACCAGTGAAAACAATTGCGCTTGAAATCAAAATCATTTTCAATACAGGGTCTCAGCCCCAAGTCCCGATTTACTTTATAAATCTGAAAATCATCAATATTATCATGTAATCACATGGAAATACAAATCCAACAAAAATCACAATTTCATTAGGTCTCAAGCCCAAAATATCATTTTCACGCAAATCCGTGCAACCATAAACCCGAGTTGCCACGATCAAGTAAATCCTCGAAAACAATCCCTAACTCATAATCCGAGTCCAAATATCATTTTCAATTTCCTAACTCATAACCCGAGTCAAAACATCATTTTCAATCCGGACCAAGCTGAAAAACATCAATTTCATCATTTCTCGAAAATTGTGCCAAAATATAATATAATAATCCATAAAACTGAGAAATCACCGGATTGAAACATAAATCATGCCAAAGCATATAAAATCATATGATAAAGCATTTAAAACATATATGCATGCATCAAGGTTAGAAAACCAAAAGTCCAATCACACACACCGTCTAAACGGTTCGTTTCCGAGCTGCACGTTTTTCCGTAAATTCTGGAAATCACAACTCCTGTCCAAAATCATTATAGAGGGTTACTAACATCTCAAAATACTTCATATAATTTTCCCCAATTTTCTGGAATTTAAATACGTATTTTTAAGTTAAAACAAAACTTCGGATACGCGGAACATTAACGAAACGATATCCGATTTTCTCGAAATCAACGTTAAAATGTTCGTTACACTGAGAGGATTCAAAGTCATGTTGACCTCACCTTGAAACAAGGCCGTACGCGCCCTCACGCGCCGCCATGAGTGGCTGCGCTTGAAACCCACGCGCCAGCTACAGTAGTCGTCGTCCTCACCCGTTTTCTCGGCAAAACGGATCCTTGTGCCCGCGAACAGACCCGATTCAATGTCCGTCAGTTCTACACCGTTTCCAGTAATTCAAACGGACATTAGCATCAAATTAGTTTCAATTAGGGATCTGTGAACTTAATTACAATCATCCTTACCTCAAACCTTCAAATCAAAGCTGAACTTTCGAAGAACATTCGAACCCTTTTCGTCGTCCAATCTCCATCAATGTCAATCGATTTCCTTCAATTGATGCATCCAGAAGCTTCAATGGACTCAGTTAAACTCATTCCCCAACTCTTGCATCAATCCAAGCCTCAAATCCCACGATTCAAGCTCGAACTGTGCTCACTGTTACAAGGCCCGTTCAGAGCCAATTGGGCCTCAATTCTCTTCGTTTTTGATCTGGATCAACTCATCACAACCTCAGGAAGCTAAATGAAGCTTCAATTTCAATCCTTAAGGCTCAAATCTCAACATTCGAATTTCCCTCCAAACATTCTAAAGTCCGAATTCCAGTTTTTCACCTCTCCCTCACTACCCGTGTTTCCCCAGTTAAAACAGTCTCTCAAATCTCACCAATTTTCATTCTCAAGTTCAGAGAATGGGGAGGAGATTAAGGGTGGAAGAAAATTGCATTTTGGTTGTACACGGGTCGAAGAACACTGAAGGGATTAATGGAGGAATTAAAAATAATTAAGTATAATTAATAATTAATAAAACATCATAATGATGTTTACCCCAAAACATGGATCTGAAATTAGGCCATAAATCAAGGGATGGGTGACACTTGTCACTCATCCAGGTGTGTTCAATCATCGGGTATTGTTCATAATAAAATAATATTTTAATCGAAATCCCGGTTTGTTCGATTAATCGATTTCGTTCCCGTGACCATAACTTCGTCGTCGAATCTCCGATTTCGGCATGCCGCCTGTCGTTGGATTCGTATCGACGAGACCTACGTAACAGTCCTTGGCCCTCGTCCATTGGACTTCCCGGGTCAAAAGTCAACATTTGGCCCCTTTTTAGCCAAATTACCAAAATACCCCTCAACTTCCGAACGCCATACTTTTTCCTCGAATGTCGGAATCGAACGTGCCACCTTTCTATGAACTCGTGACGTCCCAAAATACGTCACAGTCATCGGTCAAAGTCCGTTTGACCGCCCGAACTAAAAGTCAATATTTTGCCCACGCTAGGGGCAAAACGGTCATTTTGCACATTTCGTCCGATTTCACTCAACTAATCCCAGATTAGTCACTCTAAACCATAATTAATTAATATTTAATCCTGACACTCGGGACGGGTCATTACAACATTCCCCCCCTTAAGGAATTTCGTCCCCGAAATTCCAATTATCCTTATTCCACATCCACCTCGTAGAAAACAAATGGGCGTCACAATTTGTGTACACCTGTACACCCACTAACCAACACAGAACTCGTCTGCACTCAGACATCTCATCATAGATTTACGTCGTAATGACTACACTCGACCCCCTCGAGTGAAATTGATCACCAGAAATTGACAATGTCATCATTAAGCTTACTCTTTCAGCTTGACGATTCCCCTCAATCACCAATACACCCTGACCTTTGCTCCCATCGGGAGTCACCAAATCTCACTTGTCAGTCCAAGCTGACACTACTAACCAAACTATCACCACTAAGATTTACCACCCTAGTAAGGCTCCAATCATCAACCAATTAGTGACATCACATCGTGCTACAACGTCCTCAATGTAGCGTAAGATCAACACCATGATCTCACCTCGCACGGCAAGCTCAATCCTGCGACAAATGCCAATCCTTAGTATCCATAACTATCACCCCCCCCCCCCCCCAGCAATCCAAGATGCTGGTAAGGTCACGACATGGTAACATCTCGCCGCAAAGCAACTTGCGATCACACTAACCACCAACTCACTCATTCTGAGTATACGCATACCGTCATCCCTCTCAATCAGACGGTGTAACTGGAACACGTTGAACACCAGCCTAGCAGTGATCACACAACTCAACACTAGAGTTACACTAGCCAACCATGGCTAAGAGCACCTGCTCAAACAATCACTGAATTTATCAAAATCACCCTGCTCAGTGCATCGTGTTCAATGTCTAGTTCACGTTCACAATTAAAACCAATGGTATTGGAACTAAGCCAATCCCCAACATGTTCACCAACGTTCTACTGGTATAACCCGTATACCGTCATCCGGCACCACAAGTCTGCAAAGTATCTTACCTCAAACCATGTACAAGGTACATACATCTATCCATTGACCAGACTACAACCACCTAGGTCATAGCCAAACACGTTCCAATAATGGAGTCCATTTGCCCAAACCAGCAGTAGAAAAATCGAAACTCCACCCATCATCCATTTCCAAATCCAAATCTGAATCCGCAATTTCGCAAGAAATCCTGAATTCAAACCCAGACATCACATGTTTTAATCCATTTCCAAATCCGAATCCGAAATCATTATTCTGTAAGCTAGCATTTGGAATAATCATTCAGCACCCAAATCCAAAAATCCACTTTCAAGTTCCAAAATCAAATCCTGAATCGTCACCCAGAAATTCGATTCCAAAACCTGAAATCTCGTTCACGTCTACTAAGACACACCAAAATCGAACCTCTCGGTTACCTGTTCTAACGATTAACACATTACATTTAATTGACTTCATAAGGAAGCCAATCCCAAAATATTACTCGACCCGACGCTAAGGTCGCAATCTCAAAATCTCCTGACTATCACCGTCACACACAATAGGCCTTTCTGTTTATCATCCAATACGATTCCTGTTAGTCGCCCTTTCCAGAAGTATGACCTCAGAATACTCGACCCATAGATCAATATGGTCGATCCCAAACCACGTAGGGAAAAGTAAAACTCCTGAGGGTTTAGCTAGCATCGACAATCCTTGTCCTATGCTACCCAAAAACACCTCACCAAATCACAACTCTCATAATGACACATCAACGTGTCCACAGGAAAGAACGTCTAGTTCTCCCGGGATTCACACTAACCCCAGCCACTACTAACTCTTATGTCACAAGTCTACTCTGGTAGTCCAAACGAGTCTACCCTGGTCGACCAGACCTAACACCACGAAATTTTCTCTTTAGTCAACACATTCATCAAACACCTCACATGCCCATCCGTAGATGAAGGCACACCAACACGTTATCACAACCAAACCAACTGTGGTCAGAAAACCTGCCTCAACAACTCACAGTCATAACCAGCTCAGCCGGAGTCCTCGAATCACATCAGGACTCATCCCGAATCCTAAACCAACTCCTGAATCCTACTGAGTCCAAGTCTAATGCCTCGACTCCTCTCGAGTCCGCATTCAATCGTGACCAACATCAATGCCACCACTGGCATATCCGGTCACCGAGTAAAATACCCTTAAGGAAACCACATCCTTTCTAAAAATCTCTCAGTACACACTAAACCATTTCCGGACTCCCTCTGAGTCCAATTCAATATCTAATTTCCAAAGGTCACACCTCCGATTACCCATCCTCGGGTCAAATTTATTTTGGGCCCAACATGCTCATCCACATACCATACTGTTATAAAAAACATCCATCCGGACCAATACTAGTCCGACACAACCAAAACACACGATTCAAGATTACAACACAAGTGTACAATACAAACTATTTACAATGTATCACGAAACCAAGTATCAACATAATTACTTTGAACTACTCCTGAGTCGATAGGGGCAGTTCCTTCGCAAATTCCCGAGTTCCCTACAAAAGTGACAGGGGGCAGTGCTGAGGCGACTAGCTCCACCACGCCGCTTACCTGTCGACTGGGTTGAAATTCCACTTGAATGAACACCCCCCAGGGGTCACGACACAAGGGAGTGAAGACTAACTCGCTTCGATGTTTCCTGACTTATCTGTTCAGTATCCTGACGCTCTCGGCGTCGTCCAGAGCTCAAAGATTGTTCTTGCACAGGAAAAATAGTAGCCTCTACTCGAAAAGCAGCATCTGATACTTCACTCAAGGTAGAATACGAGCATACCGCCATGGCACCTTGTATTGCATCCCTCAAGCCCTGCTCAAACCTTCGACACTTATCCTCCTCAGTAGCCACATACAGAGGAGCGAAACTAGATAAGTACAAAAAAATTTGATCATAATCGACCACGGACAGATTCCCCTGCTGCAATTGGAGGAACTCAACCTCTTTAGCATTCCGAAATGAGCGAGGGTAAAACTGATCTAAAAATCGCTCTCGGAATGCATCCCATGCCAACGTACGGGCATCCCATCCAGCCAACTGTAAACGATGCCACCACCTGTATGCATAGCCATCCAAAAGAAAAGAGGCTAACGAAACCATGTCCTCCAGGGGACATATCATGACTTCAAAAATCCTTTCCAAACGAGTAATCCAAACATCGGCACCAACCGGGCCCGAATCACCACGAAACACAGTGGCTCCCAACCGTCGAGCTCTCTCAATATCTGGACCTTCACTAAAACTATTCTCGTCCCACTCATCATCAGGCCGTGCACGGAGCACACGTCTCGGAGGCATGATGTAACAACAGAAATCAATAACCAAATGCTCTGATACCACTTTGACAGGACCCCGTCCCAACTTGACGTCAAAAACCGTGCCCGGTCCTGCTCCCGTTTGACAAGTCGACTAAAGACCCAAAACTACCCTTAAGTGCTTGCCAGACAAGGGATAATTGCGCTGATTTCTGCTGCTACCTCTGCTTCACGATCAGCCCCAAACGTCGTACCACGGCCTGGAGGGCCACAAAACAGAAAAGGTGTGAGTGGACAAAAATGACTTCTTATAAAAACATTTTCCAAAATATATTCTTACCCTCCAGTTTTCACAAACATGCATGCATATCATAAAACATGAGTAATAGTATGAAATCATTCAAGTATGAACAGTGGACCGATAAAATCTAAACATATTTTCCCAAGGTCCGAAAAACTTATGTTTACCAAATCAGTTCAAGTTATAAAACATCAAATCCCGGCTCTCAGGCAAAAACATGTGAACACCATCACCTGGCCACAAAGACCAAAAACCCGTACTCAATACCGGTACGTAATCACAAACAACATGTTTCTAAATTCCATGTCCACATATTTTCCTTAAAACTCATTTTCATTAAATCAATTTGAATCTCAATAAATTCACGTTTTCCTTAAATCATTTCAACCACAAATCACGGTTTCCTCAAAATCATTTTACATAAAATCACGGGACTTATTTCCATATCATGTTGCTTAGAGTCACATTTATCCCTGCAACGCGTGCAAATCAATAGGCTCAAGGACCACTCAAAATTCGAGCATCCGCCGCTGTGAACACATCACCAGCCAGAAATCCGGATCTCGTGAACACATCACTTACCGATCCATATATAATCCAGCACTCTGGTCTGAGTCGAGCCTCCCTCGGCTGCACGACAAAGACCGTGCTACGTGACCTCTTCGGGGTAAACACTTCCATCCCGAAGGCGAGCGTTATCTCCAGGGTGCACTCCGGGGAAAAACATATTTCCACCCGAAAGCCCTAAATATTCGCAACATATCATCATCACAAAAACCAGTGAAAACAGTTGCGCTTGAAATCAAAATCATTTTCAATACAGGGTCTTAGCCCCAAGTCCCGATTTACTTTATAAATCCAAAAATCATCAATATCATCATGTAATCACATGGAAATACAAATCCAACCAAAATCACAATTTCATTGGGTCTCAAGCCCAAAATATCATTTTGACGCAAATTCGTGCAACCGTAAACCCGAGTTGCCACGATCACGTAAATCCATGAAAACAATCCCTAACTCATAATCCGAGTCCAAATATCATTTTCAATTTCCTGACTCATAACCCGAGTCAAAACATCATTTTCAATCCGGGCCTAGCCCAAAAACATCAATTTCATCATTTCTCGAAAATTGTGCCAAAATATAATATAATAATCCATAAAACCGAGAAATCACCGATTGAAACATAAATCATGCCAAAGCATGTAAAATCATATAATAAAGCATTTAAAACATATATGCATGCATCACAGTTAGAAAACCAAAAGTCCACTCACACACACCGTCTAAACGGTTCGTTTCCGAGCTGCACGTTTTTTCGTAAATTCTGGAAATCACAACTACTGTCCAAAATCATTATAGAGGGTTACTAACATCTCAAAATACTTCATATAATTTTCCCCAATTTTCCGGAATTTAAATACGTATTTTTAACGTAAAACAAAACTTCGGATACTCGGAACATTAACGAAACGACATCCGATTTTCTCGAAACCAATGTCAAAATGTTCGTTACACTGAGAGGATTCAAAGTCATGTTGACCTCACCTTGAAACAAGGCCGTACGCGCCCTCACGCGCCACCGTGAGTGGCTACGCGTGAAACCCACGCGCCAGCTACAGTAGTCGTCGTCCTCACCCGTTTTCTCTGCAAAACGGATCCTTTTGCCCGCGAATAGACCCGATTCAATGTCCGTCAATTCTACACCGTTTCCAGTAATTCAAACGGCCATTAGCATCAAATTAGTTTCAATTAGGGATCTGTGAACTTAATTACAATCATCCTTACATCAAACCTTCAAATCAAAGCTAAACTTTCGAAGAACATTCGAACCCTGTTCGTCGTCCAATCTCCATCAATGTCAATCGATTTCCTTCAATTGATGCATCCAGAAGCTTTAATGGACTCAGTTAAACTCATTCCCCAACTCAATTGCATCAATCCAAGCCTCAAATCCCACGACTCAAGCTCGAATTGTGCTCACTGTTACCAGACCCGTTCAGAGCCAATTGGGCCTCAATTCTCTTCGTTTTTGATCTGGATCAACTCATCACAACCTCAGGAAGCTAAATGAAGCTTCAATTTCAATCCTCACGGCTCAAATCTCAACATTCGAATTTCCCTCCAAACTTTCTAAAATCCGAATTCTAGTTTTTCACCTCTCCCTCACTACCAGTGTTTCCCCAGTTAAAACAGTCTCTCAAATCTCACCAATTTTCATTCTCAAGTTCAGAGAATGGGGAGGAGATTAAGGGTGGAAGAAAATTGCATTTTGGTTGTACACGGGTCGAAGAACACTGAAGGGATTAATGGAGGAATTAAAAATAATTAAGTATAATTAATAATTAATAAAACATCATAATGATGTTTACCCCAAAACATGGATCTGAAATTAGGCCATAAATCAAGGGATGGGTGACACTTGTCACTCATCCAGGTGTGTTCAATCATCGGATACTGTTCATAATGAAATAATATTTTAATCGAAATCCCGGTTTGTTCAGTTAATCGATTTCGTTCCCGTGACCATAACTTCGTCATCGAATCTCCGATTTCGGCATGCCGCCTGTCGTTGGATTCGTATCGACGAGACCTATGTAACGGTCCTTGGCCTTCGTCCATTGGACTTTCCGAGTCAAAAGTCAACATTTGGCCCCTTTTTAGCCAAATTACCAAAATACCCCTCAACTTCCGAACGCCATAACTTTTTCCTCGAATGTTGGAATCAAACGTGCCACCTGTCTATGAACTCGTGACGTCCCGAACTATGTCACATTCATCGGTCAAAGTCCGTTTGACAGCCTGAACTAAAAGTCAACATTTTGCCCACGCTAGGGGCAAAACAGTCGTTTTGCACATTTCGTCTGATTTCACTCAACTAATCCCAGATTAGTCGCTCTAAACCATAATTAATTAATATTTAATCCTGACACTTGGGACGGGTCATTACAGATATCAATTGAAAGGAATCCTTTGAAGCCACCCAAGTACCACAAGCAACCTGGTAGGCCAAGAGAAACCAGGAGAAAAGCACCTAATGAGCCCAAGAAGACTTCCAATACTAAAATGCGAAGATATCACTTAGGGACAAAATGTAGCAATTGTGGTTCAGTTGGACATTATATGAGCAAGTGCAAGGTATTGTCCTGTTTTTATGTTGATTGTTGCTGTTTTTTCTGTTTAATGTTGCTGTTTTTGAGTTTGGAATGCAGATTTTCTGTTTAATGTTGCTGTTTTTCAGTTTGCATGCTGTTTTTATGTTGATTGTTGCTGTCTTTGGTGTTTAGTGTCGCTGTTTTTGAGTTTGGAATGCAGATTTTCTGTTTAATGTTGCTGTTTTTCAGTTTGGAATGCAGTTTTGCAATGCTGTTTTTATGTTGATTGTTGCTGTTTTTTCTGTTTGATGTTGTTTTTGAGTTTGGAATGCAGATTTTCTATTTAATGTTGCTGTTTTTCATTTTGCAATGCTATTTTTATGTTGATTGTTGCTGTTTTTGATGTTTAGTGTCGCTATTTTTGAGTTTGGAATGCAGATTTTCTGTTTAATGTTGCTGTTTTTCAGTTTGGAATGCAGTTTTGCAATGCTGTTTTTATGCTGATTGTTTCTGTTTTTTTTGTTTAATGTTGCTGTTTTTGAGTTTGGAATGCAGATTTTCTGTTTAATGTTGTTGTTTTTCAGTTTGCAATGCTGTTTTGCAATGCTGTTTTGCAATGCTGTTTTTATGTTGATTGTTGCTGTTTTTTTTGTTTAATGTTGCTGTTTTTTAGTTTGGAATGCAGTTTTTCTGTTTACTGTTGCTGTTTTTGAGTTTGGAATGCCGATTTTCTGTTTAATGTTACTGTTTTTCAGTTTGCAATGCTATTTTTATGTTGATTGTTGCTGTTTTTGATGTTTAGTGTCGCTGTTTTTGAGTTTGGAATGCAGATTTTCTGTTTAATGTTGCTATTTTTCAGTTTGGAATGCAGTTTTGCAATGCTGTTTTTATGCTGATTATTGCTGTTTTTTTTATTTAATGTTGCTGTTTTTGAGTTTGGAATGCAGATTTTTTGTTTAATGTTGATGTTTTTCAGTTTGGAATGCAGTTTTGCAATGCTGTTTTTATGTTGATTGTTGCTGTTTTTTCTGTTTAATGTTGCTGTTTTTGAGTTTCGAATGCAGATTTTCTGTTTACTGTTGCTGTTTTTGAGTTTGGAATGCCTATTTTCTGTTTAATGTTACTGTTTTTCAGTTTGCAATGCTATTTTTATGTTGATTGTTGCTGTTTTTGATGTTTAGTCTCGCTGTTTTTGAGTTTGGAATGCAGATTTTCTGTTTAATGTTGCTGTTTTCAGTTTGGAATGCAGTTTTGCAATGCTATTTTTATGCTGATTGTTGCCGTTTTGTTTGTTTAATGTAGCTGTTTTTGTGTTTGGAATGCAAATTTTCTGTTTAATGTTGTTGTTTTTCAGTTTGCAATGCTGTTTTTATGTTGATTGTTGCTGTTTTTTTCTGTTTAATGTTGCTGTTTTTTAGTTTGGAATGCAGATTTTCTGTTTAATGTTGCGGTTTTTCAGTTTGAAATGCAGTTTTTGTTTTAATATTGCTGTTTTTGAGTTTGGAATGCAGATTTTTTGATTAATGTTGCTGTTTTTCAGTTTGCAATGCTGTTTTTATGTTGATTGTTGCTGTTTTTTCTGTTTAATGTTTCTATTTTTGAGTTTGGAATGCAGATTTTCTGTTTAATGTTGCTGTTTTTCAGTTTGGGATGCAGTTTAGCAATGCTGTTTTTTTGTTAATTGTTACAGCTGCCTGTTTGTTGATGCTGTTTTGAGTTTGGAATGCAGATTTTCTGTTTAATGTTGCTGTTTTTTAGTTTGGAATGCAGATTTTCTGTTTAATGTTGCTGTTTTTTCAGTTTGGAATGCAGTTTTGCAATGCCGTTTTTATGTTGATTGTTGCTGTTTTTTTCTGTTTGTTGATGCTGTTTTAGAGATTGGAATGTAGATTTTCTATTTAATGTTGCTTTTTTCTGTTTAGATCATTGTTTTTCGTCTATAAATGCTGTTTTTGAGTACATGAAATGCTGTTCTAGGAACCAATAACTTCAAAGGCAGCTGCCTAAGCCACCAAAAGGCAAGAAGCACGTCGCAGACGCAAGAAAGTGAAGGAAAAGGCAACTGACAACACTATAGGGACAAGAACAAAATCAAAGCAGAAGATTCCTAGTCAAGCAGTTTCTCAAAAGATGGATTCACAACAAAGTATACATGTCCAACCCTTTTCACAACCAAATCCACATACACAAGAAATGTCACAATATGGTGGCAGCCAACATGCTCAGTCACAACCATCACTACAATGTTTCGGGGAAAGTGGAACCCCTTCAAAATGTATGAGGTTTAAATCCTCAGCAAAAGGAATGAAAACAACCAAGAAGTAGTAGTCTTCATTTGGTTTTTACAAAGATCTATGTATATATAGTGACACTTGAATTTTATGGAGATTTTTATGAATTTTCCATCTTGATTAATGAGAGCTTTTTCAAATTGTTTGAAATTCAAGTAGTAGCCTTCATTTTTGTTAAAATTGTTTTTTCATCTTTCAGGTCAAGATAAACTTAAATGCGCAAATTTTCTATCATCGATCCATTTCATCCATTACCACAATTAATCAAGTACTTTGAAATTCATAATCATCCTACATTAAGCTATTAGAAACTAAACTTAATACATAACCATTCTACATTACATAAATTCCTCCTACATATATTACATAAGACATTAAAGCATCAAAGTTCGTTGCTTCCTAAACATCAAGTTTACTTCAATTCTTAAACACCAAGGCAATAAACAATGCCCAAGAAACCAACAATCATATCCATAGCTTCCTACACAATGCTCTTTTTTTTTTGCGCATCCCTTTCAAGCCTATCAACCTCCCTTTCAAGCCTATCAATCTTTCTCAATAATCCAGGTATGATAGTTTGAGACCTAGGACAAATCTCGGAATCTAGCCATTACCAAAACCCACAACCATCCTACATAACAACATTAAAAACATAAACAACATAAAACAAGAATTAGCAAGACATTAACAACATAAAATAAGTTATTAGGAAAGTATTAAATTGTCCAATTTTGACTAAATGCTAACAAAGCAAAAGTTTTTAATGAAAAGAAAAAAGTGAGCTGCATCATTTTTGCTCGGAATCAGTCATTCTCATCCACATCTCTTGAAGAATTAGCAAAATTTAAGCTTTTGGAATCAGTCAAATCCTCTGCCACACCTACCATAGCGATTATAAAATACAAAGATACAAAAAATAATTTACCCTATTTATGTTATAAATTTGAAGCAATGTCACCATCGATACTAATAGCTGCATGTGGTGATAACCAACATAAGCCATTAAGACCTTCTATCACATGGAAAATATTCTGGGTTAACTATCCATCAATACTAATAGTTGCACGTGGTGGTAACCATTAAGACCTTCTATCCCATGGAATTTATTCCGGGTTAACTAAGATTACCTATACTATCCAATGTGGATGTCTCAAATTCAAGTCTTGTAACAATAAAACGAATTCAACAAGATATCTTGAATTCAAGTCTTGTAATCATGTGTGGTATTTGATTCACGCACTATGCAATAGGATATCTCGAATCCAAGTCTCATAACAATAAAACGAAATTGATACTTAATTGATACTTTATATAATAACGAGCTAAGTCTCAGTCTCATAATAATAGACGAAGTAGATGACTAATAAAGTAATGGACAAAGTCTTCTAATAATGGACGAAGTCTCCTAATAATAGACACAATAATGGGTCTAGTTGATACTTACAGATACATTCAATGGTCCAATGCAGCTGAATATACAAAGGATCTCATTCATAGCTTAACATCCATCTTATTCAAGTCTGTCTAGATTTGGAAGATGATGTTAATAGGGCAAAACGAGAGTTAAGAAATGATATGAAATGATCTGGAAATCAGATTAATGGAGCTTTCGTATCCCTAACACTTGGTATGTTAGTCCGCATTTTCACAACAGTATACTCCAAAATTTGATAGGAGGACAACCACAAAACTGCTCAGGTGTAAGTTTTATTGATGTCGGGCAATTTCTTTTTTACTAGGTATATCAAACTCACTGGACAAACACCACGAATCCCTCTCAGACAATAGAGAAACCCTAACCAATCCCTCTCAAATATAACTTCCATTGTTCAACAAAAATAAAAATTACCCAAACATACTAAAATAGAGTTAACAAGAAATATAATTGAAAACGTAAGAAAAGAGCACAAAATTACCCAAATCATGGGTATAAAATCTGATCCTAAATTCTAAAAGAATACTAATTTGTTCTTCAAATTAGACTATCCAAACTCTCACCCAAATTTCACCCAATCATATATTTACCAAAGTAGAGTACAAAAATAAAATTCTCACCCTTGGATTTGGGCACACTAGGAATCTCCTCCCTGGATTTTTTTCAGTCCAAGGGTAAGAATTTTGCTGGCCTTCCCACAATAGCAACAACTGGGGTGATTGAACTCTTATTTCTCCATTTTTCATCTTCAAACGAAGAGATAAACAAATTCAAAAATTGATATTGGGCATTTAGGGCAAATGAAAGCATAATTGGGGAAGAAATTGGGGCTCATTAAGGAGGAAGGAAATTTACGTACGATCAAAGTCCCAGGAAAATTGGATCCCCTCGATACGCCTTCACGCCTTCACGCATAGGAACCCTGCCACTCCTCTTCTTCTTCTCCTTCGATGGTTCTTTGCTTGCGTTTTGTTTCAGATTGTTCTCAAAGGATTAGACAATTATACTCATCTAATTTAACGGAGAGGTGTGAAAATTGACATTCAGGAGGCAATTTGGAACTAAAAACGTGTTCAGGAGGCAAATTGGGTCGAAATCATGTTCGATGGGCATTTTGAGAGTAAGGTCCATGTTCAGGGGGCATTTTGACTAAAAAGCCAATAGTAAATAAACTCTCAATAATATCCACCTCAAAAGAAACCTAGCAAGCATCCATAAAAAAAAATACGATTACCCGGTAAAATTACCTATTGGAGGATTAAGGAAATAACAGATTTTGCAAAAAACAAAATTCCTAGAAAATGATCCAATGAAACAAAACTCCATTGATATAATCAGAGTGGCCAATAGAGAGAGCATGAGAGAGAGAGGAAGAGAGAGGTTACCTTGAAAGAGGAAGCCAGTGACTATTATGAATGGATGAGAATTGACGTACATAGGCTGAGGTGCTAGGGACAGAGGGAGAGAGAGAGAAAGAGAGAGAGAGAGAGAGAGAGAGAGAGAGAGAGAGAGAGAGAGAGAGAGAGAGAGAGAGAGAGAGAGAGAGAGAGAGAGAGAAAGAAAGAAAGGCGAGCGGTTGAGCATCGAGAATGAAACCCTAGAGAGGCTGAGCAAGAACAAAGAGGATGATGAGCAAGAACAAAGAGCATGCGAGGCTCTGGCCAAAGAATATAAGCGCATTCAGTCCCAAGAAAAAAAAAAGAGCAGGTGCGAATTTAAAATTTTGGTTTCCGCTCAATTTTGGTTTTTCCCCTTTCGCATCTCTCTATCATTTCATAGCATTTGCCAATTTTTTTTTTTTTTACTTTCACCTTTTATAGCACTATTGCAAAAGTGATATAAACTAATGCTATTATAGACCCATTTTCTTGTATTGAGTGTTCCATGACAGTTGGATCCCATGACCATGAATGAGTTGAAATTGTTCTATTATAAGGCTAATTTGGATATTCTACCCACTGGTATTAATTTATTCTTGAAAAATATTATTCCTTCACGGCTTTGTTGTAGGTGTGGTAAATAGAATGAAGATATTTTTCATGCACTTTGGAGTTGTAAGATGAGCTATTAGGTGTGGCGGGCTTCCAACCTCTCCCTTTCTGGTTTTCCTACCATGGGCCAGATTTGGGATCTTTTTGGTTTTGCATCCTCTAAATTCTTAATGTCTAAGTTAGAACAATTTGTTTTCATCTGTGGATAGGTGTGGAGCTAGAGAAATAAACTAGTGCATCATTTCATGGAGGCTAATATGGTGGCTGAATCTGCCTTGGCAGCACATGCTGAGTGGGCGAGGCTACAATCTGCTCAACCCGGGGTATTGAGAGAGAGAGGGCGGAATGGTGGTCTACGCCTATTGCCTCGAATTTCAAACTTAATTGTGACACGTCTGTTACTTTGCAAAATGGGCAAAGAGGGATTAGTGGGATTCTGTTAGACTCCACTGAAGCAGTACTTGGTGGTTTCACTAGACCTGCTTAAATTTGAACCTCGATCTTCACTACAGAGATCAAGGCATTTAAAACCGGGTTGCTAATAGTTCAATTTATGGGTATTCAGAATGTTGAGGTTGAGATTGACTCTTTGGAGGCCATTACTACTATTAAGTCCGCGTTCGAGAATTGGAGTCCACATGGATTGTTAGGCCGTGTGATACGGAGCATGAAGGCGATTGGATTGCAAGATAGGCAGAAGCACTTCACCCCTAGATCAACAAATCCAGTGGCGCACCGTCTTGGCCATGAGGGGTTGTAGATATAGTGGAAGACAGCTTGGGTTCCCCCTACACAGTAGTATAATCTATAGATTTCGAGGAAAAAGTTTTTCGGACGAAACTTAGTTTTTTCGCAATAGGTTATCTATCACGACAAAGTTTAGAATTTGATGTGAAACTTTCAATGGGAGATTTTGGTTATGGCGCAAACCTTTAGGTGACAAACAAAGAATCTATGATGGCAAATTGTTTCCTCGAGAGTTTTTTTTTTTTTTCAAATAATAATTTCCAATGGAATTTATTCGTTCCCACCAAGCCGAAACTCAATCTCGATGGTTGTAGATCTCCAACTTTCTCGACTCCATAACCTCCTCCCTCTTTGATTCTCAGATGAAGATAGAAGTTAATTGGCTCCCTGTAACCTCCATCTTTCCCTTTATTTTCTTGATTTACTATTTTTTTTTATCTGCTTTCTTTTTCTTTTTCTTTTTTATATATTTTACTATTATCGGAACACTCTAGGTAGATCGTTTGAATTTTCTACCCTTTTTTCTAGGGTTTCTTTCTCAAAAAATGATGTTATGGAGATTTCTGAAGCAAGAAAAGACAGTCATCAGGGTAATGGTGATGATTTTTGATTTCTCTTGTCCTAGATTCCTCGAAAATGGATTCCTCGAAATGTTAGGAAACGAAAGGAATTAAAACACTGATTTTGTGCATCACACTTACTCTTGTACAACATGGACAACACGTGGTACTAAGAGTTAAAGGTTACTGAATTATTTCCTTTTCCTTGATTAAAAGTTAGCACCTTTTTTGTTTCGATTAAATTTGTGTAGCCTGTATGTTCCTTCAGGATTGGACTACCAAAGCATGGTTTTCTAGTTACCCGTGGAGATCAATATGTGCATTTTGAGTGAAATTTCCCATGTAAGCGGTCTTGATTATTTGATTGCATATGTTTATAATTTGTATTGCTAGTAAAAAAGTTACTGGGAGTGCTTACTCACATAGGACATTTAAAGAATGATTATTACTACAGTCCTTTAGATCCTATAGATCAAGATTTGTTTTAATTTGGTGTTCGTATATACTTGTCCTTATTCATCTTTTAAGTTTTCAAAGTAAGTTGTTTAAGGAAAGTAAGAAACATGAGTGATATTTCTGAAAATACATGCTAGTGTTGGTCTACTTATCATGTAATTAAAACGTACTGTCTCTTGATAATACCTCGATCCATTTCATTTCCTTTGTGGATGAGTTTGTGGCTTCATCTGTTAGAGATGTTTTACAAGCTTTATCTTTTGAACTTGTAACTGACATACTACAAATTTTATTTAAGTTTTCATTTTGAACTTTAATGACCTATAGGCTAGGGTCCAAGTAATGCAGCTGAACTTATATATAGGGTTCCATCGCAAGGTAAATTTTTTCACTCAACTATATTTATCAACTTTACAGACTTGAAAGAGAGAGTCCTACTATTGGATGATGATCGAACTGCTTTCTACGACTGATGTCTTACCTATTCAACCACAGTTCTTCTGGGTCCATTTGGATTTTTCACTTTGTAATTGCTTGTACAGTTGTTAAGTAGAAGACTTTTATCTCATTTGTGTTTTTTCTTCTTTTATTTGATAAAGTGAGATAAACGAGCGCCATCCATCATGCTATGTTAGAAGAACTTGAAAAGGAGGATATTATTCATGGAGACAGCACTCCTAACGAAACAGGTTGGTAGGCCTTTTATATTATAAGGTGCTTGTTATATGATATTTTTTTTTTCTCGCTCTGAAACATAAATATCCATAATTGTGTTCGCATGCTCATTGTAATGTGATATTATACACACCATTTGTTAAATTCTAGGGTAACTCACACCTTTCAACCGTATCTGTAGTCTAAGATGCCCATTGTGGAAAGTCAGCTAATGCTAGCAATCATCTTCCGCGTATGGATCCGAATCGTATCCAAAACCGGAAGGAATTAAAGCACTCATTTTGGTCCTTACGTTGTTTACCCTTTTTAGATGATAAAATGAAACGATAAATGAAATTTGAGCCTCATAGCTCTCTCTAGAAAATCGGGAGTTAAAATCTTGATTAGTGAGCTGAAATTATTGTTTGGTGGTTTTTATTCATTTTCAAAGCCAAGGTTTGGCGGTTTGAGTCATTTACTTAAGATTTGAGGCATTTGGCCCCCAAATACAATCCAGATACGGCATATGGTAGCTTAGTGTCTAGGAATCAACAAATGTTTCTAAGTCATTATTACTCTTAATTTCTATTTGAGGAACATGTAGCGTAGTTTAGTGCCTAGCTTTCAACAAAAGTTTCTAAATCAATATTACTCCAAGTCATTAAACAATGCACATTTGTGTCTTGCATTGTGGTAGATACTTCTTCGTTCAAATTTGAATCATCCTAATGCTCATTCTTGGAAAAGAGCCCTTGGTCACTACAAAAAATGTTGTTTTTTGCGATGTGTGCCTCCTGCCGTGAAAGATAGAAAATGCGTCGTAATTGCATTTTGCGACGGTTTTACGACGGGTACTAGTCTGTCGCAACACAGTGGTGTCGTAAATATTTTGGTAACTTATTACGAATGTAGCACCTGTCACTTAAGACATTCACGACATTAATCGTTCTGTCACAACAGTTTAAGCGTTGGATTTAAACTAAACATTTTTGTGACAGTTCTTGATGTCGTAAATATCAATAATAATAATAATATATTTTTTTTATTTACACTGTTGGAGATTTTGTGTGGGACAGACCTAACCCATTCATCCTATATTGGTAAGAATTTAAAGTAATTGATAATATTTGATAAATGAATAAATAGCTTAAAGTACTAAATTGAGTGATAGAGAAAAAAGAATAATGAAATTACCCAACTGTATCAATCTTGAAAGTAATATAAGCAGTTAAAACAAAGATTCAATAGTCTTTTCAAGTACCTAATCACTTAAATTAAAAAGTCTAATTTCATCAAGCTTAAAAGTAATTCACGCATTTTTGATTCTACATGATCTAACAACGTTTAAAAGATCATACTAAAAATGTAATGCTTCAATTTCCGTCCAAAAATCTTCACTCAGGCCTAAAAAAAAAATTACAGAACAATAAATATAAGTATTAAAACTTAAAAAATATTGTTAGAGCATGAAGAATTTGTCTTAAAAATTGTAATACTTTTGTTGATCAGCACGAGGGTCATACACCAGCCACGGTAATGTCCCTTAAATATTTCATACAAAAACTCAATAATCGAGTCTTTACAAAGAAACTAAGAGCAGCGATTTCTTAAAAAAAATCAACCACTCGCCTCAAAATCATTTCATGCAGAATCTAACATACAGATGCATTTACTGTATTGAAGATCATAAGATAACATAGTTAATCATGATTTAACACAATTTAGAATACATAACATAATTATAAACATAACAGACCGGATAACCAAAACTGTACCCAAATGACATCCAATTAACTTGGAGATTATACTATCGGACTCAGAAGGAAAAATAAAGAAGTTTCTTGTAGGTCGCCACCTCAAACTCTGCCACACACGATGCATGCACCTATCAGGGTCTTTTTCCACCTCCGGCGGGTCGAGCCCGTTTGTTTGCTTCTGGATCGCCCGACTCGCGGACATGACCCTGCCATTTCTCAGCAGTTTTACGTCCAAAATGGACGCTCCAATAATCCATTCGAATCTCCTTATCTCTAGGAAGAGTTCTATGAGATGTAAAAGAGAAGAAAGATACATAAAATCATGGTCTAAATGTTGGAACAATCGGCCATGGCTTCCTAGTCATGGCGCTGGAAACCCCAACCTCCCAATTCGATTCTTTCGGTCTCAAGAGCATCGTAAGAACTTCATAGAAATATCAACGTGCTAGTTCCTATGTTTTAGGCTTGAAACTTTGGATCCGAATACAAGAGCTCACGGGTTCCCAACTTTCCTCACTATTTTTCCTCTTTTTTGTTCTGCACCACCTCATCACTGTCTCACCCTTTTCTCCTTTTCTTTCTCCCCTCTTTTCTCCTATGTTCTCTTTTTTCTCTCTTGTTTTCTTGTTATGTTTTATGTGCCTTCATTTTTTGTTTCGGCCTTCTATCACCCATCATGATTAAACACACACACACACACACACACAACTAAATAGGGTAAGTAGGTCGGTGGTACGTAGGGAGGGAATTAACCAGAATTCTTTGGACAAGTGTCATTTTCACAAAATATCTCAATGTGAAATAACCAAATACCCTTAGCTCTATAATTACCAAAATACCCTTGGCTGTTTTTAACCTGTATCTACTTCATACGATCTCTAATTTCAACATACCACTTGTCTATCAACTTAGGAGCCTGAGATCTTTGTAACAGTCTTTTTAGATTTTCTAAAGGATGCCCTAGTAAAAAAGTCAACTCTTTGACAACTTTCAAGGTCAAACTCATCATTTCTTTTTCCATTTTACCTTTTCTCGAGTTTCAAGCCGTGACACTCTTGACATAGTATTCTCCTCGAAATGAAACTCATCTGCAGATTAAAAAAACAGACATCACTTACCATATCAGTTAGAACTAAACATACCCATTATGTGAAAAAGTTTACCAATTTGTATAAATCAATTTCTAAATGTTTTTGGAATATTGCTTTGTAATCAAAGTTAATGTCCTTATCACTATGAAGACTATCTTCCTCATCACCATCAATACTATATTCCTCATCACTATGAAGACTATATTCCTTATCACATGAACTATCATCTTCAACAATAAATTCCCCTCCAATAATTGGCCTGAGAGGACTGAGATCGATATGTATAACATCAATCTCTATTGGCGTAACATCCTCTCTATGTAACGGTGTAATTAAGAATTAATTATATTCATTTATACTGAATAATTGCTTCATTCTCCTATAAGTTTCCAAAAATAACTAATTAGATTGAAGTCTAAACGAAGATCAGTTTTGAAGCTTACTAAAGAGAAAAAAGTTTCAAGTATTGTGTAGTTTAGAAGTTTACCTTTTTTGGAAGACTACCTTGAGCGTTGACCCGAAAATCTTCTCCTACCTCCCAAGCTAGGTCTACCCCTATTTCATGTTAACTAAGTAAAGGATTACCAAGCTTAGGCCAATTTATATTAGAGCCCATTTGAAAATATGCCATACATTTAGGGCCTATATCTACATATGAATTAGAAAAAGGAAAAAAAAAAGAAATTGTATGTATATCAATCGATTCCTTGTATGTAGTTTTTCCAAAATACATTATGTCATGTTTTTCTTTTTTTTCTACTAATTCATTTTTATTGCCATATCCAAATCCTTGTTGAAAATCATTCCATATAAATTAACTCAAACCATGGAGAACGTTCATATCCTTCAAGTATACCTTAGCATGATTTAGTAGAACTGTGATGCCAGGAACACCTTTCTCTAAACCACCTTTGAACTCATTAGCTCTAGTCTTGAATATGCTGCATTATTAACTACAAAAACGAAACAAATCAGTTAGTAGGGATGAAATGAAAAGACTGCAATTAGCAAACCCAAGCACAAAAACAACAACAACTAAAAGCCCAAATATGGCAACCAAGTGCACAACGACTTTGCAAATGTGGGGATACAGGGAAGGCAAATATTCAAAACATGCCCCTCCTTCCAGAGAGGCTGTTCCAGCAACTGGAACATGAAACCATAAAGTCACTTGGAGAAAATATTGTTATCGCTGAGAGACACCTTCAATAGAAACAAGACCAACTCTTAAAAAGTAATCTTAAAACAAACATAGCAGCGAACTGCACAGAACTCCTACCAATTATATTTGAGAAAGCCAGTAATAAGTTATCACTTTCTAGGTGAAGGAAAGGCTCTATAAATTTCAACGAATAATTAAACAATTCTGAGAATATAAATGTAACCGTTCGATTCTGATATATACGATGATACACACCAAGGAAATTCAACTCGCAGTTCAGTTACATATACCACAATTTAACTGTTGGAACCCACTACAAGAAAATGGCCCATTTATGACACATTTTTTCCGACAAGGCATGCAGCCCACATAAAAGCCCAATAATTTGCGCAGGATTTGGTGGCGCAAAAACATTTATTACAGTATAATAAGTCATGTCGCAATTGGTGTCGCAAATTCGTTAAAGCAGATTTTATACGATGGCGCTAACAGTACATGTCGTAAGAATAAAAATTTGCGATGAAAATTTTCTTCTCCCGCTCAGTCCCGCACCTTGCTACTTTCGTCTCTCCCACTCTCGCGCCTTCCCTTTTTCTAAAAATCCTTGCACCATAGTTCTAGGGTTAGAGGGTTAGGGGAGTAAAGGGTTAGAGGGTTAGAGGTAAAGGCTTAGCAAGCAAAGTGAATCTGATAGTTCATCTCCCTCTCCACTGGATGCAGTTCATCTCCTTCTCACTAGAACTTGTTCATCTTGTGCTTTGAAGGTATGTAAATCTGATAGTTTTGAATCCATTTAGTTTCCTTGACTCAATAATCTTAGCTTAATATGATAATAGAAAAGTCTCCAACTCTAAAATGGCTTCTAGATTTATGAGAATCCTATCATTTTCTGGAAATTTTGTTGACTCATATGTGCATATGAGAGATAAGGGCATATGACCTTGACTGATAATGAGAGAAAAGCGCAAACTAATGAGATTCCAGTAAAATCAATCTCCATCTATGTGCTACGAAATTGAGTTTACATGTTTGTAGCATGGGCAAACGGACAAAAATTATGTGAAAAATTTTGTGCTGATTTCAGTAAAATTATGTGCTAATCTTTCCTCAAATTTTGTTTACTCATTAGCTTGCACAGTTAACCTCATAGTTGTGGTAATTAGTTATTTGAATACTCATAGAACAGGGGCAGATTTACTCATAGAACAATATGAATATGATGAATATGAATATGAATATGGGTATTATTGTTGTTAGATTAGCTATAGGCCAGCTGTAATATAATTTTAAAGCAATGTAATTATCCTATAAAAATATTAGTGTAATAGAGTTATTATTGTTGGATTGGATCTATACAAACTTAGGTATTATCTGTTAGATTAGCTATTGCAGGATGATTAACCGTAATTTATGTAGTGTTTGCCGACAAGTGGGCCATATTGTCAAGAATTATCCCGTGGTGAATATTTTATGGGGTAGTTCTTTCATGCCTCTAGCACTGAGTTCGTTTAGAGAGGTAGGGAGAATTTTCTAGACACTAGAAAATATCAAGTGCATAGCTATAATGAATTCTGGGGGTAGGATGGCAGTCTCTGTTTGTGTTTAATTGTTGGTATATGTGGGGCGAGAAAGGGAGCAGATAGGGGTCTTCTTGGTGTTAAGGTATGTATATTGAATACGATTTCAAAGTTTATAATAAAGAGATGAAATATGATTGAATTTTTTTCTTGTAGGAATGCTCTGAGACAAAAAAAGAAAATTATTCACAAGGATGTGCTCCTCATAGAACTGGTCGTACTTCAGTTTCTCAATTGATCCATAAGGTAAGATCGCTATTGATTCATTTGATATCTAATTTTGATAGCATTTACTTGGCCAATTTTCGTCTAATTTGCTGTTCTATTAGAATCAGTAACATTTTTTTTGTAGTATGAGTAATGATCTAGTTAATTAGATACCATTTACAATTGGATGAGTTTTTCTCTTTTTTTTTTAAGAGGAAGGAAAAGGGAGAGAAAATAGATCGGTTGAGTATGTTCATTGAAACACAAACACAGAAAACAAAGAATGATGTTGCTGATGTTTTTGATAAAGAGAGTGCTGATATAATTGTAAGTATGTTGTAATTTGATTTCTTTCTAATGCTTATGTTATTGTCTACTTTCCTTGTTTGGTTAACTTTCGATGTTTCTATAGAATCTATTTAACGAGTTCCTAGAAGAAGGGGAACAACATGAACAAGATGATGAGGCTTTTCGAGAGGGCGTGTTTACTAGAGTTATGGGACCTGATGGACATGGACGTGTTCGAATGTATGGGACATGAATCACTCGATCTCAAGTGTTTGGTCAAAGTTCAAGAGCTTCAAGCATTAATGAGAATAGCATATGTGAGGAGGTAGAAAGACAATATAAATTCTAACTGGATGAACTCAAAGCGGAATATGAATCCAAACTTGGAGATCTCCAATCTAAGTACATTGATGTAAGTTCATAGCTCCATCTCATGATGGCTCATATTGCTTACCAAGTAAATCCAGTTAAAAGTGGAAGTGAACAGGTTTTACATTTATTTCGAGTCATTTGATCTCTTTTTAAACTTTTATCAAACAATGAATTAGTATGAAAAATAGCTATCCTTTATTTCCATCAAAATTCTAATAGATATACATTTGGTGAGCTCAATGTAGATTGCAGATACCACAAGTATGAACCTGCGAAGAGTTAGTGAGCAATAAGCCATAACCTCAATTAAACTGACAACCATAGAAGGTATTTTTCTTCAACATCAATTCTTCGTTGTGCTTTCTGATTTCAGCAATCACAAATAAATCTATTTATGCTACAAAATTGATTGACATTTACCACAATCACTAGCATTAGGCTTGGAAAACTGATGAGATTGACTGATGATGAGAATAGAACTTGCTGAGCTTAGTTAAATAAAATATAAAGAAAGTTAACAATTAAACTGAAGAAAGGAAAAGAATGAATACTGAATTGGGTCCTGATGACATATGCTGGAGATTTCTCTAAAGGAGAAGCCATTTGTCTGTAGTTTCTATGTTAGATTAATAAATAATTAAAAGGACTTGTAGTGGTAAATCAAGGGCTTAAGTTATGGTATTGTTTTGCATTTTAATAAGTTTAGAGAATTCTTGGCGTTGCATATGTTGATTGTATAATGTATGTTTATATTATGTTTTGTTCTAGTTATTTTTGAATAATTTAGGGGAAACGTAAGGACTTGGTTATAATCACATATTGATATTAATGAGCTTAACCTACGAGTTATGATAAAGGGAAAATTGTGGGAATTAAACCTACGACTTGGATTGGTGAGTTAAGCTCAGAGTTTAAAATACGAAAAAATATGGATATGAGTTTTATGAATATACATATATATATATATATATATATATATATATAATGTGTAACTAAACAATTAATAATCTCAACTATGGAAATGAAACTCGATTTTGGTTAAATTTGTAAAGATTTTTCAACATGGCAAGGTAGTGGGTTAGTCATGGGCGATAACCTCTCAAGCTATAGTCAATTTGGTTAATTTAATAATATACATACATAATTAAAATTGGTAATAGCCCTTGTCTGACAAAAATTTGTTAGGCGGGGACATGACTGGTCTGATTTTCAAAAGAAATTCGAGATGGGTTCTATTAACTTGGTATCAGAGCTAAGGTATTGGATATTTTGTTCTTGGAATATGAGCCTCGTATTTTACTAATAAAAATTTGATTATATTTTAATGAGCTTTGATGGAATCTCTGAAACTTATGTTTTACGAGATTTTGCTCACAAAATGTTTGAATTAAAATTTGATTTGATTCAACATGTGAATCAAGTATTAAACGATTTATGTAACAATAATTTGAAGTTGGTTTTCAAATTGAATTTTGGTAATTTTAAATAAATCTTGAATATATGTTTATGAAGATTGTGCTTAAATTATGTTTCCAGATCTGGGCATAAGTTAGGTGTAACGACCCGTCCCAAATTTCATGATTAGATTAGTGACTAATCACGATTAGTGAGGCTAATCAGTGATTAGTAGAGCGAGATCGGACGAACGATGCGAAATGACCGTTTTGCCCCTAGTGGTGGCAAAACGTTGACTTTTTCAATCGGGCGGTCAAATGGACTTTGACCGATGACCGTGACGTAGTTCGTGACGTCACGAGTTCATAGACAGGTGGCACGTTCAATTCCGACGTTCGGGGAGGAAGTTATGACGTTCGGAAGTTTAGGGGCATTTTGGTAATTTTGGTTAAATGGGGTCAAATGTTGACTTTTTGACCGGGAGATCCGATGGCCGAGGGCCGAAGACCGTTACGTAGATAAGGACGATACGAATCCATAGGCAGGTGGCACACTGAAATCGGACTTCGAACGGGAGAGTTATGGGTCACGGAAGTTCGATTTCACTATGCACGAACTTCGAGACGGGGACGTTTCGACGAAATCTGATTGGGTGGATATTTTGGTGGGCCCCATGGATGAGTGACAAGTGTCACTCATCCCATTGATTTGATCCCCAAAATGTGGATCTAAATAATTAAATATTATTATTTTAATTATTTTATAATTAAACCTAACAACCATTAATCCTAACCATCCATTCCAAATTCATTTTAAATCCACACCCTCCATTTCCTTCTCTCATCAGCCATCCTCCTTCATCTTTGTTCATCCTTCCACCCGAAACCCATAACCCCATTTTTCTTCATTTTCTTCATTTTCTTTCAAAAACCAAAACACACAAACACACTTCACCATTCATCACTTGTATGAGCTGGGAGTGACCGTGGGGGGAGTGTGAAGAGCTGAGGACGGAAAGGGTGGACGGTGGCCCACGGTGGAGGACACGGCGGAGGAGAACCCGTGAGGTAAGAAAACTTCAAAAATTCGAAATTGGGTTTTAATGGGTTTTACTCGATTCCATTAATTGGGTAAGGTTTCTAGGACACCCAGGAGATGAGTGGGATTGGTTTCGAGGCATTAGACGACCTGGAACGGCCGTGAACGGCGGAGGAATGCACGGCCGCCATGGCCAAACTCGAAGGTATGGTTTTCGATGTTTTTCTTCCATTTTAAGGTCATAGGACTGTAGGTTAGGATTAGAGGATGAAAATGGGACAAACGGGAAGCATTTTGGTGGTCGGACGGCGGAGAACCGGCCGGGTCAATTCGCGGGTCACGGCGACCCGGTTGCAGGGTTCGGGTCGACCCGTCGAGCGGTTGAAGGTGGTGACATGGCATGATGACGTGGCACCTGTCAGGTTGTCAGGTGACGTGGACCACTCATCAGCCGACACATGTCACATGTCAGTGCACATTCAGCACTGACATGTCAGTGACATGGCCCAATCAGGGGCTGACACGTGGCACTGACGTGGACCAGTGCCGTGATGACACGTGGCACATGTCAGGCTGCCACGTGGCACTGACAGTACAGTGACGTGGACCAATGGGAGCATGACACGTGGCACCTGTCAGATTCTGACATGTCAGACCTGACAGCTGTCAGATGACGTCATGCTGACGTCAGCGATGATGTCAACAGGTACTGTAGCGGCGCGTGAAGCCCACGCGCAGCCACTTCAGGCGGCGCGTGAGGGCGCGTGGCAGGGAATTTGGGAAAGTGTTCAACACAGGAAATCTTCTATTCGATGTAACGAACATTTTGGGACTGGTTTCGTGTCGATCGGACACCGTCTAGATATGTTTCGGGGCATCGGAAGGTTTAGGTTCGGGATTAAAAATAGTTAAAAATTTCAGAAAATTACGGGGCTTTGGTAGGAGGTTAATCAAGTAGTTAGTAACCTTCTATTACGATTTGGACAGGTTTGGGAGTTCCGGTAATGGTGATCGGCTCGGGGAGCCGAATGGCACGCAAATCGAGGCGGCAGCTCGGACGGTCTGTGAGTGGACCTTGTTTTCTAAATTGATGCATGCATAAATGTTTATTATATGTTTTATTACTTGTTTGATGATGCCATGGGTGCATTTCTATGTGGTTACGTATAAGCACGTATTTCGAGGTTTCGGCCTTATACGGTGCTTATACGGGTCTGTATTTCTTTATTGATTTAAATGAACTGGATTTAGATTTCACAAGGATAAACTCGGGTATGAGACCCATTTAGTTTTGTCTCGGGCATATGACCTCAGATATCGGGCACGGTGCCCAACTGATGTCCTATGTTCGGGTACGAGACCCAAGTCAATTTATGGTTTTGATTTCAGGTCAGGGAACCTTAAATGGATTCCCAGGTTCATGACGGTTTATGGGAACCGGCATGAACCCTTGTTATGGTATCGTGGTTCATGACGGTTTATGGGAACCGGCATGAACCCTTGTTGGTTATTACGGTACATGACGGTTTATGGGAACCGGCATGTTACCTCGGTTATGTTATTACGGTACATGACGGTTTATGGAAACCGGCATGTTACCTGATTATGGATATTATGGATCATGACGGTTCAGGGGAACCGGTCATGAATGTTTATGTTATGTATATATATGTTCATCTACCTTCCTTTACTTCTATTATCTCCTCCGGGGAGGGTCGTTGGCCTGGGTGGACCCCGGAGTAGTCACGGAGCACCGACTGAGTGGAGTCACCCCCCAGTTGGGTTCCTTACTCTCAGGAAGGCTATGGTTACTATTACCTCGGGTAGGGTCAGTGGTCTGCGGACATTGACCTTGACTTTGAGATGACTCGGATTGAGACCCGGGTAGCACGCGCGTAGCTTTGGATACCGTGACAGGATTGGTTGTGTGACTATATATATATGTATGTGATGGATATATGATATATGATATGTGGTGTGTACAGGTGTGCACAGGATTTGAGCAGTGGCTCGTGTACTTGGTTTCTTTATGGTTTGGGGCCGAGTCCCTTATGGATTTGGGCAGTGGCCCGTATGGTCGTTTTTATTGTGGTCCTTTCGACCTTGGTTTATATCTGATTTGGGCTTAGTCCCACCTACGGTTTGTTTTGGATAAATGGTTTTCGAATGCATGCATGCTTTTTAGTGGAGGGTACAAATGTCTATTGAAATGTTTTTATAAACTCTTTGTTTTGTCCACTCACAGTTTTTAATGTTTTGACTGCCCTTCAGGTTGACATCGGATGTGGACTGTAGCAGAGACCGAGATATCACATACCTCCTCCGGATCCTGGCGTACTCTGATAGCCCGGGAGGGCAAAGGTCGGAAATATCCCTCGTCTGACACTTCGTGTCAAACGGGAGCAGGGTCATCCCGCACTAATCCCGGGGAGATTGGGATGGGTCCTGTCAACGTGGTATCAGAGCGGGGTTGACTCTATTCGAGCAACCGCGGAGCTCTTGGAGTATGTACGCTGGTCGAGGATGTGATATCTCAATGGGCTACAGTTCGTGGTCAACCTGATAGTTGGGGTGTCGATACGATAGTTAGTAGGATTGGATCGTGGAACGTCTTGGTTCGGCATTCGATGCCGGGGTTGCCATAGTTCTGTCGTGGATGACAGTGTGGGACCCTACAAAGGGATAAACGTATTCTTATAGATTTTGATCGTGAGATGGTTAGTTGGGATCGTCTTCACGATGTCGTAGGATCGGTTCCGACGACTGGTTGGGAATTATGACCATCCGATGTTCGAATATTGTTGAGTTAAATGGATTTACTGCAGTCGGCAGTTAGCAGCCGGATTCGAGGATCCTGATTGGACTTACGGTAGGATTGGATTGACGTCATTACGATGTCAAGACCGCGGAGTCGGTTAGATCGTGGATTTTACTGCCTTATGCAGTTGGGTTCTGCGGAACTCTAGGGGTGATCGTGGAACCCTACCGTATGTGTACGGTTTGGAAATGTGAGTTGACGAGTGGTTTGACTTGGATGACTATTCGAATTTGGATTCGTTAGTCGGTCTAGTCATGTCAGCTTGTGTTGGAACTGCACTTCGCAGTCGGGGTTGTACTTATCGGTTAGACTTAGTTGGTTGTCGTGCTACACGGTTGTGGTTTAGTACAACTAAGGTCTTGGGCGACCTGGTAGACGACATTGGTTGAGTCGAGTTACGATTGGTTAGTGATTGGTTGGACAAGTTATCAGGGTTGGTACTTGTCGATGGAATCCCGGAGCGGGGATACGGAGTAGTTGGTACGGTCGATGGATTCCGTTGGATGCGGAGTCTAGATCGCTATATCTGGTGGTTAGGTCTGCACGAGTTGTGGCAGGCACTACTACTGAGAGTAGTTGTAGTTACGGTTGTTGGGAATCGGGGACGTTCGGGGAACGTTTTCCTTTTCTCGCATGAGCTGTCAGGGTGACTGTACCCAGAGTTGTCGGGTACGAGGGAGGCAGAGTTTCTCCTATACGAGCAGAGGTACGCGATCGTCGCTTGGTATGAGCGGAGATCCAGGGTTGTCAGATTTGCACCCGGTGTGCCGATGCTGATACTGATACTGGTGATAGTGCGTTGGTGATGATACTAGTACTAGTGCTGGTACTGGTGCCGGTGATCGTGATGACGATGAGTTACGAATCGGGGTGTGACATCCGTCGTAATGGGCATATGTTCGGTATCTGTGGTTCAGGAGTGGATCTCAGATAGAGTTAAACTCATTAGGCGACACGTGGTTGATGTCCGGGTATGTTGTTTCCAATCTGGTTGGAACTTCGAAATCGCGAGAAGTTGCGATTGAGGTGACAAAAGGAATGCGGGCTTTCCGCATTGGTAATGGGTATGTCGAAGTCATTTTGGGTGACTTCTCAGATTCTATCATGATTGGTGATGGTAGATGACGTTGATGATATAGATGTTGTTGGTTGCCACTAGTACACTGATCATGTATTGGTTGGGGGACTTGGGATTTGTTCTGAATCATCAGGAGGAGATGAGTATATCGAAGTTAGGTGACTGAGATTCCTCATTCTCTACTTGGTGGCAGACGATGTCAGGTTACGTGACGTGGTGAATGTAGCGAGTTTGGTTGTATTCACATAGGATGAGTTTTGATGTCACAGTCTTGTATCATCTTTGGTTTTCCTAGGTGGAATGACAAGGATCGATACGAGGTAATCAGTGAAAACCCACAGTCTCGGCGTGTCTCGTCGTAGACTAATCTATTTAAGATGTGGGAAATGGTCTAGGACTTTGGTTGGCGTGACGATCCTCGATCGTGACGTCTATGGTCGGTTGACGTAGTGTTGGATCTGGATCGTGATTTGTATATCCAGATAGGTGGAGAGTTTATTACTCTTACTTGGATGTTGAGTGAAGCATGATGGGACTGAACTTCCTTTCGAGGTAAGTCCCATATGGCTTATTACTCGCCTGAGTAGTTGTCCGATGAGTAGGTGTCTGACGAGGTCGGATTTTGTCTGACCTAGTGTTGTGTTGATGTTGGGATTGACTTCCCTATGAAGTCAATCGATCGTATTGTGGTAATCGGTTGAGCGGGTAACCGATAGGTTTGGTTTTGATACGTCTCGGTAGACGTGAACGATATTTCAGGTTTTGGAATCAGATTTCTGGATGACGATTCAGGATTTGATTTTGGAACTTGAAAGAGGATTTCTAGATTTGGGTTTTGGAATCGGATTCTGGGTGACGATTCAGGATTTGAGTCTAGAGCTTGACTGTAGATTTTCTTTTTATGGATTTGGGTTCGGAATGGTCATTCCTAATACTAGTCTACGGAATGATGATTTCGGATTTGAATTTGGACATGATTATGGATATGATTTCTGGATTTGGATTCGGGATTTCTTACGAAATTGCGGATTCGGATTTGGAATTGGGAATAGATGATGGGTTGGAGTTTCGATTTGTCTAATGCTGGATTGGACGAATGAACTCCATAATTGAAACGTGATTGGCTATGACCTAGGTGGTTGTAAGCTAATTGATGGGTAGGTGTACGTACCTGGTACATAATTCGAGGTACAATACTGCGCATACTTGTGATGCCTAGTGACGGTATATAGGTTATACCGGTAGTACGTTGGTGAGCGTGTTGGTAGTCGGATTGGTTCCGATACCATTGGATTAGTTGAGGTCGTGGACTGGATATTGGATACTGTGCATTGGGTCATGGTATTTCTGATGGGTCTAGTTACACACAGGTCGAGTGAAATGCTTGTGGTTAGTGTAACCACGAGTGTGTGTCATATCAGTTTGCGACTGACGACTGTCAAGTGCTGACAGTTTGTCGGAAGTGTCAGCGTGGATCGTTGAGGGATTGGTAACTTCCAGTGGGAGCAGACGTCAGGATAGGTTAGAGATTGAGAAAGGAACCGTAGAGTTGTTTATGTCAGTGAAAGGGTAGAGTTGACAAGTGGGTTGATCATAGGATACTTGGGCTACTCTGATACTGACAGGTCGTGTCAATTCAGAGCGTAAGACTTCTGCCATTCGACGTGGTCGAATGTAGTCGATACGACGAGAGCGTTAGTGGCACGTCGGGCTGTAGACGAGTAAGTATTGTTCTGGTTAGTGGGTGTACTAGCGTGCACGTGTTGCGAGGTAGGTCGATTCTACTTTCCACGAGGTGGATGTGGAATCAGAATAGTTGGCGTTTCGAGAACGAAACTAATTAAGGAGGGAAGAACGGTTAGATTAGGTCAGTTGGAATTTCGAGGACGAAATTAATTAAGGAGGGAAGGTTGTAACGACCCGTCCCAAATTTCATGATTAGATTAGTGACTAATCACGATTTGTGAGGCTAATCCGTGATTAGTAGAGCGAGATCGGACGAACGATGCGAAATGACCGTTTTGCCCCTAGTGGTGGCAAAACGTTGACTTTTCAATCGGGCAGTCAAATGGACTTTGACCGATGACCGTGACGTAGTTCGTGACGTCACGAGTTCATAGACAGGTGGCACGTTCAATTCCGACGTTCGGGGAGGAAGTTATGACGTTCGGAAGTTTAGGGGCATTTTGGTAATTTTGGTTAAATGGGGGTCAAATGTTGACTTTTTGACCGGGAGGTCCGATGGCCGAGGGCCGAAGAACGTTACGTAGATAAGGACGATACGAATCCATAGGCAGGCGGCACACTGAAATCGGACTTCGAACGGGAGAGTTATGGATCACGGAAGTTCGATTTCACTATGCACGAACTTCGAGACGGGGACGTTTCGACGAAATCTGATTGGGTGGATATTTTGGTGGGCCCCATGGATGAGTGACAAGTGTCACTCATCCCATTGATTTGATCCCCCAAAATGTGGATCTAAATAATTAAATATTATTATTTTAATTATTTTATAATTAAACCTAACAACCATTAATCCTAACTATCCATTCCAAATTCATTTTAAATCCACACCCTCCATTTCCTTCTCTCATCAGCCATCCTCCTTCATCTTTGTTCATCCTTCCACCCGAAACCCATAACCCCATTTTTCTTCATTTTCTTCCAAAAACCAAAACACACAAACACACTTCACCATTCATCACTTGTATGAGCTGGGAGTGACCGTGGGGGGAGTGTGAAGAGCTGAGGACGGAAACGGTGGACGGTGGCCCACGGTGGAGGACACGGCGGAGGAGAACCCGTGAGGTAAGAAAACTTCAAAAATTCGAAATTGGGTTTTAATGGGTTTTACTCGATTCCATTAGTTGGGTAAGGTTTCTAGGACACCCAGGAGATGAGTGGGATTGGTTTCGAGGCATTAGACGACCTGGAACGGCCGTGAACGGCGGAGGAATGCACGGCCGCCATGGCCAAACTCGAAGGTATGGTTTTCGATGTTTTTCTTCCATTTTAAGGTCATAGGACTGTAGGTTAGGATTAGAGGATGAAAATGGGACAAACGGGAAGCATTTTGGTGGTCGGACGGCGGAGAACCGGCCGGGTCAAGTCGTGGGTCACGGCGACTCGGTTGCAGGGTTCGGGTCGACCCGTCAAGCGGTTGAAGGTGGTGACATGGCATGATGACGTGACACCTGTCAGGTTGTCAGGTGACGTGGACCACTCATCAGCCGACACATGTCACATGTCAGTGCACATTCAGCACTGACATGTCAGTGACGTGGCCCAATCAGGGGCTGACACGTGGCACTGACGTGGACCAGTGCCGTGATGACACGTGGCACATGTCAGGCTGCCACGTGGCACTGACAGTACAGTGACGTGGACCAATGGGAGCATGACACGTGGCACCTGTCAGATTCTGACATGTCAGACCTGACAGCTGTCAGATGACGTCATGCTGACGTCAGCGATGACGTCAACAGGTACTGTAGCGGCGCGTGAAGCCCACGCGCAGCCACTTCAGGCGGCGCGTGAGGGCGCGTGGCAGGGAATTTGGGAAAGTGTTCAACACAGGAAATCTTTTATTCGATGTAACGAACATTTTGGGACTGGTTTTGTGTCGATCGGACACCGTCTCGATATGTTTCGGGGCATCGGAAGGTTTAGGTTCGGGATTAAAAATAGTTAAAAATATCAGAAAATTACGGGGCTTTGTTAGGAGGTTAATCAAGTAGTTAGTAACCTTCTATTACGATTTGGACAGGTTTGGGAGTACCGGTAATGGTGATCGGCTCGGGGAGCCGAATGGCACGCAAATCGAGGCGGCAGCTCGGACGGTCTGTGAGTGGACCTTGTTTTCTAAATTGATGCATGCATAAATGTTTATTATATGTTTTATTACTTGTTTGTTGATGCCATGGGTGCATTTCTATGTGGTTACGTATAAGCACGTATTTCGAGGTTTCGGCCTTATACGGTGCTTATACGGGTCTGTATTTCTTTATTGATTTAAATGAACTGGATTTGGATTTCACAAGGATAAACTCGGGTATGAGACCCATTTGGTTTTGTCTCGGGCATATGACCTTAGATATCGGGCACGGTGCCCAACTGATGTCCTATGTTCGGGTACGAGACCCAAGTCACTTTACGGTTTTGATTTCTGGTCAGGGAACCTAAAATGGATTCCCAGGTTCATGACGGTTTATGGGAACCGGCATGAACCCTTGTTATGGTATCGTGGTTCATGACGGTTTATGGGAACCGGCATGAACCCTTGTTGGTTATTACGGTACATGACGGTTTATGGGAACCGGCATGTTACCTCGGTTATGTTATTACGGTACATGACGGTTTATGGGAACCGGCATGTTACCTGATTATGGATATTATGGATCATGACGGTTCAGGGGAACCGGTCATGAATGTTTATGTTATGTATATATATGTTCATCTACCTTCCTTTACTTCTATTATCTCCTCCGGGGAGGGTCGTTGGCCTGGGTGGACCCCGGAGTAGTCACGGAGCACCGACTGAGTGGAGTCACCCCCCAGTTGGGTTCCTTACTCTCAGGAAGGCTATGGTTACTATTACCTCGGGTAGGGTCAGTGGTCTGCGGACATTGACCTTGACTTTGAGATGGCTCGGATTGAGACCCGGGTAGCACGCGCGTAGCTTTGGATACCGTGACAGGATTGGTTGTGTGACTATATATATATGTATGTGATGGATATATGATATATGATATGTGGTGTGTACAGGTGTGCACAGGATTTGAGCAGTGGCTCGTGTACTTGGTTTCTTTATGGTTTGGGGCCGAGTCCCTTATGGATTTGGGCAGTGGCCCGTATGGTCGTTTTTATTGTGGTCCTTTCGACCTTGGTTTATATCTGCTTTGGGCTTAGTCCCACCTACGGTTTGTTTTGGATAAATGGTTTTCGAATGCATGCATGCTTTTTAGTGGAGGGTACAAATGTCTTATGAAATGTTTTTATAAACTCTTTGTTTTGTCCTCTCACAGTTTTTAATGTTTTGACTACCCTTCAGGTTGACATCGGATGTGGACTGTAGCAGAGACCGAGATATCACACACCTCCTCCGGATCCTGGCGTACTCTGATAGCCCGGGAGGGCAAAGGTCGGAAATATCCCTCGTCTGATACTTCGTGTCAGACGGGAGCAGGGTCATCCCGCACTAATCCCCGGGGGATTGGGATGGGTCCTGTCATTAGGGCTTGGGCCCGAGTTCCAAAAGGTGATATTTGGTTGAGTATGGTCGTTGATGAATTTACGAAAGATGTCACTCGTCCACATTTAAATATATGAATATGAATTTCTATGATTTTGAGAAAAAAAGTTAAAATGTTAATTTAAGTATGGTAGGAAAGCGATAACTCAATGATTTTTGAAGTTATGGTATTCACATGCTAATGGTACGATGATATACGATGTTATGATGATGCCATGATGTTCTATATGAGATTATTTTATGATAGAGTTAATATGATGATATTATATGATGATACATATGTTTATGATGATATGATGGACATGATGGCATAATGATCTATACATATGATGATATGTGTAATAATGATTGATATTTGTAATCAATATGGTTTTCTCGATATATATGTGTGGGGGTGGTATTATAGACAAGTCTCTTGAGACGACTAATTTATGCACAGATGTTGTATGCCTGAGCAGATTGTGAAAAATCTTAGACGTCAGGCTGGGCCCTTTTCCTGAGGCTGGTGTTGTGGGATGACCACTCAGACGACGAGCTGGGCTCCGGTTCCTAAGTAGGTGTTGGTGGTTGGTCTCAGACGTCGAACGGGGTTCCAGATCCCGAGACTAGTGTTGCGATAGTTAGTCTTAGACATAGAGCATGCTCTGTATCCTGAGACTGGCACTGACTTAGACGTCGAGTAGGGTTTTGTATTTTGAGTCAATGTACACTCGGACGTCAAGCTGAGCTCTGTATCATGAGTGGTGCATAGGTGTGGACATTGGTTAGTTTCAGACATTGAGCTGAGCTCTGTATCTTGAGTCGGTTCCTATGTGGATAGTGGTTGACTTACTAGTAGTACAAATACCCATGGGGGAGAGTTGTTTAAGATTTGATTGGTATTGTTTTGGATGGATTCAAATGATGATTGTGTTGTTGGCTTACGCATCGTGCCATTGTGATAGGATCCATCCCTGAATTCCTAAAAAACCAGACCGATACTGCTCTTGTCTGACAACTTATGTTAGACAAGGAATATTACTAATGTTAAACATATCTATAACATTTTGAATTACCCAAAATAAATCCACTCTTGTGGGGTTACCATCCACATCGAACTCACTCACCGACAAGTGAGGGACTTTACGAGTTCATTCGTAATGAGTTCCTCTTTCTCTCGTTAATAGTCATTTTGGTGTACTATGTTATTTTTTTGTCGTTAGAACCTTGACCAATAGAAAATACATTACTAAAACTCCCTTACATTTATATTTTTCAAGCATAAGCTATTTCCTTAACATAATGCAATATGTATTTTAGTAGTTCAATCAACATAAGTCCTTAGTTAGAGTATACCTCAATTCCACTTCCCATCATTCCTTTAAAATTTATTTTAAGAATTTACTCTAACCAAATCCCACTTTTTAAATATCCTGACAAGTTCCTTTATCCATCATAATTAATCTCCAATCAATCATATATTAGATCAATTCAAATGGAATTATAAACATCACCTTTGTCACTCCATATAGCAACATATATCCCATATATTAATTCCATATCATTGTGATCACCATACTATTAACACCTTAACACTATTCACAATTATACTTCATATTATAACTTTAAATTTATTTTTCCTAAGTAATCACACAATAGCATATAGTCCACCCTTTAAATCCAATTCTTAACATCCATAGCTTCATTCACCAAACATAATAATCAATGATCATTCTTAATTAGTCTTAGGTGTTAACCTTACTTATATAAACTTTAATTAAATTAATTCAGATATAAACATATAATTTCATAAACATATCTAAACATTGTCCAAATCCCTCAAACCCTATACCATTTGACTCAAAATGAAAAGGTGAACGTTTTTCATGTTGAACACTTCACCAAATTAGGCCGAATGAGCTGTCACATGCCGCCTATGTCCTCTGCGCGTGGTGGCCATGCGCCACCACTATTCATCTTCAACTTTGAGCTCGACTCGGTTCCTGAAACCGGGTCATGCGCGACCCCCAACTTTGACCTGACTCGTTCTCTCTCATTTCTCAATCAATTCAGACAATATAAACATCAAACTTCATTGTTTCAAACCCAAGAATAGATCTATGGCCTTCAAAGAAGAAAAAATTACCTCGAGAGACTTGTTCAAACTCTACTCTTTCAACCATGATTTCCAGAGTTGTGCAGCAGCACTTCTAACATCCAAACCTTTTCTTTTGTTGCTTAGAGCGATCCTAAGAGGTTACACATCCTCCTAATGTCCACAAGTCATGTTACAACCCTCGAAATGACTTAACTCTTCCAAACCCATTTTTGAAACCCTCTCGGGTTTGTCATGGTCGTAGGACAGGGGGGGTCCTTTTCCTTCCCCAGTTCTCCTTACTTCCACCCCTTCCTTTCCTTCATATTCTTTCCCTCTCTTCTAGTTGTTGTCCCTCGTCTCCTCTGGTGGTTTTCTTTTCATGGTTTGGTGGGTGGGTTGTTTACCTTTTATTTTCTGCCACTCCCAATCGAGCTCACCCTTAACATATAACACACAGACAGACACACACACACACACACACACACACACACACACACACACACACACACACACACACACATATAGATATTTATTCACATGAGTCGGTGGGAAGAGAAATTGGAGGAAAAATGGAGACTTTCTAGAGCTCTCGAGTCCTTGGTGAAAAATTACTAAAATATCCCTAGTGATCAAAATGACCAAAATTCCATTAAGCCTTCCTTGACCCATAACGAACCTATTCGACCTCTATTTTTGAGATGTCACATGTCTATGTACTCGGGAGGTTGGGACCTTCGTAACGGTCTTTTTGAAATTTCTAAAAGATGTCATGATCAAAAGTCAACACTTTGACTTTTTGGTTAAAAGTTAGCTCTTCGACTTTTCAGGGAAAAATGGTCATTTTTCATTCTCTCGATTTTTTTGGGTGTTACAATTGTGTGTTGCGTGATGTGGGTAAAAAATGGAATAGTAATTGGTTGAGTAGATTATGGATTGATAGAATATGAGTTACGTGGTAACTTAAAGTGCCTAGTGTGTTGTTACTTAAGAAAATTAAGGTTATATGGTATCCCGGAAGTACTTATGTCTAGATAAAGTAGTGACGTAGTGGAAAGAAGACGCCAATCTGTTGGTTTTGAGCAACTCAATTTTCCAATTTGAAATTAAGAGAGATTTGTCGACTTGTATACGTGGATATAAGGTTTGGTGACACGTGTAAATCTGAAAGAGTAAAAGTATAGTGGCTATCTATGGTTATTTAAAATTTCAAGGACAATTTTTCTTAAGGAGGGTAGGTTGTAACGACCTGAAACTCGAGAAAAGGAAAATGGAAAGATAATTGATGAGTTTGCCCTTGAAAGTCAAAGAGTTGACTTTTTGACTGGGACATCCTCCAGAAAATCCGAAATGATTATTACACAGGTCTCGGCCTCTTTAGTTCATAGACAAACGATAATTATAAAGCCAAGACTATTTTGGTCATTTTACATTGAGATATTTTGTGAAAACTACATTTGTCTAGAGAATTCTGGACAATTCCCTCCCTACATACCATTGACCTACTCACCCTATTTAGTTGTGTGTGTGTGTGTGTTCAATCATGATGGGTCGTATGACCTTCACATAAACATCAATGTGCTAGTTACTATGTTTTCAGGCTCTAAAATATGGACTTGAATACAAGAGGTCACGGGTCCCATCTTTCCTCACTATTTTTCCTCATTTTTTTTTCTGCACGACCTCATCACTCTCTCACCCTTTTATCCTTTTATTTCACCCCTCATTTCTCCTTGTCTTTTCTATTTTTTTTTTCTAGTTGTGTTTCCCATGCCTTCAATTTTTTTTACCAGGGGCTGCTAATGCCATGTCTGGGAAGCAATGACCGATTGTTCCAACATTCATACCATGATTTCAAGTATGTTTCTTCTCTTTTACATCTCTTAGAACTCTTTCTGGAGCTAAGGCGACTCGAATGGACTATTGGAAGTCCATTTTGGATGTAAAAAGGCTGAGAAATAGCCGGGTCATGCCCGTGGGTCAGGTGACTCATAACCAGAAGAAATGGCTTGACCTACCAAATGAGGAAGGAGACCCTGATAGGCGCGTGGCAACTACACGCAGAGGACTTCCCCCGACGTGTGGCGGTACGTGCAGCGGAGTTTGAGGTGGTGACCAACATGAAACTTCTATATTTTTCCTTTCTGAGTTCGATAGTATAATCTCTAAGTTAATTGGATGTCATTTGGGTACAGTTTTGGTTATCCGATCTATTATGTTTATAATTATGTTATGTATTCTAAATTGAGTTAAATCAAGATTAATTAAGAAAGTATTATGATAATGGGACGGGAACAATTATTGAGTTAATAGGGTAATTTCCATATGAATAATTAAAAGGGCTTATAGTGGTAAATCAAGGGCTTAAGTAATGGTATTGTTTTTCATTTTAATAAGTTCTAGTGATTTCTTAGTGATGCATATGATGATTGTATAATGTATATTTATATTATGTTTTTTCCTAGTTATTTTTCAATAATTTAAGGAAACTCAAGGATTTGGTTATAATCACATTTTGATATTAGTGAGCTTAACCTACGAGTTATGATAAAGGGAAAATTGTGGGAATTAAACATACAGTTTGGGTTGGTGAGTTATGCTCAAAGTTTAAAATTAGGAAAATATGGATATGATTTTTATGAATATATATATATATATATATGTATATATATATATATATAAATGTGTAACTAAACAATTAATAATCTCAACTATGGAAATGAAACTCGATTTTGGTCAAATTTGTAAAGATTTTGGTCGCGGGCGATAACCCTACAAGGATAAATTCAATTTGGTCAATTTAATAATATACACACCGAGCTAAAATTGGTAATATCCCTTGTATGACAATGAGTTGTGAAACGAAAACGGGGACTGGTATGATTTTCAAAGGAAATTCAAAAAGGGTCCTGTCAAAGAGTACCTGGGTTTAAACTAGCACCGGTTGAATTTGAAGTACTATTGATTGATGAAACAGATAGTAAGGATGATGGTCAAATCTCACTAGGGTAGTCTTTTTTTTTTGGGCTTATGTATATATTCTACATCTAACTTACATTTGAGAAAACGCTGGGCCCTAAGGGGGGTGGATTGTAAGACCCGTGTCTTGAAAGGAACGATGAACATCCCACATTCCTGCGAGAGGGGATTGGTCTGGGAGGGGAATGGTGGTGGGCCTTAAAGGTGTAGGCACACACCTATGTAGCACGAGACCTTTTGGGAGGTCATTGGTTTTGGGTTCGGTTGGAACTCCAAAGTTAAGCGAGTTAGGGCTGGTGTAATCTCAGGATAGGTGACCCCGGGGAAGTTGCATCGTGAGCTCCCGAAAACAAAACCGTGAGGGCAAGCAGCCCCAAAGCGGACAATATCATGCTAGAGTTGGGTCTTGACTGAGGATGGTCAAGTCTTAACAGAATGGTATCAGAGCCAGACCCCGACCGGGAAGTGTGTCAGCAAGGACGCTGGGCCCTAAGTGGGGGTGGATTGTAATACCCGTATTCTGAAGGAAACGGTGAACAATCTCACATTCCTGTGAGGGGGGAATGGTCTGGTCTGGGAGGGCAATGGTGGTATGCCTTAAAGTTGTAGGCACACACCTATCTAGCACAAGAACTTTTGGGAGTTCAGTGGCTTTGGAATCCTTGGGAACTCCAAGGTTTAAACGAGTTGAGGCTGGTGCAATTCCATGATGGGTGACCCTCTAAGAAGTTGCACCGTGGGCTCCCGAAAACAAAACCGTGAGGGTAAGGACAAGGAGGCCCAAAACGGATAATATCGTGCTAGAATCGGGTCCTAACCGAGGAGGGTCGAGTCCTGACAGAATGGTATCAGAGCCAGATCCCGACTGGGAAGTGTGCTAGCGAGGACGCTGGGCCGTAAGGGGGGTGGATTGTAAGACACGTGTCCTGGATGGAACGGTGAACGATCCCACATTCCTGCGAGGGGCATAGTCTAGGAGGGGAATGGTGGTGTGCCTTAATGATCAAGGAAAACTGTGATGGCTCCTAGTGTGCGCGCAGTCTCCGGATGGGGGTTGCATTTTGGGTACTCCGGGATAGTTATGGTTTTCTAGTGTCGGTAGGAAGGCATCGAGTATTGGTGTCCAAGGTTCTTCACTATTTATGCTATGCACAAGGTTGCACGATGGAGATTTTAGACTAAATTGGATTGAGTCTAAGATAGGATAGAATTGTTTGATTAGCTTAGAATCAAAATTTGGGATGAATTTGAGTGTTTCGCAGTATGACGCAAAATATACACCAAGTGTTTGATCAAATGCTTAGGTAAAGTTTTCTAATTAATTTTCTCTCCAAGGTGAGTGAGATTTCTTCTATTCAAAATGGTTAATGATGATGATTCTATGACATGACGTCCACACTTTCACAGTTCCACTCTTGTTCTTTCTTACTAATTAAGAGTTACACACCTCACACACTCTTGTTTTATTAAAACATAATCTTACAATACACACACTTATCTAGCTAGAAGTTTATGTGGCACATCATTTTCCAGCTCATCTGCATAGTCAGCTTGAACCTTGCTGCCCAGCTAGCAGCTTAAGTACCAACATTCTTTCCTAAGGTGTTAACTAGCTTTACCCCTAGAATTCTTCTTAGGTAATTAAACCTTTCCTTAGGTAAAGCTTTAGTAAACACATCTGCAAGTTGCTTTTCTGACTATCAGTCTATTAGATAAGTCTCACCTGCTTGGGTTGTTTCTCTTATGAAGTGAACTGTTTGTTGTGTGCTTATTCTTTTGATGAAAGACTGAATTCTTTGACATGGCAATAGATGAAGTGTTTTCACATAGGAGAAGAGTAGCATCTATATGTTCTTCTCAAAAGTCCTCAAGTACAAATCTCAACCATCAAGCTTAAGTAGTTGCCTCAGAGGCACTAAGTACTCAGATTCTGTCAGGACTCATCCCAATCCCTCCGGGATTAACACGGGATGTATCATGATCCCGTCGGACACAAAGTGTCAGACCAGGAAAAATTTAAACCTTTAGCCCGACCAGCTTCCAGAGCACGCTAGGATTCAGTTGAGGAGTGTGATGTCTCGGTTTCTGCTACAGTCTGTCCGTAATCAACCTGAAGGGCATTGAAAAACAGAAAAGACTGTGAATGGATGAAAAGCAATAAGTTCATAAAAACACATTTCATCAAAAAGACCTGTATGCCCTTCACTAAAAAACATGCATGCATAGGAAAACCATTTATCAAACCACATATGTTTCAATAACCATTTATAGGGTCTCAGCCCCAAATTCCATAAATTCAAATCATACGGGCTCCTCCCCAAATCCATTTACAAAAATCCATAACCATATCAAACATATGTGGGAACTCAGCCCAAATCCATTTATTATCCATAAAACACAATTTCGCAAATCCAAGAAATCAAGTTTATCATAAATCATATAACCAATCCTTTCACGGTATCTAAAGCTACGCGCATGCTACCCGGGGTCTCAAATCCCAAGTCTCCCAAGGTCCACCCAGGTCAATGTCCGTAGGTCAATGACCCTCCGTGGGGGTTATAATCCATAATAGCCTTCCTAAGAGTAAGGTACCCAACGTGGACGACTCCACTCAGTTAGTGCTATGTGACTACTCCGAGGTCCACCCAGGCCAACAACCCTCCCCGGAGTAGACAATCCATAAATATAAAGGATGGTATATGGAAAAACATTTTGAAAACATTTTCAAAACCTTTAAAGGGTTCATGTCCAGTCCCATAAACCATCATGAACCAGAAATCCATTTATGGGTCCCCGACTCGAAATCACAATCGTAAACCATAACTGGGCCCTATGCCCAAATTCATAAACCAACTGGGCCTCATGCCTGATTTTGTAAACTAAATGGGCCTCGTGCCCAATTTCGTAAACTAAATGGGCCGCATGCCCGATTTCGTAACCCAAGGCGATTCGTAAATCAACTGGACCTCAAGCCCAATTTCGTAACCCAACTGAGCCTTCGGCCAGATGCCTTGTTAAATCAAATGAACTTTAAGTCTGGAAGTTCATAAATCAAATGGGTCTCATGCCTGATTCATATATTTTCAAATTCGAAATTAGTTCACGAACCCATTGGGACCCTGGCCCGTTAACTTGACTAAAAGGGACTTCGAATCCGAGGGTTTCGAAAACAAATGGGTCCCATGCCCGAGTTTACCTTTTCAAATCCAAAACCATTTCATTAAACTATTTCTAAAACCATAAGCAAGTATAATCAGTGCAAAAATGTAAACCTCGGTTTACGTCCAAATACTAAATCGCCTCGAAAAGCGTGAAATCTTATAAATCACTAAGATCCAAATCATCATCATAGAATCACATCTATAAACCATATAAAACATTTATGCATGCATCATAGTTTAGAAATCAAGGTCCACTCACAGACCGTCCTACGATGCCGCCTCGATTTGCGTGTCGTAAGCCTCCCCGGGCTAATCACTGTCACCGGACTCCCAAACCTGTCCAAATCATACAAGAGGGTTACTAACTACCTTATAAACCTCTCATTAAAGTCCCGTAATTTTCCCAAATTTTTTACTATTTTTAAACTCGATCCTAAACATTCGGACGTCCCGAACAATATCGAGACGGTGTCTGATCGACACGAAACCCGTCCCAAAATGTTCGTTACATCGAATAGATCAATTCAAATGTTGAAGTCATCCCAAAAAGACCCCCCACACGCCCTCATGTGCCGCCCAAAGGGGCTACGCGTGAAGCCCACGCGCTAGTACTATTCATCTTCTTCAACCTCTGACGGATTGGTTCAGACAGGTTCGGTCCAACCGAACCGGCGGTCACGGTTCAGCCCTGTAAATACTCCATTTTTAGCCCGTTTTCCAATCTTTCAATCATAGACTCTTTGTCTCATCTTTACCTATCTATTCATGATTTAAAGAACCTAAAAACAACCCTAAAACATACCTTGATGAACCATGGACGAACCGGCCACCTGCAACCTCCTACGGCCATCGTCTCCAGCCGTCCTAGCCCTCGAAATCAATCCTAATCAATTCCTACGATCTCCAGAAAGCCATTTCCATTATTACAATCAACTAAAACCCAGAAAATGATTATGGTGGTGAGGTGATAGGTGTGTTGGGTGTTGTTTGTTTAGAGGGAAAAGGGAAGGTGCTCGGGTTTGAGAATGAAAATAGAGAGGATGATGGCAAATGATCAAGTGAGGGAGAAGAAAGATGGACAATGGAGATGAGAGGGGGAGGTGGAGATGGATGGGTAGGATGAGAGGTGGGTGGAGAGATATATATATTTTAATCCAAGTGGACCAATCACACTTTAGATCCATAATTTGGGGTTAATGACCAAGGGGATGAGTGACACTTATCACTCATTCATGGGTCCCACTTAAATATCTGCTCAATCGGATATTGCCACCTAATCCCTGCCTCGTAATGCATGGATAGTTCAAACAAACTTCCGTGAACCATAACTTTCTCGTCTGACGTCCGATTTCGGTGTGCCACCTGTTTACGGATTCTTATCGACTCGATCTATGTTACGGTCCTTGGCCCTCGGCTATCAAACCTCCCAAGTCAAAAGTCAACATATTACCCACGATCAGGGGCAAAACTATCATTTTGTGTCGTCCGTCCGATTTCGTCCAACTAATCACCGATTAACCTCACTAATCCTTCATTAGTCACTAATCTAATCCCAGAATTCGGGACGGGTCGTTACAACCTTCCCTCCTTAAATAATTTTATCCTCGAAATTCCAACTATCTCGATTCCACAACCTAATGGTGGAAATCGAAACATGTCCCACTACTCAGGAACTCTCATGTAATCATACACGCCCAAAATAGTCACACTTCGACTCGTAAGTCTCTCTCGAGACGCAATAACGGTATCTCCCCGGTCACTCACTCTGACAAATCAGTGATACTAAGTTGACCTCACATCCTTATTAGTTTATCACTGTAACACGTTCCAACCTACAACCGTCAGGCTAAAAGTAAGTACTCCCACTACAGTTATCACATCCCAGCCGACATTTCCCATACTGTCACCACTTGGCAGTCGCCAGTTAAAACTGACACTATACTTACTTGGGGTTACACTAACCACCAACTCACTCAACCTGAGTAAACACTTACCAACAAGGCACTAGACCTGTGTGTACTGGACCAATCAGAAACACCATGGCCGAGTGCACAGTATCCAATGTCCAGTTCCCGTCCTCGACTAATCCAATGGTATCGGGACTAAGCCGACTACCAACATGCACACCAACGTACCCCTGGTATACTCTATATACCGCTACCAGGCACCACAAGCCTGCCCAGTGTCGATTCTCCCACAACGTACCCTAGTACGTTCATTGATCCACCAACTAGTCCACTACATGGCTCGCAGTCAATCACGTTTCAACTCTGGAGTCCATCCATCCAATCCAATACTAGACGGATCGAAAACTCCAACCCATCATCCATTTCGAGTCTCACGGTCACTCGACCAGCGACACAACATCTACTCCCAATGGCGTCATCCAACACGTACCAATGTGACTCACATCTATCAAGACGTACCCATTCATTCCGAAAGAGCATCCAATCTTACCCATGTCTATCGAGACGCACCAAATCAGAACCTAACGGTTACCTACTCAAACAATTAACACATTACCTTCGATTGGCTTTATAGGGAAGCCAATCCCAACATTCACACATCTAAGGCTAACCAAATCCGACTCTGTCGGACACCTACTCGTTCGATTAATACACCATACAGGATTTACCTCGAAAGGAAGTTCAGTCCCAACATTCTCGTATCCAAAAATCCAAGACAGAGCAATAAACTATCCACTTACCCTGGTCAACAAGATCACGATCTAGATCCATCACCATGTCACCTGACCATTAACATCACGATCCTAGATCGTCATAGTGCTGATAGGTCCTCAAATAAGCATTATTTTATATTATTTTATACCCTTTATACTTGACTTTTAATATTAAAATATTAAATAAATAGATAAAATAATTTATTTTGTGTTATTTTTATTTAAATAAATAAAGTTTGTAATTTGGAGTATTTTAGCGAAAGAATCGTCTCGATCGGAATTATAACGAAGAAATTATGGACGAATTTCGGTGAAATATTACTAAATTAACTAATTAATTTAATTAAAACTGTGCAGCCCAATTGAACCCAAGCTGCAGCCCAACAGAAAAAAGAAAAAGAAAAAAATCCAGCCCAGTCCGCAAGCCCAACTGCCAGCCCACAACGTTGCCGGGCCCAGTCCGCAAGCCCAACCAGTGTCTCAGCGCCCCAGCCCAACAGATTCTCTTCGGCGCGCTCTCACCGAACGTTAATCATCCTCTTCAGTGCGCGCTTGCCGAAGACAGGCCCTTCTCTTCAGTCAGCGCATACCGAAGTCCACCTTCTCTTTTCAGTCGCTTCTAGCCGAAATTCCATTCCTCTTTTCAGCAGCTCTCTGCTGAATTATTTTCCAGCAGCTTCCACCCAATTTCCACCCAACTTCCACCCAAATTCCTTCCACTTTCCAACCCAATTTTGCAACTTTACAACTCAAACCACTTCTAAACATCATCACAAATCTTTACTACTCATCATTCCATTATTCCACATTTTTTATTGTATTTTTATATTATTTTTGATAGCTTTTTCCACCTATAAATATGGCTTCAATTCTTGTATTTTGAGAGTCCCCAATTAGTTTCATTCTTCCATTTCTTTCTTAGTTCTTAGTTCTTAAGTTAGTTCTTTTGTTTCTCTCTTTTGAGAGACATTTTTGGGGACCATTTTTACTTCTTGTAGATTTTCTTATTAATTAGTTTTCTTTTAATTCTTGTTCTTAATTTATGTTATTTTTATTTTTCTTAATTTCATTTCATCTTTACTTTGTTCTTGTGATATTTCTTTGAGATCTCTTAAACACATTTTTATGCTTTCCTTAAGAAATACCTAGGCCAAGTAATTCTAAGGCAATTCAAGAGTTTTAAGACCGAATTCCTCGTATTTCTTCTTCCATCTTCACAAGTTTCCTGCCGCTGTTCGGTGATTCTTGTGAAAATCCATACTTCTCTACTTAAATTCTTGTTATTGTTATTGGTTTTACTTATAATTCAATATATGTGTTGGTATTTTCTTTCTAACATTTGTAAGTAAGAATGCAATCTCCATGTGTTTTACTTTTTGAGTTTCTTTTACTTCATATGTTTTAGTACTTAAACTTCAATTCGAAACTAAATGTTGATCCGCTGTTCGGGGCATTTAGGATAGAGTTGAAGAGATTTAATGTTTGATCGCTGTTCGGCGCATTAAATCACTTACTTAAGGTGAATCATATTGTAAGTAATAATCCGCTGTTCGGTGCATTTATAATATGAAAAATGTATGCATGTATTTGAGATGATTAAGGTATAATTTCGTGATTGGTTCAATATGAGCATGATGTTAGAGTGTTGGTAAAAATATGTGTTTGAAGAAAATTCACTAGTACAAAGGTTAAAGTAGAAGTAAAATTAAGTATTTAATTATTTTTACTTGTTTTATTTATTTTATATTTACAACTCTTTTCAAAACCCCCCTTTTCAATTCTTTATTCTTTATTCTTTTATTCTTTTATTCTTTTATTCTTTTATTCTTTTATTCTTCTTTTCTACTTTTAGTTTATTATTCTTTGATTCTTTCATCTCTTTATTCTTTTATTCTTTAATACTTTTAGTTTATTATTCTTTGATTAGTTAATTCTTTAATTCTCAATTCTTTTATTCTTTAATTCATTAATTCATTAATTTGTTAATTATTTAATTATTTAATTCATTAATTTATTCATTATTCATTTATTCATTACTCTTTCCCACTAACACATTATTAATGTTCCCTAATTTCCCCGGTTAAGAACGATCCCTATTTACCAATAATACATCTACACAAAAAGGGTTTAAATTGCACAATACTCAAATTACGTGTCTAAATTAATGCGTAGTTTGGGCGTAGTCAATTTTTGGCGCCGTTGCCGGGGAAATTGAAAATCATTTTTAATTTGTTAGTGTATGTATATAAATTGTGCATATTATACTTGTTTATAAATTTTACTTTTGTTAATATTATATTTGTTTATAACCCTTACTTACTTGTTTATATTTTATTTATCCATCTTATTTTTGTTTTTATTATTTTTGTTTATAATGTTCATACTTTACTTATTCATAGTTTCTAATTTATACTTGTTCATAAATGTTCATAATTTTTTTTATATATTTGTTCATATTCAAATTGTTTATGTAAATTTAAAATTCTATCATACTTGTTCATAATTTAATTTAATTTGTACTTGTCATAAATGCATATTGTACATATCCACTTTTCCTTACTTTTAATTTATTTTATTTTTTTTCTTTACACTTTCTAACTTTTTCTTTAATCCATTAATTTTAATTTTATTCCATAAACTTTTTCTTTATTCCTTTAACTTTAAATTTATTCCATTAACTTTTTATTCCACTAACTTTTTATTCCACTAACTTTATTCCATTAACTTTTTATTCCACTAATTTCATTCCATTAACTTTTTATTCCACTAATTTTATTCCATTAACTTTTTATTCCATTAACTTTTTTATTACACTTATTTTATGCTTATGTAATTATTTATTTGGTTATGTCTTGATAAAATTTAAATTTAAATTTTTTTAAAAAAAATTCGAAATAAAAAAAAATTAAAAATTAAAAAAAAAAAATTCTTATCTTAGCTTTATGTTAGTGTTAATTCATACTTGTAAATAAATGTTGTATATATGTTACTTGTTACCTTTTATACTTGTTCATAACTTTTATATTTCATAGTATACATACATACTTGTTCATAATAGACTTTCATTTATGTTTGTTTATAATTCTCTTACTTTTCATATTATTCTTATCATACTTGTACCCAATATTCATTCTTTTTAATTATTCATAAATGCTTATGGTAAATATTCACTTTTCCTTAATTTTTTTATATTGTTTTTGTAATTAAAAAAAAAGCATAAAATTCGTAAAAAATAAAAATCTTTTTCTTCATTTATTTAATTTTTAAAAATTAAAATAAAAAAATTAATTATAAAAAAAATTTTGTTCATACGTAAATAAATTATTTTCTTTTTCTTCATTTATTTAATTCTTAACTTGCATTTCATCTTTCATTCTAACTTGCATTTCATATTTCATTTAACTTGCATTTTTAACTTCACTTGCATATTTAGTTTAACTTGCATTGCACTCTTCCTCTAACTTACATCTTTAACTCACATTGCATCCTTAACTTTAATTTGCATGTCTAACTTGCATTCTTAATTAACGTACATCTCTGACTAACTAACTTGCATCTCTGTCTAGGCTGGATGGACGTTAAACTTCAAGCGCTTGTTGGGAGGCAACCCAATGTGTTCCTGGGATGTGAAGGAGTCATCAATACAGATTTGCTATCCTTCTACCCTTCACTCTCTTTTATTTTGTTTATTTAATGTTTTCCTTTTATTTTCGTAAATCATCTTCCTTACTTTGATTCTATGTTTAATTACTTCGCATTTTCCTACATTGAGGACAATGTAGAAACAAAGTGTGGGGGAATGGTTTACAATTTTAATTGTTTAAAAAAATGAAAAAATAAAAAAAATTAAAAAATTAAAAAATTAAATTTTAAAAAAAAATTGTTTTTTTTTTGAATTTTTTTATTTTAACTTAGTGTTTTTATGAGTTTTAAGTTGCCATTTAACTTGTCAATGATATAAATGAACGAAAATGAATATGTTATGGCTATAAAGGTGATCACTACAACTTGAATTTGTTTGTTAATATTTTGTGATTAAGTGTTATAACTTGAAGATAATGCATGTAAATTGGTACATAAACGAGCATAATAAGATAAGTATGAATCATATGAACCTTATGTGAGCTTTAGAACTTTATATACATCTTTGATGAGTGATTCATAAGTTCTTTGTTTAAATTGATATACATATGCCTCATAACTGCTTGCCATAGTTTTTAATGAACTCTAGAGTACTAGAACTTATTCTATGTGATTTTCAAAGCTTTTAAGTCAATAAACTCTCTGATTTTAGAAATGATTAAGGCATTAGGGTTAACACCACAAATTCAAACATCCATGTTCCCTATTTTGTGCGCACAAGTTGCGACCCCCTTAGTTTTAACCCTTTTGAGCCCACATTAAGCCTTTCTTTCATCACCATGATTATCTAAACACTTGAACTTAGTATAGACATCCTTTACCCTTGTTCCAAGAACTCGGTTGAAGACATAATGATTGTGTAAAGAGAAAATAATGATGTTGGAAAGACTTTTATGTGAATTATTTGGATTTACCGACTCAAGCTTTGTTGTATTGTTGACACATGTTATTACCTTGATATAAAAACAAATCAAAAAATCAAAAAATCAAAAAGAAAAAAAAAAGAAAAAAAAAAAGTTGAGTCTCGATCAAGGTAATAAGGTTTGGTTATGTAATGTTTGGGTTAAGTCTCTTACATTTGTAAATCCGACACAAAGAATGATTGTGAGGCCCAACATGATGGAATTAGGCCCATGTTCGAAGGGATGGATTACTGACATCATTGCACTAAGGTTGGGAAGCTATGATACGTTTTGGGAGTCTTTTGAGTCTTGGAACGAATTTGAGCACCACTTGTCCTATATATTCCTTGCCTCTAAACTTAGCCCCATTACAACCTTCGTAATGACCTTATGATCCTTAAGATGGTAAATTTTGATTAGTGGAGTCAATCACTTGAGTAAGCTTATGGTTTTGGTTCATTTGTGCAAGTATGTTTTGTTTTTATCTTGAGGTGTTTGTTTGAGATTTTGCAAAAGTACTTCATTTCAATTATGTGAGTATTTCTTACATACTTTGAGTGCAAACACAAACCCTTACAAAATTGAGTGAATTTATGAGTGCATATCCTTGTGAGTTGATTCATACTTGTTTTATTCATGTTGAGATCCATTTCACCATATTTACTCATTATCTTACTTGTTAAAACATTTTGTTACAATGTATTAACTTTTGAATTCCATATGCTTAAATGCTTTAAGTGAAAACCTTTTATGCCATGATTGTAATAATGAAATATTGAGACAAATGGTTAAAGGTTACTTGTTTTGATTTTGTAGTTTAATTTTAGTATTTGCTAGGGACTAGCAAAGTTTAAGTGTGGGGGTATTTGATAGGTCCTCAAATAAGCATTATTTTATATTATTTTATACCCTTTATACTTGACTTTTAATATTAAAATATTAAATAAATAGATAAAATAATTTATTTTGTGTTATTTTTATTTAAATAAATAAAGTTTGTAATTTGGAGTATTTTAGCGAAAGAATCGTCTCGATCGGAATTATAACGAAGAAATTATGGACGAATTTCGGTGAAATATTACTAAATTAACTAATTAATTTAATTAAAACTGTGCAGCCCAATTGAACCCAAGCTGCAGCCCAACAGAAAAAAGAAAAAGAAAAAAATCCAGCCCAGTCCGCAAGCCCAACTGCCAGCCCACAACGTTGCCGGGCCCAGTCCGCAAGCCCAACCAGTGTCTCAGCGCCCCAGCCCAACAGATTCTCTTCGGCGCGCTCTCACCGAACGTTAATCATCCTCTTCAGTGCGCGCTTGCCGAAGACAGGCCCTTCTCTTCAGTCAGCGCATACCGAAGTCCACCTTCTCTTTTCAGTCGCTTCTAGCCGAAATTCCATTCCTCTTTTCAGCAGCTCTCTGCTGAATTATTTTCCAGCAGCTTCCACCCAATTTCCACCCAACTTCCACCCAAATTCCTTCCACTTTCCAACCCAATTTTGCAACTTTACAACTCAAACCACTTCTAAACATCATCACAAATCTTTACTACTCATCATTCCATTATTCCACATTTTTTATTGTATTTTTATATTATTTTTGATAGCTTTTTCCACCTATAAATATGGCTTCAATTCTTGTATTTTGAGAGTCCCCAATTAGTTTCATTCTTCCATTTCTTTCTTAGTTCTTAGTTCTTAAGTTAGTTCTTTTGTTTCTCTCTTTTGAGAGACATTTTTGGGGACCATTTTTACTTCTTGTAGATTTTCTTATTAATTAGTTTTCTTTTAATTCTTGTTCTTAATTTATGTTATTTTTATTTTTCTTAATTTCATTTCATCTTTACTTTGTTCTTGTGATATTTCTTTGAGATCTCTTAAACACATTTTTATGCTTTCCTTAAGAAATACCTAGGCCAAGTAATTCTAAGGCAATTCAAGAGTTTTAAGACCGAATTCCTCGTATTTCTTCTTCCATCTTCACAAGTTTCCTGCCGCTGTTCGGTGATTCTTGTGAAAATCCATACTTCTCTACTTAAATTCTTGTTATTGTTATTGGTTTTACTTATAATTCAATATATGTGTTGGTATTTTCTTTCTAACATTTGTAAGTAAGAATGCAATCTCCATGTGTTTTACTTTTTGAGTTTCTTTTACTTCATATGTTTTAGTACTTAAACTTCAATTCGAAACTAAATGTTGATCCGCTGTTCGGGGCATTTAGAATAGAGTTGAAGAGATTTAATGTTTGATCGCTGTTCGGCGCATTAAATCACTTACTTAAGGTGGATCATATTGTAAGTAATAATCCGCTGTTCGGTGCATTTATAATATGAAAAATGTATGCATGTATTTGAGATGATTAAGGTATGATTTCGTGATTGGTTCAATATGAGCATGATGTTAGAGTGTTGGTAAAAATATGTGTTTGAAGAAAGTTCACTAGTACAAAGGTTAAAGTAGAAGTAAAATTAAGTATTTAATTATTTTTACTTGTTTTCTTTATTTTATATTTACAACTCTTTTTCAAAACCCCCCTTTTCAATTCTTTATTCTTTACTTTTATTCTTGTATTCTTTTAATTCTTTATTCTTTTATTATTTTATTCTTTTATTCTTTTAATTCTTTTATTCTTTGATCCTTTTTTATTCTTTATTCTTTTATTCTTTGATTCTTTTTATTCTTTATTCTTTTATTCTTTTATTCTTTTAATTCTTTATTCTTTTATTTCTTTATTTTCTTATTCATCTATTCTTTAATTTATTAGTTCTTTGATGATTTAATTCTTTTATTATTTAATTCTTTTATTCATTATTCTTTTATTCATTTCCCACTAACACATTATTAATGTTCCCTAATTTCCCCGGTTAAGAACGATCCCTATTTACCAATACTACATCTACACAAAAAGGGTTTAAATTGCACAATACTCAAATTACGTGTCTAAATTAATGCGTAGTTTGGGCGTAGTCAAGTGCCCAATGTCCACAACATCACAATCCGATCCACCTAGGATCCATACACGTTCACTCAACTAACAACCAGATTTCAGATCATAGGGTCTTACACCCTCTTGAATCCTTCGTCAGTCACAACACTCCCCAACCATTTCCCACATCTAAACAGATCAGTCAACGACGAGACACCTCGAGACTGTGGGTCCTCTCCACTTATCTCATGTTGATCCTTGTCATTCCACCTAGGAAAATCAAGGATGATCCGAGACAATGACACCAAAATTCATCCCACGTGAATGCAAACAAAACTCGTTGCACTCACCACGCCATGTAACCCAACATCGTCTGCCACCAAGAAGAAAATGATAAATCTCATTCACCTAACTTCGAAATACCCAACTCATCCTGATGACCCAAGATAAATCCTGGGTCCACCAACCAATACACGATCAACGTATAGGTGACAACAACCATCATCTGCCATGGCAGAACTTGAGAAGTCACCTTGAAGGACTTCAAAATACCCATTACCAAGGTGGAAACAAGCACTCTCCTCGTCGCCTCAACACAACCTCTCTCGATTCTAAAGATCTAACCATATTGGAACCAACTCACTCGGACATCAACCACGTGTCTGTAACCGGTCTAACTCACTACCAAGTTCGCCTATCGGTTTCTACTGTTTATGTACATCCAAAAGGATGTGAACCATTACTACTCGATCCTCTTATCTCAACCCCTACTAGATCCTATCCAGTCTAACTCTATCTGTGATCCACACCTGGACCACACATACCAAACACATGCCCATTTCGACGGAGTCACATCCCGACATGTGACTCATCATCATCACAATCACTGGCACCAGCACCAGCACACTAACATCAACACTCCGTGTGGAAAACAGAGAACCCTGGATATTTGTTCATACCGAGCAACGACCCCATACCTCTCCTCAAATTGGTGGAACTTTGCCTCTCTTGTACCCAACAACTCTATGTACAGTCACCTTGACAACTAATACGAGAAAAGGAAACGTTCCCCGAACGTCCCCCGATTCTCAACAATCCCAACTACCACCACTCTCGATAGTAATGCATGCCACAACTTGTACAGACCCAACCAACAGACATCGCTATCGAGACTCCACATCCAATGGAAACAATCGCCTGTACTAACTACTCTGTATCCCCACTCCAGGATTCCATCGACAAGTACCAACCCTGGTAACCTATCTAACCAATCTCTAACCAATCGTAACTCGACTCAGCCAATGTCGTCTACCAGATCGTCCATGACCGTAGCTGTACTAACCATCCATCACAACTAAAGTAGTACGACAACGAACTAGGTCTAATCGATTAATATAACCTCGACTGCAGAGTGCAGTCCCATCACTAAAGCTGACATGACATGACCGTCCAACGGTCTCGACTCCTAGAAGTCATCAAAGTCAAACAACTAGCCAACTCACATTTCCGAACCATACTTTATACCTTAGGGTTCTAATATCACACCCTAGGGTTCCTCTGAATCCAACTGCAAAAGGCAATATAATCCATAATCTGATTGACCGTGGTCCTGACATCGTAAGGACGTCAATCCAATCCTACCGTAAGTTCAACTAGGGTTTGCATTTCCTGACCATCATGCAAAAAGAGGTTCCATCACTCAATTGGGGTTCGGGAAAACCTGGCTACTCCCAACAGCATAGCCACCTAACTCAACAAGATCCGACCATCTAACGGTCACAACTCCTATCTATCGTCAAAACCGATCCTACATCATCGTGAAAGATGATCCCAACCTAACCGTGGGGACGGTTAAAACTCTAAAGTACTATTTTGTTCATCCCTTGGTAGGGTCCCACACTGCCAACCACGACCAAACTATGGCAACCCCAGGCATAAAGTGCAGAACCAAAACGATCCACGATTCAATCCTACTAACCATCGTACCGGCATCCTAACTATCAGGTTAATAACGAGCTGCAACCCATAGAGGCATCATATCCTCGACCTATGTGCATCACAAGAGCAAACCTACTCTTATACCACTTGTTAGGACACAAACCAATCCCCCGAAGACTAACACGGGATGTGTCATGATCCCGTCTGACACCAGGGAAAATTTAAACCTTTAGCCCGACCGGCTTCTAGAGCACGTCGGGATCCGGTGGAGGAGTGTGATGTCTCGGTCTCTGCTACAGTCTGCATCCGTAATAAACCTGAAGAGCATTGAAAAACAGAAAAGACTGTGAGTGGACGAAAAACAATAAGTTCATAAAAACACATTTCATCAAAAAGACCTTTATGCCCTTCACTAAAAAACATGCATGCATAGGAAAACCATTTATCAGAACCACATATGTTTCAATAACCATTTATAGGGTCTCAATCCCAAATTCCATAAATTCAAATCATACGGGCCCCTGCCCAAATCCATTTACAGAAATCCATAATCACATCAAACATATGTGGGAACTCAACCCAAATCCATTTATTATCCATAAAACACAATTTCACAAATCCAAGAAATCATGTTTATCATAAATCATATAACCAATCCTGTCACAGTATCTAAAGCTACGCACGTGCTACCCGGGGTCTCAAATCCCAAGTCTCCCCAGGGACCACCTAGGTCTATGTCCTTAGATCAAGGACCCTCCCTGGGGGTTATAATCCATAATAGCCTTCCTGAGAGTTAGATAAACAACGGGGGCGACTCCACTCAGTACTCCATGACTACTCTAGGGTCCACCCAGGACAATGACCCTCCTCGGAGGAGACAATCCATAAATATAAAGGGTGGTATATGAAAAACCATTTTGAAATCATTCTCAAAACTTTTAAAGGGTTCATGCCCAGTCCCCATAAACCGTCATGAACTAGAAATCCATTTATGGGTCCCCGACTCGAAATCACAATTGTAAACCATAACTGGACCCTAAGCCCGAATTCATAAACCAACTGGGCCTCTGGCCCAATTCGTAAACCAACTAGGCCTCGTGCCCAATTTTGTAAACTAAGTGGGCTTCGTGCTCGATTTCGTAACCCAACTGGGCTCCGTGCTGATTCGTAAATCAACTAGGCCTCGAGCCTGATTTCATAACCCAATTGGGCCTTCGGCCCGATTCCTTGTTAAATCAAATGGACTTTAAGTCCGGAAGTTCGTAAATCAAATGGGTCTTGTGCCCGATTCATATATTTTCAAATCCGAAATCAGTTCCCGAACCAATTGGACCCCTGTCCCGATAAAGTGACTAAAAGGGACTTCAAGTCCAAGGGTTTCCAAAACAAATGAGTCTCATGCCCGAGTTTACCTTTTCAAATCCAAAACCATTTCATTAAACTATTTCTAAAACCATAAGCACGTATAATCAGTGCAAAACTGTAAACCTCGATTTACGTGCAAACACGTAAATCGCCTCGAAATGCGTGAAATCATATAAATCACTAATATCCAAATCAACATCATAGAATCACATATATAAACCATATAAAACATTTATGCATGCATCACAGTTTAGAAATCAAGGTCCACTCTCAGACCGTCCTACGCTGCCGCCTCAATTTGTGTGCCATAAGCCTCCCCGGGCTAATCACCGTCACCGGGATTCCCAAACCTGTCCAAACCATACTAGAGGGTTACTAACTACCTTATTAACCTCTCATTGAAGTCCCTTAATTTTCTCAAATTTTTAACTATTTTTAAACTCGATTCTAAACCTTCGGACGTCCCGAACAATATCGAGATGATGTCTGATCGACACGAACGTAGTCCCAAAATGTTTGTTACATCGAATAGATCAATTCACATGTTGAAGTCATCTAAAAAAGACCCCCCACGTGCCCTTACACATTGCCCAAAGGTGCTACGCGTGAAGCCCACGCGCCAGTACTATTCATCTTCTTTAACCTCTAGCCGACTGGTTCAGACCGGTTCAGACTGATTCGGTCTAACCAAACCGGAAATCACGGTTCAGTCCTGTAAATCCTCCATTTTTAGCCCGTTTTCCAATCTTTCAATCCTAAACTCTTTGTCTCATCTTTACCTATCTATTCATCATTTCAAGAACCTAAAAACAACCCTAAAACATACCTTGATGAACCATGGACGAACTGGCCACCTGCAACCTCCTACTGCCATCATCTCCGGCTGTCCTAGCCTTCGAAATCAATCCCAATCAATTCCTATGATCTCTAGAAAGCCATTTCCATTGTTACAATCGACTAAAATCCCTTAAAACTCAATGTCCAAGATTCAAAACAACTTACTAACGGTTTCGGGTTTTCCTCCGTCGTGGCCCGTCGTCCATCAAGTCGTCCTCATCACTCTCAGTCCCTTACTAGAACCCAGAAAATGATTATAGTGGTGAGGTGATAGGTGTGTTAGGTGTTGTTTGTTTAGAAGGAAAGGGGAAGGTGCTCGAGTTTGAGAATGAAAACAGAGAGGATGATGGTTGATGATCAGGTGAGAGAGAAGAAAGATGGATGGTGGAGATGAGAGGGGGAGGTGGGGATGGATGGGTAGGATGAGATGTGGGTGGAAAGATATATATATATATATATATATTTTAATCCAAGTGGACCAATCAGATATTGCCACCTAATCCTTACCTCGTAATACATGCATAGTTCAAACGAACTTCCGTGAACCATAACTTTCTCGTCCGACGTCCGATCGTGCCGCCTGTCTTCGGATTCGTATCGACCCGATCTACGTAACGGTCCTTGGCCCTCGGCCATCGAACCTCCCAGGTCAAAAGTCAATATTTTACCCACGACTAGGGGCAAAACGGTCATTTTGCGTCGTCCATCTAATATCGCCCAACTAATCACCGATTAACCTCACTAATCCTTCATTAGTCACTAATCTAATCCCGGAATTCGAGACGGGTCGTTACAGATTCAGCAGTAGAGAATGCCTCACTACGCTAGATGACTGAATCCCATGAAAACACCTCACTCCCAAATGAGAATACATATCCAGAGGTGCTTCTCATATCATCAATACTTCCACTCCAATCAATATCACAACATCCGATTAGAGTTTCTTGTTTTCCATTCTTATATCAATCCCATAGCTATTAGTGCCTTATGTATCGCAACACCCTATTGGATGTGGCAAGGTGCTTCTTGCTAGGATTATGCATAAATCTAGCAAGTAGGTTAGCAACAAACATTATATCATGTCTATTAGAAGTTAGGTAAAGTAGACTACATGTAATCTGCCTGTAGATCATCTCATATGTCGAACCAGATCCATCTTATTTGCTTAACAGCTCATTAATTGCTAATGGAATAAATACAAGCTTGCAATACTTCCAACCAAATTTCTTCAATAGTGTCATAACATACCTCTCCTGATGAATGAAAATAGATGTATCAATTTGAATTACTCACATACATGGTAAATGGTGTAGAAGCCCCAGTATGTCATTTCGTACTTCCTCATCATGTTGTCCGTAAAATTTATCATCTTAACAGTTTCTAGTGTAGATGATGTCATCCACATAAATGGATACAATGAGAACCACACTGTCTTCATTAGCCATCATGTACAAAATAGCTTCACAAGGACTTTTTGAGAAACCATAATTTATCAGATAGGTATCAATCTCTCCATACCATGCTCTATGAGCCCATTTTAGAGCCATGTAATGCCTTCTTAAACTTGTATACGTTTCCTTGTTCATTCTTTACTTCAATCCCATCTAGTTGCTCAACATATACTTCTTCCTCGAGGACACTATTCAGGTAAGCTACTTGATATCCAACTAGTACAAACGACATCTCTTTTATGCAGCTAGAGCAATCAGAATTCTGATTGTGTCTTTCCAAGGGAGCAAATGTATCATTGAGGTCAATTCTAGGCTTCTGAGCATATCACTTTGCCTAAGTCTTGCTTTATGTTTCTTGGTTGTCCAATCTAGATTCAACTTCGTCTTGAAAATCGAATTGACACAAATTACAGGCTTGTCATGTCAATTTTGAACTAATTCCCAAGTTGAGTTCTTCTCAATCATCTCTATCTCATTTTCCATTACTTTCTTCCAAGCACCATCCTTCACAACCTCCTCAAAGCTTTCAGGCTCAATGATTTCTCAATAACACCTAGAATAGATATCACATAGGCTCATTAGCTTGACAGGTGTATTATTTAGTTCATAATCATATTCCTTGTTTGAAGGAGCTTGTTGAGTGTCCTGTGCCTTCTGAATTGGCTCCATGTCATAGTTGCTTCTATTTTGACCTCAGTATCAAATCAAGGAGGGATTTTAACATTGAGTTATGCATTAGTCTCCTAATTCCACATAGCTTTCTCATTGAATGTCACATTTCTAGAAACCATAATCTTTTTAGATTCCAGATCTTATAGGCCCTATAGCCCTTCTCACAACTCCCCTGACCTATGAAGACTCAATTTATAGTAGATACATCTAAATTTTTCCTTAATTATATATGTACATACAGAGGTAAACCCTCTCAAGTGTTCTACACCTGATATTCTTCCACTGAACACCTCAAATGGTGTTTTCTTCTGAATTGCCTTGGTAGGATATGTATTGAGTAAGTAAACCGCAGTGTAGCAGTTTCTACGCAAATCTCATAGATTTCGACATTTCCACAATGGTTTTATTTTCCTTTATGCAACTCTATTCTATTGTGGTGAGTATGCCACAATGAGTTGCCTTTCTATTCCCACATTTCCACAGAATTTATGGAACTCTTGATATGTGAACTTTCATCCTTTATCACTTCTCACTTTCTTGATCTTACACCTAGTTTGTAACGCAACATGGGCCTACAATTTCTTGAATGCATTAAAGACTTCGGACTTATGCTTTAGGAAATAAACCCAACACATCCTAGGAAGTCATCTAGGAATATAAGGAGGTATTTGTTTCCACCCATTGTCACAGTTTATATAGGTCCGGAAACATCTAAATGTACCAATTCAAGTAGATTTGATGCTCTATATGCATTATCCTTAACAAAACTTTCCACATGCTGCTTTCCAACAATGCAGCTTTCAAAGGCCACAATTTTCTTAGATAAACATGGAAATCCTACAACCATGTCTTCAGTGAAACATGTAGCTAGGCTTGAGTGATTCAAATAGCCATATCTTCGATGCCATAGCCATGAATTTCATTCCTCAGTGGCCATTCTTGGCATTGGGATTACTTGGTTGAATGAAAGCACTTGTTTCTAGTCATGGGAATAATATCAATTTCATTACCTAATAATAAATTCTGGCCAATATTTCTTCAAACAATAAGTTGTAACCATGTTCCACCATTTGCCTGACACTTAGTAGTTTTTCTTCTAATACTGGCACAAGCATCACTTCCTTAATCATTCTATCACCATTTTAATTTGTGATTACTAGTGTACCTTCCCACTAGCTTCCATAGCTCACCAGTACCCATTTTCACTCTGGACTTCAGAATTCTGTCTAGATGATCAATGATGACTCGTTTGAAGTCATATGATTGCACATCCACTGTCAAGGTACTAAGTTTTAGTATCCTTGGTGGTTGTTGTAGAGTGACATGCATAGAACAACATTCCATCTTCTTCTACTTTTTGAGAAACATTCACACTTTTCCTTACACCACAATCTCTAGAAATATGTCCAAATTTACCACACTTGAAATACTTCACCTTTTCCTTTGAACCAACATTCTCTATAATGCATCCCTTCACAGATCTTACAAGCTGATTTGGAGTTACTTCCTTCAGAGTTTCATTGTTTAGTAAACTATCCACCATCACCATTCTTAACTTAATTACTAGGCTTATTGTCATAGTTCTTGTTTCCACTCTTATAGTTCTTCTTATACTTGTTTTGATTAGACTGTGATGAATAGCCTTATGACTTTGATCTAACTTGTAAACATGGAAATGTTTTCTTAGTGTTATTTTCAAAGTGAGTTTCTAGTCTTGAATCATAAGCCTTAGTATATGCAATGAGTTCTTGTACATTTATATCATCTAGATCCTTAGTTTCCTCTAGAATTGACACAATAGGAAATCTAATAATAATTTTTCATGCCATTCTCTTCTCACGGATACTTTCTCCATAAGACCTCATTTGATCAACAACACTATATATTCTTAACATGTATATATCAAGAGTTTCATCATCTTTCATCCTTATATACTCAAATCATGTCTCAAAACTTGTAGCTTAACTAATCTCACCTTTTGATCACCTCTGTACTCTCTCTTGAGCAGATCTTAAGTAGTTTGGATAAGACTGAGAGCATGAGCATCCTCAATGAAGTTCGCTCGGGTTGGCTAGTTTACTACAACTTCTCATATAGCTCCTGGTGCTAGATCAAGCCAGTATCAACATATTCCCACAGATCATGCGCCTTAAGAGAAACGTGCATCTTAACACTCCCAAACTCGTAGGTATCTCCATCAAAGATAGAAGCCCTCAACTCTCAACCTATAAATCCTGCCATTTTAGGTTCAGCTACCAATGACATTGTGATGTGATCTTCACAAAGAACACGCCTCAACACAACGGTTAAATACTAGATGGCTCAAATGCCATATTGGTTTCTAGAGTTCTTAACTTCTTACACTATGCACAAGGTTGCAGGATGGAGATTTCAAGTATGGATTCTTAATCTTAACCTTTAGACTGGATCATATTAAGCCTAAGATCGAATATAATTGTTTGATAAGTTTAGGATTGAAATTTGGGATGAATTTGAATGATGAATTGTTCTGCAGTACGATGTAGAATGCACACCAAGTGTTTGATCAAATTCGTAGGTGATATTTTCTGATTAATTCTCTCTCAGACATGGCAGAGATTTCTTCAAATTGTATTGAGATTGATTTTTGTTTTCTGATTTCACACTGACACATATCTAACTCACTCATCAAAACGATTAGTGATGATGATGCCATGACATCACCTCCACACTCTCATGGTTACACTTTCTTTCTTGCTCACTAAGTAAGAGTCACACACCTCACACACTCTCATTCTCTTAGAAAAGAATCTTACAACTCATACATATATCTAGAAGTTCAAGTGACACTTCATTTTCCAGCTCAGCTGCATAGTCAGCTTGAACCTTGTAGACTTAGCAGTTTAAGCATCAACATGGAGATCTTTGGCTGCAGCCAACCTCATAGCTGAGGCTAAGGCCGTTTGAGGAGCTTTGACCCATTGTTTGTAAGAAGGATATGATAATGTTGAGGTGGAGTTTGATTCCTTGGTTATTATGAATGTTTTGAATGGAATTGGATCATGTAATGCAGATTTGGTGGGCATTAATTTTTATGTTAAAGAGCTACCTAAGAAGTTGAAGTTCATTTGTTTCATGCGTACTCCAAGACTAGCCAACAAGGCGGCGCATCTAGTTGCTTTTCATTTCGTTTGAGGGGCTTTGACCCATTTCTTGTAGGAAGGATAGGATAGTGTTGAAGTCGAGTATGATGCCTTGGTCATTATCCATGTTTTGAATGGAATTAGACCTTGTAATGCAGATTTAGGGGGCATTAATTTTTATGTTAAAGAGCTGCTAAGAAATTGAAGTGCATTTGTTTCGTGTGTACTTCAAGACAAGCCAAAAGGCGGCGCATCTGGTTGCTGCTCATGTCACTAGGATAAGAGGATACATTGTTAGGAATGGTTGTTGGACACTCTCTAGCTTTTGATGATGGTATATCAGTTTGTTATGAATAATGGTTCGTGATTGTTTGACAGAAAAAAAAAATATGAATCTGTTCATTTTTTCGCAAAAATAGATTGAAACAATGTGCTATCTTATTCCAAATTATGAACATTTAACCAAGAAAAAACCCTATGTCAAAACTCATAGTAACCAGAAGAATTGATCCTTTCTCTCTAAGCCAAATTGCTCCAACCTCTCTCTAAGCTCTCTGAAGATTTGAGGTAGAGTTTCTCCACTCTCCACCTTTTGAGAAAACTTCTGCACATCGCCCCGCCCCTCCCCTTCTCCTCTCCCACTCCTATCTCCTTCCTTGCTCTTCTCCTCCCGTCCTCTCTTTCATGTAACCCAATTTTCCCTTCCTTTTTGTTTTGCTAGTTCTAGCCGATTGCCTAATTTTGGTGACTTTTGCATCGGAGCTTGGTGTTGGTGGTGATGTCCACTACTCGAGATGGAAATTTGGACACCAGAAATTTTCGATCTTGGCGTTCATCGCCGGTCTTCCAGTCTCCTTGGCCGGTTTCGGTATGCTTAGTTCTAAACCTTTTCCTTTTAGCCTTTCTCCTTACTCACAAAACCATCACTACATACCTTTCCAATTCTCACCCTCCGTCCACATGATCTCCCTTAGATCCATCGCCCTTGGCTCTATTTTGACTTCTCACTTGGCTCCTCCAACGAGTATGGTCATTGGTTTTTTTTCATCCACAACACTTCCCTAAATTTCAGATTCGGGTGTTGGGTGCTGGAATTTATTGGTCAATCTTGACCTTGTTGATTGCTTGGGTATGTCGATCATTGGTGGCTCCATGTCTCCAAACCATGCTTTTGAGATTGATCTCTTTGATTCTAGACTAGAATGCTCTATGTTGTGGTGGCCGAGTACTCGGAGTTGGCCGCTGATGGGAGCCTATTTAGTTTTTAGGGTTTCTTTGGATTTGATTTTAATGTGGATGTTAGTTAACTTTGGGCTGTTCAATTTCGAGCTTTTTATTTATGCTTTGAGCTTGTTTATTGTTAGATTGGTCTTTTGTACTGTTTGTACTATTGGATTTGTCTATTAATGAATCATCCCACTTTGATTATAAAAAAAAAAACCAGGAAAAAGAATCATAATTAGAATAATGGCTACTAATCTCAAATGTTATGAAAACTTAGAAAATAGATTGAAGGTGGCATTAATTTCAAGAATAAACAAGATAAGATTGGGTCATATGTTAAGAAGGCCTCATAGTCGAATCATAAAAATCATTTATCAATAAATAATTCATTTTCATTTTAGTTGGGGCCCTATATGAATTTTTTTATAATGTATTATATCTTATAAATTTAATGTAAGTATTAATTAGTACATTATTTCCAAATCAAGACTCTGTAAAGATATTATTTAGCATAGTTATTAGTTTATCTAGTATTAGTGGAGGTTCTAAAGTAGCTAACATGAAATTTTTTATTTGAACGCTACATAAACCATTCACTTTAATAATGAGAACGCTAAACTTTTATGTGATGATATTGGAAGAAATAGATTATATATATGGCAAATTACATTTTATTATCCTGTATTTTACATCTTATAACAGATTCATACCAAAACATTTAAATGTTATAAATTCCACCTTGAACTTTTTAAATCGTTAGACTTTGGTCATTCCGTTAAAATTTCCGTTAAATCTAAAATGGGACCCACAATTTAAATAATATAATATTCAATTAAATTTATAAAATTATTCGTTTAAAAAAAAACCCAAAGACCACTCCACCTTCTCGCCCATCTCTGTCATCCCAACCCCCCACCCCTTCTTTATTAGATTAGATTCAGTAGTAAAGATTAATTCTCCATTCTCTTTATTGCTTAGGCCTCTATTTCAAAAATAAATAAAAAATAAACAAATTAAAAATAAGAAGTATAGAAATTCCGAAAATTTTGTGAATTTTCTGAAATTTTTCTAGAATGAGTATCAATTTCTTTGAGTATTTCGTCACTAAAGGTGGAAATACCTTTAGCAACGAAAAATACATATGAACAGTGTCATAACAAATAATTTTTTCGACGCTGTTCATTTGAATTTATCGCTACTAAAGGGCTTCTTACCTTAAGCGATAAAATGCTCAACGAAACTCATAATTTTTTCCAGAAATTTTCCGTTAACAATTGAGAACGCTTTCAAACTTTCCAACTCATCAAAATGCATCCAAATAATTCTCTTAATAATAAGATTCCCATTAATGCCTTATTGCTCCCATTTTATTTCTATCTCTTTGTTCATCTCTCCAAACTCCAATTTCCTTTTTCTTCTCTCCCTCTTTCTATGCTTCATACTTTCAATTTGTTTGTTTTGTTTTGTGTAATGGAGCCTAAACAATAAGTGAATGAATCCTTTTGAAGGGGTGGTTTTGGGGGTGGGACGTTTTGGAATGGTAGAGCAGGTGCTGGATGATGTAGTAAGGTGGATAATGCTTGGGGTTTTTTTAAAAATAAATAATTCTTATAAATCTAAATTAATATTTTATTATTTAAATTGTGGATCCCATTTTAGATTTAACAAAAAAATTAACAAATGGGTCAAAGTGTAACGATTTGAAAAGCTCAAGGTGAAAATTGTAACATTTGAAAGTTTAGATATGAATCTATTACAAGATATCAATCATAGGATAATAAAGTGTAATTTCCTTTGTATATATTAAGTATCAATCTCGTCCAATAAAAATCGATTCTGAAATATCTACCAGAACACATTACACTAAAAATTATTCAAACTATAGTCATCATACCAACCCTCATCTTCTTTTTCTTCACCCAACAAATGAAATCTCGAAATCAGAGTGTTTTTCTTCACCCAAAAAGTCATACCCACACAGTCAATCAATCCTTCTTTTCTTCCTCACCTAACGGCACAAACCAACACTTTTTTCTTCACCCAACAATCTAAATCTAGAAATTGAGGCATTTTTCTTTCCCCCAACAAATAAAATAAAACGAAGCCATTATTACAAATGTTCTGGTTAATTGACATCACCCTCTAATCAACCCAAATAATCTCCCCAACCCATGGGGTAGGCGATCTGGAGGCAATGACCTCCCTTATAACTTTTAGAGAAGAAAATTTCTGAATCCAGATTAAGTAATTACTTACAAAATCGTCAATTATTTTGACATAAAGCCTTTCTTGTTAATAATTAATAATTAATAATATATCCTAAATCCCTTATTATTTTGATGTTCTCAGCAAAACATACACTACAAGAAACTACATTTTACCCGGCACATAAGAGTCGTTGGGCAACAATCAATATTCGTCAAGTAGATAAAAATCCGACGAGCCTCTGTCGGGTAGCCCGGAGTCGAGCCGCTACTGTCAGGTCAAAATTTTTAACGACGAAACCAAGCATATTATCGGATAACAGAAGTTTTACCCGAAGTAGATGTCGTCGATCACCATTCGTCAGGTAACGTCGAGTCAATGCATTTCCTCCGACACAATAATCAGGCTCGTCGGGTATATGATTTGTTGAACGATTCGACGGCCAACCACTGAAGGACGAAAATTCGTCGGGTAAAAATTAAATATTTTTCGGGTAACAATTGAAAGATTAGAGAGATTTTCGATGGCAATCCACCGATTAACCTTTGCCTAACGATACGACTTCGTGAGCTAAATTGAATAATTTATTGTTTTACATTAATTAGTTTTTTTCATAATAATTAATTTTTTCATTTTATTTAATTCATTAAATATTTATTAAACCTACAAAATATGAAAAATAAATAAAATTAAAATATAGAATTAGAAATATATATTTATAAAATTTAGACTATTGTTTTGAAGATAATTAAAATAAAACAATTTTTACAATGAAAAAGTAGAAATGGCTGCCGACGGGTGAGGGCTGGTTGGGGTGGTGTGGTTGTTCGGACTGAGCATGTTGTTGCTCTGGGGGTTGAGGATACGTCTTACCTAACTGTTGAAAGACCACCGCAAGCTAAGCCCTGATCTCATTGTTTTGGGCTTGAAGGCTCTCATTTTGGCCCCTCAGCTCAGTGGTATCAGTTCACAGGGTGGTGTAACTGCGCCTTAGCTCCAAATACTCCTCGGGATTGACACCCCTAGAAGGCCTATCGGAGCCAATCGATATGCCTTACTCCGGTCCTTTGCCAGTTTCCCGAATGATCTTTCCTAGACGATGACCCAACTATCACTCCAAGATCGCCATCAATTGCTTCGTATCTTACAGTTGGTGCTCCAAGGGGGTGTCCAGTTGTTGCTGGGTGTCAGGGCCCGTACCAAATCGCCCGGGATTAACGTGGGACGTACTTGATCCCGCCTAACATGAAGTGTCTGACCAGGGAATTTCTCACTTCAGCCCACTCGGGGCTTCTAGAGTACGCCAAAATCCGGAGGAGGAGTGTGATGTCTCGGTCTCTGCTACAGCCCGCATCCGCGATCAACCTGAAGGGCATTCAAAACATCAAAACTGTGAGAGGACAAAAAAAATAATTTATAAAAACATTTTCATCAAAAAGACATTTGTGCCCTTCACTTAAAAGCATGCATGCATTCAAAAACCATTTCTTAAAACATTCATTAGGCCTTGGCCCAAAATCTAATCAAAGTACTTGGGAACTCAGCCCAAACCAAATCAAGTGGGAACTCGTCCCAAGTCCAACACATGTGGGTCTCAGCCCAAATCTAATACATGTGGGTCTCAGCACAAAAGTGACAAGTGTCACTCATCCATTGGGCCTGGGAAAGATTTGGGGCCCACTTGAGGACAAAAGTCCATTTTGCCTCGTAAAGCGTGACATCGTAAATAGTTCCTTGGAATTTCCGTGAATCGTAACTTTTCCGTTGAACGTCCAATTTCAACGTGCTGCTTGTTTACGGATTCGTATTGACTCGATCTACGTAATGGTCCTCGGCCCTCGACCATCGGACCTGTCGGGTCAAAAGTCAACTTTTTGCCTTCGTTTAGGGGCAAAATCGTAATTTCGCCCTGAACGTCCGTTAATCCTCAACTAATTTCCGATTAGCCTCGCTAATCCGTCATTAAATCTTAATTAATCTCAATAATTCAGGACGGGTCGTTACACTGGGTCAACTCATTCTGTGTTTACTGGACATCTGCTAGCATTATCGCCTACAAAATCAAAACACATTTATTAATTTTTCTTTTAAATAAACAAATAATTATAAAATTAAATATACCTATTTAAACTTATGTGAATCGCATCAGCCAGCTGGTTCCCCTGGCAAGCATACACTTGTCCCCAAGAATCCACCTTTGAGAATAGTGACCCAGCGTTGCGGGTCCTCGTGCCTGGCCACTAAGGGACGTGACCCTCTGTGGTGGTTCAACGTCTTCTTATGCTAATTTTATTTGTTGGCCTCCGATTTTTTCTGTTCATTACTAAAAATAATTAAATTCTAGTAATAGAAAAGTTCGATAAAAAAAATCAAACAATTTAAAAAACTGAACATTACCACATATTCGGGCGTGACGAAGTGCTTCACCCTCCAACTCCTGCGGATGATTAGCATGAGCTTCCTCTGGGGTAGGCCAACTCAACCACCAGTCGTGGTTCTCGTACTTCCACTCGGCGTATCGCAGTTGCTAGTGGTGTCTCATGTATTTCATGATAGTCGCATTCTCAGTGGTCACCGTCAAGCTTTGGATCTTGACAACTGCTGAGTGGAGGTGAGGGATGTAAGCGATCTTGATCTTGGCATTCTTCGCCCTGAAAAATCCACTTTGATGACTTCCCTCGGCTGATCCCCCGCAGTCGTATGTTTCTCCCTACAAATTCGATAAACATTAGTACGAAAATTGAGCAAAAAAAAACTCACCCTAAGGGATCGTTCCAAGTGCATCTGGTTCGTCCCCTTCGACATACTTCTTTGGGGGCTCAAGATCGGTATGGCATGTCCCTCATTTCTTCGAATGGTGTCGATGAGCTAATAAGGTACCAGGTCAAATATGCTCCTCGAGGGGGAGAGTCGGCGTGTTAGATGCTGGTGTAAGGGCTCTTCCAACCCTCAGCATGTTAGGTACCGATGTAAGGGCTCCACCCACCCTTGGTGTGTTAGGTACCGACGAGCTTGCTGCATTCGCCTGCTCCTCAACCACAATTGGCTCAGCGCGGAGGGCGAGGGCAAAACCTTGAAGTAATCAAAGTGGGTACTGACATGTACAACAAAAAATCAAAAAATACTAAGCCAGCCATCTAACCAATCATAAAATTCAATTCAACAATAAGAAAAAATAAAAATATATATCAAAATTAACAACTAATCAAAAGTAATATTAATAGCTAATCAAATTAACAATAACTAACATTTAACAATTAGTAATATTAACAATTAACAAAAGCTAATCAAATTTAACAATTAAAAATAACAATATATAACTAATCAAAATCTAACCAATTTAACAATAACTAATTAAAATATAACCAATTTAACTTTAACTAACCAAATTATAACAACATGCCATGACAAATAATCCACAAAATTTCAAACCAAAAATCTAAAACAAAATAAACAATAAATTCATATTAATAAATACTTATCAACTTAACTTTAACTAACCAAAATCTAACAACATGCCATCACAAATAATCCAAAAAATTTCAAACCAAAAATCTAAAAAAAAAAATAAACAATCAATTCATATTAATAATTATTTTCCAAATAATCCATGTTATATATATAATAACTAATAAACATATATATAATAACTAATTAAACAATATACTTACATATATATATATATATATATATATTTGTATATACATTCAGAGAGAGAGAGAGTGTGTGAACTTACAGTGGGAAGAGAGGAAGAGGATGTGAAGGCATTGGTAGCAGCGACAAGTTGGTAGCAGAGAGAAGTGTGAGAGTCTCAAAAACCCCAAACGAAAGGGTTGAGGATTCGTAGGGGAAGAGAGAGCAGTGAAGAGAGGGTTTTTTTTAGTCACTGGAATTTGAAGAAGATAGGAGGAAGAAAAGGGCAGTCTGTTTTAAGCTGTCAATGGATGTTGCCTAACGAGCATTCATTGGATTCTCGTTTAATGATTTGCCGGGTAATATATGTAACGACCCATCCCTAATTTTTAAGGGTTAATTAGGGATTAATGACGGATTAACCTTGCTAATCGGGGACTAATCGGGGGTTAGTCGAGGATTAACGGACAATCAGGGCGAAATTACGATTTTGCCCCTGGACGAGGGCAAAAAGTTGACTTTTAACCCGGGAGGTCCGATGGCTGAGGACCGTTACATAGATGGCGTCGATACGAATCCGTAGATAGGTGACACGTAGAATTCGGATGTTCCACGAAAAAGATACGGTTCACGAAAATTTGAGCGCACTATTGCACGTTTTACGAGGCGAGGGACTTTTGGCTGCAAGTAGGCCCCAGCTTTTTAGGATAGGCCCAATGGATGAGTGACATGTGTAACCCATCCATTTCCCAGCCCAAACAACTCATGCATATCCCTTCCCCTTTTCTTGTTCGACCATTTCCCCAACCAAACCCGATCAAACCCTTCATCCCATCCAAACCCTTCCACCATCTAACCATGTTTATGAGGGCCAGGGAGTGAAGTAAGGATGTTTCGATGATGGTGGCTGGCCAGGAACAGCACCGCCGTGAATGGCGGAGGCGACCTGTGCACGGTAAGCCCGATAATGCCCCTTTCCTTTTATTTTCGATTTTACACGTTATGGACCGTTTTAAGTGATTTGGATGAGTTCAATAGATTTCTAGGGAAGTTTTATGAAGGTTTTGGGTGGTGGTTCACGGCTGAGAAGCCCTAGGGAAAATCTGGAAATGTTGAACCGTGAGGAAAAATCGGGTTGGTGAGATTTTGTAGGTTTTAAGTGATTTGGATTCCATATTTAGGTTCCTAGGATCAAAATAGGAAGATTGTGATTGATTAGGAAGAAAAAGGACGAAGATTGGACGGTTTAGGATCCTCGACCGGTAACGCCGGTCCAGTTGGACCAGAGTTGCAGGGAAAAACCAGACTGGTCGGTTAGACCAGTCGGACCAGTCGGCTGGAGGTTGAAGACAGAAATGTAGCTGGCGCGTGGCTCCCACGCGCAGCCACTTCGGACGGCGCATGTGGGCCCGTGGCGAAGAGTTTGGGGAAAGTTCCAACATGTAATTTCATCTTCGATGTAACGAACATTTTGGGAATAGTTTCGAGTCGATCAGACATCGTCTCGATATAGTTCGGGCTGTCCGAAGGTTTAGGATCACGTTTAAAAATAGTTAAAAATCCCGAAAATTAGGGGGCTTTAGTAAGGGGTTAATTAAGTAATTAGTAACCCTATAAAGTGATTTGGATAGGTTTAGGAACCCCGAAGGCGATGATTAATTTGGGAAGGCGTACGATGAGCGCATCTAGGCGGTAGCTCGGACGGTCTATGAATGGACTTTCTTTTTATGAATCGATGCATACATAAATGTTTTATAAGTATATTAATACATGTTTTGTGCTGCGTTGAGTGCATTTGGTGTGTGTGTGTGTGTGTGTGTTTACGTATTGGCACGTATTTTGAGATTTACGGTTTTATACGTGCTTATACGCGCTTATGCTTTCAGTTTTCATGAAATGGTTTTGAAAAGGTAAAACTGGGCATGAGACCCATTTAGTTTTGGTTTTGACTCAGACATATGGCCCTATTGATGACCTACGGGTCTGAGTCGTGGTCGCGACGGGTGTTGTGTGCACGGCGACAGACGACATGACTCTCGCCTCCGAATTGGGAATGTGTTCCTTCCGGAGAGATCACGATGCACGTCCCGTTGTTGAGCAGCCACTGGAGGCTCGACTTCAGAGTGCTGACAGTATCGGAGATCGGTCGGTAACATGTGCACCATGTTCTAGAGGTGGTCGTGGCAGTGATATGTTCACGGCGACATACCAGGATTAAGAGCGGCCTGGACTGATGGTTGCACGCATCACTATGATCAGAATCGTGACTAACCCTGATGTATCAGGCTTGAGACCCAGTTGGTTGTATAATCGGGTTGAAGCCTCGTTGATTTCTGATTTCGGGCTTGAGGTCCCGTTGGTTGTGATATCGAGCTAGAAGCCCAGTTGATTGTGAAATCGGGCTTGAGGCCCCGTTGGATCAATAAATCGGGCTTGAGTCCCAGTTCGGTTTATAAAATGAGAATTCGGGCATGAGACCCTATTGAACTGTGGATTTAGGTTGAGGCCTGTAAAATAGGATTTGAATCGGATTCAAGGAATCTTGTTGAGATACTCGGGTATGAGACCCAGTTGAATGTTTTCACTGAAATGTATATACCCTCCTTTATGAGTATATTGGTCTCCTCCAGACGTCGTTGAGCCTGGAGTGTCACGATCTACTTCCTGGAATGAGTGACTCTAAGAGAGAGCACATTACAGGAGTGAGAGATATGGTATAGTCTCGGACTGGGTCCGTAGACCGTCCTCCAGACGTCGTAGATCCTGGATTTTGGACGATTCCTCCCAAACGTCGTAGATCCTAGGAGTAGACTCGGAGTGAGACACCGAGTAGTGTGCACACTTAGAGATATATCGTGACGGGTTATTTGATTGGGCATTGAGATGCCAAGGACGGGTTATATATATATATATGTGTGTGTGTGTGTGTGTGTGTGTGTGTGTGTGTGTGTATGAGCTTTCACTGAGTTGGTTTTGGGCTGAGACCCACATGTGTCGGATTTGGGATGAGTTCCCATTTGTTTTGGGTTAGGCTGAGGTCCCAGGTACTTGATTGGATTTTGGGCCAAGGCCCCATGTTCCATGTTTGAGAAATGGTTTTCGAATGTATGCATGTTTTTTAGTGAAGGACATAAAGGTCTTTTTGTGAAAATATTTTTATAAATTATTTGTTTTGTCCACTCACAGTTTTGATGTTTTGAATGCCCTTCAGGTTGATAGCGGATGCAGGCTGTAGCAGAGACCGAGACATCACACTCCTCCTCCGGATCCTGGCGCTCTCTGGCAGTCCCGGTTGGGCTAATGACAAAAATTCTCTGGTCTGACACTTCGTGTCAGACGGGATCAGGTACGTCCCATGTTAATCTCGGGGGATTTGGGATGGGTCCTAACAAGTGGTATCAGAGCAGGTTGACTCATATGATACTCATGGTACTCTGATACCATTGGTATCAGAGCAGATTTTGCTTTCAGAGTGACGCGCAGGTCGAGGATGTGATGTCTTTGTAGTCATAACAGCCCGTCATCAACCTGATCGTTAGGGTAAGGATAGGTGAAGTCAGTGGAATCGAACCCTAAGCCCTAGTTAGATACGTTTCGCATGAGGTGTGATGGTTTAAAGATTTGATTGGCATAGGATGCCACGTTTTCCGAGAGGTTGGAACCTCAAATAGGATCAATATTAGTTCGAATCTGACGGCTTAGAGCCGTAGTGTTACTGGAGATGGGATCCAGTGAACTGATGGATGTTGTAGGATGACTAGAGAGTCGGGATCGTGGAACAGTCCTGACTGACATGGATTGAAACAAAGTGGAATCAGCTAAGGTTGGACTTTAGGACCGTCCACGATAGAACTGCAAGGATTGGAGATTGTACTGCTAGGAGTAGTCAGGCACGCGAGGACCTTAGTTGAGACTGGTTGGAATCGGAGGGATGTTGACCAGTAGAGGATGCCCGGAGTAGTTGTTGTGTGATGTGATAGGATACGATTGTGACGTGTAGCAGTGGTGCAGTGTTAAGCATGGAGTATGGCCGAGTTCTTGTAAGGATCAACAGTTCCTAGCCGTAGAGTTACGAGAGGACGAGATCCTTAGATTGTGGTTACTGGTTATTTAGACACTATTGTCAGAGTACGACGACTCTTTGGAGTCGAGCGTGAGGAATCACTCGAGATGGACGTGCTGCAACAAGCAGCCGAGTTCGCGATGACCCTAGTTGACAAGTGATTAGACGAGTAACCAGGAGAGTGGTACTTGTTGATCGGACTTCGAGGTGGACCAATCGGTGGATATTTTGTGTTGAGCAGTTGGTGGCGGCGGTGAGTTGACCGCTTAGGTTCGGAGTCTCGGTGGTGTTGTGTGTGGGTTGTGTCCACACGGGTTTGCGGTAGGAACCACCATCGAGGCTGGATTTGTTGTTGGTAGTTGGTGAGACGTGTGGGAAGTTTAGTAAATGTTCATTTTCCGATATGGGTTGTCGGGATGGTCGTACCCAGAGTCGTAGAGTATGAGGGTGGCAGAGCCCTTCCGACCCGAGCGGAGATAAGTGGCGATTGCTCGGTACGAGCAAGGTTTTAGAATTGATTGATTCGCACTTTGAGTGGTGGTGATACGATGACGATAACGAGAGGAGACGACGAGCCACGAGCTGAAGGTAACTCAGTTGTGAGGTGCTCATGGTAAAGTTCTACCACGACGAGGAGGTTTTTTTGGCTAGTGTAGATTCATCTTGGGAATCGTTTGGGAGATGTTTTGGTTGACCGTACCTCCGGAGTTTCGTGTATGCTTGTTTGAGGAGAAATCCAATAGTGAGAAATAGAATGGGTCATTACAGTAGTTATCGATAGTTGTCGTTAATCAGGAAGAATGGACAACGCGCATACTGTCGTGAGGATTAGTGACCGGAGGGTCGGATTTGGTAGTACGCGGAGAATTGACTGCAGATCTTAGCAGGAGCCTGTTGTGACTCTTCGATCGATCGGTACATCGGATAAGGATGAACTGACATCCTTTTGGATGTGCATAAATAATCGTAAACGGATAGACGAGTGGATGTTTACAGACACGTGGATGATGTCCGAGTGAGTGAGGACTTGGACTTAGTTTGTGACCGAGTCGATAGACGTGCCCTAGAGTGGTAGCCATACGATTTCGGTGGGCACTAAGCGGGACGGAGAGGATCCCGAGTGGCGCAGCGTAAGGTATGTGCTATACCTAGATTTGGGTGATAGGTACCCTAGGTCGTGCGGTTGGACGGCATAAGTGTTAGGTGCTGGAATTGGATCCCATAAGGATTGGGACATGCGAATTAGGTTACTGACGTGAACATCGATGGATGAAGCAGAAAAGAATCAATGGAAGTGTTTAATCCTGAAGGAAAGGACTACGCATTACAATAATTATCATAGAGTACTCTTAGTCGGAGTAGAAGGGCTTCTAGCTCAGGAATTGAAATAGTTAAGAATGCTTCCAACATGGTTGCAACTACTCTCGACTTAGAGTACAAGGGCATCTAAAGGATGCATTAGCTAGGGAACTGGAAAGAGGGACATTTTTAGCTCCGAGATTTCGCATGGAAACCGTGCGGTGGTGGTGGTCGCTGAGCGGGATGGAAAGGATCCCAGGAGGGGCGGTTGAGATTATAATAATAATCTAGTTCGGTGGGACTTCCGGACACGCTCATTACACCTGGATGAGAGATAGTGGTTCGTCTTTCCTTTTTATGCGTGAGTATGCTGAATTATGGAGTTACACTTCTTGTTGACTAGGAGTTGATCCCACTAGGTTGGAACCCGAGTATTAGTATCCTTACGGGTACTATGCTAGTGGCTAGTTAGGTGAATGGAGACCTTGCGAGCTAATGGAAAGGTGTTCACTGTAACATGGATGGAACTCCCTGGACAATGATGATTTAGACGTGATCCTAGGGATGGATTCGTGAACTACCTGTTATTCCTTTATCGAGTGTTTGAGGAACCAGATGTAATTGGTAGTCTGATTCGTCGTGGTTGGTCCTTTGGTGGGACCAGAGGATACTTCCTTCCAAAATTACAACTCAGAGGTTGAAAATATACTACAGTTGGGTTGATAAGGATATTGGGCACGTGTTACGATGTTTCAGATATCTCAGTGAACTCGGGGAAGATATCGGGTGTGCAGTAGTCTTCGGATACATGGTTGGAGGATTTACAGGGTCGTCACCTCAAGAGGAGGTTCTGGGTACTTAATCCATTTCGCAACCACCGAGTCGGATGGTACCGACAGAGTGAGAGAATTGAGTGTTTGGTTGAAGGATTTCGCGGATTTTGGGTTCAGTTGAATTATGATGTACCCTTGGGGAGCCTAGTGTCGTTTATGCGAAAGGTGGATCGCACCATGAGATTGTGGATTGACTATCGGTAGTTTAGCAATGTGCTAGTTTGGTACAAGTAATTTTACTTGTGGAGTGCACATGCGTCATTTTATCGTCACCTCTAGATTTTTATGGACGTATAAACTAGTAAAATTTGAGCTACTTTTGGGAGTGATACAATCGTGGGAGGATCACGATAGTAGCTATCAATAGATATCATTGGTTAGTGATGGTGCTAGGTGTCACCTAATGTTGATGAGTGTAGCTGGATTTGTATTCACACTCGCGTTGGATGAACTTTGATGTCATCATCTCTGACTTTCTCTAGGAGGAGCATGATCATAGACCAAGTGGAGGAAAATCCGTGATATAATAGTGTTTACCCTCACGAGAAACAGTGGTATGCCTAGAGGAATGAGTATCGGCTTTGGCTGACCCATGTTGGTGATATGGGTCATGTTATATTTGCTGAGAAAGTAAGTATGGATCGAGATGATCGAGATGAACGAGTTGATCAAGAGGATTGAGTTGGTTGTGGATTGAGCTAATTTGGGATTGGCATTAGCCAATGCTGACGATTGAGATTGGATTCACTCATACTAGATGAGAGTCATTGATTGTCAAGTGGAGGTTAGCCCCGTGATTGCAACTTGTTGACGGAATTAACTCGAAGGGGAGTCAAATGGGTTTGAGATGACTGGCGTGAGCAGGATTCTCAGGAATTGGGGAACGTTTGATTCGACGATAGTAGAGGTTTTGGAAATGACAACGATGCATTGATACACGGATTTAGATTGTGTACTTATGCTGCTCATGAAGGTTTTGCTTATGCAGCTAGGCAGGTGGGGTGTCTTGGAATGAACTATTTACCCGTGTTTGGGAACTTTCCGCGGTGACGTATGTACAGAATGGTTGGATTCACTATCTCCTGGGGAGATGTGCAGGACCTTTATAGATCACCTAAACCTAATGTATTGGTACTCTGAGGGAGTTGAACTCAAGACAGAGGAGTTGGATCGAGCTGGTTAAGGACTATGACTGGACGTTTTAGTTTCCTTCGGAAAAGTGAATATAATAGATGATGCCTCTAATAGGATGCTTGTAGGCTCGTTATCTCTTTTGCATACTATTCATCGACCTTCGATATTGGAGCTCCGGATGTAGGGATGACGCTAATGGTTGATGACTATAGAGTGTTATTGGACAGTGTTCATGTGTGACCTATATGGCTGGCATAGAGGTTCCAGAACAGTTCCAGGTTTCAACCCCACACACCATCATAATGGGGGTCGAGGTAGGTAACTAACAGGACTTATCACTCAGGATCGGTACGTCTTGGATGACGTAGGTCGGTTGACCTCGGAGGTTAATTTGGGAGCTTGGATTTGTTAGTGAATTGGACGATTTGTCTCTAGAGTTCTTGGGGAGTACGTGTTGGACGTGCCTTAAGTGTTGGTCGAGTGACTGGGAAAACTCCGAGAAGAGTTTGAGTTAGTAAGTGATTGGTCCAAATCTGGGATCGGACGGACACGGTCTAGTGTTAGACCATGATGGCAGAATAGTGGTGTGATTGTTGGATTGGATCCGAGATTGACGAGATAGGATAGTTGGATTGGATCTGAGATTGACGAGATACGATAGTCGGATTGGATCCGAGATTGACGGATGGTGACCGTCTAGCGGTAGAGGATTTGGGCTGCCTCATTGAGAGCGCAGATGACAGACTGGGTTCTGAGTTACACCTACAAGGTGGCAGGTATAGTCGATGGGTGTCGGTGTCTTGAGCAAGTTTTTGGGGAGTTAAGTTTTGAAATCCTAGGGACAGTTGAATTACTCTCGGATATGATTGTGGTGGATAAACCGAATTTCAGCATTAACCGTTGGATTGTAGTTGATGTCGGGTGACGTTTGTCTGATATATGTCGTGGATAGAGGTTGGACGTGTACGTGGACATATGGGGGCCTCAGGGTGAAGGCAGGATTTAATGTCAGCAGTTATGGATATGGGTTAGTGCAAATTTTGCAGAAGAAATTCATTAAGGAGGGTAGATTGTAACGACCCTCTCGAATCTACTGGATTAACCAAGGCTTAAGTAAGGATTAATTGGGATTAATCTTGGATTATCGAAGGATCGGGGTAAATGACAATTTTTCCCTCAAAAGGGTGGAAAAGTTTACTTTTGACTCGGGAGGTCCAATGCACATGGACCGAGGACTGTTACGTAGATCGAGATGATACGAGTCCATAGACAGGCTGCACGTCAAAATTTGACATTGTACGGGAAAGTTATGGGTCACGGAAGAATCGATTGTGTTTTACGGTTGCACAGTTTCTAATGGTTTGTCTTATAGTAGATCCCAAAATATCAGTTTTGGGACCATAGGATGAGTGAAATCTTCATTATTCAACTTCTTTGTTTCCTTTCAAACCCATGCCCACCCAAACCCTCTCCATCTTCATGCTTCACCATTTGGACCAGGGAGAGAGACAAAGTGAGAGAGGGACCGTGAGAGTGGCGGAGGATGGTGGAGGCCTGATAGGTCCTCAAATAAACATTATTTTATATTATTTTATACCCTTTATACTTAGCTTTTAATATTAAAATAATAAATAATTAGATAAAATAATTTATTTTGTGATATTTTTTTTAATTAAATAAAGCTTGTAATTTGGAGCATTTTGGCGAAAGAATCGTCGAGATCGGAATATTAACGAAGAAATTATGGACGAAATTCGATTGAATTATATTAATTAATTAATTTACAATTTAAATTAATTCAGTAATTTAAAAGCCCAAAAAAAAATTATTTTGCAGCCCAAACTAAATCCAAGCCCAGATTATGTTGGCCCAGGTCTCAGAAGCCCAGCGAACCTCGGCCCGCGTCACCTGCAATCCCGGCCCAAGTCCTCGCGATCCGGCCCGCTACCTTGCTCCGCTCCAGCTAGACCCGCGTCTCCCCACAATTGCGCAACTATTCCACCTGCCCCGGCACAAGCCCAACAGCTCCAGCAGCCCACCGTACGCCTGCACCCACAGCCCAACTGTTCCACCCACTTGCGCCAGCCCACATGGCCAACATGCTCCCTTTGTCCAGTTTTTGCAGTTTTTCAGCCTAATCCCATCCCTAAAATCATCATTTTTCATCATTTATTTTTGTACTATTTTATTACTATTTTTATATTTTAATTTGTATTTTATTTTTAGTTATTTGTGGCCTCCCTCTATAAATAGGGAGGCAAATTCACTTGTAAAAGGGTCCCCAATTGTCCCCATTTTTTTTCCCATTTTGTTTCTCTTTAGTTTAGGTTCTATTTATTTCTCTCTAGTTTCTCTTCGTTTAGTTCATCTTCTTTCTTTTTATCCTTTATTTTTGGGGACCATTTTAACTTCTTGTAGTTTCTTTTATTTAATTAGATTTCTTTTAAATTCTTATTCTTAATTTATGTTATTTTCATACTAATCCTTAATTTCATTTCTTCTTTACTTTGTTCTTGTGATTTTTCTTTGAGATCTCTTAAACACATTTTTATGCTTTCCTTAAGAAATACCTAGGCTAAGTATTTCTGAAATAACTCTAGAATTTAAGTCCACATTCTTATATATTTTATCCTCCATCTTCATAAGGTTCTAGCCGCTGTTCGGTGTTCCTTATGAATAACATTCCATTGTTTCCATCCACTTTCGAAATCACAAGCTGTTCTTGGATTCCGAAAGTATAACTTTATTTCCCTTACTTAAATTCTTGATATTGTTTCGGTTTACTTATAATTCAATATATGTGTTCGTATTTTCTTTCTAACATTTGTAAATGTGAATATAATTTTCATGTGTTCTACTTTTTGAATTTCATTTACTTCATATGTTTTAGCGCTTAACCTTCAATTTAAAGCTAAGTGTTTATGACCGTTGTTCGGTGCACTTAGAATAGGGTTGAAGAGATTTAAATGTTTGACACACATTGAAATCAATAACATAAGGTGAATCATATTATAAGTGTTTATGATCGCTGTTCAGTGCATTTGTAATATTGAAAAACGTATGCATGTATTTGAGATGATTAAGGTAGCATTTCGTGATTGGTTCAATATGAGCATGATGTTAGAGTGTTGGTAAAAATATGTGTTTGAAGAAAGTTCACTTGCACAAAAGTTAAAGTAGAAGTAGCCCCCCCCCCCCCCCCCCCCCCCACCCCATTTAATTCTTTATTATTTTATTATTTTATTATTTTATTCTTTATTTCATTAATTCATTAAATTTTTTAAACTTTAATTCATTTATTCTTTAATTCGTTATTATTTAATTGTTTAATTGTTTAATTGTTTAATTGTTTAATTCATTATTCTTTTTAACTAACATATTATTAATGTTCCCTAATTTCCCCCGCTTAAGAACGATCTCTATTTACCAATACTACATCTACACAAAAAAGGTTTAAATTGCATAACAACCGAATTATGTGTTTAATTTAATGCGTAGTTTGGGCTTTATCAATTTTTGGCGCCGTTGCCGGGGAAATTAAAAATCATTTTTAATATGTTGGTGTATGTATATAAATTGTGCATATTATACTTGTTTATATTTATTTTACTTTGGTTCATAGTTTAATTGTTCATCACTTTAATATACTTGTTTATAATTCTTATACTTGTTTATATTTTATTTATCCATCTTATTTTTGTTCTTTTTATTTTTTTGTTTATATTTGTTTATTTTTATTTTTATATTTGTACATATTATACTTTTTCTTAATGTTTATCTTTATACATGTACATATTGTACTTGTTTATTATTTTTATTATTTTTATACTTGTTCATAACTTTTATTTTTATGCTTGTTTATAATTTTGATTCGTATATTTGTTCTATTTATTTATTTTTTATAATGTTCGTACTTTATTTGTTCTTATTATGTTTGTTCATAATTTTCATAATTTTTTTATATACTTGTTCATATTATAATTTTTTATGTAAATTTCAATTTTTATTTTACTTGTTGATTCTTATACATACATATTCATAATTGACTTTCATTTATGTTTGTTTATAATTCTTATATTTGTCATATTATGCTTGTTCATACTTGTACATAATATTTTTTCTTTTTACTTGTTCATAAATGCATATGGTACATGTTCACTTTTCCTTATTTTTACTTTTATTTATTATTTGTTTTTTTATAAAAAAAACATAAAATTCGTAAAAAAAAAATTATTTCATTTATTTAAATATTAAATTCCGAAAAAAAATTTAAAAAAAATTAATTTTTTTTTTGTATATATACATTTACTTTCCAACTTTCTTTAGTTTTAGCTTCATGTTAGTGCTAATTGATTTTGTGAATAGATGTTGTATATATGTACTTGTTATTTTTCATACTTATTCATAATTATTATACTTGTCTTAATTTTCATTTGTATACTTGTTCATAATTTTTATTTTTATAAATTGTTTATGTAAATTCGAACTCTTATATTACTTGTTCATTTTATTTTATTTGTGGATGTATTTATTTAAGTTTTGTATTATTTGTGGATATATTTGTACATCTTTGTCTTTTTATTCATAAATTGTTCATACTTGTATAAATTGTTCATATGTAAATTGTCATGTTATATTTGTAAATTGTGCATAAAGACATACTTGTAAATAGTTCTTGCATTCATGCATTAGTCTCGGCTATATGTAGATCACTTGTGCTTCAAGTTTAGATTTTGATCTTTAATCGGTGAAGACTCTTTTGTTAACTCTCACCTACGGTGATTGTTAACACTTGAGTTATCTTAATTCCTCTGGAGTAAGAAATTTTCGCGGTTGATGTTTAGGACAAGAGACGATACTCATAACGGATTTTGGGTCTAAGAAAGGGACATCAATGGAGTTTAAACCTCGGGATGTCTCAAAATTAGCCCTGCCTCTTGTGTTTGTTCTTTCTAACCTGATCACCTTTGAACTTCCCCAAACAGTTGAATTAATCCAAGATATTTACTTGGGCCGCACAAACGTAGAAGTTTCCATCTAAACTTTGAAGCTATGTGAACTATATATATCTTTGACTTCCCCTGACATGTAAATATTGTTTATGTCTTAACTTACATTATTTGTCATGAAAAATTTAATTTGCATCTTTAGTTTAATTTACATTACATCTTTAATCTAATTTGCATCTCTAACTTGCATTTTTGACAAATTTAATTTAACGTGCACTTTTGACTAACTAACTTGCATCTCTGTTTAGGCTGGATGGACGTTAAATTTCAAGCGCTTGTTGGGAGGCACCTCGATGTGTTCCCGAGATGTGAATGAGTCATCAACTCAGATTTGCTATCTTTCACCCTTCACTCTCTTTATTTTGTTTACTTAATGTTTTTCTTGTTTTATTTTTGTAAATCATTTTCCTTACTTCAATTCTATGTTCAAATACTTCTTATTTTCCTACATTGAGGACAATGTAGAATTTAATTGTGGGGGAGTGGTTTATAATTTTAATTGTACAATAAAATTGTTTTAAAAAATTAAAAAAATAAATAAAAAATTAAAAAAATTGTTTATTGCTTTCTTAAAATTTTTGGTTTAACTTAGTGTTTTTTTACGAGTATTAAGTTGCCCTTTAACTTGTCAATGATATAAATGAATGGAAGTGAATATGTTATGGCTATAAAGATGATCACTATAACTTGAATTTGTTTGTTAATATTTTGTGATTAAGTGTTATAACTTGTAGATAATGCATGTAAATTGGTACATAAACGAGCATGTGAAGATAAGTATGAATCATTTGAACCTTATGTGAGCTTTAGAACCTTATATACAGCTTTGATGAGTGGTTCATAAGTTCTTTGTTTAAATTGATATACATATGCCTCATAACTGCTTGCAATAGATTTTTAATGAACTCTAGAGTACTAGAACTTATTCCATGTGATTTTCAAAGCTTTTAAGTCAATAAAGTCTCTGATTTTGGATATGATTAAGGCATTAGGGTTAACACCACAAATTCAAACATCCATGTTCCCTATTTTGTGCGCACAAGTTACGACCCCCTTAGTTTTAACCCCTTTGAACCTACATTAAGCCTTTATTTCATCACCATGATTATCTAAACACTTGAGCTTAGTATTTACATCTTTCACCCTTGTTCCAAGTACTCAGTTGAAGACACAAAGATTGTGTGAAGAGAAATTGATGATGTTTTGAAGACTTTTATGTATATGGATTTACTTACTCAAACTTTGTTGTATTTTTGACACATGTTATTACCTTGATATATGAAAAAGAAAAAAAATAATAATAATAAAATGAAAAAAAAAATGTATTGAGTTTCTATCAAGGTAATAAAGTTTGATTATGTAATGTTTGAGTTAAATCCTTTATATTTGTAGATCCAACACAAAAAAAGAATTCGAAGCCCAACATGATGAAGTTTGGCCTATGTTCAAAGGGATGAATTCATGATATCATTGCACTAAGGTCGAGAAGTTATGTTATTTTTTGGGAATCTTTTGAGTCTTGGAACGAATTTGAGCACCACTTGTCCTATATATTCCTTACCTCTAAACTTAGCCCCATTACAACCTTCGTAAAGACCTTATGATCCTTAAGATGGTAAATTTTGATTAGTTGAGTTAATCACTTGAGTAAGCTTATGGTTTTTGGTTCATTTGTGCAAGTATGTTTTTTTTTTATCTTGAGGTGTTTGTTTGAGATTTTGCAAAAGTATTTCATTTCTATTATGTGAGCATTTTTCTCACATACTTTGAGTGCAAACACAAACCCTTACAAAATTGAGTGAATATTCTTGTGAGTTGATTCATACTTGTTTTATTCATGTTAAGATCCATTTCACCATATTTACTCATTATCTTACTTGTTAAAACATTTTGTTACAATATACTAACTCTTGAATTCCATATACATAATTGCTTTAAGTGAAAATTTTTGATGCCATGATAATAATGAAATATTGAGAAAATGGTTAAAGGTTTACTTGTTTTGAATTCGTAGTTTAATTTTAGTATTTACTAGGGACTAGCAAAGTTTAAGTGTGGGGGTATTTGATAGGTCCTCAAATAAGCATTATTTTATATTATTTTATTACCTTTTATACTTATCTTTTAATATTAAAATAATAAATAATTAGATAAAATAATTTTTTTGCTATTTTTTGTTTAATTAAATAAAGCTTGTAATTTGGAGCATTTTGGCGAAAGAATCGTCCCGATCGGGAATATTAACGAATAAATTATAGACGAAATTCGATTGAATTATATTAATTAATTAATTTGAAATTTAAATTAATTCAGTAATTTAAAAGCCCAAAAACATTTTATTTTGCAGCCCAACTAAATCCAAGCCCAGATAATGTTGGCCCAGGTCTTAGAAGCCCAGCGAACCTCGGCCCGCGTCACCTGCAATCCCGGCCCAAGCCCTCGCGATCCGGCCCGCCGGCTCGCTACCCTGCTCCGCTCCAGCTTGACCCGCGTCTCCCCACAATCGCGCAACTATTCCACCTGCCCCAGCACAAGCCCAACAGCTCCAACAGCCCACCGTACGCCTGCACCCACAGCCCAACTGTTCCACCTGCCTGCACCAGCCCATTACCCAACTGTTCCACCTACCTGCACTGCACAGCCACCTGCCCCAGCACAAGCCCAACAGCTCCAGCAGCCACCGTACGCCTGCACCCACAACCCAACTGTTCCACCCACTTGCGCCAGCCCACATGGCCAACCTGCTCCCTTTGCCCAGTTTTTGCAGTTTTTCAGCCTAATCCCATCCCTAAAATCATCATTTTTCATCATTTCTTTTTGTACTATTTTATTACTATTTTTATATTTTATTTTGTATTTTATTTTTAGTTCTTTGTGGCCTCCCTCTATAAATAGAGAGACAAATTCACTTGTAAAAGGGTCCCAATCTGTCCCATTTTTTCCCATTTTGTTTCCTCTCTTTAGTTTAGGTTCTATTTATTTCCTCTCTAGTTTCTCTTCTTTTAGTTTATCTTCTTTCTTTTTATCCTTTATTTTTTGGGACCATTTTAACTTCTTGTAGTTTCTTTTATTTAATTAGATTTCTTTTAAATTCTTGTTCTTAATTTATGTTATTTTCATATTAATCCTTAATTTCATTTCTTCTTTACTTTGTTCTTGTGATTTTTCTTTGAGATCTCCTAAACACATTTGTATGTTTTCCTTAAGAAATACCTAGGCCAAGTATTTCCGAAATAACTCTAGAATTTAAGTCCACATTCTTATGTTTAGCCTCCATCTTCATAAGGTTCTAGCCGCTGTTCGGTGTTCCTTATGAATAACATTCCATTGTTTCCATCCACTTTCGGAATCACAAGCTGTTCTTGGGTTCGAAAGTATAGCTTTATTTCCCTTACTTAAATTCTTGATAATTATTTCGGTTTACTTATAATTCAATATATGTGTTAGTATTTTCTTTCTAACATTGTAAATGTGAATACAATCTCCATGTGTTCTACTTTTTGAATTTTCATTTACTTCATATGTTTTAACGCTTAACCTTTAATTAACGCTAAATGTTTATGACCGCTGTTCGGTGCACTTAGAATAGGGTTGAAGAGATTTAAATGTTTGACACACATTGAAATCAATAACATAAGGTGAATCATATTATAAGTGTTTATGACCGCTGTTCGGTGCATTTGTAATATTGAAAAACGTATGCATGTATTTGAGATGATTAATGACAGGACCCATCCCAATCCCCACGAGATTAACGTGGGATGACCCTGCTCCCGTCTGACACGGAGTGTCAGACAAGGGATATTTCCGACCTTTGCTCTCCTGGGCTATCAGAGTACGCAAGGATCCGGAGGAGGAATGTGATATCTCAGTCTCTCTACAGTCCACATCCGATGTCAACCTGAAGGGCAGTCAAAACATTAAAAGCTGTGAGTGGACAAAACAAAAGTTATAAACACATTTCCATAAAGTCATTTGTACCCTTCACTAAAAAGCATGCATCCATTCGAAAACCGTTTAACCAAAGAAACCATATGTGGGAACTAAGCCCAAAACCGTAATCGAAAGAAACCAATAGAAGCAACCATACGGGCCACTGCCCAAATCCATAAGGGACTCAGCCCAAACCGTAATAAAAACCAAGTACAAGGGCCATTGCCCAAAACCTGTGCACATCACATATCGCATAACCTTATATCATATATACATATAATTCACACAACCAATCATGTCACGGTTTCCAAAGCTACGCGTGTGCTACCCTGGGTCTCAAACCCAAGTCTTCTCAAGGTCAAAGTCAATGTCCGCAGACCACTAACCCTACCCGAGGTTATAGTAACCAGCCTTCTGAGAGTAAGGAACCCAACTGGGGTGACTCCCACTCAATTAGTGCTCCGTGACTACTCCGGGGTCCACCCATGCCAACGACCCTCCCTGGAGGAGATAATAGAAGTAAAGGAAGGTATATGAACATATATATACATAACATAAATATTCATGCCTAGTTCCCCTGAACCGTCATGATCTATAGCATCCATGCCATCATATATATATATATATGTATATATCGACAACATCTTCCATGCCTGGTTCCCATAAACCGTCATGTACCTAATGACCTGATAAATGTTCATGCCGGTTCCCATAAACCGTCATGAACTCGGAAATCCATGTAGGGTCCCTAACCCGAAATCATAACCGTAAAGTAACTGGGTCTCGTGCCCGAACATATGAAGTCAGCTGGGCACCGTGCCTGATATCTCAGTGTCAGTCACGACTCCAATCATAGTGATGCGTGCAACCATCCATCCAGGACCGTCCTCAATCCTGGTATGTCGTCGTGAACGAATCAACCGACGCGACCACCACAAGATCATTGTGCACTCATCATCGATCGCTATCCTGAACCGTCTGCACTCCGAAGTCGAGCCTCCCCAGGCTTCCCGACCACGAATCGTGCATTCGTGACCTCTCCGGAAGGAACACATCTCAATCCGGAGGCGAGCGTCACGTCGTCCGTTGCCGTGCACCAAGCACCTGCCGCGACCACGACTCAGACCCGTAGGTTATCAATAGGGTCATATGCCCGAGACAAAATCAAATGGGTCTTATACCCGAGTTTATCCTTTTGGAAATCCAAATCCATTTCGTTTAAACCATTAAAGAAATACAGACTCGTATAAGTACCGTATAAGCTGAAACCTCGAAATACGTGTTTTATACGTAACCACATACAAATGCACCCATGGCATTACCAAACATGTATGAAAACATATAATAAACATTTATGCATGCACCAATTTAGAAAACAAAGGTCCACTCACAGACCGTCCGAGCTGTCACCTCGATTACGTGTCATACGGCTCTCCCGAGCCAATCACCGTCACCGGGACTCCCAAACCTGTCCAAATCGTAATAGAAGGTTAATAATAGCATCATTAACCTCTCATTGAAGTCCCATAATTTTCCCGATTTTCTAACTATTTTTAAAAACCGATCCTAAACCTTCTGATGCCCCGAACATTATCGAAACGGTGTCCGATCGACACGAAACTAGTCCCAAAATGTTCGTTACATCGAATAGAGTGTTTCGTATGTTGGACACTTCCCCAAATAGTGGGACAATCGCCCTCACGTGCCCAAGACAGGCCCTGCGCGTGGGCTTCACAACGCCAGGGTACTGTGGATCATCTTCAAGCTCCAGACCGGTCCGAACCGGCCCGGTCCTGTGCAGGCGGTCCAGCCGAACCGGCATGACCGGTTCAGGCGTTTTTCCTCCTTGTTTTGGTCGATTCCAACCCTAATTAATCCTATAATTCCTATTTCTTCATTCCCTATCATTTCTAATCATTAAAACTAATCAAAACCACATAAAACTCATGGTTTGAGTTTGAACCCAAACGGTTCATTATTCCCCGATCAACCTCCACGGTGTCTCAGTCGTTAAACCCATTAAAAACCTTCATATTAAGTCCCTAGAAACCTAACAATCACCTCCTAGGCACCCAAAAGCACCATAATGCATAAATTGAAAAATGGAAAGGATTGGGCCTAACTAGGTGCGTTCTTGGGTTCAAGGCCACCGTCCACGGCGGCGTGGCTTCCAGCCGGCCACCATCATCCACCCAATCCTCCTCTCAGCCTCTGGGCCTTGCCATGATGTTCAAAGGGGGTAAGGGTTTGGTTTTGGGTGAATGTTGGGTGAGAAAATGAGATCGGGTTGTGTTTTTTAATGGAAGAAAGAATGATCGATGCATGTATGTGAATTAAGGGCCAATGGATGGGTGACACTTTTCACTCATCCATAGGGTAGGAACTAAATATCTGGGGCCCACTAGAGTCCAAAAGTTAGGTTATTTCGTAATTCGTGCAATAGTGCACTTGAACTTCCGTTGAACTGTAACTTCGTCGGCCAACGTCCGAATTCGACGTGCCGCCTGCCTACGGATTCGTATCAATCCCGCTCTATGTAATAGTCTTTGGCTCTCGGCCATTGGACATCCCGGTCAAAAGTCAACATTTGACCCCTTTTAACCATAATTACCAAAATGCCCTTAAACTTCGAACGTCATAACTTCTTCCTCGAATGTCGGAATTGAACGTGCCACCTTTCTATGAAATCGTGACGTCCTAAACTGTGTCACGGTCATCGGTCAAAGTCCATTTGACCGCCAGAATGAAAAGTCAACATTTTGCCCATACCTAGGGGCAAAACGGTCATTTTGCATCGTTCGTCCGATTTCGCTCAACTAATCACCGATGAAAATTGGTTCAATATGAGCATGATGTTAGAGTGTTGGTAAAAATATGTGTTTGAAGAAAGTTCACTTGCACAAAAGTTAAAGTAGAAGTAGAATTAAGTTCTTAATTGTTTTTATTTGTTTTCTTTATTATATGATTACAATCTTTCAAACCCCTCATTTAATTCTTTATTATTTTATTATTTTATTATTTTATTCTTTATTTCATTAATTCATTAATTTTTTATTCTTTAATTCATTTATTCTCTAATTCTTTAATTCGTTATTATTTAATTGTTTAATTGTTTAATTCATTATTATTCTTTTAACTAACATATTATTAATGTTCCCTAATTTCCCCAGTTAAGAACGATCCCTATTTACCAATACTACATCTATATAAAAAGGGTTTAAATTGCATAACACCCGAATTACGTGTTAATTTAATGCGTAGGTTTGGGTTTTATCAAGGCCATGGTGGTTGGCTGGAATCCATGAAACTAAAGCCATGGTTGTGTTCTTTGAGCTCAAACAAGCCTATAGGTGCAAAAATGGAAGGTTTTGGACGACGAAAGTGCCGGAACACGAGCTCAAAGTTTGGCCGAAATTTTGGGAGCTCATATCTTCAAAAACTAGGTACTTTCTCAAAATTCTGAGCTCAGATTTGGATTCCTTGGTTCGAGTAGTATGATTTCCATATAAAGAATCTAAGATTTGGTTGAGAATGAAAGAGTTATGAGGTTGAAAATTTGGACAAAATGGGGTTTTCCAGTCGTCGTCTCTAGAGAGGATGATGACGTCAGTGTTGACTTTTTGATGACATCAGCATTGACTTGTGGTGTTGACTTTAACCGTTGATTAATGACGTTAGCATTGACCCGTTGACTTTTTGTTGATTGAACATTGACCAGTGCGTATGAGCGCCTGGGCAACGAGTTTGAGGTCAAATCAGTCTTGTTTGAAAGATTTCGACGTTCTGAATCCAATGGTGGTGGTTTCAGGTCGATCAAAGATCGTTTGATATGTCAAATGGAGGTTTTTCTCCTTAGGAAACGTGTTCGGGACACGTTCTGTAACAACCCGTACCTTCGGAAGGGTAAAAATGTAATTTTGTAAAAGTTTTGTATATAAAGGACTATTTTGCCCTTATGAATAGTAGGCTAAAAGTTGACTTTTTGAATTTCCGATTGGATGAGTGTTGACCATTGACCGTGACGTAGTTTAGGATGTCACGAGTCCGTAGACAGGTGGCAGTTCGATTCGGACAATCGGAGAAAAAGTTATGATGTACGGAAGATTGAGGGCGTATCGTAATTTCGATTAAATGAGGAAAATGTTGATTTTTTGGTAAATTAATAATTTTCACGTAGACCGAGGACCGTTAGGTAGGTCTCGATGTCCTGAGTACAACGACAGGCGGCACGCTGTCATCGGACGTCGGACGGAAAAGTTACGGGTCTAGAACGTTCGAGGGCAAACCGGTAATTATCCAATTGAGGGGTATTTTGGTCTTTTCCCACAGCCCAATCAGATAAGGGCAAGTGGCAGGATATTTTGTGCTGACCTATGGATGATGGACACGTGGGAGTGACTGGATGGTTCTAAAACGTTCCAAAGTGTGCACGGCCACACTTTGCACAAAATCAAACCGTGCTTTGGGTTTGAACGCAGAGAAACAGAGGGTGAGAGATTGGAGAGATTGATCGATTCTGTGCAAGGGAGAGTGAAGAGTGATTTGTGAGAGTGACAGAGAGAAGTGTTTGAGCTGGTGATCGTGTTTTTGTGGAGAAATCGTGCACGGCGGCACGGTGGTGGTGCGGCGAAGTTCTGGGAAAACAGGGAGACCGTGAGAGTTTGGTGGTGGCTACGCCGTGTGGTGCTCAAATCAAGGCAGTAGGAGCCGTAGAAGGTTGCAGGTGACCCAACGAACACTGTGGCACGCGGCGATGCGCACGGCGGAGACGGAATCTAAAGGTGAGTTTTCTTCCTCTGTTTTTCCCGTCAATTTCATTTTGAAAGTCGTGAAGGTAGGATGAGAATCGAGGGGATTGGTGAGTACAGTGATGTTTAGGGAGGCCCTAGGAGTGGTCTAGGACGGTCGCCGTGACGGGGGAGTACACGGCGGAGTTCAGGCGACGGCGAGTACTCTGTACTCTGTTTTGGCCGTGAGTTCAAATGGGAAGTCGTGGACTTCCGGGTGAATCGAAGGTTTCTGTGAGTGGGAGTGACTCAGTGAGGTCTTAGGGAGAGGTTGGAATCGCCACCGTGAAGGGGGAAGCACTGGACGGCCGGAAGGAAAACAGGGGGTCGTCTGTGTTTTCTTTCGAGCTTCAGTCGTGAAGCTGAGGGTTGAGTCGAACCAGGAGAGTGAGGGGGATGATTCCTGGTGCTTGGACGAAGCTATAGGAAAAGAGAGGAGATGGAATGGTGGCTGGACGGCGGAGAATGGTTCTCGCCGGTCTGGGTTGCAGCCTGGTGCGAACCGGGTTCGATCGAGGAAGACGGTGGCACTGTAGCAGGCGCGTGAGGCCCACGCGCAGCCACTTTGGGCGGCGCGTGGAGGCGCGTGGGGAGGAATCCGGCCAAGCTTCCAACATGGTTTTGGTTCTAAATGTCCTAAGGAGTTCATTGGTATGGTTTTCGGGTGAATCGGACGATGTTAGGAGGTTGTTCGGGAATCCGGACGGTTTAGGGTTTATGAATAAAATATTATTTAATTCCCGAAAAATTGGGGAAATTAGGGTTAGTATCCTTGATGTGTTTGTGACCCTATTTGGTGCATATTGACAGGATGGGAGGCACCCGAGACGGTCGAAGAGCGCACGGAGCGCGATTGACTCGTTCTGATTTGTGAGTGGACTCTTTCTTTAAACCCGAGCATGCCTAACTGTTTTACTGTTTTATGATATTAACTATGTTTTTATGCTTCTTAATGATGAGTATATGTGGTTGATGTGTTTGCACGTGATTCGAGACATTTTCGTGATTTTGCACGTTTTTCGAGAAAAGCTGATTTTTCGATTTTAAAGCTATGTTTGGAGATTTTAATCGATAAGTGTTTTCCGAAGATGATAAATGGATTGTGAAACATAATTTGTGATTTAACGTGAGTTTTGGGTATAAAAGTAGATCTCCGGATTTGGGTTCGGAATGTCGGTTCTGGACACCGGAAGGGCTTCGAACCGGGAATTTCGAATTCGAGTTTGGTTTTGGATTTGGAAATGGTTTTACATTGAATTTGGATTGGATTTGCTGGATCTGGATATGGGTTTAAAGACCCGGATACTGATTTTACGGGGGACGGGCCCGGATTGAGTTTAAAGACTCGGGAGTTTAAAGACTCGGATATTTATGATATTACCCCCATAGGCCTATTGAGTTTAAAGACTCGGGAGTTTAAAGACTCGGATTACATTTAAGGCCTAGTTGAGTTTAAAGACTCGGATAGACCCAGCAGATTTGATCGGAAAATGGTATTTTATAGTGTATCTGTTTCTTATGATATTTTATAGTGCTACTGTTTCTTATGATGTTTCATGGTTTATAATTAGTTTACTCACTGAGTTAGGCATGTGATTTCAAAACGGAGGGAGCAAAGTGTTTTAGTTCTTAGTTTGGATTTAATAATAAACGGTTTCAAACTTTAATTTTCTTTTGGTCCACTCACATCTTTTGGTTTTAAATTTTCCCTCCAGGTCGTGGTGATAGCGCTGGGGTGAACGTTGAGGCAGATATCGAGGCATAGAGCTTACGACGTTCTTCCGTTGCGGGACTAGCATTGTAGGATTTTTGTGCCCATTTTGTAGAACTATGCTCTGACTGACTGTTGTCATATATTTACTCCTTCGTCTGATAGTTTTTTTATGGGCTTGTAGTAGTAGTAGTAAGGTTATTTTTGGTACTGTAAGTGTGATTGTCAGACGGGAGCAGGGTTCGTCCCGGGTATCGAGGTGATATTTGGGACGGGTCCTGACACGTTCTCGGTCCTAGGACTTTTGGGGGTTTTATATATGGACTTATATAGGTTGATAGTGACCCTTGTGGGTGATTTGGACAGGCCCAGACGTCCTAGAGGCTTTGGATTAGCGTACGGCTCATGGTTCGAGTGCGCAACAGTACTGTGAGTGGACAGTTTCTTTCATAACTCTAATGCATGCTTAGATATATATGTTTTCACTGATTTTATGGTATATACTAATTCTGATTATGGTTATGTATTGTATAACGAATGGTTTAAGTATATTCTAGATATGGCTTCTGGTTATTGATCTTATAATGGTTTTGGAAAACTGGGATTTGGGCATGGTGCCCTAGAGTCAACAGTTTTGGGCTGGTGCTCGTACGATAGTTGTTTTGATTTATTTTCGTGTACTAAATTATGTTCTGGTTTGGATTCGGTATGCTGGGTTGATAAACCTCGAGCGATTGGATCGCTATATCCGGAGTTGGACTCAGTAGATTCCCAGAGACGGGCTCAGATGTAAATGGGATGGACCCCACACGTACCGACGAGGATGGACCCTGTAGATCCCATACTCTCCTACCGGTAGTGCACATGGGATGCTAATTGGACTAGCCACGTACTAGTTGGACCAGCATGATAAGGTTTGTCATTGAGCTGGCTAGGCTAGCAATACCAGGTTTGGTATGTACTTTGATTTGCGGTTTATTTAATGATTGTGTAAAGGTTTTTAAAGTGGCTTAGAGTCGACAATTTCATTAGTATGTGGGCCCGAGGGCTTTTATATTTATGTGATTTTGGTTTGGAACCAGTGTTTATATGGAAATTGCGGGTTTAGTTGAAAACAAGGTTTTTTTGGCTATGCATGCATGTTTTCTAAAACAGAGGGTTAAAAGATGTATTTCGGAAAATGGTTTTCCAACATATTATTTTCTGTCCACTCACACTTTATTTTTGGTTTTGGTAACCTCCAGATTGGTTGAGGAAACAAGCTGCAGGGGAGGTTGAGGTATCACGGTGAGTGCGTACTCTGGTCTTGTTTGATAGTCATGTTCCCTAGTCTGACACGTGGATAGGATATTTATGTTCGCAAGGGTAAAATTAGTCAATTTAGGGAGATGTGTCAGACGGGAGCACGACCTTCCCTGCTAATTCCGGGGACATTAGGGGGCGAGACGTGTCATTCGAAAACTTGCCCATTTGCATTTAATGACTAAAGAGTATAAGCTACTGAACATTTTTGGGTATTTTCCAGCATAGAACTTCTATAGTAACAAAGATGTTTAATTCTATCAAGACAAAAAGATGTTGTCGTGAAACACCGACAAAGTTATTTTATTGTGAAACACTGATAAAGATATTTTGTCACAACCTATATAACCTATAGCGACAAATGCAGTTTGCCAGCATAGAACATCATAACCAACAAACACCTTTGTTGCCATAAACGCTCTATTGCGACAAACATATTTGCCATGTTAGATATGCTATGGCAACAAATATGTTTGCCAAATACATTTGTCGGCTAATATTTTCTTTCACAGTGAAGACGTATCCGACGACTAAAACTTATGGGGTTAAATTTTTTGCCGCCAGAGGTTTGTCACGGAAGAAAATCTTAGCCGGCAAAATTTAAAATTCCATCATGAAAGTCTTTGGCAGCGAGGCTCCTGACGAACTGGCGACGAAGTATTTCGCCTTTCCATGACTCAGCTTCAGTATTTCACTTCTTGCATGTTAATGCAAATGATATATTGTCAACACATGTGTTGATTTTTTTACACGAAATGCGATATCAGTGTTTTTACATGACATAGTCAGCCATCAATTTAAGAGGGGTCTTTCATAAAATATTTTAAAAATTATATAACATTTAATGAAGTATAACTTAATAATTAATGTATTTCTATTAAATTAATAAAATATTATCAAACTAAATAAAATTTTAAAAGTATGTCATAATATTACTTATTCATTATATAATTATTCTCGATGATTTTTTATTCTTTGAAATTGATAATTTATATTTAATTTTTTATATATTTTTTTATAATAAAAATATATATTAACTAATTTAAATAAATATTCAACTCGAATTTAAATATCTCTATTAAAAATATTATATATATATATATTGCTGAAAAAAAAATATTTTTTATATATTATATATTAGTGAGGGGGAGCCAAGAACCCACTGAACCCCATTACCTCCGCCATTATCACATCAGTTCATACACATTGCCAATGTTTTGGTTTTATTTTTGAACAATGTTGTAAAGATTATATTTAATTATAAATCATACAATTATATACATAGAATCTATCAACATAAATAAGGTCATATATGGATTAGTGTACGTGTAGTTTACAAATATGGCGTATAAATATGGTCTCATACAATGTTGTTTTTTCCAAACATGGATTCTTGCCTTGAGATGTGAGGGTTATAGCCATTTTCACCCAAAATTAAGTCCTTTAAGATTTTAGGTTTAGCCTAGTTGAATTCAATTAGTCCATTACAATTTAAGTTTCAATTAGTCCTATTTTTGTAGGAGTAATTGACGCATTTGTTGTAATTTTTCTTTTCTTTTTATCACGCTTTTATTTATATATATGTATGTACTTGAGGGGTAAGACTTATTATATATATTCCCTTGATTAGATGTATCTTTATGTTTATTAATGAAATTTACTCATACCGTGGATTTTTTTTTTCTTTAAATCTAATACGTAAGTTTAGTCCATCTGAAAATCGGATTCAAAGGTCATCCTGACTAAAATAATAGGACATTCACCCAAAAAATGCCAACAACAAAAAAAGAAAAAAGTAAAGTGAGGGTTGTATTACACACAAAAAAGAAATGCATGCAGAAATTATGTAGGAAAGTAAAACCAGATCATGAGTTATACCACACAATATATATTTTTATGCATAAATCTTTAAGTATTCATCCATCCGAATGTATTGTACTTCTGGATAAAGCCTAGAAGCTTCTTGTCCCTCTTCCCCTATTTCAAAATTTGTAAGAACACCTTCATAGAAAAGGTGATACAAATGCCCAGCGACTACCTGCTCTTCATACTCCATACCTGCATGCATACAGTACATTATTAGTACAGGTTTATCTATCAGTACGTCTTATATATATAGGAATGCTAGTATGCTACAAAACCGACCATTTGAATTCACTAGATAAAAATGTTATTATAATTAAACCATTTATTTTGTATATTGTCGTATGTTCCGAAGATGATTCCTACAAAAATTCATCTAAATTGATAATCGTTTAACCTACGTATACCTTTCATAGAAGTAAGCCAGTCTTCTTCAGAAATAGTGATCTCTTTCAGTTTCTTTCCAGTAAGAGTTTCCCAAATCTCGACCAACTGTTTGTGAGTTAATATGTTTTCTGGTGGACGAAGATACAATGTTTTATTCAATGTTCGCACATCGTCGATCGTTTTTATTGTGTATATTGCAACGTCATCTTCATCTATAAAAGTTACTGCGTAATACAACAAGAAAAATAAAAAATTAATAATATATATAATATTAAAAACATAGAACGTACATCGATCATCACATGTACGTACCCTTTTCGTTATATATATATATATATTAATATAGAACCATTTATTCTCTGATTAAATAAATATTTCAAGATCATCTCCGTAATTTAAAAATATTGGTGGTCGTTTAATAGTTTATAAGTATCAAATAAATCAACAGTTTTGTAAATGGTTGAGATTTTCATGATGGAACGTCAATATATATATATATATATATATATATATACATGAGAATGAGTAAAGATATCTAATTTTGTTGGTTTTTTTGAATAAATGATCTTGAAATAATTATTTAAGAGTTGAATAGTTTCGATTATAACTTATATATAACCACAATTAGATAATTCAAAATTGTGGTACAAGAAGTTACCAAAGCAAGTATATATATATATATATATATATTAGTAAATAAAATATAATTTGTACCTTTAGTGTTACCATCTCCATATATAAAGACTTTGTCTTTTGGAGGAACGAGTGTTCCCATCTGTGAAAGGTTACCAACAAAAACTCCAGCAAAGCAAGCACCACATACATAAGTAAATGGTATTTGAGCTTCTTCTATTGCCTTTCTCACAATAATTTTGTCATCAAATGTCACTCTTCCTGGTTCAAGTGCGTGCGCCATTCGTGGTGGATCCATTCCAAACTCTGATGGTAAAAAACGCTGCACCAAAATGGCCATAAGGGAAAGGGAGAGATAATATACCATATTTTTCTTAGTTCATACATATATTGATTTTCGTACTAAATCACCTTAATATTTCCTGCTTGCTTGATAGCTTCAACGAGCTTGAGCTGTAACAAAAGGTACTGCACCCCAGCCATGGCACAAATGACAACATCAACAAGCTTGACAGCTTCCACAAGGCTCTGGAAGTCAGAAAATGAGCCCTCCACAAGGTGAGCCCCTTGCTTCTTAAAGGACAAGAGAATCTGCAGCTTTTCTGTGTCAAAGCCAAGCTCTTTCCTTTGAAGGACATAGGTTGGGTGGCCTTGGGCTATGCTTTCTTTCACAATCCTTCTCCCTATGTACCCAGTCCCACCTACCACAAGAACCTTGCTCTTTCCACTACTCATCTTCAATATATTTACTTCTTGTTATTTGCTTCTTAACACCAAATGTTAATGCAAATGAAAGCACATATATATACAGTTCTTACTCAATATTGTCAATACGTGTGCTGATTTTTCCACACGTAATGTGATATATATGAGTGGATCGGGAATATTACCCAACAGTTAGTCATTGAAAAACAAGTAATTATATATGTCGCTTTTACCAAGTTGATATCAACAAGTAGTCATTGAAGAACATGCCCCACCTAGTTAATAATGCGCATGTGTTTCACATCCATTCATATACATTGCCAATATTTTTACTTTTTAACACAAAGGGAAATTGTATTTATAACCATACCCTAGAACAAATTGAATCCAATATCAATATAAATAGGATTATAGTTGGATAAGTGCGCGATTTACAAATGCGTCATATAAGTGTTAAAATGTGGCCTCTATAACATTTTCCTTTATGATTAATGTTATTTTTTCTTAGCAGTAAAATAATATGACAACCTTTGAGAGATCACATGATTTGCAAACTATACACTAATATAGGTAGGACCCACAAGTAAAGCAGGCTATATATATTAGTGTGTGATTTGCAAACATAAAATACTAGCATCCCATCTTGGTGGTACCGGTCTTTTCATATCACCCTTTCGATATCAAATTGTCTTTGTACATGTACCATAATCTAAATCGTTTATTTTCTAAATTATTTTTTCAAGATCATTTTTGTTAAATATCAACAAGATTGAATATCGTTTTAGTCACTCATATCTATAAATAAACCAACGGTTTTGGTAAAAATTAAGATCCTCATAGCGAATTATCCATTTAATTGCTATATTTGAATTATTAAGTGACTTTTAATCTTATTGATTTTTTATGGGGATAATTTTGACATGATGACATAGAGAATGAATAGTTTAATTTAATTATGTTATATTGATAAAGACAATTCGATAAATCAAATAGGTGATACAAAGACATATGATCACCAAAGCAGGATGAAAGTATTGTCCTTTGCAAACTATGTGATTTCCCCATTTTATTTTTTTCAAAATAATATGATTGTCCGTTTGAAGTTGTTCATGTACGTGAGTTTGGATTTGAATTTTTAATAATGACATATTGGTCCTTGCCAGTCTCTCTTTTACACAAAAAGACACAGGAATATAAGTATGGTAGGTTTTGAATAAAAAGAACTCGAAATTAATACATAAATAAAACCCTAGCCTGTTAGAGTATAAGTATTTAGTCCATACGTGGGTTATCCGAGTATTAGTTGAGTCTCTAGTTTCCATTGAGTCGATCATGTACGTGTTGCATCATGTTCGAACTTTAACTACTTTAAGCTCCATCGTCCTCTCTTTTTTGGTCAAGTAAGAACTTTTTATGTGCAAACCTACCACCACCTACTAATATTATATTTCCGTTCGGAATGGAAATCAAAATAAAATTTGAATTTTTTTAATTTCCATTTTATAATTTTGAGGAAAATAATTGAATCCGATTCAATCTCGTTGAATATGTTGCATAATTTGGATATCTTAGTCAAACAAGGCTAACTACTAGAAGCCTCCCACGTTTCGTGAGTAAGTTCAAATATAGTTCTCAAACATTTTCAAACATTTCAGACAAGCTGTTCAATCGCAATTAATAACTCTGCATTATGAATTTCTTTTTGTCAACTACGAGAAATTTAGCTTTAAACCATACTATACAGGCAACGGAATTTAAATAACTGTTGAAATAGGTATTAGTTTTATAATTGCTATTACTTAATGCTTAATATAACATCAGAAGTTCTAACGGTTGTTGCCTTTAACTATCTTTTAACATCAGTAGTAATCATGATCGCCTTGAGATATTGGGAATCTAAGGCGAACTTTCAAATTGGAGCTCCTTCTACTTTTCAACTATATATACATATTTAAACATTTAAAAAAATAACTATCTTTTATATCATAATTTACAAAATTAAAACTTAGACAAAAAATAATTACCAAACAATATAATCAAGTAAGTAATTAAGTTCCTTAATTAATAATTTCTCAATATATATATAAATATATACACTTAATAAATATAAGTAAACTTCACTTAAATATTACACTTCTTGCATTTTGATAGGCAAAAAAATGCATACCTTTGATATAAAATTATTTCTTTAATTGCTTTAAAATTTGAGAAGAGGATAGGGAAGGTTTGTTGACAGGACCCATCCCGATTATCCCTCGATAACCATGAAAGATCCTGCTCCCGTCTGACAATAACTCGAAAGTACAAAAAGTAGTTTCACATATATACATATAGAACATACAAACGATAAACATTGTCAGACAAGGGATAGTTCAGTATTCCGAGACCGTTGACCTAGTCAACATGGTTTACAGAGCATAGGAAATATTTACAAGTAGGGATCAAAATCCTACGTTGCAAAGTGTCTGAGTACGCAACGGTCTGTTTATTCCTCTGCCTCGATGTTAGCCTCAGTATCTGTGCACTGGCGTGGAGGGCAAATAAAACAGCAAAGGTGTGAGTGGACAAAAATAAAGTTTAGAAATACATTTATCAAAATACAGTCTTACCCTCCAGTTTCACAAACATGCATGCATATCATAACTTATAAATCAGATAATTAAGATATGAACATAATTCTCAAACAGAAATAAAAACATAGGATCCGGGTCCAATATATAGTCACGTTATCCCTGCAACGCGTGCAAATCAATAGGCTCGGGGACCGCTCAAATCCCGAGCATCCGCCGCTGTGAACACATCACCAGCCGGCAATCTAGGTCGTCATGAACATATCACTAACGGACCTACATATAATCCAGCACATCTGGCCTGAGTCGAGCCTCCATTTGGCTGCACGACAACATACCGTGCTACGTGATCTCTCCTGGGTAAACACTTCCATCCCGGAGGCGAGCGTTATCTCCAGGGTCCATTTCGGGGGAAACATATTACACACCGAAAACCCTCATATATCATCATCATGAAAACCAGTGAAAACAGTTGCATGTAATATCAAAACCATTTTTGAACTGGGCTTTAAGCCCAAAAACACTTTTCTCAAATCCATAAATCAATCCACGCAAACCTGCGCAATCATAATCTTATTCATGATATAAATCCATCAAATCTAATACCAGACTCATAATCCGAGTCAAACTCAAGTTCAAACCCCGAGCCTTAGCTCGAAATATCAGTTTTATAGTTTTCTCGAAAATCGTGCCCAAAAGCATACAAAATAATATAATATTCCCAAAAATCCGGAAATCATCATATTGAAATATCAATCATACCAAATCATTTCAAATCATATTATAAGGCATTTAAAACAGATATGCATGCATTCAGGGTAGAAAGCAAAAGCCCACTCACACACAGTCCAGATTGTTCAGTCTCAAGCTGTTCGTGCTCTTCTGACGTCCTGGAAGTATTCGGGCCTATCAAACAAGTAATATAAGATTACTAACTCGTTACATAATCTCCTGTACGAATTTCCTAATCGTCAGAATAAAATAATATTATTTTAAACGTAACCTATACGCTTCGGGTATGCAAAACTACTCTAAATTCATATCCGATTGACCCGAAACCAACGCTAATAGGTCCGTACCATCGAGAGCATCAAAAAGTGTGTTGAACCCTCCATCAGATTCCCGATCACGCGCCCTCACCCGCCGCCGCAAGCGGCTGCGCGTGAAAGCCACGCGCCGTGAACAGTGCACTGCTACAGTGCTCCTTCCTCGCCCGTTTCTCTGATAAACGGGTCTGAAACCCGTGATCAGACCCGGTGCAATCTCCTTCAATTCAAGCTCAATTGTCTCCGTTCTTTCACTGATTAACATCATTTCAATCTAACTTACAGTTCAGTATCTTCAATTTAATCCATTAAACCCTAAAACTCCTCGACTCAAGATGAACACCCGGCGGGTTCGAATTCGGGTTCTACCTCATTTCATCCTATTGCATCAAATTGATTGCACCAGAAGCATCTAACCTTCATTCTAAACACGAAATCGAAATCAATTTCATGAATCATTACCTCTAAGTAATCGAACTCAAGCTCGAATTTCCGAAACAGTTGCAGGGTCTGTTCATCCCCAATTCGCCTCCAATTTTTGTTCCAGTTGATTGGGTTCGAGTCGTCTAGTCCCCAGAAAGCTTAATATTACCTCAATTTCGAACGAACCCGTCTCAAAAATCGAAATCGAATTTAGGTCCTTCAATGGTTGTTTCGGGCATTCCCCGTATGGGTTTATCTGGGTTTTCTTTGTTCTTCTTTCGATTTTTCTCTCCAATTCACACTACTTAATCACTCTAGTGCACTGAATTTCCTTTGTTTTGCTGCTAATTGATCACACGGTTTTGAGGAGATTGTTGTTCTCTGTTTTGTGTTCTTAGTCGAGTCCTAACCCAGTGTTAAGTATGCAACAGATTCATTCATTAATTAATTGTACACAAGGGCACCCAAGTGCCACTAATGATCATTTGTGAGTGACATGTGTCACTCCCAACTTTGCCTGAGTCATCTTAAGGGCTGATTCAGCCACTTAATTCCTTTAATTATCCTTACAACAGCTACTTAATAAAACAAAACTGTTCACAATTACTATTTTACCCTTGAGGTCACAAATGACCATTTTGCCCCTGACTTCCCAGACCCATAACTTTTTCATACGAGCTCCGTTTTCGACGTGCCACCTGTCTACGGATTCAGCGTCTCGGGACCTACACAACGGTCCTCGAAAAATGCACAAAAAGTATTTTAAACAAAAAGTCAACTTTTAGCCATATTCCGTCAAGGGTAAAAACGTCATTTTTCACATTATTTTACTATTTTACAAATTTTTGGATTTTCAGGGCGTTACATTTATGATTTAAAAATATTAATTTAAATATAATAGAGAAAATTAGGTTATTATTTTAAAAAATGCAAAATGAAAAATTATTTAGTTTGAGTAAGTAAAAATTATTTGGTTTGATTTTGAAAAAAACTGCAATAAAAGAAAAGAAGAAAATAAAAGAAAAGAAAAGGGAAAATGAAATATAGTGTTTAGAAAATAAAAAGGAAATCAAAAAAGAAAGGAAGGAAAAAAAAAGGACAAATCGAAAGGAAAAATCTAAAAATAACAAAAAAAACTGCTGAATTAGGCATAAATTTTATAATTGTTGTTACTTAATGCATAATATAGCATCAGAAGTTATAACTACGCTTGCCTTTAATTATCTTTTAGCATCATTAATAAATATCGTTGCCCTTAGGTACTTTTAGTATCAATAAATATAAGCCACTGTTGTAACTTTTTTTTTTCCAAAAGTTTGCAAATACTTAGAAGGTTAGGTCAAAAGTGAGCCAAACAAGGATCAAGGGGACTTGGGCCCCACTCAGTTTTTTTATATTTTATTTATTTATATTATATAATAAGTATATTTTATTTCAGATATTTATTATAGAGTAATAAATATATTTACATTTTTATATCTATTATGTATAGTTTTTTTTTCTTTTGTAATTTTTTATTCAATTTTTATGTATTTTAAAAGATAATTATTTAAATATATAATACTATACTAATTTACCATATATTCATTTAAAACATCTAAATTCTTAACTATTGTTACCATATTGGCCTATTTTGTTAATTTTATTATTTTCTTTCTTAATTACAAATACTCCTAAAATGTGATTATTCCATATTTTCAAATGGTTCGATTTTTAATTTATATTTTCCTACATATTTTGTTTCATTTATAAATATTTATAATGATAATGGAACTTATGAACTTTCTTAAGTTATTGTTTTATTAGACTTAAAACAATGAATATATGATTTATAGTGTTTATATAAATATATTATTCATAGATTTCATATAAATAAATAGAACCAAAAAAAAGGCGTGAAACAATTTTTTTTTTTTTTTTGAGAAACCACCAAAAGACCCTTAAAATTTATTAAAATGTGAAATTTTGTATAACCATATATGATTAGAACCTTATGTGAGCCTTACATCTCTCGATCTCGACTCCGAAGAGTCGTCATACCCCAATACTAGCACCAAACCAGCCAATCACTACACTCTGAGGATCTCGTCCTCTCGTAACTCTACAGCTCTCAGCCGCTGGCCTCCACAAGAATTCGGCCATACTCCGTGCCTAACACTGCACAACGACCACACGTCGCGATCGTCACCTATCGTGTGACACGACAACCACTCCGGCGTCTCCTGCCAGTCGACATCCTACTGAGATTCGACACACTGAAACCTGGAAACACATGTCAAAAGGAATTACACGTTCCTATTCCCAACCGTGGTAAGTGTAGTCGTACAGGGTCATCGTAAACCGGGTGACCCTGACCTCTGACCTCACTGGTATGACTTCGTACGCCCTCTAACCGACACGACACTACCGTCGGGTGGTCACGACTCTCAAGTCACCATACTGTGTCTACCGGTCGGCATAGTCCTATCCACCGGAAACACCATGGCTCTAAGCCGTTATCTTTCACCAAAATTCTGATCCTACTTGGGATATAGCCTCGAAACACGTGGTGTTCTATGCCAATCGAACCTCAACATACTCTAACTACGATTCGATTCTACCGAATCCTCGTACTAATGCCCTAACTACCAGGTTGATGACGGGCTGTTACAACTTCAGAGACATCACATCCTCGACCTGCGCGTACTCCACGAGCAAAACATGCTCTGATACCAACTTGTCAGGACCGGCCCCAAATCCCCCGGGATTAATGTGGGACCCGCCTGATCCCGTCTGACGCGAATTGTCAGACTAGGGAAAATTCCATCTCTAGCCCTCGCCGGGGATATCAGAGTGCATCAAGATCGTAGGAGGAGGGGAGTGATGTCTCGTCTCTGCTACAGCCCGCATCTGCGATCAACTTGAAGGGCATTAAAACATTAAAAGTCGTGAGTGGACAAAATAATATTTTAATAAAAACATTTTCACATAAAGACATTTATGCCCTTCATAAAAACATATGCATGCATTCCAAAAACCATTTAGCAAAACGTTCATAAAAACATTTATCAAACATATCAAAACCATTCCAGGGTTCATGCCGGTTCCCATAAACCGTCATGAACCATAAATCCATTTGGGTCAACGACCCGAAATCATAATTCAAAACTCGTAGGTCAAATCAATAGGGACTCAGCCCAAATCACATCACGTACGGGGTCTCCGCCCCCATATCATTTTCTAATCATAAAACATAGGGTCTCCGCCCTCAAATCTCGTATACGGGGTCGCAGCCCCAAATCACCTTTCGTAAAACCACATACGTATCGACATACGTATAACCCATCTGAGGCACTTCCGAGAAGATGCCAACTCGGGGCACACAGCCCCTAGGGAACACATCCCCGATATAGTCACGATATCAATCATCTCTATCGAGTGTGCACACTACTCGGGGTCTCACTCCGAGTCTTCTCCTAGGAATCTCCATCTGGGAGGCTCAATCTCTGGATCTAGTCCGAGCTCTCTCTGGATCTAGTCCACATATCCCTCCGGAATGTGGTCCGTGACCACATCATATCTAGTAACCACCACTCCTAGAACGGGATCCCTATGGGGATACCCATTCTGGTCTGTGGATCGTGACTCTCCAGGTCGACGCTGGAGGAGACCATATAATCATATGGAGGGTTCATTCATTTTCAAATACTTTCTTTCTTTCTCAAATCACTTTTCAACTGGGTCTCATGCCCGATTCATCTCAATAGTATTCCTCGAATCCGATTCAAATCCATTTCCCAAGCCTCGGCCTAAATCCACAGTTCAACAGGGTCTCATGCCCGAATACTCATTTCATAAATCAAACTGGGACTCAAGCCCGATTTCACAATCAACAGGGCCCTAAGCATGAACCATGACTCAATAGGACCTCACGTCCGGTTTCACAACCAACGGGGCCTTAAGCCCGAAATCTCAACTAAATGGGCCTCAGGCCCGATATCATCAATCAACGGGGCATCAAGCCTGATAGTACTACTAACTGGGCCTCAAACCCGAATCGTAAACCAACTGGACCCTCGGTCCGATCGTATAGCTCTAATGGACCCTAGGTCCGATTTCTCGTCAAATCAAATGGACTCCAAGTCCGAGAGTTGTAATTCAAATGGGTCTCATGCCCGATTTCATATTTCCAAATCCAAAATCCGTTTTTTAAACCCTCGTTGAAAACATGGTACGCAAAGGTACGACATAAAGCCGAAAACCTCGAAAAACGTGCAAATATGTCGATCCTAAGCTACCACAACCAAGTACACTCAAGGCAACACAAAACATGTATTAAAAGCATTTATAAACATTTATGCATGCATCAATTTTGAAAGAAGGGTCCACTCACAGACCGTCCGAAGTCGCGCCTCGATAGGCATGCCTTCATCGTCTCCCTGGTCAAACGTCACCTCCGGGATTCCCGAACCTGTCCAAATTAATTTAGAGGGTTACTAACTACTTATATAACCCCTCACTAAAGCCCCGTAATTTTCTGGAATTTCTAACTATTTTTAAAACCGAACCTAAAACTTCGGACAGTCCGAAACCTATCGAAACGATGTCCGATTGACACGAAACCATTCCCAAAATGTTCGTTACATCGAATAGATGATTTCGTATGTTGAACACATGCCCAAAAACCCTAGCACGCACCCGCACGCGCCCCTGGAAGTTTCCTGCGCGTGGGCCCACGTGCCGGCTCTTGTAGATCCTCATCTAGCTCTCGCCGCCGGTCCGGGCCGGCCGGTCCGGTCCAACCCCTGCAACTGGACTGGCGTGAACGGTCCAGGCCATTTTCTTCCTATTTTCCGGTCCGTTTTCCTCCATTTCAATACCTAAATTCCTCTTTTCTCATTTCCTATCTAACCCAATCCTTAAAACCAACTAAAACCATCAAAATCTCATGGTTTAATTTTGAACCTCACGGTTCAATTTTTCTAAAACCTCCCCCACGGTGTCTCGACCTCCATCCTTCCTCCAGATCATCCTAATACTCCTCTAATAACCCATTTAACTTAAAACAATCCATAAAAACCGTCCATAATACAAAAAATGGAAAAATGGATTAAAAAGGTAAAACCGATACCTTTGATCGATTTTCCCCCTCCGCCGCCCACGGCGGCTCTGCCTGGCCAACCACCACGTCCTCCGGTCCTCTCTTCCTTCTCTAGCCTCTCACAAATGGTCACAGATCAAGGGTTTGGGTTGTGGATGAAAAAATGGTGGATCGGGTTTGTGTTTGGGAACAAAGAAAAGAAATGGTCGATGGTTATGCATGAATGTGTGAGATTGGCCAGTGGATGAGTGACCCTTGTCACTCATCCATTGGCTGTCTCAAAAGCTGGGCCCACTAGAGAAAAAATTACCCTTTTTGTCTCGTAAAACGTGTCATTATGAATAGTGCCCCGAAACTTCCGTGAATCGTAACTTCGTCGTCGAACGTCCGAATTCGACGTGCCGCATGTCTACGGATTCGTATTGTCGTGATCTACGTAACGGTCTTCGGCCCTTGGCCATCGGACCTCTCGGTCAAAAAGTCAACTTTTGACCTCCTATTCACCCAAATTACCAAAATGCGCTTGAACTTCCGAATGTCATAACTTCCTTCTCGAACATCGGAATCAAGCGTGCCACCTGTCTATGTACTTGTGACGTCACGAACTACGTCACAGTCATCGGCCAAATTCCATTTGACCTCCCGAATGAAAAGTCAACGATTTACCCATTCTATGGGCAAAATCGTCATTTCGCCCGAACGTCCGCTAATCCTCGTCTAATTTTCGATTAGTCTAGCTAATCCGTCATTAATCCTTAATTAATCCCTTTAAATCGGGACGGGTCGTCACAGCAAGGCATATCCAAGTTATCAGTCAAAACTGGGCTTGTGAAACCTCAAACCCGATAAACCCTTGTAACGACCCGTCCCGGGAGTCGAGATTAGTGAAGTGATTAGTGTCGGATTAACTGAGCTAATCGATGGTTAGTTGGTTACTTTTGGTTGTTTGGCGTAGAATGACGATTTTGCCCCTAGAATGGGCAAAATGTTGACTTTTAGTTCGGACGTCAGTTGGGCATTGACCGATGATTATGACGTAGTTTGGGATGTCACAAGTCCGTAGACAGGTGGCACGCCCGATTCCGACATCCGAGGAGGAAGTTATGGTGTGTGGAAGGTTAAGGGCGTTACTGTAATCTTGGTTTAATAGAGGGAAAATGTGGAATTTTTGCTGGACTCTTGGTTTTCACATAGACCGAGGACCGTTAGGTAGATCTCGTCGTCCTGAGTTCAACGACAGGCGGCATGCTTTCACCGGACGTCGGATGTGTGAGATACGGGTCTAGAACGGCTAAGGGTAAAATCGTAAATTTCACAAGTAGGGACATTTTAGTCTTTTTGCACATTGGGAATTGTGCAAATCTGATGAGGACAAGTGTCCAAGATTGAATGGGATATTTTGATTTGGGACCACAGGATTGTGACATGTGGCAGTTAGCTAGAGGATTCTACACGGTTCACACCATTTTAAATGGTTTGTGTAACCGTTCAAACAATAACAGAGCAGAGGCAGAGAACCATCGATCGATTTCCAGAGAGAGTGTGAGAGTTGAGGACTCTGGGTTTGGGTGAGTGAGTGCAGGTGTTTGAGTGTTTCTTTGAGTGTGATTAAGCGAGATTGGAGGATCGAGTGGGTGTGTTAGTGAGGAAAAAGAACCAGAGAACAGGAACAGGACCCCATGCACGGTTGTGCACCTCGATTGATCAACCCACCACAGGTGGACGTGTAGTGGTGTTCAGTGGACCAGAGGAGTGTCTTGGGGACCCTGGGGACCGCGGTGGAGCTCACGGCGGCAAGAAGAAGGGAAGGTGAGTTTTAGTCCCCTGTTTTTCCCGATTAGCTCAAATAAAAAATTGTGAAGTTTGGTGATTTGTTGACTCATTCTACTAGTTCACTTAACTCTAGGACGTTGATAAGGACCTTATAGATTGAACCCGAGCTTAGTGGTGGCCACGGGTGGCCGGAATTCGAAACTGGGTTTTTCTGGGTTTCAGTTCAAGTTCAACGGGTGAGGTTTTGGACGTTATTTCGTGTTTTAGTTACTTGATTAAGTTGGTAAGAGTAGGACGAACTTATTAGAATTAAAAGGATTGAAAAACGGATCGAAATAAGTAGGAACCATGAACGCCGGTTCACTGCTGGATGGCTGGACCGAACCGGTTCAAACCGGGTTGAACGAAGATTGAAGATGAACAGTGTACGGCGCGTGTGGGCGCGTGGCTCAGTTTTCGAGGAAAGTTTCAACATGACTTTTAAAGTATTTAATGTAACGAACATTTTGGCACTGGTTTCAAGACGATCGGATATCGTCTCAATATGTTTCGGGGTACCCGAAGGTTTTAGGGCTCGGTTAAAAATAGTTAAAAATACGGGAAAATTACTGGGCTTTAATAGAAGATTAATTAAGTCGTTAGTGACCTCGTTATGGGATTTGAACAGGTTCAGGAAAGCTGATGGTAGCGGAATGGCCGGGAACGGCGTAAGTGCGCGCGTATCGAGGCGACGTCCGAATGGTCTGTGAGTGGACTTTGCTTTCTAACTCTTGATGCATGCATATATGTTTTTATATGTTTTCTATACTTGATTCTATGATTTGATTTATGATTGTGATGGTTTACGGTTTTGCACGTTTTTCGAGGAAATGACGGTATTTCACGTTTTACGTGATTTTGATGGATATTGTGATTTGAACCCGGTTTTAATGATTTGATTTCAGATTTTAAATACGATTTGATTTCAAGGAAAGTAAAAGTGTTTTAGAAAAAGGGTTTTCGGGCTTGAAGCCCAGTTCAAAAAGTGGTTTTGAGAAATGTGATTTCGGGTTTTGAAATCGGATTTCCGGATGACGATTCGGGATTCGGTTTGGAACTTGAAATGGATTTTTAGGTTTGGGTTCGGAATGGTTATTCCGGATGCCGGCTTACAGAATGATGGTTGCGGACTCGGATCTGGAAAGGAGATGGATATGAGTTCTGGGTTTGGATTCGGGATCCTGATGAGATTGCGGATTCGGATTCGGAAATGGGAAAATGGTTTTCAAATGGTTTTGGATTGGATTTGCTGGATCTGGTTATTGGGTTTAAAGACCCGGATTATGTTTGAGGGGGACGGGCCCGGATTGGGTTTAAAGACCCGGATTGAGTTTAAAGACTCGGGAGTTTAAAGACTCGGATATTGATATTTCCCCCGTAGGCCTGTTGAGTTTAAAGACTCGGGAGTTTAAAGACTCGGATTATATTGAGGCCTGGATTGAGTTTAAAGACTCGGGAGTTTAAAGACTCGGATAGATCCAGCAGGTTCGATGGATGGAAATGTGGTTCAAAATCTTTTGGTTTTCTCTGTGATTGATGATGATGGTTTTCAAGGATGGTTTTCGTTGGTTATAATGGTTTTTGATGGTTTTGGGCTGTGTCCCGGGATTTGAGAAAAAGGAAAATGTGTTTGGTTTTCGTACATGGTTTTATGACATGAATTTGATATGCATGCATTGGTTTTTGAAACGGAGGGTATAAATTTCATTGTTTTATGAAATGTTTTTGAACTTAAATTTTATTTTTGTCCACTCACAGTCTTTTCGTGTTTTCGATACCCTCCAGGTTGTTGCGGCGCGGGCTGTCGATCGAGAGAGTCGGAGACATCGCACGTACGATACCCTCCACAGTAGACTCTGCGCGCTCTGGGAAACTTGAAAGATATTGAGACGTTAGGTTCGGAAATCCCTTGTCCGACTTACGTGTCACACGGAGGTTGGACGTCCGTTCGGCCCTTGTGTCATGCGTAAGTTAGACGGGAGCGGGGGTTTAGCCCTTAATCCCGGGGGATTAGGGGCGGGCCCTGACAACCCCTTCTCGGGTTGACATGTTTCCCTGCCTCACAATTCAGGTTCAACTCACCAAAAACTCTTTGTTTCTGCTTCTCTTTCCCCCTCACGACTCAATTTCTTCTCTTCTTTCTCCTATGATCTCCTTCCCTTGATTTTTTCTAACTTTTCCTTCTCGGTCGTGCACTCCCAAAACACACACCACACATAACTCACACTAAACCACTTAAAACACTCACACACACAACCTAAGTTAGTGCGCCACAACCAAACAGATAAGGGACACTTGTCCCAATTCAATTCAGCCATCCAAAAAGATCTCACAAGGAAAATGACAATAATACCCTTCTTTGCAAAATTACCATATTGCCCCTACGTAGTATAGACCCGGAATGTAACCGTTCCATCTCCATTTTCGACATGCCGCCTGCCGACGCACTTGGGAGGCCGAAACGTTTCTAATAACGGTTTTGGAGGTCCAGGTCAAAAAGTCAACACTTTAACTTTGACAAAAAAAAAATCAACTCTTTGACTTAGGGGAAAAATTGTCAATTTCTCTTCAAATTTTCTAATTTCACATTTCCTCGAGATCTGGGTCGTTACACTTCGGCCAGGCTTCCTTGAAGAACTTGGATTGGGACACTTGTCTTAGTGTGAATGGAGAACAAATCCGAAACAAATGAGGAAAGGATTTCTATGGCAGTAAGAAACTAAGGTAAGAGCCTTACCTTATCACCAATCTTTAAGGCACTTATTAGGGTTCAAAACAAGGACGAAATAAGCTAATTAATCCTCTGAATCTTGTGATTGGATAGCTGACTTGAGCTATGATTGGCCAATGCTTGTTCCAAGTGTGAACATGAATCAATGTCAGCCAAGAAAAAGGTAAGAAGCTTCATGGTCGATCTTGGATGATTTAAATGCAGCAATGACGTGGCTATGACACTTGGAGATGATCTGGGTAGCCTCATCATGTCATAGACGTTGGAAAGTGCCAGAACATGGCTATGGCCCTCGACTTAACCTAATTTGGCCTTCAAAATAACATAAAATGAAACTTCCTTAAAACTTGGCGATGAATGTATTATTAGAAAGAGGGCTCAAAATAGAGCCTACTGTGTGAAAATCATGCCCAAAGCTAACCCCTAACCTATCAGAATAGAGAGGCCAAAATTTGGAATTGCTGGGCCTATGCTCTAAAAACATGTACACGAGCCAGATAATAGGCACACGGGCCAGTGACATGTCATTGGTGACATCCCAGTGACATGGTCGTGACAAGCTCCAGTGACAAGGTTCATGCACAACGACAGGCACACGTGACAGGCACAACAACAGGCACACGTGACAGGCACAACAATAGGCACAACAATAGGCACAACGGATAAACGCAACGGCATGCACACAAGACATGCATAACAATAGGCACATGGGACAGGCACATCGACATGCTGGTGACATGTTAGTGACATGCTGGTGACATGCTACTGGGACCTAAACTTCATCTTGGGGCCATCGCGTCGTTGTAACTTGGATTTCCTCCATTTTTTTTGCATTGTTTTTAGGATTGACTTAACTTTCATAACCTACACAAGTCTTAAAAAATGGATTATTTTCTTCTATTGATTGTAAAAATATAATCAAAAGGCTAAGTAAAAAGGATAAGAAATGACATTAAAACAATGCATAAATATTGACTTATCATACTTGTCACCCTGACTAGTATGAACTAGCAAAGAACCCTTCCCAGCAGCCTTTACATCATCACTGGTTCTTATCTTCATTTTCACATTGAGAGTCTCGTCAGTATCAGTCAGCAAGGACTCATGTTTTGTCATGTGGTTACTGAAACCACTGTCCAACCGTCTTTATTGTCATGTGGTTACTTTTTTTTTTTTTTTTTTTCCGAAAGTCATGTGGTTACTTGAGAAATGGTATCTATTTTAAGTTTCCATATTTATTGCAATATAAGTCATTTGTTTACAAATACCATTATCCCTCACTGGTTCTCATCTTAAGTTATTTGTTTCAGGACATCTCAGGCCTTCTTTGCATTTTCTTCATTTGAGATTCGTGGAAAAAACTCCTCAGACATAGTGTTCTGGATCAGATTTAGCGCCTTGGCATTTCTAATTTGATCTACCTTGGACTGAGTTGTTTCCACATCTTCATCATCACTGCCATACTTAATATCAGGTATGCCTCGATCTACAATCCCCATATACCTGTAGCTTTAATGTCGTCTTCATTTTTATATTCCAGAAGTCATAATTCACTCTAGTTAATATAGGTAACTTTGATCTCCACTAGCTCCAACTATCGTGACATGAACCACAAGCAAACACACCTCCACCACCTCGCAATAAATAGACACTCAAAGAATAAGATCTTAACGGAGCTTTGATACCATGTTGACGATCAACCAGAGAACAAGACTTCGAATCCACAGACAATTGCTGCAAGGAAGATTCTGATCATCACTCCAATGGCTAGCTTGAAAGCTCAAGAGTTAGGTAACTCCCTAACCCTAACTTCTAGTTGATGAAATTGAGATTACTCGAGTGGATTTAGGATAGATTTTCCTTCCCTTTCTTCTTGTTTGGAAACTGGATTTAGATAGGATTTGATGAAGAATGAAAAATGATGAAAGTGTGCACTCTATGTGTTTGATAAATTGTTTGAATGAGGTTAGTATTACTGAGTTAGAATTACGCAGTGTAGAATTTCACTACCACTGCCTTACGTGTATTTCAGTTCTCATTAGATTGTGCATTGCACTTTTTACTAATATATCATCACACACACTCATCACATGAAAACAGTTAGGGGGAGATACATGTGACATCATCACTCACACTTTTCTTGCTGCTCGCACTTACAATTCACTCTCACACACACACATAACCATAACTATCTCACACACTTACAACACACACATCACAAACTATAATCCATAGCTCTTCTTTACTAGCCTTGCCACTTGGCACATTCCATGTAGAGTGCCAAGTCACCTTTCAGTGATGAGGCTTAAACACCAACAGATCTCGCTCGCATTTGTGCTCCGCGTTAGGGATCGCTTTCTACGAAAGTATACGAAAGCCATGTTTTGCAAACAATTTTGTCTTAGTGGAAAAAAGAAACTGATTGCAAATCATGCTTTGTGAATGTCTCTTTTATGTGACAATGGGCATGTAGTCTGCCCTTGTTGAACTGTAGATTCAGATTCAAATGACGATTTGGTGCTTGAGGCTATGTTTAATGAAAGTTTACTTGGATTTTCTTCTGTTGCAATATCCTAGGATTTTTTTTTTTTTTTTTTTTTTTGGAAAAAATTGTCCTAGTTCTATCATTTGGATGGACAGTTTTGAAGGTCTGAACTACGATGGTTTGATGGGCTTCAACTTGGTAAAGAAATAATTTGGTTAGTCTTTACGAGGAGTTTATAAAGTATGATCTCATTAATAATCATCAAATTTATCAAACTGGTTTCAATTTTGGTGAATTTTTTATAAAATTTATGGTAGAATTGAGTTAAAATTACCCTAATCAAACTTAATCTAGATAGTAGCTCCGATACTTCTGCTCATTAATACTATCCACTGTTTTCAACTTCCGATTATGATAATATTGGTTCTCTGCTCTCTCCTTGTTTCACTTTCCGAGTTACTGTAGAGAGTAGTCGGAATAATAGGATACTTATAAATTTAAATCGATTGATAAATTTGACCATTATTAATAACCTCCCAGCTAATAAAGACATGTTATAGGATGGAGCAGGGGAAAAAGTGGTTGCATACGTCCAAAACATGCATCCAAACAAAACATTGAGCAAAAAGGATTAGCTTAGCAAACTAGTGTCTAGTGTGTGGAAGCTGTTAAAAGCTTCTTCATTCTCTGTCACTCATGGCCTCTCTTCTCTCCTTCTCTGTTCCCAATTCAAAGATGATAAGAGCTTCTTCTTCATCATCGGTTTCTACGCCGACCCTTTCGGTTCCGGAGTCCCTCACCGACAGATTCAGAAGAAAAGGCATCAAGTTCTTGGAGTCAGACACCATTCCAACAGTTGAGCTCACTGTACGAAATGGCAGCTCACTGAGGCTTCAAATCCCCAATGCTCATGTGATTTCATACAAGCCCAAAGTGTACTGGAAAGACGACGGATTTGAGGAAGTTCTCTACACGATTCCTGGCAATGGAGCAGATTCTAGTAAAGCCAAGGGAGGCATTGGTTTGGTCTTGAATGATGTCTCAGAAGCAGGCTCCAAAGGCTCACTTGTTTCCACTTCTGAATGGACAGTGAAAGATGTCGATTCTGATTCCATCGATGCTCTCCAGGTAATGTCTTTGATTTCCATTAGAACCAAACATATCATCAACCATAGATGCCTAGCGCGGAATAAGGCCTTTTTTTTTATTTCACATAAAATAAAAAGTTGATATAATAACGAGAACTTGCAATAATTCTAGAATAATGAGTATTTCAAAGACCAAATAATTGTATTGGAAAACATAAAATGTGCAAAATGGAAGTTTTAGAATGATAAACAAAATAAATAAACCTAGAGAAAAAAAATTGAAGACATTGAGAATTTCAGTGAAGTCAAATAAAAAAAAAAAAATTCCAATTTCACCCTAACATATTTTCGCCTAACCGTCCACCCTTCCTAACCTATATAGTGGAGGCGTATGTGGTGTTTGAGTCGCTTAGGTGGATCGAGTTTTTCAAAATGGAGCGGCAAGTGAGAGCCTAGCTTGCTACTTAACGGGGACTTAAGGAAGATTTTCGTTATGTATGCATAAGGTTGGTTCGTAATTTGAATTTGGCACTTAAACATGTTGCAGGTTGAATTAAGCAGCACTAGTGGAACCCTTGACATAACCTATGTTGTGACACTATTATCCAGTGAGCATGGCAACTGCCGTCATTGTGAAGAACAAAGGCCGGAAGCCGGTGACTCAGACAAATGCCATACTGAGCCATTTCAAATTCAAAAGGCGAAACGGGGCGGCGATCCAAGGCCTCAAGGGCTGCGGCTACACTACGCACCCTCCTCTGTCTTCTCCATTTGAAATTTTATCTGCTGCAGAAGCAATGAAAACTGAGGATCCTGGATGGTTCTCTCTTTTGGGTTTGAGCCTGAACAAAAACCTGGTTCTTGGACTCACCAAGATGTGCCTTACACCATTTTGAATAACAGGATCAGCAGAGTTTATGCTGCTCCTCCTAAAGAGAGACTCAAGGACATTTATAACACGCCTCCTTCAAAATATGAAACTCTTGATCAGGTAACACGTGTTTTCAAATTATTAGGTCTCCATAGCCAATAACTATGACCATTCGATCTAGTGACATTTTTAGTCTCCATTTTGCTTGTAGGATTACTGTCACGTTTGGTGTGCAGGATTGGGTTGAAATGGATATCTCATCTAATTCAATATATCTAGAATGTCAAATTGTATATGCATTCAATACTGCATATGCATTCAATACAACTTTTTGGAGGTGATTGGATTGGTTTACTGGTTTGCGAATTTCAGGGGCGTGAGCTGTTCTACAGGGTGATAAGAATGGGATTCGAGGACATCTATTTATCAAGTCCTGGTTCCTTGTATGAGAAATATGGGAAGGAGTATTTTATATGCACTGGGCCTGCCTCAATGCTGGTGCCTGTGGTTGTCAAACCTGGTGAGGAGTGGAGAGGAGCACAAGTTATAGAGCATGATAATTTGTAGTAAATCTCCTAAAACAAAATTATTTATTTCTTTTTTTCTTCTTTTTGTTCTAAATATGTGTAGAGAAAGGTTCCTTTTTCCCCTTTTACAAATTGGATCACTTGAAAAGCATGAAAAACCAATATTTTTCTAACATTGATTTCATTCATAACAATGTATATATGTATTATCCCGAAAATTATAACATAGTTTAGTATAATGATCCCGTAATATATATTGTTCATATGTTATAATCTGAATAGACAACATAACTGGTATACTTTATTTTTAAAGTACAATATTAATAACTATTCACTTATATTATATCATATAGACAAAATATATTATGTGACTATTTATAATAAATATTTTTATATAGCAAGACAAAATGCGTAAATAAAATAATAAAAGAAAAAGCAATTTTTATGTATATATATATAATGAGGGTGGTTCATAGCATTCTATCGTTGTCATAATAAAATTCCAATAGACTAATTGGTAAAAAAGTGACGATTGTATCCAAAAAAAAAAAAGACAACCAAAAAAAAAGGCAATTGCATTTGCGAACATGATTCAATTAGAATGTGACACACTCCGATCTGTTGGCCACGGCACCTCGATTTTAGAGCCCATTTGGAATGCCATGCCCTCTCAATGACACTATTGTTTTAGACATGATACAAATTTAAAACTACAAATAAAAGTGAATTAACTTATAATCAAACTCTAACAATGTGAGTTAAACTTCGATAAAGAAAAGGAAGTAAACTTTGAGATTTTTGAAATTAAATAAATTATTTTTAAATCTAAAATATACTTCTAAAATTTGAGATCTTTAAATTTAATAAATTAAAGAATTATGCATTTGGTTGTTCCATGAATATAGCAAATGTTGGTTTACTTGATATTGGAAATCTAACTCTAAATGAATCATCATTAAAGTTTACCTTTTTTTTTTGGCAAAGAGTCTACTTTGTAGATAGCTAATGTTACCAATAAGGCAGCTGGTGATGCTAGAGTTTGTAGCTAATAAACAGTCATATTTCATTATGCATTTTTAATTTGTATGTTTTATGATTCATGTTTTAATAGTTCATAGGCATATTCAAGATCACTGCTTTAAACCACCGCTACTTAATTCACCTAGGCAGCGCCTAGATTCTCGAAGGTGAGAAACTACTCCGCATAATGGTTAAGCGCCTAGATAAATTTGTGTGTACATTCTTATATATATTTATTTATATAAATTCTTATATATCGAGATTTTGTTATATAAGTTATTTTATTTATTAAATACTAGTTAATAATATAAGTATTAATTAAAACAAAGATAGTAAATTAAAAAATATAATATGTTGTATCATAAAATTAATGAAAAACTTACATTTTCAACTTTTATGATTCCCTAACTCAATTTATATATCTAAATAATTAATTTTTGTTCAAAAATTATTTGATAGTAATCATTATATTATTACTTTATTGAATTTTGTCATTAAAAAAATTCGCTTAGGCCCCCGCCTAACTGTCTAGGCGCTAAGCCCCTATCGACCGCCCTAAGAGTGCCTAGCGCCATTTTGAACCTTGTTCAAGACATATATATGTCCTAAATTTTGTAAAATTTCCGTACTTATTATAGATTTCATTTTTATATATATATTTTTCTGATGTAAGATTCTTCAACAGTCCGTCGCACAGGGGACTATCGCTTAGTGGGCCACATGTGAAGTTAATGTCACATCGGTCATTAAGGGTAGAAGACTAGAAGCCTTGGCATTGAGCCAAGCTCAGCCCAAATTTTTTGGGCTTGGATAGAGCCAAGTCATGCTTATGACAAATTTTGAAAAATACTGGGTCGGGTCGGGTCGGGCGAGCTTAATGACTTATATGAGAGCCGACGAGCTTTATCGGGCTGGGCTTTGATCAAGCTTAACTGGGCGAGCCGAACAAGTCTTTTTTCAAAATAATTGATTCAATACTAAATTTAGATTTCAAAAAGACAAATATGAAGATAAAATATTATATTAAAAAAGATAAATAATTGTTTCAATCCTCGAGGGTGCACACCATGCATATTGTGCAGCTGGCTATAGCTCGAGTACTCCAAACCGAGCTAGCATGCAATATGAAAGTTATTATATTCAGTTCAAAATTATCGATAGCTTTATTGACAATAGTTAAAAGAAACTACAGGTTCATTCAAGAAACAACCATATTATTGCTAGTTAATCAATAAAAAGTCCAGGTTGAAATTAAGCATGTATATAATAATATATGTATTAACGGAGGAAATTTTCTTGGCCAGCCTCGTTCACGACTCTGATATTTCAACACACTCTAAACTAAATAATTATTTATGCAGTTTACATTATCAATTATTAGGGTTTTCTTAAATACTTAGTGAATGTACATGGATAATTACCTAATGTATATATATTCAAACTTACGAGCCGTGTTTATATGGATGGGCCGGGTTGGGCTTACCGAGCCCGAACCTATCGGGGCTATCGGGTTTGAACACTCCAAGTCCAAGTCCAGCACGCTAACTTTCGGACCAAGCCGACCATGACCCATTTCGAGTTAGGCCGGGCTTTTGTCTACCAGATCAATTGGGCCACCACAAGCCCATGGGCTTTTCGGCCAAATGGTGTAAAGATAGGTAATAAACCCGAAAATTTGGGCCACTCCTACTCATTCTATAAGGACCCGTGCCTTGGAGGCATGATTTGAAAGAACCCATCCCAATCCCTCTGGATTATCGAGGGATGTTGAAACGACCCGTCCTGAATCTACATGATTAACTAAGAATTAATTGAGGTTTAGCGAGACCAATTAGGAATTAAGGGAGGATTATCGGACCATTGGAACAAAATGACGATTTTTCCACTAGATAAGGGTAAAATGTAGACTTTTACCCCGGAAGGTCAAATGCACGAGGATCAAGATCTACAACGTAGATTGAGACGATACGAGTCCGTAGACATGTGATACGTCAGAATCGTATATCGTACGAGAAAGTTACGGGTTAATAACGATTGCGCGTACTATTTATAGCGGCACGTTTTACGAGGAAAGTTGAAAATTTTCATTTAGTAGACCCAGATATTTGTGTTCAGGCCCAATGGATGAGTGACAAGTGTCACTGATCCATTGCATCCCATCCCACATACATGCATCTTCCCTTCCTATTCCATTCGAACCCAAAACCGAAACCCACCCCACATCCATTATACCATCATCTTCTGTGTTCTTTGAGAGAGACTAAGAGTGGAAGGGAGACAGATAGTGATAGTGGTGAACGACGGAAGCACGACGGAGCAGCCAGGAGCCATGGCCAGGTAAACCCGAAACCGTTTAAATGGGTCAAAATTTCGAAGTGGGTTTAGAGGGTTTGTTGGGTCGTCCTGATGACCAAAACAAGTTCCCAGGAACCAGACGACCTCAACGGGACCAAAACCAAGGACTAAGGTGAATGGGATTGACGGGGAAGTAAGGTTGAAGTTTTCCGTCACTATTCAACGTTTGGAAGGTACCATTATGAACCATTTAGCTAGTTTAGTGTTCATAGATCCCTTCTTGGGAACATAGATCCCGTCACTATGCAATCATTGCATTTCAAACCATGTTTATAAAACATTAAAACATGTATGCATGCATCATTTAGAAAGAAAAGTCCAATCACCGTCGGTCCACGCTGCGCGCTCCGAAACCTGCGTCGTAAGCCACTCTAGCGCTAATCCATCCTCTTCGGGACGTTCGGACCTATCCAAACCATACCTAAATGTCACTAACAACTTCTATAAGTTCATATCAAAGGCCTTCACAAATCTCAGTACAATCAACGTGTCTTGAACACGCTTCCCAAGGAGAAACACTTTCATTTGACCTATCCAACGGTCTCCGATCGACCTGAAACCACTACCATTGGATTCAGAACATCGAGACCTTTTGAACTTGATAGGTTTCACCTCCAAATTCAGTCCCACGCGCTGGTCAAAGTCCTCACGCGCCTATCAACGACGGTCAACGCTAAAGTCAGCAAAGTCAACTCTGATGTCATCGGTCAATGGTCAATGCTAACGTCATCATGACGTCATGTTCATGTCAACGTAACAGGTCTGACAGCTATAAGGTCTGACACCTGCCATGTGTTAGCTTATTATTGGTCCATGTGTCTGACATGTTAATGTTGACTGTGTCTGATAGCAAGCAACGTGTCAGTCCCTGAGTGGTCCACGTGTATGACATCTCTGATAGATGATGACGTGGACTGCCGCGTCATCATTGTCTACCCTGAGCTGGGTCGACCCATTCCACTATAACGGGTCAACTAGACCCGCGACTCGACCCGGTTGTATTTCATGCATTTCTACACCATTTTCGACCCTGTTTGTTCCTATATGGTTGCAATGATCCCATGAAGGGATCTATGAACCCTAAACTAGCAAAAAGGTTCATAGTGGTACCTTCGAAATGTTGAATAGTTACGGGAAACTTCAACCTTGCTTCCCCATCGATCCCAGCCACCTTAGTCCTTGGTTTTGGTCCCATTGAGGTCTTCTCATTCCTAGGAACCTGTTTTGGTCATTATGACGGCCCAACGAACCCTTTAAACCCACTTCGAACGTTTAACCCATTTATATGGTTTCGGGTTTACCTGGCCGTGGCTCCTGGCTGCTCCATCACTGTCACTATCTGTCTCCCTTCCACTCGAAGTCTCTCTCAAACAACACAAAAGATGATGGTATAATGGATATGGGGTAGGTTTCGGTTTTGGGTTCGAATAGAATAGGAAGGGAGGATGCATGTATGTGGGATGGGAAGCAATGGATGAGTGACACTTATCACTCATCCATTGGGCCTAAACACAAATATATGTGCCCACTAAATGACAAATGACAACTTGCCTCATAAAAAGTGCCACCGTAAATAGTACATGCAATCGTTTCTGACCCGTAACTTTCCCGTACGATGTCCAATTCTGACGTGGAACATGTCTATGGACTCATATCATCTCGATCTACGTAATGAACCTTAGTCCTTATTCATTTGACCTTCTAGGTCAAAAGGCAACATTTTACCCTTACCTAGGGTCAAAATCGTCATTTTACTCCGATCGTCCGATTATCCTCATCTAATTCCTGATTGGTCTCGCGAAACCTCAATTAATTCTTAGTTAATCCTGTAGATTCAGGACAGGTCATTACAATCCACCCTCCTTAAAGAAATTTTTTCCTCAAAATTACAATCGACTCAAACCCGCCCCAAAACTGCAGAAATTCAACCCTCATTATTCAACTATATCTAGACGTCACTTGACGTCAACCACAATCCAATGGTTAAGGCTAAAATTTCGCTCATCCTCCAGGACTGTATCACAAGCGTGTGACCAACTGTTACCGAAAATTCGAACACTCAATCCTCCAGTCTTGAATTAGACATCGACACTCGTTGATCTCACCTGTCACCTACGCAAGAAAATTTCAAGCTTAGTACGCCTGCACTCAAAATCCCAGCTAGCATCCTGCTCAGCATCTTGCTCAACATCCTGCTGATAATCCTTCTATCTCAAGCTGACATCTTTGCTCTCCTTGAACAATCTCAAGCATCTATTATTTACACTCTCCTACATTAAACCATATCGACGACTAATTATCGTACCCAGCTGGTAACTCACAGCTCCACTGCGCTTCGGTTGCACAACTCTAATCTCGACTCGCTCTAGAGTCCTACCAGAGTACCTTGTACAATACCTCATGTCACTCGTGACTACGATGTGACCCGACTTATGAGGAGTCTCAAACTGTCACCCTACCTGCCAATATACCAATCGATATCTCACTCGTCTTGAGTGTATCTGGACCCCATTGAATACTCACTCTAGCAGAGATTTTCAAAAAATAATCACCAGGGTTCCTCGGGCCCATCATGGCCCTAAGCTCCAAGCTCACATACTTACCTAACCCTCTAAATCCACTCTACACTAGCGCACAATATTCAATGTTCGGTCCTCGTACGCAACGTACAACCAACATCAGACCTCGTCCGGTTACCATATCATGTTTATCTCAGACTTAATCTAATGCTCGTACCACATACATCAGACTGCTCAATACCTAGCAATCTCGCCTCTAACATGCACTACTCACAGCCTGATCAAGGGCTGCACTCAGGCTATGTCCAGCCACATACCAATCCACACTCCGAACACAGCTCGGATCTGATTCAGCTATCAGATCTCATTCGTCCATCACATGGCTAACATGTCAATCATGTTCCAACACTAGAATTCGTCTGTCTAATTTCTACTATAGATGGACCACATTATACTCAACGTCTTCTCAGAGTCCTTATGGTCACCAGACCAACTCTAGAAATATCCCAGCCAGTTCACTAACCAATCTCACCCCTTAGTGGTAAGAATTCTACGTTGTCATAGCCCAAATCGGTTCAAAATACCCTGATGCATAAACATTTCGGCTCACAAGTACTGCGATACTTAATCGCCTCAATCCAAACTCATCTCGATCCTCTTACCCTACCGAGGATCCACACTAGCTCTCTTAGTTTACATCACATGACCCATGACACCAGCATGAGTCTATCCAACTTTGGTGCTCACACCTCACCTCCAGCGACACTGAGCACTGTCCGCTCTCCAAGTCACTCAAATTCGGCTCACAGCCTCACGCTCGTAGCACCCCTCACCTCATCTCATATAACAATGAGTGATGAGAAGTTCACTAAACTGACACATGGTAGAGAATACCCATTCCGTACTAGCTCAATATCTAGATATCTCGTCAAAAACAACTCCAAGCTCACTGAGCTAACTGGGGACATCATAACACATGTCTCACGTCCCTCACAACCACAGGGTCATATTCTCTCGGCCTGCAAGCCGTCACTCTCTCGGACATCAACCACGTGTTCCGGGAACCAATCTGTCATAAGGTCAAGGCCTTATTTGCCTTTTATCATACTGTTTATGAACATCTAATAGGTGATTCCATCACCATACCCGTCGGCATACTGGCTTACATGTCCTAACTCTATGGGATCAACTCATGCACACACCACACGTGCAATCCGACCACCACGAACTAGGATTGTTAAAGTGCATGTCACCCATTCAGGCACACCTCGTGCCTTCCATAAACCAACCGAACTCCATCTCACCAAGCCACTCGGAATCCTCTCTGTCTCACTTAGCGATCACTACCACCGTAACTCGCACGTCGGCCACTCAAGGTTCGAAGCTCAAAGCAACCCTTGTCCAAGCTCCCTAAGTACACGAATCCCCATGACTCCTCTACGACATCCATAACCACTTAGTGGTTGTGGAATTCTGTCAAACTCATCTCCCTATGAGATGTCACATCCTCACTCGAGTCTTACTCTCGAGACTCGACATAACCCGATGAAGCCTCACCGCCTCAATCATCATCACACTAAGTACGACCCAAATCTAACCAGAAATCGTTCCTCGTACCGAGCAACACCCACATACCTCTGCACCAAATGCGGGGATCTCACTTCTCAGCAACGTGTCGAGTTACTGACACGACTGATGAATCTTCATCATCTCGGTCGTCACTGGGTCATGAGCATACCATGATAAAGTCACAACTTCTGCTCATACCTCGAGAAGGTTGGGGTGAATATAATGTAAGAACATTCCTCGAACGTCGGCCAACTCTCAATAGTCTCATCCATGTCCATCGATAGCAATGTATGCGATGATACTTGTGCAGACCGCTCTAAGAAACGCTTAAATATCGAGACTCTGCACTCATACAGTTACTCACCACCTGTACCGATCACTCAGGACTGAGCGAATCATGTCCTCAAGAGTGTAGCTCAAAGCCGGTACACCCCACTCATAAGCGTGTAATCCACCTATCGGTCCGCCCCAAAAATTCGATCCACCAGTACCACTCTCCTGGTAACTTGTCCAATCAAATCTCAACTCAGGGTACCCACGACCTCGGCTGCTCATCGCAGAACATCTATCTTGACCGATCCATCGGTCTTGACTTTGAAAAGTCGCCACACTGGGGTAACTAGTATCCAACCACCCAGTAACTCTCAGATAGTAGTTACTTTACGGTTTTCAACCGCTGGACCTACAAGAAACTCGGCCCTACTCAGTGTCTAACACTGTTCAGCCACAGCATCCCATGCAAATAAAAATCCATAGATAGGTTCATTTCCACCAAACTTTCTTATTCCTACCTTACTACCAAGTTGATGACAGCTATCATTACCGTAGAGGCATCACATCCGACATATACGCAACACTCTAAGAGCAATACTCTGCTTCGATACCAATTTGACAGGACCCATCCCTAATCCCTCGGGATTATAGTGGGATGTGCTTGCTCCCGTTTAACATCTCGTGCCAGAACATAGATAAAACCGTAACCCACTCAGGGATACCCAAAGTATGCAAGGATCTATAGCGCATGTGATGTCTCGATCTCTACTACAGCCCGCATCCGCGATCAACCTGGAGGGTGCCAAAAAGACAAAACATGTGAGTGGATAAAAATGAGCGTTTATTTAAAACCATTTTACAAAATATAATTACACCCTCTGTTTTACAATGTATACATGCATACCAATTTAACACCAGTACTTTCTAGTGAAACAATACATACGAAAAAGAAGTACTTTCAGGGTAAAACCAACACAAGTTAAAACAATCAACTAGACACAATCGATTAGTTAAAACCTCGGGACCCATTCTCATATCCATCCCTGTCCGTCAAATCATCTGTCTCTATCAGGGAAAACACCCATTTCTATTTGGGAAATCACCCATCTCTATCCGTAAAAATCCGACATCGGTCTCATACAGTCAAATCATCTATTGTTATCACTGTCACAATTTTATATCGACATGTGTGCGACTCAAATTTACACAACCGATCTACATCTGGCTCTGGAGTCCGCGACTCGACGTCTATGTGCGACACTAGGCTCGGATTCCCTAACTTGACATCTCAGTGCAATAATCTGACACTCGTGCAGGTAGTGTCATCGTGAATAGTATGCACAATCGTTCCTGACCCATAACTTTTCTGTACGATGTCCAATTTCGACGTGCCATATGTCTATGAAATACAACAGGGTTGAGTCGCGAGTCTGGTTGATCCGTTATAGTCGAAAGGGTCAACCCAGCTCAGGGTAGATAATAATGACGTGGCAGTCCACATCATCATCTGTAAAAGGTGGCAAACATGTGGACCAATCAGAGACTGACACGTGGCAACTGTCAAACCTGACAGCTATCAAACCTCTTAGGCTGACGTCAGCATGACATCATGATGGCGTCAATGTTGACCGATGACGTCAGCGTTGACTTTGCGGACGTCAGCGTTGACTTTGCTGACGTCAGCGTTGACCGCAGTTGACCACCACGTGAGGACTTTAACCGATACGTAAGAGCACGTGGGACCAAATTTCGAGGTGAAACTGGTCAGGTTATAAAGGTCTCGACGTTCTGAATCCAATGGTGGTGGTTTCAAGTCGATCGAAAATTGTTGGATAGGTCAAATAGAGGTGTTTCTCCTCGGGAAGCGTGTTCGGGACACGTTGACCGTACCGAGCCTGTCATTGCCATCGCACGTCTGAGGCTTACGGTCTGGAAGTTCCAGAGTGTTTGGGCACGTCTGAGGGTCTTTGATATGAACTTATAGAAGTTGTTAGTGACCTTTGGGTATGGTTTGGACAAGTCTGGAAGTCCCAGAGTGGCTTTCGGTCTGGATTTTGGAGCGCGCAGCGTGGATCGACTGTGAGTGAACTTTTCTTTCTAAATGATGCATGCATATATGTTTTGATGTTTTATAAACATGGTTTGAAATGCAATGATTTCAAAGTGATTTGAACGATGATTTATGAATTTGATCATGGTTTGAAAATGAATGATTTACGTATTTTCATGAGAAGGTAGATTGGGCTTGAGGTCCTATTGAAATGAGTTTGGGCTTGTGACCCAATTGAAAGATAGAAAGATAATGGACTCCGGGAGTGAGTCTATTGGAACCCATGTTTCGGGCCAAAGGCCTTATTGGTGCTTTGGACTCCATTGGATGTGAAACTGGACACCGTTTTTATGTGATTTGTGGAAACTAGTTTTGGGTTGAGACCCTGTGCTAAATAACTGTTTTATAGAAATATGCCTCCACTGTTTTTATTATGACCATTCTTCGAGATGATGGATATGACTCTGGTAGGAAAGTGTTTTCCCGGAGAGGACTCTTTGAGAGGTTGGTTATGACTCCAGCAGGAATGTGTTTCCCTAGAGAAGGCCTCTAGCAGGAATGTTCTTCCCCGGAGAGGACCCTATGAGATGTTGGCTATGACTCCAGCATGAATGTGTTTCCCCGGAGAGGACCCGATGAGAGGATGGATATGACTCAATCAGGGATGTGTTTCCCCCATAGAGGGCCTCTGGTAAGACTGTGTTTCCCCTGAGAGGACCCTGATGGATATGACTCTGGTAAGGATGTGTTCCCTTGGAGAAGTCACAATGACATTACCTGCATGAGTGGTTATTGAACTGAGACGTCAAGTTGGGGAATCCGAGCCTAGTGTTGCATATAGACGTCGAGTCGCGGACTCCAGAGCCAGATGTAGATCGGTTATGTAAATTTGATTCGCACGCATGTCGATATAAAATCGTGACAGTGATAACAATGGATAATTTGACTATATGAGACCGATGTCGGATATTGACGGATAGAGATGGGTGGTTTCCCAAATAAAATTGGTGTTTTCCCTGACAGAGACAGATGATTTGACGGACAGGGACATATGACGGATATGAGAACGGGCCCCGAGGTTTTGACTAATCGATTGTGTCTAGTTGTTTTTTTAACCTGTGTTGGTTTTACCCTGAAAGTACTTGTTTTCCATATGTATTGTTTCACTAGAAAGTACTGGTGTTAAATTGGTATGCACATATGCTTTGTAAAATAGAGGGTGAAAAGTATATTTTGTAAATGGTTTTAAATAAATGCTTAGTTTTGTCCACTCACACGTTTTGTCTTTTTAGTACCCTCCAGGTTGATCGTGGATAGGGGCTGTAGCAGAGATCGAGACATCACATGCCGTCACAGATCCTTGTGTACTCTGGGTAACCCCGAGCGGGTTACAGTTTTATCCCTGGTCTAGCACGCGGTATCAGACGGGAGTAGGCATATCCCACGATAATCCCGAGGGATTAGGGATAGGTCCTGTCAAATATGCCCTGCTTCTATCTGACACCAAGTACCAGACCAGGGATATAACCATAACCTACTCGGGTTTCCAGAGTGCGCAATGATTTGTGTAGTACGCAGCGGTATGTGATGTCTTGGTCTCTACTACAGCCCACATCCACGATCAACCTAAAGGGTATCAAAAACTTTAAAATCTGTGAGTGGACAAAAATAATCAGTTGGAAAATAATTTAATGAAAAGACATTTATACCCTTCACTTGAAAAGCATGCATGCATTAGAAAACACTATCTCATGACTTTCTTAAAAGTAAATCATATGGCTTTTCAAATCAAAATACAGTAAAAATATTTATCAGTCAAGGACATTTCCTCAGTAGGGTCTCAGCCCAAAACCAAATCTCATAGGGTCTCAGCCCAAATCCAAATCTCATGAAAACATCTCAATAGGGTCTCTGCCGGAAACATCAACTTACATCCAAAGTCGTATGAAAACATGATCAACCAATCCTCTTTATCCAATATCCAGTAAATCATCTCAATAGTTACGATGTCAGCGCTACGCGTGCGACTCGGGATTACACATCCGAGTATACACCCAAGCTCAGAGCCCGTGGCTTGACGTCTAAGGTGATCTAACTCAGTCTCGAAACCCCTGGCTCGACGTCTGAGCGATGGCAATCACAAGCTCGGAACCCCTAGCTCGACGTCTGAGAAATATCCATCTCCGACACTCCTGCAGGTAGTGTCACCGTGACCTCTCCAGGATCTACGATGTCTGGAGGCTACCGCGCCAAGATCTATGATGTCTAACTGGACCAATCACATCATAGAGAATGGTAGTGTGGAAAACATTTCACAAATCATCTCAAAATATCTCAATGGGGCCCATGCCCGGAATATAGTTCATCAAATTAGTTTCCACAAAACCATCATAAAATCAGTTTTTAAATCATTTCCCAAATCCTGAATTCTTTGAATCCTATCGAATCCAAACTCGTAAACCCAAAATAGGGTCACAAGCTCGATATATCATATCATAAATCAGAACTGGGTCACATGCTCGAATATCATTTCCAAATTTGAAAACCATCTTTGACTTGGATTCTTGCCCACATGCCCTCACGCGCCGATCAAAGTTTCAGTCAACGCTGGTTAACGATCAACGTTGAGACATCAGCTACTGACATGGAACCCCTGCCACGTGTCATTGACACCCTACTGACGTGGCACTACCACGTGTCACCGCCACGTGTCACGGTTGATGTGTCATGGCTCATGTTATCCGATGACGTGGCATACTGACATCATCATGTGACGTCATCGATAACATCATCAACCTCACTGGAGAAGACGACTGGCGTCCTAGTGCGCCGCCATCTGGTTCGCAAGCTGGCGGCCGGAAAGCCTCCATTTTTGGCCTGATTTTCAGACCTTCATGTCACTCTCAATTCTCAACCAAATCCTACGTTCTTTATATGGAAATTTATCTACTTGAGTCAAGGAATCCAAATATGAACCCAGAGTTGAGAGAAAATACCTGGTTTTAAAGATACAAGCTTCCAAAGCTTCGGCCAAACTTTGATTCCTTCTCCTGGCCACTCCCAGTGTCCAAAACCTTCCATTTTCGATCTTACAGGCCCTTATGAGCTCTAAGAACATAAGTATGGCCTTAGTTTTGATCCAAAACATCAAAAACTAAAACCCAAAATCAAACATCCCCATGGCTTGCCTTTGTTTCATGGAATCTGGCCACCTCCACGACTGCTCCGCCGTCTTTACCATCTCTGCCACCCCTCTTAGTCTCTCAGCCTCTCCCTCACTCCTTGTTCCCCTCAAGTAGCCACAAAGGAAGACGATGATAATGGTTGGGTGGGTTTCAGGTAGGATGAATGAAGAAGATGAAAATGAAAATGAGATGATAATGCATGAATTAATTAAACGAGGCCATAGGATGGGTGACAAGTGTCACTCATCCTATGGTCCCAAAATACATATTTTGGGTCCCAATTTCAAATCCCAAAATCAACTATCTTGGTTTTTGTGCAACTATGAATAGAATGAAAAACTGTCCTTGGCCCGTAACTTTCTCGTATGAGATCTGATTTTGATGTGTCGCCTATTTACGAACTTGTATCTTCTTGATCTACATAATGGGCTTCGGTCCACGTGCAATGGACCTCCCGGGTCAAAAGTAAACTTTTTCACTCGTCTAGGAGTAAAATCGTCATTTCACCTCAATCGACAGATCATCCTCACTTAATTCCCGATTAATCCTCGATAATCCGCAAGTAATCCTTAATTAATCCCGTAGGTTCGGGACGGGTCGTTTTGGTTATCTCACATTGCCCGGGGGGGGGGGGGGGGGGTCTGGGGGTTGCGCCTTAATGTGTGGTCGCACATCTATCCAACATGGGGCCTTTTGGGACCTCACTGGCTTTGGATTCCTAAGAAACTCCAAAGTTAAGCGAGTAGGGACTGGTGCAATCACAAGATAGGTGACCTACTGGGAAGTTGCATGTGAAAAGTATAGATAAAGGCTACGTTTGGTACGCCGTATAAAAGGATGGATAGGATAATATAGTACGAAATCAATGTTTGGTACCGCTCATATTAATTAGCCACCGTATAAGTTAATATGATTGAGTGCTTTTATATGGTTCAGACATGCTAAAATAATACTCTCCAAATTGTTCGTATTAAATAGTTAGATAACTAACAATCTTGAAAAGCATAATAATAATAATAACTAGCCTCACTGCAGGCGGCTCCGCGCCTGCGTGAGGCTTTTCGGGGCGCTCTGTGCGCCCGTTATCTAAGATAACGTTTTTTATTATGTATAATTCTCAAGTATAAAAATCACCAAATTATATAATATAACTAAATAATGAACAAATTAAAATTCAACATTAAATAAGTGTCTAACTAGGGGGATTTTGAATTTTCACTTGATTGAATCATAAACTAACAATGGATCTAAAACAAAGAAATAGAATAGAGAAGAACAAAACCCCAAAATATTACCTGGTAAGTTTGTTAACTTTTGCCTTATTGTGAGTCACTACCTCTGATTACGTTTTTCTCTAGCTTAGCAATGTTCAGATTTTGTTCTTCATTGTTTGTTCCCGTTGACGCTTATGGTATTATCATCAATATTATCTTATTGTTGTGTTTGATTTTCATTCCTTTATTATAAATTTATAATAAAATTTGAATAAATAGAAATAATAATATATAAGTAATTAATTAAAATAAACATAAATAAAATAATAATTTACATAATTAATATTTATGATATAAATATTTCTCATCAACTACTGTAATATAATCGACATTTTAATCCGATTGAGCACCAAACGCCCGACTAAATAGTTAGTGTATCCGATGGACAAATTAGTCTATCCGACTGAACTAATCAGTATAATATGATGTACCAAACGAGACCAAAGATGATTAATTTGAACTCTAAAAATTCCATACAAAAATTCCAAATCGATCGAATTTGATGTACTATATCTCTATTGAACATTGAGACGTATACCCATGTGTCAACACACAATGACTTGATATATGTAACCATCCTAGCTGAGTAGACTTTAGTGGATACTAACCTCTGCATGAGTTCTTATCAGTTTTGCTTTACGAAAATTAATTTTGAGTTTAATTTGTTCTTAAATTATAATCGAACACACATGTATTCAAAAAATTAGACATATATTATTGAGTTCAATTGTTGAGCATCATATTTGTAACACTCAATTAGTTTAATTCGAACAATCAACATATAATATTTTGTTTTACTATTTATGTGATGTAACGACCCGTCCCAAATTCCATCATTAGATTAGTGACTAATCACGATTAGTGAGGCTAATCCGTGAATAGTAGAGCGAAATCGGACGAACGATGCGAAATGACCGTTTTGCCCCTAGTGGTGGCAAAACGTTGATTTTTCAATCGGGCGGTCAAATGGACTTTGACCGATGACCGTGACGTAGTTCGTGACGTCACGAGTTCATAGACAGGTGGCACGTTCAATTCCGACGTTCGAAGAGGAAGTTATGACGTTCGGAAGTTTAGGGGCATTTTGGTAATTTTGGATAAAAGGGGTCAAAAGTTGACTTTTTGACCGGGAGGTCCGATGGCCGAGGGCCGAAGACCGTTACGTAGATAAGGACGATACAAATCCATAGGCAGGCGGCACACTGAAATCGGACTTCGAACGGGAGAGTTATGGGTCACGGAAGTTCGATTTCACTATGCACGAACTTCGAGACGGGGACGTTTCGACGAAATCTGATTGGGTGGATATTTTGGTGGGCCCCATGGATGAGTGACAAGTGTCACTCATCCCATTGCTTTGATCCCCCAAAATGTGGATCTAAATAATTAAATATTATTATTTTAATTATTTTATAATCAAATCCACCAACCATTAATCCTACCCATCCATTTCAATTCTAACTTTAAATCCACACCCTCCATTTCTCTTCTCTCATCAGCCATCATTCTTCTTTGTTCATCCTCCCACCCGAAACCCATTATCCCATTTTTCTTCATTTTCTTCATCCTCCATTTTCAAACACCACACCATACACATAACACCACATCTCATCATTTTTCATCTTATGTGTGACGTGAGGAGGGACCGTGATGATGAGGACGCGACGGCGAGGACTCACGGCGGCGGACCACGGCGGGGGAACCCGAAAACCCGTGAGGTACATATTACTCAAAATTTGGATTTTTAGTTTTAGGGGTTTTCGATGATTTCTAAAGATTAGGAATGGTTTCTAGGGACCCTAGGAGTCTATTGGGATTGGATTCGAGGGTTAGGAAGGCCTGGAACGACCGTGAACGGCGGAGGAAGTCACGGCCGCCATGGCTGGATTTAAGGTACGTGTTTTCGATGCTTTTCTTACATTTTAAGGTCATGGGATTGTAGTTTGGGTTGAGACGAAGAGAATGGGACAAACGGGGAGTGTTTTGGTGGCCGGAGCTGGGAGAACCGGCCGGGTCAAGCCGCGGATCACGGCGACCCGGTTGCAGACATTCGGGTCGACCCGCGGTGAGGGCAGGGATGACAGGTGACGTCATCCTGCTGACGTCATCATGTCAGCGATGACGTCAGCCTTGTCAGATCTGACAATGTCAGCTGACATGTCAGAAAATGGGCCAATAGGAGTGCGACACGTGTCACATGTCAGTGCACAGTCAGCACTGACATGTCAGTGACGTGGCCCAATCAGGGGCTGACACGTGGCACTGACGTGGACTAGTGCCGCGATGACACGTGGCACCTGTTAGACTACCACGTGGCACTGACAGCATAGTGACGTGGACCAATGGGAGTATGACACGTGGCACCTGTCAGAGTCTGACATGTCAGACCTGACAGCTGTCAGATGACGTCATGCTGACGTCAGCGATGACGTCAGCAGGTACTGTAGCAGGCGCGTGAAGCCCACGCGCATCCACTTCAGGCGGCGCGTGAGGGCGCGTGGCAGGGAATCTGGGGAAGGTTCCAACATACGAAATCTTCTATTCGATGTAAAGAACATTTTGGGACTGGTTTCGTGTCAATCGGACACCGTCTCGATATGTTTCGTGGCATCGGAAGGTTTAGGTTCGGTTTTAAAAATAGTTAAAATACGGGAAAATTACGGGGCTTTGGTAAGAGGTTAATTAAGTAGTTAGTAACCTTCTATTACGATTTGGACAGGTTTGGGAGTCCCGGTGACGGTGATCGGCTCGGGGAGCCGTATGGCACGCAAATCGAGGCGGCAGCTCGGACGGTCTGTGAGTGGACCTTGTTTTCTAAATTGGTGCATGCATAAATGTTTATTATATGTTTTATTACTTGTTGGATGATGCCATGGGTGCATTTGTATGTGGTTACGTATAAGCACGTATTTCGAGGTTTCGGCCTTATACGGTGCTTATACGGGTCTGTATTTCTTTATTGATTTAAATGAACTGAAATTGGATTTCAAAATGATAAACTCGGGTATGAGACCCATTTGGTTTTGTCTCGGGCATATGACCTCAGATTCCGGGCACGGTGCCCAGTTGGTGTCCTATGTTCGGGTACGAGACCCAGTCACTTTACGGTTTTGATTTCAGGTCAGGGAACCTTAAATGGATTCCCAGGTTCATGACGGTTTATGGGAACCGGCATGAACCCTTGTTACGGTATCATGGTTCATGACGGTTTATGGGAACCGACATGAACCCTTGTTGGTTATTACGGTACATGACGGGTTATGGGAACCGGCATGTTACCTGGTTATGTTATTACGGTACATGACGGTTTATGGGAACCGGCATGTTACCTGATTATGGATATTATGGATCATGACGGTTCAGGGGAACCGGTCATGAATGTTTATGTTATGTATATATATGTTCGTCTACCTTCCTTTACATGTTCTACTATCTCCTCCGGGGAGGGTCGTTGGCCTGGGTGGACCCCGGAGTAGTCACGGAGCACCGACTGAGTGGAGTCACCCCCCAGTTGGGTTCCTTACTCTCAGGAAGGCTATGGTTACTATTACCTCGGGTAGGGTCAGTGGTCTACGGACATTGACCTTGACTTTGAGATGACTCGGATTGAGACCCGGGTAGCGCGCGCGTAGCTTTGGATACCGTGACAGGATTGGTTGTGTGACTTATATATATGTATGTGATGGATATATGATATATGATATGTGGTGTGTACAGGTGTGCACAGGATTTGGGCAGTGGCCCGTATGGTCGTTTTTATTGTGGTCCTTTCGACCTTAGTTTATATCTGCTTTGGGCTTAGTCCCACATATGGTTTGTTTTGGATAAATGGTTTTCGAATGCATGCATGCTTTTTAGTGGAGGGTACAAATGTCTTCTTATTAAATGTTTTTATAAACTCTTGTTTTGTCCACTCACAGTTTTTAATGTTTTGACTGCCCTTCAGGTTGACATCGGATGTGGGCTGTAGCAGAGACCGAGATATCACATGCCTCCTCCGGAACCTGGCGTACTCTGATAGCCCGGGAGGGCAAAGGACGAAAATATCCCTTGTCTGACACTTCGTGTCAGACGGGAGCAGGGTCATCCCGCACTAATCCCGGGGGGATTGGGATGGGTCCTGTCATGTGAGTTGAACACGATAATTTTTTTTTACTCATAAATGAAGAGAAAGATACTCCAGTACAACATAATTCTATTGATTTTAGTTGTTGTTGCAAATAGGTCGATACCAACATTAGAAAAGCCCAAAACTCAGAGTTCTAACTAACAACCCAACTAGAATCCACGTGTGGGATCATGGGAAGTGTGTTAGCTACTGGAATGCATATGTTAGGGCCATCAAAGTTACGAGTAATGGGTCAACTTGAATCCAAAAGCTTTTCATTCAAGAGCTTTCGAATTCATGGGATAATATTTACACCGAAAATGAACCACTATGAGCATGGGGAGGGAATTTATGAAATTAAAGACCCAGTCTAACTATAGACCCAAAGCCCAGCTAGTATCCATTAGACACGACATTGAAACCATCAGAAAAGCAAATGAGGAAGTGCGACTAGATCATCGCGAAGAAGGAGCACGCGTGGATGCAAGTGTCGATCATCCTCACTCACATGCTTTCTATAGGGGAAAACCCTCTTCTCAAAAGACAACAAAAAATGAATTAAACAAACAAATTGATCAAACTCAATCAATTTCAGGAACTACAAATCCTTAAAAGTTTTTCTGTTACCCAAAAGCTTGCCTTCTTGGAAAAGCTTGTCTCTTCAATCGAAGATCAAGATTGAGTTCTCCTCTCATCCCTTCTCAGTTCTTACTCTAAGAATACCAAGCTTCCTTCAATTCGACTTTCACCTCAAATTTGTTTCTAGAGAATTCTAACCAGAAAACTTCATCCCAACTTGCGTCTGCGGCTTGTTTTGAAGGTCATCTAACAACCCCTTCATTTTGACTGTGTCATACCAGTTTTTTAGACCCTGACACTCCCATTCCTAGATGTCATCACGTCGTTTTTACTGCTCTGCCAATACCTTGGTATGATTTTCAATGAATGTTCATTTAGTTAATGGTCTCTTGACTAAGATCGCCAACTCATGGCTAGTCTAAAGATAGTTCACTTCCTATAGTTGTAATTTTATTCCTCACGCTAATATTCAAGAATTTTACTTTCCAAGTGTTAGCATCCCCCCTCTCCATCTCTACAATCAATTTCTTCATGTCTAATTTCGATAATTGGAATATACCAATCAATGAGTTCTATGGTTGCCTAAGTCATAGAACCATCTTCGTGTTCTGGTTCATTATTCGATCATTCTAACTTGAAGAGGTTGATCTGTCCAACTCCCCTTAACTTTGAATTACATGCTGCTAACATGAACACCCCGACAATGAACTTGGATTAGGCACAAAAGAAAATTTTTAAATTCCTCGAAGGAGGCATAGAAAAGAACAGGGCAAGCAAGATACCGCTTGATCTACTTTCAATTGATTCGAACGAAGGTTCTTGGGCCGCAATTCCAAACCCATTTCTACCCTTGTCTAGTAGAAACTTCTACTAGTGGCATGCCTACTTTGAAGGAAACTAGAAGGCCAAGTCAAATAGACCAACGCACCTAGGGCAAAACCGGGCCACTAGGACATAATGCTTTCAACCTTCTCCTCATACGCACTAGTCATATACACTGTATTTCATTGCATTGGACTATAGAAAATAGATCCCCACATCCAAACACTTGTGTTTCCGCTCCTTCCGAAACGAGCCACCTAATGGCGATCTCAAATCCCGCTATAAAAATATTTTTGGCACAAACACTAAGATTTTCGACAATAGTGAGATGATTATTTGTTAAGACTGGGAAGAAAGACTCGACATTAAGTGGAGGTCGCCTAAGATTGCTCTCCCCTTCATCCAATGAAGAATAATGCAACTCGTATATTCATATGTTTAATTGTTATTTGTTGACCCTTTTGGTAAACTAGTTTAGCAATTTTTATTTTTATTTTTGAGAAGATAAAAAATCTTATTGATAGAACAAAAATACAAATGAAAGATAAGTTAAACTATAATAACTTGACGATAATCATGGATGAATACCTCCAATGATTGGGCTCGATATCTGTTGGAACAATCTAGACGGAATAACACACAAAATCATATAATGTAAACCCACAAAGCATCATCAAGTCGTGATTGACCAAACAATTAAGTTTTGCAATCCAATAAAAGGGAAATCTTAGCACGACCAGCTTGAAATAAGAACCGATGGACTTATTTGTACAAAGAAAACTAAAAAATTAAAATTAAAATAACCCAACAAAATGTACAAAAACAATGCCCTATAATTGGATTCATCCCCGTGGATTACTTCTATCGTTGTCATTGCTTATAACAAGTGAGAAACTTGACTTGGAGAAAGAAAGGGGTGCGTTAGCTTACTAATAATATAGGGATTTTTCAGCTTGATTGGAATCAATTCTATGATTGAATAGTGGAAGTTCTACTAAGTAATAGAAACTCGGAAAGATCGGAACTTACCTACGGGCTGAAAGATAGCATGGATTGGGAAAGAGTACGGCTGATTTATCAACCCGAATTGATCTTGTAAGATATCCGCTACAGAACAAATACGTTTATTTTTCAAATGATTCATATCGTCAAGTGTACCCATTCCAAATTTCATTCCAATCAAATGATCGTCATCTGCCAATATATCCCGTGGCAACAAAAATGTATTGTTCTGAGGTATATCAAGATTCAACCTTCGGTTCATATTTCGAAGAGAATGGCAATACCTTCCACCACCATATCGCAAATGTTTTAATCCACTATGATTAACACCATCACCACCAATGGATGACCGCGATCGCTTGATCAAAATACACATGGCGCATCATGATTCAAAACCCTATTAAGGTGGACCAGGTTCCTGAAGACAAGGATTTCACTGGCAACTTGACCCATCGGGATACTGGAACTCGTGAGCATGATTGACATCATGTTGATAGAGAGAAAAAAAAACATGAAGATGAACAAATTTAAGTGAAATAGAAATCAAGACAAGTTAGATTATTCGATTACTCTTTCACTGATTATCTACTTCTCTATTATTTGTAAGTCAATGTATCCTTGATGTAAAATTTGTGATAAAAACTATTATTTTTATATTTGATTATGTTCAGTCTAATTAGGTGCAAGTCACATCGCATATCTGTCAATATATTCCATGGATATACATTGGCCACATAATAAAGTGGTCCATAAGAAAAGATAATTGTTAGAGTCGAAATTTCATCCATACATTAATTTCAATTTTGGAATATCTAAACTAAATCATTTTCCTATAAGGGGTGGGATCCTTAAATAATTGCTAGACGTATGACAATAATAACTAATCATAATTTATGCGACTCTTAATATGTGATGTTAATAAATTAAATCACTATATATATATATATTTCAGTTTATTTTATTTTCAATGAATTCATGGATAAAAAGGAAGAAACAAAGGCCATAACCATGTCACAGAGTGCGCTTCACCCAAACTAAAAACATCAGCATTAGAATAGACAAAGGATTATCAGTCTCAATGCCAATAATATGCAAGCCAATCTGACACTGGCTATCCTTTAAAAAAAAATTCTTCAACAAAGAAAATGTCATATTAATGGGGTAAAATATGATGTGATATGTCATATTAATTGGGTAAAATATGATGATATGTCGTATTGATTGGGTAAGATATAGTGATCAATTTGACGGGTTTGAATAAAAGCATTCTAAATAATAATTAAAAATCGTTAAATTAACGTACTCTTATTAATGGATCTCGTTAGTTTGAAATTTTATTATTTGAAGTTATTAAATTGATTATGTTTAGTAATACACTTAATATAGAAATCAACGACTGATGTTATTTTAAATAAGTTAAATCACTTAGTACACTCGTCTCATTATTCATTGATTGTCACATTAACTGTTATCAAATGTTGTCAGTCTAGTTTGTTGAATTTAATTTGACAAAAACAAATGAATTCTGTGATTTATACCAAATTCATCTAGTAGAATATTCGGCAACGAAAATTAGACGCTTTAAGATGAAATCAACATCATCACATCTCAGTTGTTAATTATTCTAAGAAAACATAGGTCGAGAATCCTAGATGTCACAGTGCGGTTCGATACAGATATTGACAATATCCAAATTCAAACTGTTAAAATTTGAAAGATTCGATACAGTTTGGATTTTCTAAAATTAGAAACAAAAACGTTTAGAATCAAAACGGTTTGAAATCCTTTAGGAATAAAAAAACAAGGATACAAAAAAAGGAGACAAAAAAAACAAAATAATTGATACTCAAAATGTTATATATTAAGCTTACTAAAGATTAGATTGTAAACATTATCACTATATTAAAATTTATCAAATAAACATTACTATTTAATAATATTTTATTATACTCTTATATAGTATATATGTATTTATATGAATATATATAGGTATCTTTTTATTTTTATTATTTTTATTTTGTATTAATAATATTAAAAATTAATAAAAATTAATATATTTCTTAATGGTTCGGTTTGAATTTAACGGATTTTCAAATGAAAATTTAAATCCAAATCGTTACTAACAGTTTAAACCGTTTGATTTTTATCTGATCAAATTTAAATAGTTGAAAATTTTAAACTATTTGATTTTATCGCGTCAAATTTAAATCTCTTAATAAATGATAATTTGAAGGATATTTTTAGCGGTTTTAATATATACTTTTCCACCCCTGCCTGCAGCAACCCAAACTGACACCAGAACCGGCTTGGACGGATTGCGTCGACTGTTGGTTTTGAGAACGGCAAAACCTAGCGCGTAGTCCTCCCTCCTTCTCTCTCCCTATCTTATCGTCGTTCCCACGATTTCGCCGGCATCGATTTCACCTGCATCCGCGAAGGGCGGTGGTTTCTCCGGTTCATCTGATCGCTTTCTCCTCTCAGCTGTCAGGTTTTTCATCTTACTCCGATAGTTTAACTTATTTGACAGTTAATTGCTTTAGCTCATCCTTGTAATCGCCTCAAACTTGAAGCGCGGAGGCAATGGGCGAGCAGAAGTCTCCAACCCGGGCGCAAAAACAAAAGGGGAATAAGAGGACGCAAAGGTAAGGGCAATTGCAAGATGTTAGAGGTGATTCCAGATGATGATTTTTGGATTATCGACTAAGCTGTTGAACATATGCATAGCTTCATTTTGTAAGGTTCGGCTACTGGAGAAAGCAGAAGCCATTATAATTGACAGTATAAGATTAGGGGTGATTCCAGATGTGGTAACATACAATACTTTGCTTAGTGCATATTCTCGGTTTGTTAGCTTAGATGCAGCTTATTCTGTTATTCATAGAATGAAGGAAGCTGGGATAAGTCCAGATGTCATTACTTACAATTCTTTGATATCCGGGGCGACCAGGAATTGCTTATTTTCACGATCCCTGGATCTGTTTGAGGAAATGTTACAAGCGGGTATACATCCTAATTTATGGAGTTACAATATTCTGATGCATTGTTTCTTTAAATTGGGAAAACCTGATGAAGCAAACAGAGTATTTCAGGATATTTTACTTAGCAATTTCACCCCTCACCCAGCTACATTTAACATAATGTTTACTGGCCTGCTTAATAATGGATACATGGACAATGCCCTTATGTTATTTAGGAATTTGCAGCGTCATGGATTTGTTCCCAAATTAGTGACGTACAATATTCTTATCAATGGGCTATGCAAGGCACGCCGATTGGGGCAAGCAAGGAGAATTCTAAGGAAATGGGGGAATCAGGTCTTGAACCAAATGCCATAACCTACACTACAGTTATGAAATGCTGCTTTAGGTCTAAACTGTTTGACAATGGACTTGAGATTATGTCAGAGATGAAGAGTAAAGGGTATACTTTTGATGGATTTGCTTACTGCACTGTTGTTGCTGCTTTAGTTAAGACTGGGAGGATAGAAGAGGCAAATGCTTGCATGGAACAGGCACTGAGGAATAGCATTGAGCTCGATTTAGTGATTTATAATACCATACTTAATATGTATTGTAGAGAAGGTAAGTTTGAAGCTGCCTATAAATTGCTGGATGAAATAGAGAATAGAGGTCTGCTGTGTGACAAGTATACCCACACGATTATAATTGATGGACTGTGTAAGGCAGGTAATATTAGCGGGGCTCAGCAACATTTACATTATATGAAAATGATGGGCTTCAAAGACAACTTGGTTGCCCTTAACAGTATAATTGATGGCTTGGGTAAAGCTGGTCAAATTGATCGGGCAATGGAATTGTACAAATCAATGGAGATTAAAGATTCTTTTACCTACACCTCCTTGGTGCACAATCTTTGCAAGGCTAGAAGGTTCCGCTGTGCATCCAAGCTTATGATGAAATGTTTAAAAGATGGAAAGAAAATACTCATGGCTACCCAACGGGCTGTCCTTAACGGTCTGTGTAGTTCAGGGTTTACAGATGAAGCAAAGAAGCTTCGGTGGAAAATTCAAGTGGCTCAAGTGTTACATTAGAACCGGTCATGCTTTTCTTATAAAACTGACATAACCCCCCATCCCTTCCCTGCCTTTAGTAATATTCACACCAGTTGTTTTTGGGGTTGTAAGCTAGCTCTACCAATTACAGATTATCAATAGTGAAGATCAATGGTCAATATGAATGGAAGGTGACCTAAGTACCCTGCAGCTGCCTTGCACTGCTTATCCGGTTCTGCCAGCGTTTATGATAGAAAGTCATTACTTTTAGTAAACAAATTATTGGCCATATTCATGTATGACTGCAAAAATCCAGAAACACTTTCTCCAAGTCAACATGCTGGTATCTTCTTTTGGTGGACTTACTGTGAGTTTCTGTACTTATTCCACATAATTATTTTTTTTGTGATACCATTAATAGATTTTCTTTCAGTTGATAAATGAACTAATGCGGTTGGAAAGTTAATTAAAAGAATACCTTAACTGCCATTCCTTTTTTTTTTCTCTTTCCATTGGGGAACAAGTTTTAAAATCTATGCATTCCATTTGGCAGGGGAACTGTTTAGCATTATTCAGAGAAGTTTGAGAGGTCAGGATAACCCCTCCTGAGAGGTCAGGATAACCCCTCTTGAGAGTTACTTCCTTATTGCAGCCTACATTCATGTGAGTAACTTTTGACATGAAATCTTGATAATTAGGTTTTATATTTCATGGTTGTGCAAGAGATGAATAAGAGAGATTTAATCCCCAAAAAAAAAAAGAAAAATGAAAACAAAAAGATAGTTAACCATACTTCCTCAAAGTTAGTGATTGCAAACTTGTGCCTGTTCTATTAAATAATGAAATTTGAGAATTGTTCTATTCTTAACTTTTTACTGGAATTATGTATATGGCAATTCTCTTTAGGCAAGAACTGACAGATAATATTTTCGAATAATATTCTTGAAAGCAATGCTTACGATGTCTTCCTATATATTTTTCTCCTTTTTTCAACTGTTAAATTATGATATAGAAATATTAATTTCAAGTATTTGATTTTGCTTGTCAATATAAAGAATTGTTATGTAAGTAGTCTCAGTTATTGCGTGTATTTGTGTGCTTGTGCCTATACACTGGGCAGAAGGAGAAGGATTGACTGTAATAATAGTTCTCAACGCCCAAGGGGATAGAAACCGAGATGGTGGCTGTAAAAATAGAAGTATGACAATGATCATGGTTTCAGATTTTGTTCAGAGATTCAAACACCATTTATTATTATGAACTAATGGTCCAAATGAAAGAATTCTGATTGTGTAGGTAGACGAAAGAAAAAAGGAGAAGGAATTGGATTGGTAGTAGTGTTTCTTTTTATGGTTTCTTCTATCTCTTTTGTTTTTTGAAATTTTTTGTGCAAATAGTCTGGTTGATAGCATCTTTTTTCTATCTTCAATGCTTGGTGGCTAAGATTGAATAAAATTGAAGATATTCTGAAGTTAGAAGTGAATGGTTTCTCGTTTTGGGGTGATTAGAGAGGATTAGAAATGAAGGGAACTTAATTGATAGGATTGGATTGGAAAAGTTTTGTTCATGTCTAATATCTTGGAAAGCAAAACCCTTCATTTCTACCTTCAAAATACCTTAAATGTTAATGAGTTATCCAATTTGATCCAACATAGCCACCAAACGAGCCCAAAAGGATTTTGTAAAGCTGCATTGGATGTTCTGTCAGGATGAAGATGATTTGTGAGTACAATATTCCGTCTATTGGACAAGGTACTTGCGTCCAACTTATTGATGGTAAAGACAAAAGCTTGAATGGAAATTCCAATAAGAATTGTCTATTGCACATGATTTTCCAATACGACTTGAGATTTATCTTATTTATCTAACTTATATTTAGATTAATATTCTGTGGCATTGGATAAAATTAGCTCAAGCCATCAATTTGGTTGGATTTGACTTGCTGTCCTTTAGAATCTTAAATGAGGTGGGATTAATCAGATTCATCAATCGGTTTAAATTTTTATTAAATTTATAGTGAAACTGAGTTAAAATTATTCCAATCAAATGCTGCTACTTTCCTCTGAAGTAGAAGAGGAAACCTACAAGGACTTCCTAGGCTCAACCACGTGGAGAGCTACCATGAGCTCGCCACAAGACCCGCCTATAATTCTCCATCGCCATTTCCATTTTGGGACGCTCAATTTTATGCCAAGATGTGCATGTCAATCTAGGTATATGCATGTACACATTTTGGTTTAATTAATTAGTTTATATGTGTATTAGTCTGTTTATTAATACTAATTAATTAACATTATTGATTTGCAGGCATGCTAGTGAATACACTTGCCAGGCACCGATCCAAACCCAGAATTTATATTGGTTGCATGAAATCAGGGCTAGTTCTTTTAAAAAGTGAGAAATGAAAAAAATAATTAATATCAGTTGCTACATATTTATTTAAGATAATTAATAAATTTGATTTTTATTTTATTATATTATGAATATATATATATGGATGGAGAGGGGTGTAATATCACGAGCTAGAGTATGGAAATTTGGTGAAGAAGGAAACAAGTACTTCAGGCATGCGACTGGCCAAATCTACACCATCTCTAAGGACTTGGCTGCCTACATCTCCATCAATTTGTGAGCCTTTGGTTTTCCTTCGTTCCGCTAGTTGGTTTGTTTCGGGTGTTTGAGACTCTGAAGAAAGTCGGCCGTAGTGAGGACCGAGGAGTCTTCATGAGTTATTAGGGTATTAGGGTTTATTTTATTTTATTTTTTTGGATTTAATTTAAAAAATTTTAAATCGGTTCGATTTTGGTGCGGGACGATATTTCTTAACATCAAAATTGATCCGGTACTGGTTGAGTCGGTACGGTATCAATACTGTAACGATCATCCATTTAGTTTTATTGTTCAGTTTTTTTTCAGTTTGGTATAATACAGAATGTGACGGTTTTGATATTTCAAGACGATATGCCCAGGGCTAATTTGAGTTCATAAATCTTGGCTGGCTTGAAAGTGACTCCCTTACCAATCCTTCCCTTTACCTGTCTTCAGAAGTTATTGTTAGATTCAGAAGCAGAAAAAATGGATTAAGCTAAAGATGTCTGAGTACCTTCCTTAATAAATAGCCCAAATTCTTCTGCGGTTCCCCATCAATTCTTTCCCTAAGTTTTCCAGTGTTGCAAATCTTGGAACTCCCTTATTCACCACACCAATTTCATCCACAACCACCTCAGCCTCAAATTAAACAAACCCAGCAATACCCCTTGCTGCTTCTTGGGCACTGTCCCAAAAACCCCAATAGAGAGCAATATTGTCTGCACTTGGACAATGAGAGATTCCAAGAGCACTCGAAGCCAGAGCTTCTGGTCCAGACCAACTAGTGTTTCCGGATTGTGGGTTCGTGTAACGGATCGGTTCTCCTCTCGGATGATATCCTTACCGATGCGAATACCTTGATTCTGTTGGACCCTTCAAGTTGACTACACTTCACAAGCCTCATCATGTCCCACTTTCTCCCTATTATTCTGTTTATGGCTTTGGGTTTGACTCCAAGAAAAATGGTTACAAGGTGGTGAGACTAGTTTATCTTTCTCTACCCCAGGATGGTGATGGCCAAGCTTGCCCTGAAGTTGAGGTTTACTCACTCAATTCTAGGTCCTGGAGATCTTTATCACTTGCTGCAGCTCCTGGTAATGTGCTTCCCAGACATTTTGGTATCAAGTTTTCGTCAATGGGCTATCCATTGGGTCGCTTCTTCGTCGTGTAAGAAAGGTGATAGTCTTCGCAACGTGATTCTGTCGTTCAATTTGAGTGATGAGGCTTTTTAGGACATTCAGCTGCCGAAATATTTAGCTTCCGAGTTGCTAACCAAGTACATGGTCATTTTGGCTGTTGGAGACTCCATTGCTGTGAAGCATTATTCACACAATCGACATAATATGTGGGTTATGAGAAAGTATGGGGTTGTCGAGTCATGGAGAAAAGAGTTCTTTATTGATTTAAGTAACGCCCCGAAGTTTCTATTGATTTAAGGGAGAATTGGTGTCTTCTGATCCTAGAAACAACATAAATGAGTTTATGTGGGGTGGGGGGGGGGGGGGGGGGGGGGGGGGGGGGGGGGGGGGAAGGGGGATTCATACGGATTCGGGGTATTCGTGTATTGAATATTACATGGAGAGCCTAGTTTTATTGGATGATTAAACGAGTTCATGCAAGAAATAGGTTTTCGGATGATGAAGAAGTTGATCTAAAGATCCGAAAAGTACGCATTTCATTTTAAGTAATACTATTTGAACACCTTAAATTAATCATATCTAATGACATACTTGATGCGGCAATAAATAAATGATATTATTTTAATAAGAAAAACTACATAAAAGACCTCAGACTAGAAAATTTACCACATACTCATATCCGAACTATCAAATTTTCAAATATCTAACCAAACTATACGACCACCCACATATAACTCTCTCTTCAATTTTTCCATTCATTTGACCGTAAAAAGTCATGTGTAAAATTTATCCTAGTAGATGATGTGTTAAAAAGGAGGGGCATTTTTTAAATTTAAAAAATACAAATAAGACTGAAATGCAATTCCCAACCCCCCATTACGATTTCATCTTCACCACCGATCTTCATCTTCCCCACCGATCTTCATTATGGGTTTATCTTTTGTTCTTTTTTTTTTGTCAGAGTTTATGTTTTGTTCTTAAGGTTATGTTTTTCTATTCCTTCGATTCTGGGTTTCTAATTTCATTGATGAGTTTGAACAACTAAGTAAGTGTACGAGTAAAATTGAAAGTGAAATCTAGGTTTAGTATCCGTAAGGAAAGGACTTTTGTACCCCCAAAATTCGGCAACCGTCGACCTCCCCTCCCCTTCCCATTCGAATTCCCAGTCCCCACCTCTACCATCACTTCCCAAAATCCGAATACGATACCGAGCTATTTTGGGATTTTCGAAGCTTCAACTTCACAACATCTCCACCTAAGCCCACAGAAACTGAGAGATTTCATCATCGACGGCCCATACCCAGCCCACTTGTCTGTTGTCACGATGGGTTGATAGGGGAATGAGGAATTCGACGGTGGCGATGGTAACATCGTCTGATGGCGCTGGGTGAAGCCCAACATCGCCGTCTTGTTGTTACTGATCATCGTCATCTTCCGTGATGAAGATAATGCAAGGGAGCATGGCGAAGATAATTCCTCAAATTGCATATATATTTTTTTTAATCTGAAATGATGATCTGCTGGTCATTATCATCTTTGGGTGACGGAGATCATGCGGGGGAGCATGACGAAGATATTTCCATAAATTGTAGATCTGTTTATTTTTTTAATCTGAAATGACGATCTGCTTTTATGGGGTATCTCCCTTGGTATATTGCCATGCTTTCACGTTTTTTTTTTTGGAATTCAAACGTGATTTTTTAATGAGTAACTTGTCTTGAGATTGCTGCGTTCAATATCGTTTAATTTTGGAATTTCAAAAATTCCAAAGCCACTGAGATCCCAAAATTTCTCGTACTAGGATGATACGTGGCCACATATATAAGACACGTCACCTTTCTATTCTTGAACAATGTGGGATTGTTAATCGTTTTTTTCAAACACGAGTCTTATAGGGAGGTAAACTTTGACAATGTAGATCTGGTTTTTTTTTTTTTTTTTTTTTTTCTAATCTCATATTTATGGGAAGTAGAACTTTGACAATGTTTTTCTTTTTTTCTTTTCTTTTCTTTTTAGGCTTATTAGGCTAAATGCACATGAAACACAACATTTTGTCTCAAAATGCACTAGAGACTACAAATTGCCTCAATGTGAACAAGAACGGTTATGTTGTCAGAACCGTTGCACTATTTTTCAGTCAAAGTTAGTAACGCCGTTAATTTTGATGACGTGATAGTAATATTACAAAATTAGTAAGGATGATTTAGACATTTACTTTATTTTATTATATTTTCTATTAACAATCTTTTTAAAAAAATAAAAAAATAAAAACCCATCTTTCCCAACCCAATTCACCCCGCCATCATCTCCTTCCCTCTTTTACTAGATTTTCCTTATTCAACCAACACAACCAAAATAGTTTATCATCCTAATTTTCCCAAGAGAAACTACACAGTATGATGTTTCTCTGGGTTTCCTTCTTTTACATGGTCATCTGAGCCAAATAGAAAAACCCAATTACTTCTAAGATTGAATTTTTTCACTTATGTGCCAGTCTCGATCTATCTCTCTAAGGAGTAAGTTGGTCTTGAAAATGGTTAAACTTGAAACTTCCAGCTAAAAATAAAGGATCTGGTAAATCTTCTTCTTTTTATTTATTATTTATTTATTTCTAAAGTCTTTCCATTCATATAAGCGTTTTTCCGTGGCAAATTTTGGGACTCTGAGTGATAACTAAAAATATAGGAAATTGCAAGGCATCAGAGTATGTATGTAGTAGAGAAAAATTCATAGTGTTTTTCATTTATTTACATTTCCCTATATATTCAAATGTTTCTCTAGTCCTGTTAATCGGTTTTTCGATTCGGTTTTTTTACCAAAATGAAACCGGTTAAGGAACCGATTTCGGTTCGGTTCGGTTCGATTCTCAACCCCATAACCGCTTGAACTAAAAACTGATTAAATCAGTTCAGTTCGTTTTAAACCGGTTTAACTAGTTTTCGACAGAATCCATCGTTCACGAGAACAAACCTTCGATTTTTACAGATCGAAACATAAGAAACAATAATAACAATCGAACAACAACCAAAATAGTAAATGCCAAATCGAAATCAAAATAACAATAGAAACCCCAATTCTAGACCCTAAAATAGAAATTTCAAACCGAAATTGAAATAACAATCGAGATTCGAGACCCAAAATAGAAACCCCAATTCGAAACCCTAAATCAGAAATGCGAAAATGTAACGACACGTCCCAAATTCCTAGATTAGATTAGTGACTAATCACGATTAGTGAGGCTAATTGTCTCACTAATCGTGATTAGTTGGGCGAAATCGGACGAACGATGCAAAATGACCGTTTTGCCCCTAGTCGTGGCAAAACGTTGACTTTTCGTTCGGGCGGTCAAATGGACTTTGACTGATGACCGTGACGTAGTTCGTGACGTCATGAGTTCATAGACAGGTGGCACGTTCAATTCCGACGTTCGAGAAGGAAGTTATGACGTTCGGGAAGGAAGTTATGACGTTCGGAAGTTTAGGGGCATTTTGGTAATTTTGGTAAAAGAGGGGTAAGTGTTGACTTTTTGACCGAGAGGTCCAATGGCCGAGGGCCGAGGACCGTTACGTAGATAAGGACGATATGAATCTATAGACAGGCAGCATGCTGAAATTGGACTTCGAACGAGGAAGTTATAGGTCACGAAAGTTCGATTTCACTATGCACGTACTTCGAGATGGGATGATTTAGCGAAATCTGATTGGCCAAGATATTTTCAGTGGGTCCCATGGATGAGTGATAAGTGTCACTCATCCTATTGGACAAACCCCTAAAAAGTGGATCTACTAAATTAAATAATATTATAATTATTATTATATAATTAATCCATCTATCCTTAAATCCTAACCATTCATTACAAATTAATCTTTAAATCCCCACCCTTCACTTAACCTCACTCTCCCTCATCAGCTCAACATTTTCCCCTTCCCCAAACACACAAACCCGAAACCCCCCTTATCCACCATTTTCTTCATTTTCTTCTTTGTTCTTCATTTTTCAAACACACAACACACATCACCACCATAAATCTACTGTGCCCTTGTGTGACCGTGAGGATGAGGACGGTGAGGGGAACGACGGTGGCCAGCCACGGCGGCGGCCACGGCGGGGAAAGCCAACCCGTGAGGTAAGGAATATTCAAATTCCTAAATTTCAGTTTTGTTGGTTTTATTCGATTCTAAGGTTTAGGATGGGTTTCTGGGGACCTTAGGACGAGTTTAGGATTGTTTTCGTGGCTTGGGACAGCCTGGAATGGCGGTGGACGGCGGAGGAAAACACCTCCGCCATGGCCGAATAGGAAGCACGGTTTTGGGTGTTTTTTCCTTCAGTTTTTAATGTCTAAATGATAGAAAATAGGATTAGGATGATATTAGGATTAAAATGGGATGAAATGGACCTAAAATTGGTCCGAAAACCGGAGAAAACGAGGTTGAAGACGAATGAACAATGTCGTGAATAGTAAGCTGGAGGTTGAAGACGATGAACAGTGTTTCGACCTTCTAGGAGCGCGTGAGGGCGCGTGGGCCATAATTTTGGAAAGTGTTCAACACGAGAAATCTTCTATTCGATGTAACGAACCTTTTGGGACTAGTTTCGTGTCAATCGGACACCGTCTCGATATGTTTCGGGCCTTGGAAGGTTTAGGGTTAGCTTAAAAATAGTTAAAAGTTTGGGAAAATTACGGGACTTTGGTAGGAGGTTAATTAAGTAGTTAGTAACGTTCTATTAAAATTTGGACAGGTTTGGGAGTCCCGGTGATAGTGATCGGCTCGGGAGAGCCTATGACACGCAAATCGAGGCGGCAACTCGGACGGTCTGTGAGTGGACCTTGTTTT